>CM048747.1:196098900-197476726 GCA_026315105.1 Locusta migratoria | reverse complement strand
AGAACCACACATGGTTTAACCTGTGCATCGAAACTGTTATTAGCTTCCCCTTTTAGTAAAATTGTTGATGTATAGCCTGACTGGGTGAGTACTTTGTGTGGCCTTAATATGGCAGATATTGATCTGGCCAAATAGCACAAAAATCCGTGATGTGGTGTGAAGGCAAGGAGGAGCCACATAGGGGTGGCGTATGTGTGTTCTGACCTGCTCAACCAAATCAGGGAGCTCAGTCTCATCTATGTCTTCCTTATGACCAGCAGGACCCAGGGTAGGGTTTCCATCCAAGATCCCCCATGGCAGGTCTCTATGGTATGATGCCACAGTTCAACCAGACCATTGCTCTGCAGGTGGTAAGCAGTTTTATGGAAATGGCCCACTCTGCAGAGCTGGCACAGTTTGGTGAATAGGTCCGATAGGTCTCAACTGTGGTTATGAATGATGGGCCAATGAGGTCAAAAAACACACACACATATATACATGCACAAACACCAAGGCATACATGGTATGTGGGTGTATATGTGTGTTTGTTTACCTGTTCTTCCCCCAAGGTAAGTCCTTCCTCTCCCGGGATTGAAATGACTCCTCACCTACTCCGTTAAAACCCACATTCTTTCTTTTTTCCCTCTCATTCGTTCCTCTTTTTCTGAAGAAGCATCCTAGGGTTGCGAAAGCTAAGCATTTGTGTGTCTTTGAGTGTGTTTTTATTTGTGTGTCTATAAATAAATTAATAAAGTGTAGCAACCAGTTGCTTGTGATTATTTATTTTTGACAACCGGTTTCGGGCACTCGAGTGCCTTTCTTCTGGTCTCAATGCAGGCAAACAAGTGCATTGGTATACAGTAAAGGTTATAAAATGTACAAAAGTCGGTTACAGAAATTTGAAGCAGTTTTGAACCAAACAGATTGTAATAAAAGATATGTTCATATAATGGGATAAAATTAACACTTACATTTTAGTATTGTTGCTTAATAAATGTACATGCTAGCAGGAGAATGAACGCTAAGTGCAGAAATTATGCAATGAATAACAATCACCTGCTAACAAAGTATCTGTGGATGAGCCTCATAGTGAAAGAGTAAAAATAAATAAGGAAAAAAGGCTATGGAGAGAAAAAAAAACAACAGTAATATTTGATGTAGTTGAAAAGAAAAGCGTGAAGATAGGAGCAGGTGACTGATAAATCAGTCACTTACAGATTAATATTCAGTACTATAAGAAGTAGAATGATAAGTGGCGCCATAGGCGGAATATTTCTGAACTAGCAGCTGACATAGTAGTAGGATGCTTAGAATGTCACTGTCAGGGCATCTGTCAATATAAAGAAATTGTCATTGTGTTTATGGCTTCAAATAGTAATGGGGATAGATTGAGAAGTGATTCTCATACAACAAATAAGTTAAGGATGTCGGTTATAAGTTTTAAGATGCGTGAACTAAAGTGCAAAGAAATGTGAATGGTTACAGTAATAGTAACCTAGTGTTACAATTGGTTCATTTAGTCAGACAATTGAAGAGATTTTAACAGTCAACTTGGTAGAAATATACCAAGGAGGACAATCATGTAGAGCAGATCATGGTGCTCTAAGACACAATAAGAGTAAGCGGTTGCAGGTTTTCTAAAAATAAACAAGTCAAAGAATGTTCAAATGTTTGTAAATCTATCGGACCAAACTGCGTGGTCATCAGTCCGTAGCTTACAAACTACTTAAACCTAGGTAAACTAACCTAAGGACAAACACACACCCATGCCCCAGGGAGGACTCGAACCTCCACGGCGAGCACCCGCGCGCTCCGCAGCGAGACGCTTTAGACCGCTCGACTACTCCACCGCGGCATAAACAAGTCACTATCATATTGGTAGTGACTATTGCATATTGCAGTTTAACAAAATGGAGGCATACAATAACCTATCTTTAATATGAGGTGGGGGGAGGGAGGGGATGAGGGAATAGTTACCAGAAATTACAACTGGCATATGTATCCAAATATTTATGGGGTGGGAGGGGGTTAGAGTGGTAGAAAGTAGTTGATGACTTGAGTGTGGTGGTGGTGGGGGGAGGGGGTAGAGGTAAGGAACCTGCACAAACCTGAAGCATCCAAGGAAAGTTTGAGGAGCCATGCATAGACATTAGAATGTAAGGTCAGGTTGGGAGTGAGATGTAAGGGGGAGGGGGGGGGGGGGAGTGGTGGTATACTTCATACCTACATTGTGTAGTAAAGTAGAACAGAGTAGGGTTATATAAAGAAATAAGAGTAGGACTGCAAAAAATTAGAATCTGAGATAATTTTAATGTAGTTGTAGCACAGAGGAAGAAAAATATTGTGAAAGTGACTGAAGGTAGTATGTGGAGGGGGGGGGGGAAGAAAAAAGGGGGGGGGGTGTTAAGTTTACAAGTAAAGTAAACAGCAGGCAGCAGGTGGAGAGTGTTTTGTGTGTGTGTGTGTGTGTGTGTGTGTGTAATTGGTGTAAGGTATGTAAGGTATGAGTGTGGGTGTGAGCAAAGTTTATGGTTATTAGTAGTTTGGGAGGGTTTTATAGAAGAAGGGAAATAACTGATAATTGTATGGAATTTGGGGGGGGGGGGAGTGTAGTAGAAATTGTGCAAAGACAACCATACGTAATGCAACGCAAGTGTATGCTCTGTGACTGATCCTATACGTATTATAAATACGTATGTTTGTTACCACATCACGCTAAAACTGCAGCACTGATTTAGATGAAAAGAGATTTCGTATGTCCTGGATTAGGACATAGACTACTTTTCAAAATATTTATTACAAGTTATTTATTTGAAATATATCCATAGA
The DNA here is from genome assembly GCA_026315105.1 of Locusta migratoria. NCBI lineage: Eukaryota > Metazoa > Arthropoda > Insecta > Orthoptera > Acrididae > Locusta > Locusta migratoria. The sequence continues at coordinate 197,473,918 of CM048747.1, read as the reverse complement.
AATACGTAACGGTTGTAAGAAGCTAATAATACAACAGGAGAGATGCTATGTAGTGTATGTCGTGTTTAGCCGCGAGGGTTAACGCGTCATGTCATAAACTTCTATTATTTTGGGCAATGATTCGTGTCCTGCTATAGTGAAATTCTTTTATTTTGTTATTGTTATCTATTTTACTTTCAAATATACAAAAAGATTCTGGGATACTGCCAAAACTGCCAAAAAGTGACACATAATTACATACATAAGAAATCTGAATGTTGGCGTTTATGCCACATTCATTTTCGTTTGTTGTAACAAATGAAGGAAGTACGTACATAAATTGAAGACTTTAAATAAAATATTCTATAAGTACCATGACAAGAAAAAACATTGACTTTTGTGTAGAATGGGATCTGGATACCAAGCCCTATTTTGTGTACAAAGTGTGAACTGCCACTTATAAATAGCGTATGTAAACTGCAACGAAAGCAGTAGCAAATGCACTCAACAGATGGCTGACGGTACACTGCAGTTAACATATGAAACGTTGTGTATCCCGGCCAACTACAACAAAAGTAGTAGCAAATGCACTCAACAGATGGCAGGCAGTATAACACTCATGAAAATATTTCTCAGGATGTATAATGTGTATTCAATTGTGATATTATCCAGGGTATTAAATATTTTCTCCTTGGTTTTCGAAGATGTGTATTGGACTGTCACCTTCAACTATAGATGTTCGAACATTGTGATGTTATCGTAATTCTTTAAAATTTTATTCTCTTTGGATTTCAATGAATAATAGTTTCTTTGGTGATTTCGATTATTTATAGCAATCGAACGTGTTTGCTTTTAATGCATTGACGTGACTTTGCTGGTTAGATTTCACTGATTCAATCTTTCTCTTGTGATTTCGTTGGTTTGTTTCCCTGTTAAATGTATTGTTTCTTTCATTCTTTTAGTTCATATTTATAGGATCAGGATAGTTTCTTTATTCGTTACATTTGTTGTTTCTTTTGTTGGTTCACTTTCCATTTGCAGGATCTCAACAGTTTGTTTCTCCGTTAGATTTCTTTTTTATTTTGTTACTTTTCTCCGTTAGGTTTGCTGTTTATTTTGTTCCTTTACTTGGCATTTGTTTTCGATTACTTTATTGTAGTTACTTACTAAATTTTGTTGTTTGGTCAAATATTTTCTGACACCAGTTCCTCACTTTAGGTATTACTATTTTAAGTTTCTAATGCCTAGCAAACGCAAGTCAAATCTATCTCAGAGCTCTAAACACGCTCGAGCTATGAAGATAGCTAGACAGCAACAATCGCCTACAGATGCTGAAGAGAGGAAAATTGGGCAGGTGGAGCAGCAGGCAGTAGTTCGAGCAGCTGAAACCGCTGCGCAAGCTGATATCGGCGTCAGCAGAGCGCTGAACGCAGTGTATGTCTGCGTGTTTCTGAGACAGCCGAAGAAGCAGACGCACGCCAACATGCTGTTGCACAACAACAAGTTCAACGTCGGATGAATACCTGGGGTTTCGTAAAAAATTGTGCTTTCAAGTATGATCCAACTTTGGATTACAGTAACCACACATTCATCAAAATTGACCATATGAACAAGGCATGCAGATTTTCCGGGGCACTCAAATGGAAGGAGGAAATTGCGGGAATGTGTTGCTCTGGGGGCAAGGTATCTGTACCTACATTAGAAGAGCTGGTGGATCCTTTAAATCAATTATTTTCTGGAGACGCCGACGAGTCACAGCAGTTCCTAAATCGTATAAGAAAATATAATGCACGTTTTCACATGACCTCCTTAGGGACAGATAGAATTCTAGCCATGCCTGGGTTTTCACCGACCTTCATGGTGCAGGGACAAATGCACCATAAAATCGGGTTCCTTATATCTCCCTCCAATGGTGAAGCTAAATTTTTGCAAATTTATTTTATAGCGGACGACGAGAGAGAGACTGACAGACGGTGTCAAATTATTCATGGAGTTGAACGCGCGACTGTACAGAAAATTCAGAAAGTTCTGCATGATCACAACGTTTTGGTGCACGAGTTTAAAACAGCTCTGGAGAACATGCCCTATGATAGCTGCAAGCTGGTGATTAATGCAGATCGTGTGCCGAGCAGGCAGCACGCACGGCGCTACAACCCACCGACCGTGGCTGAGGTCACGGCTGTGGTCACACATGCTGACCATACTGCCCCCAGGGACATTGTCCTGTGCAAGCAAGACGACTCTGTCACCAGGATTGTGGACACACACTGCTACTATGATGCTCTACAGTATCCCATTATGTTTTGGAAAGGGCAAGAAGGAGATAACTTCAATATTCCTCAAATGAATCCTGCGACTGGGCAACCGAACGCAAACAAAAAAGTTACATGTAAGGATTTCTATGCATTTCACCTTATGGTCTGTGACACGACTTCAACTTGCCGTTACGGTGCAAGGTACGTGAAGATGGAGAATGAGGGTCTAAGGTTCATAGTGCTAAACCAAAGAAAGCTGATTGCAGATAATTACGCCCATCTCCAAGACGCAATTGCAAATGATGCCCATGTAAATCCGAACAACTTAGGTCAGATGGTCATTCTCCCGCCATCATTTGTCAATAGTCCGAGGTATCTTCACAAATACAGTCAGGACGAGTTCTCCTATGTCGGGAACTATGGTCCGCCGGACTTATTTATCACCTTTGTGTGCAACCCCGCCTGGGCCGAGATCAGGGAAGAACTTATGGTCGGGCAGAAACCGACAGATTGCCATGACATTGTAGTGCGCCTTTTTAAGATTAAAGTACAAAAGTTGGTGGCCCTCCTTACAAAAGGGCAAGTTTTTGGTGAAGTACAGTGCTTCATGTATTCCATTGAGTGGCAAAAGCACGGGTGGCCGCGTGTGCACTTACTGCTATGGTTAAAACAGTAATTGCGGCCAAACCAAATTGATGCACTGATATCAGCAGAGCTACCTGACCCAATGTGGACATGCAACTATATGACACTGTCACTAAGAGCCTACTCCACGGTCCTTGCGTAATGCTGAACCCTATGCCTCTGTGCATGAAGGACAGAAAATGCAGCAAAAAGTATCCTCGACCACTGTTAAAAGAGACCCAAACGAGCAAAAATGGATATACATTGTACAGATGTAGAGCGCCCGAGGGTGGGGAACATACACAAACAATGAAACTGAGAGGTATGGCACAAAAAGTCATACTGGACAACAGCTGGATCGTTCCATACTCACCACTTCTTTGCAAAATATTTAATTCCCACATTAATGTGGAGTACTGTAACTTGGTTAAGGCAGTTAAATACATTTTCAAATACATAAACAAAGGCGATATTTATTGTGCAACAGCAGGGCTATGCTTATATTGATCCAAGAGACGAAGTGCAGATGTTTAGAGCCGGTCGATATGTCAGCAGCAACGAAGCTGCATGGCGGATATTGGGCTTGCCGCTTCACAAGAGGCATCAGACAGTGACACACCTGGTGATGCACCTTCCCAATGGCGAGCGCATGTGCTTTACGGAGTCCATTTTGGGCAATCGAATAGCGACACCGCCCACTACCATCCTCACCGCATTTTTCCGTCTGTGCCAGACCGACGAATTTGCCAGAACATTGCTGTACACCGATGTGCCACAATATTACACATGGAACACATCACAGAAAGAATGCAAACGACATGTGCAGGCACCCCGATTGATGGATGGCCAAGTGTGAAGGAGTCAGATGCTCTGGGCAGAATTTACACAGTGCATGTAACACGTTTTGAGTGTTATTGCGTACGTTTGCTTCTGACCCGTGTCCGTGGCCCCATCAGTTTTCAGGCCCTGAAAACAGTCAACAGACAAGTAAAAGCCACATTCCAGGAAGCATGTGAGGCAATGGGACTTTTGGAAGATGATGGCCATTGGGACGCTACAATAGAGGACGCTGTATTGTGCTGGTCATTAGCCAAGTTGAGAGAGCTCTTTTCTATAATGCTGAGCACCTGTGGACTCTCGAACCCTATGGCACTTTGGAATAAATATAAAAGAGCATTTTCTAAAGACATCACGCTCAGCGGAGGAAGAACTGCCCACTCGGTGTTCAAGTTTCCTTTGAACCTTGTGAGTGAGGAAACGCCCACTTGCAATATAAGCAAACCCAGTGGTTGTGCCGCACTGTTGCAGCAGTGCAAATTAATTGTGTGGGATGAATGCTCGATGTCACACAAGCATGCGATGGAGGCGCTCAACCGAAGCTTGCAAGACATCCGTGGTAACCGAATGTTGATGGGTGGAGTTGTTGTCTTGCTTGGAGGCGACTTCCGACAGACGCTGCCGGTCATAGAGCAAGGCACTGCGGCAGCCGAGATCAATGCTTGCCTCAAATTCTCGCCTCTGTGGGAACACGTAGAAAGTTTACAGCTGAAAACTAATATGAGGGTCCAACTCTACAACGATCAAGAATCTGGGCTCTTTGCTCAATACCTGCTCGACATCGGTGAGGGCCGCATCGCAACGGACGTGGAAGGCCTAATAAAATTTGAAAACCATTTCTGCACTGTTGTAAGTTCGGAAGATAACCTAATTAATGAGGTTTTTCCAAGTTTACATGACAACTTTAGCAATGAGGAATGGTTATGTGAAAGAGTTATCTTGGCACCTAAGAATGAATCGGTGAGAAATATCAGTAACAAAATTATAGCTCAAGTACCTGGTGAGGTGACTACTTACATGTCAATCGATACAGTGATGATAACAGATGATGCAACTTCATACCCTGTAGAGTTCTTAAACTCATTAGAGCACTCAGAGATGCCATCCCACAAGTTGAAGGTGGGTGTGCCTGTTTTATTGATGCGTAACTTGGATGCACCATGATTATGCAATGGCACCAGGTTACGCATCATGGACCTGAGAAGGCATAACGCGCAGGCCATCATCATCACCAGTGGAGCCAAGGGAGAGACTGTATTAATACCACGAATTCCCATCATCCCAACAAACTTGCCACTCCAGTTTAAACGGTTACAGTTCCCACTGAAAGTGGCGTTCTCAATTACTATAAACAAGAGTCAAGGACAAACATTAAAAGTGGCAGGTATTCATCTGGACACCCCATGTTTCTCGCACGGACAGCTCTACGTAGGCTGCTCCCATGTATCGAGAGCTAGAAATCTCTATGTATACTTGGAGAACAAGAAGTCTCAAAATGTTGTTTACAGGGACGTATTGCAATAGATTTTAGGCTCTCCATCCGTTCCAAGACAATTATATATTCCGTGCTAACAATGTCGCAAACAGTCATGTAGTTATTTATCCCCTTTCTTGGCACTTTAATATCTGACTATTGAACCGCAGGTAACACCGCGGGGAGCAGCTAGTAAAGTTATATATGGTCTATCACTATAATGTGGTGTGGCTACCACTTTCAATCTTAAGATAGATAGAAACATAATGGACTAGTTCAGTGTCTGTGTAAAGCTAGTTATGCATTAATGTGCAATATTAGGGTGGGTTAGTCAGAAAAGTTTTGGGTGTAAAACATGTGTAATATGTGAAAGGGGCTGATGTAAAGCAACATAATGAATACTGCAGTAACTTATAAGAAGAAGAGCTAATCAGTTAATGAGGAACTGTATGGGTACATCATACCTTACTTGTGGTTCATTGAAACAAACTGTTGATTTAATTGTATTATTACATCTTTATCAACCTTGACACCCTATGGAATACGTATACTATGAAAGGTACTAGGATGAGTTAAGACTCAAAACAGTAGGGTGGGGAGGTGGTTTTTGGAGGCAAGTACACCAGATAAGTGAACACAGTGTGAGTAATCAGCACACTGTAGAAAACATAGTGATAGGATGGACTTTTAATTTGTGACTTTTATATAAAGTAGAGCAAGTGAAGGGTTGGACAAAGGTGAACAAGTTCAAACAGTAATATCTGCACTTAGTGTTTTACAGAGACAATTACAAATAAGGAGCAACCATTACACTGTATGAACTCATAGTACATTTTCAATGATCTTACAAGAGTGTGGATAAACAATCTAGGAAAACCTTGTTTCTTAAAACTGTTTGTTCATTTAATAGATCACAGTCTTGTGATTTAGATTGCTGACATATTTCTAGTTCTTCAAGAAAGTTCATTTTAGCTCCTTTATTTACAAAGTGCATGATGTCTAACTTATCAATACTTGGAGCTGTATGTTTTTCATCTATTAGGTGTTGGGCAAAAGTGGACCTATGGGGATTTTCTCCTTATTTATTATGGAGGTGTTCCCTTAATCTAGTTTTAAATGCTCTGCCATTCTGGCCAATATACCTCACTGGACAGTTTTCACAATTTATTTGGTAGACCCCAGATTTAAGTAGTGCATTACTGCTACCTGTTTGTTGCTCATTGTGCATGAGTAGTTGCCTAATTTTATTCTTAGTGCAGAAAGCTGCTGTGATGCCATATTTCTTAAGCAAATTTGCAAGTTGGTAAGAAATGTTGCCAAGGAAAGGCATCTTAATATAATTAGGTTTCTCTACATTGCATAGTGAAGTCAAAGGTTTTGACTGGTCAGGTCTCTGTTTAAATAGGCTCTTTATTAAACAAGGGTCATAACCATTGGTGTTTGCCACATACTCTAAGTTTTACAACTCTCAGTGGAGTTTGAACAATTCTGTTAATCATAGATATGAAGTAACTATGTTTCTGGCTAACTGGGTGACAAGAGGAACAGTGAAGAATACTATTGCTGGTAGTAGATTTCCTAAATATATCAAAGAACACTTTATTGCCTACAATTTTGATACACAAATCCAAGTAATTAATATTACCACTGTCATCTTGTAATTCATAGGTGAAATTGATGTTATTATGTAAGCTATTCAAGAGATCCTGAATGTAAGGAATGTCTGCTGGTGTCCCTTGATATACGAGGAAAATGTCATCCAGGTATCGTTTGTAGAATATAAATTAATGAAATGCAGTAACCAGTTGCTTGTGGTTATTTATTTTTAACTTTAATGACCGGTTTTGGGTGCTTGAGTACCCTTCTTCTGGTCTATTTTTGTACTATCACTTAATGAATGTACATGCTAGTAGGAGAATCAACGCTAAGTGCAGAGAGAAAGAGGTGAATGCAGAGAGGGTAAATGATCACCCAGGCAACGTTGGTTTTACCGCTAGTAGTTAATAAATTTTAACACAGATTCTCACCATAATAAGAGTGCCAGTGCACTTCAAAATGAAATAAAATATACTGACTACTGATAATGAGCAGGAAGTGTTCTCCTAAGTTGTCATGATATGAGAGTGTTCTGTACTGATGAATATTGTGACTGTCTTTTTTATTTGCCCGTATGTGGCTTAACAATTGTCTTTGCAGTGATTTTCAATCTATCATCCTTCATCCTTATATTGTGAACATAGCAACCTGACCTTTTCATTATTTCATGTAGTATAAATATATTTATTGTTAAGATAGGTACTGCCACAATATCCATTTTTACACTTCCATTACATATAGTCTAACATTTTATAAGTACCAAATCTGCAAGCCCGTTCTTGAGTAAAGTGGATGAGAATGTGAATCATTTCAACCTACCATACAATATGATACCTATTCATTTAGTAACTCTTTCAACATTTCACAGAATTAAACAAACATTTGTATGTATGTGTGTGTGTGTGAGTGTGTGTGTGTGTGTGTGTGTGTGTGTGTGTGTGTGTGTGTACCATTCTTTTTTTAATTATTGTTATTATTATTGTTATTATGGGCTCAACTTAGTAGTGTGGAAGGTGTTATATATGGCCACAGTACATATTTTTAGTTACAAGGTTTTCTTTGAAGCCTCATGCTGCTGAAAAGTTGCACTTACCAGAAAGAGGTATGAATTACTTCATATTTTATTTTCACTTCTATACTGCCACTGTTTATCCAAATATAGCATAGCAGGTTGACATGTTACACTGTAGTTCAGTGCAGCACTTAACCTTTACCCCATGGATGATAGCAAAATTATACAACCCCCCAAACTGCTGTACAACTAAGATGGGTTGGACGTATTCTCAAGATGGAAGGCAAAGTGGTGAACGCTTGTGAGCGCCCTAGGATAGGGTGACTGATTGATAACTAAAAGAAAGGATTCAAGATAATATTTGCTATATTCTGAAAGTACAGGATACATAGCGGGGCTCGTCCTGAGGTCAAACGCAATGAATTACTGCCAGTCTAATGTAGTGGATGAGAAAACAGAAAAGGTAACAGTTATGGTTCACACAGTTGGTGGCTGATACCAAACAGCCGCTAGGCGGGAGCGGATGGCAGGTGACCATTCACCCCGCAAAGAGACTGGGCCCCTGGAGTGCATCTGTTCTGCACGAGAACTTAAACAGAAGAAAGCCAAGGAACTGATTCCTGCACCTCTGAGTCCTCCAGCAGTAGCATACATGATCAAAAGTGGGTGTCTGCTACTGGCTCCACGGTAGCATGGGAACGTCAGTAGTTTCAGCATGGATGCCAGAAGGGTGGTGTGATTTTACAGTCAGCAGTCAATACTGGTTATGGCCAGCTCTGTCCTGCAAGGTGGACAGCCTTGGTAACATTGTCAGGGTGTATGTTGCAGTGGAAGAACACTTATAAAACTTTGGCAAAGTTTTGAAATAATTTTTTTTATTATTATTTTTCTAAACTATTTTAGACTGGCTAGTCTTAAAGCACGTCTCTGACCACACCACATACTTTAATTCTGCCTCAGTGTTCCCTGTGCAATTCATATCAAATTGCCAAGGCTCTCCTATATGGAATAGCACCTTAGCAAAGAACGTAAATGGGAACAACCCCACCTTGCTCCTCAGGCCAAGGTGATGTAAATTAAAACATTAACAACAGTGATGTGTGATGGAATGTACCTACTTAAGTTTCATGAAACAATCTGGGAGACGTTAGCAGAGAAGAGGTTACATGGGATCTTCTTCAATCATGATACCACATTTTAACACAAGGCATCTGAGACACAAGCATTTCTTGAACAGTTGTACATCCAAGGTATTTTTACATACACCTAAGAGATTAATCCATCAATGAGAATGGTTTTGGGTTCTGAAAACCAGAAGTCTCAGCCTTCATTTCCAATTTTTTTTAAGCAGCAATATAAATTATATCTGAAACAGCATTATGTGCCTGTTAAATTAACAACCATCCTGGCAAAAAAAGTACAAACTTTCATATGATTATAATTATGACATAACAAGTATCAAGCATCAAATTGTGGAAGGACTTATGGAACATATATGAAAGTATGGTTTATAGAGTGTTTCATTCATTACTAGTTCCTATATTTCATCAATAAATAAGAGGTATAAGTAATACGATACTTTTAACTAAAAGCAGCACACCGCAAAGGAGGTTTTAAATATTTGGGTACCTTATGTTGAGCAGAGTCAAGAAAAGTAAGATATTCAACAAACTGTGTTGTTGTTCTTGGTTCCAGTTCTAAAAAAGCTTGTGCTTCTCCAGCTTCTGTAACAAGAGCTTCTATCTTTTCTTGTCCAATCCTGAAAACAAAGAAAGCAAAAAAGTTAGTACAGATCATGGAACATAACTGTGGGATCTTTTGTTTTATTATAAGCTGTTGCATAATCTCTTTCATATAATTTATCTTTCTTACTTTCAGCCTCAAATTAAGATTTTATTCAAATTATAATATTAAAAACTTCATCAATTTTCACTTGCAGTCTAATTGAAACTGTCACTGTTGGATGTAAAAATGTGATTAATACAATTTACTAAGCAGTCTGAACATAGTGTACTTTTACACATGGGTCTACACATGACATTTGTTTATACCTTGACTTTTGTTCTAGAAGATACTTGTCAGGTAATGGTTGATAATCAGAACAGCTTTGAGTTACAGAGTGGATTTACATTCATTCTAACAGTTTCAGTTCTACTTTGGTGGTCACATTGTAAAAGAACTATGAATATCTATTCACTGCATTTGTAATGTGTGAGTTACGGGTAGTCCCTTGAGATTCTGATGAGTCTGTGTACACTGTGCAGATGGCATTGCCACAACAGTGTTTTGCATGATGTAGAATACAAGTCTGACATGAACAACTGACCATTATGTTTAATTAGCATTATTAATTTGGCATTCATAAAAGTGGCACAGTGGTTAAAGAAGAGCATTTACAAACAGTAGGCATCAAAATCATATCTCTATACTATTATAAAAATCTAGATTTTTCATCAAAGGTTAATGGAAGATGGTTTGTTGGATAATGGGATAATCATTTAAATTCTGCATTGTTGTTAAACCCAGTGTAGAAGTCAAGTACACAATCGGAACCACAAAGTACTTCATGTGTCATGTTGCAGTGATGTGTCTTCGTAGGCTTTCCTGGCATAATAAAATTTCAAAGTCTCTTCAGGTTTTTCGCCATATACTTATATCTAACGGATTCGATATTTTGACAGTACAACTGTCCATCATCTTCAGGAACTGTTGCTGCTGCAGAGTCCCACTGAATACTAATGCTACACATAAGCTCTGTGACCGTATATGACATAGCTACATGCAGTAAATCAAATCAGACTTTCAAAGTAGTGCATTAACAGCGGAAATACATTAAAGGATTCAACAATATTTTAGAAAGGATAGGTTGCTACTCATCACAGAAACACACACAAAACAGAATAACGAAAAATGAAGCTTTTGTCTGTTAAGCCTTCATTTGCGCTGTACTGCAACAAACAGCACAGCCGAGGCGAGAGCAACCAGTGATGGGGGTGAGAAAGCGGCATGGAGAAGGAAGCAGGACAGGAGAGGGGATGCCAGTGGGGATGGAGCAATACGTCGGTGATGTCTGAAAGATAGGAAAGGACTGGAGTATGGAGCAGAAAGGAAGATGTATGTAAGCTGGAGTGTAGGTAGGGAAAGGAGAGGGAGAAGAGAGTGGTGGAGGCATCAACTGGTAACTGGGAATATAAAATGCGACTAATTACCGTTTAATCAATTCAATGCTTTCTACAGTATGTCTGCCTAGGTGTGCTTGCGTTTGTGTATATGTGTGTATTTGTTTACCCTCCTTTTTTACCCCCAAGGTAAGTCTTTCCTGTCCCGGGATTGGAATGACTCCTTACCCACTCCCTTAAAACCCTCATCATTTTCTTTTCCCTCTCCTTCCCTTCTGCCTGAAGCAGCAGCTAGGCTGCAAAACCTAGCATTTGTGTGTGTGTGTGTGTGTGTGTGTGTGTGTGTGTGTGTGTACGTGTGTGTGAATTTATTAATTTATTTGTGCTACTATCACTTCCTGTGCTCCTTCACCTGGTAAGTAATCTTCATCTATTTTTTATATATATTTTTCCTGCTAGGAATTTCTCATATGTGTGTGTGTGTGTGTGTGTGTGTGTGTGTTATGTCAATATGTATGAGTTATATCAGAGTACCTCAATCAGGTAGTAAAAGATAAAACAATTGACTTGAAAAATTTGCAGCATTCATCTGTTCATGGTAATCTTCCCTTTTAGCTACGAATTTGAAAATAAAAAAAATAAAAAAATATTTAGCACTAGAACTACTACATTTAGTTAAATGCAATAATTTGGTACAAGAACATTTCCATCACTGTTTATTAACTCATTGCGGCCATTGGAAGTAAATTAGGTTTTGTTACCTGCACATGTTCTTATTAGACGTTGTAATACACTCACAGGGTGAAGTATGTGAACTGCTCAAATATGTGTCATTGACATATACGATATACCTGCCCTATTCACAGTATATTTTTATTTTACCTAGTCAATTCATTTACTACATACATGTAAACATTTCACAAGCACAGAACCATGGTGTGTTTGTGTGTGGATATGTGTGAGTGTGTGTGTATTTGTTTACCTTCCTTTTTTTCTCCTATATCTTCTGGGATTGGAATGACTCCTTTTCCAGTTCCTTAAAACCCGTATCCTTCCCTTTCTTCTCTCCTACCTTCCTCTTTTCCTGAAGAAGCTGACAGCAGTGGCAAAAGCTTGAATGTTATTGTTATTATTATTATTATTTATTTTATTTTATTTTTATTTATATTTATTTATTTATTTATTTATTTATTTTTCTATTGGCGAGCCTTTGCCTTGGGTAAGTCAACAAACTTTATTTATTTATAAAGTTTACTTACCAGGTGAAGAAGCACAGGTAGAGATAGTAATAAATAAAATACACACACACACACACACAAATGCAAGCTTTCGCAACCCAGTTGCTTCTTCAGGCAGAAGGGAAGGAGAGGGAAAAAGGAATGATGAGGGTTTTAAGGGAGGGGGTAAGGAGCCATTCCAATCCCAGGAGAGGAAAGATTACCTTGTGGGAAGAAGGAAGGAAACAAATACACACACACACACATATACACACAAATGAAACACATCTAAGCAGATATACTGTAGAAAGCAAAGAAGTTGGACAGAGATACCACTTGAAGCAGAGGCTCTATCCAGAGAACTGAGGCAAAGATGTTAAAGATGGTGGGCGGGAATTTGAATATAAAGATGGTGGGTGGGAATTTGAATTTGACGGAGGTAGAGACCATTGGGCAACGGGACGAGAGAATATGCTGAAGGACAAGTTCCCATCTCCGGAGTTTTGAAAGATTGGTGTCGGTGGGAAGTATCCAGATAACCCAGACAGTGTAACACTGTGCCAAGATGTGCTGGCCGTGCACCAAGGCAAGTTTAGCCACAGAGTGATCCTTATTACCAACAAACACTGTCTGCCTGTAACAGTTCAGGCGTATGGACAGTTTGTTGCTGGTCATTGCCACATAGAACGCTTCACAGTGCAGGCATGTCAGTTGGTAAATCACATTGGTGCTATCACAAGTGGCTATGCCCTTGATCATGTACAGCTTCTGGGTTACGGGACTGGAATAAGTGGTGTGTGTTCCTATTGGAGCTGAAATGGAAGACACTCGCGTACGAGCGCACTTACAAATTTCAGAACCGCATTGATGCCGCTATAAGCAGCTATCTTACCTACTCGGCATCGGGCAAGCAAAAGACCACATGCCTAGCCTCCCTTGCTCCCAGCTCCATGTAGTGACATGACTGACCACTTTAGTAAACTTTAAAAAAATATATACCTAAACATTGAAATCACGACACTTTAAGATTCTCTCACATTGCATATCTAAACTAAAAAGGGAAGCAAGATTTATATCACAAACTGTTTATAGTTAATTGTTTGCAGGTAGGAAAGAGGTTTTAGGTAGGGAAGTGGGTGGTCAGCGTGAAAGGGCATGTGGGATATTTGTGTATAAGGAAATGGTATCAATGGTTACAAGGATGGTTTCAGGAGGTAACAGGCTGGGTAAGGATTTCAGGCAATCGAGGAAGTGGTTGGTGTCTTTGGTGAAGGATGGGAGACTGCACATGATGGGTTGAAGGTGTTGGTCTATGTAGGCAGAGATTTGTTCTGTTGGGGCTTGGTAATCAGCCACAATGGGGCGGACAGGATGACTGGGTTTGTGAATCTTTGGAAGTAGGTAGAAAGTTGGGGTGCGGGGTGTTGGTGGGGTCATGAGGTTAATGGAGTCAGGTGAAAGGTTTTGTAGGGGGCCTAAGGTTTTGACAATTCCTTTAAACTCTGCCTGGACATCAGGAATGGGATCGCCTTGAAATACTTTATATGTGGTATTATCTGAAAGCTGACGCAGTCCCTCTGCCACATACTCCCACCGATCAAGTACCATGGTCGTGGAGTCCATGTCGGCAGGGAGAATGACGATGGAATGGTCAGCCTTCAGATCACGGATAGCTTGGGGTTCAGCTGTGGTAATGTTGGGAGTAGGATTAAGGTTTCTCAGGAAAGACTGAGAGGCAAGGTGGGAAGTAAGGAATTCCTGGAAGGTTTGAAGAGGGTGATTTTGAGGAAGAGCAGGTGGGTCTCGCTGTGATGGAGGACGGAACTGTTCTAGGCCGGGTCCAAATTGAATGATGTCTTGGGGAGCTGGATCATTAGGAGTAGGATTATTTTTCTTCATGGCAAAGACTATGAGTATAGAAAAGTAGATCTTTGACAAGAGCTGTTTGGTTGAATTTGGGAGTAGGACCAAAGGTGAGGCCTTTGGTTAGGACAAAGGTTTCAGATTGGGAGAGAGGTTTGGAGGAGAGATTGACTACTGAATTGGGATGTTCCGGTTCCAGATTGTGTGGATTGGAGTTTTGAGGTTTAGGGGGGAGAGGAGTTGGGAGTGGGAGATTGAGTAGATGGGAGAGACTGGGTTTGTGTGCAATAAGAGGAGGTTGAGGTTTATTGGAGAGGTTGTTGAGGGAGAGAGTATTGCCTTTCCGGAGGTGGTGGATGGCATGTTGTTCTAATTTGCGGTTGGCCTGAAGGAGGATGTTCTGAACAGCAGGTGTGGATATGGGAGAGGAAAGGTTTAGGATTTTGATTAGACTTAGAGAAAGCCTTCCTGGATACCCATGCCTGCCAACCCAAAGTTTGGTACAGATTCATTGATGACATCTTTATGATCTGGACTCACAGTGAAGACGAACTCCAGAATTTCCTCTTCAACCTCAACTCCTTTGATCCCAACAAATTCACCTGGTCCTATTCCAAATCCCATGCCACTTTCCTCGATGTCGATCTCAATCTGTCCAACAGCCAACTTCACACATCCATCCACATCAAACCTACCAATAAACAACAGTACCTGCATTATGACAGCTGCCATCCATTCCATATCAAACGTTCCCTTCCCTACAGCTTAGTTCTTCGTGGCAAATGAGTCTGCTCCAGTCCCAAAGCTCTGAACCAGTACACCAATAACCTAATAACAGCTTTCACATCCCACAGCTATTCCCCTAATCTGGTAGAGAAGCAAATTGCCAGAGCCACTTCCTCATCCCCCCAAATTCAGAACCTTCAACAGAAGAATCCCAGAAGTGCCCCTCTTGTCACCGAATACTTTCCGGGACTGGAGCGGACTCTGAATGTTGCTCTCCAGCAAATCCTTCCCCCAAAATGAGATCCGTTCTTCATGACATCCTTCCCACTCCACCGAGAGTGTCTTTCTGCCGCCCACCTAACCTCCGTAACCTCCTAGTCCATCCCTATGAAATCACCAAACCACCTTCCCTACGTTCTAGGTCCTATCCTTGTAACTGCCCCCATTGTAAAACCTGCCCTATGCACCCATACACCACCACTTACTCCAGTCCTGTTACCCCGGAGGGTGTATGCAATCAAGGACAGAGTCACTTGCGACAGCACCAACGTGATTTACCATCTGACATGCCTGCACTGTGAAGCGTTCTATGAGGGAATGACCAGCAACAAACTGTCCATTCGCATGAATGGTCACAGGTAGACAGTGTTTGTTGGTAATGAGGATCACCCTGTGGCTAAACACGCCTTGGGGCACGGCCAGCACATTTGGCACAGTGTTACACTGTCCAGGTTATCTGGATACTTCCCACCAACACCAATCTTTCAGAACTCCAGTAATGGGAACTAGCCCTTCAGCATATTCTCTCTTCCCATTGCCCACCTGGTCTCAACCTCTGCTAAATTCGAATTCCAGCCCACCATCTTTAACATCTGAACGTCTTTGCCTCAGTTCTCTGAACAGAGCCTCTGCCTCAAGTGTTATCTCTGTCTAGCTTCTTAACTTCTTTGCTTTCTATAGTATTTCTGCCTAGGTCTATTTGCGTCTGTGTAAATGTGTGTGTGTGTGTATTTGTTCACCTTCCAAACTTCACCCAAGGTAAGTCTTTCCTCTGCCGGGATTGGAATAGCTCCTAACCCCCTCACTTAAAACCCTCATCATTTTCTTTTCCCTCTCCTTCTGTTCTGCCTGAAGAAGCAACTGGGTTCCTTCGCCTGGTAAGTAGACTTCATCTATTTTTTTACAAATATTTTTCCTGTTAGGAATTTTTCTTCTATGATATAACTATATTAATAACTATATTAATATTAATATATTATATATTAATTATATTCTTACAACTGTATTCGAACACAATTTAGTTCTTATGCAATTTATATTATTTTGGATATAAAAAGAGATGTCAGAATGTGGACATTGAATAGTTATATTATTTGCCTGGGTAATTTACACTTATGTTGAAAGCTACAGTTCTTACCTCGGTAATGTAAGTTCAACCGCTCCTAACAAAGCTATTGTAACAGGCAATACTGTTTCCTTAAATCTTTCAAAGACTAACTGAAAAATTCCAATATCTTGAAAATCCTGGAGTTTATTGATATCATCAATTTGTTGATGATAGGCTGTAAGGAGTTTTCTAAATCTCTCCATAACTGAAAATCAAAATAAAGAAGTTATTACTTTTTACAATTTATTGAACCGTTTAGTGGAATTATGAAGTTTTATAAGCCGGTGTGTGTGTGTGTGTGTGTGTGTGTGTGTGTGTGTGCGCGCGCGCGCGTGTGTGTGTGGTGGTCTTTTTTTTTTACAATTTCTAGGCTAAATATGATAAAAATCAAAAACCAAACTAGTCCAACACTTTGTTGTCAGGATGGAAGGCAGTGTGGTGAAAGCTTGTGGGCACTCTAGGAAAGAGTGGCTAATTGGCAAATACGGGTTACATATCGAGAATTGCCCTGGGGTCAGTTGCAATGAATGAGTGCTAGTCTGAGTTACGGATTAGAAAATGGAAAAGGTAAAGGTTATGGCAATGGTTCACACAATTGGTGGCTGATACCAAACAGCCGCAAGACGGGAGCAGACGGCAAGCGACCGTTCGCCCCGCACAGAGGCTGGACCACTCGAGTGCGTATGTTCTGTAAGAGAACTCAAACTGAAGAGATGAAGGAACTGATTCTTGCATTCTTGAGTCCTACTGCAGTGGCACACGTGACCAAATGTGGGTGTATGCTATTCGCTCCATGGCACCATGGAAACGTCAGTAGTTTCATCACAGATGCCAGAAGGGTGGCTTAATTTAGAATCAGCAGTCAATACTGGTTCTGACTGGCTCTGTCCTGCAAGGTGGACAGCCTTGGTCGCGTTGTCAAGGCGTATGTCGCAGTGGAAGAACACTTGTAAAACTTAGGTGAAGTTTTGAAATAAATTTTTTTGAATTATTTCCCTAACCTATTTTAGACTGGCTGGTCATCCTGTGCAGAAAAAGACAATAAGCCAAACTATTGAATATTTATAATGACTTAGGAAACACTCTACCAATAACTTTAAACAGAACAGAACTATGGTAATATTTGGCATGAATGACTGTAAGCAAACAACAGCTCTTTATATGACATTCTATGTTGTTCTCAAAGATTTGTTTATTTTCTAGTGTATAGTCATGATGTATAACAAACAATTGTCAAAATACAGTATTAATACTAAATTGGGTAAAAATCTGTTATAACTTTTTTAATGAACGTAAACATGAAATCTTTATATATAAAGCAAAGTGTCTGCTGCATAAATATGTACATTTTTCTTTTGATGTTGATAAAATTTTGCACACTATACCCTTACACCTAGAGGAATGTCACTGATATATGATCGTTATAACTTTATTAACACCAGAAAACAAACTCTTTACAGCTAGTGTATTTAATCATGGTTCACTGCCGACTGCCTTGCTCCGCTCAGTGCAGGCGAACCCTGGTTCGCTTAGGCGGTACTGTCTAATTGCCGTAGCACCCCTATATTACTTTCCACGCATTATGCATGGCAGTAGATTTAAATTTACAATCCACTGTCACAACACTTTTCACCCTTTGTGAAATTCACTTCACACTGCAGAGGTGTTGTACAGTGCGAAGACATCCATCGGCTCTCGATGTGTTGTGGCCAGGTCACGTGGTGCCACGCGAACGCATGGGCGAAAGTGCCCCGGATGGGACCCTTTGCACGAAATACAGACCTAAACTGAATGATGGGTGACATCTCTGAAGTATTGGCTGCAGGTGGCAGAGCAGTCGGCATGCTCTATACTGGAGGCACGCGTCCCCAGGACTGAATGACAGGTGATGCCTCTGCTGCATGTGACTGTGATGCTGGCACACTTCCCTACACAGTCAGCTCATGTGATGGACCACATATTCTGCAGGAATATGTTGGGTGCTCGGACTTTAAGCAGTAAAGGTGGGACCCATAGATGGTGCCTATTGGCTTCTGAAGAAGAATGAATAGTCCTGTGTGGAGACAATGTCAACTACAGCAGTTCAACCGCTCACCGACGTATCTGGTCAAAATGGCGAACAACCATACCTTCATCAGTACAGAAATCACACAGCTGATGACATCTAAACGTTTTGATGGTTCCTTTGATCCACTTGGCACAAGAGCCATACCCCGTACTGAGACAGGAGCACCTACCCAGAACTTGTCAGGAGGTAGAGAAACAGCCTGAACTGTCAGGACTGAAGAAGATGTAACAATGTGCATTGCTGACAACCATGTAAGAGCTTGACTGGGCTGTGATCACCCATGGGAATGAATCAATAAGAACTTAGAAAGTGAAGTAAAGCATCGTCTCTAGAGAACTCACTGAGGGACTTATTCATCTGACACTGAATTTGCGAACAAGAGGCTCGACCACCCCATTCGACTGTGGATGGAAGGCACTGTGACATGACGAACCTCGAAGCCAGAACAGAAATCTGCAAAAGCCTGTGAGGAAAACTGAGGACCATTGTCTGTGACATATGTAGAGGGTAGACCTTCAAGGGCGAAAATCTTTGCCAATGCATTTGTGGTTGCCACAGTGGAAGGGGACGAACAGAGAACCACAAAAGGAAAATTGGACTAAGTGACAATTACAAGAAAACCGTAGGCACCAAGAAATGGGTCAACAAAATCGCCGTGGACCCATTCCCACAGGCGCACTAATAGGTCAGTCGTCGTAGACAAATAAATGGCCTTAGGTCCAAAAAAATTGCAGGAAGCTGAATTTTTGGTATGTTGTTAGGACATATTAGAGTAGTATTAAACCAAGTTTGCAGTTTTGAAATCCTTTAGCTTAACTTTTAAGAGACAAAAAACCTTGAAATTTTCAGACTTTTTTTCTGATTTTGGCATATAACTCGTGAAGGGTGGTTTTCTGACGAAAAGTCACTCACACCTCTATTAATGTAGATAAAATATTCTAAAATTTAAGCCCAACCACAGCTCTGTAAGTCCAATAGTTCCCAAGATATTGGACTTCAAAAATTGACTAATTTCTCCAAAAAGTTCAATTTTTTTATTTTAGTCATCTTTCAGCTAGAATATTGGCTTTTCTGATCATCCCACAGGGAAATACATACAAAAAAGTTATAGAGCAGTTATTTATCTTTAATCTAAGTACTGAATGAAGTCCATAGGCCCAATAGATTACTAGTTATTGTTAAAAAATGGAAAGTGGGAAAAATCGGAGTATTCAATTAATTGACCCAGACAAATTGCAGTCCTCTTATCCTATACATGTTAAAGGAAGAATTACTCATTGACAATGATTATTAATGCATTGTATATAAATAGGATTTTTTTCAACACTGTTTTCAGCAAATATTGAACAGAAAAATTCCTTGAGTCCACTTCCTGCCATTATGGCACCGAAGGCCCCAATGAATGACATGAGGTGGTGAAAACCTCCAAGCATCAGTACTATGTTGACAAGCTAAGGATGCTGGTGGCTCTCCACAATGTCTTGGGCTTTCAAGTACAGTGGTTGATCGTAGGTCACAAAACATGTTTCCTGACCGTAAATGCTTGTTCTTTAACTGGCTTCCAAAAGGGATTTTAAAACAGTGTCGTAGTCTGTTGGGGGAGCATGGATAAAAGGGAGATATACAATCTTTGAACATTTGTAAGGAAGATCTTCTGTCACTTGCTTCATGAAGCCATTCTATCCTGGGATGCCTGGCATGTTAGTTGCTTTTCCAAACAACCACAGAAGGTATGGGGATTTTGGCAAAATGTCTTCAGCGATTTTCACTTTGTTAATTGAAATGGCTTGCAAGCCAGATTTCTTTCTCATAGAAGAATGTTTAATATGTGTGGCAGTGCGTGAACCTGATAGACTCTCTGGGTGAACGGATGCGTGAGTGGTCATGATCATTATACCACCCATATCATGGAACTATTTTCTCCATCAATTGAGTTAACGTTCACATCTGCATTGTTGAACACAAAATGCATAAAAGCTCCTTTTGTCAACTAGTTTGGTTAGTTCTCCATGGAGGATAGCGGAACTTTCAAAATGCATAGCCTCCATATATGTACAAGAAATTCCCATACTGTGGCGAAGTTCAACAAGGTGCTTTGATCAAAGGTTTCTATACAAATAGGTTCCAAGGCTTATTTCAACTGAGGACAGGAAAGAGTTGGACCTCGTTGCAGGCATGATTGCATGAGCAAATCTTATGCACTTCTTTTTCTACTGTTCAAAAGAAGGATGTTTGGTTTTCAGGACAATCTGTTCAAGCAACAGTTGCAGAGAATCAGGAACTGACGCCTCTGCGTCTTTTAAAAAGGCATCTGACAAGGGATATTGAGTAGTGTCAAATGTTTGGGAACGAATGTCTTGCAGGATAATCTCTGCTGCAGCTTTGGAAACTCTAAGCCGCTCTTCAGCAGGATCGCTAAGGCTTTGATTGTACCACTTTTCATAAAGAATGTTTTGTCCAATGTCTGTGAAAATCAAGACTGGCATGTGATATGGACCAACCTGCGAAAAATAATTTTTTCTCCATATCGCTTTTTTAGATGAGCTTGAACACTTGCAACTGCTGGTTTGTAATCACATGTGAAGTTCTCTGCAATCAAGTCACTTATGGAAAATTGGGTTTCCTCTCTTGTTTCTGCAAGGTATGCATATATACGCTCCATACCTTCGGTAAGGAAAGGATGTTCAGGATGGCCACGTTTACCTCCTGTACCAGTAGATCGTGACAAGGAGTGCAATTTTATGTAGCAATATTTAGGGTGCTTACCCTCAGTAGCAACAAGTTCACCTATACATGAAAGAAGCTGAAGAATGTGTTGCCCCCTTGATGGAGTTCATCCTGTAGATATTTAGACAATTTTATCTGCTTGGAGAATTTTTCACCACAAAGGAAACAACAATCTGCAATGATGTGATGCATTGGGGGGAGGGGGGGGGGGGGGGAAATGTCAGCTGATTCCTCAAACTGGGGAATAATCAAAAGTGGGGTGCCACAAGGTTTGGTCTTGGGCCCTTTGCTCTTCTTAATACAGTAAAACCCCGTTTTTACATTCTCGGTTTTTACGTTTTCCCGCCATTTACACCATTTTTTGTCGGTCCCATCAAATATCCTATGTTTACAATGTTAATTCGCCCTCGTTTTTGCATGAACATATTTATGCTTTTCCCGCGTTTTCCAGTTTTGAAGGCATGTTCATGAAGAAAAATGACGTAATGTACATAAATTGACACTAGCATGGCTTTCCCCCTTAAAGTATAGCGCTTAAAAATTATTTGCATTTGAGTTTCTTGACACTTTGCGTTTATTCAAACGTATATTTCGCGTTTTGTTGTTGACTTAAAGACGTGCCGATTTTTAGCAATGTAGTTCATCTTTTCACCAGCTTCTTTGGCAGAGCGCCTGACATGTACTCAGACAAACAGAACGGTTTGTTAACGAGAGAATAACACTGATTTGTGGCAGTGTAGTTCGTCTTTCCGCTAGCTTCTTTGTCAGAGCGACCAGTTGCTTTGTTGAAGTGAGAAGAAATAGCTGCATTGTTTTTGTGATAAATATTTCTGATTAATAAAGAACTTTATCTGTCACAGTTGGATATCATAATACCCACAACCTCAAAAAAGCGATAATAGTGAGAGATGCCGATCCTATGAAAATGCCACAAAAATACTTATGCATATGTTTGTACTCAAGAACGCAAATAAATTTTCGAATATTGCATGTGAAACATCGAAAAATACAAAACAAATGGGACTGTAGGAGTTTTACTATGTAAATAATTCATTCCGGTAAAAGGCAGTGTTACATAGCCTGGCAGTGGCATCCAAACGATATCTATCAAAGCGGTTCAGGTAATTTTGAAGATGTGTTATAGCCCAGCAGTGGCGTCCTCTATTATAATGAATGAAGTTACGTCTAAAATTTCCACTTCCCATAAAACTACCAGTTCTGCCTGGCGCTTAAAATAGCGGCATCCTCAATTATAATGAATGAAATTACATCAAAAATTTCTACTTCCCATAAAATTACCAGTTTGCCTGGCGCTTAAAATAGCGGCGTTCTCGATTACAATGAATGAAATTACGTCAAAAATTTCTACTTCCCATAAAATTACCAGTTTTGCCTGGCACTTAAAATAGTAAAAATTTGGATAACTTTTATTGTATAATCAACTCCCTGGCGAGTATTTAGATGTCTATTATGTACATATATCACACATAAACTACGCAAATGCAAGGCTGATCCAGTAAGCATATTTTACCATTTAAAACATTATTTCCTGCATTTTACATCATTTCACTGAAGTGCCCTGAAAAGCGTAAAAATGAGGTTCTACTGTATATACGAATGATTTGCCATTCTATATCCATGAAGATCAGAGCTTGTTCTTTTTGCTGATGATACAAGTATAGTTTGAGGTTTTTTGGCTATTAAAAGTTAAGCTAAAGGATTTAGAAACTGCAAACTTGGTTTAATACTACTCCAATATGTCCTAATAACATACCAAAAATGCAACTTCCTGCAATTTTTTGGACCCAAGGCCATTTTTTTGTCTACGACGACTGGCCTATAATCTAATCTAATCTAATCAGTACCTTCAGTCTGACAGCTGCCAACCTTTCCACATCAAAAAATCCCTCCCATATAACCTCAGCACCCACAGAAGGCATATCTACAGTGATGGGAACTCCCTTAACCAGAATGCCGAAAGCCTCTCAAAGGCATTCACAGACAGAAATTACCCAGCAGACCTAGTCCATAAACAGGTTTCCTGTGCCAAATCTTCACACACCAACAGTCCTTCATCCAACCCTACTAACCAGCCACAAATGAGTGACCCCCTTGTTACCCAATACCATCCTGGACTTGAACAACTGAACCATATCCTATGTCAGGGCTTTGATTATCTGTCAACATGCCCTGAAATGAGAGACATCCTACCTAAGATCCTCTCATCCACCCTCCTAAAGTGGTGTTCCGTCACCCACCCAACCTCCACAACATCCTAGTCCATCCCCATGCCACTCCTAATCTCAACCCCTTACCACAGGGGTCATATGCCAGTGGAAGACCTCAACGCAAAACCTGCCCAATCCACCCACCCAGCACTTCCTATTCCAGTCCCATTACAGGCTTGTCCTGTCCCATCAGGGATGGACTAGGGGAAGAAAAGGAAGGTGAACAAATACACACAAACCCATTCATTTACACAAACGCAAACACACCTAGGCAGACATAGCTTGTGTCTGTGTAAATGTACACACACACCCATTCATTTACACAGACACAAACACACCTAGGCAGACATAGGTGTGTTTGCGTCTGTGTAAATGTATGGGTGTGTGTGTATTTGTTCACCTTCCTTTTCTTCCCCCAAGGTAAGTCTTTCCTCTCCCGGGATTGGAATGGCTCCTTGCCCCCTTCCTTAAAACCCTCATCATTTCTTTTTCCCTCTCCTTCCCTTCTGCCTGAAGAAGCAACTGGGTTGCAAAAGCTTGTGTTTGTGTGTGTGTGTGTGTGTGTGTGTGTGTGCATTCATTTATTTATTTGTGATGCTGTCACACCTGTGCTCCTTCGCCTGGTGAGTAATCTTTGTCTATCTTTTATATATAATTTTTCCTGTTAGGTATTTTTCATCTATAATACTCGCATCATATATATGATAGTTGTGTAATTATCACATTTGTCTGCACTTGCTTTCTTAGGAATTGGAATCATTATATTCTTCTTGAAGTCTGAGGGTGTTTCTCCTGTCTCAGACATCTTGTATATCAGGTGGAACAATTTCATCATCACTGGCTCTCCTAATGATAACAGTTCAGACGGAACATCATCTACCCCTGGGACTTTGTTTCTACTCAAATCTTTTAGTGCTCTATCAAATTCATCTTGCAGTATAGTATCACCTGTTCCATCTTCATCTACTTCATCTTCCATTTCTAGAATACTTCTGTCAAGTTCATTTCCTTTGTACAGGCCTTCTATATATTTTTCCACATTTCAGCTTTGCCATCTTTGCTTAGTACTGACGTCTTGATATTCATACTGCTGCTTTTCTTGTCTCCAAATGTCTTTTTTATTTAGATTTCATTCCATTCCATGATGGTGGTTGTGGCGGCTGGTGCAGCAACAGTGTTCAATAATTTTATTTTCCTGCAGGTGGTGTCTAATACACCTTGAAAATGAAAAAAGGAACACTATGAATTCATCGACTCATCCGAGGGAAATTTTATTGACACATTGTTGAGGATGTATATAATACATAATCACATAGACAGAGCCCTATACCCATGAGTACAGTCACCAGAGCATGAGCAATCTAAACTCTAGTACCGTGTAAACCCTCCTTTGCAATGATACAGGCTGCAGTTCTCCCATGGAGATGATCGTAGAGGTGCCGAATACAGTCTTGGCGAATAGCCTGCCTTGCAAATACCACCTGTTGACTCAGCTAGGCAAGATTTTGTGCTGGTCGTGCAGACTGTGCAGTATGATGTTCCATCCAGTACGAAACATGGTCAATGGAGCACAGATCTGAGGATCATGGTGGCCAAGGTAGTTAACATACACCTTGAAGAGCAAGTTGGGTGGTACAGAATACATGTGAGCATGCATTGTCCTCTTGGAAAAGCACATTGCGTTGTTCGTCCATTTGTGATAGTATAAGAGGTTGAATGATGGTTTCAATTAAGATTGCACTGTTCAGTTTCCTCTTGACGATCAACAAAGGAGAATGGCCTGTTTAATATACAGCGCCTTACACCCTGGTGCTGGGTGTCAGCCCCATGTGACTCTGTCATATACACTCCAGATTTTTGGATTCCCTGCACAATGCCACACACAAATACGGCCATCATTAGCACCATGACAGAAACAATTTTCATCAGTTAAGACAACAAGTCTCCATTTGTACTTCCATTAGCACTTATAGCAACACAACTGGAGGTGGGTTGAACGATGTTGGGCGTGAGCGGACAATACAATAACGGAATGCATGTTCATGCTTCATAGTGTATCACATGTATCCTGTACCACCCAACATGCTCTTCAAGATGTATGTCAACCACCTGGCCAGACTGATCCGCAGATATGACCCCCTTTGAATAAGTCTGGGACCAGATGAAACAATTTACGTAGTATGCACATCCAGCATAAAATCTGGCCCATTTGAAGCACCAGGTGGAAACTGAACTGCAGGACATTCCGCAAGACTACATTCAGAATGTCTACAGTCGTCTCCATGGGAGAACTGCAGCTTGCATTGCTGCAAAAGGAGAGTATACACGATACTAGTGTCGACATTGAGCATGCTCGGGTAATTGAACTCATGTGTGTATCGCTCTGTCGGTGTGATCATGTGTTGTTTGTATTCTCAAGAATGTGTCAATAAAATTTCCCTCTCCTGGGTCACCGAATTCATGGTGTTCTTTTTTCATTTTCCAGGAGTGTATGTTTCCCCTAGTTATACAGTATGTCTCTGTCCGTTTGTTTGCTGTATCTCCCACTGCCGCTTTCTGTCTGTGTCAAACTTTCAATGTCTTCATCCCTTTCCCTCGTGATTCCCCCACTGACGTTGTCCCATTCACTTCCTGTCTTGTTGCCAGAATCCATTCTTTCTCACTTAAGAGTCGGCTTTCATTGTCTTCAATCACAATTATCTCCTATACACATATGTCCATGGGGATGGTTTGCTTGGGGTTCGACCTGTAGACCGGAAAACTTTAGCACGCGGGTATTGGCGATGGGAAAAATTGGACAAATTGTTTCGTGCTATAGTATTGGAGAGCCGTAAGCTCATGCTTTATGTATTGTTTCCATTTGTCCCAGTTTCCCAGTGTTTTCTCTCTTGCTACAATTGCTATTATCTGCATCTTAGTTTGTTGTTGCCACTGTTCCTGACTTCCGACATCTCGTTTCACTTCCGACTGCTGTTTTCGTGCATATACCCTTCTTCTGAACTGACACTTTCTCTGTTCCATCATATATGGCTCTCTCTGCCTGTTGCACTGTCCCTGTCCTATTCATATTCAGCTGAAAAAATATCTTCGCATGCCAAAATTTTTGTTGAGGAAGTCAGAATGAGGAATGAGGCAGCTGCTTTGACACTTTTGTGTCAGAGACCATATTCGCCTTTTCTGTGCTTCGGCAGGAGCATTTTTCAGCTGGTTCTCATCTTTTTCATGTTACATCAGAGTGTACTGCTTATGTAACGTGAAATCAATGGTGAATAAAATTTGGATAGTATTTTTTATACCTTGATACATTTGTACAAAGGTCAGACCAAATTGACTCTGTAGTAGTTTACTTTCTAAAAAGAGGTTCACATTCAGATGATTGCTAAACACGCTTAACTATTTCAAAGAACATTGTAAAACACTATCAAACCAAGAACCCTTGCTGTATGTTCGCTAAGTTAGTTAAAACCATAATTACATGTCAGACCAGATCTTACATGCATATTTGTCATGAATATGTGCGGTAACTTGGAATCTACAGATCTCGGTAATGGATAATATTATCAGAAAAACTTTCAAAGATTTCCGGGAATCATAATATTAGAACGCATCGTAAAAATTTCAATGATTTGCCATGAATAGAGGTGTAGATTTGCCAATTCATGCAGTTAGATCTTTCGATACCAAAAATTATGATTTTTGTAGCGTATCGTGATAACGAATACACATTTCCAAAAACGGGGAACGGATTTTCCAGATAAACACCTAAAAAACATACACAACATTTTAGTCATTTACTATTCCTCAAGATACATGACCTCAGAATCAGAAATAGCGTTATCGAACCTATTACTGTCGCTTGCTGTCATTCACAGACCGATATCTCAAGAACCACATAAGATATCATTTTGCTCTAAACTATAAATAAAATTTCTATATGTCATCTACATTTCATACGCAGCTATGTGTAACCTAAAATCAACCATATGAGAAGTCTACGCAATGTGTTTTTACCTCTGAAAATTTAAAATATGTTGCAATAGTTCACTAAACCGGATGCTGCATATTAACTATAAAGTAAACGAAAACAAAAATCTCCCCTTCATTGACCAAAGATTTGAATCTTTAAGATGTACAAAACTCAAATTCATCCCCGAGTACCTTTTTTCAAGTCACATTGTAAGTTTCAGAGCTGTTCGAATGCCGTCTTTCAGCACAATACACACTTTTTTCTACCAAAATATCGCGGTTTTTTGGCCATATCTTGCTAACGGACTAAGATTTATGAAAACTGAAAAATGCCATTTATAGATAAATGTCTACAGGATGTATTGTAAAATTTTGAACAATTTTCTACAGTTAGTTATTTAGACATTTGTGATTCATGGTGCTAAAACAGCTAAAAATCAGGTTTTGTGACTTTGTGAAAAACTATGATAAGTTTCAACCTCTGGATCTCAGTAATAGATAAAGATATTGAAAGAATTTAAAAACGGCCTCAAGAATATCATAAGAACACATGGTAAAAATTTCGAAGATTTGCAATGAATAGAAAGTATCGAAGTGACCATCCCCACAATTCGTTTCATGAATGAATGATGCTTTTGTAAGTTGTTTGAAGCCCACCATAGACTACACGTAATGTACAAAAGCCAACTGATTTGCTCATTTGGATGGGCTCCAGGAAGTGTGTAAATTTGAAAATTTTGATGATGTACTGCGTGATAGCTATAGTATACCCATTCTTCTAATATGTACACAAATGATCACTCCAGAACACTTTACCCCTTCACTCTGAGATGAATAGAACATGAGATGTGGGCCCCTAAAGAATCGCAAATTCGCACGCGCCGATTACGAACATATTAATACCGCACGCAATAGTGCACGGTATGATATTTGAATTTCAATAGTATCTCTTTGTTTCCTCCAGGTCTGGTAATGGTTTGTAATTTTTTTTTTTCATCCGTAATTCATTATAATAATCAGTAACGCTGTATGACAAATCAGGTACTGTGTCATGGTATGTACTTCAAAAATATGGTCATTGTTCAGCAATCAATTATAGACTCAAAACCCCTCTTGTGCACCTATGAATTATGTCTGACTTGGCAGGAAGCTATTGGCATACCAGCAATCACGGAACAAACTATTGCCAATATTGCAAAATACTTCACTTATCTGGAAGACACAGAGGAGAACCACCAAGGAGAAGTGCATTTTGAAACTCTAGTAAACATTTCTAGTCCTCTTGAAAATTTTAATTGCTATGCTCTCGCCCCCCCCCCTCCCTCAATTTAATACAGAGGTGGTTTAGGAAAAGCATAAGCATTACCACTTGGGGTGTGATTCCTATTTTATGCGCTGCTATACTGTTCATATGACACTGATAAAACCTTGCACACTTGACCTACAAAACAAGAGAAATAGCACTGTCTACATAAGATTTCGTACAGGTCATGGTGGAGAGTACTACCAACACCGTTCGACAGATTATCATGAAATTAGGTAGATATATGTAATTTTTCATATACAGTGTAGGGAGGAGATGAACAGAGAGGGGAGACAGGAAGAGATTGGCAGATAATGACAGAGACAGGAAGGGGGATGAATGGTTGGAGAAAGTGACAGGGAGAGGAGGCAGAAGAAGAGGTGTTGTTGGAGGAAACAATGTAGGTAAACAGTATGTGGACTATCTGAATATTGGAAAAATCAGAGTAAAAAAGGAAAACACATCTCAAACTCTGTAAAACATCTTTGAAACCCTGAAACATTTCTTTAAATAACTGATAATTTATAAAACTTATAAATAGATCTGTCTACTTTAAAAAACAAAAAATGATAACCTGTTTCAGTAGTTATAGATTCCATGTCAGTTGCTTTATTTTCAGCATAGAATTCCCTAATGAACTCAAATCTCTCAATATATTTATTAATTGCCTCAAAATTGTAATGAATACTTGAGATAATGTTTGTGCGAATGTCAAGACGATGTTTGTCTTCTTTCAGAATGACATCAGTTTCAGGTCCTGTGCCACAGAGTCTTCCTTCTGCTTTTCCACATATCATGGGCCTGTAAAATACATTAAAACTGAGTTAATTTCTCATATGGAAAAATATTACACTAATATTACCTACATGTCCCCATGTCCTTACCAGAAAAAGAAATGCATACATTCACACATTCATTCAGACATAACTCAAGCACACATGTTCACCATTTCTGGCCTCTCCGCCACAACAAGCATCTTGACAGTGAGTGATAAGGGAAGAAGAGTGGGGTGGAGGCAGAAGGATGCTGGGCAAGGGTGGGGATGGACCATTCTGTGTTGTATGATGAATTGTAAAGGCTTTGATAACCAGAGATGTGAGATGCAGCTTGGGAAAAGATGAAATGAAATTGTAGGGTGATCTTAAGTGATTAATTCACAAATAAAAAATAAAATTAAAATATAATACAAAAAAGGGATGACGCACAGTGGGAATAAAGACATGAACTGGAAGGAGAAACAGGATAGAGGCTGAGCTACCTATGAAAGCAGCTATGTGATTTACCAAGTCTACTGCAATCATTGCACAGCCCTTTTCATTGGCATGATAACAGACCAATTGAACAGTCAATGTCAAACAATAGCAAAAGGCACGGCAAACCACCGTGTGACACAGCATGCAGCTGAACACCACACACTTGATTGCAATGACTGCTTTAAAATATAGGACATCTGGATCCTTAGCATCCACCATCAGCTCTTCCGAAATGGGTAGATGGGAGTTGCCATATCAAACTTTCAATGATCCTACTTCACCATAGCTTCACACTAGGATAACTTAGCATCCATACACCCCATGCCTAACAGTCCCCCCCCCCCCCCCCACTCGCTGTCCTGTACCTCCTTCATCCCTTTTTTGTTATTCTATTTTTTAATTTTTATTTATATCTCACTTTCGCTTTTACTGTTTTACATTATTATTATTTTTAATTATTTATTTACTATTTTTATATTCATTTTTATTGTTTGGGAGCACACACCACTAAATCCCCCATTTCTTGCTCTCTCACCCATTCCCTTTACTGCATTTCAAGCTTCATCTCACAATCCAACCTATCAAAATCTTTACAAACTGCCGTGCAATGAGGAATGTTTCATCCCCATACTTGTCTGTCATCCTTTCCCCTGCATCACCCTCCACTCTCCTCCTCATTCACTGCCAAAATGCTTCTTGTGGTGCAGATGCCAGAGTTTGTGGTCATGCTTGCTTGACTTATATCTGAGTAATTAGTAATGTATGTTCTATTTTTCTGATGAAGGCCATAGGTGAAAGTTTAAGTTGAGTGAATATGATTTTCACATGCCTATCTGCAGCTCTGCAATTGTCTTTACAGTGTGTTGTTATAAATGTAATACATTGATTTATAATCGATAATGCTGTACCAAACTGAGTTTTTTATCCTTTTCCTTTATTATAAAAGAAGAGCAAGGAATCACTTCTGTTCTAAAATTGCTATTGGATGGAAGGGCAGTTAAAGTCCATCATCATACATTACTTATCTAGAATTAATGAATTTTATAGCTGATAGAAGGCCATATTGATGTTAGTGAATTATTCATCAAAGCAATTCATACTAGTTTAGTGTTTAGCTGGACATAGAACTTAAAAGATTAGTAACCATTGTAAATTTGTGGGAGACATTTTGTTTTCCCATCTACATATATAATTTTTCTCATAATTTGCAATCTAATCTTATTCTTCATCTCCCCACTCCATCTGATAAATAGAAGAGTAATACTTATCTGGTGACCATGACAGGATGGTATTTGCAATCCTGAAATAATGTGAAATAGTGTATCCAGTTTTATACAAGGTATCCATAATTAAAGACCCACTTTCAAAATGCCATACAAAAAGAACAATGGGGAAGAATGACAAAATTTGAACTGAACATACAAACTCAATGGCATACACAAAACATAAAACAAAAAATAGTTCCTAACTTTATCAATAGATGCCATAGTAAGCGGCTTAAGGGAAGTGGATGTCCACATTATGTGCAACTTGTGGAACTGTTAGTGTAAATACCAACCACCATGGCAAGGTCACACCACATCAGATGGGAAAAAAAGTTTTTATTTGTCCTCGGGCCAAAAACTGAAGAAACCACACATAATGGTTCAATTTTTATTCTCCTTGGCCAAAAGGGACAGAAAAGACACATAATGTAATACCTGTTATCTATCATGGGACTTGTGATAGTCATGTTCAATAAGCTGTCCACCATTTTCCACTGTAAGTTGAAACTAATAAGAATCATGTTGCACAACCAGACCACAGTGTCCACAGTGTCTCAGGGTTCTCAGTGTGAATATGTTGTGTAACAAAGGCCTTCAATTCAGCCGAATTCGTTATGTGGCCACTGAACACAACATTTTTCAAGTAACCCCACAGCCAGAAGTCATGTGGATTGATGTCCTCTTTCCTTGACAGCCAGGCTATGAGAAAATGACAGCTGATAATTCTGTCATTTGGAAATCAGCTCTTAAGGAATGCCTCAGTGGATTTGTGCATAGGTGCACCATCGTGCGTGAAAATGATTCTCTCCAGACGTTTATGCTGGTAAAGGCTTAGAATTATGTGTTTGTATAGAAGATTTTTCTACCATTTACCAGGGATAGTAGAGATAACAGGACCTTCAGAAGTCATCTACTAGAAAAAAATGAGCCCTATGATAAAGATGCTGTGAGCCCGCACCACACAGTTAACATTGCAGAATGAAGTAGCACTGCTTCATATATGGCTGGATTTTGTAGTGCCCATATCCTGCTATTTTGGGTACTCACATAGACTTTAAGGTGGAAATTGGCTTCATCTGTCCACAAAATGTTTTATGGCCAATTTTAGCCACTTCAATTCTTGCAAGAAATTGTAGAGCAGATGTGTGTCTCACTGGCAGATAGAAGGAAGCAATTACTGCAGATGCATGATTTTATATGCATAGCAATTCAGAATATTCTGTAGAATTTTATGACCATGCTTGGAAGCACTTCTAAAGTTTTGGGCAATTCGGTGTGCTCTGCAGTCTTGCACATCAGTGCTTATCCCTTCCTCTAACGGTATGGCCATATCTTATAGGGATTCATTTTTTTCCTCTGTCACATTGCACTTGAAGTGATCCTGTTTCTTCGGACTTCCTCACCATATTCTTCAGAGGCTTCACACTCATCAGGCCACAGCCTTTTCTCATGCTCTTTAATGACCAGAGTTGTCATTCTTGTAGAAATGTTTCACAAGCAGAGCTGTAAACTGCAATGAGAGATGCATGACAATATGGAATAGGAGGCGAGCGGCATTAAATCCACATCTTTCTGTTGAATGCTATGTCATGTGCAGTGCATGCCGTGCAATTTGCATAGTAAGCTGCTTACAAAGGCATCTATTGATAAAGTTAGAAACTATTGTATTCTTATTCTTATTATTATTATTTCTAATCTATGCCATTGCATTTACCCCTTCATCAAGTATGTTCAGTTCAAATCTGCAGTCAATGTGCACCTTGGTTCTTTCTGTACAGCATTAAAAAAGTAGGGTTTCAATAATGGACACCCTGTACATGATTGTTATGATGTGGGTTTTATTTGTTAAACAACATGACATACAGATGACTACAATCTCAGAAACCAAGTATTTCGGCGATGATGGAGAGAAAAAATGTTTTGGATCTTACTGCCCGGTATTATAAATTACGCAAGTGGTTCATTTCAAAAATCAAATATGCCACATCACACAGAAATTTGGTGACAAAACTGACACAAAATTGAAAATCATTTTGAATAAACAGACTAAACTTTGGCAACAGACTTTCTATGGTAACAAATTATGAGTACCACCACTTGTACAAATGGTAAACAATATCATAAATTAGGTAGTATGTTAACTGAGTGACCATTCTGAAATAAAAATTTGAATGGGTACCACTCATATAAAAAGCAAATAATAGTATAGATGTAAAAACTAGGAACAGATTAAGAGCAAAGGATTAATCATTCTGTGGTAACAGAAATTTCAAGCAGTACCACTGGTACGAATGGTATTAAGTAGCATGTTTATACTTGGCAATAACACAACTTAAATTAAAAATCTATAATTTTGCAATAATAGTGTTTATATAACCAGTAACAAAAGTCATAATGAGGAAATTTTGAGGGGTGCCATTCCTAAAACATATTAGTAAAATACTTATGGTATTATACATAAATCACAACAGAGACCTATCAATAAACTTGTTGCAGATGAGCTAAATACCTTGGCATGAGGTGTTTACTGTTTGTGAACCACCATGTCAATGCATGGTGGTACTACTATAGTACAATAAATGAAATGTGCTATGGTCTTCAGTCCACAGACTCATCTGATGCAGCTCATTATGCTCCCCTGTCCTGTGCAAGCCTCTTCATCTGCCAATAAGAGCAGCAACTTACTTCCCTTTGAACCTGCTTATTATATTCGTCTCCCTCTATGATTTTTATCCACACACTTCCTTCTGATGCTAAGTTGACAATTGCTTGATGTCTCAGAATGTGCCCCACCAATCTATCTCTTCCCTTAGTCAGGCTATGCCAGAAACTCCATTTCTCCCCAATTCTGTTGAGCACCTTCTCATTGATTATGTGATCTACCCATCTAATCTTCATCATTTGTCTGTAGCATCACATTTAAAACACGTTTCACTCCCATAAAATGCTAGACTCCAGATAAATGCTTTCAGAAAAGATTTCCTAACATTTACACTAATATAAACAAATTTGGCTTCTTCAGAAATTCTTTCCTTCCCATAGCCATCCTGCATTTTAAATCTTCTTTACTTCAGCCATGATAAGTTATTTTACTAAACAAATAAACAACTCATCAACTACTTTTATGGCCACATTACCTAATCTTATTCCTTCAGCATCATTGGATTTTCTGACACTACATTCCATTGCCCTTGTTTATCTCTTGTTAATGTTAATCTTGTAAGCTGCTTTCAAGACACTGTCCATTCCATTCAATAGCTCTTCCAGGTCCTTTGCTATCTCCGACAGAATGACAATGTCATTGGCAAACTGCAAAATTATTTTCTTCGCTGTGAACGTTTAATTCTATCCCCAAAATTCACCTTGCAATCCCTCACAGCTTGCTCAATGTATACATCGAACAACATTGTGAAAAGACTGCAAACCTGTATTATTCCCTTCCCAACTACTGTGTCCCTTTCATGCCCTTTGTTTCTAATAACTGCTGTCTGGTTTTTGCTCAATTTGAATGTAACTCTTTGCTACCTGTATTTTACCCCTGATACATTCAGAATGTGAAAGAGTGTATTCCTGTCAACATTTTCAAACGGTTTCTCCAGATCTACAGAAGCTAAAAGCGTAGGTTTGCCTTTCTTTAATCTATTGCCGCAAGACTCCAAGTTAACTAACTGACGGTGTGTCACAATGGATAGCATCACCGATTGTGGTGCAGAAGGTCGTCGGTTCAATCCCGTCCACCGGCAAAAATTTATTTCCTTGTAATTATCATTTCCAGAATATTCTACATGTTTCTTATGTTCATTTGTAATTTCTACACGTTTCTTATGTTAACTATTCTTCTAATTTCTGGTACATTCTGTCTGTGAATAAATAGCAGAGCACTCTGCCCAAGAGGCACTTAGTGCTACATGTATGTTGTTAAATTTGAAATAAACCTGCTTCCAGTATAAGTGTTGTGTACAGTTGACAACCCTGCCTTTGAAGTCAAGCCTGCTTCCATTTCAACATGACGATGTTTGGTGTAGGCGTCGGGTATTCTGTGCAACAGCTGCATCACCGTGGTTCAGATTAGGCAATGTAAAAGCCGTCACTTACATAGACAACAACCGGAATACAAGGAATATACCGAGTACATCCTTCCGAAAGTCCTTATTATCAGAAGAACCATGGACACAAAACAAGCGTTAAGCCAGCTGCTCTTCAGACACCCGTCAGTGTTCTCTGGAGACGCTGGACAGGACCCCAACAAATGGCTAAAAGGGTTCGACCGAGTCGCCAAGTACAACAGGTGGGGTCATACAATGTGCTTGGCTAACATTTATTTCTACCTGGACAGAACATCCCAGCAATGGTTAAAAAAAACAACGAAAAGAAGCTGAATGATTGGGAAACGTTCCAGATGGAACTCAAGAAGACGTTTGGTGACTGCCATCAACAAATCCACTCAGTGGAAGAACAACTGACACAATCATACATAGAGAATGTTTTGGCCCTGTGTAACATAGTCAATCCGAATATGACTGAGGCCGACAAAATCATGCACCTGATGAAAGGTATAGCAGAAGACATGTACCAAGCCCTTCTGATAATAGACGTCACTACGACGGAAGAGTTCATCAAGTGGTGCCAGTGTGTTGAAGAGATGTAACAATGGAGGGTTGGACAAAAGAAGTATGTCAGACTTCCCAATGTAGTTCCTATGGCCGTTGTGAAAGACCAGCATGACTTTGCTTCCCTCATACGACAAATTGTGAGAAAAGAATTACAACAGTTTATGGCAGCCGGGACTGTTAGACCGAGCGAGCATCAGATTATGGCCATGGATGTAAGCCCTTAAGTCACGAGGAAGCCGACACCACTGAGAAAGAAGTATTTCAGACATTAACTCCTGTCTGCCCCACCATTCACAACTGACATGAAGATTGGTGTTGTCCTGCTATGACTTACCCTGCAGCCGCCAAAGAGCAGCCCATGAACCGGCCGACACGGTCACAACCAACTCCCCCAGCAACAGTGACGCCCCGCAGAAGAACAGAAATCTGGAGGACAGAAGACAACATACCACTGTGTTTCCACTGTGGGTGCCCAGGGCATGGCATACACTACTGCAGAGAGAGAAATCGAGTATTCGATGATTATTTTGCCGCAAGACATCAGCCATCAGAGCAGTTCCATCCCAGGCAGTCACCTGCTGATGAGTTCAGTCAACCTATGGGAAGAAGCCCATCACCATACCCTGGACGAGGTCACTCCCCAATGTGCCGCTGCCATTCACCATCGCCGTACATAAGTACCAGGTGTTCCCCTAGCTGCTGCGCCTAGAAAAACTAAGCAGGGCGACCATCTACGGAGGTGAGGCCGCCGCAGATGAAAATCCTCCATGGATGACAGTCGCTAAAATGCCGGGAAATCTCATCGACGTCAATCAACGGCCAACCTGTTCGGGCACTTGTTGATTCAGGAGCTTCTTTTTCTGTATTGTAGGATAATTACCGCCACACACTAAAGAAGACAATGTTCTGTGATACGGGGGCAACTGCTGGTTGCAAATGGAAGGTATGTCCAGCCAGCAGGAACTTGTGTCGTAAGAACAACCATCAACAACAGGACCCAGCTGTTTGAATTTGTCGTTTTAACAGAATGTAGTCATCATGTCACCCTCAGATGGGACTTAGTTTAGGCATGCCAAGCTATCATTGACTGTGGAAGATCTGAGCTGCAAATTGAGGAAGTCGTTCGAACGGATACACACAATGCAGAATTTTGTAGGAAGTTATTTGCTATTGACAATGTGAAGATCCACAAGTTGACAACGAGAAGAGTTCCAGTAACAAACACAGATAACCAGTTAAACTGTGAAGTGTTTGTTGATAGTAAAAAGTTTATTAGGCTTACAAAAGAAATTTACATACCAGCGGCTATCATTAGCATTACCGGTGGTCGAGGAGAGATTGTCACGAGCAGTCACAATTTATCCCCAAGGGAATGTGTATCGGGACAGCTGAACCAATACAGGACGGTGAGCTCAACATCATCAACGAAGACCCATGCTCTGCTGTTAGTACAGACAACACGCTGGAGGAAACAACCGTGGAACTGGTAGTAGGGGCCGGACTGACCATGAAACAACGCCAGCGGGTATTAGCTATACTGGACCAATCTTAGGGTGCATTCACACTCCAGCAGGAGAAATGTCAGATGAAACTGCCAATGATAAAGCACCGTATCAATAATGGGGATCATCCACCAATTAGCCAGCATTCACATAGAGTGTCTCAAACTAAAAGATGGATAATTCAGGTGGAAGTGGAGAAGATGTTGCATGGTGATATTGCCGTGAGAGACCACGAACACCAACTGCCGGTGTGGCGCAGGGGATAGCGTCACGGACTGCGGAGCAGAAGGTCGGCAGTTCAATCCCGCCCACCGGCGAAAATTTATTTCGGTTCTACATCTTTCTTATGTTCACTTGTAAATTCTACTTGTTTCTTATGTTAACTGTTCTTCTAATTTCTGGTAAATTCTGTCTGTGTATAAATAGCAGAGCACTCTGCCTGAGAGGCAGTCAGTGCTGCGTGTATGTTGAGTTCATAATAAACTTGCTTTCAGTATAAGTGCTGTGTTTAGTTGCCTTCGAAGTCAAGCCTACTTCCATTGCAACGTGACATTGTTTGGTGGAGGCGCCACGTACACTGTGCAACAGCTGCATCACCGTGGCTCTGATTAGGCAACGTAAAAGCCGTCGCTTACACAGACTGGAACCGGAATACAAGGGATACACCGAGTACATCCTTCCTACAGTCCGTATTATCAGAAGAAAATGCAGACGAAACCAGCAATAAGCCAGATGCACATCAGACACCCGTCGGTGTTCTCGGGAGATGCTGGACAAGACCCCAACAAATGGCTAAAAGGGTTCGACTGAGTCGCCAAGTACAACAGGTGGGATCATACGATGTGCTTGGCCAACGTTTATTTCTACCTGAATGGAACAGCCCAGCAATGGTTTGAAAACAACGAAGAAAAGTTGAATGACTGGGAGACGTTCCAGGAGGAACTTAAGAAGACGTTTGGAGACCGCCAGCGACAAATCCGCTCGGCGGAAGAACAACTGAAGAACCTGGCCCAACGACATGGTGAGCCAACACAATCGTACATACAGAGTGTTTTGGCCCTGTGTAACGTAGTCAATCCGAACATGACTGAAGCGGACAAAATCACGCACCTGATGAAGGGAATTGCAGAAGATATGTACCAAGCTCTTCTGATAAAAGACGTCACTACGACAGAAGAGTTCATCAAGTGGTGCCAGCATATTGAAGAGATGCAACAAAGGAGGGTTGGACAAAAGAAGTATGACACACTCCCAAATGTAGCCCCTATGGCCTTTGTGGAAGACCAGCAGGACTTGGCTTCTCTCATACGACAAATCGTTAGAGAAGAATTACAACAGTGCATGGCAGCCGGGACTATTAGACCGAGCGAGCATCAGATTATGGCCATGGATGTGAGCCCTGTAAGTCACAAGGTAGCCGACACCGCTGAGGACGAGGTATTTCAAACATTAGCTCCTGTCTGTCCTGTCAATCGCACCAGACGTGAAGAATGGCATCGCCCTGCTATGACTTACACTGCAGCCCCCAAACGGCAGCCCATGAACCGACCGACTCGACCACAGCCAACTCCCCCGGTAACTATGACGCCCCGCAGAAGAACAGACGTCTGGAGGACAGAAGACAACACACTACTGTGTTTCCACTGTGGACGCCCTGGACATGTCGTACGCTACTGCAGAGAGAGGAGGCGAGTATTCGATGATTATTTTGCCGCAAGACGTCAGCCGTCGGAGCAGTTCTATCCAAGGCAGTCACCTGCTGATGAGTTCAGTCGACCTATGGGAAGAAGCCCATAGACCCTAGACGAGGTCGCTCCCCGACATGCCGCAGACGTTCACCGTCGCCGTACAGAGATACCAGCCGCTCCCCTAGCCGCCACGCCCAGGAAAACTAAGCGAGGCAACCATCTATGGAGGTGAGGCCGCCGCAGATGAAAATCCTCCATGGACGACAGTCGCCAAGATGTCAGGAAATCTAATCGACGTCATAATCGATGGCCAACCTGTCCGGGCACTTGTCGATTCAGGAGCCTCTTTTTCTGTATTATCGGATAATTACCGCCGCACACTAAAGAAGACAATGTTCTGTGATACGGGAGCAACTGTGCTAAAGGTCGCAAATGGAAAGTACGTCCATCCAGCAGGAACTTGTGTCGCAAGAATAACCATCAACAACAGGACACAGCCGTTTGAATTTGTCGTGTTAACAGAATGTAGTCACAATATCATCCTCGGATGGGACTTCCTTCAGGCGTCCCAAGCTATCATTGACTGTGGAAGATCTGAGCTGCAAATTGAAGAAGTTGTTCCGCCAGATACACGTAATACAGAATTTTCTGGGAAGTTATTCGTCGTTGACAATGTGACGATACCGCCGTTGACAATGAGAAGAGTTGCAGTCACAAACACAGATGACTGAAACTGTGAAGTTCTTGTTGATAGTAAAAAGTTTATCAGGCTCACAAAAGAAATTTACATACCAGCGGCTATCATAAGCATTATCGGTGGTCAAGGAGAGATTTGGATCACTAATTGTCATGAGCAGTCACAACTTATCCCCAAGGGAATGTGTATCGGGGCAGCTGAACCAATCCAGGACGGTGAGCTCAACGTCATCAATGAAGACCCATGCCCTGCTATTAGTACAGACAACACGCTGGAGGAAACAAACGTGGAACTGCCAATAGGACCTGGACTGACCAAGGAACAA
Source organism: Locusta migratoria (assembly GCA_026315105.1). Lineage (NCBI taxonomy): Eukaryota > Metazoa > Arthropoda > Insecta > Orthoptera > Acrididae > Locusta > Locusta migratoria. The sequence goes on along the minus strand of CM048747.1, from coordinate 197,434,194 downwards.
TGCCAGCGGGTGTTAGGTATACTACGCCAATTTTCGGGTGCATTCACACCTCAGCAGGGGAAAAGTCAGATGAAACGCCCCACGATAAAGCACCGTATCAATACTGGGGACCATCCGCCAATTAGCCAGCGTTCATATAGAGTGTCACCAGCTGAAAGACGGATAATTTGGGAGGAAGTGGAGATGATGTTGCGAGATGACATTATTCAACCTTCGGAGAGTCCTTGGTCGTCTCCGGTGGTCCTCGTAAAGAAGAAGGATGGCACGTGGCGATTCTGTGTCGACTATCAGCGGCTGAACAGTATCACAAAGAAAGATGTCTACCCATTGCCGCGTATTGATGACACCTTAGACTGCTTGAAAGGAGCTACATACTTCTCAACTATGGTCATGCAGACAGGTTACTGGCAAATCGAGGTTGACGAAGCCAACAGGGAGGAGACGGCTTTTATTACACCTGACGGTCTCTGTGAATTTAAAGTAATTCCATTTGGATTATGTAATGCTCCATCCACATTCGAACGCATGATGGACAACTTGCTTTGACACCTAAAGTGGACGACGTGTCTCTGCTATTTAGATGACATTGTCGTTTTCTCGAAAACATTTGAAGAACATCTGAGTCGCCTGTCAACTGTGTTTAAGTGTGTTCAGGCTGCAGGTCTCCGCCTCAATCCAAAGAAGTGCCTCTTCGTCGCCAAAGAGATAAAAATCCTGGGGCACCTAGTCAACGGAGATGGTGTCCGTCCTGATCCAGATAAAGTAAGGGCAGTCACAGAATTTCCAACTCCTCAGGACATTCGTGATGTGAGAAGTTTTCTCGGGCTCTGCTCATACTACCGACGTTTCATAAAAGGATTTTGTAACAAGGCACGTCCATTACAAGAACTTCTGCAGGGAGACGCCAAATTTTACTGGTATGCGACAAAAGAAAGAGCTTTCCGAGCACTTAAGGAGGCTCTAACTTCCGCACCAGTGCTAGCCCTGTACGAGGAGAATGCAGAAACGGAACTTCACACAGACACCAGTAGCTATGGGATTGGTGCAGTGCTTGTACAAGTTCAGAAAGGTGCCAAAAAAGTGATAGCCTATGCGTCAAGAGTACTCTCAAAGTCCGAGATAAACTACTCTACAACTGAAAAAGAATGTCTCGTGGTTATCTGGGCTATCAACAAGTTCCAGCCATATTTATTCGGCAAACCATTCACCGTCGTGACAGATCACCATTCTTTGTGTTGGCTGACTAGCTTGAAGGATCCATCAGGTAGACTAGCAAGATGGGCACTAAGACTCCAAGAGTACGATGTCACAGTGGTATTCAAGAACGGACGCAAACACAAGGATGCCGACTGCCTTTCGAGGAATCCATTAGTGGAACACAACAGCATTAATGAAATTTCAGCTCTCATTGAATTAGGATCCAACACTATTAAAAATGATAGAGGCCTTGGAGAAAGGAGAACCAACCAATGGAGAGCACCAACTTATAAACAGAACATTGTACAAGAGCAACTACGATCCACTGGGCCCCAAATGGCTACTCGTTGTTCCAGCTCATCTCCAGCCAGCTATTCTCAAATATTTCCATGATGCTCCAATATCCGGTCATCTGGGATTCGTGAAGACCCTAGACAGAATCAGACACAGGTATTACTGGAAAGGTCTCTACAGATCTGTCAAGCACTATGTGAGTCACTGTAAAGAGTGCCAGCGACGGAAGCATGTGCCACAATTACTTCCAGGACATCTTGTACCGATTCCGCCGGCAGCAGCTCCATTCCACCATCTTCAGACAAATGGTCTTACGGAACGTTTTAACAAAACGTTAGCCGACATGCTGTCGATGTACGTCGATGTTGAGCAGAAGGATTGGGATACAATTCTGCCAGTCGTGACATTTGCTTACAATACCGCAAGACAAGACACCACAGGCTTCACTCCGTTTTTCCTGCTCCATGGCCGTGAAGCTGAGACAACAATGGATACACTGTTCCCATTCCAACCGGACGACACTCAGGATGACTGTTAAACAGCTCATCACCAGGGTCGAAGAAGCAAGACAGCTGGTTCGCATACAGACACTGGACGCCCAAGAGAAGGACCGTCAGCGGTATAACGAGAAGCACTGACCTGTTGTGTACAGACCAGGAGATCTGGTATGGATTTTTACCCCTGTCCGGAAGATTGGACTGTCAGAAAAGTTATTGAAGCGATACTTTTGTCCGTATCGTGTCATACGCTGCCTGTCAGACATCACATACGAAGTTGAGGATTATGAGCCGTCGTCGACATGTGAAAAACGTAGAGACATTGTTCACATCCTGCGCATGAAGCCTTACTACGATCCTGAAGAGCAGGTAGACGACAATGTCTTCTTGTTCAAGGACTTTAAGGACGGTAATGTTCCTTATGAAGCCACGACAGGAACGTCTGTCGTCGATAATCTCGGAGAAGGGAAGGATTCTCTTGAACTGTCATACAGAGGACCCATGACACGGTCAAGATGCAGGACATTGCAGCTGGCTCCACAGGGATCATAACAGTGGGTTGCTATTTCTTGAGGAGAGGGAGCAATGCCGTGAGAGACCACAAACACCAACTGCCGGTGTGGCGCAGGGGTAGCGTCACGGACTGCGGTGCAGAAGGTCGCCGGTTCAATCCTGCCCACCGGAGAAAATTTATTGCTTTGTAATTTACAATTCCAGAAGGTTCTACATCTTTCTCATGTTCACTTGTAAATTCTACTTGTTTCTTATGTTAACTGTTCTTCTAATTTCTGGTAAATTCTGTCTGTGTATAAATATCAGAGCACTCTGCCTGAGAGGCAGTCAGTGCTGCGTGTATGTTGAGTTCATAATAAACATGCTTTCAGTATAAGTGCTGTGTTTAGTTGCCTTCGAAGTCAAGCCTACTTCCATTGCAACGTGACAATATTATTCAACCGTCGGAGAGTCCTTGGTTGTCTCCGGTGGTCCTCGTAAATAAGATGGATGGCACGTGGTGAATCTGTGTCGACTATCGGCAGCTAAACAAAATCACAAAGAAAGATGTCTACCCATTGCCCCATTGCCGCACATTGACGTCACCTTAGACAGCTTGAGAGGTGCTACATACTTCTCAACAATGGATATGCAGACAGGTTACTGGCAAATCAAGGTTGACAAAGCTGACAGGGAAAAAACAGTTTTTATTACACCTGACAGCATCTATATATTCAAAGTAATGCCATTTGGATTATGTAATGCTCCAGCCACATTCGAACGTATGATGGACAACTTGCTTTGACACCATAAGTGGACAACATTTCTTTGCTATTTAGATGACATTGTCGTTTTCTCGAAAACATTTGAAGAACACCTGAGTCACCTGTCAACTGCGTTGAAGTGTGTTCAGACTGCAGGACTTCGCCTCAATCCAAAGAAGTGCCTCTTCATCACCAAAGAGATAAAAATCCTGGGGCACCTAGTCAATGGAGATGGTGTCCGTCCTGATCCAGATAAAGTAAGGTCAATCACAGAATTTCCAATTCCTCAGCACATTCAAGACGTGAGAAGTTTTCTCACGCTGTCCTCATACTATTGACATGTCATAACAAGATTTTCTAACAAGGCACATCCATTGCAAGAACTTCTGCAGGGAGATGCCAAGTTTTACTGGGACGAGACAAGAGAAAGTGCTTTCCGAGCACTTAAGGAGGCTCTAACTTCCACACCAGTTCTAGCCTGGTACGACGAGAATGTGTAAACTGAACTTCAGACAGACACAAGCGGTTATTGAATTGGTGCAGTGTTTGTACAAGTTCAGGAATGTGCTGAAAAGGTGATAGCCTATTCATCAAGAGTACTCTCAAAGTCCGAGATAAACTACTCTACAACTGAGAAAGAATGTCTCGCAGTTATCTGGGCTATCAACAAGTTCCAGCCATATTTATTCGGCAAACCATTCTCTGTCGTGACAGACCACCATTCTTTGTGTTGGCTGATTAGCTTGAAGGATCCATCAGGTCGACTAGCAAGATGGGCACTAAGACTCCAAGAGTACATTACAGTGGTATTCAAGAATGGGCACAAACACAAGGATGCCGACTGCCTTTCAAGGAATCCATTAGTGGAACACAAGAGCTCCAACGACATTTCAGCCCTTACTGAATTAGTGATGTTACAGCTGAACAGCGGGAACATCCAGCACTTTTAAAAACCATAGAGACCTCGAAGAAAGGAGAACCGACCAACGGAGAGTTCTAACTTATAAATGGGACATCGTATAAGAGCAACTACGACCCACTGGGCCCCAAATGGCTACTGGCTGTTCCAGCTCACCTCCAGGCAGCTATTCTCAAGTATTTCTACGATGCTCCAATATCTGGTCATCTGGGATTCATAAAGACCCTAGACAGAATCAGATGCTGGTATTACTGGAAAGGTCTCTACTAATCTGTCAAGCACTATGTGAGACACTGTAAAGAGTGCCAGCGACACAATCGTGTGCCGCAATTACCTCCAGGGAACCTCATACCGATTCCACCTGCAGCAGCTCCATTACACCGAGTTGGGATCGATCTTTTATGGAGGTACCCGAAGTCGACAATCGGTAACCTATGGATAATAGTCTGCACTGACTACCTCACACGCTATGCTGTCACCATACCTGTGCCAAGCGAATCTCCAGAGATCGCAGAATTCCTTGTAGAAGCCATTATTTTGAAGCATGGAGGACCACATGTGATGATATTTGATCATGGAAACGTATTTCAATCAAAACTAGTATCAGAGGTACTGTCACATTGCAACATTGTCCACAGAATGACAATTTCATACCATCTTCAGACAAATGGTCTTACAGAACGTTTTAACGAGATGTTAGCAAATATGTCAATGTTGAGCAGAAGGATTGGGATTCAATACTGCCAGTCCTGACATTTGCTTATAATACCGCAGGCTTCACGCTGTTTTTACTGCTCCATGGCCGTGAAGCTAAGACAACAATGGATAAGCTGTTCCTGTTCCAGCCGGATGACACTCAGGATGACTATGTGAAACAGCTCATCACCAGGGCCGAAGAAGATAGACAGCTTTCTTGCATACAGACATTGGACGCCCAAGAGAAGGACTGTCAGTGGTATAAGCACAAGCAGCGACCTGTTTTGTACAGCCCAGGAGATCTGGTATGGATTTTTATCGCTGTACGGTAAGTTAGAGTGTCAGAAAAGTTATTGAGGCAATACTTTGGTCCGTATCGTGTCATATGCAGCCTGTTAGACGTCACATACGAAGTTGAGGATTATGAGCCATCGTCGAAACGAAAAAAACGTAGAGACATTGTTCACAACCTCCGCATGAAGCCTTACTACGATCCTAAAGAGCAGATAGGTGAAAATGGCTGATTGTTCAAGGACTCTAAGGATGGTAATGATACTGATGAAGCCAGTACAGGAACGTCTGTCATCGGTAGTCGTGCAGAAGGGAAGGATTCTCCAGAACTGCCATACAGTAGACCCATGACAAGATTAAGAGCCAGGACAATGCAGCAGGTGCCAAAGGGAACCTAACAGTGGGTTGCTGTTCTTTCAGGAGAGGGAGCAATGCCGTGAGACTCCAAGTTAACTAACTGATGGTGTGGCGCAATGGATAGCATCACTGATTGTGGTGCAGAAGGTCGTCGGTTCAATCCCGTCCACTGGCAAAAATTTATTTCTTTGTAATTATCATTTCCAGAATATTCTGCATGTTTCTTATGTTCACTTGTAATTTCTACATGTTTCTTATGTTAACTATTCTTCTAATTTCTGGTACATTTTGTCTGTGTATAAATAGCAGATCACCCTGCGCAAGAGGCACTTAGTGCTGCGTGTATGTTAAGTTCGCAATAAACCTGCTTCCAGTATAAGTGCTGTGTTCAGTTGACAACCCTGCCTTTGAAGTCAAGCCTGCTTCCGTTTCAATGCAACACAATCTTGTAATATACCGTATATACTCGAGTAATCAGTGCACCCCCAAATTTTGATGATAAAAAAAAGGGGTGAGGGGGGTGGGGGAAGAATGAGGATACATGTAGATGAGGATACAATCTGCTCTGTTCCTTGGGATGCCATGTAAATATCAAAACAATCTACGCCACATTGATTGAGAGTGAGAGAGAGAGAGAGAGAGAGAGAGAGAGAGAGAGAGAGAGAGAGAGAGAGAGAGAGAGAGAAGGAGAAAGAGAGAGAGAGGGGAGGGCAGGGTTGTCATATCCAGAGTGTGCAAATCTTGTATCAACCCCATAAAATTCTATTTTACCTACAAAACGTTCTCTTACAAATTGAAAAATATTTCTCTGTAATGTATTACTGTGAAAATGTACTCACAGTAACATACACTGAAATGAACAATTAATACATAAATGGAGCTGACACTGGTATTACAGGGTCATATATCTTTGTCAAAGTAGATGTGTCATGTATTTACATCAAAGATATTTGATAGTGTATTAAGGAACTTTGACATACACGTATCTTTCATCAAAGAAATATTATCAAATGATTTGATTACAGAAGTTGCTTGTCTTCTGTTCGCTGCAATACAAAATGTAACCACTCTGAGCTGTAGCATCGCTGTTGCTAATCGACGTGTGCTTGTGTTTGAACATAGCTGCAAGACTGCACCATAATTAACGTTTAACGCCAGTAGCAAAAAATCATGTTTTCTCCAGATATAGTCTGTCACATGGCGATACCGGTGTAGGTAATATGGTGGTACTGGATCAAATAATACCAAACTTAAGTAGATAACGTATTTTATTACTCAGAAAGATGATATTACAAGCAAATGCAAGTAGTCATTCTTACATTAACAATGCAACTGTTTGTACGCACCAGCCGTGCTGCCAAAGAAACTGGCAGAAAGAGACACTACTCTGCCACATTGGTTTGTGTCATGACAAGACATTCACAGCAAAATTACTGATATGTTGTGTCACTGACTTTGCCAAGTAAATTATATGCAGTTTTGGTAGTGGCCAAGGCAGTGCACAATAAAAAGTTGTTGTTATCCACTATCTTGAAATATGACGACCATAATACCCCTTTTTAACAGCATGATGAAGATTTATATATAAGAAATATTACAAATATTTGATAATATGTCTTTGTCAAAGATTTAATCAAAAATATTATCATATAATACTGGCCTAAAGAGATCTGTTTTTTAAAGTGGAGTAATACCCACCTAGTGTGTTTTGTTGTTGCAAATGGTCTAAAACCAACCTAAATTTGAGTAATCTGCCCACCCCAGTTTTTCGTTCATAAATTTGGAAAAACATATGCACGGATTACTCGAGTACATACAGTAAGTCTTAATGTATTACCTCCCTTGTTCCTACATTTCTCCTCAATCCAAAATGATCTTCCCCTAGTTCAAATTCCACCATTTTTTTCCATTTGTCTGTACAATTTTTGTGTTAGTATTTTGCATTCATAACATATTAACCTGATAGTTCTGTAATTTTTACATTTGTTTGCACTTGCATTCTTTGGAATTGGAATTATTGAATTCTTCTTGTAGCTTTATGTCTGTTAACTAATGGTTTTTTGTGTCATTGTCCACTACTAGCATGGCAGACTGTCTTCTGCATGCTATAAAATCAGGGTTCCCTATGAAACAGCTGTGAGATCTAAACATTAAGCTGCAACCAATGTGCTGCTTTCTATGTGCCTATCTGTGCTCATGAATGGCCACTGCCAAACAGTGGCTAAGTGACAACTGCACCACCCACTTTTTTAATATACTGCCCAACAATAAGTGCTTCACTTTAATGACTGCTTCACAGTCTGTGCAATCTACCTCATTCCTAAAACGCAAGATTTTTTCAATAGCACTGTTAGGAACTCTGCTGTAACTCCTTTGCCTCAGCTTGTACTAATTTCCTTACTAATTTCTTATCCCTTCTCTTGCTCCCTGTCCATCCTCTACATCACTACACACACAATCTATTCCAACAAGACAACCATGGTCCTTTTCTCTATTTCTCTTTAACCACTTTCTCACCACCACCACTACCATCACAACCACTGCCACCACCACCACTGATGCATCAAACTATGCACCTAGAAACCCTATCCTATCTCCACAATACTCTGCTATTACCAAAGGCAGCATGTCTTCCCCAACCCTTAAAGTGCCCATCCTTACCCTTCTGCTCCCTTACCACCTCCTTATCCCCACTGTCCACCCCAGATGCAGTCAGTCTGCAGTTAGGTCTCAGTTGTCAAAGACAGTAGCCAAACAGTAGCCACTGTGTGTGTGATCTTGCTTGTGTGAATGAGCGTGTTTTTTTCTGTTTCAGAACATTACACTATTTGTGAAATTATCATTCAAAAGAGATATCGTGCCTGACCAGTACTTACCTTACCTCAGTTCAACTGATATTAGCCCAAAAAAAGATGAAAATGGAGACAATAATAAACATGAACAATACTATTTGAATCTTTTTTGTGTGACTACTGGTACTGCCAAGCTAAGGTAAGTACTAGCCAACCACTCTATTTCATTTGGGTAATATTTTTGCACCTCAGTCAGTATCAAGCTTGAAACAAAGTAAGGGCAAGTCACACATAATAGGATCATGCCTAATAAAGATATGTGAACATCATTATTTCAGTGATTCACAAACCTCTTCAGGTTGGATGCTGGACGTCTTCTAAAAAATATCAAAGTGAAATATCTCATCAACTGGAAATGTATATTTTGTAAATCTTATTATTGCCATTATATTATTTTTCACTCAATAAAGAAAAGTAAGGATTAAGTTACATCGCTTCTTTACTTAATATGACAGTGTTTGCAGGTTAAAGTATCTACAAACATATATTTTATAATAGGGCCTCTAAAACTGATTTGTTATTTATAGCTATTAAATAAAATTTATTCTTTTTGTAAGAGTTACTTAGGAGGAATTCCTGATTAACTTTCTACCAACATTAAAAATTATCCACTAAATTTAGTCCTTGTATATAGTTTACTTCTCTATTACTTTCACTACATTTGATTTTTTAAGAGTCAAAGACAGAAATATATTATTAAATATAAGGTGGAAAGAATAATAATAAATTAGGATTCAACAATAACCAGCCAGGACTTTCCATTATTACATAAAATTTATAGATTTTTTAGTATATAACATAATAAAACTCCCTGGAGAAAAAGAAGAAAAAGAAACTACTTAAAACTTACTCAGTGAATGGTTTGAAAAAAGGATCTGGAAGAAAGGTGTTTATATTTATTACTGTTTCTTCCCAAAAATCCATCAGCTGACTTATAGACTGCATATACTCAACCTCTGGAGGATCAAGTAGCAATGCTTGCTCATCAATGAGAAGGTCAATAATAAATAAAGGAAACTGTAAGGGAAATACATTCACTTCATTACAACACATTCTTCAAGTAATGAAATCATTGGTTTTTATTTAAATAATAAAACAGTAAGTGACTAAATCCATACAAAATTCATAATGAAGATAAAACAATGGTTCAAATAATCATAAAGTAGGTATTTTAGCATAAAACACATTCAAAAAATCTTTGAATATGTATACAACACAAAACTCATGATTACTAAATTAATCTCATTGGTGTCCAAAATTAAAGCAACAAATGGAAACTTTGCAAGGTTTCATTCATTTTGCCACAAAATGATATCAAGTGGAATCAATGTAAAGAAATCAGAACAGAAACAACTGCAACATATATAATGATAGACAACTTTTTTTTTTCAATGTGATGGATTTGCACACACATTCTGACAATTAGGTAATACGGTTCATGACCAGCAATACATGCCTCTGCCAGCAATAGATGCCTGACAATGACAGGGCATACTTCAAATTATAACAGTCTTATGTTGAGGCAATAACACCCATTCTTCCTACAGATCTGCTCAGAAGTCTCAGATGCTGATGTGATGCAACCTGAGTCCTTGCTGAATCCCATACATGCTCTAAGAGATCCAAATCAGGAGAGTGAGCACGTCATACCATGCATGCACTACCTGTCAAGAAATTATCAACCACTGTGCACTTCAAGGTTGAGCATTATTGTCCTTCAATACATAGACCAGGCACACAGCACCTCACAACAATCACTCATAAGATCTAATGATTGCCTCACAATACGTAAAAAATTTTAACATTGCTGATCTCTCTCTCTTTCCAAGCATTAATCCTGACTTGCAGGGTCTGCTACTTTGCTGAGTCTCCTCCATTTCTTTCGGTGTTAACATCTTCTTGCCTTAAACCAACAGTGTCCATGTCTGCCCTGATGTTGTCAGTCCATCTCTTTGCTGGTCTTCCTCATGGTCTTGTTCTTCCTGGGTTGATGTGGAGTGCTGACTTCGCAACCGAGTTGTCCTGCTTTCTGATGAAGTGGTCATACCAGCTGAGACAGGCTTCCCTCAATTTGTCTGTGATGGGTGCCACACCAAACTTTTGCTGGACTTCTGTATTTTATACATGATCACATTGGGTCAGCCCCTTGGAACAATGATGTATCTTCATATGTAGCATTTGCACCTGTTGTTTTGTCATAGGACGACACTCAGTCCCATAGATTTCTGCTGGACGTACCATGGTTTTGTAAACTTTTGCCTTTAGATGTTGAGGCATCTTTTGACCCAAGCCACATTTACACTCGTCCGAGTATCAAGAGTTGTGTTACAGTCTGAGGTGACAACGGACCACAGGTACTTGAAATGTGTTAAGTGATTAGCAAGTGACCAAAAGTTGTTATATTTATTCTTTTTATTTGTGTTAATTATCTTTGGTGTTTTTTTTTTCTTTCTTTATCAATAAATATAAATCTATTATAGAGGAAAAATTCCTAACAGGAAAAATATACGTAAAAAATAGATGAAGTCCACTTACCAGGCGAAGGAGCACAGGCAGTGACAGGCACAGTGTGTGTGTGTGTGTGTGTGTGTGTGTGTTTATTTGTATTTGTTGCTATCACTGCCTTTGCTCCTTCGCCTGGTAAGTGGACTTCATCTCTTTTTTACGTATATAACAAATATAAATCGTGTGATACAGCAGTTTTTTTTATTCCACTGCAACAATGGTTATGGGCCCAGGTGTGCTAGCTAAAAAACAAGAAAAATAGATAACCGCGTTAGTGTCAATTATCCGATGCAAAACAAAAAAAATCTCCCGTGTGACGCCGACGAAATATCTGCTGACTATTTTGTGTGCGACGCGTTTGAGAAACGTTAATTGACACCAAGTTTCTGTTTCATGACTCTTACGGAAAACAACAGTAAAACGGTAATTGGAATAGAGAAAGATGACGGAGAACAGACACACTATCGAGAAATTAAGTGGAGTGAATTACGTTTCCTGGTCGTATCAAATGAAAATGATTCTCATAGATTGCGACTTGTGGACTGTAATTGAGCCTGGTGAGATAGAACCCAGTGAAGGGACATTGGAAGCCAATAAAAAGGGGTATATATCATGTCAAGGTAAGGCACTAGCAAAAGTTTAACTTGAGCAGCAAATGCATATACGAAACTTGTCAAATCCAAAAACAGTATGGGAAGAACTTTAGCAATAATACGCTCCATGAGACAGCAAATTTCGTACTGTGCAATTGAGACGGAAGTTAGATTCGTTAAAGATCAAGAATTGTGAATCCATGGAAAATTATCTAGGGCTTATAAACAAAACTATAGCTGATCTAGCGAATATAGGTGACGAAATTGAAGGTGGGGATTTAGCAATGACTATTCTGTGTGGACTTTCGGAAGAATGGGATGCAGTAGTTTCAGCTCTGTGCAATTTGCCAGATAATGATTTTAAGTGTGCTACATTTAAAAGGCGGCTACTTGCTGAAGATGCTAGACGTCAGGAACATAATGAAGATAAATATTCTGCAATGTCTCTGAAAGCTAATGATGGTAGTCAGAAGCACCGAAAAATGCGACTTTTGGAACGTGACAGAAGAAAAGAAGAAAGGAAGAAAGAAGCAACGCAAAAAGGTAGTTTTGTTTGTTACAATTGTCACAAAGTCGGTCACATATCCAGGAACTGTCCTGAAAAAGGAAAATTAAAAAAGACACAAAAGAAACTAGGCACTATTAGTATGAGTGCTGCCTGTGGTACAGTTACATTGGATGGCGATAATTGGATAGTGGATTCCAGGGCAACTCATCACATGGCTCCAAATAAAAATTATTTTTCAGTTGTTGATCAAAATATTGAAATTGTAACTCTAGCTGATGGCTGACAAACAGAAGCTGTAGGGAAAGGTACGGTAAGGGCAAAGATAATTAACAATGAAGGTTTGGCTGATAAATTCGTCGCTAATAACGCGCTGTTTGTGCCTGAGATCGACTATGCAGTATTGTCTGTGAGGCAGCTCACTGAAAACGACAAAAAGTTGATTTTTGATAAAGAAGGTTGCAAGATTTATGACAAATTTGGAAGACTGATCATTAAGACTCAACAGAAAGGTCATTTGTATTACATAAATACGAAACCGTGTGCAGATGACAGATCAATAAACTTGTTGAAAAATGACAAATGTGAAAAATCACTTGACCTTGACGGATGGCATTCTACGATGATGCATGTCAGCAAGCGTACTATAAACGACATGATAAGTAAGGGGGCAGTATGGGGATTGCACAGTGAAAAAGGCCAAATAAACCCGTGTGATGACTGTTTGGCGGGAAGATCGGCGTGGAAACCATTTCCAAAAACTCTATCAAATGATTCGAAAGAAAGAACAACCACTTTAGAGCTCATTCACAGTGATCTCATGGGACCTATTGACATTCCAAGTTTTGGAGGCAATAGATATTTAATGAGTATAGTCGATGATGCAAGCATGATTTCTTAAAAAAATAAGGATGAAGCATTTGAAGAATTCAAGAAGTGGAAGATACAAACTGAAGGACAAACTGGAAAACAATTAAAGAGAATTTGCATGGACAATGGCCTAGAATTCTGCTCATGCAAATGGACACAGCTCTGTGATGCTGAAGGAATTTGGCATGAAGTAACAATGAGCTACACGCCTCAGCAAAATGGTATAAACTGAACGCTTCAACAGAACATTAATGGACATGGTAAGGTCACAGTTGATAGGAAGTGATTCACTAAAGAGTTCTTGGGCTGAACTGATGTACACAGCAGCATACATTACAAATCAAGTTACAAATAGCCACAGCAACGAAAAAACGCCCTATGATATTTGTGGACAGATAGAAAGCCAAGTATGAGACATTTACGCGTGATAGAATGTGAAGTTTTTGTTCATGTACCCAGACAAAAATGTCGATCTAAATTATCCACAAGGGCAGAAAAAGGCATTCTTGTAGGATATTCTCTTTATGGCCGTGGATACAGGATCTGGGTGCCAGAAACAAAACAGGTTATTGAATCCAGAGACTGTACATTGAAAGAATTTTTGAGTGGCAAGTAGTCAACTGAAAATAAGAAACAGAACAAATTTATTGATTTGTACAATGAAGAAGAATTATTGTTTCCAAATACCAGTAATGGTGGTGACAAACAAAGTGAAAAAGAAGATTCAAACACTGAAGACGAATTTTATGGTTTCTCTGATCAGGAGGAAAATTTAGAAGCGACTGGATGTAATCAGGATCTTATGGAACATGCTGAAGTTTCACAAAGTGCATACAGACCAAGAAACAAAGTAACAAAAGGTAAAATGAATTTAAGTAAATATCATCCAATGACACTTCGTTCAACAGAGAAGGCACACACTGAAGAAGCACAAATAAATGCCATACAAGGAAGTAACAGTGATCGACATTTATCATATCAGGAAGCAATCAATCCTGATGAGACAGAGTATTGGAAATTAATTCTTTGGAACATCATGAGGCTTAGAAACTGTCTGTGCTACTACCTGGTGTAATTCCTATAAAGAACAGATGGGTTTTTAAAATGAAGATAGTTGGTGGGAAGCAGATTTTTAAAGCTCATTTAGTTGCAAAAGCGTTTACTCAAGTAAAAGGTGTAGTTTTTAATGATATTTATGCTCCTGTTTCAAATTTTAAAACTATTTTTTTACTGATAGCAGCCAGTGTTGAGAAAAATTGGCACATTGAACTGTATGATGTGAAAAGTGCATGTCTGCATAGTAAATTAAAGGAAGACGAAGATTACTCACCAGGCGAAGGAGCACAGGTGTGACAGCAGCACAAATAAATAGAACACACAGACGCACACACAAACACAAGCTTTCGCAACCCAGTTGCTTCTTGAGACAGAAGGAAAGGAGAGAGAAAAGGAAATGATGAGGGTTTTAAGGAAAGGGGTAAGCAGCCATTCCAATCCCAGGAGAGGAAAGAATTACCTTGGGGGAGGAGAAGGAAGGTAAACAAATACACACACACCCATACATTTACACAGATGCAAACACACCTAGGCAGACATACTATAGAAACCAAAGAAGTTAAGAAGTTAGAGATGCCACTAGAGGCAGAGGCTCTGTCCAGAGAACCAAGGCTAAGATTTTAAGATGTTAAAGATGGCGGGCGGGAATTCAAATTTAGCAGAGGTTAAGACCAGGTGGGCAGCTGGAAGAGAGAGAGAGGGCTAGTTCCCATCTCCGGAGTTCTGAAGGATTGGTGTCAGTGGGAAGTATCGAGATAACCCGGACGGTGTAGCACTGTGCCAAGATGTGCTGGCCGTGCACCAAGGCGTGTTTAGCCACAGGGTGATCCTCGTTACCAACAAACACTGTCTGCCTGTGTCCATTCATGCCAATGGACAGTTTGTTGCTGGTCATTCCCACATACAAAGCTTCACAGTGCAGGCATGTCAGCTGGTAGATCACATGGGTACTATCGCAAGTGGCTTTGATCGTGTACACCTTCCGGGTTACGGGACTGGAGTAAGTGGTGGTGGAAGGTTGCATAGGGCAGGTTTTACAACAGGGGCGGTTACAAGGGTAGGAGCCAAAAGGTAGGGAAGGTGGTTTGGGGATTTCATAGGGATGGACTAGGAGGTTACACAGGTTAGGTGGGCGGCGGAAAGACACTCTCGGTGGAGTGGGAAGGATGTCATGAAGAACGGATATCATTTAGGGGGAAAGATTTAAGGAAGTTGTATCCTTGCTGGAGAGCCACATTCAGAGTCCGCTCCAGTCCTGGAAAGTATCCGGTGACGAGAGGGGCACTTCTGTTGAAGGTTCTGAATTTGGGGGAATGAGGAAGTGTCTCTGGCAATTTGCTTCTGTACCAGATTAAGGGGATAGCTGCAGGATGTGAAAGCTGTTATTAGGTTATTGGTGTACTGGTTCAGAGCTTTGGGACTGGAGCAGACTCATTTGCCATGAAGAACTAAGCTGTAGGGAAGGGAACATTTGATGTGGAATGGGTGGCAGCTGTCATAATGCAGGTACTGTTGTTTATTGGTAGGTTTGATGTGGACAGATGTGTGAAGTTGGCCATTGGACAGATGGAGGTCGACATCGAGGAAAGTGGCATGGGATTTGGAATAGGACCAGGTGAATTTGATGGGACCAAAGGAGTTGAGGTTGAAGAGGAAATTCTGGAGTTCTTCTTCACTGTGTGTCCAGATCATGAAGATGTCATCAATGAATCTGTACCAAACTTTGGGTTGACAGACTTGGGTATCCAGGAAGGCTTCCTCTAAGCGCCCCATGAATAAGTTTGCATACGAGGGGGCCATCCTGGTTCCCATGGCTGTTCCCTTTAGTTGTTGGTATGTCTGGCCCTCAAAAGTGAAGAAGTTGTGGGTTAGGATGAAGCTGGCTAGGGTATTAAGGGAAGAGGTTTTAGGTAGGGAACTGGGTGGTTGGGGTGAAAGGAAATACTCCAACGCAGCAAGGCCCTGGGCATGTGGGATATTGGTGTGTAAGGAAGTGGCATCAATGGTTTCAAGGATGGTTTCTGGAGGTAACAGGCTGGGTAAGGATTTCAGGCGATCGAGGAAGTGGTTGGTGTCTTTGATGAAGGATGGGAGACTGCACATGATGGGTTGAAGGTGTTGGTCTATGTAGGCAGAGATTCGTTCTGTAGGGGCTTGGTAACCGGCCACAATGGGGCGGCCAGGATGATTGGGTTTGTGAATCATAGGAAGTAGGTAGAAGGTAGGGGTGCGGGATGTCGGTGGGGTCTTGAGGTTAATGGAGTTAGGTGAAAGGTTTTGTAGGGGGCCTAAGGTTTTGAGGATTCCTTGAAGCTCTGCCTGGACATCAGGGATGGGATTGCCATGAAAGACTTTATATGTGGTACTGTCTGAAAGCTTTCGCATTCCCTCAGCCACATACTCCCGCCGATCAAGTACCACGGTCGTGGATCCCTTGTCGGCTGGGAGAATGACGATGGAATAGTCAGCCTTCAGATCACGATCTTCCATTGTCATTCTCCCAGCGAAAGAATAAAGACAGTTGGAAAATGAAAACCTCTGTGAAAATGTAGGTAAAGATTAATGGTTTATTCCTATTAGTACCAGCAGCCACAGCAGCAGTGCTAATTCACCTGCTTTACTGTGTGTAAAATATCTACAAAATCTACTGATTAACTAAAACAACCTATATTACTCCATTTTTCTTTTCACTAGTTTGGAAACAAAAAATGAAATTTCAGCCAATTTGGTACAGAATTCATTCATGGCCAGAATGTAGCATGTTGAATTATGCTGAATTTTGTTTTGTCTGTCAATTTAGCTATGCCCAAAGTCAAGGCACAAAAATTGAATTTCTTAGTTTTGTATGTGAGGGTTTTAGTAATTGTAAGAGAGCAACAGAGCCTAATTCTGACTTTAAGCAGCATGAGAGCAGTTTCACACATAGAAGCACTGTAGTGGCTTGGGAGTCTTTTAAAAATTTGAAAAGTAAGTTTAGAGAATGCATCAGTTTCTGCTCTGCTAGATGAAACATATAGTATGGATGTTCAAGAAAGAGGAGGATACATTTGCCAATGCTCTTATGTACACAGCTCTTCAAGAAATAGATCAAAGATGTCATAAGGAGTCAACAGAGAGTGCAAATAAGGGATATTTTAGAGTTAATGGAACTTATAGGGAAAAAAAGATAAAATTGTTAGGAAAAAACTTTAATCTAAAAGGGAAAAATACACATATCATGATATATGAAATGAAATTCTTAACACCATGATCAATATTGTGCTAGAACATATCTCAGATCACTGTATCCATCCCCACCACCATGAAGCAACCTTCCTATCCCCCCTCCCCTTCCCCTATTTCCGCACCAAAGAGCGTGACGAAGTGCGGCAGCCGGAGCTGACGGTTGTGTAACATGTTGTGGGCCTGTGTGATTGTGTCAATGTTCTATTTTCTAACAATGTAAAATACGATGGAATGTCAATGAATGATTACGGTAAATGTATGTGTTTCTTCCTCTGACGAAGCCCACGGCTGAAAATTTAATTTGTGTGAATGTGATTATCTATGTTCATGTCTGTCAGCAGCTCAGCAAGCCTCTTTGCGGTGAGTTGTTATCTTTGTCCATTATTAATGTTCTATTTTCTGAAGAAGATCATGGCTCATAGCTGAAGTATTGTATGTGTGTGTCTTTTTTATGTGCTTGTCACAGTTCGTCATCATGTCTTTTCAATGAGTCGTAAACTGTTCTATTACTATATTGTTTATTCCAACCTGGACTTTCCATTATGCAAGTCACATTGATGTGCATGACTTCTGCCTTCCACACTATCTCCTGTGCATCTTACAAATGACAGTGAGCATGGCCAACAGTACACTCAAAAATTCATCTATGGATCTAATAGGAATAAAAGGTGAGTAGTTATCTTATAGAATTCAATAGCTGAATAAATACAGAAGAAGTCACTATTAATGTCTTTTTAATGTGTAGCAAGCAAAGAAATTTACTTAAATATAAACTTGGCATAAGCATATCTGAAGTCATCAGTGCATGTTTGTTTCATACAATGAAATTTTATGTACAAAGGAAACATATAACTGTAGTAACATGCATATGTGTGATTCAAAAGATCACAAGTGCCAAAAACAACAGTTGTCAGTGACACTGTGATCAAAGGAACTTTCTGTATGGGCTCTACTCAAGGATGCTCAAAGCTGCACTCAGTCTCATTTCATGTATTGTTATCTAAGTGTTCTAACTGTGATTTAATCTCATGTGACTCCTGTTCTATACTAAGTTATGTTCTGGTCTTACTGATAACAAGTCAATAAACAGTAAGGGATGGACAAGGATATTATATAGGTTTGGCGGGTGTCAGAATAACACTGAAGGAGGGGTGTGGAGGGTATTGGTTAGGGTATTTCTCATTTCAGGATAGGATGAAATGTAGTCAAAACCCTGGCGGAGAATGTGGTTTAACTGCTCCACTCCTGGGTTATACTGGGTCACAAGAGGGGTGTTCCTATGTGGTCAGACGTTGGGTGTGATGGAAGTGGTGGGTGACTGAACAAACAGGGCCCATGAGATCTGATTCTGAAAAAGGTTTCGGATTGCAGTCAGTGAAAGCCTCACTGAGGCGTTTGGCATATTTGAAGAGGGAGTGCTCATCACTGCAGATATGATGACCATTGGTGACTAGGCTATATGGAAGGACCTTTTGGTGTGGAATAGGGTGGCAGCTGTCGAAATGGAGGTATTGTTGATAGTTGGTAGATTTGATGTAGATGGAATTACTGATGAGCCCACCTTCAGGTGAAAATCTGGACCTTCAGTCCATATTATGAAGACATCATTAACGAGATTGATATTTTCTGTAAATTATGGTGTTGCTGTTATAAGTAGAAACAAACCATGCAGCACAGTGGGCGGTAGTGCTGTCAGCCAACTGTTCAGAAATTTTCACCCTTCTACATGCTGATTACTGGGGCTTATCCCACATGAAGGCTCTGGCCCGGTGTCATGTGTTTCGGCTGTAATCTGTCCCCACTTGTCACCACTGCAAAACATGTCAAACTGCTCCCTGGATGTCATCTAACACCTTCTCGGGCATGAGAATGCATATGTGTGGATTCCCCCAGCCCATTCTTGAAAGCAGATTGATGGTGAATGCAATCTCCTATTTTCCATGTGTTGTTCATTCTGCATCAACTTCTACATCTCCTATGGTCATAGCTTTCCATAGATATTTCCTATAAAATGGTTCTGAATGATGTTGGTCACTGACAATACTTTTCAATGCAGTAATTTAGTTCATTTTGCACGTGTCACAGTATTCGACAGAATTTGGCCCCTGTTCTACTCTCAGTCAAATGGGCAATAGAAAATTTAGTTCAAACATTTGAAACACACATTAAAAAATATGTTGCTCAATCACTCTCCAGTCTTGGATCGGGTCCTATATTCATAACGGTTCATGCTTTTTTACGCGAAGAGCTCGGTGGAAGTCCTCCACAGGCAACAGTCATAGAAGATATTGCATCTCCTATGACTTAGACCAGGACATCAAACTGAACTGCCAGTGCCCAATTTCTGACCAGATCTGGCTTCCTGAACAAGTGGGTTTGGATGCTATTCTAACCTCTAAGGGATCCCTGTGCTTGTCACTTGACGCTGTGGTTGCTGCCCCTGTAATACCCACACACAGGATGACCTGTGTTCCGGGCATCACTATCAACTTCGCTCTAGCATGGTGGGACGAACTCTGCCTGAACTGCCACTGCCCCACAATTCTGCCATGAATTTCTCCCTGCTGGTCAGTAAACAGCCCCCTCTGATGTCCAGTCAAGAGCAGCTGCCCTTCTGAGAGGCTCTAGCAGAGCTGCCAATTTCTCCTTATGCTGTCACTAGTCCCTTTTCCAACCGTTGAAAGTGCCTGTAATGGCTTCAGCTCCATGGACTCCTTCACCATCACCAGTATCTGACACTGAGATGGGGAGACTGTCAGACTCAGCCTTGCTACTTATGGTCTACCGATAAAGGGCAAGTTCCACGTCTGCAAATGTCCAGAACATTTCCAACCCTATGCACATCTAGTAGCATGCCACTTAGCCAGTGGACTGTAAAGAAAAATAGTTGGTTCTCTGTCCCAGAGATAAGAGGAATATCTGCAAACATAAGCAAAAAGAGTTGGGAACCATCATGGAGGGTGTCACAAATGGAAGCTGACAGTGAGACTGTGACTGTCAGAGCTCAATGTGCAGGCTCTACTTCAGGACATGTAAAGCTATGGTCAGTCTCAGTTCATTTGTTTTCGAAGTGTACTGACTGTGATGCTATCTTACGTAACTCATGTTCTATGCTAAGTTTTTGTTGGATGAGGTGGTCACACACATAGTGAAAAATTACTTCAATTGTGAAGTTTTACTTCTTGGTCCTTTTCAGATAAATAGGAAACCAAGTGTTGATTATATTTCATAAGAACATAATATCTCACAAATTCTGAATCAAAATTACTTTATCTACCACTCACTCTCCCCTCTCATCTACTAAATGATCAATTATTAAATCATTAATTCAAAAACAGAGTATCAATCAAAATCAACTGAAGGACTATAATATTACATGAAAACATTAAATTAATGAATTTTATATGATGATCACAATATATATGGTATATAACAAATAATATTTACTAGCTTACTTTGAAAGACTAGGTACATATCTCACAAAAATTTGTTTGATCTACCTGAGGAATGCCTGTGGCTCTTTCAGGAGCAATGTTAACATCTGTAGCTGATGATTCCAGTGCTTCTTCATTAGGTAAAAATTGTAGGTGCATCGTTAATGTTTTATCAAGATCAAGCAATGATCTCACGACAAGTACATGTAACATTCCAACCATCATTAAATCGACTAAATGTATAAAGCTGTAACAAACAATAATAAATATATTAATTACACTTAAACTCTGTAAATAATCATATAAAGATTAAGTTTTATATTAATGTTTAAACCAGAAGAGAAACATCCACTTTACTGTCATCAAAGAGGCATCTAGATCATGGATGACAAGACACCTGAAATTCAATCTCTGATGTCCCAATCTTCAACAACATACAACACTGCCATCTTACTACTTTTTATTTATTGAGTGGGATTTTTAAACTGTTTCTACATCATAAGAAATGTCTGCCTTGGTGTGTGTGTGCGTGTATATGTGTGTGTGGGTGGGTGCGTTTATGTGTTTACCTATCCTTTTCCCCCAAAGATAAGTCTTTCCTCTCCTGGGATTAAAATGACTCCTCACCCGCTCCTTGAAACCCACATCCTTTCCTTTTCCCTCACCTTCCCTGCTCTTTGCCTGAAGAAGCAACCAATGGTTGCAAAAGATTGCATTTGTGTGTGTTTCTTTTATTTATGTTACTGTCATGTACCAGTGCTCCTTTCCCTGGTAAGTAAACCTCATCTACTTTTTATATAAATTTTCTTTCCATTCTGCCCTTTCTCACACACCAGGGTCCAATCATCCCCCACTTTTTTCCAAACAATTTATCACCATGTATCCCAAAACGAGTCGAGCAGTGCAACACATTTACCCGCCCGAGCTCGCGTGCATCCGGCCACTGCACTCTGCTGCCCACACCGTGGGTAGTCGAGCCACGATGTGCCGTCATGTCCCGAGACTTGCCAGGCATGCCCGTGGCCCTGGGCTCACTGCAACAGTGCTACAGACAGTGCAGCCAGCAATGGAATGCAGTGCCTCACAGATACTTCTGCATAACACGTTGTATTAATCAGAGCTTAGGATTTGCGCACATTTTTTATTACCTACATAGCACTGATAGTGCACTGACAATTTAGTCAGTGAGGAAAAATTACAAGTGTTGTTTTCAACATACATGAAATCTGTCCAGCAATACAAAACTGATGACTGTGACCTTGAATGTCACCTATCAAATAGTCGGAACTCCCTCAGGGTTTCAGCTCCCCTCAGCCAAAGAGAAAAGGGGAAAAAATATACAACAATGGACCACATGCCTGTATCGATGGACAGTAATTAGTTTACTTCCCTTGGAGTGGTTGAGCTTAAGCTGAAACTTCCAAAATTCTACCAGCTAATTGTTTCTAATGGCCTCGATTGCAACTGAATGTAACAACCCAATCTTTCCTTTTTCTTTCAGCAAGGATACTTCAAGTAATTTAGCAAAATGTCAACAGAAACACTGTTGGAACACGCGCTGAGTACATATACTTGCAATGGCACCGCTGATGCTGCTCATTAATTCGCAATTACTTGTGAAATGAGACAACTCTTTTTCACTCGCGGTAATGTATGGTCTAAAATGCATAGGTCAGTAAGCTGCCCCCTATCTAACTTTTTCAATACATGATTTGTAAATGACGTGCACATATATCACTAATAACATCATTTTAAAACGACAGTTATGAATTAAGAAAAGTTGAATGATTTGTTAGAAAGCTAAGATTCCATACTATCACATGTCCAAAAATTAGATTTTTTAACCCCATAGATTCTTCAGAATCAAGTGAGAAGCATTATGAAACTAAAAAGTCACGCGGAATGAAACATAGACATTTTATTTTTTCACATTCAAAGTAAAGCTTGTCAGGAAAAAGTAAGTTCATAAACCGATGTGGAATGATCATATGTCCCATGAAAAGTTTTTACAGCGTGAAAATTGGAGTAGTGGATTTCCCGCTAAGAGTGTAGTGGTCGGCGGGCACGTGCCATGGCTAGAAGCAGAGCGTCATGGGCAGCCAGGCAGGCTGTGGCTTGGTGAGTAGGTGAACCGCCCACTGCAGCTCGTACCAGCAGGACAGGCAGCGCATGACGAGGCCCGCCCAGTGGTATGATTATGGTCCCGGGCCTGCTGCATGCCTCTGACCCCAAACCTATACCACAGCACCTACAGTCTTCCTGCAAACATGCATTCACCGTAGCGAAACTGAAGTCACACATTCTTTTCCTCAGTTCCTGTTTGACATTTGGAACAAACATGCTAAGGACCTACTTTAAAAGTTCCCATCACTGGGTGTAATCCTTCTTTCCATCGCTCTCTTCTTCAATTCAAAATTCAGCATTTCTTAGCTCTCACCCATCTTGTCCTTGAACAGAATGTTGTTTCTTGTAACCACCACTCCAAACATCTCTCTCTCTTTAAAATACCTCTCCGTTCAGCACCTGGCTCAATCTACACACTCAGATCCATCATACAAAAAGCCAACTGTAACCTTGACCTATATGCCACACAGCACCCAAGAAAACTATCCAGTCTACTTGTCCATCATCTACAACTACCCACCACAACACCATCCTCAACAACTCTGCTCCAGTAGGCAACAAACCAAGCCTGGCTTCCCTACTGAATCTTCCAATCCAAGCACACACCCCACCCAGAACCTATCACAACCATCACCACATGCAAATACCACTTAACACCAATTCTAATTCAGTCCTTAACGTCTCATCCAAATCTCTTAAACTCTCATCCAAATCACCCTCTATGCCAAAACTCTCTGTCCTGTTGATAGGCCTAACTTCAAGCCCAAATCTAAATTCAACCACACTGCCCTAGTCAAGGATCTCCTCTCATTCACCTATAACCTCAACTAGAAACACCACTTCACCAACTAGTCACAACCCCCACACAACAGAACCACCACTCAACACTGTCTTGAACAATTCTGACCTCCCTCCCAAAGGGATCCCCTTGCTCTTCTCCAAAACCATTCCTTGTAGGCATTTCAAGAATTCCTCACATCCAACATTGACTCACAATCCTTCCTTAACAACATACCAACTACTCCTAACATCAGCCTAGCTGAATCCAATATCATTTGAGAGCTGAAAGCAGACCACTCCATTGTAATTGTCCCAGCACACAAAGACTTCTGCGGTACTCCATCAAAGAGAGTATGTGGCAGAGGGACTTTGTCAGCTCTTGGACACCTGTTCCTCATGACCCCATTCCCTCAATCCAGGATGAACAACTGAAAATCCTAAGAATCCTAGGCTCCTTGGACAGTCTCATCACTGCCACCAACTTTCTCCACCTGAACAAAGCACCCAGACCTTCCACCCACTCCCTAAAAAATCATAAAGAGAACCATCTTGGCAGTTCCATCATAGCAAGCTTCAAAGCCCCAACAGAACATATCTTACCTCTGGTAGACCAACACCTCCAACCTATAATTTGCAGGCACCTATGATACATCAAACACCTCTGGAACAACTCAAAACAATCCCTATGCCCCTCCTACCTGAAAGCTTCCTTGTCACTATAGATGTCACATCTCTCTAAACCAAATCCCTCAAATACATGGTCTATCATCCCTAGAAAATTATCTTTCCCCTCACCAACCTGAAAGCCTCTCAGAAACTTCATACCTTGTCACACTTGCTAATTTCGTCCTCACCCATAATTACTTACCAGATCTACAAACAAATCTAGGGGACAGCTATGGGAACCAGGATGGCGACCTTTCTATGCCAACCTCTTCGTGGGCCACATGGGAGAAGCATTCCTTAAGACGCAACAGTTGTGCCCCATGGCTTGGTACAGATTCATATTACATCTTTGTGGTCTGGACTCATGGTGAAGAAATGCTTCTGAAGTTCCTTTGAGACCCTAACTCCTAAAATTCACCTGGTCCTCTAGAACTCAAGCACCTTCCTTGATGTTGACCTTCACCTTATTGAGTCCCACACCAACACCTTAGTCCATATTAAACCCACAAACAAACAACAGTACTTCCACTTTGATAGCTGCCATCCCTTCTATATTAAATAATCCCTTCCCTACAGCTAGGCATCCATAGAAAACTTATCTGCTACGGTGAAGAATCCCTCACCACCTTCAACAACAGCCTGTCCAATGCTTTTGTGTCTCACTTTGTCTGCAAGCATATCTTCCAAGCAGTCCATTCCTCCACTTCCAACAACAAAGTTCCTATCCCCAGACCAACCAGAAGCATCCCCGTAGTCACCCAGTACCATCCCGGCCTGCAATACCTCAACAAATTGCTGTCAGGGCTATGACTTTCTTAAGTCATGCCCTGAAATGAGATCATCGCTCCAAAGTATCCTCGCTACACCGCCCAGAGTAACCTTCCAGCATCCTCCCAGCCTCTGCAACATGCTCATCAAACATCACAACATCCCAAACCCAGCCTCCCTACCTAAGGGTAACCAATCTCACTGCAAAATCTGTCTCATGCATCCTCACACAACCACATACTTCAGCCCCAGCACAGGAACAAATCTACCCCATTTAAGGCATGACAACATGCGAAAAAATGCATGTTATTTACCAACTAACATCTGTTCATTGCACAACCTTTTATTTTGGTATGACCACCAGCGAATTGGTTGAATGCATTAATGATCACAGACAGACTGTTCACCTGAGGGACACCCTATATCCTATGTCAGAGCATGGCCTCCAGCACACTTCCAGGGACCTTGGCACATGTTACAGCAGATGTGCCATTTAAATAATACCACCAAGTACCAGTCAGTCAAAGCTATGGAGATGGGATGACCTCCAACATATCATCTCCTCCTGCCA
Source organism: Locusta migratoria (assembly GCA_026315105.1). Lineage (NCBI taxonomy): Eukaryota > Metazoa > Arthropoda > Insecta > Orthoptera > Acrididae > Locusta > Locusta migratoria. The sequence goes on along the minus strand of CM048747.1, from coordinate 197,408,738 downwards.
CCCTACTGGCCTAAATCTACACCAACCTCTGTAGTGGTACATTGAACACTACTACTTTTTTACATTGTATTGAGGTATCTAAATATTAATTAAGTCAATATTAGGCTTGTGCAGAGCAGAAGCTGTTGCCAGAATCAAAGTCTGTTACAGATTCTGGGGCCAAAAGGCAGCGGAAAGTAGTCACAGATGACACAAGAAGTTTCTCTGTGATCTAAGAGTAACTGAACAGGACAGAAAAGAGAAATAAAGCATTAATTATTCTTGTTCACTTTTATGTATGTTCATCATACTATCATATTATTCATTCATGGTTTGACTGATGTTCAATATTGTTCTATTACGTATAAAAATAGAGATTGTTTAACTTACCCAAAGTACAGGCTCGTTGACAGACACAAAACCACAAATAAACACACACACATACACAAAGATTCATCAGGAAAGGAGGGGGGGAAAGGAAAGGATGCGGGTTTTAAGGGAGTGGATAAGAAGTCATTCCAATCCTGGGAGTGGGAGAACTTACCTTAGGGGGGAAAGGTAAACAAGCACGCACACACCCACACACATACAAACGCAAACACACCAAGGCAGACATTTGTAGATATTGTTCTATTATTCGTCTATAAGTGTAATAAGGTGAATAAATTGATTTTAAGAAGTTTATCGGTAAAATTGAGTCCTTCTTTATATTTATTAAGAAAATTATAACTGAACAATTAACATCAAGAAGTTTACAAATTATAATTGCATGTATTGGAAATGACAGAGACACAGCTGAGGCTGGATCTTTTAATTAAAACTAAATACAGCTATGTTAAATTTTGTGCTTAACCTGGCTGGATGTGACTAAGTATGGAAGTGTTCGTTCACCATTTGAAGAATATGTTTTAACCAGCATTCAAAACACTTCACCTCTTGCCCTCATCCATCTTGAACTCACTTATAGTGTATAGTGTATATTCTGAGTAATTGCGTGAATGTATGTGTTCCTTTTTCTGACGAAGGCCATGGCCGAAAATTTAAGCTGTGAGAGGAGAGAGAGAGAGAGAGAGAGAGAGAGACAGAGAGAGAGAGAGAGAGAGGTCGCACGCGCACACGTTTCAGCATTATTTGGTTCACTTATCTTCACTTCTCTTTACTGCTTGATCTATCCTTTTTCGTTATTTATCCTCTTTGCCCTGTCTCAGTACTAACATATAGTATCTCTGACTTCCACAATCACAAATCGTACCCATCATCATCTCATGGTCTAGGTCATGAATAACCTTTCCTTCTGTTCCCTGTTCTCTTTTTCTTTTATTCTCTCCTATCTGATGAAGTAATCCTTTTCCAGAAGCTAGTCCTACATTTTGTTCTTTTCTTTTTGTGTATATCTATCGGTGGGACAGAATTAAGGTAATTACTGGCCAGCCAGTCAATCTCTTTTGTATAAAACGACCTGACTTTGATAACACCATGATTTATATGACATAAAATCAAAATGTGAACTTATACAATCTGTAAATAATAAATAATATAGTGAGGACAGTTTACAACTCACCGCAAAGACGTGGCGACGAGCTGCGACAGGCACATACAAAAGACACACACATACAACACATTCAGCTATCGGCCATGGCCTTCTTCAGAAAATAGAGCACTCACGCAATCACACAGGCACACAACACAGTCATACAACCATGACCTCCGACTGCCACACTTGGATTCGAAGTGCGGCAGTTGGAGGTGATGGTTGTATGACTGTGTTGTGTGCTTGTGTGATTGAGTGAGTGCTCTATTTTCTGAAGAAGGCCATGGCCGATAGCTGAATGTGTTGTATGTGTGTGTCTTTTGTATGTGCCTGTCGCAGCTCGTCGCCACATCTTTGTGGTGAGTTGTAAACTGTCCTCACTATATTATTTATTCCAACCTGCACTTTCCATTATTATACAATCTGTATTTGACTTAGAACTATGACTGTGAAAACACATCTACAGAGGCTAATATGAACATCCAAATGAAGGGAATACCATTTCTTTTTGTCATTTACACCTATCTTCAGGATGTCTTTACTTTTTTTTTTCTTTTTTTTTCTTCTTTTTTTCTTCCAATACCTTTTACTTCTTAATTTTTCCGCTCGTTTCCCTCATTTTGTATTGAGTAGTATTGAGTATATACTATTTTTTTCTATTTTTATTAGGATAAGGACAATAAATAAACATTAAATATAATTGAATATTATGGAATAGAAGTTTGTTGTCAATGAAATTTTGTAATTTATACAATTAAATAAAATTAACTTGTTATTGGGATAAGTCTTTATTTCAGATAGATTATTTCAGTCATTCTTAATCACTCATATTATATATATATTCATCTCATGGAGCGGCGATTGGAGATTTTAAAGCCGATAATGCATAACACAATCATTAATAAACAAAATTTTTACTAAAAAAGTTTTAAAGAACTGTATTTGCTGCACTTTAAGATACTTTTCATACAGACTTTTTCCAAACTGAGCACCTTGTTCAAATAGCAAAGGACAACTGAACTAGTTTCAACTATTTCGAGACATATGAAAGTAACATGTCAAAAGTTATTTAACAAACATCATACAGGTATTATATGTTTAAATTCTTAATATCTATGTATTTAAAGTAAGAAATTGATTGAGAGGTATTAGGGTTTAAAAAATATAAATGTTTTTCTGCAAAAATTGGAAGAAAAAAATCTTAACATTCCTACACTACTTCTTAATTCGTGTTTTCTACCCAATGTAATGTCATAAGTACTACTGCCATCAATATTATCCTCCAACATCTGCAGATGTCTTGATATGTTACTGTTGCTTACCTTTTGCTCAAATGTATCTCGCTAAACCTAGTTTTCTGGCTAACTTCTTTCCTTGAATAGATTCATATTTTACAGATCTATATACATTTTTCATTGTGTATCCTCTCTTTCTTTCAGTAAGCAGAGAATATGTATTATATGAACTGTTCTTGGTAATAACCTAATGGTCAAATGATGCAGCAGACAAATTGTAACAAAAGTTTCTTGAACTATTCAGACTGATCATGAACAGCAATGCCACATAAATCTCAATGACTTATTCAGATACTCTATTTCTCCCTAGAAATAATGCAATCGTCCTCAAGCTTTGAATATAATACAACAGATGCATTAAGTAGCTATTTCACTCTAACTTTATGTCTGAAATTCTATCATGGTAATATTAATAGAAATAAACACTAAACAAACCTTGTAAGCCTTGTGCAGAAACGTCGTTTGTTGATCTGCTTCATGTAAGACATCTGAAACTGTGAGTTACCACTGCGTTTTGCTCCACTGGTTGCTGATGAAGTTGGTTGTATCAGAAAATTATGATCATCTGTGGTGAATCCAACAGACAGAAGTGCTTTGTGACAGGCACAATTAATAAGTTCTTTAACAATATCTCTAAATTCAAGTAACTGGTCACGAACTATTTCCAGGTTTTTCATCTGAAACAAAATATAACTTGCTTTTATAATAATGCAACTGATTTGCGACAATTTAATGGGTTGTTAAACAGTGTAGAAATAAGTTGTTGACTTATGTTACAGCTCAAAACCTAAGTGTTTTATAACTCATGTGGTCCCACTGTGTCATATATGCTACACAAGGACATCTTTTAAATGTGAAAAATACATAGGATAACACAATATTCCAATTGTAATGGGGTAATTTAAGTTTGTTTAGATACATCAGGTGCTCTTGGTTTCCATGTAACATTTATATCTCAGATGCTATCACAATATTTCTTCGCTCTGTTGTACTTGTGAATCCACTACTGCTCCAATGGAGTAGTCCTTTATGCAGCTCTCAAATTACGACTTTTATTTTTACAATGACATTATATGACTGCTATATTGACAACTGAGAAAATAATGTTACATGGTTATATATGGTTCCACGTCTTCAGTATTTTTAAAGCTTATCTTTGTTGTTATTGGCTACATTATATTACTAATATTATTTGTTATCAAAAAGGTAAAATTCCTGATGTTCTGCAAAATTATTTATTGGTTTAGTAGCAGGCTTATGGCTTCTTCAGCCATCATCAGCAAACAACTGAATGTTGCTAATTTAATAAACAACTATTCCACTAAAAGTTCTGTATTTATTAATGCTCCAACAAATACAAGAGAACAGTCAATTTGTGTGACAGCAACTGAGACTTCAGAGATAATGGAAATGAAGACCACTTTATATATGTAAACAAACTGTATTTCTGTTATTGGTTAAAATTATCCCTTTAAAAATCAATAGCTACCAATAAATAATATATTCACACATCATCATCTTTCTGCTACCACCACACTGTAAAAATTACAGTTAAGAACATGTCCACACACACATGACTATGTGATGCTGCAGCTTTTCTCCTATAAAGCGTTGTTATTTTCTTTTCTCTTTTAGTCTCAGCTAGTGTAATCATGCAACACGGATGCATTAAAACTTGTGCTGAGCTGAGTCTTGAAATCAAACTCTGGACATCCTGCTTGCTAGGCAGTTGCAATAAACCCCTGTGCACCCAAGGCACATGGACGTAAAACATCATGTAACAAATCAAGGTTAACACCTCCCACCTTATTTGCCTCAATACTTACCCCTTTAAGATTAAATTATATTAATAATTAGTAAAGTCAGGAACAGCGTTAATTAAAAAATAGGTAAAGGTTTCATATACGTAGGCATAATTTCTCAGTACTTAATTACGACATACCTTACTTTAAAATACGCGTTTTGCAAATTTCTTTCAAGCACCGTTACATTTAGGCTGCCAGCTTTTGTAATATTGAAGTATGAATAAAAAATCCACCAAATACGGCACATTTGCTTCCGATCGCCTGAATTGGAGGCTGCGCAACGCAATGTTCATTTGTTGTAAACCACGTGATTATGTGGCTAGCGAATCACAGCACAAAGAAGAAATCGTCGTCGGCCAATGGTAACCAAACCTCACCGCCGCGCAACATGCAAATAAGAATTTTTGACGTTGGATATTACATATGCGGTAATGTTTTTATATACAAAACCGCACAATGGTTACAGAATGTGAAAATTAACGTCTTAACATGAATTTTCAATTATTTCATTTTCGAAATACCTTGATTACACTTTCAGACAGACGATAAAATAAATAAAACAAGCTATACCTGCTCTATGGTTGACGGGTTCTTGAATGTATCCTTGTCCGGTCAGTAACAGTTATTGGCCACATAAAATGAAGATTTAGAATTACTTGATCACTGTTTCGTACAGATAATAGGGCAAATAAAACATGTTATACCTACACTATGGTTGACAGGTTCTTGTATGTACCCTTGTCCGGTCAGTAACAGTTACTGGCCTCGTAAAATGAAGATTTAGAATTACTTGATCACTGTTTCGTACAGGTCACAGGGTAAATAAAACATGCTATACCTGCTCTATGGTTGACAGGTTCTTGTATGTACCCTTGTCCGGTCAGTAACAGTAATTGGCCTCGTAAAATGAAGATTTAGAATCACTTTATCCTCTCAACTACAAAGTACTGTAGCACATTTTACTTATTTTATATGTACGAAACAGTCGTCAACTAATTCCAAATCTTCATTTTCCGAGGCCATTAACTGTTACTGACCGGACAAGTATACATACAAGAACCTGTCAACCATAGAGCAGGTATAGCTTGTTTTATTTATTTTATCGTCTGTCTGAAAGTGTAATCAAGGTATTTCGAAAATGAAATAATTGAAAATTCATGTTAAGATGTTAATTTTCACATCCTGTAACCATTGTGCGGTTTCGTATATAAAAACATTACCGCATATTTAATTTCCAACGTCAAAAATTCTTATTTGCATGTTGCGCGGCGGTGAGGTTTGGTTACCATTGGCCGACGACGATCTCTTCTTTGTGCTGTGATTCGCTAGCCACATAATCACGTGGTCTACAACAAATGAACATTGCGTTGCGCAGCCTCCAATTCAGGCGATCGGAAGCAAATGTGCCGTATTTGGTGGATTTTTTTATTCATACTTCAATATTACAAAAGCTGGCAGCCTAAATGTAACGGCGCTTGAAAGACATTTGCAAAACGCATATTTTAAGGTAAGGTATGTCTTAATTAAGTACTGAGAAATTATGTCTACGTATATGAAACCTTTTCCAAAAATATAGTTAATTCAAGATGTAATTATAACTTGCCTTACCATATTTTGAGTGCGGAAATCATCATATTTAAAGCTAATGACTCATACCAGTGTATAGATGAACACATCCACTTTATAGTAAGGTACTGTAATCATCCAAATATTGTTAACTTACATAATAATTATACTGGTACTAACTTTCATGGCCATTTACTACCTAAATTATTGTCAGATTCCAGGCTTTAACTACATACTTTTGTTGCCACTGTTTTTCCTTTGATATATTGCCGCGAGACATCACGTAAACCAACTGCCGGTGTGGCGCAGGGGATAGCGTCACCAACTGAGGTGCTGAAGGTAACCGGTTCAATCCCGCCCACCGACAAAAATTCATTTCTTTGTAATTAACAGTTCCAGAATGTTCTACATCTTTCTTATGTTCACTTGTAAATTCTACTTGTTTCTTATGTTAACTGATCATCTAATTTCTGGTACATTCTGTCTGTGTCTAAATAGCAGAGCACTCTGCCCGAGAGCAGTCAGTGCTGCGTATATGTTAAGTTTGTAATAAATGTGCTTTCAGTATAAGTGCTGTGTTCAGTTGCCTTCAAAGTCAAGCCTGCTTCTATTTAAATGTGACAGTGTTATATTAATCGACTGATGCCTAATTAAAAATTTGAATGATTTTCAATAAATTATTTAATATGGTTGCCAGTAACAAATGATTGGGGAACCCCCCCTTCATAACAGTAATTGATTCCAGATACCTTATTAATTTCCCATCAAACTATAATTTGTGTAAACCAAATTGTAATAGTAACATATAGTTTGACTCAAATGTCAAATTATCACCTGTAGCGGTACAGAATTTTTTGGAGTATGTCATGACTTCTGGACGATAGGAAAACGAGAGTATATCGCATACAACTTAGGTTGATGAAATTGTTTTGTTTATGTGAATGGTGTATTTATACCTAGTGATTTTTTATTGTTGCATGTTTTCACCTGAACGCACTGGAGCAGCGGGACTTGATCACAGTAAGATGGCGTATGCTTCCCTGGACATACTAACAGTGTGGAAGCAAAGAATAAACGGGTCGCCCGCGGAGCATAGAAGCGCGTTACTAAAAAGAAACTCTATGGTAAGGGAAACAAAATGAAAGTGTCCGTAGGTCAAGGTTTGCTACCAAACTAATGTCGATTATTATAAATAAAAATTAAATCAGCCATCTAATATGATTAACATGATGAATTGATACATTCTGGAGAGCCAAACGGCGAATTAACAGAAAAGGCAGCCACCTTAAGACGATGTTTCAAGGGTAAAGTGCCGTAATTTAATGTTTATCGAATTCTTGTTGCATACTGGGATGCACCAGTTAGTAATTTATGCGGTATCTTATGTGGTTTTATTCCACGAGTAATTAATTAATCAGTAATAGACCATAATCCTTTGTCTTATTTTATGAGAATTTACTCGTAAATCAAAGAAGTATCAGGTCATGAAAGTTATATTTCATGCATAGGGTTGAATTTCTTTTGTTATCTGTTTGATGGTCCACAGAGTAACTACTCTTAGCCCGGTGTATAATTATGATGCATTTGTAATGGAATTTAATAGTTACCCTGTATAATACAGTGGTAAGTTAATTTTTATTAAAATTTTTGGACATAGCAGATAGTCTGATTTTTTGAAGTTGGGAGTCAGTGTGGATGATAGTTACTGTCGGAGGCTGTGTGTTGTCCGAAGTATTGTGAGTGTGACGGAGTTCCACTCATATTTATTATTGAGAAGTTGGATCTATACTGCTTATGTTCCATATTTGAAAAGAAGGCGTGGAAATAGTATGATTCACCGGCTAAGAGCAGGAAGAGTAATTAAATGTAAAGTTACTTTCATGAGCGATACAAAGCTTTTCTTATTAAAGTGAAAAGTTGTTTCTGTTTATTAGATGCCGCATAAGGTCTACAGAACAAAATAACAATTTAATAATTATTCTATTTGAAGTAATTACAGTACTCCATTTCGGTAGTGGCTAAAGTAAAACCTAACCTATTGACGACTACATTCATTTTTCTTTCATAGGCTGTTATTAAAGATCAATAGGCAGACTCTTATGGGTTGTGGGAAACCAGACCTGTTGAATGATTAATTTCTCCCACACCTGAAAAACAGCCCTTGCCTTTATTTTGTAATTTTAATCATGAGAGGTGTCCGGAAAGTGTTGGTGGCACTGTAGGTAATTTTCTGTTTTTGTTGTACAAAGATAGCATAACCAGTGAGGATAGGTATTTGCAAATTTAGAGTCTGGCCAGGATTTGTATTGAAAAATATAAGACTTTTCAATAAATCAATCCCTGTGGTCGAATTTAAAGTAAACTTGCGGTGTAACTTATTGTAGTAGTTGCAAATAGTTGACCTACGATCGCTAATGTTACATGCAAGTATCATTAGCGAGCGTAATTTGTAAAAGAAATATTCTTGTCTACATTAAAAATTTATTATTATTTGTTACTGCGACCGAGCAGTATTACTGGTCGACCGCAGCAACAATAAAGTGTGTCGAATTGCAGAATTTTTCAACTTAATTAGTACATATTACTCTTTGAAGATAACAACTAAATGAACTATGTTCGAGTGATTAGTCATGATTTTTTTCTTGGACACACACTACGACTGAAATTCTACGAACTGAGTTCTCCTGAACCATTGATTTTCTTTAATGTCAGATGCGTTGTTGATTTTTATTTGGGGTGTCGTAGTAATTTATATCTCTGTGATTACTGACGATATACAATATCGGGAGTGGCGACACAGAGCTGACAACTTCTTCATTTAAAGGGGGTGATAAGTAAAATCTTACCCATTCTAACAAGGCGTACGTATAGTTTGGTCATCCGGCATTTGTGAATAGTAACATTTTCTCTCGATTGTTTCAGTGAAACAGAGATATTTGTAGTAGTTCAGAGACTAGTACCACAGAGTGCCACTGATATAAACTTAACCACCCAATAACTGGTACTAGTCTCCGATCAGGGCTGCTTCTATTTAAATGTGACAATGTTATATTAATTGACTGATGCCCTAATTAAAAATTTAAATGATTTTCAATAAATTATTTAATATGGTTGCCAGTAACAAATGATTGGGGAACCCCCCCATTCATAACAATAATTGATTTCAGATACCTTATTAATTTCTCATCAAACAATAATTTGTGTAAACCAAATTGTAATAGTAACATATAGTTTAACTCAAATGTCAAATTCTCACCTAGCTGTTTTATAAACAATTATGCTAATTATGAGATCACAAAATTGTTCTTTCACCATTCTATAAATAGGCTGAAAAATCGAGAATCAGTTAGTTGGTGGTTAGACAATAATGAGTAACAACTAGTGACACACAAGTCTGGTGATGTACCGCTTATGCTCAATTGAACTGCAAATCTACAATAGCCAATTTAGGTGGAACTTGAGAACTGTGGTAATTTTCCATTATATACTGTGTACTAATTTTCATTTAATTGTGTTTACTCGATAATTTATTCTGTGACTGGGATATTACCACACACAAACAACTGTGAATGTCGCTGTGAAATTATTGTGCTAGCATCATATCAATAATATCACCTAATTTAGTACAATTTGTATACTATCCTATTCTCATCGTGAAAACTTGTGAGAACCAAACTGGCCACTTACATTAGATGTTTATACAGATGGTGCGAAATAAAAAATTAACTTTAAATTAAAACATTGTATTGTTAAATTCAGTAGCAGAGAATAGTAGCACCAACAATTTTAGGGCTATGACATACTGAAGAGACACTATTGAGTTCATCAGACATTGAGATTGCAAAAGGTAATGGCAGGATAGTTACAACCGGCACATATATTCAACCACATAGCCCATCCAACCCAAATTTTCATGTCCAACTTTGACCATTTTGCTCGTAGTCTTGCAGCTGGCCCTTTATAAAATAAGCTGTGTGGAATTTGGGCTCAGTAGAATGCAGGTACAGCGTTCCCTAAGCCTCCAAAGTCTAAACTCCATAAAAATGAAAGTTTCACAAAATAATACAAGTACTTGATAAAGTTGTTTACAACCTAATTGCATAATGTTACTTCATACAAACTACTTGACTACGTGCATCATCACAGTGCTATGATGGCTCAGTGACCACAAAACATTTCAGAGAGGCAGTAATTATGGCAAATACAAATTTTGTTTACAGGAGATAACAGTTTTGCTCAGATATTACTTTTATCAAATAACTGGAAGTAATTTGCAATCTGTCAAAGAAATTGTAATGTTCCTAGAATGAAATTTTCTCTCTGCACTAGAGTGCATGTTGGTATAAAATTTCTTGGCAGATTAAAACTATGTGTGGAACCAAGACTAACTCAGGTCTTTTGCTGCTCACAGACAGATGTTCTACCAATTGTGTTTCACAAACATGTCTCACAATCTACCTTCATAATGGAAATTTCAGGTTGGAATTCAACAATGTAATGAAGATAGTTTGCAACTCACTTCAAAGATATTCAGTGAGCCACAGCAGCCACATAGACAGTCATACATGCACAACTTAGATTTTAGCTGTAGCCTTCACCAGGGATAGATACATACACTCGTTCTTTAAACCATACATGCACATTCCACAGACACACAATTGTCATCTCAGTTGTTCAGTTCAATGCAACATGTTGCAGTCATGGGGTGCAAGGATACAGTGCGGCCTTACAAAGCATGTACAATGGGGGACAAAAAGATTACCTGGCCTGAATAATTTAAAGTCCAAGAACAGAGCACTGTGCATACCCAAGCTCATAAGTGCAAGTTTTGCCAACTCCAGCAGTCTATGCAACTTCAGTTTGCCATTTACATTGTCAAATAGAAGCAATACAGTAGTTAATGTAAGAGTAGGTGTTGAGATTCATTGCACTTTAACTCAACTATCATTTATTTTGGGAACAGTTATCCAAGCACATAGATTAGATTAGAGTAGTACTTATTCCATAGATCGTGAATACGACACTTTGTAATGATGTGGAACGTGTCAGGTTAATGAAGGCTGTCTTTACAAAGTATTTCTTTGTACTAAATATTGTTTTTTTATTTTTTTATTTTAGTTATTTATTTATTTGTTCATGGTGGGATAAACAAAAATAAAAAATAGATGACTTACCAAAAGGACCGGCTCATCGATAGATACGAATAAAATCACACACAAATACACTTACAAGCTTTCGCAACCATTGGTCACTTCATCAGGAAAAGATGAAGAAAGGTAAGTCCTTCCACTCCTGGGATTGGAACGACTCCTTTTCCACTTCCTTAAAACCCATATCCTCCCCTTTCTCCTCTCCGTTCTTCCTCTTTTCTTGATGAAGCGACCAACAGTTGCGAAAGCTTGTATGTGTGTTTGTGTTTGATTTTATTCATATCTATCGACAAGCCAGTGCTTTTTGTAAGTCATCTCTTTCCTATTTTTTATTTTTATTTATTTATTCAGATTTACTAATTTATATCTAAATGAATGTTCGAATGTTTGTAGAGCTTATGGGACTTAACTACGGGGTCATCAGTTCCAACTTGTATCTAAAAATTCATCTATAGTGTACAAGGAGTTGCCATTCAGAAATTATTTTAATTTATTTTTAAATGCTAGTTGGCTATCTGTCAGGCTTTTGATGCTGCTTGGTAGGTGACCAAAGAGTTTTGAGGCGGCATAATTCACCCCTTTCTGTGCCATATCTAGATTTAATCTTGAATAGTGAAGATCATTCTTTCTCCTAATGTTGTAGTTATGTACACTGCTATTGCTTTTGAATTTGGTGGGATTGGTAATAACGAATTTCATAAGAGGATATATATACTGTGAAGCTACTGTGAAGATCCCTAGCTATTTAAATAAGTGTCTGCAGGATGATCTTGGATGAGCTCCGGCAATTATTCTGATTACATGCTTTTGTACAATGAATACTTTTCACTCAATGATGAACCACCCCAGAGAATGATGCCATACAAAAGCAGAGAGATGTATATCAATAAAATTTGCAATTACGCTAATAGCATAAGTAACTGAACTTAAGAGTTTCAACAGATCTTCAATGTGTTTTTTCCAGTTCAACCCCTCATCAATGCATACACCTAAAATTTTTTAATATTGTACCTTTGTTACAGATTTCTGATCAAAGTCTATATTTATTAATGGTGTCATTCCATTTACTGTATGGAACTGTCTGTACTGTTTTTATCAAAATTTAATGATTGGCCATTTTCTGAGAACCACTTAATGATTTCCTGAAAGACATTGTTTACAATTTCTTCAGTTACGTATTCATCCAGATGTAACCTTCCTATTGGTATTCACCAATAAGAATTGGGCAATACATAACTCAGGAAGATAACTATACTTGTATCATCAGCAAAGCGGTTGAGGCACATGGGTACATTTACTACAGCGAACCACTTCTCACATATGTTTCATTGGGTGAGTGGATAGGCTGACAGTTTATGAACACGGGTACATGTTTGAATCCCACTGGAGTCAATTTATTTTTTCGGCGTCTTGTAGGTAATATTTTAAATATTAATTCACTAAAAATTGTGCAGTTTTAGGCTGTTATAGGGTTATATCTCATGATGCTGCCTCACAACTTCACTTCCGCCAGTACCTCGCCTCCTACTTTCCAAACTTCACAGAAGCTCTCCTGCGAACCATGCAAGACTAGCACTCCTGGAAGAAAGGATATGGTGGAGACATGGCTTAGCCACAGCCTAAGGGATGTTTCCAGAATGAAACATCCCTTAGGCTGTGGCTGGCGGAAGTAAAGTTGTGAGGCAGCATCGTGAGTCGTGTCGGGATAGCACAGTCGGTAGTGCGCTTGCCCGCGAAAGGCAAAGGTCCCAGGTTCGAGTCCCGGTTCCGGCACACAATTTTAATCTGCCAGGAAGTTTCAAGAAAGGCCTTAGTTAAGATGGATGCTAAGATAGTGGCTAGCACTGATGAGACTAAAGCAGTGCAACTGATGATCTCAGAAAGAAAATGGCAACTGCTACCAGTAGAAATAATGCAGAGATTGAAAAAGTAAATGTTAGAATGAATAATTTAGGACTGTCTGCTGTTTCTGGTAATTTTGGGGGTCCTATGTTGATGCATGTGCCACAGGTTAAGGCATGTGCCACAGGTTAAGGCATTTTCTGGGGAAAGCGGATATCACACAGTGGATTTTTTAGTGAACTGCAAGGACTTCTTTACACCAGGATTGTCAGACCAAGCAAAAAGTAAAATTTGTAAAGAGATCTTTAGAAGGTTCTGTTCTGACATGAGCTAACCAATATAGAGAGCAATACACCACTTTTTAAGAGTTTGAAAATTATTCTTAAATAAATACTGAAGTAAATCTAAGCAATTCAGGCTACAGAATGAGTTTTTAAATGGGTCTGTCTACAAAAGGACGAACCGGTCTATGAAGGAATTCTGTCAGGAGGAAATCATCACTTTAATTAGAAGGCTACCTGAGGAGTTGGAACTGCATTTGGCTCCCTGTCCTTCTGATTCCATTGAAAATATTCTTGATTTTATTGAAAGAATACATAACGCAATATCGTGCACACATAGACATGGGGAACATAACAGGAATCAGGGGAATAATCAGCAGGATAACTACAAGCAAAGGAAATTAAATGATAACTGGAAGCGTGATAGAGAAGGTCTAATGGTGATGACAGGAATCAGAAGAGTTCATGGGAGAATAATAACAGATATGAGCAAGGACCAAGACTTGAGAATGGGAACAGAAATAGAAGGGGACAGAATTCAGAAAACTAGAATTTGTCTCAAATGAGGTCCACTTTGGGACAAGACAGAATGCAATGAATAGAGCCAGGACATGAAATAACAATAATTGTGGTCAGAATGACAGGAATTATTACAAAGCGAGGCATGATAATGGTGATAGGTGTAGAGATAAAGATGAAATTTGTGGGATGTAAGCTATTTCAAATGATTGGGAGTTGGTGCATAGAACATAATAAGAGGAGAGCCTTTAAAAGGAAGAATAATAGAGAATAAAAGGGGAAGTGGTAGAGATTAGTATTGGGGGTGTTTTTTATTTATTTATTTATTTATTTGGGGGGGGGGGGGGGGAATACAGGTTATGAGAATGATTGTGTTGCTGTGGGATCCATTCTTAACAGGACAAAGAGCAAATTACAGTCTGGGGCTGTAAAGGAGTGTTGTGATGTGCAAAATAATAGTGAAAGATTTGCTACGTTATGTGAAGTGAAAACAAGATACAGTGGATGCTATGATGAATTGTTATGGAACCAGTGTAGCTGAATCTAGTGTTTTGGTGGATGACTGGGGTAATGTTGAGACCATAGAGCCTGTTGTTGATGTACCTGAAGGTATATCTGGTGATATGTATGTAAGTAGTTGCAAGCAGCCTGAGGGCTTTATTTGTGAGGTGTCTTTAAAATGTGTTGGGAATGTACAAAATGGTGCAGCAAGTAATGTGCATGTGGTAGATACTGCATCTGAGTTCATGAAACATGATGCATATTGTGCAGAGAAAGATGAGGAAAGTGACCTTAGATTTAAGAAGTGGATTAGTAAGGCCAAGAGGACAGCTGACTGGGCACTTCATAGATATAATTATGTAAAAATGTTAGGGGAACAAGCTGAGAAAAATTATACATATTATGAAGCAATAAATAAAATATTTCATGGGGATAAGGAATTTGATGATCTGAGGATGGAGACTATCCATAATATGGTAGAATATGCAGTGGAAAGTGATTATACGGTTACAGATTGTGAACAAATGGTATGTGAAAAGGAAGATGAAGTTAAAGGAGTTAATTATTATGTAGTTTATGAAGATGAGCAGTATGAGGCTGAATGTAAAACTGACTGGATGGGGAAGAGTGAAAGTGAGTTTGATGCCAGTGACTGCGTAGATTTTTCTAAGTACATTTAAAGGGTTGGAACCACAGATAAGGGAGAATGAAAATTTTAGTATTGCCAGAGAATTAGGATGGTTGAGTGTGGAAAATGATATGTATAAAAATGCTTTTTAGATGATATTTGCAGGTGATAGTGAAATACAGTCATACACTGGGGGGCAGGTATGGACTATTGAGAAATACTGTGCAAATGAGATTGAAGAAGACATATTGGCTGAAGTGGAGTTAAGACAGGAAGGTTTAGGATGGTATAACCTATAGTGAATACACAAGTGGGCAAAATTAATGAGAAAGCTTTGGTGGGTACTGGTAATATTATTAGTGGTATAGCTGAAGATTTTTACAGATACATAAAAACTGACAGTATGGTAGTTTTTCCAGTAACAAGGTTAAAGATTAAGAATCCAACTGGGAGTTACAGAAAACCTGTGAGGAAAGAGGTTATGTTAGATGTAACTATTGGTGGAGAATTATTTAGTCATCCATTTCTGGTAAGCATAAATATGGTGTTGGGGAGAGACTTTTTAAGTAAATATGGGGCAAACATTAACTGTGGGGAGCAGGTGCTAGATCTGAATGTGGAAGGGGGCATGAATAAATCAAAGTTTGTGAATGCAGCAGATGATAAATTAGTGGCAAGCTTGCATATGGCCCAGTGCATGATAGACGAGGCAGAGGTTGAGGACAAAGTTAGGACTAAGGTTTATGAAAAAATTGGTGTTGGATAAATGAAATCTGAAATCCACTACAGTGTAAATAATGTTCTTATTTCATTATGTATGTGTCTTTTAGAGCTAATATTTCTGAAGCAGTATGGGGTCATGATGAAAGTTCTGTTGTGGTACATATGTTAGTATGTGTGGTTTGAAGAGACAAATATACAGTAAATATGCATGCTGGATGGTATTAATCTAGAAGTTATAAGATTTTTTTTAGAGAATTTTTCTGTATGCTAGGTGTAAGAATTATTTTGGAAAAACCATGCTGTGTGTCAGACATAAGAATTTTTGAGTAGCATGAGTGCTAAGAAGAATTAGGTTACTAATTGCAATGTGAACAGGTTATGGAGGAACATTTAGTATAATTTAGAGAGTTCTTGTGTTATGGATATGTGTGGGTTTTTATTTTTATTTTATTTTTATTTTATTTTTTAATTTTTTTAATTTATTTATTTATTTTTTTTTTTTTAATAATTTGTGTGTGTGTGTGTGAGTGTGTTTGTTAGTAATGATTCTGGGGTTATGATTATATGTCACTAGATTTAAGTAGTTTCATTGGGGGACTGTATTTGTTTGCATTGATGCACTGTTTGCATTGTACAGCAAAAGCTGTGAAAAGGGAAGTTAAGTAAAGGGCTTACAGATTACCGAAGTTGTATGTTACTGTGGGGCCCCTATTGGTGTAATTTGTATTTTATGATATTGACTTTGTGCTAGGGAATCCATGGTCAAGTAATGTAATATTAATCACACACAACTTTTCTTTTTTTTTTTTTTTTTTTTCTTTTGTGTGTGTGTGTGTGTGTGTGTGTACTAGGAAATTATGTATCTGAGGATCATGTTGAGTTGGATTTTCATGAAGAGAACAGTTTGTGCTATCAGTAATACTATGTGTTGTAAATGAGGGTAGCTTTAACATGCTCTGTAAATGTAAGACTTTTGGAGGGGAATTATATTTAAGACAACAGGATTTTGAAGGGATTTTGTGCTGTGGGATTAATAAGATCATGATTTGGATTTTGTATACACATCAGTGTTTATTGGTGCATGGGGGACCAGCTGGTGGACAGAAAAGTTATGTAAGCAATGGAAACCAGGAATTATGTTAAGGGTGTAGTTTATTAAATAGAAAATGTGTATATGACAGAGTAACTGTTTAACATATTGGAAGTCAGGAGGCAACTACTTAAAGTAATCGTGAATTTGGGGAATCTGATCCATGTTTATTGTATATTGCTTGTTTTATGCTGCATCTTTAAAGCTATATTAAGTGAGGACATCTTGTCAACAGGTAGTACAGTCTCAATGATTTGGGCATTTCTTATATAGGATGAAATAAACTGTTGAGGAATAAATAAAACACTTTCTGTACAAGGCATAAATACCTAGCAATCACTTTATCCTGTTTCTTTGTGTTAGTTTTACCCTGACACTTTAGGTTTAGCTGTTTCAACTCTGGATAGCATATGGGTGGGTCTAGGACTGACTGTTTAGTGCTACCCAGGAGATATGTTCGTGTACATGAAAACTGATTGCTAATGATTGTTAACCAGCTGACAGGTGAGTCAAATACGTGCTCCAAGGTATCTGGACTGTGCCACAGTCATGGGATAAGGTCAACATGGCAGCTGTTGCAGGGTCAGTGCTAACAAGTAGTGCTTCGATCAAGATTTTTTTTTTTTTTTTTTTTTTTCAATGTGTTGTGTAAAAGGGAAATAAGTGCTTCAAACAAAAAAGGAATTTTGTGTGGTGCTATAAACTATAAATCCAAATATGTATAAAAGGACATAGTGCAATTAGAATAGATATGATATTTCTTTGCCAGACACACACACACACACACACACACACACACAATATACATTATGTCACCCCACGACGACCCCATCGAGTTTTATCTACATTCCCTCCACAAGCATTCTTTCTCTCTAGCCAGATTAAGATCCCACATTTTATTTACTCAGGCTTGTCTGACATTTGGCATCACCCACAAGGGCCTCAAACTAAAAGTTCCCATCTCTGGCTGTAAGCCATCCTTTCATCCTGCCTTATACCAATTCCTAACTGAACAATCCACAGCCCTCACATGCCAAATACTTAACCTATACATCAACCCCGCCAATGAACACATCTGTCAACTTCCTAATCAAAATCCTCAACCTTTCCACTCCAACATCCATACCTACAGTTAAGAACATCCTCTTACTGGCAAACCGCACATTAGAGCAGCATGCCACCCTCCACCTCACTATCCAAACTCCTGGTCACCCACCTCCGGAAAGACAATATTCTCTCCCTCAACAACCTCTCCAATAACCCTCAAGCTCCTCTTCTTGCACAGAAACCCAGTCTCTCCCATGTACTCAATCTCCAACTTCCAGCTCCATTTCCCCCCAAACCTCTAAATCCTAACCCACACAAACCTGAACCACAACATCCCTCCATCCTATCCTTAGGCCTCACCTTTAGCCCCACTCCCAAATTCAACCAAACAGCACTTGTCAAAGATTTACTATCCTATACTCGTAGTCTTTGCTAGAGATATCACTTTGCCATGAAGAAAAATAATCCTACTCATAATGATCCAGTTCCTCAAAACATCAATAAAATTGAACCCTGCATGGTTGAGTTCCATCCTCTGTCACAGCGAGACCCACACCCTCTTCCTCAAAATCACCTTCTTCAAACCTTCCAAGAATTCCTCACTTCCAACCTTGCCTCTCATTCTTTCCTGAAAAACCTTAATCCTACTCCCAACATTACCGCAGCTGAATCCCGAGCTATGCATGATGTGAAGGCTGACCATTCCATAGTCATTCTCCCGGGCAACAAAGGATCCACGACCGAGGTACTTGATCGGCGGGTGTATGTGGCTGAGGGACTGCGTTAGCTTTCAGACAACACTACCAACAAAGTTCGTCAAGACAATCCCATTCCTGATGTCCAGGCAGAGCTTCAAGGAATCCTGAGATCCTTAGGCCCCCTACAAAACCTTTCACCTGACTCCATCAAACTCATGACCCCACTGACACCCTGCACCCCTACCTTATACCTACTTCCTAAGATTCACAAACCTAATCATCCAGGCTGGCCCATTGTGGTTGGTTACCAAGCCCCCACAGAAAGATGCTCTGCCTACATAGACCAACACCTACAACCCATTATGTGCAATCTCCCATCCTTTGTCAAAGACACCAATCACTTTCTCCACCGCCTGAAATCCTTACCTAACCTGTTACCTCCGAAGACTATCCTTGTAATTATTGATGTTACTTCCTCATGCACAAACATCCCGCATGCCCAGGGCCTCACTGCAATGGAGTACTTCCTTTCACGCTGACCACCTGCAACCCTACCTAAAACCTCTTTCCTTATTACCCTAGCCAGCTTCATCCTACCCACTACTTCTTCACCTTTGAGGGTGTAACGGGAAATTTTAATATTTTTTACAACTCGCTACATGATATCCCAAGGTCGCTACAACTTATTGCGACAGATAAATACTTTATTCTTTATTGCTTATTAGGAAAAGGTGATTTATTTGTCATTTGTATTATTATAAATTAATATTGTTTTTTGTGTAAAATGTTGTAGAACTGAATTCTAACTGTCATTCAGCTGATCGACCCTTGCATTCTAAGACGGGCTTGTGAGTATGCTGCCGTCGGCGCCCATTATCCTGCGCTATTGCATCAAGAGCTGGCCACTAAAAACTCGCAGGCCGCAAGCAAAGAATGATTTTTCAATGTTAGGGGGAGAAAGGTGTTATACCTTGCTCACAATTACGTTTCATTATTGTCGATTTTCATTCCGTCTGATGGTAGCCTCATTCAGTGTATATGAAATATTAACTTACCGGTCAAAAGAAAAAATTGCTGCCATAAGGGAATGATTACCGGTACAATCATAAAGATCAGCGCATGAAATATAGGATGTCGATCTAGCTAAAGGTAATTCCTGGATGTTTAAGGAAAAATGTTACTTATGGATCTTATGAAGGGTTCATTAACTTCTGTCAGAAGTGATTAGAAGTTGCAATCAGTGTGATTGAACATTCCCAGGGATTCATTTAGTTAAGACAGCAAAAGGGCTCCACAACGATGGTGCAATGAAGCGATATAATTTTTTCCCTTATTATTAAAAAAAGATATAGTTGTGGTATAAGCCACTCATTTTGTTTAAAAGGTAGTAAATTTTATCAAGTAACTGCTGAGATACCAAATTAGTTCATGACCAGTGGGAAAAAGAAATGTAATTATGAGCAGTCCTGATGGGAGCTTTTTCATTTGTGATAATTTAGTTGGCCGAATCGTTTAATGATCCTGAGGGAGTCATATAAACAGCAACGAAATGTTTGTGTGCTAAAAGTTAGGATCGGTAACTATTTATCACAACTATTTTACTTTCCTACGGTAGAACGTAATTATATTACCTGCATTATGACAGCTGCCATCCTTTCCACATCAAACGTTCCCTTCCCTACAGCTTAGGTCTTCGTGGCAAACGAGTCTGCTCCAGTCCCGAATCCGTGAACCAATACACCAATAACCTGATAACAGCCTTCATATCCCGCAGCTATCCTCCTGATCTGGTACAGAAGCAAATTGCCAGAGCCACTTCCTCATCCCCCCAAATTCAGAACCTTCAACGGAACCCCAGAAGTGCCCCTCTTGTCACCGGATACTTTCCGGGACTGGAGCGGACTCTGAATGTGGCTCTCCAGCAAGGATATGACTTCCTAAAATCCTGCCCCGAAATGAGATCCATCCTTCACGACATCCTCCCCACTCCTCCGAGAGTGTCTTTCCGCCGCCCACCTAACCTCCGTAACCTCCTAGTCCATCCCTATGAAATCCCCAAACCACCTTCCCTACCTTCTGGCTCCTACCCTTGTAACCGCCCCCGTTGTAAAACCTGCCCTATGCACCCTTCCACCACCACTTACTCCAGTCCCATAACCCAGAGGGTGTACACAATCAAGGGCAGAGCCACTTGTGACAGCACCCACGTGATTTACCAACTGACATGCCTGCACTGTGAAGCGTTCTATGTGGGAATGACCAGCAACAAACTGTCCATTCGCATGAATGGTCACAGGCAGACAGTGTTTGTTGGTAATGAGGATCACCCTGTGGCTAAACACGCCTTGGTGCACGGCCAGCACATCTTGGCACAGTGTTACACCGTCTGGGTTATCTGGATACTTCCCACAGACACCAATCCTTCAGAACTCCGGAGATGGGAACTAGCCCTTCAGCATATTCTCTCTTCCCGTTACCCACCTGGTCTCAACCTCCGCTAAATTTGAATTCCCACCCACCATCTTAACATCTTTGCCTTGGTTCTCTGGACAGAGCCTCTGCCTCAAGTGGCATCTCTGTCTAACTTCTAACTTCTTTGCTTTCTACAGTTCTACAGTGTGTCTGCCTAAGTGTACTTGCATCTGTGTAAATGTGTGTGTGTGTGTGTGTGTGTGTTTTTGTTTACCCTCTTTTTTCCCCCCCAAGGTAAGTCTTTCCTGTCCCGGGATTGGAATGACTCCTTATCCACTCCCTTGAAACCCTCATCATTTCCTTTTCCCTCTCCTTCCCTTCTGCCTGATGAAGCAGCTAGGCTGCGAAAGCTAGCATTTGTGTGTGTGTGTGTGTCTGTGTGTTTATTTGTTGCTATTACTGCCTGTGCCCCTTTGCCTGGTAAGTGTACTTCATCTATTTTTTACGTATATTTTTCCTGTTAGGAATTTTTCCTCTATAATATATATATAAAAGCAGTTATTGATACAAAGATTGGGAGGTCATTAAAAACTGATTGCGCCATTGAATACTTACTGGAGAGTGACTATACAGTAATTAAAGTCAATTTGAATTATGTGATGTTAACAAGGAATACATCGAGTATCCGACGTCTTAGATTTCAAGTGACAAAAGGCTTTTTGTAGAAAATTAGTTTTGATAAGTCACCCACACCTGAAGAGGCAGAGCTTTGAATCAGTTATCACAATTTATGGTTAAGAATCAAAGTGGCGGTGGTGCCGTAGGGTTTATTTTACTTTATTTTGAATAATAATTCAAAAGATAGCTAGTGGGTGTTACGACTAGGTCCATAAGTCACTTGAAAACTTAAATGCACTAATATCCAAGAAGAGAATATTTTACTACGGTGTAATCTTATGGAAATAATTTTCTTTTATTTTATTTATTTATTTATTATTTATTTATTTTTTCAATAAATGGTCAAGCAATACTTGACGAAAGAAATATTCACTACTGTACTTAATTCAGTTTTTTAATAAAAATATTTTTCACTTTGTGACGAAATTGATAGTTTGCCAGTACAAGAACATGTGGAACAATATTATTTATTATTTTCAAAAGTTGGTATCAGGACTAAGGTGATACACGAAAAATCTCAACACCATCTCAGGGTAGTTTACAAACATTATTTTTATTTGTGTGTACAAAAATAACAGCTGAGACTGGAGAAACTGTGTAGAAGAACATACGATTGGAAACATGAAACACAGTAAATATATGGATAAGTAATATTAGCCATTTTAGTTATTTTAAAAGTATAAGTGTGAAACTATTATGAACTCATTTAATATTGTGAACCATTCTTTGCCTTAACTGTGTACTGATCCTTACCTAATGGACTGCAAACGATAAAAGGCGAACCTAGAGAAATCTTCTGTGATATATATTAGTTCAGATGTGACATTTTCTGTAGAAGTCATTAGGAAAAATTTCTCTTGTTAGCATCTCGTTGCTACGTATAAGCGACCAGGGCCCAAATTATTTATTAATACAACATTGTGATCCGTGATCAGAATTATTTTATTAAGATCTTTCACATATTAAGACTTATGTGGAGGAAAATAGAATCACGTTGACAAGTGAAAATCTGATATTTTATATTTCCATATATATATTACATGGCAACAGGGGGTGCACAATAAGAATTGGTGCCTAGTTTCCAGGATCAGTGCAGTTAAATAACATTGAAAGTGGGTAAACAGTGGTTCACAGCAAGGTAGTGTCTAGTGGTGTTAACAAAGAGTGAAGCTATTTACAGTAGTGCTTTAATTAATAAGGCACTTAAGTATTTGTACAGGATTGATTTAGTGAGAAGGAGTGCAGTCTACGTGTCCATGTGATAAAGAGCTGCCAACCAAAGAAGGGGGAGCAGCCAACTTAAAGAGTGTATACCAGGACAATGAGACTAACTTCAAGCAGTAGCAAAGGACTTGAGTATAAAAAAAAGTTTTCAGTAACTATTAGTTTTTATACTTAGTGATATTAGTGCTAGAGAACCTCTTCTTTGGCTACTTTTACTATCAGAGTGTTATTGAATGTGAGATAGTTTTATTGTTTGTGGCAGTATTTAATTTAGTGAATAAATATGGAGGCTGAATTAAAAGCTTATATGGATCAGTTAATGAAAAAGATGGATAGACTTGAGGAATCCACTGAAGTTTTGAAGATAAGTCAGGAGGAGGCTACTAAAGATTTAAATGAGGAATTAAAAACTGTTACAGATGAGATGAGAATGAGGCTAGGAGTAGCTGATAAAATTATTGAAGAGGTAAAGCAAGGTCAAGATGATTTAAAGAAAGGACAGGAGGAAATGGCTAATAATTATTTACAGATGGATCAAAGGTTATCTGAAGTAGAGGATAAGCTGGGGGCACTAGATCTGTTACCTGAAGAATTAGAAAAGGATAAGAAAGAAAGGTCACTGTTATTGGACGTATTATTGAAAGATGTAGCTGAACATATTAAGGAAAATAATCAAGTTGTATAATCACAAATTAACGACTTGGAGTTTGATTTGCAAAAGAAATTAGAAGGCACTCAGAATTAGGTACTTCAGAAAGTAAAGTCAGTTAACGTACCAGTGGCGCAAGTTAGTATTTTGAAAGGAAATGTGAGTGAAAATAAGCAGGGTGACATGGATAATCTTAATGATGCCACTTCTACACCGGAAATGCAACGTATGAATAATGTTTCTGAGAAGGAGGTACAGAAAAGTTTGCTTTCAAGTACTCCTGAATGTGGTTATGGTATTAGTAAGAAGGAAGTTTCCTGTAAATGTGATATAGTGGAGGAGTTGAAAATGGGTATGAAGTCTGGAGGTCAGGATTTTCCTAAATTTAAGCCTAATGGTTTAGTACATCCATTTGTATTTTTAAAATCATTTGAAGAGGCATTACCTAACAATTGGAGTCAGGATAAATGTATTAGGTTAATAGTAAGTCATCTTGAAGGGGATGCTTATCAATGGGTAGTGGTCAATAAAAAAAGGTTTACTTCTGTAGAGATTTTTTCTCAAAAGTTTAAACATAAGTACTGTATTGGTCAGCAAATGCACAAAGAAAACTCAGGTTGGAATTATTTAGTCCAGTAAAATATGCTGAAAGTTGGGGTGGTTGTAGGAACTTTGTTAAGCATTACTTGAACCAAGTCCTATTCCTGGATAAACCAGAAGATGAGGAACATTTAATGGAGGTATTAATTTCTAGGTTACCAGAGAGAGTGAAAGAAAGGTTAGCAGAGAAAGACTGGTCAAATACACAGGCTTTGTTAGAATTACTGGATCATTTAGATTACTTTTACAAAACTAGGGATAAATCTGAAACTAAGACTGGACATTGGGTAGAGATTAATAAAGGAGATGGAAAATTTTTTCAAGGTAAATTTCAACATAATAGTACAGATATTAACAGGGTGAATAAAAATAAAAGTTGGAATAATCAAAACCAAAATAATTCCAGGAATAATAATGATAATAGTATGTATTTTAATAAAAGGGGAAATAATTCCAGTAGTACTAATTTTAGATACAAACGACATAAGAAATACAACAACAACTATCAATCTTGTAATGATTATCAAAGAGAAGGTAAATGTAATGAGAGTCGAAATGAAAATAATAATAATCAGGATAACCCAAGGGAAAATCATGTAGAAATAGGGAATGAAGAAGTAGTTATACATGATATTACTGATCCCAATAATCCTATACCTATGTCTAGTACATCCCAAGGGGATGGTGGTTTTAGGAATGCTTTTTTGAGATTTCAAGGGCAACAACCTTTGGAAGAAGTGTTAATTTTAGATAAGGACATTGCTGATAGTCATATTTCCACATTGTTGGTAAAAAGGTATATTGAGGGTGAACAAATAGAGTTTTTGCTTGACACTGGGAGTCAGGTTAGTTTGTTATATAAAGAAATATGGGAAAAGTATAGAAATAAATGGAAATGTCCTACCTTACCAGTAACGAATGTATGTGTGGTAGGGCTTACAGGAGCAAAAGGAAGAAAAGTGGAAGAATAAGTGTTGTTAACCTTTAGTATATCTGGAATTAAATTACAGCAATCAATGTTAGTAGTTGCAGACATTAATTTACCAGTATTGCTTGGGATGGATTGGTTGGTTAGCCATGGAGTATTAATAGATTTACCCAAGGAGAGAATGCGTGTAATGGTTAAGGGTAAACAAGCAAGGATTAAGTTCAATGAAGGTAGAAAAAGACATAGGCATGACAGGAAAGTAAAAAGTTGGAAGGTAGCAATAGATCAGAAGAATTTTTCAGTATGTAAAGAAACACCAAGTGTTATTGGGTGTAATTCAAATGATGTTAATTAGGAAGAAGAAGTAGAAACTAAATCTTTACAAGTAACGAGCTTAAAACAGATAGAGAAAGAAGAAGTAACTAAAGTTCTAGTTAAACATAAGCAAGTTTTTAATAGTAGACCAGGGATTATTCAAGATTATGAGTGTAAATTGAAAATCAAACCACATTATCCATTTTTAAGTCTCCATACCCAATAGCTTTAAGTATGAGGGATGGTGTTCGGAAAGAAATTAATAAAATGATTGATTGGAATATCATTGAGAGGTCTGACAGTGCTTATGGAAAACCAATCGTTGCGGTCAAAAAGCCTAATGGGGATATCAGGTTGGTTTTAGATGCTAGGACAGTGAATCGGATAATTGAAGTAGAAAGGGACCATCCATTGCCTATGGATGAGATGTTAGCCAAGTTTTATGATGTTAAATATATGAGTACAGTGGATCTGAGCTGTGGATATTGGCAAATTCGTCTAGCAGAGGAATCTCGAAAATACACTGCCTTTCTATTCGAAGGTAGATGTTATCATTTTAAAGTTTTACCATTTGGGGTTAATGTGTCTGTGGCTGAATTTATTAGGGGTTTGGATTCAGAAATTGGGGAGCATTGTTAGAGAAGGTATTTGTTTATGTAGATGATATAATGGTCGTAACTAAAGAATGGTCTGAACATCTAAATCTTTTAGATAAATTGTTCACAAAATTGTATTCAAAAGGTGTAACTCTGAAGTTTTTTAAGGCACATTTCGGGTGTAGTGAAATACAATTTTTAGGACATGTTATCAGTCAAGAAGGGATAAAAGCGAATCCAGAAAAGTTGGAAGCCATAAGTAAATGCCCTATTCCTAAAAGTAAAAAACAGTTGAAGTCATTTTTAGGCCTAGTGGGATTTTACCGAAAATATATTATGGGAGAAGTAATGAATTGTCTAAATTTAAACAATTTATTAAAAGCAAAGTCTATTTGGTTATGGAATAATGAATGTCAAAAAGGATGGGATGTCATTAAGAGGGTGTTAGGTACTCCGCAAATATTGGGACATCCAAATTTGGATAAAGAATTTTGTATAGCGGTAGACGCATCAGGGTATGGAATTGGGTGTCAGTTATTCCAAGAATATGAAATCAATGGTGAAAAGAGAGTGGTAACATTAGCTTTTGCAAGGTGTATGTAAACGATTTGTGAAAGAAATTATTGCACAACTGAAAAGGAGACTTTAAGTGTTGTATGGTCTATCAAGACATTTAATTATTTATTATATGGGAGACAGGTCATTGTGTACACAGACCATAAGGCTTTATCTTTCCTAATGTCTAGTAAATTACTCCATAAAAGATTAATTTGTTGGGCATTAACTTTGCAAAAATATGATATTGAGATAAGATATATAAAAGTTTTTGATAATGTAGTAGCAGATGCCCTCTCTCGTTTACCTGTTGGTTTGGAAGATAATGCTGAATGTATTGCCTTAGATCAAAACTTTAAAGTTTATGGGGTTAAGGTGTTAGTGTTTGAAAGAGAATTACGGAAAATGTTATGGAATATCAAAATAGAACAGCAAGCAGATCCTTGGATTCATAAGGCTCTAGAAAGGTTACAAATATCTCATGATATGGATTGGAAGAGTCGTTGGCTACTTCATAATGGTGTATTGTTCCATAAGAATTCTAAAGGTTTGGAGAGATGGACAGTATATGTCTCTAGAACTTATATGTTCAAGTTAATATGGTATGTGCATAATGTTTATGGACATTATGGGGCTAAAAAGTGCTTAGCACACATAAGTAACTATTATTATTGTCAGGGAATATCTAGAGCCATAAGAAGGGAATTAAGAAAGTGTCAAATGTGTCAGCAAACAAAACCAATAAATTATGGGATTCAAACTAAACTTTATCCAATAGTACCCAAAGGTCTATGGAATATATGTGCTATTGACTTGATGGGACCTCTTCCATGAGGAGCAGGAGGTGTAGTCTATATTGTTGTCATTTTAGAGGTCTGGTCTAAATATGTGAAATTGTTCCCAATAAAAACAGTTAATAGTAAAACTATTATCCGGATTTTTGAAAAAGAATACTTTCCTAAAATAGGTAAACCCAAAAGACTTATTTCAGATAATGGTGCTCAGTATGTGTCACAGAATTTTAAATATTTCTTGAGAGCTAATCAGATACAACATTTGCTCATTGCTTACTACAATCCACAAGCCAACCCCGGGAAAAGAATTATGAGAGAGTTAGGGCGTTTAGGTATAACTTATTGTCATAAGAGGCATTCAATTTGGCCTACATATTTGTCTGAATTTGAAAGAATAATTAATAATTTGCCTCATGACAACACAAGAGTAGCCCCAAGGGAGATAATTACAGGAGAAATACAAGGGGATAAACTTTTTGATGTAATTAAGTACCCACCCAAAGAAGCTAATTGGAAGGATATGCTATTTACTTTTGTTAAAGAAAATCTACAGAGAAAAGTGGATGAAAGAGTTCAAAGATATAGAAAATTTAACAAACATTGTGATTTTAAGGTAAAAGACCAGGTTTTTGTCAGGAGTCATGTTAAGAGTAAGAAGGGAGATAAACAGATAAAAAATTTACTTATCTATATCAAGGACCATTTGAAATAAAAGAAGTGACGCATCCTACCACAGTTGTAGATAAAGAAATTGGTTCTGATAGACTGGTAGTAAAATACCACGTTAGAGACTTAAAAAAATATCAGGTAGCTAATGTTATTTGTACTGATGGGTCTAAGTGCTCTGATGATGAGGCTGTAGAGTGGTTATGGGAGTTTTCCTCAGATAAAGATAATAATAGTAAGAAGGAAAATAGTGGTTTTAATGAGATTCAGGAAGGTGAAAATAACCAAGGAGGTGGTTTTCTAACAATACAGAAATTAAATCCCAATAGAATAGAAGCCACCATTAATTTAATGAGTTGTACGAAAATTATGTTTTCATTAATGAAGAAGAAACAAGTAAAAGGACTTTAACAAAAATTAGATAGTGTTTGTGAAGGAAGAATAAAAAGTGGCATATTGTACGTCACAAACTTGATATAAAAATGTATATAATCACAGAATAAAAAATATTTTTGCTTTGAAATGGTCAGTAATTGGGTTAGAATTAGTATTATATAGTTTTTATACTTTTTGTATTTCAATGAAGTTTTCAAAATCTTTTTCTAAATTTTGTATGTAGGTTAGTTGACAATTACAGTATGAATGAGTAGTATCAAAGCTTACCGTAGTAAACTTACTCTTCTGATGAAAAAGAAAAAAAATGTAATGGTCCTAATAAATTGTAAGGCAACCCACCAATACATATCAGTGTAATGTCAGTTTATATTTTTGAGCTAGTTTTGCAATAAGTTGAAGCCAGGAGGGGGCTCTGTAATGGGAAATTTTAATATTTTTTACAACTCGCTACATGATATCCCAAGGTCGCTACAACTTATTGCGACAGATAAATACTTTATTCTACATTGCTTATTAGGAAAAGGCGATTTATTTGTCATTTGTATTATTATAAATTAATATTGTTTTTTTGTGTAAAATGTTGTAGAACTGAATTCTAACTGCCGTTCAGCTGATGGACCCTTGCATTCTAAGACGAGCTCGCAAGTATGCTGCCGTCAGCGCCCATTATTCTGTGCTCTGCATCAAGAGCTGGCCACTAAAAACTCGCAGGCCGCAAGCAAAGAATAATTTTTCAATGTTAGGGGAAGAAAGGTGTTATTCCTTGCTCAGAATTACATTTCATTATTGTCGATTTTCATTCCGTCTGATGGTAGCCTCATTCAGTGTAAATGAAATATTAACTTACCAGTCAAAAGAAAAAATTGCTGCCATAAGGGTACAATCATAAAGATCGGCGCATGAAATATAGGACGTGTTGGGAATGAGGATCACCCTGTGGCTAAACATGCCTTGGTGCACGGCCAGCACATCTTGGCACAGTGTTACACCGTCCGGGTTATCTGGATACTTCCCACCAACACCAATCTTTCAGAACTCCGGAGATGGGAACTTGCCCTTCAACACATTCTCTCTTCCTGTTGCCCACCTGGTCTCAACCTCCGCTAAATTCTAATTCCCACCCACCATCTTTAACATCTTTGCCTCGGTTCTGTGGACAGAGCCTCTGCCTGAAGTGGTATCTCTGTCCAACTTCTTTGGTTTCTACAAATGTGTACCTAGGTGTGTTTGCATGTGGATATGTGTGAGTGTGTGTGTATTTGTGTAACTTCCATTTTGTCCTCTAAGGTAAGTCCTTCCACTCCTGGGATTGGAATGGCATCTTTTCCACTTCCTTAAAACCCGTATCCTTCCCTTTCTCCTCTCCTTCCTTCCTCTTTTCCCCGAAGAAGCTACCAGTGGTGGCAAAAGCTCGAATGTTTGTGTGTTTTTGTGTGTGTTTTATGTTTCTGTCGACGAGCCTGTACTTTAGGTAAGTCAAAAATCTTTTTATATATATATATATATATATATATATATATATATATATATATATATAAAGAAACTCTAGGAAAAAAATATTGGGAAGGGGAAAAAACTGGGGAAAAAAACTCTGGGAGAAATAACTCTGAGAAAAAAACCTCTGGGAAAAAAAACCTCTGGGAGAACGTCTGCTGGGAGAAAACCTCTGCTGGGAAGAAACATCTGGGAAAAAAACTCTGCAAAAAAACACTGGGTAAAAACTCTATATATATATATATATATATATATATATATATTACATGGCAACAGGGGGTGCACAACAAGGGCCAGACATACCAACAACTAAAGGGAACAGCCATGGGAGAAAAAAAAAACTGCTGGGAGAAAAAACCCTTGCTGGGAAAGAAACCTCTGGTGGGAAGAAAACTTCTGCTTGGGAAAAACCTCTGCTGAAAAAAAACTTCTGCTGCGAAAAAAACCTCTGCTTAGTAAAAACTGGGAAAAACTCTAGAAAAAAAATCACTGAGAAGGGAAAAAAACTCTGGGAAAAAACTCTGGGAAAAATCCTCTGGGGGAAAAAACCCTCAGGGAAAAAAACATTGGGGAGAAAAACGTCTGCTGGGAAAAAAAAACACTTGCTGGGAAGAAAACCTCTGCTGGGAAAAAAACTTCTGCTTGGAAAAACCTCTGCTGAGAAAAAACTTCTGCTGGGAAAAAACCTCTGCTGAGAAAAAACTCTGGGGAAAAAACTCTAGGAAAAAAGCACTGGGAAGGGAAAAAACTCTGTGGAAAAAAAAAACTCTGGGAAAAATACTTCTGGGAGAAAAACATCTGGGGAAAAAAAACCTCAGGGAGAAAAATGTCTTCTGGGAAAAAAACCCTTGCTGGGAAAAAAACCTCTGAGAGAAAAACGTCTGCTGTGGAAAAAAAAACCTACGCTGGAAAGAAACATCTGGAAACAAAAGAACCTCAAGGATAAAAACCTCTGGGGAAAAAAATCTCAGAAAAAAACTCTGGGAAAAAAAAACATCTGTTGGGAAGAAAACTTCTGCTTGTGAAGAAACCTCTGTTGAGAAAAAACTTCTGCAGCGAAGAAACTCTAGGAAAAAAATATTGGGAAGGGGAAAAAACTGGGGAAAAAAACTCTGGGAGAAATAACTCTGAGAAAAAAACCTCTGGGAAAAAAAACCTCTGGGAGAACGTCTGCTGGGAGAAAACCTCTGCTGGGAAGAAACATCTGGGAAAAAAACTCTGCAAAAAAACACTGGGTAAAAACTCTAGGAAAAAAAACCACTGGGAAGGGAAGAAAAAACTGGGAAAAAAACCTCTGAGAAAAAAACCTACGGGAAAAAAACTCTAGGAAAAAACCTCTTGGAAAAATACTTCTGGGAGAAAACCACTCTGGGAAAAAAAACCACTGGGAAAAATACCCCTGGGAAAAAACACTCCAGGAAAAAAAAAACTCTGGGGAAAAAACCTCAGGGTTTTACCTCTGGAAAAAAAAACAACCTGAGAAAAACCTCTAGGAAAAATACCTCTGGGAGAGAAACGTCTGCTGGGAAGAATCATCTGGTAAAAAAAAAAAAAAAAAAAAAAAAAAAAAAAAAAAAAAAAAAAAAAAAAAAAAAAAAAAAAAAAAAAAATGATATGTTGGTGGCAAACAGTTTTTAATTTGTCATGTGACTCTGTTCTCAATTTTAAGAGAGTTAAATTAGTTTCAGGCAGTTCTTCAACAGATTGCACAGCTTTCTGTTTGACATAATGTAATAAATGACAACCACTGTTAATAACTTGACCAACACTGCATTTTTCCATTATACTATACAGCAGAATAAAACATTTTTTAAAAAATTGCTCTCCATTGAGTCAGATTTATCACAGCAAATACTGGAGTCCAGCTCAATTGTCAGACCTACTTGCACACTTTTAATATCTAGGAAAGAAACAATTTCGAATGTGATATTAGTTTCATAAGTATTTGTTGGTAAGTGTGAGAGATATTAATCATTTACTATTTTTGAACACACTATATTTCCTCTGCCCAACATCCAAAAATTATTCAATTTAAAAAAAATAAAATAAAATAAAATAAAAAAATAAATAAAAAACCTTACAATGGCTGTCAAATCTAAATAGTTTGTGACACAGCTGAAATATTTTGGTTCCTTACTTACAATCATAAAAGGAATAAATATGCCACTTTATATCAAAATCTAAGACTTTTTTTTGGCTGACTTGACATGGAATGACCCCGGCCTTTATTCATTACCAAGGTGCAAGAGCTCAATAAACAATTAAAATCAATGTTTCCCTGGTATGTGAATTTGTACTGCTCAAATCAGGTAAGGAAAGAGTGATGTACATTAATACGATGAAAGCTCCTCTATTCCCATTAGATGATGTTATTCCACTAAAATTACTGAACAATTATTAAGAAAACTAGAAACTTTCCAAGTTAGGGATTCTGGGTGGGCTCTCAAAGAGATTTTGAAGTTTTACATTAATAAGGGTTTTTATGTGGGAGCACATAAAAAATTACCTAAAGTGATAGCAAACAAACATGCAGTTGTTAATATCGATCCAGGAAAAGAGAATGATTTTTGCTGTTTCAAGTGGTCAATAATTGCTGCATTGTACCCAGCAAATAAAAATGTTCACCGCTTATCTAATTATATTCCATACGAAAATTCATTGAACTTTGAAGGTATATCTTTCCCCGCAGAATTGAAGGATGTGACAGCTTTTGAAAAAAACAATGCTACAGTGTCTATAAATGTTTACAGTATTCAAATTTCCGAACAGGAATGGTTGACAATATGAGGAGACAAAGACTATAAAGGGAAAAGGTTAACAGTCGTTCCACTGCATGTATCTAAAAATTATAAACAGGAGAAACACGTAAATCTGCTAATTTTTCCTATTGAAAATACTGAAAATTACCATTTCTGTTATATAAAGCACTTTTCGAGATTAGCACGAAGCAGTATTACTGCTCATAAGAGTAAGACTAACATATGTGAACGCTGCTTATGCTATTTCCACTCTAAAGAAAAGTTGTCAGATCATCTAGTAAATTGTACAAATTTTAAAGCAGTCAGAAGTATCATGCCCCAAGGAGAAAAATAATATATAAAATTTAAAAACTATAGCCACCAAATAAAGTTATTATTCTTCATGTATGCAGATATAGAATCACTTCTACTACCTGGAAGTGATGATGACGTTCACAGTCACAAACCATATAGCATTGCTTATTATTATCTCCACTGCACATATAATTCAGAATACTCTAAATTTGAATCATAATAGAAAAGAGATGACTTACCAAAAGGACCGGCTCGTCGATAGAAACAAATAAATAAATAAAATCACACACAAACAAGTACACTTGCAAGCTGGTGTCTGTGTAAATGTGTGGGTGTGTGTGTATTTGTTTACCCTCCTTTTTTCCCCCCAAGGTAAGTTTTTCCTGTCCTGGGATTGGAATGACTCCTTATCCACTCCCTTAAAACCCTCATCATTTCCCTTTCCTTTTCCCTCTCCTTCCCTTCTGCCTGACGAAGCAGCTAGGCTGCGAAAGCTTGCGTTTGTGTGTGTGTGTGCCTTTGTGTTTATTTGTTGCTATCACTGCCTGTGCCCCTTCGCCTGGTAAGTGTACTTCATCTATTTTTTATATAGTATTTGCTTATCCATTGAAACACGAGTAGACAAAGTTCTCACAGCTATTCTCTACTACACAACTAACCACATTACACACGATAAATGATGTAGGATTCTTTCCTTCTATCGTGGTTGGAGGATAGTGTGGGCCGATTTCTTGTTTCCTTGGAGGATATGTGTGTGTATATATATATAAAAATAAAAATAGAAAACAGATGACTTACCAAAAGGACCGGCTCGTCGATAGAAACAAATAAAATAAATAAAATCACACACAAACACACTTACAAGCTTTCGCAGCCTAGCTGCTTCGTCAGGCAGAAGGGAAGGAGAGGGAAAAGGAAATGATGAGGGTTTCAAGGGAGTGGATAAGGAGTCATTCCAATCCCGGGACAGGAAAGACTTACCTTGGGGGGAAAAAAAGAGGGTAAACAAAAACACACACACCCACACATTTACACAGACGCAAGTACACTTAGGCAGACACACTGTAGAACAGTTCTACAGTGTGTCTGCCTAAGTGTACTTGCGTCTGTGTAAATGTGTGGGTGTGTGTGTTTTTGTTTACCCTCTTTTTTTCCCCCCAAGGTAAGTCTTTCCTGTCCCGGGATTGGAATGACTCCTTATCCACTCCCTTGAAACCCTCATCATTTCCTTTTCCCTCTCCTTCCCTTCTGCCTGACGAAGCAGCTAGGCTGCGAAAGCTTGTAAGTGTGTTTGTGTGTGATTTTATTTATTTTATTTGTTTCTATCGACGAGCCGGTCCTTTTGGTAAGTCATCTGTTTTCTATTTTTATTTTTGTTTATCCCACCGGGAAAGTTTCCCTCTATAATATATATATATATATATATATATATATATATATATAGACACACACACACACACACACACACACACACACACACACACACACACACCTTCATGAGACGTTTACAAGTCTGAAAAAAAAGGAAAAAAAATTCACTAAAAGCAAGACCAGAAACCTGGTCTGATCTCATAATTATATCCGAATAAATAGGTCTGAACATAAATAGATTAAGTAAATCCATGGATGGTGTATAAATGTATAAGGAAAGATTTTTTATGAGAGGTATTAAAAAAGTTAGAATACTATAGGTAATAAAACAGTGGAATGTATGTTTCCTTCTGGTTAAGTATAATTTCTTATGTAAAAAAAAAGGAGTAATATTATAGTTGTTTTAAGGATAAAATATATGTAAAATTCATAATTTAACAGTTGTGAACATAAAAAAAAGAAAAAAGAAAAAAAAACATGAAGACTATTAAATGTAGGAAGTATAAACCAAGGGCGACAGGACGATATGTATTGTTGAACAAATGTCTTGGTAAAATAATAATTTTAACGAAAACTATAGTGCCAAGATGACAAAACGAGCAGACGAGGACTTAAATTTATTAGTGAAAAATGGGTGATACGTGTGACTGTTAGGGGATAGTAGATCGATGTTGTGCCGTATGTGCAGTCGAAGAGGTGAAGTGATTCATTATAAAGTACTTACCGCAAATCAGCAGCACAGTGTACAAGGGCGGTGGTCGTGACGATATCCCAATAGACGCTTTAGCATAAACGGCGAGAGCGTGATGTAACAACGACGCCAGCAGCATCTGGATCCTCCCTCACACAAGAGCACGAACTACAATATGCTCTCAACAGTGCAAGCTACTGAACTGAGCGCCAAGCTATCGAGCAAGATAACAAAGACTAAGGTACAGGTATTGTTAACTGATGAGCAGAGAAGTAACTGATCGCATTCTCTTTGCATGACAATGCAATATCACTGGACACTTGTTGTGCGTAGTGGGACATTTGAATGGAAAAAAATGGACGATCACAAGTCCATAATTTAAACATACAATGGAACTGAAATGAAAAGAAAGAGACTAAAAGGTTATAACGCCCCGTGGTGTGAAAAATTTGTAAATTTTTTGCTTGTAAACAATTCTTTATATATGTATTGATCTATGTAATTTATGTGTAGATGTATATTTCTGTGTAAATTTCTTATATGTGTACTTTGATGATTTTTTTTTCCTTACCAGATTCTAAATTATGTCAATGAAAAGGTAGATAAACAGCCTCTCAATTAGATTAGCACCTAGTGAGCCAATCCATGGACAAATATTTGTTATTCAAGGTTAATCTTTTGCCAACAAGGCAAGCTATCTTACTGTTCTGATATATAACATACTTCTGCCTCATGTAACGGAGTACATTCGCCAAAAGTATGAGGGCGGATGTGCTGTTATCAGGGATGGAATGTTGGGATATCAGAACAGTAAGAAACAAATTTCTATTTTAATTTCATTTTCTATTATTATTAAAAAAAGGAAAAGAAAAAAATTAATAATAATAATAGACAATTATTAATTAATGTTGTGAAAAAAAATTCGTCTGTGGAACTAAAATAAAAAAAGTGGAAGAGCAGTATCTTTGCTTGTTAATTAGCAGTCAGTCTTGTCTTGTCTTCTCGAGCAGTTAGAAGTGATGAGCTGTCTCGGTTTCTTTTTTTTAACTTTCAGTCGTGAAGTAAATGTTCTTAGAAAAATACAAATCTTTCTCAAGAGTCAAAAGATTTGTCTTAGTTCATTACTTAGGCCTTAAAGTGAACCACATAATGACCCTGAGATGTGATGAAGTAATCAACAATGAGAAGACATTCAGAAAACTGTCGGTATTTTTTTTTTATTTTTTTTTTTTTTTTTTTATTTTTTTTTATTTTTTTTTTTTTTTTTTTACATGACATTATTCTATAGTTTCTCTGAAGTTTATTAATATTGACTGCAGTTCTTCTTTGCTAATTTTCATTAACAATTTTTTATAAAATGATGTTTCACAGTATAAAAATGTTTCAACACTCTCCATGACAACAAAATGTTTTGTAAAATTAAGCTGTTATTCAAGAAGGAAATGACATTAGAGGACTTATTTTATTCCTGACACCGTTTTTTTTTTTTTTTTTTTTTTTTTTTTTTTTTTTTTTTTTTTTAATTTGATATATTGATTATAGCAATGTCATTGGTATTGAATTATGGAGTTAGTGTTCTGACTCTGCTCTGACAGCTGTAGCACACCTGTTCATGTATTTATACTTCTTTTGAAGTGGCTTAATAAATAAATAAATAGCATTTGCAGCAGTGTATGCCTACCTTTCACCACCCTATATATCAGTTAGTGATTTGACTACTGACATAACACCGAAAAGGTTAATTTTGTGGTTTTTTATTTGCACTTATTTACTATTAATTTCACCGTTTGTTAAAGCCTTTTAGTGGTGTAAGTTGGTGGGGAGAAACGGTAATTAGCTGTGTTGTGCTGAGAATTTACTTTTTCACAGCAATATTGGATGTAAACATCACTTTACTTTTTATGTAAATATCTCTTTGTGATAATACTACAAATGTTAATACAAATTAATAAAATGACTGTTTATGATAATTGCATGTAATGTTAGACTCTCTCAACAGCAATGAGTCTAACTTTGTGTGTGAAATAATTGTTTCATGATAATTTGAAGAAAAAATTAAGCCTACAGATTTGAATTTTTTAAGTAATATTGCTGTTTCCAATAATTTAAACTAAAGATGTGGAGAACTGAGATAACTGCAAGATGCCTAGTTTACAGATGTTATGTGATAATTCTACCATAAAACAGCAGTATTAGTGATTTTTTTTTGGGCTTAATTTCAGGGAAGTTAATTTTTTTTTTTTTTTTTACTATAAACGGTGCTTTTTATGTATACATTTCATACTGGTTAGTGGTATGGGATAGGGAACTACTTAATTGTCGCCATGTCAAGCGAAATAACTGTGAAGAAAACAGAAATAGTACAATTATTCACACTTATGAGAGAAATTCCTTTCTTTTTTTTTTTTTTTTTTTTTTTTTTTTTTTTTTTTTTTTTTTTTTTTTTTTTGTAGCATTATAACCACATTTTACACATTATTTGCTGAAATTAGATGTGTTGAATAGTACATTTACTCTCTCATAGGATTATTCAATCTAAACATCATGTTACATCTATTTGGGGTTAGGCCTATCGAGATGAGACTCAGTACAAAAATCGTATTTGTTCAACTCACACTACAGCTATTCTCATGGCGTTTGAAAACCTCTCTAGCAATGCATGCCTACCAAGTTTAGTGGTTTGACTACTGTCATAACTGTAAACGTTAATTTCGCAGTTTTGTTGCTGCTCTCTCAACAGCGATGAGTCTAACTTTGCATATAAAATGTTTCATGACTGCCGACTTGCACGCCATCTGTTGCTCGCACCAGTTACTAACGCGTGCATCCAAGCCATCTGTTGCTCACGTTATCTACAAACACAAGTGTGCTAGCTTTCACAATTGCGCAGTCTTCTCCACTTCGTTTTTCTTTAATAATACAGAAAGCAAGTGTAGCATGAATGCATACCACTGTGGAAGATATCCACTTTCTAGCAAAAGAATTGCTATGATGATTCAGAGCGTAAATTGCTATATAACTAGCAGCTAATGTAGTTCGTTCCCTCACCAACTTTTTCACTACAGGGCTTTATAAGGCTGTAGGTGAAAATGTCATGGCACCACCTAGCCTAGGGTCGCAAGACTGCTAGGCACAACAAGGATAGAGCTAACGCAGCCTATTGTTGTTGATAGGGACATTCAGTGGCGTTGGCGACAACGCGAACCTGTAGCCTTTATTGTATTTTTAAAAATTGATTTTGACCAGTATAACCGCCTACTCTTGTCTATATAAACAGCACCAGCCCCAATGAAAACTGTGGGACAAAAAAGTGTGCTGTGGAGAAACACCTCTGCGTAAAAAACTCTGGGGGGGGGGGGGGGGGGGAACCCTCAGGAAAAAACATCTGTGAGAAAACGCCTGCTGGGAAAAAAAAAACCTCTGCTGGGAAGAAAACTTCTGCTTGGGAAAAACCTCTGCTGAGTAAAAACTTCTGCTGGGAAAAGCCTCTGGGAAAAAAAAATCTAGGCGCAAAAACATCTGTTGTGGAAAAAAAAAAAAAAAAAAAAACAGGGAAAAAACATCTGAAAGAAAAAACGTCTGCTGGGAAAAAAAACCCTTGCTGGGAAAAAAACCTCTGGGAAAAAAAACCAGTGGGAAAAAAAACCTCTGGGACAAAAACGTCTGCTGGGAAAAATACCTCTGCTGGGAAGAAACATTTGGTAAAATAAGTCTGGGAAAAATTAGTCTGTAAAAAAAAACTCCGGGAAAAAATATATGTTGTGGAAAAAAAAAAAAAAAAACAGGGAAAAAACATCTGGGAGAAAAACGTCTTCTGGGGGAAAAAACCCTTGCTGGGAAAAAAACCTCTGGGACAAAATAACTCTGGGAAAAATTAGTCTGTAAAAAAAACCTCTGGGAAAAAATTCTAGGAAAAAAACCCTCTGAGAAAAAAAACTCCGAGGAAAAAAACCTCTGAAAAAAATACTCTGGGAAAAAAATCTGAGAAAAAACCTCTGGGAAAACAAAACCTCTGGGGAAAAAAACTCTGGGAGAAAAATGTCTGCTGGAAAAAAAATCTGAGAAAAACCTCTGCTGAGAAAAACCTCTGGGGAACAAAATACTCTGGGATAAACCTAAAGGGAAAAAAAACACTGGGAAGGGAAAAAAACTCTGGGGAAAAAATACCTCTGAGAAAAAAACCTCTGGGAAAAGAAAACCTCTGGGGAAAAAACCTCTGGAAGAAAATTTTTGCTGGGAAAAAACGTCTGCTAGAAAAAAAAACCTCTGGAAACAAAATCTGAGAAAAACCTTTGGGGAACAAAAAACACT
This sequence comes from Locusta migratoria, assembly GCA_026315105.1. Taxonomy (NCBI): domain Eukaryota; kingdom Metazoa; phylum Arthropoda; class Insecta; order Orthoptera; family Acrididae; genus Locusta; species Locusta migratoria. Next base: position 197,369,350 of record CM048747.1, on the reverse strand, counting down.
GGGAAAAAACTCTAGGTGGGAAAAACACTCGGAAGGGGAAAAACACTCTGGGGAAACAAACTCTGGGAAAAAAACCTCTGAGAAAAAGAAGAAATCTGAAAAAAAAAACCTCTGGGAAAAAACTCTGGGGAAAAAACCTCAGAGAAAAAACATCTGGGAGAAAAACGTCTGCTGGGAAAAAAAAACACTTGCTGGGAAAAAAAAGTCTGAAAAAAATCTGAGATAAACCTCTGGGAAAAAAATCTCTGGTAGAAAAACGTCTGTTGGGAAAAAAACCTTTGCTGGGAAAAAGCCTCTGCTGGGAAAAAATCCTCTGCTGGAAAGAAACCTCTAGGAAAAATTACTCTGGGAAGAATACTCTGGGAAAAATCTCTAGGAAATAAACACTGGGAAGTGAAAAAAAAAATCTGGGGGGAAAAACTCTGGGAAAAGAAAACATCTGGGGGAATAAACCCTCTGGGAGAAAAACCTCTGCTGGGAGTAAAACCTCTGCTGGGAACAAACATCTGGGAAAAATTATTCTGGGAAATAAAAGTCTGGGAAAAAAACCGTGGAAAAAAAACACTGAGAAGGGAAAAAAACTCTGCAGAAAAAAACTCTGGGAAAAAACACTCTGAGGAAAAAAAACCTCTGGGAAAAAAATCTCAGGGAAAAAACATCTGGGAAAAAATAGTCTGCTAGGAAAAAAAAAACCTTGCTGGGAAAAGAAAACCTCTGAGGAAAAAACCTCTGGGAGAAAAAAGTCTGCTGGGAAAAAAAAACCTCTAATGGGAAGAATAATCTGGGAAAAAACCCTGGGAAAAATACCTCTAGCAAAAAACAACCTCTGGGGAAAAAAAACGGTGCTACAAAGATTAATTAATAACATCTTGTCGTATTCCTGTTATCCTCCGTCAAGCCTCTTTATCCAGGGCCTCTTTCTTGTCGATGCCGCGATGTTCCATCACTCCATTTATCTGGTATGTCCAAGAGCGTTGTGGTCTTCTGTGCTTACATCTGGCGGGTGGTTTCCATTCATAAACTTTCTTAGGCCACCAATGATCCGGCATCCACATCATATGTCCGTACCATTTCAGTGATTTTCTTTCAATTCTGTCTATCACTGTATCATTTGCCTTCATTCTAGCTCTTACTTCATCATTGGTTTTTCTTTCGATTCTTGATATTCTGGCACTCCAACGCAAATAGTCCATTTCCACAAGTATTAGTGTTCTTTTGAGATCCGCGTTTAATATCCATAGTTCTGATCCATAGCATAGCACTGATTCAACCATTATCTTACCTACTCTTTTCTTATTATTGTTGGAAATATTCTTATCCCACCAAAAAGAATTCAAACACCCTAACACCTTTCTGCTTTGCTTTATTCTGTATTTTACTTCTGTGTGGCCCAATCCATTTTTATCAATATGTGCCCCGAGATATTTAAATTTCTCTACCGGTCTCATAACTGCTTTGTCATTGATGTTTACTTCAAATTTAGCATCACTATTCACCACCAGATACTCTGTTTTTGTTAGATTCATTTGTAGCCCTCCGTTGTTGTATTCGTGATGTAATCATCACATCATGAACTCAAGGTCATAATGATCTTGTGCTATAATGGCTTGATTGTCAGCAAAACGTAATGAAAATATCTGTACATTGTTGACTGTGATTCCCATTCCACTGCAGCTATTCTTCCAATTTCGGAGAGCCACTTCTAAATATAAATTGAATAAGATGGGTGACATGCTGCAACCTTGTGTTAAACCTTTAGTGACATTGATAGGTTCTGATAACTTTGAACCTCGTTTAATCTGTACCACATTATTTCTGTACATTTCAATAATAATTTGTAAAAGGTGATCATCCATACCTATATCTTTCATGGCTTCCCACAGCTTAGATCTAGGGACTGTATCGTAAGCTTTTGCTAAATCTACAAAGGCAATGTGTAGCTCCTTCCCTACTGCTATAAATTTCTCCATTAGTTATTGTAAAATAAATAGGTTCCAGAATGAAACTTCACTCTGCAGCAGAGTGTGCGCTGATATGAAACTTCCTGGCAGATTAAAATTGTGTGCCGGAACTGGGACTCGAACCTGGGACCTTTGCATTTCGCGGGCAAGCGCAGTACCGACTGTGCTATCCCGACATGACTCACGATGCCGCCTCACAACTTTACTTCTGCCAGTACCTCGCCTCCTACTTTCCAAACTTAACAGAAGCTCTCCTGCAAACACGCAAGACTAGCACTCCTGGAAGAAAGGATATGGTGGAGACATGGCTTAGCCACAGCCTAAGGGATGTTTCCAGAATGAAACTTCACTCTGCAGCGGAGTGTGCGCTGATATGAAACTTCCTGGCAGATTAAAATTGTGTGCCGGAACCGGGACTCGAACCTGGGACCTTTGCCTTTCGCGGGCAAGCACACTACCAACTGTGCTATCCCAACACGACTCACAACTTTACTTCTGCCAGTACCTCGCCTCCTACTTTCCAAACTTCAGTTGGCCAACTTCTTTGGTTTCTACAAGTTTCTACAAATGTCTGCCTAGGTGTGTTTGGATGTGGATATGTGGGAGTGTGTGTGTATTTGTTTACCTTCCTTTTTGTCCCCTAAGGTAAGTCCTTCCACTCCTGGGATTGGAATGGCTCCTTTTCCACTTCCTTAAAACCTGTAATCTTCCCTTTCTCCTCTCCTTCCTTCCTCTTTTTCCCGAAGAAGCCACCACTGGTGGCGAAAGCTCGAATGTTTGTGTGTTTTTGTGTGTGTTTGGTGTTTCTGTCGACGAGCCTGTACTTTAAGTAATTCAAAAATCCTTATTTTATACCTATTTTCCCACCTGGAATGTTTCCTTAATAGACGGAGATTACTCACCAGGTGAAGGAGCACAGGTGTGACAGCAACACAAATAAATAAATGAATAAATACACACACACACACACACACACATACACACACAGTTGCTTCTTCAGGCAGAAGGGAAGGAGAGGGAAAAGGAAATGATGAGGGTTTTAAGGAAGGGGTAAGGAGCCATTCCAATCCTGGGAGAGGAAAGACTTACCTTGGGGGAAAAAAGGAGGGTAAACAAATGCACACATACCCACACATTCACATTGGTGTGAATGTGTGCGTGTGTGTGCATTTGTTTACCCTCCTTTTTTTCCCCCCAAGGTAAGTCTTTCCTCTCCCGGGATTGGAATGGCTCCTTACCCCCTTCCTTAAAACCCTCATCATTCATCTACATTGAAGGAGGAGTTGACATTCAGAAATTCCTTTAATTTCTTTTTAAATATTAGTTGGCTATTTGTCAGACTTTTGATGCTACTTGGTAAGTGACCAAAGACTTTTGTGGCAGCATAATTCACCCCTTTCTGAGCCAAAGTTAGATTTAACCTTGAATAGTGAATATCATCCTTTCTCCTAGTGTTGTAGCTATGCACACTGCTATTACTTTTGAATTGGGTCGGATTGTTAATAACAAATTTCATGAGTGAATATATATATTGTGAAGCTACAGTGAGTATCCCTAGAGCTCTAAATAAATGTCTGCAGGATGCTCTTGGGTGGGCTCCAGCAATTATTCTGATTACATGGTTTTGTGCAATGATTACTTTTTTACTCAATGTTGAATTGCCCCAGAATATGATCCAATATGAAAGCAGTGAATGTAAATAGGGGTAGTATGCTAATTTACTGAGATTTATATCACCAAATTTTGCAATGGCACTGATAGCATAAGTAGCTGAACTCAGACGTTTCAGGAGATCTTCAATATGTTTCTTCCAATTCAGTCCCTCGTCAATGCAAACACCTAAAAATTTTGAATATTCTACGTTAGTTACAGATTTATGTTCAAAGTCTAAATTTATTAATGGTGTCATGCCATTTACTGTATGAAACTGTATATACTGGGTTTTATCAAAGTTTAATGAGAGTCCATCTGTAGAGAACCACTTAATAACATTCTGGAAGATATCATTTACAATTTCATCAGTTAATTCCTGTTTGTCAGGTGTGATAGCTATACTTGTATCATGAGCAAAAAGTACTAGCTTAGCTTCTTCGTGTATGTAGAATGGCAAGTCATTAATATATATTAAGAACAGCAAAGGACCCAAGACCAAACCTTGTGGGACCCCATTTTTGATAACTCCCCAGTTAGAAGAATTAATTGTCTCATCTACATCATGTGAACTGCTTATTTCAACTTTCTGCACTCTTTCAGTTAAGTATGATTTAAACCATTTGTGCACTGTCCCACTCATACCACAATACTTACGCTTATCTAGAAGAATCCCATGATTTACACAATCAAAAACCTTTGAGAGATCACAAAAAATCCCTACTGGTGATGTCCTGTTATTCAAGGCATTTAAAATTTCATCAGTGAAGGTATATAAAGCATTTTCAGTTGAAAAGCTTTTTTGAAAACCAAACTGACATTTTGTTACAACTTTATTTATACTAATAAGTGAAGCAACTTGAGAATACATAACTTTTTCAAAAATTTTTGATAAAGCTGTCAGAAGTGAGATGGGCCGGTAGTTGTTGACATCGTATGTATGCCTTTTTTTATGCAAAGGTTTAACGATAGCATATTTCAGTCTGTCTGGGAAAATACCCTGCTTTAATGAGCTATTACAAATATGACTGAGAATACTACTTATCTCCTGGGAACAAGTTTTTAATACCCTGCTGGAAATGCCATCAATTCCATTTGACCGTTTACTCTTGACAGAGTTTATTATTTTCCTCATTTCTGAGGTGGGTGGAATTTCAATTTTATAAAATTGTGTGGGTATGGCCTCTTCCATTAATTGCCTTGCTCCTTCTAATGAACATTTAGATCCTATTTTCTCTACAACATTTAAAAAGTAATCATTAAAAATGTTTCCAACTTCTGACTTTTTGTTAATAAAGTTTTCATTTGTTTTGATGGTAATACCCTCTTCCTCTGCTCTTGGTTGCCCTGTCTCCCTTTTAATAATATTCCAAATTGTTTTAATTTTATTGTCAGAGGAGCTAATCTCAGACATGATGCACATGCTTCTTGATTTTTTAATAACTTTTCTTAATGTAGCACAGTGGCTTTTATAATATTTTATTGTTTCTGGGTTATTACTCTTTCTTGCGGACAGATACAGTTCCCTTTTTCGGTTACACGATATTTTATTCCTTTAGTAAGCCATGGTTTTTTGCATGGTTTCTTAGAATTAAATTTTACTAATTTCTTGGGGAAACAGTTATCAAATACCCTTACAAATGTATCGTGAAATAAATTATATTTTAAATTAACATCATGTTCCTTGTAAACCTCATCCCAGTCTAACTGCTGTAGACTTTCTTTGAAATTTCTAGTTGTTAAGTCATTAATCGAGCGCACAATTCTGGTGGATTGTTTCGAATTACTGAACGGAGCTATGTCATATACTGTTATTAGCTGTGCACCATGATCCGAAAGACCATTCTCAATGTGACAAGCATTTATGTTGTTAAACTTATCTTGGTCTATAAAAATGTTATCTATCAATGTACTGGTGTCCTTTACTACCCGAGTAGGAAAGTCAATAACGGATGTCAGATTGAATGAGCCAAGTAAGACTTCCAGGTCTTTCTTCCTATTACACTCTTTCAGTACTAGACGTCAGTTGCCGTCCATTTATAACTATTTCCATTCAGCATAAGAATAATAAAAATGTAAACATTAATAAGATACGTATATTTTCCCGCTTTTGCCGTTGTCTTTCGGGTTTGTTAGGCAGATGGAATTTAGGCCTAAATGTTGGTAACAGCTAACACGGAAGAGTACATGTAATCTTTACATTTGTATTATTCTTATGGTAAAGAGAGGGTGAAATTTATGAATCACGATTCAAATGAACAATCCCTTGCCCCTAAGGGAAAAACTAGATTGTAGCACGAAGGTAGTGGATGTAGCGTCAGACATATTGACGCAACACAGGCTTGCCAGTCGGCTTTATGTAGTAGCTTTTAGATGAGACTTCAAATATACAGCAAACTAATGCGGAAATATAAAACAATTTTATTACACTTATAATACAAATTTTATGAATTGTTTATAACAGCAATTAGATACAGGTATGGTAATTCTGAATCACTATCACTTGATTCCTTGTTATTCAGTTGCTTCGTAGTACAGAGCATAATCCCATAATCCCTCATACAATGTAGTGCATTCAATATCGAACATTTTTAAATGCCTGCTACGCAATCTGATTTGGAACCCACATCCATGTATCATCATTCCAGTGTCAGACTTGCACGTTTTACATAACTCGTTCATGTCAGTCGTCTGTCACTTTTCGAAAGGCAGTCAGTGTACATGTGTTTAAGCTTGACCTTAAACGATTTATTGAAACAGAAGCCAAGTGGTTGATGAATTGACGTCATCCCACATAGATGGCGCACAATTAGATCTTTTTTCCCCACTTAATAAATAACATTCTTCTTGAAATCCTAGTGCTTCATTACAGTTCACATACCCCAGCACTTTACAAAATTCGACGAAACAATACATGAAATCAGAATAATGGATTCGGCTGAACCACTTAGACACAATCCTAATATATATATAGGGTCTACAGCTGCACTTCACGGAGCCCAATGCAAACACAGGCTGTGAATGGGTGATTTGAGTTGTTATATACATTTTTTCCATGCTGTGACACTGGGGCTTGAGCCAAATGATGGAAATAATTGATAAAATAATAGAAAGTACAGGAAAATGAGATAGGAGATACTATACTGCGAGAAGAATTTAACAGAGCACTAAAAGAAATGAGTAGAGGAAACAAGCCCCTGAAGTAGATGATGTTCTGTCTGAACTGCTATCATCGTTAGGAGAGTCAGTCATGAAGAAATTATTGTGCCTGGTATGCAAGATCTATAAGACAAGGGAAATACCCTCAGACTTCAAGAGGAATATAGTGATTCCAATAACTAAGAAATCAAGTGCAGATAAATGTGAAAATTACAGAACTATCAGTTTAATAATTCATGGTTACAAAATACTAAAATGAATTATTTACAGACGAATGGTGGAATCCAACCTTGGGGAAGATCAATTTGGATTTAGGAGAAATGTAGGAACACACGAAGGCAATACTCACATTATGACTTACCTTAGAAGATAGGTTAAGTAAAAGGAAACCTACGTTTTTAGCATTTGTGGATCTGGAGAAAGCTATTGACAATGTTGAGTGGAATACACTTTTTCAGACTCTGAAGGTAGCAGGGGTAAAATATAGAGAGCAAAGAGCTATATTCAACTTGTAAGAAACCTAGACAGCAATTATTAGAGTCAAAGGGCATGAAAGGGTTGCAGTAGTTGGGAAGGGAGTAAGACAGGGTTGTAGCCTTCTTTCCCCAAGGTTGTGTGCATTGAGCAAGCTGTGAAGGAAAGTAAGGAGAAATTTGGAGAGGGAATAAAAATGTTGCGGTTAACTGATGGCATAGTAATTCTGTCAGAGACAACAAAGGACGTGGAAGAGCAATTAAATGGAATGGAAGTGTCTTGAAAGGAAGGTATAAGACAAACATTAAGAAGAAGAATTCTACAGTAATGGAATTGCTGAAGGAATTATATTAGGTAATGAGACAATAGAAGTAGTAGGTTAGTTCTGTTATTTGGGTAGAAATAAAACTTCTGATGGCCGAAGTAAAGAAGTTATACACTACTGAATGGCTATGGGAAGGAAAGTGTTTCTAAAGAAGCGAAATTTGTTGACACCCAATAGTAGTTTAAATGTTAGGAAGTCCTTTCTGAAAGCATTTGTCTGGAGTGTAGCATTGTATGGGAGTGAAATGTGGCGATAAGGAGTTCAGACAAAAATATGATAGAAGCTTTTGAAATGTGATGCTACAGACAAATGATAATAATTAGATGGGTAGATGACATAACTAATGAGGAGATGCATAACCAAATTGGGGTGAAAAGGAATTTCTGGCATATCCTGACTAAGAGAGGGGATAGGTTGGTGGGACACATTTTGTGACATCAAGGAATTGTCAACTTAACATTAGCGGGAAGTGTATGGAGTAATATCGAAGAGGGAGACCAAGGGACAAATATAGTAATCAGATTCAAAAGAACGTAAGTTGCCATTCGTATTCTCAGATGAAGAGGCTTGCATAGGACAGGATAGCATGGATATGGACATCAAACCAGTCTGCGGACTGAAGACCACAACAACTGCCCCAGCAAGAAGTGGAAGTAAGACTATCTCATCCAGTAATAAGTGTAAGCACTTTCCTTTATGATGTTGGAGCACTCACTTTCTGTAACTTTACACACAATGACTTTGCAAATCATACACATAAACACTTCACAAAAACATTGCCAGATTCAAATATGTTTTCATCAAGTGAGCACGGCAGAGAACAAAATCATTTTTGTGACTGATATTTTACTTAACACCTGGGGTAAATGTCTAAAGCAAAACGATTATATTGCAATCTTGTAAATGAGGCTACACACACAAACATTTTCAAAGTTGTTGGATGGAAAGCAAAGCCTGCAATATCAACAATCACGAGTAATTGATAGTGGTGGTAAAGAATATTTCGGTTCTTGTCACCAACTCATTGAAACAACTCATTTAAAAGGTGAATGTGGCACACTAACTGATTTAAATGACAAAACTCAGTTGTATGTATAAAAATAGGACACAGCATACCAATGTTTACATTTGTTCATTTGTTTTTCTGAGTGAATGTTTTGACTTTGATAATGTTGATAAAGACTGAGTCATGGTGGCGAACAGCTGACTAAGGATTAACAAAGTGCAGCAGTCAGCTGAAAGTTGTCTTGTGTGATAGGGAGCATATTTGAATGTGGGGGCATGGCTGTCTTGAGAAATCACATGTAAACAATACCAGTTGAGATCACAACTTTCCACCATGTCTCATGTACTGAAATTTATACAGGAACCAAATTTAAATATTTCAATGATATTTACAGAAGACTTAACTTGATAATAAAAACAATAAAAATGAACAACAGAAAACATTTTAACATGCTATTTACAGAATGACTCAACTAGTATTGAAACTGAACAAAATATTTACATAATATATACACGATGCTTAATGTAATACATGATCTATCCGAAAGTTAAAGATAATTTTCACAATCGAAAATCCAATTGGAATGACAACAATTGAGGATAGATAACAACTCACCATAAAGAGGCTCACTGAGCTGCTGACAGACAAACATTCACACGACTTAAATTTTCGACCACAGCCTTCGTCAAAAAAATAAATTCACATAATAACTCAGACAACTACACACACAAAACCACCATGTGTGGCCACTTCAGCGCAACAAGCATCTAGACTGTGAGTCGGGTGGGGAGTGGAGGGGGAAGTATGCAGGTAAAGGTGGCGATGAAAAGTTCCGTGTTGCATGATGGATTGTAAAAGCTCTGATAGGCAGGAATTTGAATTGTGGCAATGAATACAGTGAAGGGAAGGTGTAAGAAATGGATAAAAGGGAGATATAGAGGAGTGTGTGGAGGGAGTGGGGGCATTTGAAATGCTAAGAATAATATGGAAAAATAAAAATAGGAAAAATAGGGGGAAAACAAACAGGAAAAAGAAGGAAAAAATAAGTAAAAGTAATTAACAGGATATTGTAAGGTGACACACAGTTGCGTGGAAGACATGAGATACAGGATAATGAATGGGGAAGGAAGAGGGGCGGAAAGATGTTAGGCATAGGGTGCAGGGATGGAAAGTTATCTTAGACTGAGGCCAGGATGGTTGAAGGGACAACTGCCATCACCACAGTTCAGAAGAGGTGGTGGTGGACGTGAGTATCCAGATGGCTTGGGTAGTGAAGCAGCCATTGAAATCCAGAGTGCTGTGTTCAGCCACATGCTGTGCCACAGGGTGGTCCATCTTGCTTTTTGCCACAGTTTGGCAGAGGCCATTCATCCTGACAGACAGCTTGTTTGTCATCATACCCATATAAAATGCTGTGCTATGATTGCAGCAGAGTTGGTATATCACATGGCTGCTTTCACAGGTGGCCCAACCTCAGATGGGGTAGGATAAGCCTGTGACGGGACTGAAATAGGAAGTGCTGGATGGATGGATTGGGCAGGTTTTGCAATGAGGTTTTCCACAGTGATATGATCACACTCCATTGTGACTGGTTACTGGGGTTGGAGGGAGGATTGGTGGTGTGTGGGGATGTGCCACGGGAAATCTGTTTTCAGCCTAGGTCAGGAGGGTAATGTCTGCTTTTGAAGGCCTTTGTGATGCCTTCAGCATAATGGGTAAGGGACTTCTCATTACTGCAAATTGATTCAAATTCTCATCATGTAACCTAATAGTGTCCTTAACTAAATATATTTACAATATTTAACTAGTCAAGCACAACTACTACAGAAATACCACTAAAGTATACCAATATATATTTAAAAACTAAATGGTAATGATATCCTAAATCAAATTAATAACTTATCCTACTTAAATTAATTTAACAAATAACTTACAGTTAATTGAGGTAAACCTAAATAAATAACATAAGATAATTACAAACCTAGCTACAATAAAAAATCTCAAAGAATTATCTAAGTTGAAGGGAACAGGAGAGGACAGGAAATAAAGGACTGTAGGTATCATAATAGAATGAACTCAAGAAAAACAAGCCACAACAAAGTACATTGACATGGGGATGTCTTAATACAATGGTTATGATGTGTGTGAGATGCACCGCCTGACAGTAAGGAGGGCTGTGTAACATTTAGGAGACTATCATTATAAAATTTATTTCTGCTACGGCACATGGCATGATATGTGTCTTCGTCAAGAAGAAGCAGCTTGGTATCTTTGACCCTTTTAATTTTAGTTGATGTGTATGAAAAAGGATGTGGCTGTATGTGTGGATATTATGATAATTGCATGAGGTACGCCAATGAAAGACGCCTAAACCAAGCAGTAGTGTACAGTATTATGAAGAAGTAAACTAGATGAGCTATTGAATGAAAAAATAACACATTTTACAAAGACAGTTATTAAATACTCTTGTTATTTTTCATTAAAATTGTATGAATATTTTAATACAGTAGCTGAGTGAACAGAACACTCTGTCTACAGAGGATATCCTCTCTACAAACACAATAGTAATTAGTAGGAGGTGCAGTGTCTGGAGCACCACAGTCACAAACATGCAGTTTGTTGGATTAAAACACATTGAAGCAATCACTAAGTTACATAAGTTCCCAATAAGTGCACAAATGCTTACTGATGGATTGAATTTGTAAGAAATGATAAAATTTTCACAGAACGCATTTTCAAATGGTTGAGGAACAATGACTTTTGCAGGTAATGAGGCCTATTTCTTCTTGTAGACACAAACACTTCTCCAACTGTATTATTTCCTGATAGCCGTACAAGTTTATTTTCCATGTCAAATTAATTGGAGGGTGTTGGATCTGATTTCGTGTCTGAGGGTATATGATGTGGCACTTTGAATCACATGTCACTGAGATTTAAATTCGGACAATACCAAGTGTAACTATTTCGTGAACCTGGAAAGAAGTTAGAAAAGTATTTATGGTTTTCAGTTTTCAAAAGAAACCGTAATGTTAAATGTTATAGAACCCTTATGAGAGAATTAAAATAGATATATGTCTGGTTCATTATAATTATTTAGAATAAGGAATTAGACTATGTACAGGTAGTTTAAATATGTGTAGATGAGAAAAAATAGGAGAAGGTGAAGAACTAACATCATGGATATGTACATACATTGAGGAATTAGTAAATGTCCCTTGAATGACGTAATTGCAAAATGAATTTACTGTTGCCACTGTAATAAACTATGTAATTCTTGATTTTGTTGTTTCTCTATACTCTATAATCTTTTGTGAGAAATATAAGAATATTATTTGTTGATGTTTTTCTATACTTTGAGAATGTATGTTTAAAGACTCTTATATGGAGAGCATTTTAATTTTTTCATATGAATGTGATAAAACCACATGCCCAATAATGACAATGCTAGACACGTATTGCGTTCAATCAAAAATATCTGAGAGTGAAATTTCTCCAACCAAAGTGAAATGTGTGTTAACAAGGAGAGAAAAGTCAATCAATTAGTGATGGCATCTAGACGTTAGTGAAAGTGATGAGTGAATGCGTGTAACCTGGAATGTGTTAAAAGGTGTTATCATGTGTAGTGGCGAGAAAGTGTAGTAGGTAATATAATCCCAAAACAGCACTTGGTGAATTGCACGTCGGTCCTTGTAGGCACCCTTGATTGTCACGAAGAAAGGTGTTAAAAGTATCCGATGTGAGGCCAAAGCTGCATCCAGTACCACCGAACCACTCAGCGTGTCACATGGTCAGTGACAACCTACCAACCCTTGCCTGCTAAAGCGACTGGTGAGGACTACCCTCTAGCACCTCAAACAAGAATGGTCACCCGGTGTTCTGAGCAACATATGGACGCCACTGACAGGTGTTGACAAACAATGCTAGTGAGCGTAACGAAACAACGCCCCGAGGTGGGTCGACAAACTCGAAAACTGTCAAACAAATATGCTGTACATAAATGTGTAAACCGAGAGTATTTGTACATGCAAAATTGCAATGTATATGTTTATTAATTGTAATAAATTGTAAATTTTAATTTATTTGACTACTGTATATAGTTATAGTTTGATTCTTATCCTTCCAATGATGAGCAGACATAGATGATCAGTTACTGAAACTTCATTCCTTTCTCTTACATTACCAGTAAAGATCTACTACATCACATTTCGACTAATATTTCTGCTATATGTGTGGTACATCTGCCAGAAATATGGGGGCAGATGTGACAATACATGAGGCAGGATTGAGGAATGTGAAGGAGTGTGGCAGAATTAATTTGTTTCTTAATTTATAAGTTGTAATATTTAAATTGAATTTTTAAATGGCTGTCACAGCTACTTACAATAAGAATTAAACTCATGTTTTCTTTTTAGTAAGTTGAATAATTTCAAATGCATTTTAATGTAGGTAAATTAATTACCTCTGCCATAAGATTCTGGACGGAGTTTCAATCACATAAAACTTTTTGCAGTATCATGTTCGGTTGCCTGTTTTGTATTTTATGTGCAAGCACAACAATGATAATAGTCATAAAATGATTTAAAAGAAATATATTTATGCATCTTGTACAACTAGTGAAGCACAATTGTTTACAGGAACAACATTATTTAAAAGCTCTGATCAAAAACGTACTTCATTGACAGTCCTGAAAATTCTTCCTGACTGTCTGTATTTGCAATTATTATTTTGATACTCTTGATGTATACTACTAAGATGCAAAGTCTCATCCCATACTGAATTTCTGAGACCTGAAGGGATCCTTGTTAGTTCATTTCAGTGTAGTTGTGGTTATAGGAGCTCACATGTGTTCTGCACACTAGAATATTGTTTGGACCTCAATAGTACGACTCTTATACAGTACATACCTTATGTTAGCGAGCTTCATCGTCCTATTCATTAGAAAATGAACAATTTTAATTAAGGTAAGCAACAATTTCATATATGTCTGTGAATGTTTACAGCCTGGCACACTTATATTCAGAAACACCAAAATTATCAAACCAAGAGGGGAGCATAGAATTGAAATTTACTAGCATAATTCAACAATACAATGCGGCTAGTTCACAATGCATGCTAAGATATATGGTGAGCTGCAACAACAACATAAAAAAAAGACACTCATCCATATGCAGGAAGTTCAAAACAGACACAATTAAATAATAAGTATTTTTAAAGAAATTCCTTCAAAGCCATAATGGCCTCACAAACATTTTATACAGCAGCTTCATACATTGCATTATTATTCTTCATACTGCAGTATTAACTATTAAGGTCAATGAATGAAAAAAGTGATCAGATGAGACATAACACAATTAAAAAATTAAACTTGGAAAATAATATGATGTACCCCAAACAAAGAAAAATTTTCCATAACTAGATCACATTGTAATAGTACTTGTTCCTACAGTAACAATGAAAATGATGAGTTATGTACACAACAGCCATAGAAATAACCTTACCTGAGCTTTCATGAATTCAAATAAGATATTCCTCTCCTTACTGGTAAAATCAGTAAAGTACACTTCAACCATCTTATTACAAGCAAGCTGAACATCTAGTAATGCTTTACGTAAGGCTGGATTCAGCAGGAAAAGCATTTCATTAAGGGATTTTCTTGCTTCATGAATTTTCCTCCATTTCACATTTTTTCTCCAGACATAAAAGCCTTTCCACATACGAAATATAGAGAAGGTTTTTATCTGAAATAAATAACATGAATATATCAGATTAGATTTCCAAAATTGTTTATCAAAACTAGATATAGATTGTTGCTTAGAGAACTTGTATCTTTACAATTTACTCATCCTTTAAATCAGAAGTGATTAACCTGTTAATCCATTACTAGTATTATAAAAGTGAAAGTACAATGAAGTGCCAAAGAAACTGATGAATCTTCCTAATATCATGCAGTACCCTGCAAGCACATAGAAGTATCACAACACAATGTGCCAGGGACTCAAGTAACATCTAAAGTAGAGCTTGAGGAAATTGACACCATTCATCCTGCCGTCCATAAGTCTGTTAAGAGAATGGGTAACAGTCTTGTTGCAAGGCATCCTAGATATGCCCAATAATGTTCATGTCTGGGAAGTTTATTGGTCAACTTAGGTGTTTAAACTCAGAAGAGTGTTCCTGGAGCTACACAGTAGCAATTCTGGACATAAGGGGTGTCACATTGTCCTGCTAGAGTTGTCCAAGTCCATCGGAATGCACAATAGACACGAATGGATGTGGGTATACAGCCAGGATGTGAACATATGTGTTACCTGTCAAGAGTCATATTTAGACTATCAGGGGTCTCATATCACTCCAACTACACATGCTCCACACTGTTTTAGAGCCCCCACCAGCTTCAATGGTCAAGTTGGGTCCACAGATTGATGAGGTTGTCTCCATACCCACACATGTTCATATACTCGAGACAATAGGAAGGAAAACTTATCAGACCAGGCAACGCGTTTCAGTCATTAAAGTCCAATGTCAGTGTTGACTGACCTGGGTGAGGTTCTTTGTATTATGCAGTCATCATGGGTACACAAGTGGGCCTTTGACTCTGAAAGCCCATAACAATGATGTTTTCTTGAATGGTTCGCACAGTGACATTTGTTGATGGTCGAGCCTTGAAATCTGTAACAATTTGTGGAAGAGTTACACTTCTGACACACTGAATGTTTCTCTTGAGTTATTGTTGGTCCCGTTCTTACAAGATCTTTGTTTAGCCACAGTGATGTCAGGGGTTTGATGTTTTACTGGGATTATGATATTCACGGACCAATCATGAAATGGTCATATGGAAAAATCCCCACCTTATAGTCCCAACTTTTAGTAGGGGGACACAAATCAAGCAGTTGAAGTTGCTGCTACTCACCCTCTGCCTTTCACTTCTTCTATGAGAATCATAGTGGTTTAGTTGGCAGAGCACTAAACAATGGCTGTGGTTGTATCAGATTCAGTCCTGGATAGCAGCAGCAATTTATCCTCATTCCAGTCCCTCCATGATAACACCAGGTTCATTTATCCTGCTGTCAAAATGAATACCAAGATTTTCTTCTTTGGGGTAAGAGGCATCTAGTATAAGGTATATACCATTCCCTCTCCTCTTACAGTTGCTGTGGACAGAAGGATGCTGCAGTCTTCAAGGTGAGGTTGTGATCATGTAAACTCCACAACAGGATGTGCCAGTGTTGGTAGTTGTGCATGTTTCATGCATTGTATGCCCAAGACAGGCAATTCTTGGGAATCATCCACAAAAAAACAGATGATTATTATGTAATTATATTGTTTTAAAAGCAACAAATTGTGAATTTGACTTTTGCACTCTAATGTAAGATATGTACCAGATGGGATATTTAATGCTTGCTGTCGAGAATCTTCTGCACAAGCATCTACTGTATAATTATAGAAGAATATGCAGAGTATGTTGCAGACGGAACTCTTCATATTTGTGTATCAGAATCAATATTATGTTCAAGAATCATTGTTCCAGCTTTACTCAAGATGACCACTGAAACGAAATCAATAAGATATTGGCCATCATGGTCAAGATATAATTATAGTTGAGGTGCGATCATAACTATGAGTAGTCAACAGACTCAATGAAGGAAACGCTGTTATATGTTATGTGGCATTCTGCTAACAAGCTGCCTGTCCACATGAATTGTCAATGTCAAAATAGCCAAGCCATCTTGTTTCTCCTCGTAAACTTTTTTCCACTCCAAAGGGAACTCTCCCTCCAGTTTTTTCTTCATTCACATAACACTCCCACCTTTTACCTCCACAAGTGACTAATCCCTCTCCAGCTTCTTAAATGCCTTTTATTTCACCAGTAAACTTGAAACACACACACACACACACACACACACACACTAGCTCTTGAGGAATGTACCTACCATCTGTCATTCCACAATACTGTGCATACCATGCACCTGCACACTCTCACAAGCAAATTTCCCCATCCCTGCCTTATGATTCCTCCCCCTCCTCTTTCCATAACTTTTTTCTATCACCGCATCAATGCTCATCATAGTTTGGTCTTAATGCCAGAAATAAAGAGCATTTGGGAGTCATTTTCTACATTTTCAATCCACTTTCTCCACTACCTGATAATTGCCAGCACTAAATTTTGAAGTTCCCATCTGGCACTTCAAGGACTCTCCTCTATGGTGGATAAGCACCTATCAGCTTTCTATTGTTGCTAAAACCAGATGAAAATAAACAAGCAGTTGCTGATGATAGAAATATACTGCAGTTGCTGATGATAGAAATATACTAATCACACCTGACAAACAAGAATTAACTGAGGAAATTGTAAATAATGCCTTTCAGAAAATTATTAAATGGTTCTTTGCAAATTTACTCTTATTAAATTTTGATAAAACACAGTATATAAAGTTCTGTATGATAATGGCCTGACACTATTAATAGTCTGTGGACAGAAGTCTGCAACTAAGGTAGAACATTCAAAGTTTTTAGGTGCACTAATGAGAAACTGAATTGGAAGTAACACATTGATGAATACTTACATGGTTGAGTTCAGCAACTTATGCTATTAGTGTTATGGCAAAGTTCAGTGACAAACATCTCAGTAAATTAGCTTACTATGCCTAGTTTCATCCAGCATCAATTTTGGAGTAATTCATCCAGAGCAAAAAAGGATTGATTGCACACAAGCACATAATTAGCATAATGTCTGGAGCCCACCCAAGATCATCTTGCATACACTTCTTTAAGGATCTGGGGACCTTCACAGTAGCTTCGCAATATGTATATTCTTTTATAAAATTTGTTATTAATAACCCAAACCCAATTCAAAAGTAACAGCAATATGAATAGCTACAGCACTAAGAGAAATGATGATGTACACTATTCAAGGTTAAATCTAACTTTGGCACAAAAGGAGGTGATTGTGGTGCCAAAAAGTCTTTGGTCACTTACACAATAACATCAAACATCTGACAGCCAATCAGCATTTAGAAACAAACTGAAAGAATTTCAGAATGAAAACTCCTTCTACCCAGTAGAAATTAGTAATTTAAGGGAGAAAAAACATTTCTCATGTAATGTCACCTTTTATAAAACTGACATGATCCACATCATTATGATAATTTGTATTCACAATCTGTGGAACAAGTATTAATCTACTATACTTTACAATGAGAATGTGTAAAAGACTAAAATATGCTACAACAAAATGGGAATAGTAATGCAGAAGTGGCAAAGAGATATACTTAAACAATGAAGAGGCTCACTGTTTACTGTTTATGTTAACAGAATCAGTGTTCGCGCCACTAATACTTACTAGTATCAAGTTGCAATATCTGTCATATTCATACTCCCATTGCTGAAGACTAGTAAACACCATGTCACCAGGATAAATTTGGGTCACTCCTTCTGTGCTTATTGTCAGAAAATTCTGCTTATCAATATTTTTGTATGGAACCACTCTGCAATATTTAAGAAATGAAAGTGGAACATCTTTTTGTGCATGGTAAATTAAATTTTTCATAATTAGCTAGAGGCTACCTGTTTATACACACAGTATTCTCAAATTAGTAACAGAAAATTCAGATAATACACAAATACTGAAACAGAAAGAACAGATATAACAGAGAATACTAATCTTACTAGAAGCAGAAAGACATTATACCACATACAGGCAGTCAATCTTCAAGGAAATACTGAATGCAGACACTGCAATATAGGGTTATGGAAATGTTAACTCTCCTCTTAGAATATCCCAAACATTTTACTTTCCATAAAGACAAACGAGTTGTTCCCTATCAGCATATTATTAACATTCCTTACTGGACCTTCCATTGTTGTTATTTTGCCAAACATTTTACTTTCATTCTCTTCACAATGGTTACCACATTTTAGCACATTATTATTACATTATTTATAATTTCTACTTTTGTTGCTATTTTTTCACCACAAGACAGGCAGGAAATTAAATTTTTTAAGATAAATTCTAACTTTCTGTGGCTACAGATATTACCCGAAAGTAAGAAAAAACAAAAAATGTTGAGTGAAATGAATGACACTGAATGTTATGATACTGAGGTATCACTTTAGTGAGTCCAACCCCAGTCTGGTTCATATTCATTATTTGGACACAGGGCCAGGATATCATACCTTCTTTCTTCCACAATTCAAACTACTTCTCTCTCATCTGTTTCACCTGGTCTTTCTCAACCTAACGTGCCATTCACATCAAAAAAATCATCACAAACAGCCTGGCCACCTGTGAAGTAAACACCATATGGTATAAACACTATCTAGCACATTCTGAGTTTACTCAGAAAATTAGCCGTCTGACCCGCCAGCCGTTTGACAGCGCACCGCCAGCAAATGGCGTGCAGTTCATGTCAGGTGTCTTAGATGGCCAGGCCCTCCCGTGGCTAGGCCATGAACTATCTCGGCTGGGCCAGCGAGAACCACGGAGCATACTACAGGTGCGCGCGATCTGAATGGCCCACTAGGCCATAACATCCCTCCCCCGTTGGGGCGAGGGGGCGGAAACCGGAACAGCAGCGAAGAAGTCTGGCTGCTGGGACTCCTCCACCTCCATCCAAACGTCATTCGGCTCCATCCACTCTCTAGCCGGAACCACCTCAAACGAACAAAACCCCTTTGCACGACGAGAGGTTCGCCCTCACGAGTGACATCTTGCCGCTCCCAGCACTGGCGATGTCAGTGGGTCCTCCTGTGGTATATCCATCGGCAACTCAGGGCCCCCGTGAGCTGTCAGCATGGCCCCCCGACTGCCAGCGACCAGAGCTGCCCAGCTCCTTGGAGCAGGTCACTGAGGATGCTGTGGGGAAGTAGGCCCTACACGCCGATGGTTCGGGACCTCCTCCTGCTGATCGGGTAATGTCAGCAGAAATGAAGTTGGTAGAGAACAGTCTCCCGACAGCGCTGCAAACAGAAGGGGGCATGACCTGGAGAAGGGGGGAGGGATCTTAGGTGTGAGAGAAGGATGGTGGACCCGGAGCTGATAGTGGTGGCGGGTGAGAATACCAGTGGGAGAATGGACCTCACAGACACGATGGTCCCGCCCCTGTACAACCACGGCCAGGATCCAACAAGGATGGCGGCCATAGCCTCGAGCCCAGACATCTGGATCTGGGGCAAAACGCGACGGAGGACATGGAAGGCATGCAGGACAGCCTGGATGCAAGAGGGACAACAGCATCCGATGAGGGAGGCCATGAAGGAGCTCAGAGGGGCTATGCTGACAGGCCAGAGTGGACCAATAATATTACAGGAGTCGAAGGAGGGCATCCTCCACTGAAGGACACGACACATACTTGCGCATTTGCGTCTTGAAAGTTCAGACAAATCTCTCCTCTGTCCCATTTGACTGTGGGTGAGAAGATGGGGCAAGGACACGGAGAATCCCATGAGTAGAACAAAAATCATGAAAGTGTTGCAAAGTAAATTGTGACCCTTTATCTGTCACCAATGTGGCCGGGAGACCTTCAATAGAAGATATCTTTAAAAGGGAACATGTAGTAACGTCCACGAACGTGCAGGCCAGGCAAATCACATACGGAAAGTTTGAGTATGCGTCAACGACGCAAAGCCAATAGCTATCTAAGACGGGCCCTTTAAAATCTACATGGAGTCGCTTCCAAGGTGCAGATGGATTGGGCCATTGAGAGAGGGATGAGCATGGAGCTGCTTGTTGGGACACACAAGAAGAGCATCCTGCTATGAGGCGAGTTATGTCCCCATCTATGCCCGGCCAATATACATTGAAAATACATAGTATACTACATCTACTGCCAACTCGTCTACTACGAAACACAAAAGCTCTTCTACATCAAAGACTGGGTCGGGGCTTACCGGAAGACACGACAGAGCATCGGCATTGGAGTAATGGGCCATCGACCTGTACTGTACCTCGTAATGAAAACGGGAGAGGTACAAAGCCCAGCGTTTGAGACAATATTCCGCCTTGTCCAGAAGAGCCGCTGAAGAGTGGAACAAAGACACTAATGAGCGATGGTCGTGTATAGGGTGAACTTGGAGCCATAGAGATAAACATAATTGTTTTTAGAGCAAAAACGATGGCGAGGGCCTCCTTGTCCACCTGTGAATACCGGCTCTGTGCCTCTGTAAGGGTTTTAGATGGAAAAGCCAACAGGCATTCCAACCCATTGGGGAACCTATATGCCAGCACTGCCCCCACACCATGCTGGGACTCATCTACTGCCACCACTAGCAGGACCCCCGGAGTATATGCAGTGAGGCATGGAGACTAAAGGAGGCCAATTTAAGTAATGAAAAAGTCCGCTTGCAAGTTGTAGACCAGTGGAACGGCTTTATGCTCTTACACAGCAACTGCTACAGGAGGTGAGTTACTGTGGCTGTCTGTGGGAGGCAGAGGTGGTAATATGTGATCTTGCCCAGCAATACTTGAAGTTCTTGAACGGAAGGATGATGGGGAAGATCTGCGACCACACACACGTGATTGGCCACGGGGTGCACCCCTGACTGGGATACGTCATAGCCCAAGTACTTGATAGATGGTTGGAAGAAAGAAGATTTCTGCAAATTACAGCAGAGGCCAGCCTCCTCCAGGACGGAAAAGAGCGGAGGATGGCAATATGGTCAGCAGCTGTGGACCCCATCATCACTATATCATCTGTGTAGTTCACGCAACAGGGAACCAGCACTAGCAACTGCTCCAAAAAACGCTAAAAGATTGTGGGGGCACTGACCACCCCAAATGGCAACCTCTGATATTGAAACAGGCCAAACGGCATAGAAATTACCAGCACCTGCTTGGAGGCATCATCTAAAGGCAACTGGAGATAAGCCTCTTCCAGATCTATCTTCAAAAAATACTGGCCCCCTGACAGCCAATCTATCAATCCCACTGGGCGAGGCATTGGAAAAGAATCAATTATGGAGTGGGAATTTACAGTTTCCTTAAAGTTGCCACATAAGCGCAGGGCCCCAGAGGGCTTGCATATGCCAACTAGAGGTGAGGCCCACTCGCTTTCTGTGACAGGTGATCTAATTCGGTTTTAATTCTTAGCACACCCCAGACCCGAGGCAAAGAAGGATGAGAATTCCGAGTGTAGCTGCCTGAGACTCTCGTACGGAATTTGATCAGAAACTAAGCATACAGAATCGGAAATAGTAAAGCCAAAAGCATGGGTAAGGCCAAAGATATTCGTAGCCGTCGCACTATTTACTTCCACAAACAGCACATTCTGATACGTACCTTCGGCGACAAACGACCCCAAAAGTGTTATAGAGTGGCCGCCGTAGCCAACCAATGCAAGATGGCTGGACCTGAAGTGGGGGAGCCTAATGCTTGATGACTAGCAGAACTTAGAAGTGATGTCGTCGTGCCTGAGTCCACTTGAAGCATGACAGTTTTCTGCAGAATGCAAAAGTCAATAAACAATTTCAGTGGCTGTATGCCAACAGGAATGACCTTATTAATATCCATGGGCGACGTGCCGATATCCCGAGGGTGAGAGATCTTTTTGCAGCCCTGAGCAGAGAAGCGACACTCTTGGGCGATGTGTCTGAATTTTCCACAACAATTACACAAGGCCCGATTCCCGAGAACGGGATGCCCCGCACGAAATACAAGAAATTGTCTCGCTCTCTGAAGTGGGTGATGCGCATCGCCTTTCCCCCTGCCCATACGACACTGGTGGGCACTGCAGTGTGGGAAGGGAGGGAGGGCAGGGTGCCGCAACATCAGCCACTGAAGAAACCGGCATCACAGATAACTGGGTCGAATCGGCAACGGAGGATACCTCCCCCCAAACGGAAAGTTGACTCCCCACAGCCTCAGAAACTTCAAATGCGCAAACAATACACAAAACCCCTGCTAATGAGGGTTTGTCTGATTGAAGAGCCTGCTTGTGAACGTCCAGGTCATGAGCGAAACAAATCAAGACATCGTGGACCATAGAGTCCGCATACAAATCACCATGCGACGCAGACTGATAGAGACAACAATGGGCCAGCTCCTGCAGTTCCGTGGCCCAGGCACGGTACGACTGACCTGGCTGTTTACATGAATGGTAGAAAGATATGCGGGCCGACACCACGTGAGAGTGGCGGCAAAAATATGCCGCAAAGAGAAAACAGATATCCGAAAAGGAAAGGGATGCCTGCGTCTGAAGTGGTACCAAATCACCCAGCAATCGAAAAAGGAAGTTTCATATCAGCGCACACTCCGCTGCAGAGTGAAAGATTCATTCTGGAAACAACCCTTAGGCTGTAGCTAAGCCATGTCTCCACCATATCCTTTCTTCCAGGAGTGCTAGTCTTGCATGGTTCACAGGAGAGCTTCTGTGAAGTTTGGAAAGTAGGAGGCGAGGTACTGGCAGAAATAAAGTTGTGAGGCGGCATAGTGAGTCGTGTCAGGATAGCACAGTAGGTAGTGCGCTTGCCCGCGAAAGGCAAAGGGCCCAGGTTCGAGTCCCAGTTCCGGCACACAATTTTAATCTGCCAGGAAGTTTCCTTAATTGTTGTTTATTCTTCTTTTTAGTTTTAAAGATACATAAGTGTAATTTGGATCCTGAATCTGAATTTGACATACTACTAAAATTTTGGTTTAATGTAACTGAAGTACATTAAACTAGTTGATGATTTCATTAAAAGTAAATTAACATAATTTTCAAAATTTTAAAATGTTAGTGACTAGATTACAATTTAGTCAAAAGGTGAGCATAAAATACTTCATCCACTTGGTATTGTAAGGATTAAAAAGATTATTGATACTGCAGAGGAACTGTGTTCGGAATGTATAGAAACAACTGGAGCCTCTCACACTCTATTGCCTGCATTGTGTGAAATCTAAAATGATGGTTGGGTTGTTTGGTTGAGATAGGGGAACTAAACTACTAATGTTATCATTCCTCCAGTGGTGAGGGGAAGAAGTGAGGGTATGAAAGGAGGGAAAGGGGAAAGGGAATTCATTCTGGGAAGTAAAGAAGGAAGGAATACTGCATTCGCTTTGGGCCCTGTGCTTATCATGCACGTACTCACAAGAGAACTGTGAGACCCCTGGGGAGAAGGTGGGGGGGGGGGGGGGTTAAAATGAGTTTCTTGTATGTGTATTGTACTAGAAGTCAATAACAATATGTAGAGAGGGAACAACTCACCGTAAAGACGAACATTGAGCCGCTAACAGGCACAAATAAAAGACACACAAACACACACACAATTCTAAATTTTCGGCCGTGGCCTTCCTCAGACAGAGAACACTCATTCACACAATTACTCAGGCACAATCATTCACACACGTCAGCCATCTCTTGTGTGAATGAGTGTTCTCTGTCTGAGGAAGGCCACGGCCAAAAATTTAGAATTGTGCGTGTGTTTGTTTGTCTTTTATTTGTGCCTGTTAGCGGCTCAATGTTCGCCTTTACGGTGAGTTGTTCCCTCTCTACATATTGTTATTGACTTCTAGTACAATACACATACAAGAAACTCATTTTACCCCCCCCCCCCCCCCACCTTCTCCCCAGGGGGCTCACAGTTCTCTGCCTAGGTGTGTTTGGATGTGGATATGTGTGAGTGTGTGTGTATTTGTTTACCTTCCTTTTTGTCCCCTAAGGTAAGTCCTTCCACTCCTGGGATTGGAATGGCTCCTTTTCCAATTCCTTAAAACCCGTATCCTTCCCTTTCTCCTCTCTTCTCCTTTCTTCCTCTTTTTCCCGAAGAAGCCACCACTGGTGGCGAAAGCTCGAATGTTTGTGTGTTTTTGTGTGTGTTTGGTGTTTCTGTCGACGAGCCTGTACTTTAGGTAAGACAAAAATCTTTATTTTATATATATGAATATTACTCACCAGGCGAAGGAGCACAGGTGTGATAGTAGAACAAATACATAGAACACACACACACACACACACACATAAAAGCAAGCTTTCGCAACCCAGTTGCTTCTTCAGGCAGAAGGGAAGGAGAGGGAAAAGGAAATGATGAGGGTTTTAAGGAAGGGGATAAGGAGCCATTCCAATCCCGGGAGAGGAAAGACTTACCTTGGGGGAAGAAAAGGTAGGTAAACAAATACACACACACCCACACATTTACACAGACGCAAACACACCTAGGCAGACATACTACAGAAACCAAAGAAGTTAAGAAGTTAGACAGAGATGCAACTAGAGGCAGAGGCTCTGTCCAGAGAACCGAGGCAAAGATGTTAAGATGTTAAAGATGGCGGGCGGGAATTCAAATTTAGAGGAGGTTGAGACCAGGTGGGCAACGGGAAGAGAGAGTATGCTGAAGGGCTAGTTACCATCTCCGGAGTTCTGAAGGATTGGTGTCAGTGGGAAGTATCCAGATAACCCGGACGGTTATGTGCTGGCCATGCACCAGGGCGTGTTTAGCCACAGGGTGATCCTCGTTACCAACAAACACTGTCTGCCTGTGTCCATTCATGTGAATGGACAGTTTGTTGCTGGTCATTCCCACATAGAACGCTTCACAGTGCAGGCATGTCAGTTGGTAGATCACATGGGTACTATCGCAAGTGGCTCTGCCTTTGATCGTGTACACCTTCCTGGTTACGGGACTGGAGTAAGTGGTGGTTCTGCCTGATGAAGCAGCTAGGCTGTGAAAGCTAGCGTTTATGTGTGTGTGTGTGTGTGTGTGTGTGTGTGTGTGTGTGTGTGTGTTCTATTTATTTGTGCTGCTGTCACACCTGTGCTACTTCGCCTGGTGAGTAATCTTCGTCTGTTTTTTATATATAATTTTTCCTGCTAGGAATTTTTCGTCTATAATGGATGACTTACCCAAAGGACAGGCTCGTCGACAGACACAAATAACAACACACAAACACACATACAAGCTTTCACAACCGTTGGTCGCTTCTTCAGGAAAAGAGGAAGGAAGGAGAGGAGAAAGGAAAGGATTCTGGTTTTAAGGAACTGGAAAAGGAGTCATTCCAATCCCAGGAGTGGAAGGACTTACCTCAGGGGAAAAAAAGGAACGTAAACATATACACACATATCCAAACTCAAACACACCTAGACAGACATTTGTAAAAAGCAAAGAAGTTGGACAGAGATACCACTTGAGGCAGAGGCTCTGTCAATAGAACCGAGGGAAAGATGCCAAAGATGCTAGACTGATCTTCCCTGAGGTCGGCTTCTACCAGCTTTTCCATCCTTCTGTATATAATTCGTGTTAATATTTTGCAACCATGACTTATTAAACTGATGGTTCTGTAGTTTTCACACCTGTCTGCACCTGCTTTCTTTGGAATGGGGATTATAACATTTTTCTTAAAGTCTGCGGGTACTTCGCCTGTCTCATACATCTTACACACCAGGTGAAACAGGTTTGTCATGGCTGGGTCTCCCAGAGACTTCAGTAGCTCTGAGGGAATATCATCTACTCCAGGGGCCTTGTTTCGACTTAGGTCTTTCAGAGCTCTGTCAAATTCTTCTCTCAGTACAGTATCTCCTATTTCATCTTCATCTACATCCTCTTCCCATCATACAATATTGTCTCGAAGTTCATTTCCTTTGTAGAGCCCCTCTATATACTCTTACCACCTTTCAGCTTTCCCTTCTTTGCTGAGAACTGGTTTTCCATCAGTGTCCTTGATATTCATAGAGCTGTTTTTCTTATCTCCAAATGTTTCTTTTATTTTCCTGTAGGCTGTATCTATTTTTCCCCTATTTATACATTCTTCTACATCCTTGCATTTACCTTCTAGCCACTCCTGCTTAGCCATTTTGCACTTCCTGTCAATCTCATTTCTTAGTCATCTGTACTCCATTTTGCCTGTTTCATTTACTGCATTGTTATATTTTCTCCTTTCATTGATTAAATTTAGTATCTCCTGTGATATCCAAGGATTTTTTGTAGGTCTTGCCTTCCTACCTATTTTGTCCTCTGCTGCCTTCACTATTTCATCTCTCAATTTTACCCATTCCTCCTCTACTGTTTTATTTTCCCCTGTTTCTGTCAATTGTTGCCTAAAGCTCCCTCTGAAACTCTCAAGAACCTCAGGTTCCTTCAATTTATCCAAGTCCCATCTCCTTATTTTCCTACCTTTTTGTAGTTTCTTCAGTTTCAGCCTACAGTTCATAACCAACAAGTTATGGTCAGAGTCTATATCTGCCCCTGGGTAGGTCTTACACTGTAAAACCTGGTTCTGAAATCTATGTCTTACCATTATAAAATCTATCTGGTATCTCCCGGTGTCTCCAGGTCTCTTCCACGTATACAACCTTCTTTTGTGATTCTTGAACCAGGTGTTTGTTATAACTAAATTATGTTCTGTGCAAAATTCTACCAGCCGGCTTCCTCTTTCATTCCTTTTGCCCAGACCATATTCACCTACTATCTTCCCTTCCCTTCCTTGTCCTACTACCGAATTCCAGTCTCCCATTACAATTAAGTTTTCCTCTCCCTTAATTGTCTGAATAATTTCCTTTAGCTCCTCATATATTTCTTCGATTTCCTCATCATCGGCAGAGCTAGTTGGCATATAAACCTGTACTACTGTTGTCGGTGTTGGCTTCGTATCTATCTTGACAATGATAATGCGATCACTGTGCTGGTCATAGTAGTTTACCCGCATTCCTATTTTCTTATTCATTATCAATCCTACTCCAGTGATACCCCAATTGATTTTGTATTTATAATCCTGTACTCACCCGACCAGAAATCCTGTTAATCCTGCCACCGAACTTCACTAATCCCCACTATATCTAACTTCAACCTATCCATTTCCCTTTTTAAATTTTCTAATTTTCCTACTCGATTAAGGGATCTAACATTCCACGCTCCGACCCGTAGAATGCCAGTATTGTCTTTCCTGATGATCACATCCTCCTGAGTAGTCCCCGCCCGGAGATCCGAATGGGGGACTATTTTACCGTTTTATATATATAATGTATTTTCAATGTCTTTTTGCTACTGCAAATGAAGGGTTTTTATTTTTGCAATTCACCCACACGCGTTTCACCTTTTTCACAAGACTTCATCAGTTGGTGTCCTGAAATATTTACATGTTTCTGTTTACACATATAGATTAGGTTTTTTACATATGAACAAAACATTTCCTTTCTCATTCAAAACAGTTCATGGTTGTTTGTGTGTGTGTGTGTGTGTGTGTGTGTGTGTGTGTGTGTGTGTGTGTAAAATGGTGTACTTACAGGACTTGCTACTCCATATCTCCCTCTTTCTGGCAACCAGGTCGAAAAGTTCCACTATTTTCCAAAAACTTTTCATTTTCGTAGTTCCACTACCATCTACTGTTGTAACTGTGTCCACTGTAGTTTGTTTTGTAAGTGTTGCCAACTTTCTCTGCTTATTTGTAATTCAACTATTTCAATGAAAGTGTGTTGAAAGTATCTTTGTGTACATGTGTTTTATTTGTTCATCCTTTATATTATTACCAAAAAACGAACAGTTTTGAAACAGAAACAAAATGTTTTGTACATATGTAAAAATCCTAACCTATATGTGTAAATAGAAACATGTAAATATTTCAGGATACCCACTGATGATGCCTTGTGAAAAATACAAATCGTATATGGATGAATTACAAAAATAAAAATCCTTCAGTAGCAAAATGAGTTTTCTTTTTAAAAAAATACTACAGTAAAAATACATAGTATTCAGCTGCTGCTCAAATGGCCACTACAAACAACATATTTTATACTGTGTCACATTTTCAAAGTTCACATTAAAAATAATTTTAGAAAGAACACTCAACTGGATCATTGAGTTACTCTTGGAGCACTATATCTTCCTACAAAAGTTCCTTTTCCCGGATCTCCAAAAGTTCAGATTTGTGGAGCACATTATGTTGCTGTATAACATTGCGCTTATTTCAACATATTTCCCTATCAGCAACTAATAGTTTTAACAAGAAGACTGGGTTGCCACATTGAATCATCTGTGACCTGTAGTGGTCTACTATTTTATGCAAGATTTTTAGGAGGTAGGGTGGGCTTTAGGAGGAGAAGGAAAGGCACTACAAACAGTACCCTTTAAACACTATAATTTAGGCAATACAGTAGAGTCCCAGCTAATTCTTGCTGACATTACTATAAATCACAACAATCTTGGATATGTTGTTCAAAACAGATAGACTGGTTGGCCAGTACTTACCTAAGTTTTGTACCGCCAATAGTCACACAAAAAAGACACAAATGGAGAGGTTACTATCTTTTGGAATTAATTTCCTTCAGCCTTCCTCTCCCACCTGATGAAGGTAATTAGTTCCAAAAACTAGTATCCTCATTTATATTTGTCTCTATTTGAGTCTTTTTTTGTGACAATCAGTGGTAGAGAACTAAGGTTAAGTACTGGCCAGCCATTATATCTCTTTTACATAAGATGTTTCCTTCTCAGTGGAGAATTTGTCAGGTTAATTTAAAAATCTCAAATAACATAACAATAACCCAAGGAGTCCATTACACCTCATAACTGTATACAAATTGAATGTTTGGACTGTGTCTATTTCTACAAAGACTAACGGACATATCATTTGAGATTCATTTCAAGAAACACTATAAAATAACAAATACCACACATGAGCAATAGCTACTCACCTCCACATCATGTATTGCAACTAATCACAGTTTTGTTCAGTGTGTGAGTTATATGCCATATAATCCTGTAGTTTAGTATGGGTAAAACATCTTTGGAACATGATAATCTATTTCGGGAATGTTATATGATATTAGAAAACATTACACAAGCTGCTATACACTGTAACTTTGTTGCTAGATAGAACTTTCTACCAATATTTGTTCACATATCAGCCAAACAATATATTCTAACCACACACACACACACACACAAACACAATATGCTCACCTTAAGCAGTAAGGGGTGAAAAACTTTGATGACCGTGGTACAGCATATGTCATGTACAGGAAACCAATCTTCTTATTACGTTGTACCAATTCAATTAATCCCTTTTGATCAGCTACATCTGGTGCGCTTGTTGACTTCGTAACATCACTAATCTCCTTCTTCTCCTTCTTTTGGACTGATTGGTGATCATGTGGTTTACCTGAATAACAATTAAATAATAATAAGAATCAACAAACTATAAGAAAATAAAAAAGTGATAAAAAGTAATGCTTTTTCTTCTTTTTTTGCAGGCTCTACACATCCAGTTTCTAATTTTATATCTTGGTCATATACACATTCCAAGTAATGGGAATTATGTAAACAGTTGAAAACGTTACATTACTTTCGAGTTCTCAGCGAATATTTACTTTCAAAAAATGTGATTCAAAGGATTTGCATTAAATTTTGATTAAAATGTTAAGCACAGCACAGCATTCAAAACTTGACTATGGCTTTTGGCCAATTCACTATGAGTAAGACAGGACTTTATGAGTGGTATTGTTGAAGAGACACTGAAGTGACCACTCGGGACACCCTTAGCAAATCAATTGCCAATGAGAATGTGTAAGAAGTAAAGCAAATAGTTCTGCAAGAATTCCAAATCACCTTCATAGAGGTTGCTGATGACATTGTTTGTCTTGTACCAAGTTATTTTCTTTTCAGATGAAAGGCATTAAATGAGTAACAGCAAATTTTGTTCCGAAATTACTGAATTTTGACCAAAATCAACACCATGTTGACATATCTCACATAATGCTAATGATATAGAAGGAGACTTTCCTGGTTTTGACTTAACCCAGAGCACAGGCTCGCCAATAGCAACAAAAATTTAAAAAAAAAAAAAAGCATACACACAAACATTCAAGCTTTTGCCACCGCTGGCAGCTTCTTCAGGGAAAAGAGGAAGGATGGAGAGGAGAAAGGAAAGGATTCGGGTTTTAAGGAAGTGGAAAAGGAGACATTCCAATCCCAGGAGTGGAAGGACTTACCTTAGAGGAAAAAAGAAAGGTAAACAAATACACACACACTCACACACATCCACACACAAACACACCTAGACAGAAATTTTGCTATATTAAAACTGAGGATATGTTCAAGAATTTGCACAACACCAGGATCCAAATTCTCTTACTTCCTTACACAAAGACCAAACAGTAACACCCACAACCAAAATCATACAGTCAAACTTCCTTTCTCTTGGCATGCTAACCTATGCACTCCACTTCTGATCCTTTCCAGTGCCTAATCAATGTACATATTTTACCAATAACCTATTTAAGTCTACTTTTCCCAATTTCTCCAGTGTTCCTGAACCCAAATATTGCATCTGCACGAAACATTTCAAGTATTCTTGCTCAAATTCTATACCCTCCAACTACAATCATGTTACACTACAGAACATATATATCTGGCCTTTGGGCTCAACAAGAGTACTCATCAGTAGGGACGGGAAAAAAATAGGTGTTATTTTTTGCACTTGTTGGTGTCATTTATCTTTCTTCATTTATATATTTGTCACATTTAAAAAATTTTCAATGGTATGTTGAAAATTACACTATTCATCAGATACGGTAGGTCAAATTTGATATAGATGTTAAAAAAATAATTTTAACAAAATATAGTGATGCAAATATGTGCCTAAATTTTTTTTATACACTAAGTATTTTAAATACTGTGAAAAAAATTGCCAATGATTGTATCCAGGAGGTTATCCTTTTTTTCAGATCAACAAACTGTTTTTGACACAAGGACTTTTTTTGCCGACTTAAATATTTGTGTTATATTGTCGCAGTTTCTTAGAGAATACCAATATTGAAGAATAGAAGAATATATTTTAATGTAGGCTAAAGAAAAGTCTTTGTCTTTGCAGCAGTATTGTAAATAAATAAAACATCTTTGCTACAAGAGAAATTTTTATATGAAAATAGCAAAAAACTTGAAGGGTCACATATTTTTAAAGTATTTCTCAGGAACAAAATATTTTTAAATATGTAGAAAAGGTATTTAAGTCGAGGTTAAAATGTAACAAAAATGCATTTTTGTAATATTTTTTAATGTTTAGTCACAACTGGTTTTGAAAGTAAGATTATAATATACGTTTTGGTATAAGTCTGAGTTTTAAATTTTGTTTCTTATCAGTAATACAGACGTTTCATACAAAAAAATTGTTTTAAAGTTCCCTTATTTTTTATAAGTAGTAAGGTTCATTTATGCTCTTTGACTCCGGGACACAAACTTTCTCCTCTCCGCCCGATGCTCGGCATTCTTTTGTTGCGCCCACCTCCCTCAATAAATGCCACTTTTACAAACATCTTGACAAGTGGCATAAAAACAAAACACAAATCCATCTGGATAAAAAAAAACTGTCAAGAATACAGCACAAGCAGGATTATTCATTTCGGGTCAACACACTAAATATTATTTTCCTCATTCTATGTGATTGACTTTTCAAAGAGCATTCAGAGATGGTTGAAAACATGATCACATTACACCAGCACTTTTGTAAATAAAAGTTTACCGACTAGGTTAAAATGGACAAAGTCCAGAAGATGATAAAATGAGCATCTACAAAAGAAAGCATTTGTTTAAATCCAGTTACAGTGATTATAATCCTGAGAGAACTCAACATCAAGTCCGAAAATAGTATCCCATGTCGCCTCGAAACAGTAACGATAACAATTAAGGCTAACAATAACAGTGCAGTCAAAGAATATGATGACAAAAGTGCTTAACTTTGAAGCTGTTCAAAGACCTTTAGAAGTCACAGTTCTGCTAATCAAAGGTGCGCATGCGCAATATGCTGAATTTACAAACTGCCAGGTCAGCATTCGATCACGGAAAATAATCTCAAATTGTTTCAAAATGCTAGAAACATTTAGGCAAAGAAAGCCATCAAAATGTGATAACAATCATCTCAATATTAATTACCGTAATATCTTCATAACTTAACACAGAGAGAGAAATGAGCTTGCTGACAGCAATCGATCAGAAATTGTACTACTGTGAATATGCGCATCTAACAATGTGTGGCGCTGTCTTATTATAGTATGCATTACAAAATAAAAAGTAGCCACTACATTTGGATAAGAAACATTTCTACATTAAATATATCACTGACATAATTAAATTTATGACATTTATTATCCAGATAGGGCGTAATTTTGTTGAAAATCGCCAAATTTGCGTTAATTTATAAAAAAATCGATGAATTCGCATTATTTTCTTAAAAACTATCAAATTTGCGTTATTTCCTTAAAAACCACCGAATTCGCGTTATTCGTCATGTTATCATTAAAACGAATTTTTCCTGTCCCTACTCATCAAGTACTCTGGCACTCCTCTATGCACTATGGCACAACACTTTTCCATCACAAGTGATCCTGCAACCATGTTTGTCCTCCAGACAAAACAATTACATTTATTCCATGCTCTAGGCATGACTATTGTCCTTCTCCAGTGCTTCTACGCTACTCCATACCCTACAGCCATAAACCTTTTGCTTTTCACATGCTCCCATATTCCTAGCCTCTCTTCAGGCACATCTTTCCTATTGTTCTATGGTGCTCTCACACCAATCTCACCCTTACAAGAACAAAATTCTGCTTAGAATATGTGGTAACCTCACATATTTGCTCCAGAATGGCTTGCTCCTTGGTTTTTGACAGTCTTGTCAGCCACTCAAGATCCACCTACACATGCCTGATGGTGGGTCCATGACACCAACTAATGGACACAGCAACTCCCCCTACCTCATTGTTGATGCCCAAACATCTGAACACCAAACATCACACCATCACATCTCGTATGTGTGTTAGCACTTCTGGACAACATCAACAACAACATGATCATTTGTTCTCCACACAGACTTCAGTTGCCCACCACGAAAGGCTCCAAGCCTGCTGCCAGCTGAGCACATTTCCCTAACCTCAGTGCTACAACTGATGGCACTATTTTCCTACATGTCATCACATGCCAACCAACAGATTGTGTCATATACATATGCCACAGCAGTATTGACATCAGTGCACAACCATAAAATGCCAATTGAGACTCCAAGTTCTCTGGTGCAGGCATGCCATCTACCAGAGCTGTCACTGGAATCCACCGTTAGACAATAGCCAGTAGTGTTTAATCTCCAATCCCTACCAAGCTTAGGGCAGTGCCTTTACGTCAATGAACATAGGCCATTCACCAATTACTTAGTGTCATTAACTTCTGAACATACTTGTGAACATACCTTTTCATTAATTTACTTTGGCCTTCGTTCACTTAACTAATAACAGACTTCCATTGCTCAAAGTAGTAAACAAACTTTCATTTGGAGTAACTTGCATGAAGGAGTCCTGGGTGGAAAACGTTACAGTAAAAAACTTACTCCAAGGAGGACTATGTTCGGTTTTTAAATCAACAGGTGCACAACATATCACTGGTCACTAGGTCATTAATTCTATGATATGTTTCATATCATACAATTCTTATTTAAGGTCATAGTGATTTAACATATAGAATTTACATAAATATTATGTTTACCGTCATGTTTTGATATTGGAGATATTGGAGGAAGATGAAGGGTTGAAGCATGTTCACGACTTCTCCTCGACAACAATGAACTTTGTCTTCTTTTACTCTGTGTTGCTGTAAGATCAAGCTGTAAAATTTCAGGGCTTAATGTAAGTCACTGAATGGCTGTAGTACACATTTACGTTGCATATCTTCATCATATAGTATGCATTTACATTAAATATCATAATCTGTATACTACAGTTATATCAGTGATGTAATGAACAAAGGTATTGTGTACACAATTTTACTCTGACCTTATATTATAAAGCAACATTCCTAAAATAACATCACTGCTATTTAGTAACTATTGAATTTCAATTTATAGAAGAATGACAGGTAATATGAAACATCCGCTCATATTATATAGTACATACAGGCTGTCCCAGAAGGAAAAATCACAATATTCTGGAATATGATGAATGATCATTTGAAAGGAAAAACTTCATGTGGTCACATGCCCTACTCAGAATGGTTTTGGAGATGGAACAGATTTATTTTAAATATTAATACATGCCAGGTTTACACAATAGCACATGTACAGCAGTTATTAAATACTACAACATGCATTTTACTAAGTTTTCTAGACATAATGTTCACTATACACACATAATGTTCACCATACACATGTTCATGCCACAGTGGTACACCCAGATATACACATACGGTAATATATACATGAGCTGGCAACCATTCTACACTGCACTGTATCTCTGATATGTTGCAGTTCCTGCATAAATGTTATTGCACTACTTTCTCAAAAGAAAAATGAGGACATCAAAGAACATGTTTTATATAATGTGTTGAAAAATCTGATAAACACTATACAAAAGGTAATTTGATATGTGGGAAGTGCTGGAAGTATTCATGTTACATGTGTTGTACCTCAGAAAACCTCATAGCAGAGTATATGCCCATGTAAAGTTTTTTGGTTCAAATTAATGTATTTGTCATATTATTGAATATTGATCCTGATAAACAGTATACACTTAGGAATTTGATATGTTTGAAGTATTGGAAGTTGTTGTTGTTGTGGTGGTGGTGGTGGTCCTCAGTCCGCAGACTGGTTTGATGCAGCTCTCCATGCTACGCTGTCCTGTGCACGCCTCTTGATCAAAAATTACATACAGCAACCTACATCCTTTTGAAACTGCTTACTGTATTCATCCCTCGGTTTACCTCTACAATTTTTAAACCATACACTTCCTTCTAATGCTAAGTTAATGATTCCTTGATGTCTCAGAATGTGTCCCACCAACCTGTCTCTTCTCTTAGTTGGAATATGCCAAAAAACTCGTTTTCTCCCAGATTCTGTTGAGCACCTCCTCATTTAGTCATGTGTTCTAACCAACTAGTCTTCTTCATTCATCTGTACCACTACATTTCAAAACCTTCTATCATTTTTTTCTCTGAACTCCTTATTGTCCACATTTCAGACCCAGACAATGCTACACTCCAGACAAATGCTTTCAGAAAGGACTTCCTAACATTTAAACTAATATAGGATGTCAACAAATTTCGCTTCTTCAGAAAGGCTTCCCTTCCCATAGCCATTCTGCATTTTATATCTTCTTTACTTCGGCCATCAGAAGTTATCTTGCTACCCAAATAACAAAACTCATCTACTACTTTTATTGTCTCTTTAACTAATCTAATTCCTTCAGCATAGCCTTATTTTCTGACACTACATTCCATTACCCTTGTTTTACTGTTGTTAAAGTTCATTTATACCTTCCTTTAAAGACACTATCCATTCCATTTAATTGCTCTTCCAGGTTCTTTGCTGTCTCTGACAGAATTACTGTGTCATCAGCAAACCACAACGTTTTTATTCCCTCTCCCTGGACTTTAATTTCCCCTCCAAATTCATTCACAGCTTGCTCCATGTACAGATTGAACAACATTGGAGAAAAGCTACAATCCTGTCTTACTCCCTTCCTAAATACTGCAAACTCTTTCATGCCCTTCAACTCTAATAACTGCAGTCTGGTTTTTGTGCAAGTTGAATATAACTCTTCGCTCCCTATATTTTTCCCCTGCTACCTTCAGAATTTGAAAGAGTACATTCCAGTCAACATTGTCAAAAGCTTTTTTCCAGATCTACAAATGCTAAAAACATAGATTTCCCTTTCGGTAATCTATCTTCTAGGACAAATTGTAAAGTGAGTATTGCCTCATGTGTTCCTACATTCCACTTAAATCCAAACTGTTCTTCCCTAAGGTCAGATTCCACCAGTTTTTCTATTCTTCTGCAAATAATATATATTTTGCAACTTTGACTTATTAAACTAATAGTTCCATAATTTTCACATTTGTCTGCACTTGCTTTCTTAGGAATTGGGAATCACTATATTCTTCTTGACATCTGAAGGTATTTCCCCTGTCTCATACATCTTTCATGCCAGATGGAACAATTTCTTCATGACTGGCTCCAAATGAAATTCTTCTAGCAGTATAGTATCTCCTACCTCATCTTCCTGTAGTTCATCTTCCATTTCCAGAATACTGCCTTCATATTATTTCCTTTGTATAGGCCTTTATGTATCCTTCCACCTTTCAGCTTTCCCTTCTTTGCTTAGTATTGGTTTTCTGTCTGAGTTCTTGATATTCATACCACATCTTTCCTTGCCTGAAAATGTCTCTTTTATTTTCCTGTATGTGTAGGCAGTATCTATCTTTACCTTAGTTATACAATTGTCTACAATCTTCATTTCTCCTTAAGTCACACCTGCTTAGCCAGTCTGCATTTCCTGTCAACCTCATTTTTCAGGTGTCTGTACCTCCTTTTGCATGCTTTACTTGATGCATTTTTATATTTTCTCCTTTTATCAATTAAGTTCAGTATTTATTGTGTTATCCAAGGATATCTATTAAGCCTTGTCCAGCTGTGGTGGAGTAGCCGAGCGGTCTAAAGCACCTTGCTGAGGAACGCGCGGTTGCTCGCCGTGGAGGTTCGAGTCCTCCCTGGGGCATGGGTGTGTGTGTTTGTCCGTAGGTTAGTTTACCTAGGTTTAAGTAGTTTGTAAGCTACGGACTGATGACCACGCAGTTTGGCCCGATAGATTTACGAACATTTGAACATTTTTTAAGCCTTGTCCTTCTGCCCAGCGGCGGAGGGGGGCGGGGGCAGAGGGGGTGGACCGCCCCGGGTCACCTGTCTTCGGGGGCCTTCAAATACAAAAGCAAGTTGTTATGTTTGTTATGTTTGTTGTTTTTATTTTTTTGTTTCCTTTTCCTTTTTTCCCCTAAGGTGAGTCCTTCCACTCCCAGGATTGGAATGACTCCTCAACCGCTCCCTTTTTGTGTTTGTGTGTGTTTTATTTGTGTATCTGTCAATGAGCCTGTGCTTTTGGTAATTTAAACCATCTCTATTTTTATACATATTTTTCCTACCAGGAATGTTTCCATCTATACACACACACACACAGACAGACACACACGCACACACACAAAGGCTAAAAAGCACAGGTTCGTTGATAGACACACGTAAATAAAAATGCACACAAATGCTAAGTTTTTGCAACCCATAGTTGCTTCATCAAAAAAGAGGAAGGAAGAAGGGGGAAAGGTAAGGAAGCTGGTTTTAAGGGAATGGCTAAGGATTCATTCCAATCCCAAGAGTGGAAATATTTGGCTTAGGGGAAGAAGGACAGACATGTAAACAAACACATACATCCACACACAGGTACATGCAAACACACCAAGGCAGACATATGTGAAAAGCAAAGAAATTGGACAGACATGCTGGTTGAGGCCAAGGCTCAGTCCAGAGATCAGAGGTTATCATGTTGTTGAATGGTAGGTGGGAATTTGAAATTAACGGAGGTTGAGACCAGGTGGGCAATGGGAAGAGATAATATGCTGAAGGGAAAATTCTCATCTGAATAGTTAGTGTCAGTGGGAAGTATCCATATAACTGGGACGGCATAATACTGTGCCAAGATGTACTCGCTGTGCACCAAGGCATGCTTAGGCACAGGGTGATACTCATTATCAACAAACACTGTCTGCCTGTGTCCGTTCTTGCGAATGGACAGTTTGCTGCCGGTCATTCCCACATAAAACACTTCACAGTGCTGGCATGTCAGTTGGTAAATCACGTGGGTGCTATTGCAAGTGGCTCTGCCTGTAATCGTGTACAACTTCCAGGTTACGGGACTGGAGTAAGTGGTTGTGGGAGGGTGCGTAGGCCAGATTTTACACCGGGGACAGTTACATGGGTAGGAGCCAGAGGGTAGGGAATGAAAGTAAGCAAAGTATGCAAATCCTTTTTTTTTTAATGTCCCACACATCTGATAAATCTCGAATTGAAAATACAGATTTATTTAAGTTGTTTCTGCAGTTCTGTCGTGTGGTATTCCCAACTGAATTTATTATTAAATTGTAATCCCCAATATTTAATACTGTCAACCATTTCTATCTGCTCTTCTTCAGACTTTATGTATATGCTGGATGGAAAGCTCTTACATGTTCTGAAATGCATATAGTGAGTCTTTTCAAAGTTTAATGTAAATTATTTGGCTGTAAACCATTTATTAATGTTCATTAAAATATCATTAGCAGATCTTTCTAGAACTGTGCTCAACATGTTATTTATTGCAATACTTGTATCATCTGCAAACAAAACGAACTCTGCTTCTGGCAGTGTAACTCATGAGAAGTCATTAATGTACAAAGGAAAAAACAATGGTCTTAAGATGGATCCTTATGAGACAGCACGTGTAATTTCAGCCCAATCCGATGATGACTGCTGACTTAAATCACTAGTCCTTTGCACTGACACCCTATGTTTCCTGATAGAGAGGTATTACTTGAAACATTTTGCAGCATTGTGGAAAATGTTATTTGTGATGAAGTGGTTGAAAAGCTGCTTGTACATTACTTTTTCTAGAATTTTCGAGAATGCTGGGAAATGTGAAATCAGTCTGTAGTCTGATGGTATCTCTTTATTCCCTTTCTTAAATAGAGCTTTAATATCCACATACTTTAGCCAATTAAGAAATATACTAATTATAATAAACTTGTTACACAAATAACTTAAAACTGTGCTCCACTTTAATCATCTTTGTTGATATTTCATCGTAACAACTGGAATGCTTTGTTTTTAAAGACTTTAATGTGGAAGTTATTTCTTGTGGTGAAGTGAAAGACATATTCATGTACCTGAAATTATTTGTAAATGCTAACACTATACTCATTAGTTACTAATGTATCACCTACTCTTACTGCTATCTGTACCCATTTCTTTCTGGTTCATTATATCCCATAATGTTTTTACTTTGTTGCCGGACATTGCTATCTTCTTCTAATAGAGCATCTGTTTAGCTGTCTGCATTACTTTTCTTAATATTTTACCATATCCCTTATATTTAGCTAAATCATCAGTATTTGGCTATTCTATGCTGATAGATACCTTTCCCTTTTTGTCTTACAGGAAATTTTTATTCCTTATGTAATCTCTGGTTTTATTATAGACTTCTGTTTGAGTTACTTTTAGAGGAAAACAGTTTTCAAACACGATACTGCCATTATTAATGAATATGTTATATTTTTTATTCATGTCATAAGCACTATAAACATCTTCCCAGTTCATATTTTGAGCAGTTTTCTAAATTAATCAATTTTTGGTGGATTGACTACTCTCCTGTATTCAGATTTAACAGACTTCATAATCTGCTTAGGCAGGGAAGATTTCCTCTAGATGACCTACAAATCACCAAATCACACAAGAGGGCCCCATATGGATGGTCAATGCTGTGCTGTCATTTCACTGTATACCTTTGATTCAAAGGAAAAGTTGTTCTTTGTCAGGGTA
Source organism: Locusta migratoria (assembly GCA_026315105.1). Lineage (NCBI taxonomy): Eukaryota > Metazoa > Arthropoda > Insecta > Orthoptera > Acrididae > Locusta > Locusta migratoria. The sequence continues at coordinate 197,329,505 of CM048747.1, read as the reverse complement.
TAGTCGCTAAGGCAGATGAGAAATGAAGTAGTAGGGTTGAAGTCTGAAGGACGGTAGGAGAGGTAGTGTTTGAGTGCAGCAAGGCCCATGTGGCTCATTAGCCTGGTGGAAGTCTTTCAGCTGGACACCACTTCAGTGACTCTCTTGTCCCTAGCCTAACCCAGTTATCTAACAGGGAATCTTGAATGTAGGTGGTTCATGTAACTGGTTGAAGTGTTGGTTAGTAAGGATTGAAAGTATTTTATTGGGATCACAGAAACCAGCAACAATTGTGCATCCAGAATTACATAGTTTGTGCATTTTTGGAAGCTTGGAAGCATGTTTTTGAGGATGTACAGGATGTTATTGGGGTAAGGAGGGAAATGGATTTGCGGGAGAGGTTATAAGAAGGCCCACATAATTTTAGCAGTCCTTGGACTTGAAATCATTCTAACACAACTTGTATTTAGAAGAGTAAAAAAATTGGTAGGGAGTTTTAGAGGATGTGGAAACATGGAAAGGTCATCTACACAAAGTCTGGGTGCTATGCTGGGTTCACAAGGAGGAACACTGTGAGTAGAATAAACAGTAACCTACTGTCCCTACACCACCCCCCCCCCCCACCCGCCATACACCTGCTTCCATCTGATATCTCTCCTCTCACTAGGCTCATCTTTTCATCCCCCCCCCCCCCGCCCTACCACACACTGCATACTACAGCTACACACAAACACTTCCATTTATTTACTACCTGAACACTATCAGGAAGCAGTGCATCCTTCCCCTTCCTTGCCAGTATAGTTGTACTCCCTGTTGCAACAGCAGTCAAGTTGCTTCAGCTGGAGACAGTGGTCATATGTAAGTGAGTTATGCCTCTGTGGTTGTGTAAACATGTGTGTACCCTCTTTTTCTGATGACAACTGTGCTCAAAAATTTAAAGTAGTGCCCATGTCTTTTCGACATGTCTGCTTCTGGAACAGCAATCATCTGTATTTGTAGTGAGATGCAACCTATCCTAATTATATTATTAATATTCCAACCTGGACTTTCCATTTCTGTATCACCTATTTACAATTCACAATATGGTAATAGTTCACCACTAAGACTAATCAGCCACAATAGCCATAGAGTGGTTGGGTTTGTGTGAATGTGTGTGTGTGTGTGTGTGTGTGTGTGTGTGTGTGTGGGCGCGCGCGCGCGCATTCTCTGTGGCAGATGAAGGCTTAACAGCTGAAAGCTTCATTTTTGTTTATTCTGTTATGTGTGCCTTTCTGCGGCTCATCGGACATCTCTGTGGTGAGTAGCAACCTATCCTTTCCAAAACATTGTTGAATCCTTTAAGGTATTTCCATTGTTTACAATTTGGTTATAATTACCACTGATATGGATGGTTTTGCTGCTATCATACCATCACGTGTCACCTTCTTCGATGATTTCCTGTGAGGTATGTGAAATGGAAGAGCATCCGGATTCCTGTTAAACAACATAAAAATCCATGTGGTGACAAAAATGAAGCTATAAAATGATTTTACATCACCTTATATGTATAAGTTTTTACAAAACTAGACTATCAGTACAGGTTACAAATAGCAATATTAAAAATAACTTTAAGTGATAAGGGAAAATCATGGTTGGTTTTTCATCAATATAATGACAGTTTACAACTTACTGCAAAGACATAGCGAGTAAGCTGCAACAAGCTGCGACAGTCACATAAAAAAGACACGCACATACAACACTTAAGCTATCAGCCATGGCCTTCTTCAGAATAAAGAGCACTCACGCAATCAAACAGGCATACTTCAGTCACACAACCATCCTCTCTGGTTGCCGTGATTAAGAGCATTTTTTATTTTAACTGCAAGAAATCTGTAAAAATTAAAAATCAAGATATCTAAAAATGATACACAAACGTTATTTTCTCAGGTTATTTACATATAACACTAAAGCATCCATTCAAAGCATTGTTAGATCAGATGTATCTTTCTTTTCAGTAGATTGAGGAAATTCTACTGGGTGTAGAACATGTCAAAAAAAAAAAAAATAAATAAATAAAAAAAATAAGAGAGAGAGAGAGATATGTTCAGAGTAAGAATAATACAAATGCAAACATTAACGTGAAACGTATTTTCTCCCACGTTCGCCGTTGTCTTTCGGGTTTGTTAGGTGGACGGAATTTAAATGTGGTAACAGCGAACATGGAAGATTACATGGCGTAATGTTTACATTTGTATTATCCTTATGGCAAAGAGAGTGTGAAATTTACGAATCACGATTCATAGGAACAACCCATTGCCCCTAATAGAAAAACAAGTAAATTGTAGCATGAAGGCAGTGGTTGTAGCTTCAGGCATATTGACGCAACACAGACTTGCCAGTTGGCTTTACTTACTAGCTTTTAGGTAAGACTTCAAATGTACGGCTATTTTAGCAACACTACTCAGTTACTAAATAAGAATGGAAATAACTTTGAAACAAAATGCGGAAATATAAAACAATTTTATTAGACTTATACCGGCATTACAAATTTTACGATGTTTATAATAACAAGTACATACCAGTACAGTAATTCTGAATCACTATCACTTTATTCCTTGTTCTTCAGTTTCTTCGTACTACAGAGCATCATCCCTCATACAGTTTAGCACATTCGATATCAAACATTTTTAAATGCCTGTTATGCAAACTTACTTGGAACCCACTTCCAACTATCATCATTCCTCCTACAGCCTTGTGTAATGTTGATATTTATGTAAATAAATTTATTTTTGTTGCTACTAACATTTGAAGTTGAGCAATACTAAAGTTCTATTTTCTTCGTTGGATGCTGTATTAAAATTCAATAATTGGAAATAAAAAGGAAATTAGACTCGTCTTTTATTTTTACGAGCACAAAAGTTTCAGTGCCAGTATTTATATTTGCACCTGCAAAGCACGCCTGTGTAGTACTGCTTATATTAGTTGAGAAAAGTTACTTGTGGTGGCTCCTAGCACCATTTTTCAGAACTTTGTTCGCTTTTTAGTTTGTACTAAAGGAGGTTAGAATCTTTAACCTCCTTGTTTGTACTCAATTTAAAACGCAAGCGGTTTTTTGGACCCCACAAACCGGAAAAGAGTGTGGGTTAGATTCACGTAAATACAGTAGATGGTTTTCACAATAACCACGTAAATGCGTAAGTTTTGTAGTGGTTTCACTTTAATAAATTCAAAGTGAGATTGTTTTATTTTATGACTTCACGTCTTTCAGCGGATCTATGGAAAATAAAGTAAACAACGCAAACAAAAGTGCACTGTTGTGCCAAGTGAACTACAACATTCGTAACTGAAGGTTTCCGTATAAAACTTTGGATTCGGGATTCGGTAGTATTCAGCCATTATGCATCGAATCTCGAATCCGAAGCCAGTGTGCTAAATTCAGCGAATAATTGATTTGTCCAAACCACTCGGACACAACCCTACTTTATATGATAAAGTTACAATACTCACTGGCGAGGAGTGTGTTCGATTCCACGCATTCTGTTCTCGCCTAGGTTCAATAGCGGCCTTGTGAGATGACGGAAGCTACACTCAACAAAGTCCTAAGCCGTCTTGTTGATCAACAGACGGCTCTTAGCACAGCGTTGCAAAACCAGACTCAAGCGTTGCAAAACCAGACTCAAGCGTTCCAAAACCAGACTCAGGTCTTTCCAACAGCTTCAGAGAATCTTACTCAGGTATTTCAGTCTTCGACTTTGGCTCTGTCCACACAGGCACATCAAGCAATGCCAGCCGTGTCTACCACTGTCTCATACCTACAGCCTTCTCCTGCATTTGATGAGGCCACGGAAGAGTGAGAGTCTTACAAAAATCGTCTGTGACAACATTTTCAGACTTTTGATGTCCGAGATGCACGCTTGTGCCACGCCCTTTTTCTTTCATGGCTTTCTTCTAAGATTTATAATTTGTTGTGTCAACTGCCCCCCCCCCCCCCTGCAGGACCTCACATCTCTTACTTTCGATCAGATGTGTCAATGACTGTCTTCTTACTACTGCAAGCGTACTCATGCCGTAGCTGCTCAAGTAGAGTTTTATAGATGCCGTAAACAACCACGCTAGTCGTATCAGGCATGGGTGGCCAACTTACACAGTCTTAGTAACTATTGCTATTTTGTTTCGTAGGTCCACAAGGAGTCTTATGCAGATCAGATGGTGAAGGATGTGATTATTCACCTGGCACCCGACAGGGAACTGAAGCAGAGCGCCATACAACACAGAAGCCCTTCATTGTCAGAGGTCTTAGAAATCACCCAAGCTTTCGAAGTGTCGAGGATGCCAGGAAATCAAATCGAGGCTTGGTGTGTCATATCAGCTGTTCAGCCTTCCCTCTCTCGCCACCCGCAGGATGACAAGCCCCCTGAGGAGGACATTGCCGCAGTTACCCAACACTCTGTATGGTCAAGTGGTAAGCATCCTATGCAACAGCAGAAGCCACAGGCACGCGGCTCACAACAACAGATGTCACAGGGCCACTCCGGTGCTCCTTTGCTCTTCTTGCTTTATCAGTCACAATCGGTCTGCCTGCCCTCAGCGCTGGGCCATGTGCCATCCGTGCAGCAAAAAAGTTCATATTTCATCTGTGTGCAAATGAAATCCCTCCGTGCAGGTTCAGGATATGGATGTAGATATGGAAGCCAACTGTGTGGCAGTACTGTCCGCGGGTCCTTCTAAACTTTACCTGGACCTAAAAGTTTGCAACAAGGTCCTTCATATGCAGGTTGATATGGGTGCAGCTGTTACTCTGGTGAACTCACAAATGTATAGGATTTGGACTATCCTCCCCTGCAGCCAGTCACTCGAAAGTTGCTCAGTTATAACAAACAACAGATTCCAGTGCTTGGCCAATTTACCATTCAGGCAGCATACCACACTGTAATTTGCCCCTTAATCTTTCTTGTAGTGGACAATGCAACCACAGAGAATCTTTTTGGTATAGACACATTTCAGTTGTTCAGGTTTTCCATTTCGGATGATGTTAACCTAGTCGCAACAAGGTACCGTACCTGCAACTGGACGAGCTCTGCTCGGAATTTTCGTCTCTGTTTACAACGCGTTTGGATTGCGCCATGTCTTTTCTGCCACACACATGTATGAAACCATCCGCATGCCCATCTTTTTTTTTTTTTTTTTTTTTTTTTTTTTTTGGGCACACCAAATACCGGTGTCCCTCCGCCATTCCATCAAAGCGGAATTAGATCGCCTCACATCCCTGGGAGTCATTCGTCCTATTTCCTCGAGTGAGTGGTCTTCTCCTTTGGTCATTGTAATAAAGCCAACTGGCAAGTTGTGGCTCTGTGGTAATTTTAAGACCACAATCAAGGCACAGTCAGTTATTGACACTTATCCATTGCCTCGCCAGGAGGAATTGCTCACCACGTTGTCAAGAGGACTTTTTTTTTTTTTTTTTTTTTTTTTTTTTTCGAAGGTGGATTTGGCAGAGGCCTATCTTCAGCTTTCGTTGGACAAGGTGTCACAGCGTTTGTTTGTGGTTAATACACAATTGGCCTATACCAGTATTTATGCCTACCATTTGGGGTTGCCAGCACCCCAGCCATATTCCAGTAGTTCCTGGAACAGCTCACAGCACCGATTCCGGGCTGTATAAATTATATGGATGACATCGTAGTGTACGGCACATCTGCTGAAGACCACTTGAGAAACCTACAGTCCCTTTTCTTAAAACTCCAGGCCGCTGGACTCAAATGCAATCTAGACAAGTGCAGCTTCGTCCAACCCGCTATTGTCTATTTAGGTTTTGAAGTTTCACATGAGGGTGTCACCCCTTTACACCAGCATGTCATGGCCATTTTGGCCTTACCTCGCCCTATATTGGTGCAGGAGTTACAGGTTTCTCTCAGCAAAATTGCATATTACCTCAAATTTCTTCCAGAGTTGACATTCATAGCGCAGCCATTACATGCCCTTTTGCAAAGAGGCGTATGTTTTCAGTGGTCGCAGGCATGTGAAAATGCGTTTTCTCTTTTGAAACAAAAGTTACAGTCTGCCCCCTGTTTGGTCCCCTTCCAGCCCGGCAACATTTAGTTTTGGCCACAGATGCGGCCCAACATGCGGTGGGAGCAGTCTTGGCACATAGGTATGAAGACGGTACTGAGAGGCCCATTGCTTATGCATCAAAAACATTTAACTCGGCACAACTCAAATATTCGCATATAGAAAAAGAGGCCCTTGCCATCATCTATGCATCGCACAAATTCTATGTTTTTCTGTATGGCACGAAATTCCATTTGATCACAGATCATAAACCTGTGATTTCTTTGTTCAACCCTTCCACATCCCTGCCGGATAATGCAGCACACTGCCTTCAGGTGATGGGCACTGTTTTTGACACAGTTCAACTATGAAATCCATTTTCGCCCCACGGCCCAACATGCTAATGCTGACGCACTGTTTCATCTTCCAGTGAGTCCCGACCCTGTTTTTGACAGTGACGAATTGCTCTGCTTTCATCTGGACAGGTAGTGGACGGATTTCCTCTTCCGCATTCCGTACTGCAGCCGCAGTCACAGCCGACCCTGTGTTAAATCAGGTGGTGTCTTTTCTACAACATGGCTGGCTGGGGAGGCCTCCAGGTCGTGTATCAAACCCACTTTTACTTTTCCTTTCGGTATCGGTTTTCAGTCAGGGATGGAGTCCTCTGTCCACAGCAGGTGCACCACCTTGTGTGGTCATTCCCTCCTCTCTATGTCACGCGGTCTCTGTCTTCTGCATGCGGACCACTGGGGTATGTCCCGTACAAAAGCATTAGCCCACCGCCATGTGTTCTGGCCAGGCCTCGACGGGGATATTGTCATACTTGTGCCTGACTGCTCGAAATGTGCGACTCATCTGGCTGCTCCACGTGCATCTCTTTCCCCGTCACCAGATCTGGAACAGGCTTGGGAACGAGTTCATGTAGACTTTACGAATACTTTCTTAAATTCCTTCTGGCTGTTAGTGGTTGATGCGTTTGTAAGTTTCCATACATGGTACATTGCACTTCTATGTCGACAGCAGTAACAGTTTCAGCATTATCTAAGATCTTTGCTCTCCAAGGCTTGCCTATCACTTTAGTTACTGATAATGGCCCATAGTTTTCATCTCACGAATTTGCCGAATTCTGTGCACAGCAAGGTATCCTTTACATGTTGGCACCCCCTTTTCACCCCCAATCTAACGGGGAGGTCAAACGTCTTGTCAGAACGTTTAAGACCCAGATGAAGAAGTATGTAGTTCAATCTTCACCCAACGTGGCGTTAGAGAGATTCCTGGCTTCCTACTGTTTTATGCCTATTGGTGATAAGAGCCCAGCAGAACTCTTAGACGGCTGACAGCCTCGGACTCTGCTTCACATTCAGCGGCCCCTGCCGACCCACTTCCACATGGCGCCCTTTGCCCTGTTCCGTCCGGTCACTGCGGTGTGGGCCCACGGGTTTAGCCGTGTTGCCATGCGCTGTTCTGGTGACGTCTCTCTGAGGTCCGCAAGCAGGACGGCCTCACATCTCAACATATGGATCAAATGCATCCTAGGGTGGCCAGTCGGGAGTGGGAGGAAGTCTCGACACACCTGCGGGTTCACCCGTCACCTGACAAGGCCAAGCACAAACCCCAGCCTCCTCCCTGCCAACATTCCATGGCGTCCTAGCAGCGGGGCCCAGAAACACCTACAATTTTGCCTGCGTCAGCCCCTCCCAAGGTACCGGCTCCGCATCCATCACCGCCATCACCACCTCTGCCACCTCCACCACCATCGATGTTCGCAGTTACGCAGCCTACGGCACCGGGCAATGGACGCGACAGTAGGGTTGTGTCCGAGTGGTTCGGCCGAATCCATTATTCGCCGAATCTAGCACACAGGCTTCGGATTCGAGATTCGGTGCATGATGGCCGAATACTACCGAATCCCGAATCCAAAGTGTTATATGGAAACCTTCAGTTAAGAATGTTGGAGTTTACTTTGCATGACAGTGTACTTTCGTCTGCATTATTTACTTTATTTTCCACAGATCCACTGAAAGACGCGATGTCACAAAATGAAACGATCTCACTTTGAATAGTTCTGATAAATGGCGCTAGGAGCTGCCACAAGTAACGTTTGCTGTCTACACAGGCGACACAGGCTTGCTTAGCAGGTGAAAATATAAATACTGCCTAAAACTTTTGCTCTCGTAAAAAAAAAAAAAAAAAAAAAAAAAAAAAAAAAAAAAAAAAAAAGAAAAGAAAAAACAGTTATAAGTAGCAACAAAAATAAATTTCTTCGCATAAATGGCAACAATACATAAGGCTTTAGGATTCTTGCCTCATTCTGATTTCACGTATTGTTTCGTCGAGTTGCGTGAAGTGCTGGGATATGTGAACTGTAATGAAGCACTAGGATTTCAAGAAGAAAATTATTTATTATGTGGAAAAAAAAAAGTTCCAATGGTGCACCCTCGAGGCGGGATGACGTCAATTCAGAACCACTTGACGTTTGTTTCAATAAATCGTTTAAGGTCAAGCTTAAACACATGTACACCGACTGCCTTTCGAGAAGTGACAGACAACTGACACCAACGGGTCGTGTAAAACGCGCAAGTGTGCCAATGAAATGATACGTGGAAGTGGATTCCAAATCAGATTGCGTAACAGGCATTTAAAAATGTTCGAGATCAAATGCTCTAGACTGTACAAGGGATGATGCTCTGTAGTACGAAGGAACTGTGTAACTAGGAATCAAATGATAGCGATTTAGAATTACCGTACCGGTATCTAATTGTATAAACATTTCGTAAAATTTGTATTATAAGACTAATAAAATTGTTTTATATTGTTTTAGGTTCATACAACAGCTATACATTTGAAGTCTTATCTAAAAGCTACTACGTAAAGCTGACTGGCAACCCTGTGTTTGCGTCAATACGCCTGACTCTACAACCACTGCCTTTGTGCTACAACTTACGTGTTTTTCTATTAGAGGCAAGGAATTGTTCCTATGAATCGTGATTCGTGCCATAAGAACAGTACAACTGTAAACATTACGCCATTTAATCTTCCGTGATAGCTGTTACCACATTTAAATTCCGTCTGCCTAACAAACCCGAAAGACAATGGCGAACGCGGAAGAATATGTTTCACGTTAATGTTTACATTTGTATTATTCTTATGCTGAACGGAAATAGTTAGAAATGATGCACGGCAACTGACTTCTAGTACTGATTTTTAAATCTTCTATGAATAAAAATTCTATGCAGACTAGTTACATGATCTTAAATGTTTGAAAGAATAAATGAATCAAAAAAATACCATTGCTTAACCTTCCGGAATGCTCAATCTGCGCATTACTTTTCACAGTTCTGAAATGCCTTTGTGGCAATAACAAGTACACACACGTTGAATAAAGGCGGATTTCTCTCTGTCTGAATGTCCTGTCCGTCACTTATGGAACGCCTGATATGTCACTATAAAATTATTTAACATTTACACATCCTATTTTTTAACTTACAAAATATCTACTTATCTTCAAGGATTTATTTTTGAGTCTTCGCCTTTGAAAAAAGAAGAAAAAAATGAATTACTTTCCTTTCATTGTTTTTTATTTCACAATATGAAATATTTTGTAACAGAGTGAAGAAAGTTTCTTATTATATTTTATATCATAAATTTATATCAAAATGTTTCATTCAAATTTCTTTTAAGTATAGGCGGTATTAAAAAATCCTTAAGTTTGAAAATAAAAATGTAAGTGAAATTTTAATTTCTTAAATTTTACTATTAATATTGTCATTTGGGATTCACCCCAGAAGGCTTTATATCATCACTGGCTGTGATGGAATTGTAATTCTTTTTAAATAGATATACTTGAATTGACAGATTATTTGGGTTCGAGATTCAGAAGATTCGATTCGGGTTCGGTATTCAGCGAAAGTTTTATTTAAGATTCGCTATTCAGATTCGATTCGGTAAAATTGGGGTTCAACCCATCCCTAGACGACAGTGTCATGGACTACAACCCACCTTCTTCGGTCATATCTCAGTGGTCACTAATGGGCAGGGCTCATGGTGTCGCGCGATGCTCTCAGTCTGCACACCCGTAATCTTTGGTTCCAGCTTGGCGCTTCAGTCATGAGGACGAAATGAATGTGTCATGTGTAAGAGTTTAGTTTTTCTCCACAAAAGAGGGAGATGTGCTGTAGTGTAGGGCGCGCCATATAATTCTAATTGAGTGCGCCAACTAAGTACTTACAATGCCCACCATCAGAGGCACACGAGACTAGAGACAAACAGCACGCCTTCTACGAATGAATGCGGATGTAGCACGGAGTCGTGCAGGCAGTTGTGTAGTGAATGCCAAACTATTAAGTTGTTATGTTGAGTTCTGTACTTAACAGCCGACGCAGGCCATATATGTTAGACTTTATATGATAAAGTTCAAGGGTTACAACACACACAAAGAGATGAAACTAAATGGAAGAACAGATTTATTAGGACATGCAGACGACATTGCAGTGTTAGGAGAGTTAGAAGAAGATATGGTTGAAACTGTGAAGAACCTAGCACAAAATTCAAGTAAGATCGGGTAATGGAGGTGTCCAGAGAAGCTCCTAATAAAATCCCATTACAGGTAGGTATTTTGAACTTTGTTAAAGTGGAAAATTTTAAGTAACTGGGTGCATGGTTCAACAGACAAAACAACTTAAAACAGGAAGGGAACTAACACATTATGAATGGGTCTATAACATATTTCAGTATGACGCACATAATGTCATTAAAGAATCTGTCAATTAAGACCAAAATTAAAGCACACAATTTAGTAATAGTATAGCTCAAGCAAGAAGTCATGGCCTGTGTGCAGAAAAGCATTCTCAAGTTGTGTGCATGGCAAGTCTGTTCCTTTGTATATGAGGGTCGGCCAGCACAGTTACACATTGCCTGCTGGGTCGTACACTTTGTCTGTTAAACCAGCAGTCAACTGTGCCCCGCAATCAACTGAGGCCGCCACCCATCCATAAAAAAACTAGCGCCCAAGTTGAGGGCCACAACTTTTTGCACAAGCCATAGCAGTGTTGTTGTATGAAACAAAAATGCTAAGTACAACAAGGAAAGATGAAGACAATTTGTTAGTGCTTGAAAAAAAAAAAGAAAGAAAGAATGAAAAAGAAAAAAAAACTCATGGAGACGGAGAAAGAACCAAGAACTGTATGACCTGATGAAGCAACCCAACAACATACAAAAACTGAAAGCATGGAGAATACGTCTGGCAGGCCACATAACTAGAAGACCAGACACCTCATGGCCAAAAGCAATTCTTATGGATAGTTCTGATGGTACCCATCCAATTGGAAGACCCAGAAAGCAATGGGAGGATGAACTATGTAAAGACCTTTGTCAGCTAGGAATCCATGACAAATGGATGCAAAGTGCACAAGCTCGTCATCTATCGAGATACACTGTGAGGTAAGCGCATGATCTACAGGATCCTTGATTTCTGATTTAATTAATTGCTTCAAATCCTGCCACTCCCTCCTGACACTCCTTTAGCCTTTTATCCTCTCATGCCCCTTTCCTTCACCGTATTCACTGCTGCATCTCACATTCCCACCTATCAGAGCCTTTCACAATCCATCTTACAAGCAGGACTTTCCATCCCCACCCTTATATGGCATCCTTTCCCCTCCACTTGCCTTCTAATTCACTGCCAAGATGTTTGTGAGACAGGAGCATATGGTTGTCTGAGTGATTGTGTGAATCTGTGTGCTCCTTTTTCAGATGAAAATTTGAGTTGTGTGAATATGATAGCTTATTTTCCATGCTGACAGGCAAAGAGCCTCTTTATGATGAGTTGTTATCTATCCTACATTATACCGCACAATAAACTTAGTTTCGGTGCGGGCAGTGGCGGGTTAGACCAAGACTGTTTTGGCTTCCCTCAAAGAATCAATCCTCCATTATTCACATTCCAATCAGCTTTTCCAATGTTAGAATATTATTTCTGCATTTCTCAATATTTACTTTTCATTGTAAACAATCTGCACCTGACCACACATCAATAATATGGGTAATTCCATTAAGCTTTGAGAGTGGGAATCATTTATACAGCCTACAATGCCTGCTTCCCTTATCGACATCTACATGGGTACTCTGAAGTTCATGGCAGAGGGTTCATTCTCTAATACCTAGTGGGAAAAAGGAACACCTAAATCTTTCTGTATTTGATCTGATTTATCTTATTTTATTATAATAGTCATGTCTCCCTATGCAGGTGGGTGCTAACAAAGTTATGTTCACATCCTGAAGAGAAAGTTGGCGAAAGAAATTTCGCAAATAGATCTCGAACCAACAAATAACGCCTTTCTTTCAATGATTTCGACCCCAACTCATGCGCCATTTCCGTGACACTCTCTCCCCTATATCACGATTATACAAAACGAGCTGCCCTTCTCTGAATTTTCTCCAAATCATCCATCAGTCCCACCTGGTATGGATCCCACAATGTGCAGCAATACTCCAAAATAGGACGCAAAAGTGTAGTGTAGGCCATTTATTTAGTAGAAATGTTGTAACTTCTAACTGTTCTGCCCATTAAACGAAGTCTTTGGTTCGCCTTCCCTACAATATTTTCTATGTGTTCTTTCCAATTTAAGTAGTTCATATTTGTTACTCCTAGATATTCAGTACAATTGATAGCTGTAGGTTTGACTGATTTACTGTGTAACTGAAGTTTAAACGGATTTCTTTTAGTGGTCATATGGATGACCTTATATTTATCATTATTAAGGGTCATTTGCCATTTTTTGGACCATGCAGATATCTTATCTAAATCATTTTGCAATTGTTTTTGATTTTCTGGTGTCTTTATTAACTGATAAAGGACAGCATCATCTGCAAACAGTCTAAGAGAACTACTCAGATTGTCTCCTAAAATGTTTATAAAAATAAGGAACAGTAGTGGCTCTATAACACTTCCCTGGGGAATGCCAGATATCATTTCTGTTCTACTCAATGATTTACCGTCAATCACAACATACTGTGTCCTTTCTGACAGGAAAAAACAAATCCAATTGCACAACTGTGATGATTTTCCATAAGCACACAATTTGATTATAAGATGCTTGTGAGGTACAGTGTCAAAAGCATTCCAGAAATCTAGATATACAAAACCTATTTGACATCCCTTGTCGATAGCACTCATCACATCAAGTGTTTCACAAAAACGATACTTTTTGAATCCATGTTGACTCTGGGACAACGGGACAACAGGTCGTATCTCTTCAAGGTAGTTCATAATATTTGAGGAAAGTATATCTTCAAAATCATTTGGTGAACAGTTGTAGCACTGGTATCAACTCAGATATTGAAGGTTTTTTTTTTAACTACCTTCAATAGTTCTTAAGAAAACAACTACTGTGATGTAGTGTTTGTTAATGTTGATGTTGATACCAGTCGTAAAAATATTCGAAAATTGTCCTAGAATTTGACAGCTTGGTGGCCAGAATCGGCGTTAGCAGGGCAAACCGCAAAGCAGAGCTCTTGTGCTACGTAGTTTCAGAATGTCAGCACATTTGGCTGTCGACTGCCTGCATTGTAAGACACTCATTTCTGCTTTAACGTCCACTGCAAGCAGACATGTACACAAATGAGCAGAAGTTTAATATACTACTTTTATATGGTGAATATAAAGAAAATTCCGTGTAAACAATACAGCAGTATAGGACTACCTATCTATAGGTTATTACCAATGTCCGATGCCCCAGGTAATTGCACAAATCATGAAGACACTAATGCAGAGAGGCTGCTTGATTGTCAAATCAGGAATAAGAAAGAAGATTGCAACTGGCTGAGAAGACAAAGAAGCTGTCCTATCAACACAAAATCCAGCCCTATGATCTGTCACTAAATCAAGCACTCGGCAAGCATGATTTCAAACACTCTACAGAATTTTGTTGGTTTGCCATCCTGCAGCTGAAAGATGTTTTTCCAACGTGTGCTCATTACCGATGAAGCAATGATTAATAAACATGCTAATGGAAATTTGCATAACGTGCACTGCTATGTAGCCAGAAATGCACATTGGCTTCATCAGATGCAACATAAATGGCTGTGGAGTGTAAACACAGGGTGCGGCATCATTGGCAATAGTATTGTGGGACCTATTTTCATCCCAGGCATGCTGAATGGACATTAGTAGTTTTCCAAAGCCCTTTGGGATACAATACATTCTAGTCTACATCATGGGTCCATTTACAGCATTAGTAGGTGAATCTGCATCCACTATATGTTGTAAGTTGGTTCAAGAGGAAACAATGCGTTACTATAGTGGTAGAGGCCTACTTTACAGTATACAATTACAAAGCCTAATCCATCTGATAATGCAGATTCCAGCCACCACACCTTCAAATTCTAGAACTTTTCTTGAATATTTTTATGACAGTTTCAACATCATCATGAAAAATCACTATATCACTGTTATTGTCTCCTCAAGAGCTATTGAATACAGTTATAAAAAGTAAGTGATTCCATTAAATCCTTGCTTCAGTATCTCAGTTGATTCCAGTGCTAAAACCGTTCACCAAACAAAACAATATTGTTCCTCGACATACTAGCATGTGCCAAAAACTTTGTTTCAATATGTGTAAGCGTATATAAGAATACAGTATTATAAGAAAAAAAGATATTTTTCCTGCTTTATTTAGGTACAGTATTGTAATTTGGCACTATGCTTTGCTTTAACGATCAAGATACATTTTATTTTGAACTTAATCCTGCTATAAAGAAATCAGACAATTTGACTTGGTTCCATTTTTTGTGTATATAACTCACTTAGAAAATTTATTAATGAATTCAGAGCTTTTAACAACAAGCTTTCCCACTGCTCTAATACCTTGTGACAGTACAGCCCTTGCACAGATCTTTAATTTTATAAGCATACAGGCGAAAAGATATTGAGGCAGTCTATTGGCAATAGCATTGTTGGCAGTTGACCATGCACATGGTTGAAAGCAACTGGGCCACGCGACCAAATGGACTCATGTCATGTGACCAATAAAAACCCGCTGTCTGTTTGTATGGATCAGCCTCATATGGCGGATAAGCAGAACTTGACCAAATTCAAAAATAATGGAACAAAATTAATTACTCGCAAATCAAGCGTGCTAATGGAAAGCCAGTAGCCTCACATTAAAGAGAAGGTTCAGATGAGTAAAGTATTGTAAATATACCTACGGTGTCACTCTCAGTTTCTAAACTATTTAACAATAATTTTTTTCATAATAACTACAAAATTAAAAATTCATAACTAGAGAACCAATGATCTAATTTTAATGTATAAAGTGGTAATCGATAGCTCTCGCATAGCTCTATCGGACTCTAATCACCAATGTGTTGTAACTTTTACCATTTATAAATTATGCAATAACATCTGTTTTTGTAAAAAACTTTTCTTATTTAAGGCATATCATTTTTTTACATAAACAAAATAACAGCATTACACATGTTCTATGAATAGTACAAAGCTATGTAGAATAGCTAAATTAATTATTTATGTTTATTTAACAAACCCTGCAATAACAGTTGTGAACTTGTAACTAAATATGCATTTTAGCAATATTATTTAATTCACAAGAAAACTAATTGCAGCACAGGAGTGCTAATGAGACTTCTGATCAAATTGATCTAACTTGTGTTGAACAAGTCCTGTTTAAAGTTTTGTAAAATTGTCCTGTCTAGAGAATTCTTATAGATATGACTTTGCTATTTTGATTTTTGTACAGTGTGTATCTGGGCCTCCTAGAGGCAGGATCTGCACCAGTCTGCAATTTAAAAGTTCCACTAAGATTCGCTTGTGGACCTGGAATAATTTTCGTGTCTTGCAGTTAAGACATGGGAATTACAAAATTTCGTGTGAAGGTGCGTTTACACTGAAGTTCAAAACAAATTTTTGTTCACAAAATGTTCCCAGGCAATGGTAACAACATTGTTTGTTGTACATGACTGCAACTACACTGGCGACGAACATTTGTATTCAAATCGTCTGCTACAGTGAGCTTCTGCATGTATTTGCGTTACGGAATTCTCAGAGCTAAGTTATGTCAAGTGAGGAGGAAGAAACATTAGCATGTGGAGCTGCATTATTATTGATATATCAATAAAGGAGACGGAAAGAATGACATAGTCATCAGTGGTGGATTAAAACATGTTACAAAAGTCATGGTGGAAATGACATGCTTTGTGACCTGAACATGGAAATGGTTCTGGTCTTCGTAGTTTTACAAAGATGTCGCCTTCATATATTTAAATTTTGCTGAATATTAAAGGCCTTGTTTTCTTCAAACAAGACGTAAATTTCAGAAAGGCAATTCCTGTGAAATAAAGACTTCCTGTAAGCCTCCGTTTTCTTGCAATAGAAAATTCATGCCAAAGTCTAGCATATTTATTTCGTATTTCAAAGCGTACTATACAATATCTAAAATGGTTGAGCACTTTTTCAAGGTTTGTTTGAAGGATTTAAGAGTTATGTAAAGGTAATTCATTTATTTTAATGTCACTGAAACATTGTACATTCACAGCAATAAATTTGATCCCAGCTGAATGATTGCAGTGTTATGTCCAAGAACTTTAAAATTTTATACCCAAACCACTTTAGATTGTACATAGAGTCCCCCCGCCCCACTCCCTGTTTTCATTGTTTTTACTCTTTATTTTCCTTTTCTCCTGCCAGTATTGTGACATTAGTGTTTTTATTTTCTTATCAATGTCACTGCTGCTGGTACCCAGCTTCACAGTATTTTTTTTTTTTTTTTTTTTTTTTACTTATTTTGAAAGAATTATGTTTCTCTCATGTTCTTATGTTTCACAACCACTACTCTTTCTCATATAATGGTACAAGATGGTAAATCTTTTCCTGCTAAACTCCATCTGACAGAACACCGAAAACCACAACACAATACTCGGTTAAGTAGGAAAATTAAAACAAACACTAGCACTGTCCCTTTGATCTTTACCAACACAGCCCCGGAGCACTATGTCTGTGTTGGCAACATGTTGTCAACATCGGCAGTCTAGTAGCAGCCACGAACAATGTTGTGAACAATGTCCAGAACTCAGTGTAAACAGGCCTTGAATCTGGTATGAGTTAGTAGATTTTTGGTAGAAGTGTATGGGCGCAATATTTATTCAGTCTCTCAGAAGATTTGTGAATTGTACAAAGTAATATTATGGATGTCTGTTAATCATGATTGTGGAAGTGTACAGGAAATATCTGCCTAGCAGCCGCAGGGAAACTGTTTCATTGTGTCAGGTCTCTCCCAAAAATTTAATGTTGGCTTTGTGCAGTCTGAATGGCAGAAGAGGTGGGTGAAACAATGACCAAACTCTGGTGGTTAGACCACTAGTAATCACAGAGCGGTAATTTCTTTATCTTGATTTCTTGCCAGAGTCATGACTGCTGGGTGACAAGAGGGTGTGAACTGGCACCTAAAACCAGGGCTTCATTACTTCAGTAGTTTAGAGAGGCAAACGAGAAGACCACAAAAGGTGTAGTGAACAAGTGTCAGTGTAGTAATATTATCCAAAAATTGAAACAATTGTTGACAAAGTGATTCGTAGGCAGTGCAAGCCCAGTGGACTCTATTCTATTTTATTTATACCAAAAAAGTGGTATTGTATCCATCAGAAACAGAAAAATTAATTCTGATTTCTTCTGTACTCTGTGCTATGTCTTTAAATTATGTTTTGCCAGACAGTTGTGTGTGATATATACAAACACACACACACACACAGAGACACACGCACATACACACACAAACATACAAATATAGATTCAATAGTTACTAGAAAACTTTTCACTGTTGACTGAGTATAATACATTTTTTTAGGGTTGGGAACACATTTTTATTTCAACAGCATTAACATGTTTAAATCTTTTCTATAAAACAGACAAGTTGCATGCATTGGCAGTGAGAAATCAAATTTGGTTTGTTAGGTCTGGAGTGCCACAAGGATCGGTGCTCGGGCCACTTCTAGTTTTATGAGGTGTGTTTTTCAAGTGAGGTCCATTTTGTTGTAGACACTAGTAGTTAGCGTGCATACCACAACTAGTACATGCATTGTGTACCAGCATGCCTTGGGAACAACTGTGCTCAGTTTCAGCTCTGTAGCTAATCTTTATAGTTCTGTTCTGTGCTTTCAAAATGTTTAAGACTATCAGCTCGTCCGATGTATGTGAGATTTTCTCAGTGAAATGGTTTTTGTCAGCAAGAGACCTATGTGCTGCAGAAATTCATCAACAGATTTGCAAAGTGTATGATGATACTGTTATGAGTGAAAGCAAAGTGCGTAAATGGGTACGAGATTTCAAAAATGGCCATGACAATGACAATGATGAGGACCGCTCATCACCCTTCTTCGATTACAGACGATTTGGTGGTTTCAGTAGAAGCAAGGATTTGTACAAACAGGCGCTTCACAATAACAGGTTTCTCAAACAAATTTCCTGACATGTCAAGATCAGTTCTTTACAAAATTGTTTCAGAACATCTACAGTTTAGGAAACTGTGCACTTGTTGGGTCCTGAACTCCTAACAGAGGACCACAAAAAACAAAGATTTGAGTATGTGATGAAGTTCTTGACTTGTTATCAAAAGAAGGTGACGGCTTCTTGAGTCAGATCGTAACTGGAGACAAAACATGGGTTTCGCATATCATGCCCAAATCAAAGTAACAGATTGGCCAATCAGGCTCTGTCCGAGCAAAATCATGTAGTCGGTGTTTTGGGATAGGCACGGCGTTTTGTTGGTCAACTGCATGCAACAAGGAACCACTATCTATGCAGAAGCATACTGCCAAACCCTGAGAAGGCTACATAGAGTGATTCAAAACAAAAGACGTGGCATGCTGACAAAGGGAATTGTCCATCTCGATGACAATGCAAGACCTCATACTGCAGGTCAGACCCACAATTTGTTGGACAGTTTTGGCTGGGAAACTTTAGACCACCCACCCTTCAGTCCTGATTAGCGAGCGATTACCATCTGTTTCTCCACCTCAAACAACACCTCAGTGGCAACCGTTACAATGATGCTGATGACATGAAAACGGCAAAGGACTCATGGTTATTGGATAAGGCAGCAAGTTTTTATGAAGAGGGCATTTTAAAATTGGTAGGAGGTATGATTAGAGTTTGAACAAACTTGTCAACAATGTCGAAAAATCTAGTAAAGTGTGTACTTTCAGAAACAAACAAAATGCTGATTTTGCATATGTCTGCCCTGGTGTGTGTGTTTGTTTACCGATCATTATTCCCCCAAGGTAAGTCTTTCCTCTCCTGGGATTGGAATGACTCCTTACCCACTCCCTTAAAACCCACATCCTTTCCTTTTTCCTCTCCTTCCCTGCTCTTTCTGATGAAGTAACTTTAGGTTGCAAAAGCCAGTTTTGTGTGAGTGTGTGTGTGTCTGTTTTTAAAATATAAAAAATAGACGAAGATTACTCACCAGGCGAAGGAGCACAGGTGTGACAGCATCACAAATAAATAAATGAATACTGTGTGTGTGTATTCATTTATTTATTTGTGATGCTGTCACACCTGTGCTCCTTCGCCTGGTGAGTAATCTTCGTCTATTTTTTATATTTTATTTTTCCTGCTAGGAATTTTTCGTCTTAATATGTTTATGTTTTTATTTTTATTTGTATTTGTATATTAAGGAAACAGTGCCTTCTCACCTGGTAAGCCCAACTTTCTTTACAGTTTTTAAATATAGATATACATATAATTAATATTAACTTAAGACTTTCCTCAGTTTAGCTGTTTCAAGATTCATGTCATCATCTCCATGACTGCCACTTGCAGCTGGTCCACCTTCTTGACCACTAATGCATTATTGGTACACATGACTCTTCATCCTGAAGTTCCCCACACATGTAACATTATCTTCAAAATATACAAAACTGTCCAAAGCTGTACCCTCCAGTAGAGCTAGCTCAATACCAGACAGGACATCACCATCACCAATGTTCTCATCTTCATCATCATTAATGGCAATCTCTTCCAGTAAGTCACCAGCTTTATGGAAGCAATTACTGATTGTGGAGGACAACATCGGTGGCCAGGTGGCCAAAATAAATTCTTTGGCTTCTTGTAAATTAATGGAGAGATTTCCATTTCTGCACCAGTCAGCACTATCAAATGTTAAACTAGCATTTTTCTATAATACACTTCAAAATTTGCAATTCAGATCAAATGGTTGTAGAACACTGGACAGTTTTATGAGAAAATTCCACTCGAACATTTTTCAAAAGTACTTGGGACTGAAGTGCTGTACATCTATCAATCCTCCTTTTTTACTTACTGTTCCATTAAAACAATAGTAATCCAGAATTTCTTCATTTGATTCACTTTTGGTAGATTTTGTGTATACATCTTTCAAACATTTTGGATTGTTATCTTTTTGTATTGCACGTAAAAGAAATTTGTCAAAACCATCAATATAATGACCAATAAATGGCTAAAAGCATGAATATTCAAAGATGAACTGTTTGCCTGAGAGCAGCCAATATCCTGTGGTGGAACATGCCCGCTGACATAGCTCAAGAGACCTGTGTTACACCACATATGGAATCTTTTTACTCCCACATAACACCAGTCCCCCCACAGCTACACAGGTAGCAACTAGCCATCGAAACAGATCTCTCTTCCCATCATGCCCCTGGCCTCAACCTACTTTAGCCTCTCCCTCTCCATCAACTTAAGCCCACAATCAGGCTCCTCATTTCTCCATGTCTCACTCCTACTCTTCTATCTTCTCATTTTGTGTGTATGTGTGTATTTTCATATAATGTGAGTTTATTTTTCACTTTTTTTGCATCTGTTTCTTCTTACAATTAGAATGTCAATAATGAAGGATAGACAATAACTCACCGTAGAGAGGCTCACTGAGCTGCTGACAGGCACAAAAATAGATAATCACATTCACACAATCACTCAGACAACTATACACTCACAACCACCAAGTCCAGCCACCCCAGTGCCAGAAGCATCTAGACTGTGAGTGAGGTGGGGAGTAGAGGGGGGGGGGGGGGGGGGGGAAGGAAGCTGGGTAAAGGTGGGGTGAAAATTTCCACGTTGCATAATGGACTGTAAAGGCCCTCTGGAATTTGAATTGCAGCAATGAATACAGTAAAGAGAAGAGGCGGGAAATGATAAAAGAGAGGCATAGAGGAATGAGGGGAGAGAGTGGGGGGGGTGGATTTGAAACTATAAACATAATAAGGAAAATTAACATTTTTCCCCTACCACTCACCATTATTTAGTTCATTTCACATAGATCCCCTTACTTCTCCTTTCTTTTTCTATCCTCTTTGGTTTGCAACTGACAAGGCACAGAGCTCAGCATGCAATATACCCTTCACTCCATCTTTTTCCCATGACATATGCTGTGAGTAACTCAAACACACTTTCCCTTTTACATCTACATCTAAATCGACATAGATACTCTGCAAGTGCATGGCAGAGGGTTCATTGAAATGCTTTTATGATATTTCTCTACAGTTCCACTCTCTAGTAACTCATGGGATAAAGAAATCCTAAATCTCTCTCTTTTTGATATGATTTCTGTTGTTTTATTGTCTCTGGCTGGTCACTATCCGTTTTGAATTTTTATTTTATATTTTTATTCACAGCTCTGTGGTAGAGTTCCTTCAGATTAAGCAACTGTGTTGATTTAATTAGGTCTGTGTTGTTGTAATTAGGTAGTTCTTTCCAGTGACATTGAAACATATTATTCTAATTATACACAATTAGATAAAAAATACTACCGTCGTGGTTTTGTAGGAACTCTTTCCAACAATCGCTCAGCCAGAGGATTAATATCAATTGAGTCTCCCGACTGTGAGGGAGATAGTCTTGAGTCTGCATCCATAATAGTTGATACAGATAAATCTGAAACAAAGAACAATTAACACAGATATCGATGACACAATAACTAAATATTTGAATATTAAGGTAAGACTTTAAGACGCTTCTCGTCAGTCTCCAATGGTTATGTTGGCAACAGATGAACAATTAAGTGTTGAACTGCTTTCACAACCCGCAGATATCCTCCTGATCTGGTACAGAAGCAAATTGCCAGGGCCACTTCCTCATCCTTCCAAACCCAGAACCTTCCACAAAAAAAAAAAAAGTGCCCCTCTTGTCACCGAATACTTTCTGGGATCAGACTCAGAATGTGGCTCGCCAGCAGGCATATGACTTCCTTAAATCCTGTCCCAAAATGATATCCATCCTTTATGACATCCTTCCCACTCCACGAAGAGTGTCCTTCCGCCACCCACCAAACCTTCGTAACCTCCTACTCCATCCCTATGAAATCCCCAAACCACCTTCCCTGCCCTCCAGCTCCTACCCGTGTAACCTCCCCTGTAGTAAAACCTGCCCTAAGCACCCTTCCACCACCGCTTACTCCAGTCCTATAACTCGGAAGGTGTACACGATTAAGGGCAGAGCCACTTGCGATAGCACCCTCGTGATTTACCAACTGACATGCCTAAACTGTGAAGCTTTCAATGTGGGAATGAACAACAACAAACTGTCCATTTGCAAGAATGGACACAGACAGACAGTGTTTATTGGCAATGAGGATCACCCTGTGGCTAAGCATGCCTTGGTGCACGGCCAGCACATCTTGGCACAGTGTTACACAATCCAGGTTATCTGGATACTTCCCACTAACACTAACATTTCAGAACTTCGGAGATGGGAACTTGCCCTTAAGCATATTCTCTCGTCCCGTTGCCCACCTGGTTCCAACTTCTGCTAAAATCACCATTCTATAGCATCTTTTCCTCTGTTATCTGGACGGAGCCTCTGCCTCAACTGGTATCTCTGTCCAACTTCTTTGCTTTCTACAAATGTCTACCTTGGCGTGTGTATGTTTGTTTACCTTTCCTTTTTTCAACTAAGGTAAGTTCTTTCACTCCTGGGATTGGAATGACTCCCCATCCACTCCCTTAAAACCCGCATCCTTCCCTTTTTCCCTCCTTCCTTCCTCTTCCTCTGATAAAGCGGCCAACAGTTGCAAAAGCTTGAATCTTTGCGTTTGTGTGTATTTTCATTTGTCAACAAGCCGTGCTTTGGGTAAGTTAAACAATCTCTATTTTTATACATATTTTTCCCACCAGGAAAGTTTCCCTAATATATATATATATATATATATATATATATATATATATATATATATATATATATATATATATATATTGGTCGCTTCTTCAGGAAAAGAGGAAGGAAAGATGAGAGAAAGGAAAGGATACGGGTTTTAAGGAAAGGGAAAAGGAGTCATTCCAATCCCAGGAGAAAAGGGAATCCCAGGAGAAAAGGGAAACAAACGCACATACACCCACACACATGCAAACACAACAAGATAGACATTTGTAGAAAGCAAAGACGTTGGACAGAGATAACAGTTGAGGCAGAGGCTCTGTCCAGAGAACCGAGACAAAGATTTTAAAGATGGTGGGCCGGAATTTGAATTTAGCAGAGGTTGAGACCAGGTGTGCAACAGGAAGAGAGAATATGCTGAAGGGCAAGTTCCCATCTCCAGAGTTCTAAAAGATTGGTGTCGGTAGGAAGTATCCAGATGACCCGAATGTTGTAACACTGTGCCAATATGTGCTGGCCATGCACCAAAGCATGTTTGGCCACATGGTGATCCTCATTACCAACAAACACTGTATGCCTGACTGTTCATGCGAATGGACAGTTTGTTGCTTCACAGTGCAGGCATCTCAGTTGGTAAATCACGTGGGTACTATCGCAAGTGGCTCTGCCCTTGATCGTGTACACCTTCCGGATTACGGGACTGGAGTAAGTGGTGGTGGTAGGATGCATAGGGTAGGTTTTTTCAACGGGGGTGGTTACATGGGTAGGAGCCAGAGGTAGGGAAGGTGGTTTGGGGATTTCATAGGGATGGACTAGGAGGTTATGAAGGTCGGGTGGGTGGCGGAAAGACACTCTTGGTGGAGTGGGAAGGATGTCATGAAGGATGGATCTCATTTCGGGGCAGGATTTAAGGAAGTCGTATCCTTCCTGGAGAGCCACATTCAGAGTCCGCTCCAGTCCCGGAAAGTATCCGGTGACAAGAGGGGCACTTCTAGGGTTCTTCTATGGAAGTTTCTGGATTTGGGGGATGAGGAAGTGGCTCTGGCAATTTGCTTCTGTACCAAATCAGGAGGATAGCTGCGGGATGTGAAAGCTGTTATTAAGTTATTGGAGTATTGGTTCAGGGATTCGGGACTGGAGCAGACTCATTTGCCACGAAGACCTAGGAGGTTTTCTACAGCCTAGGTCGACGAGCCTGTCCTTTGGGTAAGTCATCCAATTTCTATTTTTCATATATATACAGAGAGACAGAGAGATGGTTAAACTTACCAGGCCAAAAAGCACAGGTTCATAGACAGACACAAAAATAAAAACCCACACAAACACACAAATGTTTAGCTTTTGCAACTCTATGTTCTATGTTGTTTCTTCAGAAAAAGAGCATGGAAGGAGAGGGAAAAAGTAAAGAATGTGGGCTTTAATGGCGTGGATGAGTCATTCCAATCGCGAGGGAGGAAGGACTTATCTTGGGGGATCCTCTCCTAGGGTTGACATGACTCCTCACCCACTCCCTTAAAACCCACATCCTTTCCTTTTTCCCTCTCCTTCCTTGTTCTTTTTGAGAAGAAGCAATCTAGGGTTGTGAAAGCTAAGCATTTTTGTGTTTGTGTGTGTTTTTATTTTTGTGTCTATCCATGAACATGTGCTTTTTCGCTTGGTAAGTTAAACCATCTCTATTTTTATAAATATTTTTCTATCAGAAATGTTTCGTTTACAGCAGAGTTATTTTTAACATGAACTGCGAGTTAGTGGACATTATTATTATTATAGGCCTAGTAATTAGCTTACAGAAACATCACTGAAGTATATCAGATTGTTTATGGAAGTTGCTGTTTCATGTAGTTTGTGTACTGCAGTCATATTAACCTTCCTATTGTGAACAAATCTAAATGAGCCATCTCATTTTGTAAAATTAACATATGAAACTCTTTCAGTTTATTGCTTGCGTGAAGTAGGCATACTCTACAGTCATCCAGCTTTTCACTTTTTGGTACCGGTACTGATTACACTTTTTGTGACAAGACATATGATAGTAGCAATTAAATAAAGATGAAACTAGTCTCATTTTGTATTTGCGTCATTGTCTGCGAAAATAATTTCGGTTTTCGTTTCTACACTAATATTAAAATATTGGTAAACTTTTAGTTACGGTATCTATTCAATGTGCTGATGTTGCCAACGACCTTTGAATGCTCTCTGAAAACTCACCCACATAGAATGACAGACAATAATTTCTCGTGTTGACCGTGAAATAAGTAATTACTACTATTCCTGCTCCATGGCAGACACCTTCCTGTATGTACCGTAGCTGTTAAATAAATTTATCCGCATAGAGCGAAAATCCGTCGCCAACATTGGCACACTACTCCGCCGAGACCGTACGTGAAATTTAATCACACTTGTTATTACTTACGACGAATACAGAAACGAATAGCAATAGGCTTAAAAAAATTCGCTGGCTTCGATGCATTATGACACAAAAGGTAAAGTTTTAGCGTACGGTATATGTCACTTTCCAGCCGTGTAGGACACAAAATCTTTACTATTGAGCAGCTGCTGCCTAGTGACGTTGAAACTATTAAAATTCTGGATTGAAGGATTATCTTCCAATTACTTTCATTTACATTTACTTTCCTACACGTCGGACAAAGTTTCTTTAACAATCGAAATAATTCGCGAATGTTAGTTTCAATTGTTACAATTAAGTGGTTTTCTGCGATAAAGAAAACTTCGTTTTAGTAGTTACATAATTTCTTATTTTCAATTTAAACTTGATTACACTTTATACTTTTAACAGAGAATGCCACTGTAGTTCTCTTTTTTTCTTCTGTCCCATAGTTTAAGAATTTTAAAAGTGGCGTTAATAAGTGGGAAAACTAACTTTCAAGATGAAATCGTAATGCTTTCCAATTACTGATTATAGGTTTTAAAACCTTATCCCACAGTAGGAAAAATTACAACAAGAAATAAAATTTAAAAAAAATAACTGAAGATGATGCTAATTACGGCCAGGGACAAAAGATCTTCAAAGAACTTTCCCAACGTACACTACTATACACGGTAAGGCTGCCTTCGCTGGTGGTGGAAACGTGATTACTGTAAAATCCAGCACAGAAAAAGGTTCCTATAATACGTACATTAAGTGACCAAACCCCGTCATGAATTATTCATATTACCCTGTATGTTCCCATCGATAAGAGTAGCTAATTAGCCTACAAAGGTATGGTACTGAAATGGAGATGATGATAAGAATGTTGAGGCTTATTCAGCTTACAAAATAAAGGGCTTGGGTGTTTCTTACAGTGTTATATGAAAGCAAATGAATAATAATAATGATACACAAGGATATAAGGTTTTTAAGTAAGCCTAAGGTTACACAAAAGTAAACAGTATCTAGTAAATTATCATTAAATGTGAAACTGACTACGGTACGTGGTTTCTCTCAATAAGATTGTGTTACAGTGAAAGAGAAATTAAACAAAGACAGCTTACACAGGTATAAGCATGAGGAAGGGGACCCTTCCCCCAACCCCCACACGTTCATATGGTTAGCTATAAAGTCCCTGGGATATAACTTTTTGTGTAATATACAAAATTTAATTACTGAGGCACAAATCTCGAAACTAAATAACTCACTTATTTTGTAATCTTGCAACCTCCCTTCTTCACCCCATCCTGGTAAAATTATTTTGGATGCCCATTAATAATTATATGCCGAGATTAGCGACATGAAAGAACACTTGCCTTTGAAATTGACGAAAATTAGTTACACCTGTTTGGAACTCCACACTTTATAATGGTTGCTCCAAACTTGTTATCAAAGATGTATGAATCAAGTTGTCGCTATAGCAACTCCACGCACCTGATTGATTTATTCTCATTTTATAACTATACTTAGGTTACGGTAATACAGCATCGACTGGTGCATACATTTCTGTTACCTTTCATTTGAACACAGGAAGAGACTGCCCTTCTTATCAAGTAAACGTTCCCAGAAAGATTGAATTTCATAATTTCGTATATGTTCATAAACTGATCACCTCCATACACACGAAATAATTATTCATAAAATACCATCAAGTGATTCTATTTAGGCACAGTTTAACTAGATATGATATATTATAGATTAATGTACCGGTACCGTACCTGAACTTCTTACTTCACAATTCACATGAAACACTATTGTTACGTCGCATAAATCGAACGATACAGTATATCTAATGCGTAGCCTATTAGTGCATCTCGATACATCTTATAAATATATGTCATTTTAGTCCGGGGAGACAGTCTCTTCGTACCCCAAACAGCATCTGATTTTTAAGGAAAAAAAAACAGGGACGTGAAATACTTAAACTTATTTCGTGTAACAGAATAAAGAAGACTTCTCTCCAAAAAATGGGGGAGGGGAGAGTATTGATTTCGTATAATAGTGGACGAATATCAGAAAAGTTTAAGGAGAGTTTACTCTTGGGTGGGGGATTGCACCAATGGTTCAATCACGTCGAAACATTGCATTAACCATTAGTACCCCTACCGTATTGTTGGGCGCACAGGCAAAAAACGCTGTGTTTAAGGGTGTGTTACGCGGAGCGTATTTGGTCGCTAGTCGGTGGTGTATTTGGACTCAGCTGCTAAATTCGCTCCGTGGAAACAAGGACAGCGAACAAGTCGCTGCTCCGAAACGCGAGCGACTAATATTGAAGGGTGGGCTACTTTAGACTCTGGTCCCTGGCGTTTTTGATCGCTTTCAAGTGCTGGTCGCTCCCTATCATATACAGGAACAGGAGCGTATAAAGTAGCAACCAGTAGAGTCAACATGTCAAATGAAGTAATAAATACTGGCGTTGTATTTCTCACAACAGTCTTACAAGAACAATTAATCTACGAAAAGCAAAATGGAAAAGTAGGAAAAAATAAAAGAAAATGGATAAGTTAGATTGCGGGGAGAGATAAATACGGTGCTTCTGCAAATCTTTTGAGAGAATTATCGTGTGAAAGTCCTTCTGCCTACAAAAAATAATGACGGTGACATAAGAAAATTTTTATACATTACTATAAATGGTAGATGATAAAATAAGGAGACACAATATCGTCATGAGGATGGCGATCTCGCCAAGAATAAAATTTAAATAATCCTTATATTTTAATGTCCCATAATATTGGAAAACTGATAAATTTTCAGAAATTTTATTACAATTCCACTTCATATTTTGTTTGGTGGGAAACAGAACTTTTAATATGTTTATTTACGTCAATGATTACGAAATTTCTCGTCGTTTTGACAACCGGTTCCGGTCAGTGATGACAATTTTCAAGTCTACAGCAAATCAGAAACATGACACATCTGGTATTAGACTACCTTATAAAACATAAATAAGGCATTACAGTCATCAATACATAAAACGTGGTTAAAAATTTATACAGCATACATGTTGTTACATTCCTTAATCTAATATACAGTAGCTATGATGGCATAACAGTGTATCTTCATTAAGGAATGTAACAACACGTATGATGTATATTATTTTCAAACACGTTTATATATTGATGACTTTAATACCTTATTTATGTTTTATATGGTAGTCTGTTACTAAATATGTCCTTCTGTTTCTGATTTGCTGTAGAGTTGAAAATGGTAATCACTTACCGAAACCGGTCGTCAAAACGTCGACGAGAAATTTTGAGATGTCCGACGTAAATAAAGATATTAAAAGTAATTATAAAATGGATCACTGATATAAATTTGCGACGATGGCGCATTAGGGAAACAGAACTGTTTAGTATCACCTTACCCCCAAAACAATGTATCATACAAGGTGTCGTATGCTACGTTGTGTTTCAATTGTTTTTACGAAGACGCTAGCGTCTGAAGTCGCTCCGTGAGCGTATTCATTCGCTATTTGCCCGTGCACAAAGCGACAACAGACGCCAGCGACCAAATACGCTCCGTGTAATATACCCTGAAGTCAAAGTGATACCACGCTATCGGTGAGGCAACTTAATATGAATAAACAATAAAGATTAAATTGATTATAAGAGATTATCTAATTTTCACTCCCATAGTTATGAGATAAATGACTGTTCCTTCTCTGTATATCTCTTTGTTTTTCTTAATGATATAGGCACCTCCCGAGTTTTTACTACATCTTCCGAAATGTTTAAGCTTCAACTTACAAAAATAAAAATTTCGGATCTAGCAACACTGGATCTGCTGTATACAACGGTAGTGACTATTGTACTGAAGCCGGTCGTCTCACAGAATATTTTCGAAACGAGCCTGAAGTTTGAGTATAGAGCGAATTAGTTGCGGCTCATGGATAATGTTTCATCTTATCGGATTTTACCATTTTATTAGCCTTGTTTCGATTGATCTTTCTATACGTGACTATGCAAGCTTTCTCGCCGTAACATCATATACTATATCTCCTTAGGTATTCTGCCGGATCAGGACATCTATCGGAAGTGGGTTCAATCTATGTTTGTACATTGCTCGTTTATTTTCAATTTCCATGTATATAAATATGTTGTTGTTGTGGTCTTCAGTCCATAGACTGGTTTGCTGCAGCTCGCCACGCTACCCTGCCCTGTGCAAACCTCTTCATCTGAAAATATGAACAGCAACCTACATCCATTTGGAATCTGCATACTGTATTCGTCCCTCGGTCTCCCTCTCCGATTTTTAACTCACACACTTCCCTCCAATGCTAAGTTGACAATTTCTTGATGTCTAAGAATGTGCCCCACCAACCAACCTTTCTCTTACTCTACATGTGCCAGAAATTCCTTTTCTGCCCATTTCAGTTAAGCACCTCCTCATTAGGTACATGATCTAACCAGTGGCGTAGCTATGTCACCAAGGGCCCTGGGGGCAAAAATGACTTTGGGGCCCTCTTTACACTAATACTGTACAGATGCAAAACTACTTCATCAGCTCCTCACCACCTACTGGAAGACATAATTTGACAAACCTAAATACTACTAAGTAATTGTGTGTCACACAACAGATGTTTAATCGTAATCTTTAACATAAATGTACAGGTTTGTTATGCTTTCACGAAAAATTAATGGTTCGATTTGGATGAAATTTTGCAGAGGGATTTGATTGATTGATTTTTCCAGGGAAGCCAAAACAGTCTTGGTCCAACCCGCCACTGCCCGCACTGAAACTAAGTTTATTGTGCGGTATTTGCTCCCTGTATATCTAGTAAAGCCAACCAATGCCCTTGAACAGTGCAAGGAGTCCCTTTACCAGTTCTTTATTACACACAATTTCTTCGGGTCTGGTTGTCCCAAATGTTCTGTGCCTTTTACTCTCCAATGCAATGCATTCGAAGATTAGATGTGATGCAGTTTCATCACCGTCATCACAGATCCTACATTTAGGGTCATCTTCTGTTATTCCCATTGTACGTAGGTGTTTTTTGAAAATCCCATGGCCTGTCAGCAATCCATCCATGAGTCTAATCTCTCTCCTGTTCAGACCCAGGATTGCAGAGCTTCTTTTAAAACATGGCTTTGGCATCATTACCTTGCCATGTTTTTGTTGATGGACTTTGGTCCAATATTCTACGTGCTGTCTTCTGAGCCAGTTACGTAGCTCCAATTTGATCATTGCCTTGGTGATTGTCAGGACAGGTTCCAGTCCAATAAATAGAGTCTCTGCCGCCATCCTGGCTAATCTGTTGGCATGTTCGTTGCCACTGATCCCCGAGTGGCCAGGGACCCACAATAGGGTTACTCTATTGCTTTCCCCTAGCTCCACCAGAACCCTGTGACAATCTGAAACAATTTTAGACCTTGTTGCAGGAGCTGCCAATGATCTCAGGGTTGCCTGGCTGTCTGAATAGATATAGATAGATGCTACGATTTTTGTAGCACCTACGCAAATTCTCCTCCACACACGCCCTGATGGCAGTGATTTCAGCCTTGAATACTGAGGCCAGTTTTCCTAGAGAAATGGCGCCCTCCAGTCTTGGCTGCTCCCCATATACCCCGGCCCCAACACCTTGGTCTGATTTTGACCCGTCAGTGAACCAGACAATATCCCCCATACGGTGTCGAACTATTTTCTCCCATTACTTCCAATTGTTATATTAAAAGGCTTGTTGAAGCAGTATGAGGTTATAATATAGTCGGCTGGCATTTCCCCAACCTTTCCTATATTTACCTCACTCACTATTTTAGTGTGTGATTCTGGATATCCCAAAGAGTTCCAGTTGTTGCCAGATTTGAGTCTGTACGCACCAACCGTTGCCTCCATCTTGACCCAAAGGTGTAATGGGGGCATATCCAGCATGGTTTCCATCCCAGCAGTTGGTGTGCTGCTAATTCCACCTGTTATGGCTAAGCAGGCTAATCTCTGCACCTTACCAAGCTCCTTAGCAGCAACCTGCTGTTCTACCTTTTTCCACCACACGACCGCCCCATAGGTGATCCTGGGTCTAATCACTGTGGTGTATATCCAGTGCATACCCTTGGGGCTCAGGCCCCAACTTTTGCCACAACCTCTCCTGGTACTCACAAGAGTACCTTTTGCCTTGAAGCAAATATTCCTGATGTGAGGGGTCCATATCAGTTTCTCATCTAGGGTAACCCCTAGATATTTCACTGTCCCCTTGACAGGTAGCGCTTCATTGAAAAGCTTTACATTCCAACTTGAATGTTGTATATTCTTCTTTGTGAATGGTACAACAACAGTCTTCTAAGGACTAACCCTCAGATCCTGTTTTCTGCACCAGTCTTGCACAATGTTCAATGCACCTTGTGCCATATTCTTTACTGTGTCAGCAAATTTGCCAAGTATTACTGTGACAAGATCATCTGCGTATCCTTGGCAAAAGTACTGCCTAGAGTTTAATTCTCCAATGAGATCATTCACCACTAGATTCCACAATAAAGGGGAAAGAACTCTTCCTTGCGGGCAACCCATAGTGGTGTTGATTACCATTTTTTCATTCATCATGGTAGCTTCTACCTTTCTTCCACTGAGCATGGCCCTAGTCCACCTACATATAGTGGTCCCTAGGTCATGCACCTCTGCTGGCCTAACCATGGAATAGAAGGTCGCGTTGCAAAAGCCCCCTCTATGTCCAGGAAGGTACAGAGGGCTAGTGCTTTCTCCACCTTCCCAATGAGTTGGTGGAGAGCTGTCTCACATGATTTACCTGGCTGATATGCATGTTGGTTTGAATGTAGAGAAGCCCTACTTAACCTCCTTTCTCCAACATGCACATTAACCAGATTTTCCAATGTCTTAAGAATGAAGGAGGACGAGGCTGATTGGTCTCATATCCTTGGCCTTGGTATGATCAATTCTCCCTCGTTTAGGAATGAAGACAACCTTCACTGCCCTCCAGGCATTGGGAATGATTCCTGCTGCTAGGCTAACCCTGAATAACCTGCATAGGAATCTAATAAGATTTTCTCCCATTTGTTGCAGGAGAGCTGGAAAGATTCCATCGGGGCCAGGTGACTTGAATGGCTGAAACGTTCCCACCGCCCATTGGACCTTACTGAGATCAACACACTCCTTGGCCAAATTCCAGTCCTCTTTGCGAATACCTGAGAACCGTTGTCTCTCAGGAATCACATTCTGGTCTGAGTTATCCCCCAGAGTATATTGAGGAAAGTGAGTCTTGAGGAGCAGTTCCAGCGTTTCATGTGCTGTCTTTGTATACTCCCCATCCTCCTTCCTCAATGTTCCTCCTGGATTAGTTGGTACCCTAGTGAGGATTTTATGAAGCCTCGCTTGAGCAGCCATGCCCTCCACTTCCTCACAGAATACCTTCCAGGATGCCTCCTTTGCCCGTCTGATGGCAAGGTTGTAATTGACAAGGGCCTCATGATACTTTGCCCATTGTCCTTTGCGCCTTACAAGGTTAAATAGCCTTCGTACCTGTTTCCTTTGCATTTCCAGGTTATTATTCCACCAAGGCACACTCCTATTTGTGCACTTCTTGGTGATTGAGCAGTTGTCCTGGTATGAGGTCACTATAGCAGAGGTTACAGCCTCTGCTACTTCCTCAAACTCTGCTGGATTCCTTATCAAAGTTTTAATTTCCGATAGGCTGAAGTCAAGGTCTTTCCTAAATGTCTCCTAGTCCGTTTTTCTGGGGTTCCTATAGGCCATGGTCTGTCTGGTTCCCATTTCAACCTTGAATTTAATATACATGTAATCTGATGAGGATGGCTCCAGGACCACATGCCACTGTTTGACGTAACTTCCCATCATCATGGAACCAAAAGTTATGTCAATTACTTCTTCCCTTCTACTATTCCTGAATGTAGGTTCATCACCCCTATTCAGGATCTCCAAGTTGTTAGATAGGAGAAATTCTAGAAGATGCTCACCTCTACTGTTGGTGTCCTTGCTGCCCCACGATAGATTATGGGCATTGGCATCACATCTGACCACCAGTTCGTCACCTTGCTGATGGCAGGCTTCCGTCAGTCTCCTCACTTCCAAAGAAGGAGGAGAGCTGTCTTCGCAAGGAAGGTATGCTGAGTCCAAAACAATTTCCCTCGTAATACCTTCCTCACGTTGCTGCATCCTGATGGTCACCAGGTCCCTGGAACAAAAATCCATCATTGGTATGAAAGGTATTCCATTTCTAACATAAATGCATGTTCTGGAGTTTTTTTTAGATTTCTGGCATAAATCAGCTTACCTCCAGTATCACCGAGGCCCAATACACCCCCTTTGTATAAATAGGGTTCTTGTATCAGGGCCACGTCCACCTCCTGTCTCCCCAGGTGACGGCTCAGGGCAGCAGTGGCCCCTTTACTGTGCTGCAGATTTATCTGCAGCACTTCCAGTCCCCATCTTGCTGCCATTATTGCCTTTAAGGTCTTTGATTACCCTGACGCCGACCTGCGAGAACCCTAAAAACAGTTTCAGGCCTTGCTCCCGCAATGCCTTCAGGGACTTCTCTCCGACCTCCACCACCAGGGTTCGTCCTTCCGGAATGACCTTTTGGTTAATTACCCTCCAATCCTCTGTCGAGACTTTTGGGTTTTGAACCCTTATTTTCTCGAACAGAGTCTTTGGAGAGACATCCTTAAGGATCTTTGGTACCCATATTGATACCTTTGCGGTCTTCAGGAGTTCAGCTGCTGTCTTGACCAGCAGCTTCGCATCCTTTCACGGGGATATCATGGGCACCTTGTACTTAAGCCATTCTGCTGAGTGCTCCCCTTCACAGACAAAAATGAGGGCACCGCGATCTAGATAGACCCTCCTGAATTTGGGTCCTGGACCAGCGTCCCCCCCCAATCTCTTCAAGAAGGCCATCTGCACGAGCCCCTCCTGCTGCGAGGTGATGCTTACTAGTGGGTATCCTTCTTGGACAACCGCCATTCTAAAGACCGAGACTACAGTACTATAGGTCTGTTCCCCTATTTCCTGCCTCAGCCTTTTAGAATCACGCTTGTCCAGAGAGGAGGGAGTCTTAGATTCCTCCCTAACCCTCTTGCCACCTGTCTTTGACGTCGAGGGGGGTCTGTGTATCCCCTTCAACCTGAGGCAGTCTCTTTTTTGGGGTCTTGGGCTCAAATCCTTTTGATTCCCTCCACTTACGTTTAGGAAGCCATTCTTTTTCTTCCTTCCTTTTGCTTCTGTTCCTTGAGAAGTTTCCTCCTCTGAGCCCCAGACAAGGCCTTAATCCTAATCTGGCCCAACTTCTCTGTTACAGTTCCCACTTCTTGCTCAGGTCTAGACCCTGACTGAGAAGTAGGAGTGCACCCCATCGGTCCTGATCCCGTTGTCTGAGTATCTGAGGTCTCAGATTGCCCCTCGGATTCTTTTAAAATATTTTTTTTCTCCATGTTCATCTTAGTCCCACGAGATTTGGGGATTTATGTGGTCCATACCACGATAACCCCGCGTGGTGCAAGGCTACTTACTCAGGGAGGTCGCCCGGTATCCCTGAGGCTCCGTTCGAGACACATCCACCCATGTGCCACACACCCCCCGGCACGGATCACATCACACCTTGGGTTGGGAAAGGAATTGGGAAAGGACTGGGAAAGGATAAGGAAGACGGGATGTTGTGGGACACGCTTGGTCTGATCCATCAGCTGAGGTCTTTCCGGCAGTAGGTTCTCTACCTTCTTTATAGCCCTCAGCTTCACGCAAATATGCAAGCCTCTCCACCCACACGGACAGTGCTTCGTCAAGGTGGTGCCCCCGGAGAGGTTGTAGAGGGATAGAGTTGGACCTGGGTAGGACAAACAGATAAAACGATCGTATGGGATAGTTTTAAAATTTGCCCCATACTAGGCGATGAGGTCGCGGGCAGAAGCTAATAAAAAATAAACGATAAAGTATTACTCATCCATTAGAACATGCCCCCCTGCCGCGAAGCAAACCGGGAACAATCAGGTCAGAGCTCGCGCGTCTACGGTGACAGCAGGCGGACTGTTGTCAGTGCCGACAACTCACTGTCTCGCTAGACTACTGCACTATTTGCACATTGTCCCATACCGATCAGCTTAATTTCATCGATAGCCCAGTCAGAGAAGGAAAATACGGGAAATATTCATGTAGGATGGTTTCAGCAAAATGAAGTTTTCGGATTTTGTTTGATGAAACACTTTGGATTGAGCTGTGCCCCTACCATGCTCCATGAAATATATGTTAGTGTCTGTACAGGAAGAAGTAATCAGTGGCATAGCTATCATAGGGCTAGGCAGGGCAGTGTGCCGGGGCCCCCGAGCTCCAGGGGCCCCTCGGTCTTCGTGAGCGACGATCGAAAAAAAGTTACAAAGCGTCGAATTTTTTATTTAATTCTTTTACCCTCCCACCCTATCGTCCATCATATCCCCTTCCCCTCAAACCAAGTTTCCCTAGTAGCCGCACTGGGCCACTGGCTGGCGGAACAATGCTTGTAATTGGGCCTTCACAAGACGCCACTATGTGGCACTGCTGACAGGCGAAGCTGCCAGTCAATGTGTCCAACAATCGGCACACTTCAGTCGGCAGAAGTAGCGGCAGCGTCAAAGCTGCTCTCAGCAACAGCTGCATCTTCCAAGTGTTGCGGCATGCAATGTGAAGGATTGCGCTCCTCCAAATACAGTATAAATACATTTACTGTACAGTACTTCTTATTGGAAAATAGAAGTTTACAGTTCGAATATCCATGTCCCCAAATTACTTCGGATAATAGACGTTGTACTGTATATAACATTTTAGTTGAATGAAGGAATTTCGACTTTTAATTTCTCCTGCCGAAATTGATCCCAACATGAACAGTTCGTCAATTACGTAAGGAAATTATAACAAAATATGCATTATTAGAATGTGAAGTTACGGAAATATTTAGTTTTATTCTTCTGCAGCAGCCATAACGTCGTTAAGCAAATTAAAACTGATCAAAACAACGCCTAATAAAGTCTGTAGTGACAATGCAGATAAACAATAATGGAACTGTACGCAAATAATGTTGTGGAATGAAAGACCTACAGGAGTACCAACCCAAAATTACTAGCGACATAGCAAATGACACACCTGGCACTTTACTCTGGCGCCATGTGAGTCATATGTAACTCACACAAAAAAAAATGAACTAAGGTACTAAGTCGCAATATTTTTGACTTATTTGCACTTAAATAGCTTACTTCAAGCACACTAATATGGAATATGGAAAAAAAGTAAATGATCCCCCGGGGTCGGTAACACAAGTATACCTTTGGCAGCCAATACGTTAATATAGTTATTGTTAAACAGAATGGACTAAGACAAAATATTAAATGTATACAGCATATTTAAGTACAGTAGAACAGTATTGGGCTTATGATTTGTTGTGGGGATGTGACAGATGACAGCAGGAAGGGTTGGAGGGCAGAAGGTGGGGGGAAAGGACAGACCGCTGGAATGGTCAGGCATTGCCGTTCTTTGTGCGCCTGCAAAACAAATAGTGAGAAAGCGAGCACACACTCTGTCTACCCCATTACGTCGCAAAAGGAAATTACAGGGTGTTTCAGAAAGTTATACCGACCCCTCCACAGTGCACCTCATAAATCACAGATGATGTACTGCGCAGACAGATCTGGAGAGTGTGCATTTCCCACAAAATGCGTTGCGCCAGAAAAGAGGCATGTTTAATCTCCACAAATGCATTAATACTGAAAGGAATACCGAATAGAATCTACGTACCTTTCTACACACTATCTTGCAATGGAAGGCGGTAAGTTTCTGCCCGCACACTTTTTGTTTATTCTGCCATTTAAATGTTTACTTATATTCACAGATCAGAAGTTTCATGTAATAATTACTTTGTCTCAATAGTGAATTGTGCATCAAGACGTTGCCCTCTACCCCACTGTCACAATAATAAGCGAAGATATCGACTTAGTTATTTTACTTACTACTTTTTCCTGGACAGACACTATCATATACTTCAAGAAGCCTGGTAGGGGCACGGCTCAATCCAAAGTGTTTCATCAACGCAAAATCCGGCAACTTACTTTTGATGAAACCATCCTACACGAATATTTCCCTGTTTTCCTTCTTTGTGTGGGCTGTCAACGAAATGAGCTAACAGAGCAGTAGTTTAGCGAGAGTGAGTTGTCGGCACTGACAACAGTCCACCTGCTGTCACCGCTGACGAAATATATCCCATGGGGCATTTTCATTTGTATATCCTACCCAGGTCCAACTCTATCTCTATCCCTCTGGAAAATTTCATCTAAATCACCTAGTAAGTTTGCGTGAAAGCATAACAAACAAACTTTCACACTTATATTAGAGGTACGATTAAATATTATCCGCTGCTTGACACATAATAATTTACTTAGTAGTATTTAAGTTTGCCTTATTATGTCTTCCAGTGGGCGGTAAGGAGCTGATGATGAAGTTATGCATCTGTATAGTTTTAGTTTCAAGAGGGCTCCAATGTCATATTTGCCCCGGGGCCTTGGTGACATAGCTACGCCACTGGAAGTAATAAGTAAAATAACTAAGTCCACATCTTCGTTTATTATTGTGACAGTGGGATAGAGAACAGCATCTTGAATGCACAATTCACTATTAAAAAAGTAATTATTACATGAAACCTCTGATCTGTGAATGTAGCTAAACACTTAAATGGCATAACAGTGTGCGGGTAGAAGTATACATTAAAAGATATTACCTCGCATCGCAGGTTGTGTAGACGATCTGACAGATTAATTATTTTCAAAAGTAGAAAACCACAATTGCAAAATACTTATTTATTTTATGACAGCCGGTTTCAAAGGGCTCATCTTACGTTATTTAAAAGATGGAGGTTAAGTAGCACGTGCAACATAGCACTTATCAAATACATCAGTTAAAACATGAACAGCTTGAAAGAATCTCTATGGATACAGCCATACATATCACCACTTGAGCTGTTTTCTGTTTCACTGATGAGGCACCGATCAGTAATACAATCTGCGAAACCATCTACGATCCATATTTTCTCTTCTTCTTGCATGAATTTTAGAGCAAAATTGGTTACAGCACTACATAGGGATCTACGATTAAGGAGCACTCCCTTGGTGGAATTCACTACACAAACAGTTGCGTTGCCATAATAGCACCGTTCTGAAATAATACATTGTAGATTCTTAATACTCAAATGTCAAACCCGGCATTGTCAAACACACTGCTGGTAATTCAGCGCAATTCACTGTTATTGCTGCAAAGATTGGCAGCAGTGGCGTATCCAGGAGCGTGGTCTTGGTGGGGGCTGAGGCACCACCGCCTAGAAGACAAAGCCTTACAACAAGCCATGCCACGTCACACCGAGAGGCTGCGACCGCTAGCTGATTGGCGGGCCGCTACGAGGCGGTGGGCGTGTCCCAGCGCCCAGCCAGTCAGCTAGCGTTCGCGGCGTCGTGACGTGGCACGGCCTGTTGTGAGGCTTTGTCTTCTACGCGGTGTTGGCTGAGGTCAATCCACTCTTAGTGGACCAGAAATAGACCTTGTTATGTTTATATTTTGAGATGGGAACAGTTTTTGGATTTCACTTCGTGCGTTTGAGGTTTGTTGGACTGGGTTCAAACAGTTCAAAATCGAAAATCATTCATTCACGTAAAATATTACACACAGTAGAACGTTGATTGACCTAAGTAATTGGTGGACATGAATGTTTGGAAAACTGGTTTATTCGGATAATCGAACTCAACACTTCTACTTGGCAATAAGAAGTAGTGTACAGTGAATGTATTTACACAGTATTTGGAGGCATGCGATCGTCCACATTGCGCCGAGCGGCACGCAGCAACACTTGTATTGCTCAGCTGTTGCTGTGAGCAGCTTTGATGCTGCCGCTACTTCTGCTGCGATGCTGACGGAATTATTGTACACACCA
The DNA here is from genome assembly GCA_026315105.1 of Locusta migratoria. Lineage (NCBI taxonomy): Eukaryota > Metazoa > Arthropoda > Insecta > Orthoptera > Acrididae > Locusta > Locusta migratoria. Next base: position 197,290,034 of record CM048747.1, on the reverse strand, counting down.
ACTGGCGGCTTGGACGGTTATCAGCGCCACCGAGTGGCGTTGTGTGAAGTGTTCCGCCACCCGGTGGCCCATTAGGTTACAGTGGGAAGCTTGGTTTGGGGGAGGGGGAAACAAAAAAATTCGACGCTCTACTGTAACATTTTTCGAACGTTGTTCACAGAGGGCGAGGGTCCCAATTGAGCTCGGGGGCCCCGGGGCACTGCCCTGCCTAGCCCTAGCATAGCTAAGCCACTGGATCTACCCATCTAATTTTCATCATTCATCTGTAGCACCACATTTCAAAATTTTCTATCATCTTTTTTTCTGAACTCCTTATTGTCCACATTACACTCCCATAAAAATGCTACACTCCAGACAAATGCTTTCAGAAAGGATTTCCCAACATTTAAATTAATATTGGATGTTAAGAAGTTTTGCTTCTTTAGAAATGCTTTTCTTCCCATTGCCATTCTGCATTTTATATCTTCTGTACTTCGACCAACCGAAGTTATCTTGCTACCCAAATAACAAAACTCATCTACTACTTTTATTGTCTCATTATCTAAGCTAATTCCTTCGGCATTGCCTGATTTTCTGAGACTACATTCCATTACCCTCTGTTTACTCTTGTTAATGTTTATCTTATACCTTCCTTTCAAGACGCTGTTCATTCTGTTTAATTGCTCTTCCAGGTCCTTTGCTGTCTCTGACAGAATTATTGTGCCATCAGTAAAGTGCAAGGTTATTATTCCCTCTCCCTTGACTTTCATTCCCTCTCCAAGTTTCTCCTTGCATTCCTTCACTGCTTGCTCAATGTACAGATTGAACAACATTGGTGAAAGGCTACAATCCTGCCTTACTCCCTTCCCAACCTCTGCGTCCCTTTCTTGCCCTTTGACTCTACTAATTGGTGTCTGGTTATTATATTTATTCAATAGGGTGAATATAACTCTTCGCTCCCTATATTTTACCCCTGCTACCTTGAGAATTTGAAAGAGTTTATTTCAATCAACATTGTGAAAAGCTATCTACAAACGCTAAAAATGTAGGTTTGCTGTTCCTTAGCCTATCTTCTAAGATAAGTCGTAATGAGAGTATTGCCTCCCATGTTCCTACATTTCTGCTAAATCCAAACTGATGTTACTTGAGTATGGATTCCACAAGTTTTTCCATTCGGCTGTAAATAATTCATGTTAGTATTTTGCAACAATGACTTATTAAACTGATAGTTCTGTAATTTTCACATTTGTCTGCAATTGCTTTCTTTGGAATTGTAATTACTATATTATTCCTGAAGTTGAAGGGTATTTTCCATGTCTCATACATATTGCATACCAGGTGGAACAATTTTTTCATGACTGGCTCTCCTAATGATACCAGCAGTTCAGACGGACTATCACCTACTCCAGGGGTGTTGTTTCGATTGAAATCCTTCAATGCTCTGTCAAATTCTTCTCGCAGTATCCTATCTCCTATCTCATCTCCCTACACTTCATCTTCGATTTCTAGAATACTGCTTTCAAGTTTATTTCCTTTGTATAGGCCCTGTATATATTCCTTCCACAGTTCAGCTTTACTCTCTTTGCTTAGGACTGGTTTTCAGTCTGAGTTCTTGTTATTCATACAGCTGCTATTCTTGTCTCTGTTATTTTCCTATAGGTGGTATCTATCTTTCCCCTAGTTATATATTCTTCTACGGTTCAGGATTTGTCCCCTAGCCACTCCTGCTTAGCTAGTCTGGACTTCCTGCCAATCTCCTTTTTTAGACATTTGTACTCCATTTTGCCTGCTTCACTTGCTGAATTTTTATATTTTCTCCTCTCCTCAATTAAGTTCAGTATATCCTGAGTTATCAAGGGATTTCTATTAGTCATTGTCCTTCTGCCTATATGATCTTTTGTGGCCTTAACAAACCTATCTCTCAGAGCTACCCATTCTTCTTCTACTGTATTAATTTCCCTCATTCAGCCAATCCTTGCACAATGCTCCCCCCTGAAACTCTCAATCACCTTTGATTCCTTCAATTTGCCCAGGTTTCATCTCCTAACTTTTCTACCTTCCTGCAGTCTCCTAAGTTTTAATCTGGAGTTCATAACCAATAAGTTATGGTCAAAGTCTATATCTGCCCCTGGATACGTCTTACAGTTTAAAACCTGGTTTCGAGATCTATTTCTTACCATTATAAATATATGTTACATAAGTAGGTGGGCCACAGCATTTTTTATGGTATAAAAATTCTTGCAAGTTGCTCATCAATGCAAGTACTAGAAAACACACGGTACGCTCAAGTAGAATCACACCTAAAGTATGCTTTAATTTGTTGGGGAAACTCAGTACACAGCAAAAGTTCTTTCATTGCTCAAAAAATAATCATGACAGTCATTATAGGCAAAGCACCACATTTTCTTGTAAACAAGAAAAGCAAAGGAAATATTGTCTTGTATCAGAACCATGTGAAACAACAAATATATTTAAGAACTACTTTACTGGAATAGCTGAGAGCCTAATAAAAAATAATTTTGATGGAAATCAACAGCTTATGAGAAACAGAATTAATGGCTGTCAAACATATATGTTTGTTGATCAGGAGAGGAGGGAGAAAGTAGTGAAGACTGTTTCTAACCTGAAACTTACATACTCAGTGGGAAGAGATGGCATACCTAGCAGAATCTTGCAGAACTCCCTTCAAAACATAACTGATTCCCTCCCCCCCCCCCCCCAACCCATATATGTAGCTGTTCATTAAAGTCAGGGATCTTTCCTGAACAACTGAAAACATCATAAGTTATACCTATATTTAAAGCTGGAAATAAATATAAGGTAAATAATTATTGCCCCATCACACTTCCTGTTTTCTAAAGTATAAGAAAAAGTAATGTTCGGTTAATGATGAAAATTCTCCTCAGAGATGATAAATATTGTTCAAATGAGATAGAATGGCTGGCCAGTACTTACCTTTGTGCTGTACCACCGATAGTAACACAAATGAAGAAACAGAAAAAAAGGGGACAAAAAGGACAAGCTTTCGGAACATCAGGTGGGAGAGAAGGGAAGAAGAAAGGATGGGAACAGAAGGGAAAGGTAATTCACGACCTAGGTCATGAAGGTGGTGTATTCAAAATATAAATTGCCATTATATTAAAAATGTAATTTAATCCTTCCCTTTTCCCCCTCCTTCCTTCCTCCTTTCTTGATGAAGCAACAAATGGTTGTGAAAGCTTGAATCTTTGTGTTTGTGTGTGTTTTTGTGTATCTGTCAATGAGGCTTTGGGTAAGTTAAATGATCTCTATTTTTATACATAAATTATGTGTCAGGTAAATATAATGAAAGAAAAATGTAAATATGTTACATACAGTGTCATCCAATTATAAAATCATAACTATGTTGTTATACACGAGTAAGGGTATGTGTATCTGTATGTGTTCTGTAAATATCTTTTTTTCTTTTTTAATGTGGCTTGCTTAACATTTATCAGAAGATAATAGATTGTGTTTAGAATCTATTAGGTCTATGTATAGCCAATTTTATGAATTGTCCAAGTTCACTATGTACCTCTGTACAATGTATGATTCACAGGATTAACAAATATACAATACTGCTCTACTCTACCAGCAAGCCGACCAGCTACTTTTGTCCTGAGAGGAACATACATTTGACTAAAGGCAACAAAACATTTAAAATGGATCACCGAAATAAAAAACTAAAAATTTGTCAAGAGATGAACTGTGAAAAATTTGGTTATAATCAATAGCATCCATTAAAAGCAGGTGTTAAAAAAGTCACTATGCTCGGGCAGAGGGAGAGGAGATAGGTGGAGGTGGGAAGAAAGGAAAGGAAAGCTGAGGGAGGGGGAGGTGGGGAAGGATGGGGGTGAGAGCCGGGAACCAGGCATGGGAGAGGGGCAGGGGAGGAGAAATTGGTTAGGATGGGTGGGGTACCTAGGGGGATGGAGGAGAAGGGGAGAGGGTTGCTAGATCTTGTAGGCTGGGAAGATGTTGGTGCTGCGAGTATCATCAGGAAGAGGGAGGTGATGCAAACCACCATGGGAGAGGATGCAGAGGTGAGAGGCAGGAGAAACAAAGCAGTAAGTACACAACAGCAGTCTTGAGTGAGTCAGGAGAGGATAAACCTGGGGGTTATGGGACTTTATTTTATGGAAAAAGTAGAGGAAAAGGTGATAAGGACATAAAGGATCCACATGGGGGAGGGAAGACAGCTATGGAAGGTGAGGCAAAGTGCAATCCATTCTAGTGTTTGAAAGGATTTACAAAAGGAGGGAGGGAGACGAAGATCCAGGTAATGTTGAAGGACGTGAGGGAGCAGTAGGTTTAGAGGACAATGGAAGGTTGCAGGCTCCAAGTCCAGCCGGAGAGGAGTTTGAGCAGGTGGAGGATTTTGCAGGTTTGGATTGGATGGTCATGAGGTGTGGCGTCCAGGACAGGTTGTGGTCAGGGGTGAGACCAAGGATGATCAGGATGTGAGTTTGCTGGATGGAATGACCATGTTGGGTAAGGTAAGTCAGATCTTCTGGCAGTAATTATTAATCAACACATCCAAAAACTCAATAAAATCAATATAAAAAAAATAAAAATCAACACCAAAATAATAACCAGTTATTCTTAAAGCAGAAGGATGTGTTCGTCCGAGCTACAATGAATGTCAGGGTCATGGATGGGTTGATGGAAAGGAGCCACTAGTTACACCAGGAGGTAAATTGGGTGAGGTGGGATTGGAGGTGTTGGGATTGTTGTAGGGTGGGGACAATAGCTAGGAAGGCAGTGTCATCAGCGTATTGGAGAATGTATACTGTGGGGGTGAACTTGGGTATAGAGGAGGTATAGGAGGGGGCAGAGGATGGAGCCCTGAGGTACTCCTGTGGTAGCATAGAAGGTATAAGAGCTGTAGCCATGGATAGTGATTTAGGGCAGTGGTAGAGGAAGGAACAGCCAAGTGAACGAAGTTGATAGGAAGAGTGAAGATTTGGATTTTGAAGAAAGGATCAGGATGCCAAATACAATTGTAGGCTTTTTCGAGGTCAAGGGAAACAAAGATAGCAGTGCAATGAGAATTGACTTGGGTAGTGAGGCATTGGGTACGGCAAAGGAGTTGGTCTTTGGCAAAGGTCAGAAGCCACAATGGGTGGAGGGAAGGAGTTGGTGTAGGTTTTTATGGATACAGTAGGAGAGGATGGATTCCAGGATCAACCGATATGAGGTATATGGAGCAGTAGAATAGACATCAGATGGGAGCTTCTTGCACTTAAGGAACTTGATTTGGGAGGTTTTCCACAGTTCAGGAAAATAACTGGTATACAGGATGATGATAAAGAAAGAAGTGAGGGCATGTAGGAATATGAGGGGGCAGGTATTTAGGTGGCAATAAGTAATATACGTCAATATACGTCACCAGGAGCTGTGGTGTGTTTTGTTCTTAGAGTAATCAAGATGTTATGTGCAGTGATAGGAGTGTTAATCTCTATTGGAAGTCAGCAGCGAGTGGAGAGTGGGGGAGGGAGATGTTTCTATTTTTTCATGGACAGTGGAGAAAAGGGAGTAATCAAAGTGGGGATTATCTGAGATAGAAAAAAATGTTTGATAGGTTGGAGGCAAAGTGTTTAGCTTTGCTAAGGTTGTCAGTGACAGGGCAGTTCTATGAAAAAAGGAGTAGAGGGTCATAGGATGGATCCGGTGAGGCAGTGGAAGGCTGACCAATCCTTAGCCAAATTAATGGGGAGGATAGAATTTAGGCAGGTGCATGTCTGTCACCAATCGCATCATATTCACATGGTAAGTATGTTTCTGATGTGGTATTGTAATTGCTGGTGGCATAGGAGGTTCTCGTGGTCAGGAGTGCACAGGAAAGAATGGTTGAGGCGAGATTCATGGAGGAGGATGGCCTATGGAGGAAGGGCTGGGTGATGGCGATATTTGGCTTTGGTGAGATTGCAAGACTGGTTGGCCTCAGCGAAGGTGTCCACAGCAATTTTGCCACTATTTAAGTTCCAACCCTCATAAATAGAGGCATGAAATTCCTCTTGAACAAAATGTGGAACCTGGTGTTACTACAGATGAAAAAAACAAAGGTATGACATTTGACCAGCAGTTAACAGTACTGAATAGTACCATTGAGGCACTGTATGATAGAGGGGAGTAACAAGATTCATATTAGGTATGTGCACAATTGTTTTATTTTATTTTTTCCTATTTTCCATCCCTCACCCTCCTCCCCACTCGATTCCTAAGCTTCATCTTACTCCTTCCATCTAATACACACATGCGCTGCAAGGCCGTGCTTTATACATCCCCACCACTGTGATGTAACATTCTATCCCCCCTCCCCTCCCTTGTTCCCACACTGCAGAGCATGATTCCAGGTGCGGCAGCTGGAGCTGACCGTTGTGTGACTGTGTTGTGTTCCTGTGTGAATGTTCTATTTTCTGAAGGCAGCCATGGGCAAAATCTGAAGTGTTGTATGTGTGTGTCATTTTATTTGCCTGTCACAGCTTGTCATCACATCTTTGTGGTGCATTGTAAACTGACCTTATTATTATATTGTAAATAATAATTTATGACAGAATACCAAACGTAAAAGAGGTATGTTACATCAGTTGTGATTGTAGAGATAGTCTACTATCTCTTAGAGATAACAATGGAAGCAAATTTGTGCTTCTGCTGCCACATTCAAAGTGAGTAGAAATATGTCTTTCTGATAAATGAGATAAATAGCTTGTAACTTAACTGTTTTGTTGATGCCATGATGCATACAAACTTTGTTTTGAAAATGCCAGGAACACTACACAGTAAACTCCAGCAGAGAATACTAAACATGGCTTCATTGAAAAATGTGGTTGTCTGGCCATTTCAGTTACTAAGGTGAGAAGTTAAACCAGATATACGGCACTTTCCAGTGCATAATTAACTGATATTAGTAACTCCATTGGCTAAAATGTATATGTAAAATTTTATCAGTCTAGAATAACTGTCACTTCCAATTGCTCAATGAATAGCATAGCAGTATTTCTCAGGTCTTTCATTAAAATCTTTGTTTAATGTTATTCCATTTTAATATTTCCCTCAAAAGTTCAGTGACAGAGAGAACAGTAGGACTACAAAAATGATTAAATTGTGTATAATAAAAAGAAATGTGGAACATCCCCCTAGAACCTATGTATTGCATCCATAGAGTAGTTTACTCCTCTACAATCCCTCCCCCCCCACCCCCAACCATCAAGTATTGAAGCTTTTTCCTGACTTTAAAAATAACTGACAACACACGACTGTGTTTCCACTGTGGGCGCCCTGGACATGTCGTACACTACTGCAGAGAGAGGAGGCGAGTATTCGATGATTATTTTGCCGCAAGACGTCAGCAGTCGGAGCAGTTCTATCCAAGGCAGTCACCTGCTGATGAGTTCAGTCGACCTATGGGAAGAAGCCCATCGCCATACCCTAGACGAGGTCACTCCCCGACGTGCCGAAGCCATTCACCATCGTCGTACAGAGGTACCAGCCGCTCCCCTAGCTGCCGTGCCCAGGAAAACTAAGTGAGGTGACCATCTACGGAGGTGAGGCTGCCACAGATGAAAATCCTCCATAGACGACAGTCGCTAAGATGTCGGGAAATCTCATTGACGTCATAATCGACGGCCAACCTGTCCGGGCACTTGTTGATTCAGGAGCCTCTTTTTCTGTATTATCGGATAATTACCGCCGCACACTAAAGAAGATAATGTTCTGTGATACGGGGGCAACTGTGCTGAAGGTCGCGAATGGAAAGTACATCCATCCAGCAGGAACTTGTGTCACAAGAATAACCATCAACAACAGGACCCAGCCATTTGAATTTGTCGTGTTAACAGAATGTAGTCACAATGTCATCCTCAGATGGGACTTCCTTCAGGCATCCCGAGCTATCATTGACTGTGGAAGATCAGAGCTGCAAATTGAAGAAGTTGTTCTGCCAGATACACGTAATACAGAATTTTCTGGGAAGTTATTCGTCGTTGACAGTGTGACGATACCGCCGTTGACAATGAGAAGAGTTGCAGTCACAAACACAGATGACTGGTTAAACTGTGAAGTTCTTGTTGATAGTAAAAAGTTTATCAGGCTCACAAAAGAAATTTACATACCAGTGGCTATCATAAGCATTACCGGTGGTCAAGGAGAAATTTGGATCACAAATTGTCACGAGCAGTCACAACTTATCTCCAAGGAAATGTGTATCGGGACAGCTGAACCAATCCAGGACGGTGAGCTCAACATCATCACTGAAGACCCATGCCCTACTGTTAGTTCAGACAACATGCTGGAGGAAACAAACGTGGAACTGCCATTAGGGCCTGGACTGACCAAGTAACAACGCCAGCGGGTGTTAGGTATACTACGCCAATTTTCGGGTGCCTTCACATCTCAGCAGGGGAAAATTCAGACAAAATGGCCCACCATAAAGCACCGTATCAATACTGGGGATCATCCACCAATTAGCCAGCGTTCATATAGAGTGTTGCCAGCTGAAAGACGGATAATTTGGGAGGAAGTGGAGAAGATGTTGCGAGATTATATTATTCAACCTTCGGAGAGTCCTTGGTCGACTCCGGTGGTCGTCGTAAAGAAGAAGGATGGAACGTGGCGATTCTGTGTCAACTATCGGCGGCTGAACAGAATCACAAAGAAAGATGTCTACCCATTGCCACGTATTGACGACACCTTAGACTGCTTGAAAGGAGCTACATACTTCTCAACTATGGACATGCAGACAGGTTACTGGCAAATCGAGGTTGACGAAGCTGACAGGGAGAAGACAGCTTTTATTACACCTGACGGCCTCTATGAATTTAAAGTAATGCCATTTGGATTATGTAATGCTCCATCCACATTCGAACGCATGATGGACAACTTGCTTCAACACCTTAAGTGGATGTCATGTCTCTGCTATTTAGATGACATTGTCGTTTTCTCGAAAACATTTGAAAAACATCTGAGTCGCCTGTCAACTGTGTTGAAGTGTGTTCAGACTGCAGTTCTCCGCCTCAATCCAAAGAAGTGCCTCTTATCACCAAAGAGATAAAAATCCTGGGGCACTAAGTCAATGGAGGTGGTGTCCGTCCTGATCCAGATAAAGTAAGGGCAGTCACAGAATTTCCAACTCCTCAGCACATTCAGATGTTTTCTCGGGTTGTGCTCATACTACCGACGTTTCATAAAAGGATTTTGTAACAACGCACGTCCATTACAAGAACTTCTGCAGGGAGACGCCAAGTTTTACTGGGATGAGACAAAAGAAAGAGCTTTCCGGGCACTTAAGGAGGCTCTAACTTTCGCACCAGTGCTAGCCTTGTACGACGAGAATGCAGAAACGGGACTTCACACAGACGCCAGTGGTTATGGGATTGGTGCAGTGCTTGTACAAGTTCAGGAAGGTGCTGAAAAAGTGATAGCCTATGCGTCAAGAGTACTCTCAAAGTCCGAGATAAACTACTCTACAACTGAAAAAGAATGTCTCGCAGTTATCTGGGCTATCAACAAGTACCGGCCGTATTTATTTGGCAAACCATTCACCATCAGGACAGACCACCATTCTTTGTGTTGGCTGACTAGCTTGAAGGATCCTTCAGGTCGACTAGCAAGCTGGGCACTAAGACTCCAAGAGTACGATGTCACAGTGGTATTCAAGAACGAGCGCAAACACAAGGATGCTGACTGCCTTTCGAGGAATCCATTAGCGGAACACAACAGCATTAATGAAATTTCAGCCCTCGCTGAATTAGAAGACGTTACAGCTGAACAGAGGGAAGATCTGGCACTATTAAAAATGATAGAGGCCTTGGAGAAAGTAGAACCTACCAATGGAGAGTTCCAACTTATAAATGGAACATAGTATAAGAGCAACTACGATCCACCAGGCCCCAAATTGCTACTGGTTGTTCGAGCTCATCTCCAGGCAGCTATTCTCACATATTTCCACGATGCTCCAATATCCAGTCATCTGGGATTCCTGAAGACCCTAGACAGAATCAGATGCAGGTATTACTGGAAAGGTCTCTACTGATCTATCAAGCACTATGTGAGTCACTGTAAAGAGTGCCAGCGACGGAAGCATGTGCCGCAATTATCTCCAGGACATCTTATACTGATTCTGCCGGCAGCAGCTCCATTCCACCGAGTTAGGATTGATCTTTTAGGGAGGTTCCTGAAGTCAACAACCGGTAACCATTGCATAATAGTCTACACTGACTACCTCACATGCTACGCTGTCATCAAACCTTTGCCGACTGCAGAAGCTCCAGAGATCGCAAAATTCCTTGTAGAAGACATTATTTTGAAACATGGAGCACCATGTGTCATGATATCTGATCATGGAAAAGTATTCCAGTCAAAACTAGTATCAGAGGTAATGTCACGGTGCGACATTGTCCACAGAATGACAACTGCATACCATCCCCAGACAAATGGTCTTACGGAACATTTTAACAAGACGTTAGCCGACATGCTGTCAATGTACATCGATGTTGAGCAGAAGGATTGGGATACAATTCTGCCACTCATGACATTTGCTTACAATACCGCAAGACAAGACACCACAGGCTTCACTCCGTTTTTCCTGCTCCATGGCCATGAAGCTGAGACGACAATGGATATGCTGTTCCCATTCCAACCGGACGACACTCAGGATGACTATGTTAAACAGCTCATCACTAGGATCGAAGAAGCAAGAGAGCTGGCTCGCATACGGACACTGGACGCCCAGGAGAAGGACCGTCAGCGGTATAACGACAAGCACCGACCTGTTGTGTACAGCCCAGGAGATCTGGTATGGATTTTTACCCCTGTATGGAAGGTTGGACAGTCAGAAAAGTTATTGAAGTGATACTTTGGTCCGTATCGTGTCATACGCCGCCTGTCAGACGTCACATACGAAGTTGAGGATTATGAGCCGTCGTCGAAACGTCAAAAATGAAGAGACATTGGTCACGTCCTATGCATGAAGCCTTACTATGATCCTGAAGAGCAGGTAGACGACAATGGCTTCTTGTTCAAGGACTCTAAGGACGGCAATGTTCGTGATGAAGCCACAACAGGAACGTCTGTCGTCGATCATCACGGAGAAGGGAAGGATTCTCTTGAACTGTCATACAGAGGACCCATGACACGGTCAAGATCCAGGACATTGCAGCTGGCTCCACAGGGAACATAACAGCAGGTCGCTGTTTCTCCAGGAGAGGGAGCAATGCCGCGAGAGACCACGAACACCGACTGCCGGCGTGGCGCAGGGGATAGCGTCACAGACTGCGGTGCTGAATGTCGCTGGTTCAATCCCGCCCACCGGCAAAAATTTATTTCTTTGTAATTAACAATTCCAGAAAGTTCTACATCTTTCTTATGTTCACTTGTAAATTCTACTTGTTTCTTGTGTTAACTGTTCTTCTAATTTCTGGTAAATTCTGTCTGTGTACAAAAAGCAGAGCACTCTGCCTGAGAGGCAGTCAGTACTGCGTGTATGTTGAGTTCGTAATAAACATGCTTTGAGTATAAGTGCTGTGTTCAGTTGCCTTTGAAGTCAAGCCTGCTTCCTTTGCAAAGCGACAATATGTTAATATAGTTATTGTTAAACAGAATGGACTAAGACAAAATATTAAATGTATACAGTATATTTAAGTTCAGTAGAACAGTATTGGGCATATGATTTGTTGTGGTGATGTGACAGGTGACAGCAGGCAGGGGTGGGGGAGGGGATTGGAGGGCAGAAGGTGTGGGAAAGGGCAGACCACTGGAATGGCCAGGTATTGCCATTCTTTGTGCACCTGCAAAACGAAAAGTGAGCCCCCACTCTGTTTACCCCATTATGTCACAAAAGCAAATTACAAGGTGTTTTACAAAGTTTTACTGACCCTTCCACAGAGCACCTCATAAATCACAGATGATGTACTGCACAGTCGGACCTGGAGAGTGCGCATTTTCCACAAAATGCGTTGCGCCAGGAAACAGGAATTTTTGTTTCCACAAATGCATTAACACTGAAAGGAATACCAAACAGAATCTACATACCTTTCCACACATTACCTTGCAATGGAAATGGATTCAGCATTCTGTGGCCTTTTTCTGGGAATGGCACCTTCCCATACCGCTAGAACTGTTTGCTCTTCAATTTACATTCATACTAACACTATACCCTCCACTGCATTCTACTCAGTTCTTGTATGTGAAAAACAAACAACTTCACTGTGGTAAGAATTCAGCACTTCATGCAATCTTTTAAGGTACATTTCTACTCGCACAATAATTGTTTATTCTGCATTTTAAAGGTTAAATTACATCCACAGATCAGAAGTTTCATGTAATAATTACTTTCTCTCAAAAGTGAAATGTGTATCAAAATGCTGCCCTCTACCCAACTGTCACAATAATAAGCGAAGATATCGACTTAGTTATTTTACGTATTACTTTTTCCTGACCAGACACTAACATATACTTCAAGAAGCCTGGTAGGGGCACAGCTCAATCCAAAGTGTTTCATCAAACAAAATCCAGCAACTTACTTTTGATGAAACCATCCTACATGAATATTTCCCCTACTTTTTAACTGGGCTGTCAACGAAATGAGGTAACAGCGCAGTAGTTTATTGAGAGTGAGTTGTCGGCACTGACAAAAGTCCGCCTGTTGTCACCGCTCATGAAAACTATCCCACGGGGCATTTTCATCTGTATGTCCTACCCAGGTCCAACTCTATCTCTATCCCTCTGCAAAATTTCATCCAAATCACCTAGTAATTTTTGCATAGAAACATAACAAACAAACCAACTTTCACAATTATATTAGAGAGTATGATTAAACATTAACTGCTGCATGACACATAATAATTTACTTAGTAGTATTTAGTTTTGCCTTATTATGTCTTCCAGTGAGCGGTAAGGAGCTGATGATGAAGTAGTTTTGCATCTGTACAGTATTAGTGTAAAGAGGGCCCCAATGTCATTTTTGCCCCGGGGCCCTTGGTGACATAACTACACCACTGGTCCTGTGAAATAATTCTGACAGTCTCAATTCTCAATCTCATCTGCTTCTTTTAATACAGTACTGTCTTCATTCTCCTCTTAAGAATTAGATAAGGAAAGAGCTTATTTAACTATTGTATTTCATGCACTTTGTAACAGGCCTTATGATTTATATGACATTCTTCCCACTATGTTAGAATACTCAGAAAGTTGGTGTAAAGTTTTTCTTTACACAAATGATAAAGTTTGGAAAAATGATCCAACAAAGACTTTTTTTTGAGTAAATCATTAAGTGCATTTAATAAAACTCTTGTCTCTGGCCTAACCATGAATTGCACAGACTTTTGAGTTAGTATTAAAAAATTTGATTTGTGACAAAGGCACTTACCTGCAACCAGTGATCTCTATACTGCCTGGATGTTGAACTACAGATTTCTGAATGTGGCAGCCAAAGATGTTCGTATGCTGTTTCTTGACTAATTACAACATGGCATGGCTGCTATGAAGAATTACAAGAAAACAAAAAAGAAATATATTTCAATTCTGTACTCATGCAAGCCTGTTACTTCACAAATCACATAAATTTCAAATACAGAGGTTACCTAGCTATTATTGTTACAAACTAACTGATGTAAATTTGTTTGACTAATTACAGCATGGCAGACAATGCAAGTTTGTGTGCAAAACACATGAATGTGCAGCCATGCTATAGTTATCTACTCAGACGCCAGTGTTATACATATAGCTTATATAGAGATCACTGCTTGCAACCATTGGCTTTTCATATCTGTACAATATGATGTAAGTGGCTGAAATGAATGTGAAAAGTGCTTATGGGGCATTCAGTTATACTTTTGTGGTGAATTGCCCTTTTCAAAATGTTAGAAATTTTAACTGTTCCTTGTGAATTTATATTCCAAACCACAGTGTATATAAAGAATAATATAAAAATTATAGTACAAATAGCAAATTCCATAATTATAACACTAAAACATGTCACCACCTTCACCTGGACAGAAGAAATAAACAGAAGACTAAAAACAGTTTCTTGTATGAAGGTCTAAAACTGTATAATAAATTGCCACAAAAAATAAAAGAAATTGATAAAATGTATTTCTTTAGGAAATAGCCTAAACTGTATTTGCAGGAACACTGTTTTTACACTGTAAGTGAATACCTTAGTATTAAAGAGTTTGTAAATAGTTTGTCTTACAATATTGGGCATATGAATTATTTTATAAGGAGAAAAATGATTGTAAACAACATATGTCTCACAATGTTAAACTAGATGTAAAAAAAAAAAAAAAAAAAAAAAAAAAAAAAAAAAAAAAAAAAAAAAAAAAAAAAAGGTCTGTTGTGAATGTAAATGAACTAGAGATAAGAAAAACTGTATAAATATGTAAATGTAAATGAACTGACAACATCCATACATTTTAAAATGTCTGTGGATGGCTAAAATAATAAATAAAATTATGTTTCATCACCTGCTTAAAGGCACTGCTGAAGCAACACAAATCTATGAGAAAAGTTATCACCAAAAATAACAGGGTATCCAGCCTGAGTTTTGTGGGTTTCAATGATTATTCTTTAGGAAAGTCTTTTCAAATCAGCGTAACTTCTGTACTCAGTGTGATCAGCATTACTTTCACATTTATAATAAAATTTTAATACTTTGTATACAAACAAGTCAGCAACCTACAAATCAATTTATTTTATAGGAAATTTACAAATTATTATAAATTACCATAATAAATAAGTTGCAAATATCCTATGAACATTGAATCTTAATTTCTAATAAAATACAAACTTAGTTGCAATAATGTATTTTTATTCATGTGTTTCGCCTTTTTGGAGCATCATCAGAATCTGGAAAATAACTTTGGGGAAACTTTACAAGTCATGCCTTATCATGATACAGTGATAATAAGAAAATAGATTAATACTGACATTACAGTATATGTCACACTTTATGATGATCATTGAAATATGCTCAGAGCTTAGGGTGTAGAGGACTGTTGGTACAACACAGTCCCCAGCTCGGGGACCCCAGGTTCGCTAAGCCTGTAGTCAGAAAATAAATGCTTGAGATCGCTGAGGGGCTGCTAACTGGGTGGTGTGGTTTGACTTCGCGTTAAATGACTAGCCATACATGTGGTGTATTCCTACCTACTTTAAGCCACTTATCCAATGGTCCATGACAAAAAATCTACTTGCCACCACCAGCTAACTTTTCCGATACAGGGCTGCAGAAACAGCGGTTCTCAGCTGTAGCCTTTGTGCATCAGTTCCTAAAAATTATTCCCTAAATGGTTGCATTTTTCTGCGATCAGGAACTCTACATTTCCAACCCATTAACCCATATGTACATTGGGGAACAAAATAATAAATATGTTTACTAGATAATAAAAATAGACTTGATGTCAGACACCCCATACTTAATTAATATATGTCACTCTGCTTGTTAAGGAACTCTGATTATATTGATGGTTTGATTTTGAAAGGGACTAAATGACAAAAGTTATCAGTCCCTTGTTCCAAGTATAAAGAGTATAGGAATGATCGATAAAAAGTTGTATAAAACAATGTGATAAAACTCACAAACAAAGTGGTTAACAAATCAGGAAATAAATGAAGAACACCGAAAAAGCAGAGAAAGATTTAAAGACTATACCAGAGTATCTTGGCTGAGTGATGACAGTAATAAAAGTAGAACATTCGGCCACTCTGTTACACATTAAAACCACTTACCTAAAAGTGTTAGGTAACTGGAGGATAGATAGATACTGAACACTCAATAAAATTCATATGGGATGATACAATCCACTCACATGAATAAAATTTAAAACTGAATCAACCATAGAAGCATTGTCTGCTAAAATGAAGCTCTGGGCATCAATGAGGTTAACTCGCAAGCACTCGCGCGTGAGCATTTTCCTCACAGTAATTTTAAAACAATCAGCATTTTACCAGTTTTAAATAGTCAAATATGTGTGTTTTCTTATAAAAGCAGCTAGAAATACTTATTTAGAAGTATTAAGTACATTACAAACTGTACTTTGACTGTCAGAAAAATGCTATACACGTGATTGATCGCATAACTTTTAAAGGCGCAAGTTCTTGCGGGTTAAAACTGCCCTTCTGAGTGGCGAGGTTAAGGCAACACAATAAAATATGGGCGACTTATAAATGGGCCCCACAGCAACACTGAGATGGGTCCTCACAATGGAGAAAGTGACCATGTGTCAGCGAAATATGGCCAATGTGGAGCTGGTAGAGGACGACAGCGTCCCTTTAAGGGGCCCGTAGAGAGGACCTCCAGATGTCCGTTGTCTACTTTATTGTCCGTAACTAGTTGTAAAATATTGATGTGTGGCATGTGCAAGCCTGGTATTAATAGTTGTAATTAATGAAGCTCTGGGCATCAATGAGGTTAACCCGCAAACACTCGCGCGTGAGCATTTTCCTCACAGTAATTTTAAAACAATCAGCATTTTACCAGTTTTAAATAGTCAAATATGTGTGTTTTCTTATAAAAGCAGCTAGAAATACTTATTTAGAAGTATTAAGTACATTACAAACTGTACTTTGACTGTCAGAAAAATGCTATACACGTGATTGATCGCATAACTTTTAAAGGCGCAAGTTCTTGCGGGTTAAAACTGCCCTTCTGAGTGGCGAGGTTAAGGCAACACAATAAAATATGGGCGACTTATAAATGGGCCCCACAGCAACACTGAGATGGGTCCTCACAATGGAGAAAGTGACCATGTGTCAGCGAAATATGGCCAATGTGGAGCTGGTAGAGGACGACAGCGTCCCTGTAAGGGGCCCGTAGAGAGGACCTCCAGATGTCCGTTGTCTACTTTATTGTCCGTAACTAGTTGTAAAATATTGATGTGTGGCATGTGCAAGCCTGGTATTAATAGTTGTAATTAATGAAGCTCTGAGCATCAATGAGGTTAACCCGCAAACACTCGCGCGTGAGCATTTTCCTCACAGTAATTTTAAAAACAATCAGCATTTTACCAGTTTTAAATAGTCAAATATGTGTGTTTTCTTATAAAAGCAGCTAGAAATACTTATTTAGAAATATTAAGTACATTACAAACTGTACTTTGACTGTCAGAAAAATGCTATACACGTGATTGATCGCATAACTTTTAAAGGCGCAAGTTCTTGCGGGTTAAAACTGCCCTTCTGAGTGGCGAGGTTAAGGCAACACAATAAAATATGGGCGACTTATAAATGGGCCCCACAGCAACACTGAGATGGGTCCTCACAATGGAGAAAGTGACCATGTGTCAGCGAAATATGGCCAATGTGGAGCTGGTAGAGGACGACAGCGTTCCTGTAAGGGGCCCGTAGAGAGGACCTCCAGATGTCCGTTGTCTACTTTATTGTCCGTAACTAGTTGGGCGTTTGGAAGGTGTGCCATTCTGTAGGCCGCGAACCGGAGGCTCGACTTGTAATGAAGCATGTTGATATTTATTCCCATCTGATTGTATTACTGAAACTCCCGATACTGCTGTTGCATAATAATAGATATGAATGTAATTAGTCTATTATCATTTTCTTTTCCACAACTTTTGTTATTATTTATTGTAAAGTAACTAACTGAAGTGTTTTTCTATTATTTAACAACGGATGTATTTGTTTAATTACCAAATATTAATTAATTTGTGCCAGAAGTATATTGTTAAAGTTCAGATAGAATGCTAATTAATATATCTATTAAAACTAAGTAAATTCTTTTCTCATAATATTAAAGAAGTTATTACTATGTTTTACAAGTAATGTTAGGAAAGGTTTGCCCTCATTACTTTCTGTATAATTACCATTAATAGCAGTAGTAATTGTTGATAAGCCAATTTCATTGAATATGTAAATGAAATATTATTCATTTAACCAAGATTTGTATATTCAGTAATTCACTATTATTTAAGCTAATTTTTACTGCAGCCAGTTGTATGTAACTGTTTACTTTTCCATTATAATTAATGTAATGAACATAATTAACAATATACAATTTTCAGTGACATTGAAAGATATACATAGGATTCACTCGCGGCATGTATCTGAGTATTGTTTCGTCAGTTGTCCGATGTACAAACTATGTCAGTTTCTGAGTATTGCTTATTGTTTTGGCTGCAATCTGAGCCACAAGCCACAACAGTTTTGGACTTTAAACTTGAAAAATTATGCAAAAATTAGTCAGTGTTGTTATTGTGGAAGGTGCATCTACCATGATTAATTAACATTATCATGTACACCTCAAACTTTTGTATTCCACACACGGATAGTGTTATCTCGTATTATTGATGTGTGGAATGTGCAAGCCTGGTATTAATAGTTGTAATTAATAAGACTTGTAAGCTGGTCCTAATGAGGACAATTGGGCATTTATAAATCATTGCAAGTGTCAAAGAACTGCAATTCTGTGTGTTGCATTAGTCATTTGTAGTGAATTGGTTTTCTGTCCATGATATTTCAGCCAGTCACTACCGAGACCATTGAAAAAATCAAGAACTTTGAGAATCATCAATCTACGACCAGGTACAGCACAGACTGTGTAGTGTAGAACGTAGGCCGCCAGACGGTATACTGACCTCCAGAAGAAGTTTAGTGGTGGCCTCTTTGGCTAACTTGTCTGCCAGGTCACTTGCTGCAATACCAATGTGCCCTGGAGTCCAGATAAATACTACTGACCATCCGCATTGTTCGACAGCATAGAGGGACTTCTGGATGGCGATAATCAAAGGATAGTGGGGGAAGCCAAGGAAAGTCAAAGGCTCTTAGTCCACTGAGTGAGTCACTGCAGATGACACAGGACTCCCCAGCAATGCAGGTATGAATATCGTCAAGAGCACAAAAGATGGCTACTAACTCCACAGTGAAGGTACCGCAACCAGCCGGCAAAGAGCCTAATTTGTTATTCCCTGCATGTGTGTAAGTGTAGCCAACACGAGCACCCACCATCAAGCCATCAGTGTTAATCACTTCCGAACTCTGTGACACATAAAGGTTAGACAGCAATTGGTGACAAATGGTCTCTGGGTGAACTGAGTGTTTGGGGAACTGTTACAGTTTGAGGTAAAGTTGTGGCCAGAGTATACATCATGGCGGAGTATGCAATTGGACCTAGAAGAGGACCTAGTAGTTGAAAAGATTCCAGTTCACTGAGGAGTAATTGGGCATGAACGTCAACTGTCATCCCCAACCTTGGCCGCCATTGTGGAGTGCGAAGCGGCCTGACTGGAAAAAGGAGATGGTGATTGGGGTGATGAGGCAAGCCACAAACATGAACTACATAGTTACAAAGCAGCTGCTGACTCCTGGTTTGTAATGGCAGAGCTCCAGATTCTGCAAGTAGACTGTTAACAGGGCTAGTTCTGAAAGCTACTGTTGCCAGCCTGACTCCACAATGGTGAATGGGGTTCACCATCTGCAGCGCTGTAGGTGATGCTGAACCAAATGCAATGCTCCCATAGTCCAATCATGACAAAACAAGAACCTTATAATGTAGCAGAGTACTATGGTCTGCCCTCCAAGTATTATTGCTAAGGCAGCGGAGAGAATTAAGGTGCTGCCAGCACTTCTGTTTGAGCTGATGAATATGAGGGAGCCATGTCTGCCAGTTGTCAAACACTAGACCCAAGAAACAATGTGTTTCTACCACATGTAGCAAATGGCCATCAGGATGCGGATGGTCTGTCCGACGCTGGTAGAAGTGCACAAGGCACGTCTTGGTGGCAGAGAACTGAAATCCATGTCTGTGCCTTACGTATGGCTTCCTGCAGCTGTCGTTCAGCGAAGAGCTAAAATATAAACAGAAGTCATCAGAATATAAAGAGGTGGAGACTGACGATCTTACCACTGCTGCTAGGCCATTAATAGCCACTAGAAATAGAGAAACACTCAATACAGAGCCCTGGGAACCCCATTCTTCTGTATATTCAAAGAGCTACTAGAGGTGCCGACTTGTACATGAAAGGTACACAAAGATAAAAAGTTCGAGATAAAAAATAGGAAGCGAGCCCCGGAGACCCCACCCTTGTAATTTAGATGTGAAGTCTCCAAGTTGTGTCAGAGACCTTAGGTAAGTCAAAGAAGACAGCTACCAGGTGTTGGCGTCAAGAGAAGGCTGTCCAGATGGCGGACTCAAGGTGTACCAGGTTACCTACAGCTGAGTGCCCCTTGCGGAAATCACCCTGGCATGGAGATAGGAGACGCATGGACTCAAGGAGCCAGCACAACCACCAACCCACCATACACTCTAGCAATTTGAAAAGAACGTTTGTAAGGCTGATCATTCAGTAGCTGTTCAACTCATGCTGGTGTTTACCAGGTTTGATCACTGGAATGATCAGACTCTTTTGCCACTGTGACGGGAATGTACCATCACTCCAGATGTGATTGAAGAGAGCCATAACATGTCACTGAGACTCGGTTGACAAGTGTTCCAGCATCTGATTATGGATGCCAGTCTGGCCAGGGGCTGTGTCAGGGCGTGTGCAAGAGCACTGAGGAATTATCATTCATTGAATGGAACATTGTACAGTTCCAAGTGGCGAGCCGAGACGGACATACGCTTGCTTTCCTCCCGCTCTTTCAAGGTGCAAAAGGCTATTGGGTAATCCATAGATGCAAACTCTGAATGTAGTGCTGAGTATACAGTTCAGCAACTGCATCTGGATCGGCGCAAACTGCTTCATTCATGGAAATCCCGGGCACACTAAGAGTACACTGGTAGTTGTATACATTTGATCTTAATCCACACCTGGGTTGGAGAAGTATGTGATCCAATGGTTGACATGTACCTTTCCCAACATTTCTGCTTGCATCTTCTAATTAACTGTCAGACTTGGGCATGAAGCTGTTTAATAACGATGAGGTTTTCTATAGATGGGTGCTGCTTGTGACACTGCAGAGCTCGCCTGCAGTCTCTAATCACCTCAGTAATGTTCGGCGACCACCAGAGCAGGTTGGGTTGAGATAGTAATGACTCATCATCTCTACCATGGCCAGTAGTCACAGTACCACCCCAAAAAAGGTTATGGGCCACCAAGTAAGGTGGGGATAGTTGGGCAATGAGAGCAGCCAGCACATGATGTGGGAATTCACCATCAGGAGGGAGGTAGTCATTGCAGATGGTAATGTCCACTGCAGCTCTTGCCCTGACAGCTACAGCTTCCAAAGGCATCTGGAGTGGAACAGCTTCACTGTAGACAGAGGTACGGACATAGGTGCATACTCCACCTGACTCCAGGTCACAGTCGGCCCTGATAGCCATGAAAGGCATGGGTGCACATCACAGGAAACCAAGTTTCTTGCAGGCCAATGCAAAATTCAGGTGAAGTGCTGAGGAGTTGGCGTAGCTCAGCTAAGCAGGGGAAAAACCACCACAATTCCACTGGAGTATGATATTGTAACTGGCTTGAAAGGCCATGATTGAAAGAATAAGAGAAAAAGGTTATTCCATAGATTCACCTGCTGCTGCCGATTGCGAGCCTATCGAATCCAAGAGCATCGACTCTGGGGAGTTGGTGAGGGTGAGATCTTCAGGTGAGGCAAGGATCTCTATGTCATCTTCTGAAGCATAAGATGAGGGTATCTGTGGCTTTTGAGCCACAGAAGACTCCAATTTCTTTGTCTTCTTTTTCCTCCCATATCACTGACCCTTTGGTTTGAGAGGCTCGGAGGGCTTCTCAGAAGTGGCATCAGGTGTGAGCCTTCAACCAGGATCCTATGAGGCACTCTGAGAAGCCTCGGAAGGGGGTGTCCTGACGGACCCCTTCTGAGGGAGAGGAGCTGGAGGAGGCTTCTCCTTCTCTGGCTGAGAGGTGGTGACTGGTTTACCTGATGTTTGAGGGGTCGTTGCTCCCACAGTGAAAAGAGTGGGAACCACCGAAAAGAAAGTGCCCCCAGCTGTCAAGGGGACAGGGTTAGTTGTTGGGCCTGGCATTGGTTGCACAAGCATCACCCAGCTTGTCACAGGTAAGCAATGCCCATGACTGGGCTGGGGATGATATCGTTATCAATACTGACGCAGAGAACGTCTTTAACAACCTTTCCACCTTATTGAACTTGTGTCATGTTGAGCCTCTGAGAGGAACTCTGATTATAAATGCATACACCATGCTGCAATCACCGCACAGCTTTTTACATTGATATGACTACAAACCATTTGTCCATTAGATTTATTCTCCAATCCCAAAATTATCCAGGACTCAACCTAAGATAATCTTTTTCCCCAAACCCAACAGTTCCTGCCACCCCTCCCCCTTTTTTCCTACACCTCTCCTATTTCTTATATATTTGTCCATCTTTGTGTGTTTTTTCCCTACACTCCACTCTGGCACTTCTGCTGACGTGATATCCATAAGTACCAGGAATGGCCAGATTCTAATTTACATATTTTTCCTATTATGTTAATGTCAATAATCTGGCACTTCTACTGACGTGGCATCCATAAGTGCCAGGATTGGCCATATTAGCGAGATTCTAGTTTACATATTTCTCATTTTATTTTATTCTTTTTATTTTTTATTAATTTTCTTTATTTATTTTTAATGTAGTTTATCATTTCACTCTAGTTTACAGTTTGTTTACATAATTAAAGAGAGATTTCTTGTCCTGGCACAAGATTCTTTAATCCTATTTCCAGCCCTTGCCTCTGCTTTTATTTACAGTAATCATACACTGTGTTTTAGGGATATACAGGTTCAAAGCACTTTATTGATATACTGAATGAAATGTGTTTGGTTGTCAAAAAAGCAATTTCTGAAGCCTGTAGTTTCTACAGTAGCTGAATGTTATCAAGTGATTCCTCAGAAAACCCAAAGAAATTCTGCTCATAATTTAATATGTGAGAGACAAATACAAATCTAAAGCAGAATACTAAACTCAAGTGTAAATTGTTCCATTGCTAAGGAAGATAAATATGTGCATAAATGAGCCATAGGAGATGCCTTATGTACTCTCTCAACCCACGTACTATTACAATTGCTTAAATTATTTCTCAGCTATGAGCAGATTTTGCTTTCAGTGCCTCAGTTGTAACACTGATACATACTGAATTTGATCAAAATTCTGACTGAGTTAATACTCCATATGAACTCCTCCTTGACAGAGGGACTGATCACCTTGTTCTTTATTCCCATAACTCCCGATTTGTTATAAAAGTGCACAGTCCCGGTTTGTGACATCATGGCAAAGATGAGTGATAAAGAACTAATAAAAGGAAGTTCAGTTTGGCATTCAACAAAACAATGAGGATAGTTTGAAACTTGTCGCAAAGTCATCCGTCTAACTGTGAGAGGTAGAAAAGAAAGAAATTCAACACACGTAACTTAAAGGTTTCAACCATAGACTTTGTAAGAAAAAGCCACAAACCCTCATTCATACAATCCCACACACATACACATGCAAACACAACAAGTTAGACATTTGTAGAAAGCAAAGAGGTTGGACAGAGATAACAGTTGAGGCAGAGGCTCTGTCCAGAGAACTGAGGCAAGGATGTTAAAGATGGTTGGTGGGAATTTGAATTTATGTGGGAATGACCAGCAACAAACTGTCCGATCACATGAATGGTCACAGGCAGAGAGTGTTTGTTGGTAATGAGGATCACATCTTGACACAGTGTTACACCGTCTGGGTTATCTGGATACTTTCCACCGACACCAGTCTTTCAGAACTCCTGAGATGGAAACTTGCCCTTCAGAATATTCTCTCTTCCCGTTGCTCACCTGGTCTCAACCTCCACTAAACTCAGATTCCTGCCCACCATCTTAAACATCCTTGCCTTCGGTTCTCTGAACAGAGCCTCTGCCTCAACTGTTATCGTTGTCCAACCGCTTTGCTTTCTACAAATGTCTACCTTGTTGTGTTTGCGTGTGTATGTATGTGGGTGTGTGTGTTCTTGTTTCACTTTCCTTTTATCCCCTTAAGGTAAGTCCTTCCACTCCTGTGATTGAAATGACTCCTTTTCCACTTCCTTAAAACCCGTATCCTTCCCTTTCTCTCCTTCTTCCTTCCTCTTTTCCTGAAGAAGCTACCAGTGGTGGCGAAAGCTTGTATGTGTGTTTGTGTGTGTTTTTATTTGTATCTGTCAATGAGCCTGTGCTTTACATATTTTATTATTAATTTTTTTCTTTAGAAAGAGCTAGCCACTATTAGCTGCACGCCTGCACTAGAGTTGTGAACAGGTAGATGTTACCTCATTAGTGCCATCTAGTAGGCGCAATTACAAATAGGCTACTGTACAGATTAAAGTATTGAGAAAACAATTGTTATAAGAAGCTATGTTTAACATGAGAGATGGTTGAGGTGTCAATTTGGCAATATAATATTAGTTGAGAGAATTAATGAGTAACAAAACTGTAATAAGTAAAACAGTTAAAAACTGGCTTTTGGAAAACAAATCAGAAGAAATATTTTGCACACTGCACAAAGTACAACATCAAAGACTGTCAGAAAAACTTCTATTACAGAGTCGTAACTGTTCATTTAGAATAAGTCCATCATTGAGCGAAAGATGTTTAAATATTTGCAATTTCTCGAGCACGTCTAATCTGTGGCCTTTCTTTTCAGTGTGCAAAATACCAGCTAATGGATTTCCCATAGGAAGACCATTGTCTTGCTGGTACAATTTTCCATTAAATTCAAAGTAGTTATATTTGACTACTTCATTAATTAAATATGTCTTCTGACTCAATCCAAAAATTTGTTTTCCAAAAGCCAATTTTTAACTGTTTTACTTATTACAATTTTGCTACTCATTAATTCTCTCAACTAATATTAATTTCCAAAATGATGCCTCTGCCATCTCTCATGTTAAATATAGCTTCTTGTAACAATTTTTTTCTCAATACTTTAACCTGTAGAGTAGCCTAGTTGTAATTGCAGCTACTAGATGCCACTACTGAGGTAACATCTACCTGTTCACAACTCCACTTAGCACACGCCAGTCTGATGCCTCCATGCAGGCATGCAGCCCATAGTGGCTAGGTCTTACTAAAAAAAAATATTTAATTTTTTTATGTAAGCTTTACAGCCGTGTTGTAACTTTTATTATTTGATTTGTTTTAATTTCTGATGAAAGCAATCAAAGTTATTGCCAAAACCAGTTTAAAGAATTTTATTTTTATGGCCGAGGGCTGCATTTTTATCCTTTGAATGCCAAAATTTAAATAAGAAGGTCAGTTTAGGAAGGTTATAGTGTACTGCTGATGAGGCAAAAATGTAAGTCTCTCAAAAAGATTCATTTACTTCAGATTAATGACATCCACATCCATACCCCTCAGACCACTGCATTGCAGTTCACACTTCCTTATGTATCACACACACAATACTAGTGAATTTCCACATTCTGTTCATGTACAGAGCTTGGGAACAATGATTGCTTTAATGTCTGAGTATTGTGTAATTAGTGTAATCATTAGTTTTGCAGTCGTCATATAAACAGCATACAGCAAAACTATAATAATATACACTCCTGGAAAATGAAAAAATAACACCATGAGTTTGATGACCAAGCAGAAGGAAAGTTTATTGAAGCATTCTTGAGGATGTATACAACACACGAGCACACAGGCAGAACCACATGCATATGAGTACAGTCACCAGAGCATACATAATGTCAACATTAGTACCTTCTTTTTGCATCAATGCAAGCTGTAATTCTTCCAAGGAGATGATCATAGAGGTGCCAAATGTAGTCCTGTGGCATGGCCTGCCACGCAATTTCCATCTGGTGCTTCAGTTGTGCATTTCGTGCCACCCATGCAGACCGCCCAACATGATGTTTCATGTGGTCCAAAAAATGCTCAGTGGGGGACAGATCTGGGGATCATACTGGCTAGGGTAGTTGACGTACACCTTGAAGAGCACATCTAGTGATACGGGTTACATAAGGACATGTATCCTATTGATGGAAAAGCATATCGCCTTGTTGGTGCATGAGTGATAGCAAGATGGGTTGAATGATGGTTTCAGTGTTCTGTGCACTGTTCAATCTTCTTTACACAATCACTAGAGGAGAATGGCCAGTGGTGTCTGATATGGCTCCCCTCACAATGATGCACGATCTTGCATGACGTCAGGGTGACCCCTGCTCATATCCCAACATCCTTCAGCCTGCCTCCAGTGGTGTCACGGTAGGCACTTAAGAAGGGACAAATGGACATATGTCATCTTCAGTGATGAGAGTCACTACTGCATTGGTGCCAATGATGGTTGTACGTGTGTGTGGTGTCGTGCAGGGAAGTGTGAAAATCTGGAGCGTACGTGACAGAGGCAAACGGGACTGACACCTACCATCATGGTGTGGGGAGCCATATCCTACACTAGCCATTTTCCTGTGGTGACCATTGAGGGAAAATTGAACAGTGCACAGTACAGTGAAATCATCATTCAACACGTTTTGCTACTGTTCATGCATTCCTCATTATCCCCAAGATCTGTCCCCCATTGAGAACGTTTGGGACTAGATGAAACCTCATGTTAGGTGGTCTGCATGAGCGGCACGAAATGTGGCCCAACTGAGGCACCAAGTGGACAATGCATGACAGCCCTTCTGCAATACTACATGTGGCAATTCTATGATTGTCTCCAAGTGAGAATTACAGCTTGTATTACTACAAAAGGAGGATATACACAGTACTAGCATCGACTCTGCTCATGCTCTGGTGGCTTTACTCGTGTGTGTATAGCTCTGTCTGTGTGATCTTGTGTTGCATACATCCTCAAGAACATGTCAATAAAATTTCTCTCTGCTGGGTCAGCCAACTTTTTTCATTTTCCAGGAGTGTATTCTTAGGTTCCTGACACTTCTGAAGAAGGCTTTCATCACAAAATAATATAAGTTTCTATTCAGATGTCTGCCAATTCACATTTTTTAGCATATATGTGATGCTGTTCTGATGTTAAAATAAACCTGTGACCATCTGTGCTGCTCTGCTTTGTATGTGATCATTATTTCCTGTTAAGTCTTACTGTAACTAGTGTAGACTATGTAGGGTTACAGGATATTCCGTTACACTCAAGACCTTCTCTGGTCTATCACTTAGAACACATTTCCAGGTGGTAATTCATGTGAGCACATTACTGTTTCTGTAAACCCCTACCTTTTCTTAATACATCTCGATTTGTAAATAGGAATCCACTAGTCTGTTTCCTGTATTATTTTGTTCTGGAAACAACTTGGATATCTGAAACCCTCAGCAAAGGAGAATTGTTTTGAAGCACAGAGAGAAAATCTTCACCACTGAATAACAAGATGGTTGTTTTCTTTGGTATCCGTAGCATTTATTTACTAAAGAGTCTAAATCTTGATTGTTCAGGTGTTTCAAGAACATTTAAATTGAAGTTGTTTTAAATTTCATACATCGTTTAATAGTGCAATAATCAGAATGGAATATTAATATTTCTTCTTTGGCAGTCAATGTACGCTTATTTTTTACCCTTGCCTGCTGTGAACTGTCAGCAGCAAGTGACTGGGATTCTCCAGCACCATTTAATATTTCTGGCTTGCTGCCATCATATACTGACTGTGATGATTCATGAGGCAGGAGATATATGGGTAAAAAGGAGAGTAAGGGAGATTGATTTTTTTCTTTAATTTAAGAAAGAAAATCTTAATTAATTTATTTATGATATATTTATTGTCAGTTAATAAACCACAGATAATTCATGAAACGATTTAAGTTATCTTTTATACATAGACAAACATAGAAGAGTGCTTCTTTCTTATGTTTTAAAACATTAAAAGTATAGCAAGCCAATGTTGTATACATTTCATTTATTAATGTAAAACAAAGGAGCTCAGTTACTATGAAATTTTAACTCAAGTCGGAAGTCTTTTCATTTATTAGTGAAGAATTTATCATTGGCCAACCTACAAGCCCTGAGAGTCACCAAAAATAGAAATTATTGGTGATAACAACACCATAAAATTAATTACTTATTTTCAATTACTAATTTTTGAACCAAATAATATTCTCACACAGAAAATATTATGGAATATATAAAAATCATTTAATTTTCATTATGTGTCAATATAAGACTTGAGAATTGCTTCTGTACAGCAAGTTACAACCAGTAGCAGACAAATGGTACAAGTAGTGTGAGAAACATAACAGGTGCTACCAGTAGGTTCGGTTCCAATGGAAAGGAATGTAGAAAAGATCCCCAAGTTTTATCTGCCTCATGCTGATTGACTGATGTATTAGGCAGTTGCCCACCAAAATCTGATCATGTTTTAATTAATATTTAATAAACTAATTATAAAATCCAAGTAAAAAGCTAAGTAGGGAACCTCTCAACGTTAAGCTACATCCCAGTACAGTAAAATGTATTAGACTCGACTGTAAAGGAGAACAAAATACTAACGAAAATTCAGACGATATGCATCGGCCATATTTTGGTGCAGCCAGTGCGAGGAGAGGCCTACATGTTTTGCGCTGTCAGAGCAGTGCGAGGAGAGGCCTACATGTTTTGCGCTGTCAAGAGCAGTTCAGAATTGTTGCTCAGACTGTGAAGATGTACTAGTGGAGATCAGTATTCATACTGCATGCAGCACTTCAGTTATGGAATATTGCATGCAGGATTAGGTTGGTCAAAGCAGATTAATGTTTTATTCAATAGTTAACAATATAGTAATAAGGACAGTTTACACCTCACCGCATGCAGAGTGTGATTCGGAGTGCAACAGCTGGATATGACGGATGTATGACTGTGTTGTGTGCCTTTGTGATTGTTCTATTTTCTGAAGAATGCCATGGCTGATACCTGAAGTGTTGTATGTGTGTGTGTCTTCTTTATGTGCCTATCGCAGCTCGCCATCCCGTCTTTGCAGTGAGTTGTAAACTAACCTAATTACTATATTGTCAGTTACAACCTGGACTTTATTTTTTTTTAAATAGTCTATGGGACTTAACTACGGGGTCATCAGTCACTAAATTTACAAACTACTTAAGAACTACCATATACTAAGGACGGCACAAATATCCATGCCCGAGGGGGGATTCGAACCCCCGACCCTAGTGGCCGTGCAGACCGTGACTGAAGCGCCTCAGTCCCCATGACCACCGCGGCCGGCACAATTATTATTTAACAGTTATTAGCTTCAATGCAGAGATAAGGAACAATATAGTTAACTATGCGCATTTTGCTAATTTTCTGCAGTTATGATGAATAAATTAGCTGGCATCCCACCGTCTTCAGTTCATCACTTAGTAGACAAACAGTTCCTAGCTATTCAACATAATTTCAGCCTCAAGAGCAAGAACCAATGACCTACATGCTGTTTTCTGCACTGGGACAATAACTGAAGAAGATGGCAGGTTGGTGAAATTAATCTTAGAAGATGCAATACTACTTAGGGTGGTAGAAGCAATTAAGTGCCTCATGTTATCCATATTCTGGTTACAACTGTGAATGGGTTCATTGTGTCCATAGTAATAACATACCTGCCAACCTTCAAATCGTAAAAATCAGGAGATCCTTTTTAAAAAATCGGAAGATTCTTCAAAAATTCAGGAGATATTTTCTATGAAAAACTGCAACACACTTCAGTATAAACCTTAAGATAACTGATTTTAAGCCTACAAATGGCTACAAAAAACAATTGCATTAATCCAAATCTTGATTACATCATAAGTAGCCAGTCCAGGTAAAGCGATTGATTTTTTTATTAAAACAAAAACATTCGCAGCCATATTTTTTGTTATATGTGATTATCTTTCATTTATTTTGGGATGAGATTAAACTAATAATTGTTCCATAGATCATGAATGCAAGATTTCAAAATTATGTGGAACATGTCAGTTTACTAAGAGATAACATTACATGATACACACATTATTTTCTATAATAATGGAAAGTCCAGGTTGGAATTAATAATGTAGTAAGGACAGTTTACAACTCACCGCAAAGACATGGCGACGAGCTGCGACAGGCACATACAAAAGAATGAAATAAATCGCAATTTGCGATGTTATTGCTTCACTGTATTAGGTTTAGATGGAATACCAAACTGTGGCGAATGAAAATTTGTGCCCGACCGGGATTCCCCTGGGATCTCCTGCTTACTAGGCAGATGGGTTGACCGCTCCGCCACCGAGGACACGGTGACCAGCCCGACTGCAGAGGACTCTTCCTTGCATGTCTCCCGCCACACACAAATCTCCATTCACCACGCTGTCTCTTTCCTATATAAACCTAATACAGAGAAGCCATAACATCGCAAATTGCGATTTATTTCATTCATTTGAACGCTGTAATTCGTCAAAAATATATATAATTACATACAAAAGACACACACATACAACATTTTCAGCTATCAGCCATGGCCTTCTTCAGAAGTCAGAACACTCACGCATTCACACTGGCACACAACACAGTCATACAACCATAACCTCTGGCTGCCGCACTTCGAATCATGCTCTGCAGTGAATTGGGAACGGGAGAGAAGGGGAGGGGAGGGGAGAGGGAATAGGAAGGTTACGTCATGGTGGTGGGGGTGGGTTAGATGGGAATAACGAGTTGCAGCTTAGGAACGGAGTGGGGAGGCGGGTGAGGGGAGAAAATAAAATAAAATAAACAAAATAAAATAAATATATACATACAAAATGCGTGCACACTACAAGTCCAGAAGACCGCATACACACACACACACACACACACACACACACACACACACACACACACACACGGTCTTCTGTACTTGCAGTGTGCACGCATTTTGTGTATATATATTAACTTCTTTGCTTTCTACAGTTCTACAGTATGTCTGCCTAAGTGTACTTGTGTCTGTGTAAATGTGTGGGTGTGTACATTTATTTACCCTCGATTTTTTTCCCCCAAGGTAAGTCTTTCCTGTCCCGGGATTGGAATGGCTCCTTACCCCCTTCCTTAAAACCCTCATCATTTCCTTTTCCCTCTCCTTCCCTTCTGCCTGATGAAGCAGCTAGGCTGCAAAAGCTAGCATTTTTGTGTGTGTGTGTGTCTGTGTGTTTATTTGTTGCTATTACTGCCTGTGCCCTTTCGCCTGGTAAGTGACTTCATCTATTTTTTACGTATATATATATATATATTTTGTTTAATGAGTAGGAGTTGTCCTCCACAATTTTTTTCAATTTGTTTTTAAATGCTGGTTGGCTATCTATCATGTATTTGTAAGTGGTCAAAGACTTTTGTGGCATCATAATTTACCCCCTTTTGTGTCAATGTTGAATAGTGTAGATCGTCCTTTCTCCTAGTGTTGTTGCTATGCACACTGCTATTACTTCTGAATTTGGTTGGGTTATTACTTATTAATGAAAAATTTCACAAATTTCCTACCCAATATCCTTCCGACCCCTCCTAAAGTGGTGTTCCGTCACCCACCAAACCTTCATAACATCCTAATCCATCCCTATGCCACTCCCAACCCCAACCCGTTACCACAGGGATCATATCCCTGTGGATCACCCCGATGCAAAACCTGCCCATTCTAGCCACCCAGCACTTCCTGTTCCAGTCCCGTCACAGGCTTATCCTACCCCATCAGAGGTCGGGCCACCTGTGAAAGCAGCCATGTGATATACCAACTCTGCTGCAATCATTGCACAGTGTTTTATATCGGTATGACAACAATCCAGATGTCCAGCCACCTCCAAACTGTAGCAAAAAACAAGATAGACCACCCTGTAGCATAGCAAGCAGCTGAGCATGGCACTCTGGATTTCAATGGCTGCTTCACTACCTGAGGCATCTAGATCCTCCCCTCCACCACCAACTCTTCTGAACTGCGCAGATGGGAGTTGTCCCTTCAACATGTTCTTCGGTCCCGCAACCATTCTGGCCTCAACGTAAGATGACTTGCCATTCCTGCACCCTATGTCTAACATCTCCTTCCCCCTCCTTCCTTCCCCACCCATTATCCTGTATCCAAGTCTGTGTATTACCACTTATATTTATTTTTTATTATTCTTTCCTAAGTTTTTTTTTCCTTTCTTCCCAACTTTATTAATTTTTTCCCTTTCTTCCCAACTTTATTTATTTTTTCCCTTTCTTCCCAACTTTCTTTTTTCTCCTATTTTTCTTTTTCTTTGTTATTCTTATCCCCCCACTCCCTCCCCACACTCCTCTACACCTCCCTTTTATCCTTTCTTGCCCCTTTCCTTCACTGTATTCATTGCCGCAATTCAAATTCCTGCCTTTAAAATCCAACATGCAATTCGGAACTTTCCATCCCCACCTTTACTCAGCGTCCTTCCCCCTCCTCTCCCCACCTCACTCACAGTCTAGCTTGTGTTGCTGGAGTGGCCGGACATGAAAGTTTTGTGTGTGTGTGTGTGTGTGTGTGTGTGTGTGTGTGTGTGTGTGTGTGTGTGGTTGTCTGAATGATTGCGTGAAAGTGTGTGTTTCTTTTTCTGACAAAGGCCATGACCGAAAAATTAAGTTGTGTGGATGTGATTATCTATTTTCATGTCTGTCAGCAGCTCAGCAAGCCTCTTTATGGTGAGTTGTTACCTATCCTCCATTATTGAAATTTCACAAGAGAATATATATACTGTGATTACACGCATATTGGTAAGATAATTTACTGAGATGTTTGTCACCAAAATTTGCAATAACCCTAATAGCATAAGTTGCTGAACACAAATGTTTCAGCAGATCTTCATTGTGTTTCTTTCAATTCAATTTCTCATCAATGGACAAACCTAAAAACTTTTAAGTATTCTATCTTAGCTACAGACTTCTGTTCACAGACCAATTAACAGTGTTATGCCATTTACCATATGGAACTATGTATACTGTGTTTTGTAAAAATTTAATAAGAGTCAATTATTACTACTTTCTAAAAGACATTATTTACAATTTCATCAGTTAATTCTTGGGTGTGATTACTACTGTGGGTTTTTCACGGGGTGGGAGCCCCAGAAAACACACTTTTCTGCATCTCAACACTTTAAGCCACAGTGGTTCTCTTTGTAGGTCGCTCGTAACCCGAGCAAAATGAGGGTAAGTGCCTCCGTCCATAGAGTGTCGTGGCCGAAAGAGAAGTTTTAAGGGTTCTGTGCCACTGCTCTACCAGCCTATTGCTTTGAGGGTGGTAGGCGGTGGTGTGGATGCATTTAATGCCGCAGAGGTGGCAAAGGTTGGAAAACTGAGCGGATCTGAACTGGCAGTCTTGGTCTGTGGTGATGACCAAGGCACAGCCAAACCGAAAAACACAAGAATGAAGGGAGGCTTTAGCCACTGTCTCTGCCGCGATGTTGGTGAGAAGGATAGCCTCAGCCCAGTGGGTCGTCCGATCAGTAGTTGACAAGACATAGTGGAAACTATCAGCTAGAAGAAGAGAGCTGATGAGATCAATATGGACATGTTGAAATCTGCCCGCAGGAATCGGAAAAGAGCCCAAAGGAGGGGAGGTGTGGGAGGTGATTTTGTTTCATTGGCGGGGAAAGCAGGCCCAAGCTCAAGCTTGAGAGTCTCGCTTCATGTCTCGCCAGACAAAACGTTCAGTGACAAGTCTGGTCGAGGCGCGGATGCCAGGGTGTGAAAGCTTGTGCAATTTTATGGAAGCCTTGTGCTATAAGGGGTGAGGGATGAAAGGGCAAAGCTTGCCCGTAGAATTGTCACACCATATTTCGCCTGTCACCCCAGGAAATTATGTGCAGACATGATGGAGAGAGGAGGAATGATCAGAAACTAATTTCATGAGCTCGTCATCATCTGATTGGAGAATGGCAATGTTAGAGAGGTCGATCAGGGAAGACAAGGCTGGGAGATGAAATCTAGGTATCTGAAGTGTATAGGAAGAGGATCAGCCAGTCGATTTTTTATTACGGCAGCCAAAGTTTTGTGGTCGGTGAGGACATGGAAAGGACAGCCCTCGATCTCGGAGCGGAAGTGCTTGATGGCCTTGTAAATGGCAAGGAGTTCTGGGTCGAAGGCTGAAAACTTCCTCTGAGCATGGTTTAATTTTTTTGAGGATAACTGGAGATAATGCCATCTAGAGATTAGGCTATGAATGGCAACGATGGTAGTGTTTCTGGCATTGGTCGTGATAAAGATGTCCGTCTCTGGGTGAGGGCGAGTGATAGTAATAGCATTCGATAAAAGGTCTTTAAGGGATGAGAAAGCCTCAGACATTACAGGGGTCCAAGAGAAAGGGTGAGTGCCTGAGGTATTCTTGCCTGCCAGCACATCAGTAAGGGGGGCTTGAATGTCCGCAGCACCGGGCAGGTGCTGTTGATAATTAATAGTGCCTAAGAACTTCCTCAGTTCTCTGAATGTGGAGGGGCATGGTAATTTCTTGATGGCAATTCCCTACCCTCCGAAAAGGTCAATGTTATCAGCCAAAACAGGGTACCCAAGAAACTTAACAGAAGGTAGGTGCAGTTGTTCCTTGCTGTGATTCAACTCAATCCCTGCTTTGGCCAAAGTGTCTCAGAGAATTTGTAAATGACATTTACTATCCTCAATGGAGGTACTGAATAGTAAAATGTCACCTAAGTAAACAAAGCAAAACTTTAGGGGAAGGAGAATGTCAGTGATGAAGCGTTGCCAGGTTTGTGTTACATTTTTAAGTCCAAATGGCATGAAGCGGTAGTGGTATAAACCTATCGGTTTATCTTCTCAACATCCTCTGGAACCATGGGTATCTGTTGATACACACATTTTCAGTCAACCACAGAAAAAAAATTAGAACCAGGATGGGTGAAATCAGCTACATTAGGAATAGGATACCTGTCCATGATTGCATTAAGCCTACGGTAGTCCCCATACATTCTCCAAGAACCACTGCCTTTTTTTTTACTAAGGGAGTGGGGGAGGACCAACTGATAGAAGACGGTTCGATTATGGCTGCCTCTAATAATTCTGTGATCTGTGCTTCCACAGCCACAAATTTTTTAGCACAAAGGCAGAGTGGTTTACTACACACAGGCGTGTCGTTGGTGAGTCTAAGTCTGTGGACTGTGCCGTTAGTTACTACAGAAATGCACTGTCGAAGGCAGGAGGCAGTGGGGGGTGTGACGATCTGTGCTTTGGATCGGTGGACGAAGTTTTGACAGCAGGCGCAGGGATGGGAGACGACAGCTGACTGTCCTGGCCAGCTGTGATATCTGCTGGTGCCACAAGTGCAAGAGCGCAAGATGGCCGCCAGGCTGCTGCGTTGTGGGCACCACTGGGGTGTGCAGGCAAGATGGGGGTCGAGCTGCAGTGGTGTGTGGATCGGCCGGCAGAGTAGTTGACACGTGAGATGGCGAGGGTGGCACCTGGGTGTGCGAGTAAGATGGTGGCTGAGATGCGGTGTTATACAGATTGGCTGGGAGAGTAATTGACTTGGCGACCACCGTAGCAGGTGGTGGGGCCACCCGTGGCACAGCACAAGATTGCAGCCAAGCCGAAGCAGGCACGACGTCAGCTAAGACAGACGTTACGGCGGTGGCCACCAAAGCACGTGAGTGCACCACCGTTGCAGAAACAGAAGGCTGAGCCACGGCAGGCATGGCAGCAGGCACACGAACATTTGCAACACTGCACGACTGTGGGCATACACTAGCGTTTGAGTCTTTAGAGCAAACAGAAGCACAATTGTTGCCAGCGGGGATAAACTTGGATTTATGTTTGCCCATGAGCTGGCGACTGACACGTTGTTTAGTGACAGAGAAAGTTAAAGTTATTAGGTCAGTAGGTGCGGAGCAGGCGCCAGAGGGCAGAGTGCACATACAGTTTTGACAGCTGTGGTGGTTGGTCTGGCAACCATTTTGTTTGCACACATCAGCATAGCTGTCATAGCAAGGTCAGGTAGGTTGTCTGTAGCACAATCATGCCTACATGCAGGAACATTAATAGAACCTTGCAATCCACCCACAAAGCAGAAAGACATTGTTTGGCCACAGACAGTTGCGATTCAGCCTGGCCAAGACAACGTACGATGCTTTCCCGTGCACTCTTTAGGTCTAGCACTTGTTTATGTTCGTCAAATCACTTATTCAGCAGCATGTCGAAGTGTTCAGACAATTTGGTATATTCACTAACAACAGTAGCACTTGTGGAAGCGGAGCCGGAGCTAGATGAATCACACAAAAAATGTTTGTTTGAGGGATGGTGGTAAACAGAGCAGCGCACAACACTGGGTGAAAGTTTATTATGTGTTAAAAAATCTATACCCACAATAGGTTCTGGAATGTCTGCCACTAAAAAGTTCCACTCCAGAAGACAATCAGGTGAGAGATGCACAGAGTGACAGGTTGAACCTCCGCACCGAAGTTGTGTGGTGTTGACGGCTCGCAGCAACGGGTGATGTGGGTGGAGAGGGCCAGTTGTCATAGTAGTGGGTAGCAGGGAAACATCTGCACTGGTATCGAAGAGGAATCTGATGCCAAAAACACATTCGTGAAAGTAGAGGCGATGGCCCCAAGTGGAAGTATAGCAAACAAAATGCAGCATCAGCAGGCACCCATTGTCTTCTGAGAGGGGGGTGGTGCCTACATCCCCTCCCCCCCCCCCCCCCCCCCCCCCGCCGCAAGTTGCGTTTGGGTACGAGCATGGTGGATAGCAGTTCTTGGCAGCTGTACCAAGCGAATGTAGAAGAAACAGTACAGGTAATGAGGCAGCTATTCCAGTGGGAAGCGAGTGGGCGGCGGAGGTCATCTTCAGATTTTGGAGCAGAGGCCGGCTGCGGTGTCTCAGTTATGGGGTGTGAAACATTAGATGGGTCGGCGAGGTAGGCTGGCGTGCGGGAGGTGTGGTTTGAGCACAAGCAGATGTGTTGAGATGGGCTTCATGTAAGTGGGCAGTGTGAACCTAGTCAGCGATGCGGATGCGATCGCTTGGAGACACAAAGATATTGAAGGCCAGAGACATCTGGATTGGTAAAGACAGCTTGTTGGTCCAGACTGCCATCAGAGTTGAGTCTGCCATTGCCTGCTCACTGACCAGCAGTCAAAGACATCTCCATAACTGGGAAGGCTTCCTGTTGCCGAGATGTTCCTCCTGCAAAATGTAGCACATGATTTCCTCAGGAGTGCGTGTGACATAATCCAGGATGGTCTGCTTTGCCACGAAGTAGCGACGAGTCGTCGGAGGCAACGTTACCAGATCACAGATTAGGTCGATATGCTTGTGCAGGTATGTGATGAGGCAGAGATAGTGAGAAGCATCATCCAGGGAATGGTGGTCAAGGAGTTGTTCTACTAAGGCAAACCATGTAGCCGAGTCTCGAACAAAAATGGAGGCAGCTTGGGTAGACATCCAGGTGGCAGAGAAGAACGTGCCTGAGGTCCCGCATCTGGTACCACAGCGTCAGGCTGCTGTTGCAGTTCTTGAGGAGGCGCGACGCGGAAGGCTGACACAGCAGAGGCATCGAATTGTGCCGATGAAATGGGCAGTTGAGGTCTAACCAGTTCATTAGACACAGGTGGTGAAATATAGTTCTGCGACAGTGTGCCACTGTTTAAACTATGTCCAGGCACATAGGTCACAGATGGATACACTGGTGCACAAGGCAGAGCCGTGGCAGGCTGCGAATGCAAATTTGAAGCACATTACACTGAAATATCTGCAGTTGAAAGTGGCTGAGAATGTGCGCAGACAAAAATGGTCCTGTAAAACATGAGTATTGTTAGTCATTTGAGCACCAGAATGCCAGTTTGGGGTCACAAAGCCAGAGTCTATTGTGAGACACTGTGCACTGTTGTTTCGAACCGAACTGAACAAGTCCAGAGAAAATTGCTGATCCACGTGCTGAGGTGTCGAAACAAATACACTCGATGAATCACGGGGCAGTGGTGAGTTGAATGATGGTTGAGAAACCACAGTGAAGCCC
The DNA here is from genome assembly GCA_026315105.1 of Locusta migratoria. Classification (NCBI taxonomy): domain Eukaryota; kingdom Metazoa; phylum Arthropoda; class Insecta; order Orthoptera; family Acrididae; genus Locusta; species Locusta migratoria. The sequence goes on along the minus strand of CM048747.1, from coordinate 197,252,236 downwards.
AGTGGAAGTCAGACCGGCATGTTCATTGTGATCGTAACCATTGGATCACGTACTGCTGTATTTCGCAAATTAACTCAGTGCGGGTGAGCAAAATGTAATGAAACACACACCGCAGCACAAGAAAGTCATTATGGGAACATCAATGTGGGTTTTTGACAGGGTGTGGGATGCAGAAAAGTGCATCTCAACACTTTATTGAACCAACAGTTCATAAGCATAACACAGACTAAAAAGTGATTTGTTAGTGGCGGCTGAGAGGGGGGTCACCCGAAGACAATCGTGAAGATACGATTGTTTGTTCAAGGTCGATTATGGTTATCGCCGCCACACTACACTGTTATCATCAGCAAAAACAACTAGCATTGCATCGTTGTGAATATAAAATGGCAAATCATTAATTAATAGATATATCAAGAACAGCAAAGGACCAAAGACAAACCCTGTGGGGACCCATTTTTGATAGCTTTCATGCATACATGCGTGGCGAGCATGGGGCCCCAAGCTAGTGCAGTCTTACTTCCTTCTTTCCTCCCTGGGCTGCATTTCCTTTCCCTTCCCCTCCCCACCGGGAGGGCTGATGACCTTAGCAGTTTGACCCTACCCATCCCAAACAACCAACCAGCTGATTTTTGCAACGTATCTAAACCACTTATTTCAACTTTCTGCACTCTTCCAGTTAAGTATGAATTTAACCATTTTTGCACTGTCCCACTAATACCACAATGCTTAAGCGTATCTAGAAGAATTCCATGACTTACACAATCAAAAGCCTCCCAACTGATGATGTACGGTTATTCAGAGAATTTAACTTTTGATCGGGTAACCTCGAAAGTGCCCTTACACTACAAATGAGAGCTTTGCCATTAATCTTCTTTGTAATGTCACTATTTTTACAGTATCCTACTGCGCTGGTATCCATCTATCCTCAAAGGATGATGGAATAGCAAATAGCATACTTACATATGGCTTGCAGCATCTGCTACTGCTGAGAAGTCCAACAGGAGAGCGGCTGTCCCTACTGCAGTTTGGACAATTAAAATGTGAAGGTCTTCAAACGGAAGCTACTTCCTGATTTCAGTTTGTGTGCATTTGTCCTCTGCAAACTTGACTCCTTTGTGAACAGCTAGTCACCACCTGACACAGTCTTATCAGTATGTTTTCATTGAGTTGGGTTGATACGAGCTTTGTTCAGATCTCAGTTACAGACATCCTTGAAGCAAGGGTGAGGTCTTCCCACTGATCTCACACCCTCCTTCAGATAACTGTACAGCAGTTTTTTTTCAGAATTTATTTAGGATGCATGCATCTGACATGTCCCTATCACCTAAGACATCAGTGGCTCAGGAGTGCACGACTGCTAGTTGCACTTCTACAGCATCTGTCGGCCACCTTTCTATACAATTCTCAACAGTGCCTTGCATTGCATTATTAGAGTTGTTAAAAACATGAAAATATATATTTTACAGCCAATTATCTAAATAACATTTGATATTCTATAAAACAAGTTTAAATGTGTCTTCACCTTTCGATAACATTTAAACCTTCGTAAATGCTTCTTATTACCAAAAATATCCTTAAATAATCATCAGCAACAACATAACATCATAACATTTACATAGCTATTATTACCGATTATTTTTATTCTGTAACAAGACCAACAGGAGAAAATAATGCATACTCTTGAGTTTATCTAAACAGTGGATTCAGGACTTATTTCATTATTCTGTCAAAATTCAATCTAAAATTGATTATTGCTAAAGGCGTACATGCTCAAATATGATCTGATGTGGTGGTTCATGAGTGTAAGGGATCAAACACCTAGGTCATCAGTCCCATGACCTTTGAATGAAATGCAAACAACGGTGTGGTCAGCTAAGGGCATACCAATAGTAAAATAGAGGAATTGAAAGGGAAGTTAAGATCAATTAAAACAGGACTAAAACTAACAGAAAAAGCGGAATTCTGCAAGGCATGTCACCACAGTTCTAGAACCTCCGTTTATTAAAGGTGAGCAGGTGCAGGAGAACAGTGTATGCTCCTAAAGCAGAAGCCTAAAAATGGAAAAAAGGGAAACAACATTAATTACAAACAAATGAAAAGGAGAAATAAAAGTCATTGGGAGGGGGGGGGGGGAGGGGTCCAAACCAACCATCTTCTCCAAGCGCCAGAGATAAAATTTTATAGCCAAGGATAAAAACCACTTTCACGGAGAAATCCAAGGACTCTTGTCAGCCATCCATGAATCATGCACAAAAACCGAGGACAATGATTGCAGAGTTCCGTATGTGGCACGGAGTGCCAAGAGGAGCGGACATTCCACTAAGATAAGAGCCACAGGGTACAGGGCTTCACAACAACAATGTAGGGGAGGCTCATTATGCAAAATAAAACCATGGGTTAGCCTGGATTGACTTATGCAGAGACGGCAAAGGACAGACAATTCCCTTCGAGAAGGGAGTAAAGAAGAACCCCAAACTACAGTGGTCAACTTTATGGAGTGGAGTTTATTAGTTGGGGCCATAGTCTGCCAGTTGGTGTTCCAGTCCTGTAAGAGTAGCGATCTGATCTGCACCCACAAATCTGCACCCCAGACTGCCCAGGAAAAGGAGAAAGGAGTTATGGCTACTCTAGCCAACTGGTCAGCCTGTTCATTTTCTAGGATACTCACATGACTGGGGACCCAGAATAAAGCAACGAAGCTAGTGGAATGACTAAGGTCAGCAATGAGATCGTGGATACCAATGACCAAAGCATGTGAGAAGTAGCATCGGTCTATGGTCTGCAGGCTGCTTATTGAGTCAGAACAGATTAAAACATGATCCAGGGCTACCTGTTTGATAAAATGAAGTGCCCTACTAATAGCCATCAGTTCTGTCATTAACACACAGCATGATTCTGGCAGAAAATGGCATTCCATACCAGTAGGAGACGTAAATGCGTATCCTATATGACCAGCAAATTTCGATCAGGGTGGACTGTAGTATGATGACAGAAATGTATTACTCTCATTTTAGAAGGGGAAAACTGAACACCATGTTAGTGTGCCCATGTGGAAGCCCGCCGAATGGCACCTTGGAGCTGGCATTTAGCCGAGGCTATAGAGTGAGAGCTGTACTATATGCAAAATTTGACTACATACAACACAGGAGTGACAAGTGACCCAACAGAGCTCACCAATCCATTGATGGCAATTAAGAAGAGTGTAACACTTAACACAGAACCCTGTGGAACACCATTTTCCTGGCTCTGTGGAGAGCTGAAGAGCCAAACCTTACATGGAATGTGCGGTGGGATAAAAACTGACAATAAAAATTGGTAGGGAGCCTTGTAGGCCCCAGTCATGAAGGGTACATAAAATATGACGCCAAGTGGTGTCATATGCCTTATGTAAATCAAAGAAAACAGCAACAAGATGTTGATGTTTTGAAAAGGCCTTTCTGATTGCTGTTTCCAGTTGAAGTAGATAGTCTACAGTAGACATTCCCTACCAGAACCCACCCTGATAAGGTGACAAAAATCCACATGCTTCAAGTACTCAGGATAATCTGCGGGCAATCATCCGTTCGAGCAGTTTACATGCCACATTTGTCAGGCTAAGCAGCTGGTAACTGTCCAGGGATGATGGATCCTTGCCAGGCTTAAGAACAGGAACCACTATACTGTCCCTCCACTGCTGTCACCACTGTCTCAGTGTTTGGTTGCCTTCACCAGTAATAACTGCTCCTGTGTCTTCAGAGGAGCTGTCGGAACAATTGCTTACTTAAAAACACACACACACACACACACACACACACACACACACACACACACACATACTCGCAGCAATACGGCGTCGTTTGTGTATCTTAAGTATGACTGTGTGATTGTATGAAGGAGAGCATTTGTCTTTCTAAGGAAGACGGTGGCTGAAAGCATTTAAGTTACATGTGTAAGAGCAATACATGGCTGTCGCAGCTTAACAGAAGTCTTTGTATTTAATTACAAACTAAATACATTATATTGGTCACTTCCAACCTGGACTGTCAAACTTGGTCCTTACTGGTTGCCCTTGAGCAGTGTTTTTCAACATTTTCGAATATGCGCCCCCCCCCCCCCCCCTACAAACAGTAACAAAACTTATCTGAAAGGAACCAAAATGTCTTTCTTTTGCTTTCTTTAAAATTGTTGGATGATGATTTGTGTGTATTTTTCAGAATGGAACACATTATTCTGCATTTACATTATTTTCGACAGAAAAATATATTTTAGTTAATGAGTGTCTCACATTTCAGGCAAGAATGAATTATGCTCATTAAGAAAGGTCAGACAATTTGTAAAGAAGTATATCTTTCATTTCAATTTTTTTCAGAATATTTATCTATTGGTTCCTGAAAATAGTTTTCAGACTTTGCGCTTATTCGTCATTAACACCCTGTATCAGAAAACAATCACGATCAATTCATAATGTTACAGAAGGAACTACGTAATTTTAACATTAAATAAATTTTACTTAGTCATGCATTTGTGTATTACTGATCCCACAGTTATTTTGGGGTGCAAGTATTTCATTCTGTAACAGTGACCCCCAAGGAAGACTTTGCAACTTCCTTGGGGGCTGTGACCCACACGTTGAAAAACACTGCCCTTAGAACAACAACTGTGCCTGATGACCAGTATCTGCAACTTCTTGTCCAAAGGAATCCTAACCAGACTGCCACCATTACAATGACTTTGTTATGGCCACTGGGAGACAAGTGTCAAACAAGATTGTACAGAACAGACTCCACAACAACTCTATGTATTATAGATGGCCTTGGAGAGGCCCAGCTCAAACACAGACACCATACTGCACTGAACAGGTGGGCTTAAAATCACCAAGAATGGACTATGGAAAACTGTTGCAATATTGTCTTTGCAGGTGTGTCACATATGTCTGGTAGCATATGATTGTCAACAATTTGTGTGTGTGTGTGTGTGTGTGTGTGTGTGTGTGTGTGTGTAGGGAACCTTGTGATGCTGCACACCAGAAGCATACCTTCAATCAAATATAGTAAAGAGAAGGATAAATAATATTCTGGGTGGGGGAGAGGAGATTCCGTGGAGAAAACCTCCAGAGTCTATTGTCCATGCATCATAAATAATTTCATCAATCATGCCTTAGAAGCCAGAGAAGGTCTCATATGTGCACCAGTTTTGCCCGAGTGATTGTGTGAATGTACGTATGATCTTTATCTACTGAAGAGTGTTAAAATTCAAGCAGTGTGAATGTGATTTGTCTCTTCTACCTGCCTGTCTGTAGTTCAGTGATCATATTTATGGTGTGTTGCTACATATTTTCTATTACTGGCATTCCAAACTGGACTCCAATTGTTAGTAAAATAACTATAGTAAAAGTGAAAATTATACAGGAGAAATCCCTAGCAGGGGGGGGGGGGAAGAAGATTACTTACCAGGCGAAGGAGCACAGGAAGTGATAGTAGCACAAATAAATTCACACACACACACGCACACACACACACGCACACACACACACACGCACACACACGCACACACACGCACGCAAGAGCGCGCGCGCGCGCTCTCTGTCTTTCGCAGCCTAGCTGCTTCTTCAGGCAGAAGGGAAGGAGAGGGAAAAGGAAATAATGAGGGTTTTAAGGGAGTGGGCATGGAGTCATTCCAATCCCGGGACAGGAAAGACTTACCTTGGGGGGGGGGGGGGGGGGGGGGAAGGAGGGTAAACACACACACACACACACACACACACACACACACACACACACACACCTAGGCAGACATATGAGTATGTCTTAGAGTGTACTCGAAACCGTCAATAAAGTGTATGTGCCAAAAGGTGTTCACTTCAAAAAGTAGCCACAGGCCTCGGATAAACCATAAACATTTTACATCATGTTCCTTGCTCTAACACTAACTTAGTATCAAGGCCCCTCCCCCTTAAGAGATCTTAAACTTTTTAATTAAAGCATTATTGTGAATCTATTACTATAAAAATAAGTTCTGGTAAATAACAACAAAAAAAGGACAAAATAGAAAAGGAGATTAAGAGAAATTTGACCTCTGATAAACAATGAATCACAACTGAACAATTCTTTATAGTGACAAATACACTGCACTTTTATTTCTAGTCATATTATATAAATCAAAGACTTATTACAGTATAATACAGGTAGCTTTTCAATAGCAACACACAAATACATTACAATGGATTATTTAAATCCATTACATAAAAAAGTTTTCATGAATTTCAACAGGCTTATTATCTGGTTTTACAGATTTCATCTGATGCCAAAGGCACTTTAAGGTAGTTGAAACTGTTGGATCTGTTCAGGATATGTGTATATCACAGTTTCCCCAGCTCCATTTTGCTCCGAGGCAATGATGTTACCTTGCAAGGTCTGAGTATCTGAAACAGAAAATTATGTATAGTTACTGCAACATTAATGAAACATTTCAATAACTTGATGGTTTATAATTGCTAGTAGTACACCATAGAACATGTGCTCATTTTTCTTATACCTGGAAGATCAGCTCCCTTTAAAAGAACACGTTTTATAAGACAAAATAACATTAAATCTTGTAATTAGCAAATAGTGAGACTGTTACCAATAACATTATTGTACACAAGGAAGTAGACACTAATCTGCAAGTACTCCACCAGCAACCTTTCTTTTTTCTCTAAAAATATATTTTGTATTTGGGAATGAAAAGCAGTCTACCCTCCATTCTTGTGAAAGATGGACACTAACTTCAGTCTTTTAGTGTCTAAGACATGCCTTTGTTTTTTAAGTATTTTATGTAAATCATATCCATATGATGACATCTCAGTCTAACATTTTTTATATTCCATCAAATTAAGTAATGTCTGAAATTTGGTTTTTCCCTTTATGTAATTAAAGAATTTTTTTAATAATGGAAAGTTCAAGTTGGAATTAACAATATACTAATAGGACAGTTTACAACTCACTGCAAAGACATGACGATGAGCTGCGACAGGCACATAAAAAAGGCACACACATACAACACTTTCAGCTATTGGCCATGGCCTGATTCAGAAATAGGAAACACTCACGCAATCACACAGTTGCACAACACAGCCATACAACGGAGGTGTGGCAGCTGGAGATGATGGTTGAATGACTGTGTGACTGCGTGAGTGTTTCCTATTTCTGAAGAAGACCATGGCCAATAGCTGAAATTGTTGAATGTGTGTGCCTTTTTCATGTGCCTATCGCAGTTCATTGTCACGTCTTAGTGGTAAGTTGTATACTGTCCTATTAGTATACAGAATTTTTTTGTATTACATACATGCTGCATTAAAAACATAAGTTTCTGTTTCATTATTTCTATAAGCAAAGACAAAACTTAATTTTTAATGAACTTGGTCTAATAGCCTGCAAGTCTATATATTCCTTCCATAAAGAAAAATCCTGGTTGGCATGTCAATAATATTATGAAAAGTTTGATGAGTCACAGAAAGGCACAAATAACAGAAAACAACTGCAAAGCTTTTGGCCGAAATGGCCTTCAAAGGTTGCAGAAAATGCGCACGCGTGCACACACACACACACACACACACACACACACACACACACACACACACACACAACCAGTCTCCGGACGATGTGGCCCATTAGTTGTGCCTTTCAATGGCTCATCAGACATCTCTGTGGTGAGTAGTGACCTATCCTTCAAAAAAATATTGTTGAATCCTTCCTGGAATTTCCTTTGTTTAATACTATGAAAAGGATAGATAGCCATACACTGTGCAAACATACTGAGTTGCAGACAGGCATGACAAAAACACCTTCTTCACAATCTGTCTCTGGTCACTCTAGTACTGTCAATTGAGGCTATTTCGGCCAGTTTTGAGATTATTTTTACCATATTTTTGTAGGTTTTGTCAGATTGCCTTGTTTGTTACAAGTGTCGGGGTATATGGATAATGAGAGGCATGATTTTTCACATTAATGATAAATATGACGAAACACATTTTGAAACAAGTTTACAATATCTTCATAAATCATATGTCTCTCTGGTTAAGAAAATAGAGTTTTGATCTTGTTTCACAAATTAAAGTGATAAGCTTGTTTAAAAACTAAGTTTACTTGTTTGTGGTAAATGCAAAATTACAACAAAATTTGTACATAATAATAAGCTTGGAATTTTTCACATAACTATATGTAGGACGAGAAAAATTTGTCTACAGGACAAAAATACTTGTTAATTTTAATATTCTGGAAATTTTCTTTGAGACATGACGATAAAAGAGTGACTGCCAAATTTGACTCTAGGCTTCCTGATAACTGTGGTTCGGAATCCTCATTGAACTGCAGGTCCTGCTATAACCAGCTGGGTATGTTAGTTGGAAGGTCAGAGGAAGGCAGCGGCATACCACCTCCAAACAGAACCGTGCCTAGTAAATCACTGTGGTGTTCAAACCTTCACCTTACCTTTATGTTGATGCATAACTTTCAAAGAGGAAAGGTGAGTCACAGGACTACTTCTTCCCACATTGCTGCAAGTCAAATTAAAGAAGACTAGAGTCCTTATCTTTACCGTGTTGAAATTGTACACCAAGACTGGAGTGGGTATGCTGTGGCTACTAATGTTGGAAATCAGAGTACTTTTCACAAGGTAAGTGAATAAAGTACTCAAAAGCCATTAACACTGAAGAACTCTTCAAGTTGGGAGATGTGTAGTGAGGTGAGAGTTGAAGGAAAAGGCATGGTGAAGGTAATGAGAAGTCAGTATGACAAGTTTCACTGGCTATTTGTGCCCCTAAAGTTGCAATGGCCATTAGTATAAATATTACCATGCATACTCTGATGATGTAGGCACTATTGGTTAGCTGTGGGAGGGGGTTGGCTGTTGAAAATTGTTTTTGGGGCAGAGAGTGTCAGTGATATCCAGAAATTAGAGGGTACTGCAGAGAACAGAGTGCTGATGTGAGTAAAAATCAGCGGTGCACTACAAAATTAATGGGCATTACAACAGAGGTAAAGCAATGTCTCAGAAACCTATATCATGACAATGATGATTGTTTTACATAAGCCTCAGCTACCTTTGGCAGATCACTCATTGAATACTACCACGAGTGGTGCAATAACTGGGAATAGTAATACAACAATTGTAGTGTTTAGTTAATTTGGATTTGGAAAACGAGGAACCTTGGAGGTGTTAAGACAAACATTGTTGCTTATAGTACAAGATGCTGAAAGAGCCTGAGGATTGGATATCCATGAAAATACTTGTAAAATCGCCCAGCCAGTAACTGATGCCGGCCCGTTCAGTCACTTCTAAGTTCATACTTCTAAGCTAGCACCAATGAACTTACAAGAACATTTCAAATGAGCCATCATCAGGCATTATAGAAGCCACCACACTCCTGTCTTCTTGAAGTGCAGCACTTCACAGCTAGAATGGTACTGTCGCCATTGAGTCAGGCCAGTGAGAAATTCTGCCCAGGACCGCAGTGACGTCTATGAGGGAACATCAGAAATTCGTATCAGCGACACTGCTCAGTTAGGGACATACAATGCTAATCAGGCTTGCACTGCTGAGTGAGGTTAGCAGTGTTAAGGAGAGCTAGACAAAAGAAAATCATAACTCCTCAGCATTGTACCTCAAGACTAAATAAACGTTTTATATTTTACAGCAGAGTTTTCATAGCGATTCCTGGTCAGCATGACCACCTCCACAACTCACCACCTCTACAACATGGCAGCTCCATACACACCGGATTGCAACCAATAAATACAATAACAATAAGATTGGAAAAAATAAAAAGTAAGAATGAAAACACTTACTAAATGTTTCATCAGGCATCTCTTCATACATTTCTGCTACTAGTGGCTTGTCCACTTTGGTAGCCTGGAACAAAGGAAAAAAGTGGCAGTCTTTTTTTACAGCAAAACTAAGATTTAAATAAGGTGAAAAAAGTTTTAAAAATCACACTGATATCAAAAGTGATGCCACAATAACATGATGATGGAAAAACAAAAACAGTAAAAACCAAATAACTAAATGGCAATTGCACATGTTGAAATTTGTATCCATTAAAGATATGACTAAGAGCAATATATACAATCAGCAAAACAATATTCTGAAATTCTGAACTGTAACTAGTTATCTTGTGATCAAATAACACAAGCTAGTGGTATAAGATAAACTAAATTTTTTGAGTTTATAGAAGGTACTCTGCTAAGTTAACCAGTGCACAGTGCTACACGGCTATAACATTTTCCTTTTAAAATGAATTAAACTTAATGACAGTACATAAATGCGACACACAGTTTGTTTATATTAAACATTAATGGTTTTGTGAAATTTCATTAAGTTTTTGTTGGATGGTTTTTGACAATTTTCATAAAGATCTAGCTTGACAACAATGCCTAAAAGCACTTTGTTAAATTGTAAATGTGACATGAAGTTGTTTAGGAGGAAGGTGACCATTATTAATGTAATCAATAGTACTGCATTCAGGCTGAAAGTCAAACAGAATACATACATTGACTTTATTATGATAAAATTTTATCCATAATCAGTATCTATCTGATAAATAGCTGAACATAGATAAGTGTTACAGACGTTTGGTATAAAATTAATCACAAAACAGTAGTCTGGTGACAGTCAAACATCAGGCACAGAATCGCCTTATTATGTGTTTTGGATTTTATACATCAGTTGAATTACCTGTCTATGAGCAATAGCTGGATATAATTGTGTTACAGATGTTAGGTATAAAGGCATTTGTAAAAAGTAACCTGTAACACATCTACACGAAGTATTTAATAGCAGTCACACTTACATCAAAATAGATTTTTGCTCTTGCACACATTTAGCTGTAAAAATTCCAGCCCCCCTGGATTCCACACAATAAATCAAAGTTCAAGTGCACATTTGTATCAACTGGTATAAAGAAAATGATTTGAAAATATTCACTAAGGAAATACAAAATCAGAAAACAACATTGTAATAGGCTAAGAAATTTAGATTTTCCACATACATTAAAAACTAAGTAGCAATCAAGTATACGCTTGCTCCAAGATGAATGGAAACCAACTCATACTGGATTTAAAAATGAAGAAAGAAGCTTGTACACTTAAAGGAAAATAAAGTTTTAAACCAAATTTTAAGTTGCTAAACATTGCCATAATCAAATAGGGATCTGACAATAATCTACAGTATATCTATTAAAATTGATGTTTGAAGATTATAGAGGAAAACCTCCTAGCAGGAAAAGTATATATAAAAAGTAGATGAGGTTTACTTACCAGGCAAAGGAGCACAGGTATGTGACAGTAACACAACACAACACAACACAACACACACACACACACACACACACACACACACACACACACACACAAACAAACAAACGCTAGCTTTCACAACCATTTGTTGCTTCTTCAGGCAAAGAGCAGGGAAGGAGAGGGAACAGGAACCCCTTTAAATCCGCATCATTTCCTTTTCCCTCTCCTTCCCTGCTCTTTGCCTGAAGAAGCAACAAATGGTTGCGAAAGCTAGCATTTATGTGTATGTGTGTTTTATTTATGTTACTGCCACAAAATTGATGTTTGTATGTATGTAATTATGTATCAAAGTTCCCTATGGATACTGAGACAGTTGGAGTAATTTTGATGAAATCTTCATATCAGCCCAGCAGATGGTCCTGCTCCAGTCGTGAATCCCTGAACCAGTACACCAATAACCTAATAGCAGCTTTTACATCCCGGAGCTACCCTTCTGATCTGGTACAGAAGCAAATTGCCAGGGTCACTTTCTCATCCCCCAAAACCCAGAACCTTCCGAAAAATGTGCCCCTCTTGTCACCAAATACTTTCCAGGATCAGACTCTGAATGTGGCTCTCCAGCAGGGATATGACTTCCTTAAATCCTGCCCCCGAAATGAGATCCATCCTTCAGAACATCCTTCCCACTCTGACCGAGAGTATCTTTCTGTCACCCACTTAACCTTCGTAACCACTTAGTTCATCCCTATGAATTCAATGAACCACTTTCCCAACCTTCAGGCTCCTACCCCATGTAAATGCCCCCGGTGTAAAACCTGTCCTATGCACCTTCCCACCACCACTTATTCCAGTCCTGTAACCCGGAAGGCGTACACGATTAGGGGCAGAGCCACTTGCGACAGCATCCATGTGATTTACCAACTGACGTGCCTGCACTGTGAAGCATTCTATGTGGGAATGACCAGCAACAAACTATCCATTTGCATGAACGGTCACAAGCAGACACAATAACTGTGATGGATAAGAATAATATAGTCTTACATCAAGCGGAAATTGCAAACTGTAAGATGTATAAAACACTTTTCCTTTTTCTTTCACTGAGTTGATTTCTTCAAATGAGATGGTAAGTTTCAAAGTAGCCTGAATGCCATCTCAGGACAATTTGCACTTTAGATAAGCAAACATTATAGTTTATCCCTTTCAGACCCAAAGTTGTACGTGACTTGACGTTAATATAGAGAGGGACGTTTAACATACAAAATAAACACAGTAATTCATTACAAAAAAGGGAAAAATATTTTCATACATTTTGTACCCACACAACTGTCTGTTTCGGGCCTTCACAACAATTTTTTATGATCTGCACCATCTTACAATAACATGCCTTCGAAAGAAATGACAATAACATCAAAGACTCATATAAAATCAACTGACAGTCAGCTTCACATGCCAAAACAAGAATATCAACACATTGTCAACAAGTCTTTCTTGCTGCCATTTTAATTGTACTGGAAGTCTGTTGAATGCTGGTACCACAGAGTGTAGAAACATGAGACTAAAACACATTGCACACATTACCACAATCCATCCACAATTATGTGATGCAGGCTCAAACTTCCTATAATCACAAAGAAATGAAGCGAGCAAAACCAGAACCGCAAAATTGTTCGTGCAATGCCTGTAAGGGTTATCGGGTGTAACTTCATAAGGGATAAAGATCTTTGAAGGACAATTACATTTCTAGATTAAATTCTGAGAATTTGCTATTAGTTATTTAGGTATTTGCAGTGGTTAGAAATTTTTATAAATTTTCACAGTGGTTCGGTGACTTTGAACTTTTGGATTTAGGTAAATTAAGATAATAGTTTGAGAATATAATATTAAGAACATATGGTAAAATTTTTGTCAATTTGCAAAGAATAAAAAGCACAGAAGTAGATTTTTTTATTTTTGTAGATTTTGGACCCAAAAATAAAGGTTTTTTTGTGGTGTTCAGAGGAAAGATGCATGAACAAACTGTACTTCTATAAGCCACAGAAAGCCCACAATTACCACATGATATCCACAAAATAAAAAAAATAAAAATAAAAAAATATGGATAGAGATAGAGAGAAAATGCACCCAATGGAAAGGATACTGTTCCACTCTTGTCAAAAACGGAAAAATTGAACTATTCACTGTGTAAAGAATGCAAAACAAAAAAAGTGTTAAAAGGAATCCTGTGTGTTAAGCGCAACTATTGGGTACATGAAAAGTGTGCCAAAATAAACTTAAGATAGGTAAGTGACAATTTTTCATGGACATGTCTCAGCTGTTTACATTTCAAAACGTCTGAACTTCGAAAAGAAGTGGAATCCAAATGTGAAATTATCAAGATACTAGAAAGTGATGATAAAGAGCTGAAATGTGAAATATCCATCTTAAAGCAAGAAAATGACAAATTATTGCACAAAAAAGAGCTCCGTTTGCCTGAAACCTATGCAACAAAAACAAAACAACATTGTATTAAATTGTGTACACACGTTGGCAACAAGCCAATAAATAATGAAACAATGTCTCCAAGTGAAGGAAATAATGTGTCAGTAAAAGAAAAACAGTTCAGTGTGCGTGAAAGCCAGAAAGTACAAACAAAACTATAGTGTGAAAACTCTCATACATGTACAATAGTGCAAACAACCAAAACTTGAGGAATAACATATCAGAGGGACTGAATAAAATGCTGATAACTTCAAGAAGCGTAAATCCAGTGTATAAATATAAATGGAAGTCGGCAACATACAGCAAAAGGAATAACAGTGACTCATGTGTGCAAAGAAATGTATATGATTTTCTACTGATAGGTGATTTGCTACTAAAAAATGTTGCTGTTCCAGGATGTTGATATCCGGATGTCCGACCTGGAATCAGAATACAACAGTTCAACAACCACCTAAAAGAACATGGGGAAAAACAAAACAGAATGCTGTACAAAACAAACTTATGCACAAATACAGTGGTGTGTTAATCCAAGTTGGATCAAATTTGATAAACAGCAGTGAAAAAGCAATCACCAACGAAACAAGAAACTTGATTCGCTTAGCTAGAAGTGTCTACTGAGGTTTCCGGAACATAATCGGTGCAATCGTAAAACGAAGATCTGTAAGTGATAAATGCATCCACAAAGTAAACTGTGCCATAAAAGAACAATGTGAAAGACTTGGAGTAGCGTTTATAGATCCAAATGAATTACTAAATGGAAACTGCCTAGGAAAGGATGGTCTGCATATGAATAGACTGGGGTCTCAAGCATTGAGTAGGATGTTTGCAGATGTCTGCAAAATAATAAAGAGCAAGGGAAACTAAAACGTGGGTAAAAAACCAAACAAAACTTCAAAAGATCACAGACATCCAGCCACTGGGAAAATAGAAGACCAAGCAGATGATAGTGGTGAAAATGAATGAACAAAAGAGGAGGTAAGTGGTCAATTACATATGCCTGAATCAGACATAAGTACTAAATTTATGCTCTATCATCAGAATGTACAACCATTTCGAAACAAAATCAGTGAATTTGAAATTCTTTTGTCAGATGATCTGAAGGAAGCTTCTGTTGTGTGCTTAAGTGAACACTGGTTGAGCAAAGATATGTTGTCAGTCACAAAACTACCAGGATTAACACTATCTACATCATTCTGTAGGATATCTTCTGAATACAGTGGCACATGCATTTTTGTTAGAAGTAACTTTAAACACCACTGCTTAAAATCCTTAGAAATGCTGGCAAAGGAAAAAGACTTCGAAATTACAGCTACAAAATAACTTCCATGAAAATAATTATAATTTCCTGTACAGGAGTCCAGATGAGGACTTAAAAACATTCCTAAAGAAGCTGGACAGTGCACTAAGCAAACTGTAAGCAGGCAAGAAAAATCTAATAGTATGTGGTGACATCAATATAAACTTCCAAGAAAATTCAAATGAAAAGCAAGATCTTGTGACCATACTTTCTACGTGCAATTACAGGCAACTATAAATGCTCCAACTAGAGTTACAAAAAACACAAGTACTACTATTGACCAAATATTTACAAATCAAGAAAATGGGTACTTCCAGGCTGAAACCATAAATACAGGCTTCAGTGACCATAACAGACAGTACGTTGTTTTCCATATGGCACCAAGAATGACACTGCAAACAGAATTAGTGAAAGAAGAAAGAATCGTACGTGAACAAAGAATAGACACCTTCAGACAACTTTTAGCCATAGAAACATGGGATGCAGTATGTAACCACAACAGTACATGTCAAAAGTTCAGCAGATTTGTGGAAATACTTTGAACTACTATGAAACTGCCTTCCCAGTGAAGAAACAGACTAAGTATGACATAACAATTTAAAAAAAATAATAATAATTTGCGGTCAAAGAAAGACAATGTTTGTCATAGATTCTTTTAGTTAAAGTTTTTTTGGTGTGCAAAAATTCATTTGTGAAAAGGTAAATGATATTTGTTTCTTTCAAAATTTTTCTTCAAGAATATTGGTAATTACTCCAGCTAGACTCATCATTACCATTTCCTTTTCTCAAGGTCGAGGGCACTTGTTGCTTTAAGGCCTTGATGTAGCTAAAAATATAACACTGAAATGCACTACTTTACAAATTAAGAAAAAAGAAAATCAACTCTTCCACTTTAAAATTTAATTGAGCATCAGCTTCAGTCACATCTTTCTTGCCGAACAGCATCAGATCTACTTAAATACTAACTAACTTAAAGAAAGACAAGTCAACAGCCACGGACATAAGTTTTTTTAATCAGAGACAGAGGCCTATCTGGGGGGAGGGGGGGCTGTTGGGCTGCAGCCCCCCCCCCCCCCAGACCCTCCTCGAACCTCACAGACCATGCTGTAGCCCCCTCCAGACCCTTCTCCAACCCCCCAGACCATCCTCAAAGCCCCCCAGACCACCAGAATATGCTCAGAGATAGAGGGGAAAACAAATACAAAGGGGAGTAAAGGCACAATACTGTTCCTGGACAGCTGTATGACCACTTATAAGTAGTTGTGTGTCTGTGCCATTCAGGTGGCCTTACACAAGATCTCTCTCTCTCTCTCTCTCTCTTTTTTGGAAGAAATCACGTCAACTCGGAATGACCTCAGCACTCACCAGACCACAATCATGGATACGCCACTCATCAGAGATAATGAACTATTTAATTAATGCAATCGATAATCTATGGCAACAAATCTAAAAATATATTGCCAATGAATTTTTTTTTACATTATCTTCTTATGAAATAGAAAACAATAAAAATATCTCTCCATGAAAAAATAAGTTAAAAATAAATAAATAAATATATATAAAAATATTTCATCTCATTATATATCGATAAAAATAACAGTCCAGTTCACAAAATTATTTTTACAATTTATTAATATAGGTGACCAGTTTCTATTTAGGTTTAGATCATCTTCAGACCTCGCTATAGATGTTCAGGGGGTGAGTGTGTGGTTTCACTGAATTGTGCAGAACAGTAGTCACTAGTCTTACTTCCTGCATTCTTCTAAATTATTACTGCATTATCAGGTGGCTAAAGTTTTACTGATAATTAAAAAATGCCTCATTTTGGAGGGGGGGGGGTGCATGAATGATGAGTTTTTGACTGTACTTCAGTGCTGCACTTCACCATCTCCATTTCAAATTATCAATGTTTCAAATGATTAGAGGGTTTTTTAATAAATTATTGGGATTTGGTAGGCAGATAGGTGAAAATGTAAATGGATGAATTGTGACTGCATATACATTTCTATACTTTCTGCATATTAATTCTTTTATTTGCACTGAAAAAGTGATTGTAAATAGCAGATTAAATCTGCATGTCATTCTGAAACTAGGGTGACAAATTCAGTGTATTTTGTATTTATACTTGTGAATTACTAAACCATACAAAGTAAATGAAACACCACGTTAAAGATCTCTCCCAAATTTGTAGTTTAAGGTACTATGGATGTAAAACGATAGGGAACCCGACGGAAGGGAATGCAACTTTTATCAGATTACATTGTATAACAGCACAAAAATGTGTGCTATTTCTCTTGAGAAAATATATACTGAAGTTGACAAAATCTGAGGGAGGAGGGGGGGGGGGACCACTCCACTGAAAGCTGCATCTCCAAAAGTACTGAATTAGTGGTCACTAACCTTTAGTTATGTCTACTGTGAACATCCAAGTATATCTATAGAATATTTAATCAAATTCTATGATGGTCAAGCAATGACCTCTGCACAACTTAAGTTTCAAATAACCCACGTACAAACTTATCACACTCTAGGATTCCCAGATTAAAATAAATTGCTTCCATTAGTCTATGAACTATAAAAGACCACAATTATTACTTTTCACAGCTCCTTGCTATTCAACTTGCAGCAAAAACTTACACTATGGCTCAAAGGAAGCCTAGACAAATGATGAAAACTTCTACAGGCTTGGCGCATCAGAGCTTAAAATAGTTTGGATCATCTCGTGAATGAGAGAGAGAGAGAGAGAGAGAGAGAGAGAGAGAGAGAGAGAGAGAGAGAGAGAGAGAGAGAAAGGGGGGGGGGCAGAAAGAATTGAAGCAGTCACAAATGATTAATAACCATAGGAAAGCATCAAGACTAAAGGCAAGCAAACACATGGGCCAAGCGGGGGGAGATTCCAAAATTACCCGAGTTTTCCCCAGAGATTACCAGAGTTTTCTTGGTTTTCCAGGACACTGGACTCCCTAATTGTAAGAAAAATGATCATTGATTTAATATAGAGACAGAGCACATGCTCAGGCAGTTTTTGTCAGGTATAGGGATGGAAACTGGCCATGCCGTTTGAAAGGAACCATTCCGACATTTGCCTGGAGTGACTAAAGGTAGCAGGGTAATGCTAAATCAGGATGGCCTGAGGAGGTATTCACTGTTATCTTGAATGCGGAGTCCAATGTTCAACAATGACAAAATTGGAATTATCAAAGTAGAATCTAACGCAGGGCTTCACCCCCCCGCCCCCCCCCCCCCCCACCAATTAGCAGCATTTGGCAGAGAGGGACGACAGCTGCCATCACACATTCATCAGTCAGTACAAATCCATAGCCAGTTGCATAGAGAGAGCTATATGAAGAATTACCGAAACAAATGAACCAAAGAAATGTGTAGGCATGCCACATAATTTTATGAAAATATGGTTTTATAGATTTTTGGTATTTACTTTGTGACTTGTTATACAAAGTGTGAAGTCATTACCTTGTGAAATTCTTAGATCTCGTACACTTTTTTCCACTCGACAATTGCCTCGATGTAAGAGAATTTTAGGCACAGCATGCAGTTTAAATTACAACCAGACAGCCAGGATCTCTTACCCATCTTATTATTTTGAATTGCAGACAACAATTGTTCATGAACAATCATCAAACTGAACATTAATATTATGGTAGTTGCCAGTTTATGGGACGGGAGGGGAGGTGGGGAGAGGATGGGAAAACACCACAGGCTGTGAAACAAGTATTGCAATTGAGCATGCTATACTTAGAAGCAAGTTAACTCCACTCTTAGCTGTAATTTGATGACACATTAACAAGTTTTGAAAATCAGCAAATGCATTCAAACTGTAGTGAATTGGTATTTCAGCACTGAGTGAAAAAAGGTGCACGTGATTTACTTATAAACACTAATAAAATGTTACCTCTCTATATTTCTGCAGATACAGTTTCAGAGGTTCAACATAATTATCAAATCCTAATGTTGTCATTGCAAATAGTATATCTTCACCATTAATAGTCTTTCTTTTCTCCATGTGACATCGATCGCTCGCTTCACTTGTAATAAAACTTATAAATTCTGAAACACATTCCTGCACACATTCTCTTGCATCTTTAGCTATCTTCCCAGGTTCTGGTATTCCTCTTTTCATAATTTTTGCAATATTTGCAATTGGTAAGAAACGATCCTGTTCCCTCAAAGGGTACCCTGGTTTATCTCCACCTCCTTGATTTGAATCATCTGTGTTTTCAGCTGTAAGGATTGCATCACCATCATCTGCAAATGTAATAAAAGAATTAACAGCTGATGACCAGAATATACACAAAATATTTAATTACCTAACAATAAATATGCAAAATAAGCACTAAAAATTAAAACTTGAATGTAGGTCCACAACACACACTGAAGTTGTGTGCACAGCACCGTCTTATTGTGTTTTGGCTGCCAGAAGTGTCTACTTAACATTTCCCATAGTGTACAATAGCAGTTGCGAGTTGCTATGTCAAAGGTACAAATATGCAAGTGCAGGTCTTGAAATGTATTTTTGAATTGTATCAAATACTATAAAAGTGGTTGAATGTAAATAATTATCACAGAAATTATATCAGTATGTCACAAATGAAAAGCATAAAATTAAATTACATATTATACAAAATATTCCATTATAAGAACATTATTCTTAATGCTGAATTACAGCTTAAAAACATACTTCTTTGTAGTTTTCTGGCAGTTCTTAATAAAGCATCTGTATCGGATCTTTTCTCAAAAATGCATTTTGCCCTTACTCTACCTTTCAGTTGTGTCATCACTTTATTTGCCACTAGTGCATATAATTTGCTTCTTCACTATTTTTGTTACTTTTCTTTTGATGTAAAGTTATTTCAATTTAATCTTTAGTGACATGTTAGGTGTCTTGTGTTTGACACCACTTCATCTGGGTGTAAGTTTCCAACAGGTTTGTTCCAGCGAGCACAGAATAACAGAGGCGTCTTATAATGACAGTGAAATGAAGCTGAGCAGAGAGTGCCACACCCAACCAATATGGTGGCCACAAAGCATGAATTATCATAGTGCCGAGCGCCACCCGGCCACAGCTGCTAGCACAGGGTGCTCGAGTGTTTAGAGTGGTGCCTATAAAGGGCCACATCAGAAATGTTGGTGCAGTTGAGTGTCATAGTAATATGTCTCTGCTTAATCTGTAGCATAGTATATTACTCATAAGCGAATTTTATCCATTATGGATGTTGAACTCTGTGACTGTTCCTAATAGGTTGTGGAAATAAAATCCGCTACCAGTCACAATTTTTTGGCAGTTTATTAGAACACTACCGGTTTCGGGCTTGTACCCATCCTCAGGTGTTTACATTCTGACAACTGTTTAAAGAAAACGTTAATTACTTTGTGCTTATCAATACATAGGTATCCTATAGATATACATATATATAAAAAACAAATATGGTATGTGGTGGAGTGATTTGTGCTAAGGCTCTAAGTGTACTCACATATAAGTATCCAGTTTGTACATTTCTCATGGATCTTGGTTGAGAACATTGTAGTAACATGATGCTAATTTGCACACCCATGTTTAAAGTTTTGCACAGTACACTTCATAACTTGCACTCCAAACATCGCCACAGTACACTTTATCACTGACACTCCAAGCATCGCAATGTTTACATTTAGGCACATGTTATGGTCAAAGAACTTAGCTCAAGATATACAGAGAGGTACACACAGAAGTACAGAGATGCCACACACATAGCTATATCACATGTTACTAATCCCAAAAGCGGGATTTGTTATACTATTGTGGAGCCACACTGTCATTTATCACATGTAGTTGCTAGTGAATTATATTATAGAGTGAAAAGTGGTCTTTATCATATTTTCGTTTCAAAACATTTGTATAAATTACGGTGCGTGTTTTTTTATGTATTTCTAATAGAGGCTATTTCTGTTTTTTCCTGTGTTAAGTTGTGAGGGGGTAATGAGTGACAGTTTTTGTTTGTGAATAATTCGATGAAAATATTCAGAAACGGTTTATTTGCTAGCTCCACCTGTTCATTGAGAATGAGATGTGGCGAGTTGGAACTATGAATGTAGATTTCAAGTTCTTCAAGGAGATTCATTTGCTTTCCTTTGTTGACAATATGTAAAATTTTTAGGTTGTCTTCAATGGCTGTGGCAGAGTGACTATTATCTTTCAGATGTGTTGCGAAGGTGAATAATTCGATGAAAATATTCAGAAACGGTTTATTTGCTAGCTCCACCTGTTCATTGAGAATGAGATGTGGCGAGTTGGAACTATGAATGTAGATTTCAAGTTCTTCAAGGAGATTCATTTGCTTTCCTTTGTTGACAATATGTAAAATTTTTAGGTTGTCTTCAATGGCTGTGGCAGAGTGACTATTATCTTTCAGATGTGTTGCGAAGGTGGATTTCTCAAAATGATTTAGCCTGAAGGCATCCATGTGTTCACGGTACCTTGTAGTGAAACTCCTGCCTGTCTGGCCAATGTAGTACTGTGGGCAATTGTCACATGAAAGCTTATAAATACCTGATTACCCCCTCACAACTTAACACAGGAAAAAACAGAAACAGCCTCTATTAGAAATACATAAAAAAAACACGCACCGTAATTTATACAAATGTTTTGAAACGAAAATATGATAAAGACTACTTTTCACTCTATAATATAATTCACTGGCAACTACATGTGATAAATGACAGTGTGGCTCCACAATAGTATAACAAATCCCGCTTTTGGGATTAGTAACATGTGATATAGCTATGTGTGTGGCATCTCTGTACTTCTGTGTGTATCTCTCTGTATATCTTGAGCTAAGTTCTTTGACCATAACATGTGCCTAAATGTAAACATTGCGATGCTTGGAGTGTCAGTGATAAAGTGTACTGTGGCGATGTTTGGAGTGCAAGTTATGAAGTGTACTGTGCAAAACTTTAAACATGGGTGTGCAAATTAGCATCATGTTACTACAATGTTCTCAACCAAGATCCATGAGAAATGTACAAACTGGATACTTATATGTGAGTACACTTAGAGCCTTAGCACAAATCACTCCACCACATACCATATTTGTTTTTTATATATATGTATATCTATAGGATACCTATGTATTGATAAGCACAAAGTAATTAACGTTTTCTTTAAACAGTTGTCAGAATGTAAACACCTGAGGATGGGCACAAGCCCGAAACCGGTAGTGTTCTAATAAACTGCCAAAAAATTGTGACTGGTAGCGGATTTTATTTCCACAACTTACTCATAAGCTATTTATTGTCATTTTTGTATAATTTATTAAATAATTTCTCTTTATTTGGGTGTTCTTATTGTGCAGTATTACTTTATTAGTGTGAGTATTAGTGTGTTATTCATGAAAACATTGTGTCTTTTCCAATAACATTATTATTGCTATACTTGATTGTATCATTTATTTCTTGTCCTTTTATAAAAAAGTGACATGTACCATAGAAAGGAAGAAATAAAAATGGTGTGCAGTGTTGGAAGGAATAAATAAATCTTTCCAAATGCAATAGACAATTATAAATGTTAATTCCTTTTTCATATATTTAGGGCAAAAATGAATCTTTTTGCCATTAGTAATTAATCACAAATTTCAGCTAGGGATAGCTAATCATACTATTATATAAAATAGAAGTTCATTTTCCCTCTGTCTGTGCCTTTAACCTTTTGTAACTCGAGGAGTACTGAATGTATTGCAGTTTCCTTTAATTCCTTCTTTAGAATCTTGCGATAAACTTAGGCTATATTTAATGTCATTACGAATGTGTGAAACAACTAAAATAAGAATACTGTAATAACGTAGAATCGTTTACGGCTTCTGCACTTCAGTCAGCTTGGAGCATAAACTATAAGAGCTGGGCCAGTGTATATACTATAGATTTAGCAGAACTCACAAAGATCTAAACAAATTTAAATAATAATAATAATTTGTGAGAGCATGTTTATAACTTTTATGAGTGAACCAAATTGATCATTTTTCTCTTCTAAAGCACTGACGCAAGATAGCTTGAGGCTACAGATATAGTGATTGTGTGAGACTTGAAGAAGTCAGAGATATGATTTCACAGCCTTTCTATTTTATCATATTTTCTTAAAGAGAGAGGGGGGGGGGGGGAGGTCACGGAAGTGCAGTAGTGGTAAATCATTCTACATCATTATTTTTATTTCAATTATTTCACATTTTTGTATTGACATTGTAGTGGTACAAGCCACTTTCCCCCACTTCTTCAATACCTTGAGATACCCAGATACTTACAATAAATTTTAGTGAATTGTTTAGGCCTGATAGGAACAGCAGCTGTCGCCAGAATCTGTTTGTTTCAGATTCTGGAGGTGGTGGCAGCAGCAGCAGCAAGTGGCCTTAGATATTATGTCTACCCAGTTAAAGATATATATTGAAGTTCTTTGGAGAAAGTGTGTGCTTAGACAGTTGCTAAGAAGAAAAAGTTGTTTATTTTGGTTTTGTGTTTGATGTCTGTCAAGATATTTGTGTATGTACTAATTGGTAGATTAACTCCTTGAATATAAATAAATATGGAGTTAAATGTTTAAAAGAGTGGTTTATTCTATGAAGTATATATAGGAGTGAGAAATGACAAATTCATTTGGTAATTAATTAATGACTAAAAGTACTTAGAGGCACAGGTATTGCTGGACCTCATTGCCTACGTTGATCCCACAATTATAATGAAGAAATTTAAATGAACCGCATCACAATACGTTCTTCGGTTCTTGAGTTAAAGAGACGTTTAAAGATTACCCATGCATAGCCGGGGTGGGTCAGCTAGTTAGTAATAAAATAAAAGAGTCATATTATTTAATACAAAAAAATTGTATTCCAAATTAAAAGATGTTTATCAAAATTGGTCACAAAGTACAAGATGAGTGGGCAACAGAATCTGTGCTTGCTGAAAGTAACCGAAGGCACTATAAAAATTTGTTTAAATAAAAAGAAAAGTTCATTCATTATCTACAACTTTACCACTGACAAAAATTTCCTGACCACAAAAAAAGTGGCAGGTGACTATTTTATGTTGCAATTTTTATTTCATGTAAAAGTAATAGTTTCAATTATTATTTTTTTGAAAAAACAAAATACATATTATACTCTAAGAAAACCGTTGCATTCCTTTAGTATTCACCTGTTTGCATGACAAATGCTTTATGTATGGTCTCCATTCATCTCCTGCTGTTTTCTCTTTCACTCCAATTGCTACTATCTGCATCTGTCTTAGTTTGTTGTTGCCACTGTTCCTGGCTTCCAACATCTTGTTTCGCTTCCCATTGCTGTTTTCATGCATATGCCTTTCTCCTGAACTGACACTTTCTCTGTTCCATCATATATGGCTCTCTTTGCCTGTTCCACTGTCTCTGTACTACTCACATTCAGCCCAAAAAAGCACGAATATTCTCATATGCCAAAATTTTTGGTGAGGAAGTTGGAATGAGGATCGAGGTAGCTGGTTCCACACTTTTGTGTCAGAGAACATATTATTCTTTTCTGTCCTTTGGCAGGAGCATTTTTCAGCTGGTTATATTAGGCCCATATTCATTTACAATACCTTCATAATGTCATTGGCAGGATTTATATAGTACTCTTATTCAGCAATAAAGAGTTTTACTGCTTGACATCTGCAGCAACAAAATGTTTTCATTTCCAAAACTAATTGATTTATTATACTTTCATCTGGATATTATGATGAAATATATTCCTATGTGGCTGTTTAGTGCCTTCTTTACTTTCAAGATGTGGAGGTGTTCTTTCTTGTCTGTGGTATGTATTTATGTTTCATGATGATTTTCCTGTTTCTTGCACTTTTTATTGGGAACTAGCACCTTTTATGCCGCCATTTGTATTGCTGTGGTGGCTGTTGTTCTTTGCATGTTTTAGGGGGACAAAACTGCGGAGGTCATCAACCCCCTTTTCCATCACTGGGCATTACAAGAACAGTCATAAATGTGGGAAAGAGCCCAGAGTCAGTCAAAAAGACAACAAAGTCGACAAGAAACAACACAAAGTGAGACAATCACCAAGGAACAATGAACAACGATAAGAAATGGAATGAAAAATCTGCAGTTGAACTACCATGAGATTAAAAAGAGGAAGGGTCAACCACGGTGCAACACAAGAAAACCTCCAATCAGAGGACACAAGACAAGAGGAACATAGACAACGGACTGAAGTGAAGCTTCATAGAGTGATAAAACCCACCATCAGGAATGAAATTTATGACTGAATCAGGCATTAAGGCCTTGTCAAGAAAAGCAGATGATAAAAGCTGAAGGAAAATTAACACTCCACTGCAACGTGGCTAAAATAGGGCAGTTCAGCAAGATGTGGGCTACCGCCAGGTGGGAGCCACAGTGACAATGGGGGCGGGCTCTCACCACAAAGGAGATGGCCATGTGTGAGCCAAGTATGGCCAATGCTGAGCCGGCACAGGACTACAGTGTCCCGGCAAGGGTCAGGGTATGCCACTCAGTATCCCAAAGCTTAGAAATCTGATGGCACAAAACAGACCAGAGATCAGCAAGCGTTAGACCGATATGCAGCACAGACGTGTTGGGGGCGGGTGACCACATTGGAAAAAAGCAAATGTGGGTTTGGGTGTCGTGCCGAGCTATGCACGCGGGCTGCATATACCACGAGCAGTTGTTGGCAGGGGAGGACCCCGGCCTCCACAAGTAAGCTATTTACAGGGTTGGTGCAGAAGGCAGCTGCTGCGATGTGAACCCCACAGTGGTGAATGGGGTCCAACAAGCGCAATGCCGAAGGTGAGAAGAACCATATGCAAGGCACCCAAAGACAAGCCGCGTTTGTACCGGTTCTGTGTAGCGGCAACAGAATGCAGCGATCAGCACCCCAGGTGGTATGGCCCAGGTGGCGAAGAACAATGAGATGGCGCCAGCACTACCGTTTCAGCTGACAAATGTGGGAAATCCATGTCACCTGGGTGTCCAAGACCAGCCCTAAAAACCTATGGGTTTCCACTATGTCAAGTAATTGGCTGTCAAGATAAAGTTTGGGGTCGGGTGATTTGTCCGACACCAACAGTAGTGCATAACTCTTATCTTTGCAGGAGAAAACTGGTAGCCATGGGCAAGTGCCCAAGACTGCGCCTTCTGAATGACACTCTGTAATCGGCGTTCGGCAATATTGGTGCTGGAGAAGCTAAAGGAGATACTGAAGTCATCAGCATAGAGGGAAGGAGATACTGATGACCCAACTGCTGTTGCCAAGCCAATAATGGCCACTAAAAAATAAGGGCATGCTCAAAACAGAGCCCTAGGGAACTCCATTTTCCTGCAGATGAGAGGTGCTATGGGAGGCACCAACTTCAACACAAAAGGAATGGACAGCAAAAGATCTTTATACAAATTGTGACCAAGTCCCAGAGACCCCACTCGTGTAATGAGGAGAGTATGTGACATTGCCAGGTCGTGTCATAAGCCTTGTGCATGTCAAAAAAGACAGAACAAGATGTTGGCACCTGGAAAAGGCTGTGCAGATTGCAGACTCGAGATACACCAATTATCGGTGGTTGAGCAATCCTGGCGGAAACCGCCCTGGCATGGAGCCAGTAAGTCCCAATTCTCAAGGATCCAGCAACAACTGCCAACTTGCCAAACGTTCCAATAACTATCCACATGAAGAAGGATCTTGCTAGGCTTAAGCACCAGGATGATGATACTGTCCCGCCATTGCGACAGGAAAGCAGTATCACACAATATGTGGTTAAAGAGAGCAAGAAGAGGACACTGGCCATGAAAGCACCAGTGGCAACCTTTCAATCTTTTGGTCCCCTATGGACATCCCAAACAAAGTGGACACCTTGTCACCAAGTTGGCACGCAGCTTGCCATCGAACTGTAACAATAGATCTTCGTGGAAAATTATGCCTTCAATAACATTAAGTGACTTATTTGGTGTGATGCTCACAGGCACTTCATTCAGCTTGTCGCAGGCACCTAGGGCCCACAATTGGGCCAGGGACGCTGCCTCTATGAGCACTGCGCCACTTCACATCTTCGTACTTGTCCTCGAGGTTTTCAACAAATAAAAGAGGCTTCGTAGATTAAAATGACTCACCATCAGGAATTTAGGTGAGTACGGTTCATCCCTATTTCTAGCCCAACATCCCTCCACGGTGTAGCAAGGGAAGGGAACGTGCAAGGGTCATACAACACATTAAAGTTGACTCTTAGAGACGGTCGTTTTATGTCCACCAATGTTACTCTGATATCTTTTCATGGTGGCCCCACGAGCCGCCAGGGAAATAAAAATATACGTGTGGTGTCTGTTCCAAAAGAACTGACATCCCTTCTGATCCTGCAGTTGTTATTTTTTCATATTCACAGAATATATGACAACAACTGCAATTGGGCAAAGCTGAAAATGTGTACACAGACAGGATTCGAACCCGCGTCTCCCACTTTCTAGGAAGTTACGTTGACTTCTACACCACTGGGGACACAGTGATCACCGCAACTTCAGACACAAATTTCCAGCTCTACCCTGCCCACAGTACTCAGACTTGTAGTTACAGAAACTAATTTCTGTAAGAGTAAGGGCCCAAACTTGCCCACCCCTCCCCACTAACGAAAGGATCATTGCCCGTCGCCAGAGATATAGATATATATATATATATATAACGATTTTTGACTTACCTAAAGTACAGGCTCATCGACAGAAACATAAAACACACACAAACATTCGAGCTTTCGCCAGCACTGGTGGCTTCTTCGGGAAAAAGAGGAAGGAAGGAGAGGTGAAAGGGAAGGATACGAATTTTAAGGAAGTGGAAAAGGAGCCATTCTAATCCCAATGGCTCCTTTTCCACTTCCTTAAAACCCGTATCCTTCCCTTTCTCCTCTACTTCCTTCCTCTTTTTCCCGAAGAAGCCACCAGTGGTGGCGAAAGCTCGAATGGTTGTCTGTTTTTGTGTGTGTTTGGTGTTCCTATCGACGAGCCTGTACTTTAGGTAAGTAAAAAAAAAAAAAAAAAAAAAAAAAAAAAAAAAAAAAAAAAAAAATTATTATATATATATATATATATATATATATATATATATATATATATATATATAGGTAAATCAAAATTCTTTATTTTATACCTATTTTTCCCACCTGGAAAGTCTCCTTGCGCCTGTTCCGAAAGAACAGACATCACTTCTGATCCTTCAGTTGATATTTATTCATATTCACAGAATAGATTACATCAAATGAGAATGGGCAAAGCTAAAAATTAGTTTCTGAAACTATGAGTTTGAGTACTGTGGGCAGGATACAACTGGAAATTTGTGTCTGACGGGAGGCGTTCTTAGGTAGTCCTTGCAGGTGCGGTGATCACTGTGTTCCCAGTGGTTTAATGGTCAGCCCAACTGCCTAGAAAGTGGGAGACCCAGGTTCGAATCCAGGCTGGGTACACATCTTCAGCTTTGCCCATTTGCAATTGATGTCATATATTCTGTGAATATGAAAAAATAACAACTGCAGGATCAGAAGTGACATATGTTCTTTCGGAACAGACACCACATGTATATGCCGGCGATGAGCAATGATCCTTTCTTCATCTGTCTGCATTTTGTTTTATGGTGGTAGAGCAGTTAAACTGCCAACCCACACTCAATGGAAATATCTTAGACCTTAAAGCTACTAACAGGCCTGACCTTATTAATGATGTCAGTGTAGAGACAGAAGTTAGTGATCATCATATTGTCATAGCATCCTCAATGGCGACCAAAATTCATAAAACAATCAAAAAGTCTAGGGGCGTGTTTTTGTTAGGAAGAGCCAATAAGTAATAACGAATGGACATCGTTTAGTTCCAGTACAATGGGTGTAAAGGAATTGTGGACTAAATTTAAATGCATTGAAAATAAAGGGTTAGAGAAATATGTGCCTGTAAAGTTGATTAAGGATGGAAAAGGTCCACCATGGTATAATAATAATAATGTTAGAAAGCTACTGAAAAAGCGAAGACTGTTGCACTCTCAGTTCTCGGACAGGCAAAAGTTAGTAGAGATTTGTGCGTTATAAAAAGATCGATGCGTGAAGAATACAATAATTACCACAGCCATATCTTAGCAAAACATCTTTCTAAGAACCCAAAAAATTCTGGTCCTATGTAAAATTGATAAGCGGATCAAAGCCCATTATCAAGTCTCTCGATCATTCCGGGGCAGTAATACAAGAAAGGTAATGCAAAGCTGAAGTTCTAAATTTAACATTTAAGAAATCTTTCACGCAGGAGGATTGTACAAATGTACCTTCATTTGATCAACGTACTCACACCAAAATGGAGGTAATAGGCATTTCCAGTGTAGAGAAGCAGCTGAGAGAGCTAAATACAAAAAGTCTCCTGGTCTGGCTGGACTACCGGATTGGTTTTACAAAGAGTATTCCGAGGCATTGGCCCCTTACTTAGCTTGCATTTATTGCAAATCTTTAATTCAGCGCAAAGTTCCTAGTGATTGGAAAAAAGTGCAGGTGACTCCCGTTTATAAGAAACGAAAGAGAACTGACCCATATAATTACAAGCCAATATAGTTCATGTTGATTTCCTGTATAAATTTGAAGCCTATTCTCAGTTATAAAATAGTAAAATTTCCTTGTAACGGGAAAGCTACTTTCTATGAATCAGCAGGGGTTTAGGAAACATCGTTCATGTGAAACTCAGCTTGCCCTTTTCTCACTTGACACCTTGCAAGCCACGGAGGAAAAGCTAAAGGCAGATTTTTTTTTCCTTCTTCTCCTCTATTTCAGAGAGGCATTTGACGCAGTGCCACACTGCAGACTGCTAACAAAGATATGATCATATGGAATAGGTTCACAGATTTGTGACTGGCTGGGAGACTTCCTAAGTAACAGAACACAGTACGTTGTTCTCGACAGCGAGTGTTCATCAGAGACAAGTGTATCATCAGGTGTGCCCCATGGGAGTTTTTTTTTTTTTTTTTTTTTTTTTTTTTTTTGTGGTTTTAGGGCGCACAACTTCTATGGTCATTAGCGCCCAGCCAAGAACATAGATTCGCTATGATCTAAAAAAATGTAGACTGTCAGAACATCAACAATAGGCTAAAAACGAAAGATAAAAGACAATTAAAAGAGTTAAATATCCTTGGATAAGTTGGCCAAATTGATAAAACGCAAAACTCGAGCAGCTGCTCGTGTGTCATCAGCTAAGATTTCCTCCAGAGTAGACGGAAAGTGAAGGGCTACACGGAGATGATTAAAATTAACACAAGTCAGTAAAACATGTCGCACTGTCAGCAGTTCACCGCAGGAGCATAGCGGTGCAGGTTCGGCGGATAGCAAGTGACGGTGGCTGAAACGGCAATGACCGATCCGCAACCGAGCCAGGATGACCTCCTCCCGCCGAGAGGGGCGTGAGGATGTCCTCCAAGCGGTCGGGATCGGTTTGACAGTTCGCAATTTATTGTTGTGCAGTGAAAGCCACACACTGTGCCATTGCGACACGATACTCCGGCGAAGAGCCCGTTGAACATCGTCCGATGGGACGCAAAAGGTAGCCATGCGAGGCAAAAGAGCTGCTGCCTTGGCTGCTGTGTCGGCGGCCTCATTCCCGGGCACACCCACATGGCCAGGGACCCACAGGAAAGAAACGTGACAGCTGTCATCCGCCAGCAACTGGAGGGAGCGTTGGATCCGATACACGAGAGGATGGTTCGAGAAAGGGTCCTTAAGACTCTGCAGGGCACTAAGGGAGTCAGAACATATGGCATAGAAAGGGTGGCGGTGGCGGCAGGTATACAAAACGGCCTGGTGGAGGGCGAAAAGCTCAGCCGTGAAGTTTGAGCACCGGTCAGGGAGCTTGTATTGGAAACGGTTGTCCCCGACGACGAAGGCAGATCCGACACCGGCAGTGCTCTTGGAACCATCAGTGTAAATAAATACGGCATTATCGAACCGCGAACGGAGTTCGACAAGCCTCGAGCGGAATACCAAATCCGGAGTGCTCTCCTTGGGGAGCGAACTAAGTTCGAGGTGTGTGTGAACCTGGGCCTGATGCCACGGTGGCAATGGGCTTTCGCTCAACCGAAGGGTGGAAGGAAGGGTAAAATCGAGCCGTTGTAGCAGACGGCGAAACCGAACTCCCGGTGGAAGCAAGGCAATCGCAGACAACTGATATTGGCGATCGAGTGAGTCGTCAAAAAATAATCTGTAAGATGGATGGTTGGGCATCGACCGTAGGCGGCATGCGTATCGACACAAGAGTATGTCACGTCGATTGGTCAAGGGTAATACAGCAGCCTCGGCATACAGACTTTCAACAGGGCTGGTATAAAATGCACCGGTCGCCAGACGTAATCCACGATGGTGGATAGAGTTGAGACGGCGGAGAATCGACGGCCGTGCTGAAGAGTATACAAGGCTTCCATAGTCGAGCTTCGACTGAACAATGGCCTGGTAAAGGTGAAGCAGGACGGTACGATCCGCTCCCCATGACGTGCCACTGAGGACACGAAGAACGTTAAGGGATCGGGCACAACGGGCAGCCAGGTAGGACACGTGCGTGGACCAGCAAAGTTTCCGATCCAACATGAGTCCCAAGAATTTTGTAGTCTCCACGAAAGGGAGAGCAACCGGGCCGAGACGTAGAGAAGGTGGAAGAAATTCCTTGTATCTCCAGAAATTGATACACACAGTTTTCTCAGTGGAGAATCGGAAGCCGTTTGCGATGCTCCAGGAATACAGACGGTCAAGACAGCGTTGGAGAGAACGCTCCAAGAGACACGTCCGCTGGGCGCTACAATAAATTGCGAAATCGTCAACAAAAAGAGATCCGGAGACGTCGGCTGAAAGGCAGTCCACGATCGGATTGATTGCAATGGCAAAGAGCGCCACACTCAAGACGGAGCCCTGTGGTACCCCATTCTCCTGGCAAAAGGTATCTGACAAAACAGAGCCCACCCGCACCCGGAACTTGCGATCCGCCAAAAACGCTTGAATGAAAAGAGGAAGGCGGCCCCGAAGGCCCCATGTGTGCAATGTGCGGAGAATGCCCGCTCTCCAACAGGTATCGTATGCCTTCTCCAAGTCGAAGAACACGGCTACTGTTTGACGCTTCTTCAGAAAGTTGTTCATAATGAAGGTCGACAACGTAACGAGGTGGTCAGCAGCAGAGCGGTGTCGACGAAAACCGCATTGGATATTAGTCAGGAGGCGGCGAGATTCGAGGAGCCAGACCAACCGAGCGTTAACCATGCGTTCCATCACCTTACAGACGCAGCTCGTCAGAGAAATAGGACGATAACTGGAAGGAAGGTGTTTGTCCTTCCCTGGTTTGGGGATGGGGACAACAATGGCTTCACGCCAACTTGTGGGAACATGACCTTCAGTCCATATGCGATTGTAGGTACTAAGAAGAAAGCACTTGCCCGCTGGAGAGAGGTTCTTCAGCATTTCAATGTGAATGGAATCGGGCCCGGGAGCAGAAGACCGGGACAGGGCGAGAGCACGATCTAGCTCCTGCATGGTGAAGGCGACGTTATAATTGTCCCGATTAAAAGAGCGGAAAGAAGGCGGCCGTGCCTCCTCTACCTGTTTGCGAGGGAGAAAGGCAGGGTGGTAATGGGCAGAGCTCGAAACCTCCGCAAAGAAACGACCCAATGCGTTTGAAACATCAGCTGGGTCCACGAGGACCGCGTTCTCCACGGTCAGGCCAGGAATCGGGGAGTGGACCTTGATGCCGGACAAACGGCGTAGGCCACCCCAGACAACCGTGGAGGGAGTAAAACGGTTAAAAGAACTAGTAAAATCTGTCCAGCAAGCTTTCTTGCTGTCGTTTATGATACGACGGCACTGCGCTCTCATACGTTTGTAATTGATGCAATTCTCCAAAGTTGGGTGGCGGCGGAAGGTGCGTAAAGCACGGCGCCGGGCTCGAAGCGCGTCGCGGCAGGCTGCAGTCCACCAAGGGACCTGGACACGACGTGGAGAAGAGGATGTACGAGGTATGGAACGTTCAGCAGCAGTGAGGATAACCTCTGTGAGGTATTCGACCTGACTGTCACAGTTGGGAAAATTCTGATTGTGAAAAACAGCCATGGAAGAATAAAGCCCCCAGTTGGCTTTAGAAATGTTCCAACTGGTGGGACGTGGAGATGGGGAATGATGTAGGAAGTGGATGATACAAGGGAAATGGTCGCTCGAGTACGTGTCAGAAAGTGCATACCACTCAAACCGACCGGCAAGCTGAGGAGTGCATATTGCGAGGTCTATATGGGAATAAGTGTGTGTTGTGTCAGAAAGGAAGGTCGGTGCACCGGTGTTGAGGCAGACAAGATCGAGGTGGTGGAGAATGTCCACCAAAAGGGAGCCTCTCGGACAAGGTGCCGGAGAGCCCCATAGGGGGTGGTGGCCATTGAAGTCGCCTACCAACACGAAAGGTGAAGGGAGCTGGTCAACAAGGTTTAGCACATCTGCCCTAGTAAGGGCAGATGACGATGGCGAATATATATTACAGAGGGAGAAGGTAAAGGTGGATAAGGTGATGCGGACGGCAACTGCCTGTAGGTGAGTGTGCAAGGAAATGGGATGGAAATAGACGTCGTCTCGAAGGAGCATCAAAACC
This sequence comes from Locusta migratoria, assembly GCA_026315105.1. Classification (NCBI taxonomy): domain Eukaryota; kingdom Metazoa; phylum Arthropoda; class Insecta; order Orthoptera; family Acrididae; genus Locusta; species Locusta migratoria. The sequence goes on along the minus strand of CM048747.1, from coordinate 197,218,584 downwards.
CCTCCATGGGCTGGGACACCTTCCACGGGTGGCAGGTCGAACCGCACAGAGGTGTAGTGTGGAAAGTCTGCACGATCACGTGGACGCAACTTAGTTTCCTGGAGGCAGACTAGAAGCGGGCAGTGCAATCGAAGGAGTAGTTTTAACTCCTCCCGATTAGAACGAAAGCCGCGAATGTTCCATTGAAGGAGCGCCATGATAAAAATGAGAGAAGAAATAAGGATAAAAACCAAGTAGCGAGCGGGGTCACCTCGACGGCCGCTGAGGACCGGATGTCGAGGGAGCACTGCTATCGCTGTCTGGGGGCAAAGTGTCATGTTCCATTGGTTCGCCCGACGCGCCTGCCACCTCCCTGAGTTGATCAGGAGGGGCAGTTTCCACCGCCGGTAAAGGGCCGGGCGCCCGGCAAACGGAGCGTCCCGGTGAAACAGAAGACGGCCGAGGCCGGCAACTGTTGGACGGCGCGACAGATGGGTCACGCCTCGGCGGGGAAGGAGAGGAACTCTTTTTCTTGTCAGCTCTTCTGGAAGAGTGACGGCGTGAAGAGGCAGTTGACGGTTGGGAAGCCTGAGAACGCAGAAAATCCTCACGGACGGGTTCCTTTTTCAAGGTCCGGGCATCTTGTTTAGGTGCCCGCGGTTTACTAGAGTTGGACGAAGACTGTACCCTAGAAGCAGCAGGAGGAAGCGGGGACGTGGAACGGGCAATCTTCGGGCTGGCAGATCGCACAACTGTGTCAGCGAAAGTCAAGTCACATGTCTGGGTACTGGAATCCTTGGTAGGTCGAGTTGAGGTGAGTACCTTACTGTATGTACCCGCTGGGAGGACAGTGGGCTTTCGACTCGCCAACAACTTTCGAGCGGCAGATGTTGATACCTTCTCCGTAACCCGAATTTGCTGGATTACCTTCTCATCCTTGTATACAGGGCAGTCGCGAGAGGAAGCCGCATGGTCACCGTTGCAGTTTAGGCAGTGAGGGGACGGAGGTGGGCAATCCCCCTCATGGGCGTCCCTACCACAAGTGACACACTTTGCTGCATTTGGGCAATGTTCACGGGTATGGTTGTACCTGTGGCATTGAAAACAGCGCGTTGGGTTAGGCACATAAGGTCGGACGGAGATGACTTCATACCCTGCTTTGACCTTCGACGGGAGGTCAACTCTGTCGAACGTCAAAAACACAGTACGAGTCGGTGTCAATTGGTTATCGACCTTTTTCATCACCCTGTGGACGGCTGTCACACCCTGATCGGACATATACGATTGGATGTCTTCATCAGACAACCCATCAAGGGATCTCGTGAAGACTACCCCCCGTGACGAGTTGAGTGTGCGGTGCGCTTCGACCTTAACTGGAAAAGTGTGCAACAACGTAGTACGTATCAGTTTTTGAGCTTGGAAGGCACTTTCCACTTCCAGCAACAATGTGCCATTGCGCTGACGTGAACAGGTTTTAACAGGGCCAGCAATTGCATCTACACCTTTCTGTATAACGAAAGGATTGACAGAATTGAAATCCTTTCCGTCGGTGCGAGAGACAACCAGATATTTAGGAACATTAGGCAGAGTCTTTTTAGGCTGAGGCGAGTCTAACTTACGTTTGTGGGTCAACGTCATGAAAGAAGATAAGGAGGAAGTCATCGCGGAAGTGTCCCCCGTGATTACCGGCGTCTCCGATGGCGCGCTCCTTCCTAGTGGGGGCCCTCTCCGAGGGCTTACCCGCCTTAGGTGATTGTTCACACCTCAGGTCACACCTCCCGAGAACTGACGGAGGGACCAATCGGCACGTTCGGAAGGTACCAGCTCGGGTAATCACCCCTCCCTGGGCCTGGCCTTTACCAGGGGGTACGTACGTGCCTTACATGTCTACCCGGGGCGGGGAATTACGCGTTACCCCGTCACCTGCTACGCACGATAATGCGTGGGTCGGCCTTCAGACACGCACAGGGAGGAAAGAAGAAGAGGATAGGAAAGGAAGAGAAAGAAGGAAAGAAGTGTCTCAAACGCCGAGGCGGAGACTAATGAGGAGAAGAAGGCTAGGAGAGTTCAAGGAGAGAAAGACAGAAAACGAAGGGTAAGAAAGGAAGGAACGAAGGAACGAAGGAAGAAAAACCACAACAAGAACCACCGTATCTCACGAAATATGCCCGTCTCCGGGCGAAGGCATAAACTGGGAGGGAAAGTGAAGCAGCCTGGGGCAGAAGAAAGGCTGCTCCGTGTGCTGAAACATGTCTGTGTGATAAAACTAGGTGTCTACGCAACATAAGATGGACTTCCTCTCCGATCTACTACAGTAAGCACTATCACTAAGTTATCACTTCAATGCTAAGCCAAGTGTTCTAAGTTCTTCAACAACTTCCAGAACACAAACTCCAAAAAGCAGTACTTAATGTAAAATGTATAAATATGTTTGGCTTGTAAAATAATCCTGAACTATGTAGTCATTACTGTAAACAACATGTTATCTGCAGCACAAAAGACAAAACGTAAAGCTGAAATTGTGTGGATACACCATAGCAAAAAGAAAACATAAGTCAATAAAAGAAAGTCACCAAAATGCTAAATCACACAAAAGCCAACCAGACATCACCAGTACAACATACAAAAGAGTGGTCAACTTAAATGACATGACGTTAACTAAACAAGAAATTCATCTTCTAGAATAGGGTCCGAAACATAACATCAACAAAACAGTATCCCACAGAAGAATACAAGACATGACATCAGAGGCTGAAGACATAATTAAAAAAAAAAAAACACACAGAAAAGAAAAAAAAAATGTTTGTTAAGCTTATGGGACTTAACTACGGGGTCATCAGTCCCTAAACTTACAAACTAGCTAATACTAAGGACGGCACAAATATCCATGCCCGAGGGGGGATTCGAACCCCCGACCTTAGTGGCCGTGCAGACTGTGACTGGAGCGCCTCAGTCCCCTCGGCCACCGCGGCCGGCAAACAGAAAAGACTTAACACCTTAATTCAAACCAAACTTAACAAGAGAACTAGTTGCTGAAGAAATAAAATACATGATCAAAGATAATAACATCATCTCCATAAAACAAAACACGAAGATGGAAAAAGAACCTACAGAAACCTACAACAAAAATTAATACAAGAAAATAATAAAGCCTGACAAAGGCAACTAAATTATTCTCGTGAAACAAAAGAAAGACCCGGACAAAAAGAATTCATTCAAAATAATTTACCACAGAAACTTACAGAAAACAGTGAAAAGGCCCCAAGCTTGAAATCATTATCCAAACGTCATAAGCCCAATATCCCAGAACACCACCTGATTAGCTTCATCAATGTACCAACCTACTACATAGCCAAACACACACACAAACACACACACACACACACACACACACACACACACACACACACACTTACAAAGAATATACAAATACACAGTAAACAGAACCCTAAAACTCAAATGATCAAATAGAAAAAATAAGAAATGAAAACATACAAAACACAGCAACATTAATATTGCTGCGAGTCTTCCGACAGAATGCGTGGCATAGTGGTTAGCATTGCAAATTGCTGTGGTTGCAATCCCCAGTTCAAATCTCACCACAGGCAGAAAGATTTATTTCTTTGAATTTACTATTTCTAGAATGGTCTACATGTTTCTTATATTTGATGTACTTGTAAGTTCCAGAAAATTCTTTCAATGTATAAATAGTGGAGCACTCCAATCAGAAGCAAGTCTGTACTAAGTATACACTTCTGTTACCAATTAACATGTTCTAAGTGTTGTGCTCTTTTAACAACTACCCTTCGAATTCTGGACCACCTGCAGTTTTCAATGTGACACCTTTGATGGAGGCGGTGGGTATCCTGCAATTCATCTGCATCATCATGGCTCCAATTAAGCAGTTAACCATACTACACCAATTTTCAGGTGTATTCCAGGCCAGGCACGAGAAGAGACGGATGAAACGGCCCACAATAAAACACCAAATCAATACTGGGGATCATCCACCAATTAGCCAGTGACTGTACAGAGTGTCACCAGCTGAAAAAGAAATAATTCAGGAAGAAGTGGAGATGTTGCATGATGACATTATTCAACTTTCAGAGAGTCCCTGATGGTCCTCGTGAAGAATGATGGCACATGGCATTTCTGTGTTTACTATCAGTGGCTGAACAAAATCACAAAGAACAATGTCTACCCATTGCCGCACACTGACGATGCCTTAGATTGTTTGAAAGGAGCTACATACTTCTCAACCATGGACATGCAGACTGGTTACTGGTAAATTGAGGTTGACTAAGCTGACAGAGAGAAGACTGCATTTATTACACCTGATGGCCTCTATGAATTTCAAGTCATACTGTCTGGCTATGTAATGCCCTGGCCATATTCAAACTCATGATGGACCACTTGCTTTGACACCTCATTAGTTATGTGATCTACCTAACTATTGTTGTTATGGTCTTCAGTCCGGAGACTGGTTTGATGCAGCTCTCCACCCTACTCTATCCTGAGCAAGCCTTTTCATCTCCTCATAAGAACGGCAACCCACATCCACTTGAATCTGTTTACTATACGCGTCTCTTGGTCTCCCTCTGCGGTTTTTACCCCACACACTTCCCTCCAATGCTAAATTTACGATTCCCCGATGTCTAAGAATGTGTCCTACCAAGCGATCCCTTCTTTTAGTCAGGGTATGCCAAAAATTCCTTTTCTCACCAATTCTGTTCAGTACCTCTTCATTAGTTATGCGATCTACCCACCTAATCTTCAGCATTCTTCTGTAGCACCATATTTCAAAAGCCTCTATTCTCTTCCTGTCCGCACTGCTTATCGTCCATGTTTCACTCCCGTACAAGGCAACACTCCACACAAATGCCTTCAGAAAAGACTTCCTTACCCTTAAATTAATATTCGATGTTAGCAAATTTCTCTTTTTCAAAAATGCTTTTCTTCCCATTGCCATTCTGCATTTTATATCCTCTGTACTGCGACCATCGCATGTTATTTTACTACCCAAGTGACAAAACTCATCTACCACCTTCATTGTTTCGTTACCTAATCTAATTCCTTCAGCATCGCCTGATTTTCTAAGACCGCATTCCATTATTTTTGTTTTGCTCTTGTTAATGTTCATTTTATATGCTCTCTTCAACACGCTGTCCATTCCATTCAACTGCTCTTCCAGGTCCTTTGCTGTCTCTGACAGAATTACAATGTCATCAGCAAAACGCAATGTTTTTATTTCTTCCCCCTGAACTTTAATCCCTATTCCAAATTTTTCCTTGCTTTCCTTCACCGCCTGCTCGATGTACAAATTGAATAACATTGGAGAAAGGCTACAACCCTGTCTTACTCCCTTCCCAACTGATGCTTCCCTTTCATGTCCTTCGAGTCTAATAACTGCGGTCTGGCTTTTGTACAAGTTGTAAATAACTCTCCTTTCCCTGTATTTTATCTCTGCTACCTTCAGAATTTGAAAGAGTGTATTCCAGTCAACATTATCAAATGCTTTCTCCAAATCTACAAAAGCTAAAAATGTAGGTTTGCCTTTTCTTAATCTATCTTCTAAGATAAGACGTAAAGTGAGTATTGCCTACCGGGTTCCTATGTTCCTCCTGAATCCAAACTGATCTTCCCCGAGATCAGCTTCTACCAGCTTTTCCATTCTCCTGTAGATAATTCGTGTTAAAATTTTGCAACCATGACTTATCAAACTGATGGTTCTGTAATTTTCACACCTGTCTGCGCCTGATTTCTTTGGAATGGGGATTATTACATTTTTCTTAAAGTCTGAGGGCATTTCGCCGGTCTCATACATCCTACACACCAGTTCAAATAGTCTTGTCATGGCTGGCTCTCCCAGAGACTTTAGTAGCTCTGAGGGTATGTCATCTACTCCTGGGGCCTTGTTCCGACCTAGGTCTTTCAAGGCTCTGTCAAATTCATCTCTCAGTATAGTATCTCCTATTTCATCTTGATCGACTTCCTCTTCCGTTCCTACAACATCGTCTCTAAGTTCATTTCCTTTGTAGAGCTGCTCTATGTACTCTTTCCGCCTTTCAGCTTTCCCTTCTTTGCTGAGAACTGGTTTCCCATCCGAGTTCTTGATATTCGTAGAGCTGTTTTTCTTATCTCCAAATGTTTCTTTTATTTTCCTGTAGGCGGTATCTACTTTTCCCCTTGCTATACATTCTTCTACAGATTTACATTTGGCTTCTAGCCACTCCTGCTTAGCCATTTTGCACTTCCTGTCAATCTCATTTTTTAGTCGTCTGTACTCCATTTTGCCTGTTTCATTTACTGCATTTTTATATTTTCTCCTTTCATCAATTAAGTGTAGTATTTCCTGTGATATCCATGGATTTTTTGTAGGTCTTGCCTTTCTACCTATTTTGTCCTCCGCTGCCTTCATTATTTCATCTCTCAATGCTACCCATTCCTCTTCTATTGTTTTATTTCCCCCTGTTTCTGTCAATTGTTGCCTAAATCTCCCTCTGAAATTCTCCAGAACTTCACTTTCCTTCAATCTATCTAAGTCCCATCTCTTTATTTTCCTACCTTTCTGCAGTTTTTTCAGCTTTAGCCTACATTTCATGACTAACAAGTTATGGTCAGAGTCTATATCTGCCCCTGGGTATGTCCTGCAGTTTATAACCTGGTTCCGGTACCTATGTCGTACTATTATAAAATCTATCTGATACCTTCCGGTGTCTCCTGGTCTCTTCCATGTATACAACCTTCTTTTGTGATTCTTAAACCACGTGTTTGTTACGATTAAATCATGTTCCGTGCAAAATTCTACCAGGTGACTTCCTCTTTCATTCCTCCTGCCCAGTCCATATTCACCTATTATTTTTCCTTCTCTTCCTTTTCCTACTACCGAATTCCAGTCTCCCATCACAATTAAGTTTTCCTCTCCCTTAACTTTCTGAATAATTTCCTTTAGCTCCTCATATATTTCTTCGATCTCCTCATCATCGGCAGAGCTAGTTGGCATATAAACCTGTACTACTGTTGTCGGTGTTGGCTTCGTATCTATCTTGACAATGATAATGCGATCACTGTGCTGCTCATAGTAGTTTACCCGCATTCCTATTTTCTTATTCATTATCAGTCCTACTCCTGTGATACCCCCAACTGATTTTGTATTTATAATCCTGTACTCACCTGACCAGAAATCCTGTTCATCCTGCCACCGAACTTCACTAATCCCCACTATATCTAACTTCAACCTATCCATTTCCCTTTTTAAATTTTCTAATTTTCCTACTCGATTAAGGGATCTAACATTCCACGCTCCGACCCGTAGAATGCCAGTATTGTCTTTCCTGATGATCACATCCTCCTGGGTAGTCCCCGCCCGGAGATCCGAATGGGGGACTATTTTACCCGAGAGGATGCCATCATCATATGTTCATACAGTAGAGCTGCATGTCCTCGGGAAAAAGTAACGGCTGTAGTTTCCCCTTGCTTTCAGCCGTTCGCAGTAGCTGTGTGGCAAAGCCACATTAGCTGATGTTACAAGGCCAGCTCAGTCAATCATCCAGACTGTTGCCCCTGTAACTACTGAAAAGGCTGCTGCCCCTCTTCAGGAACCACACGTTTGTCTGGCCTCTCCACAGATACCCCTCCGCTGTGGTTGCACCTACGGTACGGCTATCTGCATCGTTGAGGCACGCAAGCCACCCCACCTCGGCAATGTCTGTGGTTCATGGGGGTCTTCAGAATTCTTCTGTAGCACCACATTTCAAAAGTCTCTCTCCTCTTCTTGTCTGAACTATTTATCATCCATGAATCACTCACTTTTAAGGCAGCATTCTACACAATTTCCTTTAGAAAAGACTTCCTTACACTTAAGTTAATTTTTGCTGTTCAATTCCTCTTCCAGGTCCTTCGATGTGTCTGACATAATTATGTCATCAGCAAAACAATATTTTTATTTATTTCCCCTGAACTCTTAATTCAATCTCAAAATTTCTCCTTGCTTTCCTTCACAGCTCGCTCAATGAAAAAATTTAATAACAACGGGAAAAGCTACAAACCCTGCCTTAACCCCTTCCCAACCATGACCTTCGACTCTAATAAATGCATTCTGGTTATAGTACAAGTTGTAAGTAAACTTCTGTATCCTACACTGAACCCCTCCTAACTTCAGAATTTGAAAGTGTTTATTCTAATAAAGACTGTCAAAAGGTTTCTCCAAATCTATAAAAGCTATAAATGTAGGTTTGCCTTTCCCTAATCTATCTTCTAAAATAAGTCTTACGGTGCGTACTGCCTCACATGTTCCTACATTTCTCCTAAATTTAAAATGATTTTCCCCAAGATCGGCTTCTACAAGTTTTTCTATTCTTCTGTATATAATTCAGGTTAGAATTTTGCAACCATGACTTATTAAAATTAAGGTTCTGTAATTTTCACACCTGCCCCCTTTGGAAGGGGGATTATTACCTCTTAAGTCTGGAACTTTTTGACCGTCTAATATATCTTACACACCAAGTGAAATAGTTTTGTCGTGGCTGGCTTTGCCCGATACTTCAGTAGCTCTGAGGGAATGTCATCTATTTCAGGGGCCTTGTTTCAATTAAGGTCTTTTCAGTACTCTGTCAAATTAATTTCTCAGTAAAGTACCTACTATTCCATTTTCATCTACTTCCTCTTCCCTTCCTACAATACTGTCTCGAAGTTAATTTCCTTTGTAGAGTCCCTCTATATATTCTTTCTATCTTTCATCTTTCCCTTCCATGCTGAAAACTGGTTTTTCGTCAGTACTTGATATTTATATGGCTGCTTTCTTGTCTACTAATGTGTTATTTTCCTGTAGGCAGCATCTATTTTTCCTCTATTTATACATTCTTCTACAGACTTGGATTTGACCTCTAGCAATTCCTCCTTAGCCATTTTGCACTTCCTGTGAATCTCATTTCTCAGTCATCTATTTTACCTGCTTCATTAGCTGTTATTTTATATATTCCCCTTTCATTAATTAATGGAGTAGTGTGAAAAGCGCCCTTTACTAACCGGACACCACAATGGAGGATCAGGTTGAGGCTTTGTAATGCTGAAGATGCTACTGAATCGTAGAGCAAGCTCTCATAGTCGAGATGGGATTGGACTAAGGCTTATATAGCTGCAAGAGTCGTTCATGCAGCCCCCCCCCCCCCCAACAGTGTGGCTGAGGCAACAAATGATATTGAGGTGTTGCCAGCACTGTTGTTTAAGCAGTGAAAGGTCAGGAGTACTAACCCTAACATGAAAGGTGGATAAGGAAAGAAAGTTCTGAAGGAAGATCGAAAGGGCAACCCTTAAGCCCCATTCAAACACCGTATCCAGAATATGTCAGTGCTAGATGGTGTCATATGCCTTCACACTGAGTGAAAGTGTAAAACAGCTGATTCCAGCAAGGCTACATTGTCAACTGCTGAACGGCCCTGACAGAACCCCCCCCCCCCCCCTGCCGTTATGGGGGCAGGAGGCTCCCAAGCTTCAAGGATCCACATGAGCCACTGACTCGCCATACATTCAAGGAGTTACATTACATTGGTAAGCTTGATAGGTTTGTAACTTCCTACCTGCAGCATGTCAGCACCGCGTTTAAGTATTGGAATGCTAATACTATCCCTCCATTGGGATGGGAAAATGCCCTTTGCCCAGATGTTGAAGAGGGTGAGAAGCTAATCCTGAGAGCCCGCTGAGAGGTGGTAGAAAAATAGGCTGTGGGTGTTATCTGGTACTGCAGAGGTGTCAGAGCAAGCTGGAAGGGCACTTTTTAGTCCCCATGCACTAAATGGGGAGTTATACATTTCCTGACGGAGTGTGTGAAATGATAACTGCTTACATTCAACGTGCTCTCTAACAGCTGTGAAGTCTGCACTATAGCCTGATGATGCAGAACTGTGGGTGTAGTACTCTGACAGGTGCTCAGCGATAGTGGCCAAGTCAGAAAAAGGCTGTGTTGAATAGAGAGAGACAGGATATACCCACCGAAAAGTAAAAGCCAAAAAGAACCAGTGGTGGCAACATACCTTTCCCAACATTCCTGTTTACTTTGCAGGATGAGTTGCCGGACTTGGGCCAGGAGCCGTTTGAAGTAAATGAGATGGGCGGCGCTATTGACTCTGCAGAACTCGCTGATGGTCCTTCATAGCATCAGTGATCTCTGGTGTCCACTATGGCACTGACTTTCTACAGAGGGTGCCTTGGGCATGGAACAGTTGCCTTGGTTGCAGAAACAATGGCCACAGTGACCTGGTCAACTGCAGTATCTATATCAGTGGAAAGCAAGGCAGCGACCATAGCAGCTGAGGTGTAAGCTGACAATCAAGCCCACAGATAGACCTTTGGGGGTAGGTGATCCAATGGAGGTTGAGGCAAATGATTGCAACCACAAATATCATTGTGTACCCTCCAACCAATAGCCTAGTATGTGCCACGGTCCACTGTAAAATGTGTGGGAACACCAGTGTGAGGAGGCAAATGTCCTGTTGTGTCAAAAAGACCTCTAAATATATCCCTACCATGAGCCAATATCTGGGTTCCACTCCATAGAGGGTGATGGGCATTGAATTCACCCAAAAGCAGAAATGGGGGAAGTTGGGCAACCAAGGCTGCAAAGTCTGAAGGGACGCACTACCTCATCTGTGGCAATATAACACAACAGAGAGTAATTTCCTATCATGGTCTGATTTTGACAGCCACTGCTTCGAGAGCCATACAAAGTGGCACTGGTGCAATGGGTACAGTAGCATGAACAGGGACAGACTCCACACTACACTCTATCATAGTCTGAACAGTTCTTGTAGCAACCCCTATAGCCACAAAGTGCAGGGGACAGCTGGACTGGAAACCAGGTTTCCTGTAGGGCCAGGCATATGACAGGCAAGTGGCACATCAGTTGTCGTAACTCGGCTAGGGGGTGAAAAAAACCACCACAATTCCACTGAAGAAGGCTGACACTATCAGTGAACATATGTGACATAAAAGTACCCAGATGGCAGTTCAGGTGTCAGGAATGCTCATCGCCACTGGCTGAGAGGCAGATGACTCAATGTCCATCACATCTGAGGATCCGCAGAGAACTTGGTCCTTAGTGGACGCAAGACGCTTCATGTCATCCTCTGAGGTTGACTTTCACCTTATCCTTTTTTGTCATCTTCTTTGTCTTTTTTGAGTATTCTCTCTTCTCCTTTGGTTTTTTGAATTGGAAAGGATTTTCAGATCGGTCCCATGGACAGAGGCAGCCCTAGAAGCACTGCAACTCTTAGTAGCTGGCACTTTTAGCCACTTACTGGTGTCAATGGAGGCACAAACCATGGAAGGAAGGGAACCAAGGGATCCCTTCCTTCTGGGGGTAACTGGAGGAGGCTTACACTTCTCCTGCTCAGGGGTAGGGACCAACATCCCCAGGGTTTGGGAGGTCGGAGCTTCCAAGTTAGGTAACTTGGGAGCAGGAGGTGGAGGGGTGCCCCAACCAATGTGGAGGCAGGCATAGGTCTGAGGGCCCCCAAACAGATTCTGAATTGTTGGCAATGTAGAAACCCATGTTTAAAGGTGCACAGCATGTAGCTCCTCAAATTTTTGTTTGGCCTCTGAATAAGTAAGCTGGTCCCAGGTCTTGTATTCCATTATCTTTCTCTCTTTATGAAGGGTCGTGCAGTCCGGCGAAAAGGGGCATGTTGGTGTCTGTAGATCACGCAGGTAGGAGGTGGGGTACATGGGACGTTTGGACGGGAGGCTCATCCACAATCGTGACAGGTGGGATGGCCTTCACATCTGGTAGACATGTGCCTGAACCTCCAACATTTAAAATACCGGATAGGTAAAGGGATGTAAGGCCTGGTGTCGCATTGGTAGATCATCAGTTTGACCTTCTCAGGCAATGAATCACCCTTGAAGGCCAGGATGAATACACCCACAGCGGACCTGTTGTCCTTCTGACATCTGTGTACTACGGATAAAGTGAACCTCTCATTTCTCCAAGTATGCATGTAGCTCATCATCAGTCTGCAGTAAAAGATCACAATGACATATAATCCCTTTGACCAGATTCTGGGTCTTGTGGGGAGTGGTGGATACAGGAATATCGCTCAGTTTCTCATAGACAAGTGGTGCCCTAGTGTGGGTGGGAGACGTTGTTTGTATGAGAATGGACCGGCTACACATCTTAATACATACTCACCACCTCCCCAAACTTTTCCTCAAGATTTTTGGTAAAGAACTGAGGTTTTGTGTTTGAAAAGGATTCCCCAGCTGTTCGTGTAAATACCTGATACATTGATGAGTATGCTTGACCTCGAGTTTGAGTCCAACATTCTCTCTAGGGGTGGAAGAGATGGGAATGAGTGCAGATTATACTGGGCTGCATTCAATTTACCTCTCTTAGAGACAGTGGTTGTACATCACCAACGCTATTTTGTGCTTGTTTCATTTTGGTCCCATGAGCAGCTAGGGAATTAAAAGTCCTCCCAGGCAGAGCACCGACTGCTTGGGTATGCCAAATACAACCGAGGTGTGGCAGGTTCCACAGAGGATGTCTGCGAATGACTGTTCCACCTCAACAGCCATGCATCTCCTAAACGCAGAACTCACCTTGAGATTGAGGTTTATTTTCTTAACTGATGTTTATTCCTTCCTCGAAACTGGGGCAACGAACCAAGATCCCCAGGCTCCTTTTTTATTTTATTTGGCCTTTAGAGTAGTTCCTCTATTTAGCCATCAAAAGTACAATTTTGATATTATTTTACAGCAATTAGAATACAATAAGTAAATCATACAAATTGAATGTCTTTACTTGAAAGAAGTTGAGTACCCTTTAAAGGTAGTAGATAACCCAATGATTGTATTGATTTGATGAATTCTTGCCGTTCATTGAAAAATTTAGCACACACAAAGAAAATGTGATTAACATCAGCAACAACTTGGAATTACACTCACATATTGGAGAATTAATAATGTTGATACAATGTAAATGAAGTGAAAACGAATCATGGTTGAATCGGAGGTGAATTATTGTTGATATTGTAAAGCGGTTTAACTGCACCTTCTGGAATCATGGAGTGGGATTGATTTGGGATTGTAGGCTGGAAAAATAACTGCACTTCTGTTGTTTGGTCTCATTCCACATATCTTGCCAACTGAGCAATTTAAGTCGCGATATTTCATGTTGATAATCTGTATAAGGAGTTTTGTAAGCAATAATACAGCCAGTTGATTTTGCTTCTTTCACTATGTCTACTTCTTCATTGAATTTTATATCTGCATGTGAATTAACTCATAGAAGATCAATAATTTATCCTCTTGTGACAGCAACTGATTTCTTTCATTATATCTAAAATGTATTGATTTGTTGCTTTGTTCCAATGCCAGTGTTCTATATTTTTAAGGACAATCTGAGAATCAGAAGTAATTAATGATCTGTAAATGGTATTGAATGCTATAAATTTAAGAGCTTCTAATATTGCCACGGCCTCCGCTGTAAAGATTGATGTTGTCTTTGGAAATTTGATTGTCTTCTGGACTTGTAGTTGGGGACAAATAAAGGCACTGCCAATACATTCCTCACCCAAATTTTTTGACCTATTTGTATACAGATATGTGAAATCTGGCCATTGATCTATAACATAAGAATGAAAATTGATGTTATTCACTCTACTGCCATAAGAGAATCTTTTTAAATAATATACTGGTACATGAATGTTTAGAGTCTCGAGTTCATATTCAAATATTGGTAATATATTAGAACTGTTAATGTCTGTAATAATAGGATTCCATGTACTAAAACTACTACAGATAGCTGGATTTTTATTTTTTTTGCCCAATACGGAATTAATATGCTGAAGATCACTCTTATTTTTGTAAACTGAGCTGTTTTTAAAAGCCATGCCTTGGATGTAAAATTTGTCAGCAAGCATTTGTTGATGAATATGGAGAGGCATCTCTCCTGCCTCCACTAATAGTGCATTTGTAGGAATCGAGTGTATAGCTCCTACGCAATTTTGAATGATTCTGTATTGTAAAAAGTCTAACTTAGTAAGGTGAACTTGAGCAGCAGAATGATATAATATACAACCATAATCAATGCGGGATCTAATAATGCCTCGATACATATTGAGAAGGATATGCTGATGTACACACCACCAGACATGGGTGAGTGAGCGAATTATATTTAGACCTTCTTCACATTTGGTAATCAGAGCTCCAATATGTGGAGCCCAGGTCATCTTAGAATCTAGAATCATACCCAGAAAACGTGCCTGAGATTGTATCTTGAAGGTGTATTTTCCCAACATTACTTGTTCTGATTTTGAAAATGGAACAATCACTGTTTTTTTGCCAAAATCTGGAGGCCATTAGAATACATCCAATTATCTATATGAGCAATATTTCTAAGTAAAGACATTTTGGCTTGAGAATATGAGGCTGTTGTAGAATAGACACATATGTCATCTGCATATTGTAAAATTTTGAAAGGAAGTTCTATGCAGTTTTTTAAGTCATGAGTATATATATAATATATATATAATATATATAATAAAGGGCTTAATATTGCTCTTTGTTGTAAACCTTGGGTAGCTAGAAATGGGCCATACATAGTATCTCTGAATTCAACGAAAATATTTCTTTGAGAAATCAAGGTACTAATGCCATATATCAGTCTAGATCGGAAACCAATCTTCTCTAATTTCATTAGGAGAAGGGGAAATGCTGTAACCACAAATTGTTTCTCACATAGAGCAGATGTCATATCCATTACTAGCGAATACAAATTGTCTATGGTTCCCTTTCCTTTCTTGAATCCGTATTGACTCATTGGCAATAATTGATATTTTTCTAGCCACAATTCTAATATCTTTGTAATCATACACTCTAGAGTTTTAGTGACAAGATGATAAAGCAATTGGACGATAGCTCGAATGTGAATTAGGATCTTTTTCTGGTTTTAGTATTGGTAAAATTACATGAGTCGTCCAAGTCTGTGGAAGTTCCTGAACCATCCAGTAATTATTATATATGTTCAGAAGAAATTCTTTTCCTACCTCCTGTACATTTTCCAACATTGCATAATGTATGCAATCTATACCTGGACATGTATCTCTTGAAGATTTAATGGCCTCCTTAAGTTCATTCATAGAAAAAGGGCATAATAATGGATGTTCATGATCTATTTCTTCACTGGTTTGTAAATTCAAGTATGGAACTGATGGAGGAACCAGTGTATCAATAAAATCTTCTAGCCACACAGTAGTTAAGGGAACTTGAAGGGTAATCCAATATGGCGAAAGGCCTTTGTCTTGTTCCATATTTGTGTTGCTAAATAATCTATTTAATGAAGAACAGAATCTTATCCAATTTTCTTTTTTTGTCTTTTTCAAAAATCTGTTAACTGGAGCTGTAATCCTTCGAACTTCCAAATAATTCTCTGTAGTCGGAAACTACCGATAATGTTTCAGAGGTAATCTTCATTTTGCAATTTCACAAGAACAATATGGATTCCACCAAGGTGGAGGATGATGCTTTAAGAACCACAATCTCTTTAGTTTGAGGGATGCTTATTTGAGCTGCTGTTTCTATAGCATCTGTTAATACTTGATAATCATCTGTCTTCGATATAACAGCTTGAAAGTTTTCAATTGAGCATTTTATTGTCGATCTGTGTGTGTGCGCGCGCCAGTCAGCTTCTTCGGTTTTCCATTTACTATTAGAAAAACGAATTTGTTTGGTATCCATCTCTATATTTATAAAAAATTCTATTGTAAAGTGATTAGACCCCATATTATCTGTTTTCACATTCCAGTTAAAAATATCAGTGGAAAATGGTGAACCAAATGTTATATCAATTGCAGAAGGTTGATAATTTGGGGAAGAGATGATTGTGGGAGATCCGTCATTGATAATTACCATGTTGTATTCTTCTAAAATATTCATCAAGGCTCTACCATTTTTATCTGTCCAATCTCCACCCCAAGCAACATGATGAGAATTTAGGTCTCCCCTTATGATGAAAGGGGGTCTAATTTGTGTAATTATATGTCTCCAGTCATCTTCCACTATCTTAAAATGAGGAGCTTTATATACTGAGACTACAGAGTAAAAGGTATTCTGGGATGCTTAGATTTGCACTGCTACTATTTGAACCTCATTATTTCTTGAGGAGAGTGGAATAATCGAATGTGGAATAGTATATTTTAATAAAATAGCAACACCTCCCCTCCCATCTAGTTAATCTTTCCTTATGACAGTTCTTTATTCTAACTGTATATTGTGATTTGAACCATGTTTCACATAAAATAACTAACAGGTTGACTGGTATATAATTCTCTTTGTAAATTTTCTCTATTTGCGTTTACTTATCTTGCATTCCATTGTAACACTTTTAAAGCTTTCATAAATTAAGATGAAAAATGTTGAAATAAGCCTGTTACTAACTGCCTGATATTGTTATCATTTATGTGACTGTTTTGTTTCATGTTTTGTATTATCACATTAATAATTTTAATTATTTTGTCAATCATTTCTGCAAAGTTTTGAGAATTTTCATGGTTAGATGCTTAAGAAGTTGATAACTTTTGGATACCAGGATGATATGGATTTTGTGTAATGGAAGAAATAGAGTGCTGAGAGGGATAAAGCAGCTTTTTGTATGAATCCAATTCTTGAACGTTGTTACGTTTTATTATTCTAGTGTGGTTCCTGATATTCTGAAGAGAATTAATATTCTGTTGTACTGTCTCCAGTTGTGGAAAATCCTGTTTACTTCCACCTTGAAAAATTGGTGTGTTTGATGCAGGAAGAATAGGGAATGTTTGAAGATTTTGTAATGCTGGTTGTTGAAGAAGATGTTCTTGGTATAATCAGAGATGGCTGTTGTTTCCCTGTAACTGTTGCGTATGTAGGAGAGCAAGCTATATTTAGAGCCTCTTTGATCTCTATTGTATGTAAAGATTTCTTGAGTTCTACATCTAATTAAGTACCCGGGGCAAGACCTAACTGTGGCTACATGGTTTCCCCTACAATGTATACATAGAACAGTGGGTGAAGAACAGGCCTCCACTGAGTGTGACCCACTATATTTGATACATTGCATCTTTGATCTCCATTGTAATCTAACATGACCTTATCTAAGACAGTTATAGCATTGACGAACATACTGCACACATGGTTCAACTTGGCATCTTGTGCCATATATTGATACTGACTGTGGCAAGGCTTGTGAATCAAAGCTAAGAGCGCAAGTCTGTAATTTGACTATGTGATCAGGACCATGTCTCTTAGTGAATCTGCGCACTCCGATCACATGATTGAATGATCTCCAAAATCTCCATTTCATCAAGAGCGGTGTCTACATTTTTGATTAAGTCAAGTTGATGCACTACAAAGAAGGGAATGCAGGCTTCCATATTTTTGTTGTTGAGTACCAGATTATCACTAAAAAGTTAGCTTTATCATATGAACTCAATTCTACTTTATTTTTACCAACTGTAGAGATATTGATAATAGAATCTTTAATTTCTGGCAAGGAGCAATGTAGGAGCTTCCCCAAAGCCATTGAATGCAAATGAAAAGACATTGTAGAAAAGACATTTTTTATTGTAGAAAAGACTTTTTTTTAAAATATGCACCAAAGCTGCTTTGGTGCATACTTAAAAAAAGTCTTTTTTTGTCATGGCTTTCCATATACACCACAAATGGCCCAATATCTGTAGATTTGTAAAAATGAAGAGCTGTGTGAAACCGGTTAGAACTGTCCTGAGTCACTGACATTTAGTTGTGTAGAATAACCTGTATGAACCAATATTTGTCGAGTCTCACTTGGAGTTGTATTCTTACCATCAAGAATGACTTGGGAATTATCTGTGACTCAAACTGTATTATGTTCTGACTGACCTGATTCCTGTTTTCCCACCTGAGAAGCTGGAAGGGTTTTGTAGTGCAGGGGGATGCTTTTCTCTTCCTTCCATCTCCATCAGGTGGCTCGTATCTTGTTTATTCTTATCCTGAGTTGAACTTTAATTTACTGCTGAGTAAAATGATTCATTTATCTGGAAATGCACCGTTCATTTATCTGGAAATGCTTTTGTTGTTGCAGCTTGTCTTTTCCAACAAGATATTAGTTCTTGCACCTCCATCTGGTAAGGCCTGAACTGCATTGGCGATATGTGCCAGAGTTTTTAGATTTTCTGAGGGATCATATTGACCTCCCTCACCATAATATGTGCTATCCATAGTGAAGATTCACTTTTTGTAATGTACTAGGGGAGATATTAATTCATTTCCCCTCTTTTTTTAACAACAAAAATACAGACGAGCACAAACTGTACAACATTCCACCACCGCGGCTTACGGTGGTTGTTGGACTATGCTCTGAGAGGACTCTGGGACCTCAGGTTTACTGGGCCCGTACTCAGCAAATAAATGCTGGGCCCCCTGAATGGTCTCAATATGTACAGAGTGGCAATGAATGATACAGTGGTAACACAAAAGAAGGAATAGACAGAAGAAATAGAGCATGTGATTAACTTAATTAAAAGTTTACAGCAAGATACTGTGGTTGGCTGATCACAAAGACAATAAGGGATGAGCCTGACACACTGCATACATTAAAATCCTTCAACCAGAGACATGACAAAATGAGGAGTAGATTAAAATTGCTGGAGGGTTGAGAGCTTGAGGATCAGGCTAACAAATGCACCACTAAATGGAATAATAAAAACCACATGCATAGATAAAACATAAAACACAATTAGCCATAGAAGCATTGTTACCAAGAATTAAAGGAACACATCAGGCAGAGTGAGAGATGGCCACAAGGGGGTTACAAGGGGCCAGTTCAACAAGGATGTGAACCACTGTAAAAAAGAGCACCATAGAAGCACTAGAGCAGGTTCACTAGACAAAAAAGTTGGCTGTACATTAACCAGGTTCGGCCAAGATGTAGCCGACAGGAGGCACTACAAGAGGCACTCAGTGAAGAATTCCATGCGGTCTAGAGAGCTTGATTGTGAGAAGCTTGTTGGATGCATTCTAGTTGGACCATTCTGAACTCCTAGCCATGAGGACCTTCAGGTTCAATGCCAGTAAGTTATTCCTTTCCAGGAGATCAATCTTCAGGGCACTTGAGGTGGTGGCTTGCTTGACCAGCCAATTGAAGGGTTTGTCCCCTGAGATGCCAATGTGGCCTGGGGTCCAAATGAAGACCTCTGAAAGGCCAGACTTGCCAAGGGGAAAGACCTATTCATGAATAAACCGCACCAAAGGATGGTGATTGCAACACTGGTTGAGAGCTTGCAAGACACTCAGGAAGTCACTACAAATAATAAATGACTTCCCGGAGCAGGCTTGGAGATGTTGAAGGCACAAGAAATAGTGACAAACTCCATGGTAAAAATAGTACTCCCACAAGGCAAGGAACACTGTTTGATATGGTCACCACGGACATAGGAATACTCAGTCTTGCAATCTACCAGGAAACCATTGGTATAGACAACTTCTGCACCATGGGACAAGTCAAAAAGTGCCAGTAACTTGCGATGCAGATTTATATGTGAAATGGAGGCTTTTGATTTGTGGGACAAACCCATACAAAGCTGTAAGAGAGGACTGGATCAAGGAGTGGTATAGGAAGCTACAGGAGAGATGGATTGATGGCAAACCAGTTATTGTGGCTGAAGCAATGAAGAATATTCGGATATCGTGAGCATTTTTGTTTCAGCTGACGAAGGTGGGGCACACAAGTGAGCCAGGCATCGAAGATGATGCCTAAGAGGTGATATGTCTCCTAGACACAAAGGAGTACATCAGCCAGGTCCAAGTGAACGGTCTGAGGATGACAGAAGTGAATAACCCGGGTTTTGGGTGCAGATAATTGGAAACCTTATGCAGAGAACCAAGAATGGCACTTTTGGAATGTATCCCTGCAGCTGCCATTCAATGATACTGAAATGAAATACCTGCATAAGTATCTGCATATGAACAGCAAGACTCTGATAACCAAACTTTTGGGGTAAGAATGTTAATTACTACCATAAAGAAGGGAATACCAAGGACAGATCCCTGTGGGACCCATTCTCTTGGATGTGGGGTGAGCCAAGAGAATTACCAACTTTAACCCAAAAGGAGTGAAGTGAGAGGAAGTTCAGGTGAAAGATCAGAAGTGAACCCTGTAAAAACCATTTGTACACTGTAGCTAGATGATGGGACCAGGTGGTATTGTGCGCATCAATATGTCCGCATCAAGTGACAACAGTATGAATAGCAGACTCCAGTCACACAAGATTGTCAACAGTAGAGTGGGATTCTCGACTAAGGGTGAAAGCCGAAAAGGTGCTGAAATTGAGACCATGATGCTGAACTTGTTTATCACACCAGCAAAGGGGAGGTGAGGGAACCAATGGTGGCAATGTACCTCTCCCAACAGTCCTGCTTACTGTGCTGAAGCAGTCGCCAAGTTGGTGCTCGGAGCTATTTGAAAGCAATAAGATGTTCTACAGAAGGGAGCTGCTGGTGGTGCTGAAGTGCCCGCTGATTTTCTTGGCCTCAGATATCTCCAGTGTCTACCAAGACACCTGCTTACTCTGGAGCAAGCCAGGATAATATGGGACACTTGCTTCAGCAGCAAAAACAATAGCCGAAGTGACCTGGTCAACTGCCTTAACATCTGCAGGGAGGTGTGTAGCAACCACAGAAGCTGAGGTGTAAGCTGGAGGGATGTATGGATGGATAGGATGATGTGGGCACATGAGAGCTAGGTCTTTAGTGCCCTTACAAAAGTGAATGAAGAAAAACAGGCAACAGGAAGGTGACACACGACATGGAGGGCAGAGTAAACACACAAACAAATGCTGCATGTCAGCAATGTAAGTTGGCCCCCTAAAGTACACAGTCTTAGAAGTACTCTAAACACAGTACCAGTGTATAATGGACTGATCACTGATATAAAAGGGATACTTTCTTTAACACACTAAAACCTCCAGCCTCAAAACCTTAGGCCAAGTTAATAAAATTTTAAAATGTTCATCACACACCTCATCAGCTAAAACAGAGGGCAGAGCATCACCAAGTTTCACTGCTGCTCTCTCAGTATGATATAAAATACATTCAACAAAAATGTGGAGTACAGTGATTTGCACACAACAGGCATCACAAAACGGGGGATTCCCTCTACAGAGTAAAAAGCTGTTTGTCAATGGACAGTATCTGATTTGGAGACATTCAAGGCTACCTCATGCTGCCTCAATGCCTGACAGGAGGTTTGCCAAGGTTGGACAGTTGGTTTAACCAACCGCAGTTTATTGCTCATCAATGCCAACTATGCTTCCTCCCACAAATGAAGGGACCTCTGCCGCACCATAGAGAAGATATCCTGCAGGGGAATGGCAGAGTCTATGATATCAAAGCCTCTGCAGGCCTCTTTTGCAGCCCAATCAGCCATTTTGTTGCCACTAATTCCGACATGTCCTGGTACACAACAGAATGATACTTGCTTCTCCCGCTGCTGGAGGGTGTAGTCTAATGTATGAGAGTCGGAGCTCTGAAGAAACCGTGTGCCACGAACAAGCTGCATTTGCTCCATCACCTGTGGGATCATGTTTAGCTCTGCTGAGAAAACAAGAGCATGCAGTGGGGAGGCGAATCCTGATGATGTGGTTAGGGAACACTACAGAGCAACCTAGGGAGTCTCCCTGTTTGGGCCCATCCATGTAAACCACCGTAAAATCAGGATGCTCATCTAAAATGTTACAAAATATAGATTGAAATGTAAAATCAGAAGTATAATCCACCTCAGAATGTGTCAAGTGAAAAAGTAATCTGGGTCTCTGGAGGAGCCAAGGTGGACATTTACTCCAACCTCAATGTAAAAAAATTAAAACCTGCCACACTCATTGTGCTGTTACCCCAAATTGTTTCTTATTTTGTTCCCGATTTATGAATTTACATTTTTCACCTGGCCTGCCTTCTGCAGTCCAGCTAATTTATTGAGAACAGCTCAGTACCATACTCGGAAGTGACAGATGAGGATCAGCCACGACAGATAGCCAGCTACCATGGGAAGGCTTCTGCATCGCACAGGCAGCACTGGGATTTTAAGTCATCTGGATGAAGGGAATCACCAACACTTCTTTTCATATATTTAATAACAACTCTGTTTCACATAGGTCAAACATTCACAGGATTGTAATCATGTTCGATGAGATTAAAAACACTTTTAATAATATTCAAAGGTTCGGTTTAATCGAGATTATTTAAAAGGTATCAAAAGCTAGAAATTGAGTTTCTATTGGCTGCTATGAATCAGCCAATAGCGTGGCAGCTACTAACATTCAGGCACCAAGCAAGCAAGTAGGCAGTCAACACGTATTTCACAGCCGCTTCTTGTGCTATTTTGCTGGCGGGACTAAGTCACCCTACGAGTGTGTTATTTGCATGTGGAGGCATCATGCCCACTTTTTGTGACCCAGGTGAGCTATAGCTCTGGAAATAGCCTATGATATTGGCATGTTATGTAGTGAGTTCATATTGCAGCCAATAGTCAGAATTATTAATTAGAGAATGTGCTCATTAGGATATATTCTTTATTACCCAGTTATATTTATTTTTATCTGTGCATCTGGCTCCAAGATATTTCATGCCATGCTGATAGCAATAAAGGACAGTTATTTGAAGAGTTGGGTTGTTTGGTTGGGATAGGGGGACTAAACTACTGAGGTTATCAGTCCCCCAGTGGGGAGGGGAAGGAGTGAGAATAAGCAAGGAGGGGAGGGGGAAAGGAAATGCAGTCCGGGAAGTAAAGAAGGAAGGAAGACTACATTAGCTTGGGGCCCTGTGCTGGCCACACACGTACTCACGAAAGAACCATGAACCCCCTAGGGGTTATTTGAAGAGCTGTTCTCATTTCAAGTAGGCAGCGATATTTTCCTGTACTACCAAATTTTGCAGCAACACACATCGACATCTACATACTGGAAGATTCTGCAACCTGAGGAGAGGAGACATCCAATGGGACTTAATACTTCAACATCTGGTAAGAAATCCTGCACAGTTGTGGAAAGAGAAGGCATGAGAGGGCACACGCCTTGATGTTGAAGGAACTTTTATTAACATTGACATTTGTGAGCGTGTGTGTCCGGGTCTAAAACTCATGTGGCAAACTACCTATGTAGTGCTATGTACGGTAGACATAACTGGCATTCCTTGAAGTAGACATTGTGTTACCGGGTCACTGAGTGATAATCAGAAGTTAATAAAACCCCACTGCCAGGTAGCCACCCATCTGTGATATCATCTACAAAAAAACAGTTCTTAGCACAAATACCAAAAAGCCTCATAGCTCGAAGCCGATTAAGGAAAAGCCTTTCCATAGGTGGCTGTGCAATGGTATTGTAAGCAGGTGTATATGGAGTGGACAACGTAGTAGATGCCTGATACACTATGAGGAGCTGTCAACATATGTGAAGCAGTGGCTCAGCATCCTCAGTGCAAAGACTTGATATAAAGCTGGTCCGAAATGCCCCAGTAGCCAACCAAATCCCTTCATGGTGCACCATGTCCAACATTTTTAGGTATGGAGGCCTTGAAGACCCATACACCATGCAGCCATAATCAAGTCGGTATCATAAAAGACTATAAAACTGGGGCAAACAAGTCCTGTCAGCTCCCAATATTTAGTGCTTTGAGGCATCATCTCTTCAAGTCTTTAAGATGCAGCAACCACGTATGTTAACAGTCAAACGTGAAACCTAGTGTCTTTAAAATTTAGAACAGTGTTCCTCAACCGCAGTTCAGGTAAATTAAAAACAGAACATGAACGGTTAAAAACAACACACACAGACTTCTTGGTTGAAAATTTTAACTGGTCTTCAGTGTCCAGTCATCCAGCCGTCGGAAAGTTAGCTGCAACTAACGAGATAATGTTGCAAGGCTAGAAGAAGAGCAAATGGCAGAAGTCATCAACAAATAATGAACACTTGGCAGGACTTTTCACAACAGAAGTCGCAATTAAAACACTACCCTGAGGGACACTGTTTTTCTGCTCAAAGTGGTCAGAGAGCATGTCACCAACTCGATACCTGAAATACGCAGAGAAAGGAAAGACTGATTAAAGATGGAAAGACAACCACAAAATCCCCATCCGTGTAGCTGCCAAGTATAAGATGCCTTCGAGTAGCATCATAGGTGTCGTCAATATAAAAAAATACATCCATAAGGTGATGACGGCACAGGAAAGCCTGTTGTATAGCTGCTCCCAGCAAGGCAAGGTTATCAAAAGTGGAACGATATCTCTTGAACCCACATTGGAAACAACTAAGGAGCTGTCTGAATTCTAACATCCAGACAAGGCAGCAGTTGACCATCCACTCTAAGGTCTTTCCCACACAACTAGTGAGGGCAACACTACAGTAGCTGCTTGGGCATGTGCAATCTTTTCCAGGTTTTAAAATGGGAATTAAAATCGTCTCTCTCCACAAGTCAGTAAAGTGACCTGACAACAAAATGACAAAGGTTGAGGAGGATTTCTTAATTTTGCTGTGTTAGGTGCCACAGCATACTGTAGTGAATTCTATCATTACCAGGAAATGTATCACAAGCTGGAGACAATGCAGAATGCAGCTTCCACAGTGTGAAAGGGTAGTCTGATGACCGGTAGACCTGAAGGTCCAAACTGCCCCTTTCAGCAACCACCCTGACGCTGAAATGCTGGAGCCTAACTGGCAGTGGCAATAACATTGGAAAAACAGATAGCCATGGTCTGAGCAATGTCTCACAGGCTGGTTTGGTGAGTGCCATTCCCCATTACAGCAGCCACTGGACACTCCCTCCTTTCCCAGAAATCCTCCTGATGTCTCCCACACTGCATAACTTTTAGTGGAATAGGTAATGGTACTCAGAAACCGTTGCTAAGATTTCTTTTGACTCTCTCTCACAATTTGGTGACATTTTGTGCTTGCCATCCAAAAGGCTGCGAGATTGTCCGAGTTGGCCGGCTCTTAAACCTACGCAGAGACATGCCTGGCCCCAATTGCAGAGCAACACTCAACACTCCACCAAGGGAGAGGCTGCCCATTTGGTTGTCCTGACAACAGCAGCATATTGCTTCAGCAGCATTGTGGGTTGTTTGTGTGATACAATCCACCCACTCCTGAACTGTGTCATGAGGTTCCAGACCAACAAGTTGGCTGAATAGTGTCCAGTCAGTTTTACTGATCAACCATCAGAGTGGATGGCGTTCAGACTCTACTCTGGCAGGTGAATCCAGATGGGGAAGTGATCACTGCCATGCAGATCATCTTCCACTTCCCATTGAGTATTGTGGCCGAGTGCTGGAGAGCAAAGTCTATGGCAGAAGACAATCCTGTTGCAGTACAAAAGTGTATGGGCTGTCCTATGTTGAAAAAATGTGTGCTTGATGACAAGAGAAGCCTGTCAGTTGCTTAACCCCTGAGGCAGGTATTAGTAGAGCCCTAAAGCATGCTGTCTGTATTAAAATCACCTAAGAGGATAAATGGGTGGGGGAGATGTGCAAGAAGGTCTTTGAAGGCCTCTACATCAAACATGTCGTGAGAGGAAAGATAGAGGGTGCACACTGTCAAACGGTGCTGCTCATATAAGGATACTGCAACAGCTTGTAATTGTGTGGTTAGAAGAAGCATATGATACAACAACTGTGACAGGTACTGAAGGCTTACTTTCCAGTTTCCCTTGTGTCTGAAACTTTCCTGTTTCTTTTTTGGCCTCGGGTGGCTTGACAGTTGTGGCAGTAGAAGTCGTAGTGGCCATTGCAGGGTTTTGGGCAGCCTCTACTGTGGAAGTAATCAGGGTTTCCACAATAGTGGTATCCATAGCTTTGTCTGATGTCTATAGAGCTACGGGCCCTGAAGCTACTACTGCCTAGCAGGTAAACTGGCAAGTGCAGGTGTTGGTGCTAACACTAACAACCTCTGTCTGAGCAGAGGCATCAACTTTAGCGACTGGGTTTTGGAGGACTGATGAGAAGGAGGCTGCAAATACTGGTGGTTGCATAGCCAAAAAGATCGTTTTAGCTTCAGCATATTACATGCGCTTTGATGTCATGATTTCCTGGACCACCTCCTCCTCAAGATACACTTTACAGTCCCTACTCCAGACAGGGTGGTCCCCCAGAGCAGTTTACACACTTGGTAGGTGGTATACATTCACTTCCTTCATGGGCAATCTTACCAATGTTACCACACATCACTCCATCTTTACAACCCAAAGCAGTATACTCAAAATGCTGGCATTTAAAGAAGCGCATAGGATTCGGGTAGTATGGTCTGACTTTCAGATGTAGGAAGCGTGCCTTGACATGTTCTGGAAGCTTCGGACTTTTAAAGGTGGGGATAAAGGAGTCAGATTTAACCAAATCCCCATCACCCTTTTTGTGATATTTAGCACATCCACAATGCTCTCAGAAGCCCACTTATTCTTCAGTTCTTCTTTTGGGATATCTACCAGATCCCTGCACATCACACCACCTTTTCTATAGTTTAAGATGGGGTGTAACTCAGTCTCAATGGTGAATTCATCAAGGAATTTCTCTGTCTGCAGGTTAGTTGCCTGCTGGGAACTTTGTATTGTGCATCTGTTTAATGGATTTAAACTTTTAGCGATACCCTCCAAATCCTTCTGGATATAAAATGTCAAAACCTTTTTCAAATGAGCCAAATTTCCTTTTAATAATTACAAACACATTATGTGAAGCAGCATGTGTTCTGTTACTATACACTGCACTTTGTTTCAATGTGGTATGCCCATCATACTAGGAAGTGGAAAATTTCTCAATAGATCCATCTTGATCCCACGAGCAGCAAGGGAACTAAATAATTAATAATAATAATAATAATAATAATAATAATAATAATAATAATAATTTCGTGTGGTCCATTGGCCTGGTGCAAGTCTCTCAATTGGACGACACTTCGCCGACTTGCGTGTCTCTAGCCTACCCCAGTTATCCAACCGGTGAAAGGGGACCTACAGCTTAATGTGGAATCCGAACCACGTATCGTTTTCTGGTGACTCCTCACATCGTTGAGAGGTGAAGGATGGTTTAAAATGCAGACTGAAAAAAAAAAAAAAAAAAAAAAATCCGGGTTCTGAACCCGCGACCCTTTGGTTTCCAGTCGAGCGCTTTACCCCAAGACCACCAGTCCCGACAGTGAACTAAATGTCCACCGAGACATAGCTCCACATGCCTAGGTAAGCCTAATACAACTGAGGCTCACCAGTATCCCCACAATATATATCACTTCCTCAATTCCCTGGTAAACAAACGTACCACAACCATGCCACATGGTGGTCGCTGAAGCACGTGCAGACGTTACATCAGTCAGAGGACTTGCGGCACCTACCAGCCCTCAGCTCAGGGTCCCAGCATTCACCAAGCCCATATTCAGCAACTTAATGCTGAGCCCCCTGATGGGGGCAGAGAGACCACATGGGCATGCAGTCTGTGAGTTGAAACTGTAGGAGTGACAGAAGAATAGGAAAGTGGTCGCTTTCACTAACGTCTGAGCCATCCCAGCTCAATCTACTTATACTGGCATCAATTTCTTTGCTTCAACTTGCATATCAATATTTCTTCGTTACTTCACCCAGGGTAGTGTGGCTACTTTTTGTTTTTCATTTGTCATGCGGCTGGTGCTAGTTGTCGCAATCGGCGAGTACATCTGGTGGCGCTTGCACAAGGAAGGCAGTTGGATCAGTTCGACCGCAGTCAGTCAGTCGGCCATTTGTTGAGTGTGCCGGCAGTCTCTCCAGGGCACCGGTCACATTGGGTCGGTTGGCAAAGCAGCAGAGTCCAAGTGAAGTAGTCTGGTGTGCGGTGTGAACTTTGAGGACCGGTGAGAGCATCCCTGTCCAGTCTCGCTGTTTACGTACCTCAGCTGCAACTGTGTGCACCAGAGCACATGGAGTGCAAGTTTAAAGTGATCATCATCCTCTCTTACAAGCAGTTATTCTGGTGAACTTTTAATTTGATCTTTTCAAGTTTTTGGACAAACTTGACATTTACTGGACTGTTCCAACTTACCGGATGATCTGTCAGTACTTCTCCTTGTCATTCGTTCGACAGTCAGAAGCCAGTACAATTATGAGTGATTTTTTGTTGTTGTGTTTATTGCAGTTGAGTTAGCTTCCTCTTATGTGCGTGCTTGTTAGGGTTGACAACCATCCCCAGGGGTTGTATTCCTCTACGTCTTGTGTCTACATCCTGGTTGTCTGTTTGTTGTTGTCAGCGGCTGCCACTGTGCTTCCGTTTGTTCTCTTTGTATTGAGACTATTTGGTCCTTGCCTTGGGTGGGAGGGGGGGAGAGGGGTTAGCTTTTGAAATTTAAATATTGCTAAGTGTCACCGGGGAATACTGGTTAGTGCCCGTCCGTGTCCTTGTCAACTGTCTGGGGAACAGGTCATTTTTTTTTTTTTCTTCTTCTTCTTCTTCTTCTTCTTCTTTTGGCAGAATCTTTTTCCTCCTGCAGGATGAGTTGCCTGCCATAGAAGTAATTATGCATATAAATGTTTTGGGCATGATGTTCCTTGTATGAGGGTTGAAGTTCCCTTCTTGCAGTGTTTGTCCAGCGAACTTTCCTTCCACAGCCTAAATTTCCTTGGGGGTGACGTCATTCTTTGTGGGCCTTCCTCGCCATTGCGCTATGCTCGTGCTGCTTAATTATTAAGATTGTTTTCTAAACCAAATAGACAAAGACATGTGCATGTAGAGTCTTACTGAGGCATACCCAACCTGCTCTAAATCTGTTATACTGAATCATGTAACACTTTAATGTTAATGCTATCACGATTGTATCTGTTTTAAATTTGTTTACCTTATTTTAACCTTTAAAGTTTGTGGGCAGGTGCCCTCATGTGTTTAACATGTGGCACGTTAGCTTCTCAAATTTTTCTTGCCTCCCAAGTTGTGAGCAATTTCATACATAAGGATACCTGAAGTGTCACTGTTGTTTGTTAAGTGTAACTGATCTTTGCTAAAGGTTTCAACCCTCTTATACTCTTGTTGTTGTAGCTTAGGAAATTATGCCAGCTTCTCTGGTGGCATTGAACATTGCAACCGGTTTCCGCTTTAAATTGGTGAACATCATTGTAATTATCATGTTTGTATCTCCTTTAAAGTTGTTTACCTTATTTTAATTTTGTAAGTTTGTGGGCAGTTGCCCTTACATGCTCAATGTGTGGAATGTTACCTTCTTAAATTGTTCTTACATATGAAATTGCTCACAGCAAGAAGACCTGAAATGTCACTGTTGTTTTATTTAGTGTAACTCATTTTCGGTACAGGTTTCGAGTTACTTGTACTCTTGGTGTTGTTGTGCCTTAGTAAATTACACCAGCTTCCCTGCTGGCATGATACATTGGAACTGGCTTCTAAAAGCAACTAGTCAAAATTACATGTAGTTAAGCATACCTAATCTGCTTTCAATCCCTTTACTTCATTTTAATTCTGCAAATTTGTCCAAGAAGAATCTTGTGTATTGTAAGAATCTTTATTACTGCGTATTGGCTCGGGCTTGTGCCTGCATTTACATTTGATAAATTTCTTTTCAAATAGAGTATTGATGCAACTGTGTTTTCTTAAGGTAAATAAATTAATATTGTTTTTTGTGGAGGATAGTACAATTCAGTGTGCAAGGAGGATTGTGTTGTCCACAATTCACACAGACAGAAGTGGGTATACACGGAGTGTTCAAATGTGATAGCTGCCCGTATTCCCTACATGTGGCATGTGAGGCTGGCAGTTCATTGGGAAGACATGTGCGTGATTTCCAGCATTAAAGCACTGCATATGGGGAGAAACATCTAGCTTTACACCACACCAGAAAATCACAACTTTGACCTTTTTGGCCAATGTATCACCCTCATAGGCCTAGATGAAACCACCAGTGGCAACCCTGTGATCTTTTGGTCCCATAGATGTTCTGGACAAATTCTACACCTCTTGGCTATAGGTTGGTGTGCAGTTCTTCATCGGACTGTAAAAGGAGATTGCAATGGAAAATTATACCCTGGACGATGTTCAGCAACTTGTGGGATGTGATAAACACAGAAACATCACCCATCTTGTCGGTCACTTAATGCCCACAAATATGCAAGGGTTGCAGTTTGTATCAAGACATACCCATTTGCATCTTAGAGCCCAGCATGCCTGGATAAGCCTTAGTGACTGTTCCATATGTTGTGAAACAAGCAAAATTGCAGGTTCCACTGGGTACTGGGTCATGAAAGGAAAGGATGTCGTGAAAAATAGATATTGTTATTTAAAAATACTATATTTAGTTATGACTCAGTCATATACTGTGTGTGGGATTTTGATCTTTTATGCAGATAGCATGGTGCACAGCTGACGAGCACTGGATGTGTCAGAGACATTAGCTGTGCAGCAAAGTGGATGGAGTAAAATGTCATGGAGAAAGGCACAATCCAGTGAAAGTTAAAAATAATACTTGTTTATAAAAAGACAAATGAAAACATACATAGTTACAGAAACACATCTAGAAAGTCGAGGTCTAAGGGACATTTCAAAATAGTTGGACATGACTATTGTGAATTATTGTATTTATGGTGTTTCAAATAGAGTTTGTTGTGAAAGTCAACATTCTGTTCACATATTAAATTAATTATTACAAGAAGATCCCTTTTACCTGCAGAAGCTTGGATCATGTTGAAGTCTATGATGCACAAAAACACACACAAATAAACAATCAAGCTTTTGCAACCGTTGGCCACTTTATCAGGAAAAGAGGAAGGAAGGGGGGGGAGGGCAGGATGCGGGTTTTAAGGGAGTGGATGAGGAGTCATTCCAATCCCGGGAGTGGAAGGCCTTACCTTAGGGCAAAAAAGGAAAGGTAAACAAGCACGCCCCCCCCCCCCCCCCCCCACACACACACACCCCGAGGCTGACATTTGTAGAAAGCAAAGAAGTTGGACAGAGATACCACTTGAGGCAGGGGCTCTGTCAAGAGAACCGAGACAAAGATGTTATAGAATGGTAAGCGGGAATTTGAATTTAGCGGAGGTTGAGACCAGATGGGCAACAGAAAGAGAGAATATGCTGAAGGGCAAGGTTCCATCTGCGGAGTTCTGAAGGATTGGTGTCGGTGGGAAGTATCCAGATAACCCTGATGATGTAACACTGTGCCAAGATGTGCTGGCGATGCACCAAGGCATGTTTAGCCACAGGGTGATTCTCATTACCAACAAACACTGTATGGCAGTGACCGTTCATGCAAATAAACAGTTTGTTGCTGGTCATTCCCACATAGAATGCTTCACAGTGCAGGCATGTCAGTTGGTAAATCATGTGGGTGCTATCGAAGTGGCTCTGCCCTTGATCTTTTACACCTTCCGGGTTGCGAGACTGGAGTAAGTGGTGGTGGTGGAAGGATGATCCTGCCTCGAAATGAGATCCATCCTTTCTGACATCCTTCCCACTCCACCAAGAGTGTCTTTCCACCGCCCATCTAACCTTCATAACCTCTTAGTCCATCCCTATGACATCCCAAAACCACCTTCCCTACCCTCCGGCTCCTACCCATGTAACCACCCCCGTTGTAAAACCTGCCCTATGCATCCTTCCACCACCACCACTTACTCCAGTGTTAGGTATAACACATTTATACATATCATCAATGTAATATTTGTTGTGAGCATTTTGCTGATTTTCCTTCACTTGGAATAAATACTTCAATTAAACTGGAATGACCGTCATGCTGTATTTTGCCCACTATTTGTTGGTTAAGTTTTAACATTTAGCTTGCACTTTTCTCCTCCTTTTTATTTGGCACTACCATTACTTATTTCATCTAAGCAATAACAATTTTAATTTTCTAACTGGAAGCTTCAACTGTAATTATGTGAACTACTTTAATTGGAGAGCAGCTGTAGCAAATCAGGTAACAGTGTTAATTTTTGCTAGTACTGTTCACACTCACTAGCGCAGAAACTGTTATGTAGTTTTATGTATATTTATGTGTGTGTGTGTGGGGGGGGGGGTTGGAAGATGGACAGGTTTCGCTCATATATTCCCAAGGATTATAATAATGAAGAGCTAGTGGCACTGATCGATTCCCTGCCCAAGAACCTAAAATGTTTACCATTCAGCATAACCCAAAGAAGCACACAGCGCTCAATGCATGCTACAAGAGCATCTCTAACTATTTCCCTTCTTCCAATCGGTTGACATTAAAAGACTAATTAATTAATTAATAAGTGTAGTAGGAAACAAAACCTTTTTTGGAGGCTGCTTTGTAGGCTGCATTCTACATTCAAGGCACCAGATGTGGGAAGTAGTGTTATTGGTGGCTCACCTTCATCAGCGTATGTGGTAGAAATGGTGTTAACGCAGTAGGGACCTGTAACAACCATCTCTCCATGGCATACATCATCTTATACTTACAGAGAGTTTGAATAATTAAAGGCAAATATAATTAGTAACGTAACAATAGATTTCCCACAAATTAGTCCATCCCTTGGAGTAGTTGACAAGCAGCATACAAATGCTTCAACAATAGTGCAGGTACACTCAGTATGTTTTACTTATCAGACTTTAAATAAATAATTAGTGGAATATTACATAAATTTTGTATTTTATCTTGGGATGAGGCTCATAAAATTTTAATGCTGTTGATAGGCAGTACATAAAAGATTATATGAAACATAGAACCCTATAGGATTTCATTTTCTTATATACAAACATATCACCTTTTTATCTCTGCCAGTGGACAGCCAGCAGCTGAGGAGTTGGGGAGTTAAGAACAGGTAACTAACATCGAAAGCTTCATCCGGGAAGGGAGAGATTGGGAGGGGGGGGGGGGGGGAGGTGCAGGAAACATTGGCGACACATGCTATGGAGAGAACTGCTGGCCACCATGTTTACAGATGAATAGCCAGTTTTCTTGCATGCCTTAAGACTACAACTGGCCAAGCCTTAATGACAAATATTGTGTACTGTGGACAAATGATGTTATTGACAATTATTCACACCTTCTGCATTTTTGCTTTACTGTGCTTGTCCCCATATGGTTTCAAACTCTTTGCTTTCTGTAGAGCCACTTGCACCGTGAGTTTCTTTTATCTCAATGGGGGTCTTTCACCAGCTTTTGTACAGCTACTATCAGCCATGCAACTGCATGCCAAATGTGCTCATATTTTGGCATTGTTTCACACCTGAGTAGGTTCTAAAATTTGTGGTGGAGGACATTGTTACTCATGTGACTTCCCTAGTGTGTTTTTCCTTTCACATAATATTAATTCTGGGTTACCATGCACCCAGCTGTCATGCAGCACTAGCAAGAACAATTGCACCAACAAAAAAACAGGTGGGCTGTCAGGGATCGACTGTGCAGTAGTCCCCCCATTCCCCTGACCACATTTGCTAGTTTTTATGAATAAGCAGCACAGTGAGGAAATTATTTGCATAGGTTCTTGCTGCACGGAAAGGTAAGATGCCTTGTGAATCCGGTTGATAAAAATGCTTTGTTGCTGCCACTAATGCAGGTTTCTAAAAAGTTGTCCAAAATTTGAAATTTTCCACTGAACTACGCCAATTGGTTAATCCATATTTCAGACATGAAAAATCATGTGGTGGCAGTACAGTTGCATTTTAATCAGCGCTACAAGCACCTGAGGTCATTTATAGGATGCAATTCTACCTGTTTGCTTTGACCCATGGCATTGGTGAGTTGTGTAGTATGCAAATACTTTTGCCAAGCTAGACTGTAGATGTCTATTCTGCTTGACAAAAGTACTTTAATTTTTTTTTTTTTTTTTTTTTTTTTTACAAATATGTCAAATTTGAAGGATGTGATTAGGCAGGAACCTAAGAGTACAGCTTAAATTGTTGAGAATGAGCAAGAAATGACGACACTACAATGATCAGATGTTTGAAATGTACCAACAGTAGACTGCAACTGTGATATGCAACACTTCTCCAAAAACCAGTAAAATTTTAAGAAGCCCTGTGATTTAATTGAAAACACTAATAAACGGGAACATTGATTATTTGTAGTTGGCTATGGCTGAAATACGGGTTTTCCAACATGTTGATGATATTGTGGAACAAAGAAGAAGGGTGGAAAAACATCGCAAAATTATGTCAGCACTTGAAGCACTCAAATGTAGCATTGATCACCAATTTACATGAAGAAGGCAGGAAGATTAGGGTTTAATGTTTCATCAATATTGTGGTCCTTAAAGACGGGCAATCTACAGGGTTTCTCCCACAAGTGTCACTTTGAATATCACAAATATGCCACATGAAATGCTGATATGCTAATCTGAGTTGATTGGTTGAATTTTTTAACCGACCAAACTATGACAGTCATGTCATTGTTCATTGAATGTGTTACAAGTCACTAGAAAAAGTTACTTGAAACTGTGTGTGATACTTTAAACCGTAAAAAGTAATACCACAGCCTAACTTATACAGAGTCCCCAAAAAACCACCACCACCACCACCAACAACAACAACAACTTATACAGTCGCGCCACTCACTGCTGTAAAAGTTGTTCCCATTGACAGTTGCTACGACACTAACGCTCCTAGTGGTGGGCAAGCTGCCGGAAGAGTGATGTTTGTTTATAATTATTTGTGAATGTAATTAACAAAATAGTTTTAATTTTTGCATTACAAGCATTAGTAAAAAATCAAGAGACATATATAATATGAAAATTGATGGAAAAACAGAAGAGGATGTGCCAATACTTATGGATATGTGTATATTTGCAGGTTATTCTGCTGAAAGTAATAGAATATAAACGTAAGAGAAACTTACATTTCTATTGTGGTTTTTTCTTACTATGACAGCTTTTTTGACATTTATCAATTTGGTATGGAGTCTAATGATTTGCACATTTTTAGGCTTCATTCGTCTTTCTTATACATGCATATTCTTTTGAGTGTGATTACTTTAGCTTAAGAGGACAATGTCTAAGATTTCTGCCGTTTGTGGTTCAGCTGTAGCAACAATTATGAAATTGAGTTCACTGTTGAAAACAGTTTGATTGTTTTTTCCGTTTTCTAGTCACAGCTGCGACTTTTTCCTTCATCTACAGCTGTTATGGCTGATTTGGTATGTTAACTACTTAGTTATTGCAGTCTATTAGTTTCCTATGTTCCACCCTCATCGATTTTACTGGAATTGTTGTGAAGAAACGTTAATGTCCTTGAGTAGAAAACCGACGTCTTTCTACTAAAGGGAAAGTCTTCTGGTGTTTTCTAACCATTTTTCTATTTTTAATAGCAAATGAAATTATTCAGTAAAAGCCTTTATGTTACAAGATAATTGTAAATCAACTGTGCTGCTATGTACTGGTTTCATACCTCGAGTCCAGTGCCAGCTGTTGTCGCTGCCTCATCACCCACAGCAGTAAGTATCATAATTTAATTGCGTGAAATTTCGTAGCTAGTTAATTTCTTCGTTAGCGCTCCTGTTTTTAAGATGTTTCTTCTCACCTACTTGGCAGATTTTGTTTGTGCTAAACTTTTAAGAGTTTATTCTTGCGTATTTTATAAACACCGTGTGTATAGCTTTCGTCTGCTGCAAGCTACGTGATTTAAGTGTCATATTGGCACTTCCTTATTTTGTGTTCTGCTTTAAGAAAGCTTATATTCCCGCACGTTTGATATCAGTGTATTCCATAGATTTACTTGTTCATTTTGAAAACTGCCAGACTCAGTTTTGTTGTTTTGACAGTGTAGTTACTACTGTCAACATTCAGACAGCTAATTCAGGCCACGTTCGGTTCAAAAATTTGACTGTCAAAATATTTGCCGCAGACTTTCTGAGTTTTAAAAACAAAGTTCCTGAATTTGTCACACTGCACAGAAATTATTGTGCTCAGATAATTTTAAGCACCGAAAGCTGGCTAAATCATGATGTGGCAAGTTCAGAAATATTTAGAGAGTTGTGGAATGTATATCAGACAGATAGATTGGACACAACTGGAAGAGGTGTGTTCATCGCTGGGGACAAAGATATTGTTTCTACTGAGATCGAGGTTGAAAGTAACTGTGAAGTTATCTGGACACGTATAAAAGGTCTAAAAGAAGTAAAGTTAATAGTTTGGTGTTTTTACTGGTCCCCTAGTGCTGCTGTGGCAGTTTTAGAGTAATTCAAAGAAAGTCTACACCAGGTAGTGCATAGGTATGCGGGCCATGTAATATTAGTCGGGGATACTTCAGCCTTAGTTAGCTCTCTAGTTACATTTCATGTGGTACGGAGAAGTAGTCTTGTGAGCTACTTTTGGGCACATTATCCAAAAACTGTCTTGAGCTGTTGAACCGGCAACCCACACGCAATGGAAATATTTTAGACCTTATATCTAAGAACAGGCCTGACCTTATTAATGATGTCTGTGTAGAGACAGGAATTTGTGATCATGATATCATCAGTGGTGACTAAAGTGCATAAACCTGTCAAGAAGGCTAAGAACATGTTTTTGTTGGGAAGAGCCGATAACCAAATGTTAGGTTTGAACTTAGAAAATGAATGGGCATCATTTAGTTCCGGGACTATGGATGTAGAGGAATTGTGGACTAAATTTAAATGCATTGTACCTAAAGGGTTAGAGAAATATGTGCCTGCAAAGACGATTAAGAATGGAAAAGATCCACTGTGGTATAATAATTATGTTAGAAAGCTGCTGAGAAAGCAAAGACTGTTGCACTCTCCATTCAAAATAGAATATGCAAATAATGACAGACAAAAATTTGTAGAGATTCGTGCGTCTATAAAAAGATCAATGCACAAAACATACAACAATTACCACAACATACCTTAGCAAAAGATCCTTCCGAGAACCCGAAAAAATTCTAGTCATATGTAAAAGCGATAAGCGGGTTAAAGCTCACTGTCCAGTCACTCAATCATTCCGGGACAGTAATAGAAGAAAGCAAACAGAAAGCTTAAGTTCTAAATTTAACCTTTAAGAAATCTTTCACGCAGGAGGACCGCACAAATGTACCATCATTAGATCAATGTACTAATTCCGAAATGGAGGACATTATAATAGGTATCTCCAGAGTAGAGAAGCAGCTGAGACAGCTAAATACGAAAAAGTCTGCTGGTCCAGATGGAATACCAGTTCAGTTTTACAAAGTATTTACATCATTGGCCCCTAACTTAGCTTGCATTTATTGTGAATCTTTAATTCAGTGCAAAGTTCCTAGTGATTGGAAAAAACCACAGGAACTGTAAAAATCATAACTTATGATGTTTCTTAGTTCTATGGCTAACTCTATGATAATTAAAATATTGAAAATGTGTTTATTTCAAACAGTTAGGTTAAGTCCAGATCAATATAAGGCTAAATATATCCAAATATTTTATTAATATTATAGAGGAAAAATTCCTAACAGGATAAATATACATAAAAAATAGATGAAGTCCACTTACCAGGCGAAGGAGCAGACATACTGTAGAAAGCAAAGCTCTTTCTACAGTATGTCTGCCTAAGTGTACTTGCGTCTGTGTAAATGTGAGTGTATTTGTTTACCCTCCTTTCTTCCCACCAAGGTAAGTCTTTCCTGTCCCGGAATTGGAATGACTCCTTACCCAATCCATTAAAACCCTCATCATTTCCTTTTCCCTCTCCTTTCCTTCTGCCTGACGAAGCAGCTAGGCTGTGAAAGCTAGTGTGTGTGTGTGTGTGTGTGTGTGTGTGTGTGTGTGTGTGTGTGTGTGTTTAATTGTTGCTATCACTGCCTGTGCTCCTTCGCCTGGTAAGTGGTCGACAAATATTTTATTAATATTTTAAAACAGAAAGGAGGAGTGTGCAGATAAAAGAATAAAGAAGAGGACGAGATCGACTGTAAAGATCATACTAACTTTTTTGGAGTTGGAAATGTAGAAGATGAGGATAAAATGGACACAAAGTGATTGTGGACTATTTAAAAAACTGAATATGAAAAGTTGATGTGTGTTTCTTTTACCTTTTAGCAGTTTTGATTTTTGTAACATTTTGCATTTTGGCTATTTTCTGCACTTTTTGTTCAATAATATTATATTTTTCAACACACAAAAGTGTTCGTATTTATTTCAATAACACAGTTACCACATTGAACTATTAATTTGAGCGATTTCATTTTTAAAATTATAAATTCCCAATAAATTTATTTTATTATTTCTTTTTCTTAAAATATATTTCCACCCCCATGAACCACAAGACATTGCCGAGGTGGGGTGGCTTGCGTGCCTCAATGATACAAATAGCCGTACCACAGTCTACTATTTATTAGACTGTGGCCGTACCGTAGATTCAACCAGAACTGAGGGGGAATTGTGGAGAGGCCAGACAAACTTGTGATTCCTGAAGAGGGGCAGCAACCTTTTCAGTAGTTACAGGGGCAACAGTCTGGACTATTGACTGAGCTATCCTTGTAACATCAGCTAATGTGGATTTGCCACATAGCTACTGCGAACGGCTGAAACCAAGGGGAAACTATATCCGTTACTTTTCCCGAGGACATGTAGCTCTACTGTATATGAATATATGATGATGGCATCCTCTCAAGTAAAATATTCTGGAGGTAAAATAGTCCCACATTTGGATGTCCAGGCGGGGACTACTCAGGAGGATGTGGATTTAAAAAGAGAAATGGATAGGCTGAAGTAAGCTATAGTAGGGTTTAGTGAAGTTCGGTGGAAGGAGGAACAGGATTTCTGGTCAGGCGAGTACAGAATTATAAATACAAAATCATTTGGGGGTATTACAGGAGTAGATCTGATAATGAAAAAGAAAATAGTAATGCAGGTAAACTAATATGAGCAGCGCAGTGATCGCATTATCACAGTCAAGATAGATATGAAGCCCACACCAACCACAGTAGTACAAGTTTATAAACCCACTAGCTCTGCCGATGATGAAGAGATTGAAGAAATGTATGAGGAAGTAAATGAAATTATTCAGACAATTAAGGGAGACAAAAACTTAATTGGGATGGGAAACTGGAATTCTGTAGTAGGAGAAGGGAAGGAAAAATAAGAGGTGAATATGGACGGGGCAAAAGGAATGAAAGAGGAGATTGGCTGGTAGAATTTAGCACGGAACATAATTTAATCATAACAAACACCTGGTTTAAGAATCATGAAAGAAGGCTGTATACGTGGAACAGGCCAGGAGACACCAGAAGGTATCAGATAGATTTTATAATGGTAAGACATAGATTTTGGAACCAGGTTTTAAACTGTAAAACATACCCAGCGGCAGATATAGACTCTGACCATAACTTGTTGGTAATGAACTGTAGGCTGAAACTGAAGAAACAGCAAAAAGATAGGTAAATAAGGAGATGGGACCTTGATAAATTGAAGGAACCTGGAATTTTTAAGAATTTCAAAGGGAGCTTTAAGCAACAATTGGCAGCAATGGCAGGAAATAGAACAGTAGAAGATGAATGGGTAGCATTGAGAGATGAAATAGTGAAGGCAGCAGAGGACAAAATAGGTAGAATGGCGAGACCTACAAAAAATCCTTGGATATCAACAACAGTTGTCAGAGTTGAAGGGCATGAAGGGATGCAGAGGTTGAGAAGAGAGTAAGACACAATTGTAGCCTTTCCCCAATGTTATTCAATTTGTACACTGAGCAAGCTATAAAGGAGAGCAAGGAGAAATTTGGAGAAGGAATTAAAGTTCAGGGTGAAGAAATAAAACCTTGCATTTTGCTTATGACTTTGTAATTCTGACAGAGACAGCAAAGGACCTGGAGGAACAATTGAATGGAATGGACAGTGTAATGAAGATGAATATTAACAAGAGCAAAACAAGGGAAATGGAATGCAGTCTTAGAAAATCAGGGAATGCTGAAGGCATTAAATTAGGTAGCGAATCAATAAAGGTGGTAAATGAGTTTTATTACTTGGGCAGTAAAATAACTTACGATGGTCGACGTACAGAGG
The DNA here is from genome assembly GCA_026315105.1 of Locusta migratoria. Classification (NCBI taxonomy): domain Eukaryota; kingdom Metazoa; phylum Arthropoda; class Insecta; order Orthoptera; family Acrididae; genus Locusta; species Locusta migratoria. The sequence goes on along the minus strand of CM048747.1, from coordinate 197,178,680 downwards.
ATATAAAATGCAGGATGGCAATGGAAAGGAAAGAGTTTTTCAAAAAGAGAAATTTGTTATCATCAAACATTAATTTGAATGTAAGGAAGTCCTTTCTGAAGGCATTTGTGTGGAGTGTTGCCTTGTATGGGAGTGAAACATGGATGATAAACAGTGCAGACAGGAAGAGGATAGAGGCTTTTGAAATGTGGTGCTACAGAAGAATGCTGAAGATTAAGTGGGTGGATCGCGTAACTAATGAGGAGGTACTGAACAGAATTGGAGAGAAAAGGAATTTTTGGCATACCTTGACTAAAAGAAGGGATCGTTTGGCAGGACACATTCTTAGACATCCAGGTATCGTGAATTTAGCATTGGAGGGAAGTGTGTGGGGTAAAAATCGCAGAGGGAGACCAAGAAATAGATGCAGTAAGCAGATTCAGAGAGATGTAGGTTGCCGTTATTATGAGTTGAAGAGGCTTGCTCAGGATAGAGTAGGGTGGACAGCTGCATCAAACAAGTCTACAGACTGGAGACCACAACAACACAACAAAATATATTTCAGTTTTTGTGCTTGATTCAACTATATAATTACTGCCTGAAACCTATTAATTAAGTTTTATTGGGCTATCTGGCTAATTAATCATAAATTCCTGGGAATTTATGAATTTTGGGAATATTGCCAGCAATATTCCCTGGGAATATTTGCTCGCTTTTCAATTCCCGGAAAATTCACAACAGTACTCGTTCTAAGAGGAAGTCACCTGGTAGAATTTTGCACGGAACATGATTTAATCGTAACAAACACGTGGTTCAAGAATCACAAAAGAAGGTTGTATACGTGGAAGAGACCAGGAGACACCGGAAGGTATCAGATAGATTTTATAATGGTAAAACATAGATTCCGGAACCAGGTGATAAACTGTAAAACATACCCAGGAGCAGATATAGACTCTGACCATAACTTATTAGTCATGGACTATAGGCTGAAACTGAAAAAACTGCAGAAAGGTAGGAAAATAAGGAGATGGGACTTAGATAAATTGAAAGAACGTAAAGTTCTGGAGAAATTCAGAAGGAGATTTAGGCATCAATTGACAGAAACAGGGGGAAATAAAACAGTAGAAGAGGAATGGGTAGCATTGAGAGATGAAATAGTGAAGGCAGCAGAGGACAAAATAGGTAGAAAGGCAAGACCTACAAAAAATCCTTGGATATCACAGGAAATACCAAATTTAATCGATGAAAGGAGAAAATATAAAAATGCAGTAAATGAAACAGGCAAAATGGAGTACAGACGATTAAGAAATGAGATTGTCAGGAAGTGCAAAAGGGCTGAGCAGGAGTGGCTAGAAGCCAAATGCAAATCTGTAGAATCTGTGCGTGTATTCATTTATTTATTTGTGATGCTGTCACACCTGTGCTCCTTCGCCTGGTGAGTAATCTTCGTCTATTTTTTATATTTAATTTTTCCTGCTAGTAATTTTTCGTCTTAATATTCTGTACAAAAATGTATAAATAGGGGAAAAATAGATACAGCCTACAGGAAAATAAAAGAAACATTTGGAGATAAGAAAAACAGCTCTATGTATATCAAGGACTCTGGTGGAAAACCAGTTCTCAGCAAAGAAGGGAAAGCTGAAAGGTGGAAAGAGTACATAGAGCAGCTCTGCAAAGGAAATGAACTTAGAGACGATGTTGTAGGAAGGGAAGAGGAAGTAGATCAAGATGAAATAGGAGATACTATACTGAGAGATGAATTTGACAGAGCCCTGAAAGACCTAGGTCGGAACAAGGCCCCAGGAGTAGATGACATACCCTCAGAGCTACTGAAGTCTGGGAGAGCCAGCCATGACAAAACTATTTGAACTGGTGTGTAGGATGTATGAGACAGGTGAAATACCCTCAGACTTTAAGAAAAATGTAATAATCCCCATTCCAAAGAAATCAGGCACAGACAGGTGTGAAAATTACAGAACCATCAGTTTGATAAGTCATGGCTGCAAAATTTTAACATGAATTATCTACAGGAGAATGGAAAAGCTGGTAGAAGCTGACCTCGGGGAAGATCAGTTTGGATTCAGGAGGAACGTAGGAAACCGGGAGGCAATACTCACTTTACGTCTTATCTTAGAAGATAGATTAAGGAAAGGCAATCCTACATTTTTAGCTTTCATAGATTTGGAGAAAGCTTTTGACAATGTTGACTGGAATACACTCTTTCGAATTCGGAAGTCAGCAGGGGTAAAATACAGGGAAAGGAGAGTTATTTACAACTTGTACAAAGGCCAGACCGCAGTTATTAGACTCTAAGGGTATGAAAGGGAAGCATCAGTTGGGAAGGGAGTAAGACAGGGTTGTAGCCTTTCTCCGATGCTATTCAATTTGTACATCGAGCAGGCGGTGAAGGAAAGCAAGGAAAAATTTGGAATAGGGATTAAAGTTCAGGGGGAAGAAATAAAAACATTGCGTTTTGCTGATGACATTGTAATTCTGTCAGAGACAGCAAAGGACCTAGAAGAGCAGTTGAATGGAATGGACAGTGTGTTGAAGAGAGCGTATAAAATGAATATTAACAAGAGCAAAACATAAATAATGGAATGCGGTCTTAGAAAATCAGGCGATGCTGAAGGAATTAGATTAGGTAACGAAACAATGAAGGTGATAGATGAGTTTTGTTACTTGGGTAGTAAAATAGCATGCGATGGTCGCAGTACAGAGGATATAAAATTCAGAATGGCAATGGGAAGAAAAGCATTTTTGAAAAAGAGAAATTTGCTAACATCGAATATTAATTTAAGTGTAAGGAAGTCTTTTCTGAAGGCATTTGTGTGGAGTGTTGCCTTGTACGAGAATGAAACATGGATGATAAGCAGTGCGGACAGGAAGAGGATAGAGGCTTTTGAAATGTGGTGCTACAGAAGAATGCTGAAGATTAGGTGGGTAGATCGCATTACCAATAAAGAAGTACTGAACAGAACTGGTGAGAAAAGGAATGTTTGGCATACCCTGGCTAAAAGAAGGGATCGCTTGACAGGACACAATCTTAGACATCGAGGAATCGTAAATTTAGCATTGGAGGGAAGTGTATGGGGTAAAAATCGCAGAGGGAGACCAAGAGACGCCTATAGTAAGCAGATTCAAGTGGATGTGGGTTGTCGTTCTTATGAGGAGATGAAAAGGCTTGCTCAGGATAGAGTAGGGTAGAAAGCTGCATCAAACCGGTCTCCGGACTGAAGACCACAACAACAACAACAACTGTTCTATTTGGGAGTGGAATAGGAAAGGAATGCCTAGTAGTGGTACAGTGTACCCTGTGCAACACACTTTACGGTAGATTGCAGAGTATGTATGCAGATGTAGGAAACTTGAGGAGGACAAAGGTGGAGCTGGTTTTAAGTTATTGCCTATTTTATGACACTACATACATTCCCTAATGTAAATAGTATGTTAAAATCAATATAAACAATACTATTCACACTCATCCAATATTGTATTAAGAAATTTAGCATACCAGCATCTTCTGAGTACTACTGTCGCAGTATATAACAAAAATTTGTGGGAGTGTCATGACTGTACATATGTTAGACTGTGGTAATACATCAAACATAAAAACAGTGACTAAGGTAATTTCCAAGAATGCTTGCAATCTAAATACCTCGGCCTGAAATGATATGTATCGAATATGCAACTCTAAGTCAATTACATGGCTATTCACACGCGACCTATGGAGTATGTTTTGTTTATAGTCATGGGAACGTATTTTATTGGGTTCTATGATCTTGAGTGACAGTGAAGTTTTTTCTTATTTATTATGATTTAAGAGACTTCACAGTTAAAGCTATGCAAAGGAAAAGTAAAACTGCCACACCCATTTAGTGACTAGTTCCTGAAGTACTTTTCTGAAGATATTCTGCAGTGATTTATTATGCAATGAGTTGTATCTATAATTCTTATTTATCTATACAAATAAATATTTGTATCTTTTTGCCTTGCTCGTCTCAAATATACATACTGTAAAACAATGGAAATACCTTAAAGGGTTCAACAATATTTTGGAAAGAATAGTTTGCTACTCACCACAGATATGTCCAATGAGCCACAGAAAGGCACACATAACAAAATAAATGAAAATGAAGCTTTTGGCTGTTAAGCCTTCATCTGCCACAGAGAATGCACATACACACACACACTCACACAAACCCAACTGCCATTTCCAGCTATTGCGCAAGAGGCGGCGGTTGGGTTTGTGAGTGTGTGTGTGCGCGCGCGTTCTCTGTGGCAGATGAAGGCTTAACAGCCAAAAGCTTCATTTTGGTTTATTCCTTCATTATTACCACTCATCAAAATAATTACTATGTAAACATAGATATTTTGTCATCTCGTGCAGCAATGCTTATGTAATAGATTTCCATGTTCAATATATATCGCTTCAGGCCGAGCTACTTTGATTGCAACCATTCTTGGAAATTACCGTGACTACAATGGAAGAGAGGGAAAAAAGAGTTAGAATAGTATAGGGTCTTGGCTGGTTGATGATGGTAATAAAAATGGATGAGCCAGCAACTCTGTAACACATTAAAATATCATCCTGAAAGTATTAGGCAAGAGAAGACCAAATACCGTAGATAAAGGGAATACACTAAGCCTGAAACTGAATGATAAAAACCACTTTCATGAATAAAATTTTTAAGTTGTTCTACCATTGAGGCATTGTCAACTAAAACAAGGGTTAAATTGTCAGGGAGATTAAAAGTCCACCTCAGGGTGACTAAATTAGGGGACACTCTTATTGCCAGTATCAAGGTATGGTGAAGGAGCATTGGAGGAGGACTTTGGAGCCACTTCAGGAGTTGCTGTATATAAGGAAGGGCTCCCTGATAAAAGAACGGACGTGAGCAAGTGTACAAAATGTGCCTGTAGGCACTGCAGTGCAGACACATCAGCTCTCCATCCTAGAGTGCAAGATGTGTATGGGAGTAAAAGCAAAGCCAACATGATCATCAACCATCGAATAATCTGTGTAGAACAAATACGGCATGTGCCTGTATGGGAAGCACCAGGTTTCTGACATGAATGGACTATGAAATTTACAGCTACCCTTTCCAATTGTGCTATTAGTGACAGCTGCACAACGGGGCCTGAAGGTGGTGTGATTGTAACACCAAAACCTGTTACATAATAGAATAAATAATATTTACAGAGCTGCTGGTACTTTCTTCCACCTTCAAATTTATCAGCTGTAGTCCCATCCTATTGATTAGGGAGAGAATTAAAGTTCAGAAGATCAGTTATCGTTATACGAAATGTTCGCTTTATAAGGATAATTAAATTACTGACCTGACAAGGGTGCATGGAGAAACTGTCAACCAGAGAGCAGGAACAGCTTAAATTATTTATTGTATCTAACCAGTGAATGTTATGATTTTCACGATTATGTCACAACTTTGAAGGGTGTGGTTGGGCAGGAACCTAAGAGTACAGCTTAAATTGTTATGAGTGAACAAGCAATACTGGCTCTGGGATAATATCATTCGCTTACAACAATTTAAGATGTACTCTTATGTTTCTGCCTAACTGCATTCTTCAAAATCATGACATATTCTATATTATTAGGCTATGACATTTGCTTACTTGATATCCAACGTTCTGATCCGTCACAGTCGCACATTGTTTGCAAGCTTTCTACCAAATTAACTAGGGCACTGACCACGTTCACCTCCAGAATTCATCAGATGAATTAAAGTAGAATATGACATCGCAGCTGATCAATAGAAGCTGAGCCTTTAGTGGCATGTAGGACGGAGTTTACAATTCTTCAAAATATTACAAAATTTTTATTTGTGGGCCTACATAAAGTAACTAATTTATATTTAAAAACGCATCTACCATGTGGAAGGAGTTGTCAATCAAGAATTCTTTTCGTTAATTTTTATATAGTACCACTAGCGTGCCACAAAATGTGTAGCAGAGATAATTTTCTGTTAACTGTCATACATTAACTTTCCAAATTCCACGGTCATTTTAGATATTTATCACAAAATAATATAAAACATGATTCAGTATTAGAGCCAACAGCAATCTCAATAACAACTAAAAGAGTTACAATTTATCATTAGGCCTGGGGCAATTAATAAATTACCAGTTGAGAAACTCACAGGTTTTGAGGTATGTTATAATTCACATTAAACAAGCAATATATATTCTTTCATAACTATAATAATAATAACAATTCTATTGCAATACAATTCAGAAAAAAAAGCTTTGCAGACTTCCGTTTACGCGTGATGCATTGTACCCCGTTTAAAACAATATGGAGCAAATAAGACAAAAGATTATTCTTAAAGGGTGGTTGGCTAACTTCAGAAACTGCAATTACAATTTGTGCACGAACGGAACTACACATGGGTGGGTTTATTTTTGACAGCGATGACTAGTGATCGGAGAGGAACGTCAAAATTCTCGTTACACTTTCTGGAATTATATTTCACAAAATTTATAGTTAACTGTTAATTAAATAACTAAGCAAACAACAAGCAACAGTTGATGAATTAGAGAACACAATATTCACCATCAAGTTCTTCGCCGTGAACCATGAAATTTTGAGTTTCCACGGCAAGGAAATTATTTCCTAAATCATCTCCGCTTTCACTTGTATCCATTGTGCCTGTAATATCAATTTGTAGCAGTCAGCAGAAGTTGAATATAAATTATGTTTTTTCTCTCACACTGCACACACAACACCTATCTGCCCAAGTCTAGCTAGTAGCTACTAGAACAATATTTACGACTGACGGACGTCATCCACTACAACAAGTAAGATCTTTGGGTTGAAGACAAAAAAGTGAATTTTTTATAATCAGTAATTCAAAAATACACACAAAGCTCAGTTATTTGTGGTTAGTAACTCCAAAAAAATTCTTGTAAATTATTTTTCATTGGTTTAAAGAAAAGAATTCGAACACGTAAACAAAAGAAAAGAAGCATTCATATTACCATGTTGGCGGTACTGGTTGTTGACATTTCGGCAGAGTTTGTCAATTTCTGAGCGCGGGTAGTTTCGTACGGTAGTAATTTTATTTTATGTGCACGTCTAACAAGTTATCTTCTGTAAACACTGCCTCTTCCTGACGCGTTTCCTCTTCATAAAAAAAGTGTTTTTATTGTGACTCAATGTTTATGATATGGAATGTTTTGTGGTACTGTAATGATCGTCAATAAGATAACTTTTTATTTTTCTAAAGAACAACATAAACTGTTCCTAGGAAATCTCCAAAATGTGCGATCGCATTGTTGTTTTAGTTGATATGGATTGTTTTTACTGTCAAGTAGAAACTCGATTAAATCCAGACTTACAGGGAAAACCAATGGCTGTTGTGCAATATAACCAATGGCAAGGAGGGGGGTAAGTTTGGTTAAGAAAATATAATAATTTTCTGTTTTGCTACGTTAACCATTCTGATTTTCATTTGGACAAACAAGGAACACCATAGGTAGGGCCTACATCCCGAATGTCAATGTTGCCTTACACAAATTGTAACCATTTGCAAGTGCTAAACTTGGGCAGAAGCTATTTTAAAGATATTTATTGCTGGATTGGCAAGTATGTTGGCTTATTCTGCATATTTTCACTGGGATTATTTTATGTAACAGCACACCTGAAATAAAATATTTTACAGAAGTGAACATTAACATAATACATTAAGTAGCTACACAGTGAATTCAAATATTTTTGTATTTGTTGGGCCTGTTTCTCATTACATTTTTCCTTCAGGAATTTGTTACTAACTTAAAAATAAACTTCAACTAGAGGATTTTATTTATTTTTTATGTACAACTGAACCTGTCTAAACTAGATGTCATGTCTGTCTGTTGATGAAATGATAAGGTCTGTGATGTCATGTTGGCTTATATGCTGACAGACGAGAACAAAACAATTGCATTATTTTTGTGAATGTCAGTTGTCGTAACAGACTAATCTGTAGCACAGCCTAAGGTATAGGTTAGGTAGATATGTAACAGTTCCGAGACGACAAAGCCAATCGGTAGTTCATCCCAAGGCCTAGATTATCTCAAAAGGTGACAAGTTTTTATTGTGAATCAGTTATGTGGTATTAAAGACATCAATTAGTAGTCACAATGCAGACCACAGAAATAATTTTGGTCTTTCTGTTCGTAGGTTTTCCCGGCGAATGTGCTGAGTGAAGATCTCTCGGGCGTGCAGCCGGATGGATTGATCGTTGTAGAACGAATTTTCGATAGCGTAACGTGCCATCATCATCAGGTTACTCCCGCTGACTGAGGCGCTGGGCCGGCGGCTGCGCTATATATACCTGCGGTCACCCCCCTCCACTGACCTCGAGTGCGGACACCGGGATGCTGCGGTGGTGGGGGTAGCTCCTGCTCTGGACTCGAGTGGCGGACCTCAGTTTGCGCTCTGCCTTCCCTGTGCTCGGTGTTCTGCTTGCGCCGCGATCGAAGAAATTTTAGTGCCGGATTCCATGCGTGGCTTAATTGAAATCCACTGTCCTTGTTTATGAGGTTCTCGCGTAGCCGGATTTCGATGGCCTCCTTATACAGACAGTCCCAGTACCGCGATGTATTGTGGAGAACCTCTGTGTCTTCATATTTCATCTTGTGTGTTGTTTCCAGACAATGTTCAGCAATTGCTGATTTTGTGGGCTGTTGGAGTTCGGTGTGGCGTTTATGCTCAGTGCACCTTTCTTCAATTGTTCGAATTGTTTGGCCAATGTACGCTTTCCCGCACTCGCATGGAATGTGATAAACTCCCGATTTCCGGAGTCCCAGATCGTCCTTCACTGTCCCTAGAAGAGATTTGATCTTTGCCGGCGGGCGGTACACTCATTTGATGTTTTGTTGTCGTAAGATTCTGCCGATTTTTCCGGATACGTTGCCTGCGTATGGAATGTAGGCAATTTTTGCCGGCGGATCCTCCTCTGGTGTTGGCTGTGGTGTGCTCTTATGTTTGAAAGCACGTCGGATTTGTCGATCGCTATACCCGTTTTCCTGGAATACTTCCTTGAGATGGTCAAGTTCTGGTTTCAGGCTTTCTTCGTCGGAGATCACACGAGCTCTGTGGACCAGCGTAGTTAGAACCCCTTCTCTTTGGGACGGGTGATGACAGCTAGAGGCATGGAGGTACTGGTCCGTGTGGGTTTCCTTCCGATAGACACTGTGTCCCAACGTTCCGTCCGGTTTTCTGCGAACCAGAACGTCCAAGAAAGGTAGCTGACCGTTTTGTTCAACTTCCATTGTGAACTGGATCTGGCTGTGTATGGAATTCAGGTGTTGCAAGAACACCTGAAGTTTATCTTCGCCGTGAGGCCAAATGACGAACGTGTCGTCGACATATCGGTAGAATATCGTCGGTTTTAGTGGCGCTGTGTTTAGTGCCTTGTCCTCAAATTCCTCCATGTACATGTTGGCAATCACAGGTGACAGGGGACTGCCCATGGGCACGCCATCAGTCTGTTCGTAGTACTCTCCGTCAAAGAGAAAATAGGTCGACGTGAGCACGAAATTAAATACTTTTGTGAAGGAGGGCCCAAATTTCTTCTCTATGAGTTCCAACGACTCCTTCAGTGGTACCCTGGTGAAAAGCGAGACAACATCGAAACTGACCATGAGATCTGAGTTGGACAGTCTGAGTTGCCGTATCCGTTCCACGAACTGAGCCGAGTTTTTGATGTGGTGCTCACATTTGCCAACCTGCGGACTCAAAACTGACGTCAAGTGCTTCGCGAGTTGATACGTTGGCGCTCCTATTGTGCTCACGATCGGTCTCAGAGGTATACCCATCTTGTGTACCTTTGGCAGGAGCTACCCCCACCACCGCAGCATCCCGGTGTCCGCACTCGAGGTCAGTGGAGGGGGGTGACCGCAGGTATATATAGCGCAGCCGCCGGCCCAGCGCCTCAGTCAGCGGGAGTAACCTGATGATGATGGCACGTTACGCTATCGAAAATTCGTTCTACAACGATCAATCCATCCGGCTGCACGCCCGAGAGATCTTCACTAAATTTTGGTCTTTGCTTCCTTGTCTGGGGTTCATAGTGCAGTTCAGTCCCTGCTCCCAACCAACATAGTAAGTGCCATTGTAAATGTGAGTGAAAGAAAGTGAACAGGTCTCTTTTGTTAGAGACTAATGCAGCAAAACTATTTTCAGCTAAATTTTGCTGACCATCTTGGCGGCCTCACCCGATAATGGTAGCAGTCATGTGATGTTGGCATTAGCCAATCACTTGCAAACACAGATGTTTTGTCATGTAATCTTTGTTTTATGAGGGCAGTTACTTTTGTTCTCTAGAAAAGGGTACATATAAGAACCTGTCAACTAACGACCCTATAATGTCTTCTCAATAAGGTTTTTGCAAAAATAGGTCAACCGCAATGTTCCATACAAGTCTTTAGAGAAGTGATCAAAGCGAATTGATCATAAACACCCTGTTATTGGTATATTTTGTGACCAATGCAAATCCTTTGGCACATTCAACCATAAGTTGCTCCTCCCAAAACATGAGAAATCTGAACCTGGGGGTCCTTTCCACAGGTGCTTCTGTAGCTCCTAAGTGAAAGGAGACATTATGTAGAAATCAGAAAACTAAGGAATCTACCTGTAGTAGATCAGATACGGTATTCTAAATATATCTTGTGGTGTTCTGAGTCTGTTCTTGGACCAGTTATTTTCGCATTATTCATCAATAACCTTCCAGAAAACAACCACCACAGCAACTGAAAGTACTTATTCTGTATCACAAAAGCTTTCTGGAGACATAAGTGTTCATAACATTCACCACCAGGATTAGGAAGCATCACATCCCGAAAATATGTTAATTAAAATATTTATTTAAATCTTTTAAAATAATATAAATGTTTATTTCAGTAATGTTTCCAGATTTTGTTTATAATTCAGTACCTCAGCTTGAATAATAATTGGTTATATCCAGCCTATATCACACATTAATTAGGCAACACCCACAAGATGAGTTTTAGTGTACTGCGAATTTTCCTCATTTTCAAAAGTTCATATCGTCGTTCACAGCCAAATATCAATGTTGAAATTTTTACAGTACTTTATTATCATATACATGTACAAACTGTGAAAAATTCAGATTTTTATCTTCATTCCCACCAGAGATAATTAACTCCTAACTTTATGAAAAATGTAAATTTTAAAATTTCAAAAATTCATTAAAAATTAACATTTGCAAATGTTCTTGCTCTGTATAAGGCTAGTACTTTATGATAACTAGAGGGGAAAAAATGGACCCCGATAAATTACTCATTGGTCGTTACTTTTTAGCCTAAAAAGTGGATTTTCAAAAATTCTGATATTAAACTTTGGAGGTCATTTTGACTGGTTATTTTTGAATTTAGAATATTTTGTTTACTAAAAAGAAATTTGTAGTGGCAACTTTTCTAAAAACAATCATGTCAATTGCATTGTTTTGACTTAACCCAGTGCATAGATATTCAAATTATTGCTAACGTCTCCAAACTGAAAAATGCTCATGTGTTTACCAATAAAAATGGCCGCCATCCGGTAGTGGTGAAAGGTAAAAATAATAATAATAATAATAATAATAACTGTTTTGAACTTCTCAGTTATAGGCTAATCACATACTAAAGAAATCAAAATATTCAAAAATGGTCAAGCAACCATGCTAAATTTTTTTACCGTTTCTTATCAGAAAGAAGATTCCACACATAACATCGCCCATACACTGCCAGTGTGTTGATATGTCTCCCTCCCTCTGTTTCATTTTCCTCCCATTAGTATTTTCTTCTGCTTGTATCTTCCACTGCCACTGCCTTCATCCCTTTCTCTCCATTTTGGCATGCCAACTGCCGCAAGTGTCACGCCTTACATGCTCTAAGTAGTGAAATTTAACTTCACTGCACTTTCATTACTAGTAAAGTTCTTAAATTTTGTTAATGCTTCTGTTTTTAATTTTATGTTTTTTAGGGGTTTTAGTCTTTTGTATTTGGTAAATAATATTGTGTAGAGTTTTCGTCTGCAGTTTGTATATTTCAAAAAAAAGTCAACTAGTTAGCCACTCAATCTAGTGGCAGGTGCCACCACTGTCTTAAGAGCTCTAATTAGCATAATGTAATTTCTTTGGTATTTATTACTAGTCAAATTTTGTTAGTGTTTCTGTTTTCAAGGGCTTTATTCTCAAGTGTTTTGGTATACATGATAATTATTTGTAACTTTACAGAGATGCATAGGGACTGCAGCTGTTGTGTGTCGATTTGGCTGCTGTCTGCAAGCAGCTGGAGGCTGTGTTGGCTGAAAAATGTCTTCAGGCTGAACTGGGCTACAGTAACATGCGGGCATTTGAGACGATTACTGGGGTAGCTCTGTTGCCTAATGCAAAGTCTCTGATTTCTGATGCCACTGTGGTTACAGTTTCTGACATCCCTGCCAGTCAACAGATGCCTGACACTGATTGGCAAATTGTACTGGGCCCACGAAATTCTGGGTAGAGGGTGAAACTGGGAACCAGCTCACTGCTGATAATACTTCTGAGCCAGCATGAACTGCTGGTCAGTGGGCACTCCAATGTTATGCGGGTGATGAAGCCCCTTAGGGAAATAGCGAGAAGATCAGGGAAAAATGCCAGTGTGGAATCAGTCTGCGTCTAATCCGAGATGTGGACAAAGCTCTGATGGTGGCGATAGAAAGCACTGTATGCACCCAGCTGCAGACCATTGCTCTTGTTTGCATCAATGACTCCCACTGCCTGTATTCAGAGGTCAGCCTTTGCTTCCTCAAGTGGCTAGCGGAATTGGGGAAGACAGCTAGCCTCGCTCGGTGGGTAGAAGCAGAGCTATCAATTTGCAGTATTTTCCCCAGTACCAATTGTAGTTGTCTGGATTGAAGCTGAGTGTAAGGCTTAAATCAGAAGCTCAGGCTATTCTGTGCTGATCTTGGGTGCAAATTTTTCAATCTCCATTGTTGGGTGGAGAAATGTAGAATCTCCCAATGTACACTACAAACAGGAAGTGGCTGTTTGGATAGCAGAGTATGTATGGAGTACACATGTAGGGATTGTTAGGGTGGAGAAATCTCTCCACAGACCTGTTACAATGTTTACTGATTCTGATCAAGGCAGCACTTGGTGCAGTAGAACAGAGAAAGAAAACATAAATATAATAACAGTCAACTGCAGGAGTGTCTATGGAAAGATCACAACTGGTCTCATTTTTTGATAGTCACAATGCCCACATTGTACTAGTGTCAGAAAGCTAGCTCAAGCCTGATGTCAATAGTAATGAAATTATATACTCTGACTGGGACATACACTGCAGAGATATGCCTAACATTGAAGGGAGTGGCATATTAATAGTGATAAAAATGCAATTGTTCAAGTGAAATTAGTACAGACTTGGAATGTGATATAATTTGGACTTGGGTCAGCAATAAAAGTGGCCCAAACATGGACATTCGATATTTTATAGACCATTTGGTTCAACAGCAGTAGTGGTGGAACATCTGAGGGAAAACTAGGATAATATTTTTAATAGATTTCCTAGTCATGTCATAGTTTTAGATAGATATTTTATCGTACCACATATAGACTGTGAGACGAACATGTTTAAGACAGGTGGGAGGGACAGAGAATCAAGCAATATTGTTCTAAGTGCTGTATCTGAAAATTACCTTGAGCAGTTTAAGTAGAGAGCCAATGAATGTACCACAGTGGATACATTGGCTCCTGTGATATCACCGAAGTTAAGCACATTTGGGCTTGGTTAGCACTTTGATGGGTAACTGTCGGTGTCTGCCGAGAGTTGTTGGCAACCTGGGCACGCTCTGCCCTTGTGAGGCCAATTGAGGATTTACTTGATTGAGTAGTAGCGGTTCCAGTCTGGAAAACCGACACAATGGTCAGGAGTGTGGGGCGCTGACCACGTTCCACTCCATACCACATCCGGTGACACCTTCAGGCGGAGAATGACGCAGTGGCCAGTTGATAACCAATGGGCCTTTCGAGGCCTATGCGGGACAGAGTTTAGTTTTAGTTAAATAGAGATCTGACTCATGGAGATAATAAGTTAGATCTCTACATTTACATACATACTACGCAATTCACCTTAAGGTGCGTGGCGGAGGGTACACTGCACTGTACCACTACTAGGCATTTCCTTTCCTATTCCACTCCCAAATTGAACGAGGAAAAAAAGAATGCCTATATGCCTCCGTACGAGCCCTAATTTCTCTTATCTTGTCTTTGTGATCTGTACACAAAATGTAAGTAGGCGGCAGCAAGATCGTACTACACTCAGCTTCAAATTCCGGCCCTCTAAATTTACTTAACAGAAATTCACGAAAAGAACGTCGTCTTACTTCCAGTGATCCCCAATTGAGTTGCCGGAGCATTTCCGTGACACTCGCGCATTGGTCGAACCTACCGGTAACAAATCTAGCTGCTCGCCTCTGAACCGCCTCTATGTCTTCCTTCAAACCGATCTGCTGCGGGTCCCCAAATACTTGAGCAATACTCAAGGCGTGGTCGTACAAGCGTTTTATACGTGGTCTCCTTTACAGGTGAAGTACATCTTCCCAAAATTCTCCCAATAAACCGAAGTCGGCTGTCCGCCTTATTCACAACTGTCCTTACATGCTCGTTCCATTTCATATCGCTCTGCAATGTTATGCCTAGATATTTGAACGACGCGACAGCATCAAGAAGCTCACTACTAATGTTGTATTCGAACATTATAGGATTGTTTTTTCTACTCATGCGCATCACCTTACATTTTTCTACATTGAGAGCTAGCTGCCATTCTTCGCACCAACTAGAAATTTTGTCTAAGTCAACCTGTATGCTATTACAGTCAGTTACAGACGACACCCTCCCATACACCACAGCATCATCAGCAAACAGCCGCAAATTACAACTTACTCTGTCCATCAGATCATTTATATAGATAGAAAATAATAGCGGTCCTATCACACTCCCCTGGGGCACGCCTGACGATACACTCGTCTCTGAGTCGAGAACAACGTACTGCGTTCTATTGCTTAGGAAGTCTTCCAGCCATTCACAAATCTGTGAACCTATTCCATAAGCTCGTATTTTCGTTAGCAGTCTGCAGTGTGGCACCGCATCAAATGCCTTTTTGAAGTCGAGAAAAACACAATCCGCCTGTTGCCCTTTGTCCATGGCTCGCAAGATGTCATGTGAGAAAAGGGCAAGCTGAGTTTCACATGAACGATGTTTCCTAAACCCGTGCTGATTCATGGAAAGAAGCTTTTCCGTTTCAAGGAATTTTACTAAATTCGAACTGAGAATATGCTCCAAAATTCTACATGAAACTGATGTAAACGATATTGGCCTGTAATTGTATGGGTCAGTTCTCTTTCCTTTCTTATACACGGGAGTCACCTGCGATTTTTTCCAATCACTAGGAACTTTGCGCTGAATTAAAGATTCACTATAAATGCAAGCTACAGTAAGTAGGGGGCCAATGCCACAGAATAGTCTTTGTAAAACCGAACTGGTATTCCATCCGGACCAGCAGACTTTTTCGTATTTAGCTCTCTCAGCTGCTTCTCTACACAGGGAATACCTATTGCTATGTCCCCCATTTCGGAATTAGTACGTTGATCAAATGATGGTATATTTGTGCGGTCCTCCTGCGTGAAAGATTTCTTAAAGGTTAAATTTAGAACTTCAGCTTTCCGTTTGCTTTCTTCTATTACTGCCCCGGAATGATCAACTAGTGACTGGACGGTGGGCTTTGACCTGCTTATCGATTTTACATAGGACCAGAATTTTTTCGGGTTCTCGGAAAGATCTTTTGCTAAGGTATGGCTGTGATAATTATTGTATGCTTCATGCATCGATCTTTTTATAGACGCACGAATCTCTACTAACTTTTGCCTGTCATCATTTGCGTGTTCTTTTTTGAATCAAGAGTGCAACAGCCTTTGTTTTCTCAGCAGCTTTCTAACATTATTATTATTCCACAGTGTATCTTTTCCATCCTTAATCGTCTTTACTGGCAAATATTTCTCTAACCCTTTATTAACAATGCACTTAAATTTAGTCCACAATTCCTCTACATCCATAGTCCCAGAATTAAACGATGCCAATTCATTTTCTAAGTGCGATCGTAACATTTGCTTGTTGGCTCTTCCCAACAAAAACACGCTCCTAGCCTTCTTGATTGGTTTATGAACTTTGGTCACCATCGACGCTATGACGATATCATGATCACTAATTCCTGTCTCTACACAGACATCGTTAATAAGGTCAGGCCTGTTTGTGGCTATAAGGTCTAGAATATTTCCATTGTGTGTGGATTGCCGGTTTAACTGCTAAGACAGTTTTTGGAGAATGTGTCCAAAAGTAGCTCGCAAGACTGCTTGTCTGTACCGCCTGAAATGTAACTAGCGAGGTCCCAATCTATACTCTTAAGGTTGAAGTCACCTCCGACTAATATTACATGGCCCGGATACCTATGCACTACCTGGTGTAGACTTTCCTTGAATGATTCTAAAACTGCTTCAGCAGCACTGGGGGGCCGGTAAAAACACCCAACTATTAACTTTACTTCTTTTAGACCTGTTATACGTGCCCAGATAACTTCACAGTTACTTTCAACCTCGATATCAGTAGAAACAATATCTTTGTCCACAGCGATGAACACTCCTCCTCCAGTTGTATCAGATCTATCTTTCCGATATACATTCCACAGATAGGCCCAAACTTTTTTTATTCAGTTAGCATAGATCAGGGAATCAGAGATCATAAGGCCATTATAGCATCACTTAATACAGCTGTATATAGAAATATCGAGGAAGATGATCTTATCTAGCAAAAGTGGAACTGGGCAGATTTCTGAGTACTTGACTGTTCAACACAATAGTTTCATTCGTAATATTGACAGTGTTGGGTAACTGTGGATGAAGTTCAAGTGCACTCTACAATAGGCATTATTTAAGTATGTGCCAGGTAAAATTCTGAGAAATGGAAAAGATCCAGTGTGGTTTAGCAACTGAATTAGAAAACTGTTATGGAAGGAAAGGGAACTGTACTTTAAATATAAAGGTAACCAAACTCTAGCATATTTTAATAGTGGAAAATCCATGTTGGAATTCAACAATATTGTCACGTTGCAATGGAAGCACGCTTCACTTCGAAGGCAGGGTTGTCAACTGAACACAGCACTAATACTGAATGCAGGTTTATTGCGAACTGAAACATTCACGCAGCACTGACTGCCTCTTGGGCAGAGTGCTCTGCTATTTATACTCAGACAGAATGTACCAGAAATTAGAATATTTAACATAAGAAACAAGTATAAATTATAAGTGAACATAAGAAACATGTAGAACATTCTGGAAATGTTAATTTCAAAGAAATACATTTTTGCCGGTGGACGGAATTGAACCGGCAACCATCAGCACCGCAATCGGTGATGCTATCTCTTTCTCCACGCTGGCAGTCGGTTAACGTGGGGTCTCGTGGCAATATAATTAGGACAGTTTACAACTCGCCTCAAGGATGTATGATGGACTGCACAGGCAAATAAGAAATGCACATACACATGCTCGCACAAACATGTGTATGCATGCATGTGCATGCCAGTGTGCGCACGCATGCACGCATGCACACACACACACACACACACACACACACACACACACACACACACACAGAGAGAGAGAGAGAGAGAGAGAGAGAGAGAGAGAGAGAGAGAGAGAGAGAGCTCTAACTAGGAGAGGTGTGGGATAGAGGGTGTAGAAACTGTTGGGTGTATTGAGAAAGGCAGTTATCATTTGTTTGAGACCTGGATAATTTTGGGATCAGAGAATGTACTGTAAGAATAACACTCATCTGCTTATTTAAAAATGCTGATGGTGGCTAGCAGCCATTGAAATCCAGTATATGCCCTGCTACATGCTGTACCACAGGGTGGTCCACCTTGTTTTTGGCCACAGTTTGGTAGTGGCCATTCATCTTAATGGACAGCTGGTTAGTGCTCATGCCAATATAAGTAGCTGCACAGTGGTTGCAGCAGCACAGTTGTAAATTACATAGCTGCTTTCACAGGTGGCCTTGCGTCTGATCAGGTTCAACAAGCCTGTGATGGGACTGGAATAGGATGGTGGATTGGGCAGGTCATGCAGTGGGGTCTTCCACAGGCATATCATAATTGTGGCAGGGGCTGGCATTTAGGGTGGCTAAAGGATGGACTACGATGTTATGCAGTTTGGGAGGGTGGTGGAACATCACTTTAGGATTGGTGGGAAGCATCTAGGGCAGAGCGTCTCTCACCTTGGCAAAGATGCAGTTTTGTTGTTCCCGTCCAGGATAGTACTGAGTGTCAAGGGGAATGCTCTTTTGTTTTGGACTGGTTTCTAGTGGTAGAGGGAGAATTTTGGGAATGTGAGTATTTGGTACAGGAGATCTATTTGCATACTAGGCTAGGAAGGTTTCTTGCAGACAGCCAATAAGTAGGTGGCGTAGGAGGGTGCTCATGGTTGTGCTGCGAATTTGTTGGCAAACTTTCCCCTCAAAGGAAAAGTAGTTATTCGTTAGGATAAAATTGGCAAGGGTTATGAGGAATAAGGTATCAGGCTTGAATTCAAAGGGATGTTGGTAGTGTTTGATATTGACAAAGCCTTGGCTGTGTCGGATGTTGATATATGGGGATGTGGCATCCACAGTGACAAGTAAGGATCCAGGAGGTAAAGGGGTGGGGATGGTGGAGAGTTGGAGAAGGAAGTGGTTGCTATCCTTGATATGGGAGGATAGATTTTGGACAATTGGTTGACTTTCTGTAGGAGCACAGTAACAAGCCACAACTGAGCCTCTAGGATTACTTCGAGTGTGGATTCTGGGGAGCATGTAGAACGTGGGTGTGCTGGGTGCTGTTGGGGTGAGGAAGGAGATGGATTTAGGAAAGAATATCTGGGAGGAGCCGTATGACTTCAACAGGGATTGGAGATGTTGGATTTTAGGAGTTGTAGTTGGAAGAGTCAGAAAGTTGGTGGAACGCTTCTGCCATATAGTCAGTGTGATTAATAACTACAGTGGTGCAACCTTTGTCTGCAGGGAGGATGATTGTCAGAATTTGTTTTTAGGTTTTGGATTACGTTCCTGTATTTTGCCAAAAATTTTGAGTTCTGAGGGAGGGAGTCGAGGAAAAATGGTGAGGCCAAGTTGGAGATGAGAAATTCTTGGAGAGTGACCAGGGGGTGGTTAGGTGGGAGTGCAGGGGGGCTCTCAGTTGGATGATAGTATGAAATGAGCAAGTCAACGTTCAATGTTGGGATTAGGTTGGCTTTGGTTTGAGGAATTGAATACAACCCCTCCCATTACACCTGATCTGTCTTTGTTATGTGCATTCCATTCTTTGCTAAATATTTTGGAGCTTCATAGGTCGACATTCAGCAGACTTGCAGTCCCAAAGGTTATTTGAGCATGACAAATTTCCTGCAACTTCTAATACTCTGAAAATTTACTGCTAATATTTTGACAGTCAAATAGTCCTGCATGGGGCCTCATGTCACAGTCTGCACGTCACCTGGTGAGTGTTCATCAGAACTACCACATAGCCTTAAAAACAACCCTTTGTTCATGACATAAGTAGCTGCTTCCTTTGTGTAGTGCACCCCTGATTTATCAAGGTGATCCTTACAGTTCCCAACCCAGTAATGCAAGTCCAGAAACCAGCAGCCATGACCATCACAGTTTCAACCAGGAGTCCTTGAGCAACTTGCAGCCGACTGCTCTGCATATGCTCAGTAGCCACCAGTAAGGCCACCTCAACGGCTCAGATGAGGCCTCAGCAGACATACCAAATGCACATTGGAATGCTTTCTGGCCCTGAATGCTATACCTAACATTGGAGCTCCCAATCACTAACAGCACAATCACCCCCCCCTCCCCCCGTTTTTTCCTTGTGTGCCTGCTCAGGCACTGCTGAAGGACTGGCCACTCGCAGGATGAACGGGCAATGTCACATGGCCAGCCTCCACATTGGCTATCCACCTTGAGTGACCCGAACACGCTACCCATGTCTCACACTGCACCTGAGGTGCCCCATGAGACACGCCAAACACTGCTGCCACCCCATACCAACGCAGCAGCCTGGAGTTGGCTCACCGTGGCGAAAGTATGTTTAGCTGTTCATGAACAGTGGCCAATTCTGCCTGCATCTGCACACACACACATACACACACACACACACACACACACACACACACACACACACACACACACACACACACACACACACACCCTATCCATCATACCTTCCCTACTGAAATATCTAAACAGTGAAAACAATTAAAGTAGCTAAAAAAATCAATTTGCTACTACACTAATGCTTCGGCAGATAGCTGACCAAGCTGTGATAAATGCTACCCTACTATTCAAAACAGAGCAATGTATAACATTGTGTGAGAATAAAGCTTTTTAAGATGAAAACACAACCAAAATCTGAGAATTGGTTGGTTGGTCGGTTGTGTATTTAAGGGGGACAAAACCAGATATAAGAAATGACCACTAATAAAATATACAGAAAAGTTCAACCACGCAAGTCATTGCACTGCAGGTCTCCGACAAGTGGTGGCAAGTGGTAGACTCAGACATAACTCAAGCACCCATTACCACCATTTGTGGTTGCTCTGGTGCAACAAGTATCTTAACAATGAGTGAGGAGGAGAGTGGAGCATGAAGGATGCTGGCCAATGTTAATAATAAAACGTTCATTGTTGCATGGTGAAGTTCAAAGACTCTGACAGATGTTGGGATTGTGAGATGCAGCTTGGAATGCAGTGAAGGGAATGTTGGGGAAGCAAAAAGGGAGAGGTGTGTGTTTGTGTGTGTGTGTGTGTGTGTGTGTGTGTGTGTGTGTGTGTGTGAAAAAGAGACATGAATTGGAAGAAGATACAGGATAGTAACCTAGGGTAGGGGCCGTTGTGCACAGGTGCAGTGATTATAAGTTATCTTAGGCTGAGACCAAAATTGTTATAAATCACTATATGAAGTTCAGAATTTCCTATTTCGTGTGTGAATGGGGCAGTAGGCCTCTTGACAAACATTGGGAGCATAAGGTTGGAATTGGTTCAAAGGGACAAAAATATCTATGGAGACCTCTGCCATCTCAAACTAGGTGTAAGAAAACGGTAGTTTGTGGTATTATCTAAGTATGGGAACTGCTTCAAGTATCTGTGTAACAGGTTCCCCAGTATGATGCTAATGTGAAACAGGACATGTTCACTGGTCCTGATATTGGGAAACTAATGCTAAAGGAAAGTTTCATTCATTTGTTCCATGCTGTGGTGCAAGAACCCTGGTTACCAAATTGTAATTGCGTGATTCAAAACTTCTTTGGAAGCGGACGTAGCTCAGAGTATATTGAATCAGAATATGCAGATTACGTATATTCAAAATGCTGGGATTTCCAGTGAGTTTGGACTACTGCTAGTTGCTTCACCCAGAGAACGAGGAAAAGCAGTGGTCATGCCATCGCAACTAAGAAAGAATGGATTGAATGAGGTTTGTACATGTTTCATTCCAAACTGACAGATGGAAAGAATATATAGAGGGGCTCTACAAAGGAAAATGAACTTAGAGACAGTATTGTAGGAAGGCAAGAGAGGAAGTAGATGATGAAATAGGAGATAGTATACTGAGAGATGAATTTTACAAAGCGCTGAAAAACCTAAGTTGAAACAAGGCGAATGAAATATACAGGATTCCCACAGAGCCACCGAAGTGTCTGGGAAAGCCAACCATGACAAAACTTTATCACCTGGTGTGCAAGACGTATGAGACGTGCTAAACACTCTCAGGCTTTAAGAAAAATGTAATAATCCCCATTCCAAAGAAAGCAGTCACAGACAGGTCTGAAAATTACAGAACCATCAAATTAATAAATCATGGATGCAACATTTTAACATGAATTATTTACAGAAGAAGAATGGAAAGTTTGGTAGAAGCTGACTTTGGGGAAGATCAGTTTGGATATAGGAACACATGAGGTAGTACTCACCGTACAACCTATCTTAGAAGATAGATTAAGGAAAGGCAAACCTACATTTCTAGCTTTTGTTGACTTACAGAAAGCTAGTGGCAATTTTGATTGGAATACACTCTTTCAAATTCTGAAGTCAGCAAGGGTAAAATATAGGGAATGGAAGGTTATTTACAACTTGTAAAAAAACCAGACAGCATTTACTAGAGTCGAAGAGCATGATAAGGAAACATTGGTTGGGAAGGGGTAAGGCAGGGTTTGTAGCCTTTCGCCAATGTTATTAAATTTGTACATTGAGCTACCTGTGAATCAAAGCAAGGAGAAATTTGGAAAAGGAATCAAAGTTCTAGGTGAAGAAATAAAAACATTGCATTTTATTGATGACATTGGATTTCTGTCAGAGACAGCAAAGGACCAGGAAGAGCAATTAAACAGAATGGATAATCCAATCTGAATATCAGAACAGTATGTAAATATTTAAGTGTAACATTTTTTTCATTTTCAATCTTTAGCTTATCCAAATGAACATATAGTGTTAATGGAAGCCTTCAATATTACCAAGCGAGGTAGCGCAGTGGTAACACACTGGACTCGCATTTGGGAGGATGGTGGTTCAAATCCACCTCTGGCCATCCAGATTTAGGTTTTCCGTGATTTCTCTAAATCACTCCAGGCAAATGCCGGGATGGTTCCTTTGAAAGGGCATGGCCGATTTCCTTCCATATCCTTACCCAACACTCTGAGCGTATGCTCCATCTCTAATGACCACACTGTCGACAGGACGTTAAACTCCAAGCTTCATTCCTCCTCCTTCAATATCACTATATGTGATCACAATCAGTCACCTTTCATCTGAAGTTGGATCATACTAGGGGTCAATATACCATTTCAGACTAACTGTAAAAAGTAATACAGAGTTCTGTTTTCTATTTTAGTGCACATGCATTATATGGCAACCAACCACCATTATGACCTGGGCTGTACCCAGAATTAGATGCTCTCACACCGAAAGAAGTGGTTTGAATTTACTGTTTTCTGTATATTTACAAAATCAGTACTAAACTGTATCATATGTTGTTGTTGTTTACAGAATAATAGCTGTGAACTATGAGGCCAGAGCTTTTGGAGTAACTCGACATTTGAGGGGTAATGAAGCTAAAAAGAAATGCCCAGATATTGTTCTAGTCTCGGTTCCATCAGTACGAGGAAAGGCAGATATTACCAAGTAAGTAAGCTGTTTTTACGTTTTTCTTCATCTTCCTTCCCCCATCCCCATAGAACAGTAGACAATTAAAATTTAGGTAGAAAGAAATATCTTCTTCAGATGATGTGTGATTGTTTTATGTATACTGCCTCCTTGCCTCCAATCAGTGAAGTGTTGTTCCTGATACATTCATATTTATAAATGAATTAAGTGCTTGGAATGATAGGCTCTTTGCATTAACACTTTACCCCATGTAATTAAAAAAAGTACATTTAATTGTTAAAAATAATCAAATGCCTGTCTTGTAAAATGGAAAAAAAAGACAACTTCACTACATGGCCAGGAAAAACTTCCTACCATGAGTTCTTGAGACATATAGCCTATATTTAACAAACTAACCATTGAATTGATTGAAATAACAATTATTTTACTATCAAATGTAGTAAACATCAGTGTTATTAAATTAAATCACTGTCATATTGTGCATAACAGTACATGATTTTAATGTGTTCAAATGACTTCATGCAAAAATGTGATTATTCAGGTGCCTAAATCTCAACCCTTGTCCTAGTGATCATTTGTATGATGACTGTCCAGGGTCAAAATATAAACACTACACACTTCCTGTAGCCCAGCCAAATTGGTTGGTTATTGTACAATAAGTATGGTATGGGGTAGGCTATATACAGCTAATAACAGCTCTATTTTTCCTTGGATGGTTCCTGAGAGGGGAGGGGGGGGATAATTATTTCCACCAAAACAAATTGTGGAGATGGCCACTTCTTTATAAACCTGCCCTATGCACCCTTCCACCACCACTTACTCCAGTCCAGTAACCTGGAGGGTGTACACGATCAAGGGTAGAGCCACTTGCGATAGCACCCACATGATTTACCAACTGACATGCCTGCACTGTGAAGTGTTCAGTGTGGGAATGACCAGCAACAAACTGTCCATTCGCTTGAACGGTCACAGGCAGATGGTGTTTGTTGGTAATGAAGATAACTCTGTGGCTAAACATGCTTTGGTGCAAGGCCGGCACATCTTAGCGCAGTGTTACACTGTCCGGGTTACTGGATACTTCCCACCGACACCAACCTTTCAGAACTCCGGAGATGGGAACTTGCCCTTCAGCTTATTCTCTCCTCCCGTTGCCCACCTGGTCTCAACCTCCGGTAAATTCAAATTCCCGCCCACCATCTTTAGCATCTTTGCCTCCATTCTGTGGACAGAGCCTCTGCCTCAAGTGGTATCTCTGTCCAACTTATTTGCTTTTTACAAATGTCTGTCTAGGTGTGTTTGCGTTTGGATATGTATGAGTGTGTGTGTATTTGTTTACCTTCCTTTTTTTCCCCTAAGGTAAGTCCTTCCACTCCTGGCATTGGAACGACTCCTTTTCCACTTCCTTAAAACCCATATCCTTCCCTTTCTCCTCTCCTTTCTTCCGCTTTTCCTGACCAAGAGACCAACGGTTGCGAAAGCATGTATGTGTGTTTGTGTGCGATTTTATTTGTGTCTATCGACGAGCCAGTCCTTTGGGTAAGTCATCCATTTTCTATGTACTGGCTCGCCGATAGAAACATAAAACACAAATAAAAACATACAAACATTCAAGCTTTCGCCACCACTGGCAGCTTCTTCAGGAAAAAGAGGTAGGAAGGAGAGAAGAAAGGGAAGGATATGGGTTTTAAGGAAGTGGAAAAGGAGTCATTCCAATCCCAGGAGTGGAAGGACTTACCGTAGGGGACTAAAAGGGAGGTAAACAAATACACATACACTCACATATATTCACACACAAACAAATCTAGGCAGACATTTGTAGAAACCAAAGAAGTTGGACAGAGATACCACTTGAGGCAGAGGCTCTGTCCACAGAACTGAGGCAAAGATGATAAAGATGGTGGGCAGGAATTTGACTTTAGCGGAGGTTGAGACCAGGTGGGCAACGGGAAGAGAGAATATGTTGAAGGGCAAGTTCCCATCTCCGGAGTTCTGAAAAATTGGTGTTGGTGGGAAGTATCCAGGTAACCCGTACTGTGTAACACTGCGCCAAGATGTGCTGGTTGTGAACCAAGGCGTGTTTAGCCAAAGGGTGATCCTCATTACCAACAAACACTGTCTGCCTGTGACCCTTCATGCAAATGGACAGTTTGTTGCTGGTCATTCCCACATAGAACGCTTCACAGTGCAGGCATGTCAGTTGGTAGATCACATGGGTGCTATCGCAAGTGGCTCTGCCCTTTGATCGTGTACACCTTCCGGGTTACAGGACTGGAGTAAGTGGTGGTGGAAGGGTGCATAGGGCAGGTTTTACAATTAGGGCGGCTACAATGGTAGGAGCCAGAGGGTAGGGAAGGTGGTTTGGGGATTTCATAGGGATGCACTAGGAGGTACGGAGGTTAGGTGGACAGTGGAAAGACACTCTTGGTGGAGTGGTCAGGATGTCATGAAGGATGGATCTCATTTCGGGGCAGGATTTAAGGAAGTCGTATCCTTACTGGAGAGCCACATTCAGAATCCGCTCCAGTCCCGGAAAGTATCCGGTGACAAGAGGGGCACTTCTGGGGCTCTTCTGTGGAGGGTTCTGAATTTGGGGGGATGAGGAAGTGGCTCTGGCAATTTATTTCTGTGCCAGGTCAGGAGAATAGTTGCAATGTGAAAGCTGTTATTAGGTTATTGGTGTACTGGTTCAGGGATTCGGGACTGGAGCAGACTCATTTGCCACGAAGATCTAACCTGTAGGGAAGGGAACGTTTGATGTGGAATGGATGGCATCTGTCATAATGGAGGTACTGTTGTTTATTAGTTGGTTTGATGTGGATGGATGTGTGAAGTTGCCCGTTGGACAGATGGAGGTCGACATCAAGGAAAGTGGCTTGGGATTTGGAATAGAACCAGGTGAATTTGATGGGACCAAAGGAGTTGAGGTTGAAGAGGAAATTCTGGAGTTCTTCTTCACAGTGAGTCCAGATCATAAAGATGTCGTCAATGAATCTATACCAAACTTTGGGTTGACTGGCTTGGGTATCCAGGAAGGCTTCCTCTAAGCGTCCCCTCCAGTCGACCTCCATCTGTCCAACAGCCAACTTCACACATTCGTCCACATCAAACCAACTAATAAACAACAGTACCTCCACTATGACAGCTGCCATCCATTCCACATCAAATGTTCCCTTCCTTACAGCTTAGGTCTTCGTGGCAAACGGGTCTGCTCCAGTCCCGAATCCCTGAACCAGTACACCAATTACCTAATAACAGCTTTCACGTCCCGCAGCTATCCTTCTGATCTGGTACAGAAACAAATTGCCAGAGCCACTTCCTCATCCCCCCAAATTCAGTACCCTCCACAGAAGAGCCCCAGAAGTGCCCCTCTTGTCACCGGATACTTTCTGGGACTGGAGCGGACTCTGAATGTGGCTCTCCAGCAAGGATACGACTTCCTTAAATCCTTCCCCGAAATGAGACCCATCCTTCATGACATCCTGCCCACTCCACCGAGAGTGTCTTTCCGCCGTCCACCTAACCTCCGTAACCTACTAGTCCATCCCTATGAAATCCCCAAACCACCTTCCCTACCCTCTGGCCCCTACCCTTGTAACCGGCCCCGTTGTAAAACTTGCCCTATGCACCCTTCCACTCCTGGGACTGGAATGACTCCTTTTCCACTTCCTTAAAACCCGTATCCTTCCCTTTCTCCTCTCCTTCCTTCCTCTTTTTCCTGAAGAAGCTGCCAGTGGTGGCGATAGCTTGAATGTTTGTGTGTTTTTATTTGTGTTTTATCTTTCTATCGGCGAGCCTGTACTTTCAGTAAGTCCAACAATCTTTATTTTATACATATTTTTCCCACCAGGAAAGTCTCATATATATATATATATATATATATATATATATATATATATATATATATATATCTGTCTAACTTCTTTGCTTTCTACTGTTCTACAGTGTGTCTGCCTAAGTGTACTTGCGTCTGTGTAAATGTGTGGGTGTGTGTGTTTTTGTTTACCCTCTTTTTTTCCCCCCAAGGTAAGTCTTTCCTGTCCCGGGATTGGAATGACTCCTTATCCACTCTCTTGAAACCCTCATCATTTCCTTTTCCCTCTCCTTCCCTTCTGCCTGACGAAGCAGCTAGGCTGCGAAAGCTTGTATGTGTGTTTGTGTGTGATTTTATTTATTTTATTTGTTTCTATCGACGAGCCGGTCCTTTTGGTAAGTCATCTGTTTTCTATTTAGAGAGAGAGAGAGAGAGAGGAAAAATTCCTAACAGGAAAAATATACGTAAAAAATAGATAAAGTACACTTACCAGGCGAAGGGGCACAGGCAGTAATAGCAACAAATAAACACACAGACACACACACACACACACACACACACACACACACACACACACACACACACACACACACATACACAAATGCTGGCTTTCGCAGCCTAGCTGCTTCATCAGGCAGAAGGGAGGAGAGGGAAAAGGAAATGATGAGGGTTTTAAGGAAGGGGGTAAGGAGCCATTCCAATCCCGGGACAGGAAAGACTTACCTTGGGGGAAAAAATGGAGGGTAAATAAATGCACACACACCCACACATTTACACAGACACAAGTACACTTAGGCAGACATACTGTCACTTTTGTGTGTGTGTGTGTCTGTGTGTTTATTTGTTGCTATTACTGCCTGTGCCCCTTCGCCTGGTAAGTGTACTTCATCTATTTTTTACGTATATATATATATATATATACAGTATGTCTGCCTAAGTGTACTTGCGTCTGTGTAAATGTCTGGGTGTGTGTGTATTTGTTTATCCTCTTTTTTTCCCCCCAAGGTAAGTCTTTCCTGTCCCGGGATTGGAATGACTCCTTATCCACTCCCTTGAAACCCCCATCATTTCCTTTTCCCTCTCCTTCCCTTCTGCCTGACGAAGCAGCTAGTATGTGTGTTTGTGTGTGATTTTATTTATTTTATTTGTTTCTATCGACGAGCCGGTCCTTTTGGTAAGTCATCTATTTTCTATTTTTATTTTTGTTTATCCCACCGGGAAAGTTTCCCTCTATAATTTTCGTTTCATCTTGGTCAAATTTATTTTATATTTTTAGCTGTTACCAAATACCAGAGGTTCAAAGTTCTGCTATTTACACACATCAAATCTCAGAAATCTGTTTTTAACCACTTTTTACCATGTACTGCAAATACACTACTGGTCATTAAAATTGCTACACCTAGAAGAAATGCAGACGATAAACGGATATTCATTGGACAAATATATTATACTAGAACTGACATGTTATTACATTTTCATGCAATTTGGGTGCATAAATACTGAGAAATCAATACCCAGAACAACCACCTTTGGCCGTAATATGCCTGGGGATTGAGTCAAACTGTGCTTGGATGGCGTGTGCAGGTACAGATGCCCATGCAGCTTCAACACAATATCACAGTTCATCAAGAATAGTGACTGGCATGTTGTGATGAGCCAGTTGCTTGGCCACCATTGACCAGACGTTTTCAGTTGGTTAGAGATCTGGAGAATGTGCTGGCCAGGGCAGCAGTCAAATATTTTCCGTATCCAGAAAGGACCTGCAACATGGGGTCAAGCATTATCCTGCTGAAATGTAGGTTTTCATGGGGATCAATGAATGGTAGAGCCAAGTGTCATAACATATCTGAAATGTAACTCCACTGATCAAACTGCCGTCTATGCGAACAAGAGGTGACCGAGACATGTAACCAATGGCACCCCATACCAGTATGCAGATGACAAATACACACTTCCAATGTGCATTCACCGCAATGTTGCAAACACCAATGCGACCACCAGGATGCTGCTGTAAACAGAACCTGGTTCCATCCGAAAAAATGATGTTTTGCCATTCGTGCACCTAGGTTCATCATTGGGTACACCATTACAGGCACCCCTGTCTGTGATGCAGTGTCGAGGGTAACTGCAGCCATGGTCTCCAAGCTGATAGTCCATGCCGCTGGAAATGTCGTCGAACTGTTTGTGCAGATGGTTGTTGTCTTTCAAATGTCCCCATCTGTTAACTCAAGCATTAAGACCTGGCTGCATGATCCGCTATAGCCATGCAGATAAGATGCCTGTCATCTCGACTGCTACTGATACGAGGCCATTGGGATCCACCACAGCATTCCGTATTGCCCTCCTGAACCCACCGATTCCATATACTGCTAACAGTCATTGGTTCACGATCAATGCAAAAAGCAATGTCGCAATACGATAAAACGCAATCGCGATAGGCTACAATCTGACCTTTATCAAAGTTTAAAACATGATGGTAAGCATTTCTCCTCCGTACACGAGGCATCACAACAATGTTTCATCAGGCAATGCCGGTCAGCTGCTGTTTGTGTATGAGAAATTGGTTGGAAACTTTCCTCATGTCAGCACGTTGTAGGTGTCGCCACCCGTGCCAACCATGTGTGAATGCTCTGAAAAGCTAATTATTTGCATATCACAGCATCTTCTTCCTGTCGGTTAAATTTCGCATCTGTAGAATGTCATCTTCGTGGTGTAGCAATTTTAATGGCTAGGAGTGTATCCAAATAACTAACCATAGTAAATGGCTCATATTTTAACGATATATATTATTTAGGAATCCCATTTCTTCATTTTCAAATATCTTCATTCGCTATCAAGGTACAATGAAAAATCTGGATATTCACTTACCAAAAGTTACTAGTGCTATTAAACTTATTAATGGTAAGTTCGATGTTCATAATTTAAGAAATTTTGATTTGAGCACATCTCTGTCTGATATGCACAATTTATTCGGGTTTATTGTTAGTAGCACTTGCTGTGCAGCATTATCTTAGGTAAAACATTACAATTAATTTTAAAGAGTTTGCAAAGATAAAAACAAATTGTGTATATTTTGCATACACTTGATTGTAGTTCATACATAGCAGCTTATGAAATTCAGAGGAGGTATTGAACGTTGTTTAAAATTGAGAGTACAACAATATTAGTGTTCTGAAGATATTGTTGATTTCATATCTGGTAGATGAAACCATACAGTGTGTTCATTTATTCTATTTTAAGAAAACCATTTTGTGCAAAAATTCATTTTGGACATCATACAGTCTGATATCTTCTCTCAGTAAGTGATTGAATTCCTTTTAATTATGAGTCATGCCCGGTGTACAAAGATATTGAAGCACAGAAGGAAACTCTCAAATCTTTTCTGATCTAGCAGAATTTGTAATACAGTATACAGCAGGCTGCTCACTCTGATCTAATGAAGAAAAGAAGAGAATTAGCTGAAAAATTCTGCTATCAGAGCACAAAAAAGGTGAACATGTTCCAGTTTAACTGACTGACAGAAAAATGGGGAACCAGCTGGATCTGGCCTCATTCCATCTTCTTCGACAAAAATCTTCAGGCAAACATATTCTTGCATTTGTTTGTTAAGTAAGACTAGCAGAGAGATGGTGGAAAGTAGCAAAGAGATGTTGGACGAGAGGAGTCAGTGCAAGTGGGACAGATGGAGAGAACAGATAGTCATGATGAGAGAGAAATAGTGACAATAAAAGAGATATAGACGGGATAGTAGCGTTGGGTGATGAGACAGTTGTAGTGAGAGGGAAATGCTAAGTATGAAAGCTTTCCTACAAATAGCCTGGGTAAGAGAATTTAACATTCTTTGTTAAAAAGAACAAATATGTTTGCATGCCAAAACGTTTTCGTGAGGAAGACCGAATGAAGGCTGATTCATCTCAGAATCTTTTAAACAAGAACATTTCCACTTTGTTGTTGTTTTGCACGCGTGCACACACATGCCTGTTTATCATCTCCTACTCCTGAACTACTCGATCAATTACAACAAACTGTGGAGGCGTTTGGCGGGTTTTGGTTGTCGGTTGTTGTTGTTGTTGTTGTTGTTGTTGGTGGTGGTGGTGGTGGTGGTGGTGGTGGTGTGTGTGTGTGTGTGTGTGTGTGTGTGTGTGTGTGTGTGTTTGTGTTTGTCTTGAATTAATGGATCAATTTCAACAAACTGTAGAGATGAGAAACACCTACAGCATCTACCAAAGAGATGAAAGGAATGAGGGTTAAAATGAAGTTTAGTTTACACATATTCATCCAGTATTTGAGAATGAGTTCACTTATTGACTTGCAGCAAACTTCACACACAATTTCAAACATTTATGAAACCATTTCTTGGTGACAGTCCCACAAAATTGTAAAAGGAATAATTTATATTGCTTACTATTTCTGCCTATGTTCATACCTCTGAATAATATCTGGCTTTTCATTAAAGATACTATTGTTTTGGGTCAATACTATGGCTAACTTGTTTCTTTCTACTTCAGTTATACTATTACCTTCTGCACAGTTATTCTTAAATACCTCATCCCAACTAATATTTATGGTGTCACACTATTACTTGTTTCATCTTTTGTTGTGCACCTCCTGTTGCCATGTGTGTATATATATATATATATATCTTTCTACAGTATGTCTGCCTAGGTGTACTTGTGTCTGTGTGAATGTGTGGGCATGTGTGCATTTGTTTACCCTCCATTTTTTTCCCCCAAGGTAAGTCTTTCCTCTCCCGGGATTGGAATGGCTCCTTACCCCCTTCCTTAAAACCCTCATCATTTCCTTTTCCCTCTCCTTCCCTACTGCCTGAAGACGCAACTGGGTTGCGAAAGCTTGCGATTGTGTGTGTGTGTATTCATTTATTTATTTGTGATGCTGTCACACCTGTGCTCCTTCGCCTGGTGAGTAATCTTCGTCTATTTTTTATATTTTATTTTTCCTGCTAGGAATTTTTCGTCTTAATATATATATATATATATATATATATATATATATATATATATATATATATATAAAATATCAGAATCTCGCTTGTCAACGTGATTCTGTTTTCCTCCACATAAGTCTTAATATGTGAAAGAACTTAATAAAATAATTCTAATCACAGATCACAATGTTGTATTAATAAATAATTCGGAGCCTGGTCGCCTATACATAGCAACGAGATGTTAACAAGAAAATTTTTCCTAATGACCTCTACAGAAAATGTCACATCTGAACTAATATATATATATCACAGAAGATTTCTCTAGGTTCGCCTTTTATCGTTTGCAGTCATTAGGTAAGGATCAGTACACAGTTAAGGCAAAGAATGGTTCACAATATTAAATGAGTTCATAATAGTTTCACGTTTATACTTTTAAAATAACTAAAATGGCTAATATTTTAGTATTATTTATTCATATATTTACTGTGTTTCGTGTTTCCAATCATATGTTCTACGCAGTTTCTCCAGTCCCAGCTGTTATTTTTGTACACAGAAACAAAAATAATGTTTGTAAACTACCCTGAGATGGTGTTGAGATTTTTCGTGTATCACCTTTGTCCTGATACCAACTTTTGAAAATAATAAATAATATTGTTCCACCCGTTCTTGTACTGGCAAACTATCGATTTCGCCACAAAATGAAAAATATTTATTATTAAAAAAACTGAATTAAGTACAGTGGTGAATATTTCTTTCGTCAAGTGTTGCTTGACCATTTAGTAAAATATTCTCTTCTTGGATATTGGTGCATTAAAGTTTTTGAGTGACTTATGGACCTAGTCATAACACCCACTAGCTATCTTTTGAATTATTATTCAAAATAAAGTAAAATAAACCCTACGGCACCACCTCCACTTTGATTCTTAACCATAAATTGTGATAACTGATTCAAAGCTCTGCCTCTTCAGGCGTGGGTGACTTATCAAAACTAATTTTCTACAAATAGTATTCCCCCTTTTGTCACTCGAAAACTAAGACGTCGGATACTCGATGTATTCCTTGCTAACATCATGTAAATCAGATTGACTTTAATTACTGTATAGTCACACTCCAGTAAGTATTCAATGGTGCAATCAGTTGTTAATGACCTCCCAATCTTTGTATCAATAACTGCTTTTTTATAATTACTATTCTGATAAATAGTTACCGATCCTAACTTTTAGCACACGAACATTCCGTTGCTGTTTATATGACTCACTCAGGATCATTAAACGATTCGGCCAACTACATTATCACAAATAAAACAGCTCCCATCAGGACTGCTCATAATTACATTTCCTTTTCCCACTGGTCATGAACTAATTTGGTATCTCAGCAGTTACTTGATGAAATTTACTATCATTTAAACAAAATGAGCGGCTTATACCACATCTATATCTTTTTTAATAATAAGGGAAAAAATTATATTGCTTCATTGCACCACCATTATGGAGCCCTTTTGCTGTCTTAACTAAATGAATCCCTGGGAATATTCAATCACACTGATTGCAACTTCTAATCACTTCTAACAGAAGTTAATGAACCCATAAGCAACATTTTTCCTTAAACATCCAGGAATTACCTTTAGTTAGATCGACGTCCTATATTTCATGCGCCGATCTTTATGATTGTACCGGTAATCATTCCCTTATGGCAGTAATTTTTTCTTTTGACTGGTAAGTTAATATTTCATATACACTGAATGAGGCTTCCATCAGACAGAATGAAAATCAACATTAATCAAACGTAATTGTGAGCAAGGAATAACATCTTTCTCCCCCTAACATTATTCTTTGCTTGCGGCCTGCGAGTTTTCAGTGGCCAGCTCTTGATGCAATATCGCAGGATAATGGGCGCCTACGGCAGCATACTCGCGAGCCCGTCTTAGAATGCAAGGGTCGATCAGCTGAAGGGCAGTTACAATTCAGTTCTACAACATTTTACACAAAAAAACAATATTAATTTATAATAATACAAATGACAAATAAATCGCCTTTTCCTAATAAGCAATGAAGAATAAAGTCTTTATCTGTCGCAATAAGTTGTAGCGACCTTGGGATATCATGTAGCGAGTTGTAAAAAAAAAATTTAAATTTCCCGTTACACTTTACACATGATAAAGTCTTTTTGTCAATTTCCACATTCAAATTATTTTCATTATTATTTTCTTTTCCTCCTTCTCTTCCTTCATTAATCTTAACCCAGGCTTGTTTACCCTTGACCACTAACCTCATCCCTTCCCTTGGTAAATCTAAAAGTACACTGGTCCTTTTTCTGCGTGTTGCCAAGTAATGCACTGGGGGACTGATGGCCATAGTAGTCAAGTCCCCCTAAAACCCCCAAACCAACCAACCTATTTAAAAGTACACCATGACTCACCAGCCAAACCATGCCTAACAGTAATTATAAACAGTTTCTCCCCCAGAGTTCCTTAAATAATAAAGTCACTTGGCTGCCAGCATCAAGAAGAAACTCAGGTGATCTTCTATATACCCATTCACTAGCAAAGGGAAAATATTATTTTCTTGTACCTCCTTTTCTAATTACAATTCTTCATCTAAGGATTGCTGTCCTTGGTATCTCAGAACTTCACTTTTGAAACCACTATCACCTCTAGATGTGCTGGGCAGAGGAATAGGGGCCTCCTAATCACTAAGATTTTGTATAACGACACCATCTCTAACCAATTCCCTGCTATCATCCTTATTCTTTCCCAGACGAAAATCTTCTCCCAGTTGGAATCCGAAGTTACTGCTTTGTTATCACTCTTAGCCCTATAACTATCATTTTTGCTCCTAAGGCCTATAGCCTTTATTTCCATTACTAGATACTGGTACTTCAACATTTTCCTCAGATATAAATTTTCCCTTCAGTGTAGGATGACTGAATTAGGAAAAGTGTCTCCTTTTTGACAATTAAGATCAGAATTTTGTAAATTTATTATTATTAATTTTGTTAATGTTACTGACACCATTTGATAGATACAGTAAAACCTCGTTTTTACATTCTCGGTTTTTATGTTTTCCCGCCATTTACACCATTTTTTGTCGGTCCCGTCAAATTTCCTATGTTTACAATGTTAATTTGCCCTCGTTTTTGCATTAACATATTTACGCTTTTCCCGTGTTTTACACTTTTTGAAAGCATGCTCATGAAAAAAGTGACGTAATGTACATAAATTGACACTAGCATGGCTTTCCCTTTAAAAAGTATTTGCATTCAAGTTTCTTGACACTTTGCATTTATTCAAACGTATATTTCGCGTTTCGTTGTTGACTTAACAACGTGCCGATTTGTGGCAATTTAGTTCTTCTTTTCACCAGCTTCTTTGGCAGAGCGCCTGGCGTGTACTCACACGGTTTGTTGACAAGAGAATAACACTGATTTGTGGCAGTGTAGTTCGTCTTTCCGCTAGCTTCTTTGCCAGAGCGGTTGGCGTGTACTCAAACAATCTGAACCAGTTGCTTTGTTGAAGTGAGAATAAATAATTGCATTTTTTTGTGATACATATTTCTGATTAATAAAGAACCTTATTTGTCAAAGTTGGGTATCATAATACCCACAACCTCAAAAAAGCAATAATTGTGAGAGATGCCGATCCTATGCAAACGTCACAAAAATACTTATGCTTATGTTTGTACTCTAGAACACTAATAAATTCTCTAATATTGTCATGTGAAACATCAAAAAATACAAAAAGAATGGAACTGTAGGAATTTTGTTATGTAAATAATTAAGTCCGGTAAAAGGCAGTAATTTTGAAGATGTGTTACATAGCCTGGCAGCGGCGTCCAAACGATACCTATCGAAGCGGTTCAGGTAATTTTGAAGATGTGTTATAGCCTGGCAGTGGTGTCTCAATTATAAAGACTGAAATTTTGTCAATAATTTCCACTTTCTATAAAATTACCAGTTTGCTTGACGCTTAAAATAGCGGCGTCCTCGATTATAATGACTGAAATTTCGTCAAAAATTTCCACTTCCCATAAAATTACTCGTTCTGCCTGGCACTTAAAATAGTGGCTTACTCGATTATAATGAATGAGATTACGTCAAAAAATTCTACTTCCCATAAAATTACCAGTTTTGCCTGGTGCTTAAAATAGTAAAAATTTGGATAATCTTTATTGTATAATCAACTCCCAGGCGAGTATTTAGATGTCTATTATATACATATATCACACACAAACTACGAAAATGCAAGACTGATCCAGTAGCATATTTTACCATTTAAAAAATTATTTCCTGCATTTTACACCATTTCACTGAAGTCCCCTGAAAAGCGTAAAAATGAGGTTCTGCTGTATTTTGATCATCAGTGTGATATTTTGGGTGACTTAGGAAAGTGTATTCGTAAAATCCTGATTGTAATTTAATTTGCAAGCCAAACTCCATACTATGTAATTATGAGTAAAGATCAAATTACAATTCTTGAACAATATTGATGATCTGTATTTACATTCCAAACAGCAACCCACTCGGCTATGCATAGGTGCCATTTATTAATGAACAAAATGAGAGATGCACTTAACGGAAAAAATAAAGTTTAATATTTTATAACATGTCTATATCAGCAGTAGTACCTCTCAGTCAGTCAGTCAGTCAATTCATTTAGAAGAGATTCTCCCAACTGAATCTTTCCTAAAATTCGAAACAAACTAATTTCACTATGATCGTGACTTTATATATATATATTATAGAGGAAAAATTCCTAACAGGAAAAATATACGTAAAAAATAGATGAAGTCCACTTACCAGGCGAAGGAGCACAGGCAGTGACAGCAACAAATACAAATAAACACACAGACACACACACACACACACACACACACACACACACACACACACACACACACAAACGCAAGCTTTCGCAGCCTAGCTGCTTCGTCAGGCAGAAGGGAAGGAGAGGGAAAAGGAAATGATGAGGGTTTCAAGGGAGTGGGTAAGGAGTCATTCCAATCCCGGGACAGGAAAGACTTACCTTTTTTCCCCCCAAGGTAAGTCTTTCCTGTCCCGGGATTGGAATGACTCCTTACCCACTCCCTTAAAACCCTCATCATTTCCTTTTCCCTCTCCTTCCCTTCTGCCTGACGAAGCAGCTAGGCTGCGAAAGCTTGCGTTTGAGTGTGTGTGTGTGTGTGTGTGTGTGTGTGTGTGTGTGTGTGTGTGTGTGTGTGTGTGTTTATTTGTATTTGTTGCTATCACTGCCTGTGCTCCTTCGCCTGGTAAGTGGACTTCATCTATTTTTTATGTGTGTGTACATATAAAATTCTGTCTCTGTTGCATTAGAGATTGCTTACTTATATTTATTACTTATCATGGAATGAAATTAGAATTCATTGTATTGACAGCCGTTTGTTGTGTTTTTAATGCATTAATTGCAACATTTGGTGATACATGACTGTTTTTTGGCTTTCCACTCGTGTATTTATTTGTTTCAGTTTTTGTTAGTCCATCTATACTTGAGTCCATCCACTATCCATCTCCTCCTAATATAAATGATGGTACATGTAATGTACATGAGATGCACATTAACATTTCATAAATTATGTATTTAGTTCATATTTCCTTCAGCCCTACTTCTCCTTCCCCCCCCCCCCCTCTTTGTTTACCTACACTTCCTCTCTATCTGTCTGATCGTCTTGCCCCCTCTATACCTCTCTCTCTTTGTGTTACCTGACCATACCCTCCTCCACCCTTTTTTTGCTAATCTCATCGCCCCCAACTTGACCTATCACTTCCCACCACATCTTTGTCAATATCCTACTCTTCCTCCTCTCCCTTTCCTCTTATCTATGAGAAATTACAAATACTTGCCAACTTTCATGGTGATCAGTCAAAAAATGCCGAAACTTATTGCAAGATACCATGCACCAAACGGTATCCTAAACTCCTCCATGACAAAGTTTATGTATGTGGCAAATGTCATGGTTGTCTGCCAAAATATGTCATTCATATCATTAATTATAATTGCATTCAAAATATAATTTTTCATTTTGACCTAGTTTTCTGGACTTTTATTTTTTGTAGTGTCCAAATTTTTTCCTGGAAACTGTTCCAAGACAAAGATAGAATCATGCATATTCAACTGAAAATGAATCTTCATTTTTTTCTCAATTTTTAATTTTCCAGGAAGCTGTTTCCAGTTTTTTGCTTCATAAAAATGACAATTACGAAAATTACAAATTAAACTTTGCTGGTTCTATCAAGCCATTCTCATGTAATGGAATTTCATATATACGGTTATTTATATAAATACCAGGTGAAGGATCACCGGTAGTGACAGCAAACATAAATAAATACATAAACACTCAAAAGCAACATTTCGCAACCTAGTTGCTTCTTCCGGCAGAGAAGGAAGCAGAGGGAAAAAGAAAGGACGAGTGTTTCAAGGAAGGGGGTAAGGAGTCATTCCAATCCTGGAGAGGAAAGACTTACCTTAGCGGAAAAAGAGGAAGGTAAACAAATACACACACACTCACACATATATACACACACAAACACACCTAGGCAGAGCAAAGCAAAGAAGTTGGACAGAGATACCAGTTGAGGCAGAGGCTCTGTCCAGAGAACCAAGGCAAATGTAAGTCATCGAGTAAGTCATCGAGTAAAACAGAAGTGATATCTGGCGTTCCACAGGGAAGCGTTATAGGTCCCCTACTCTTCCTCATGTTTATAAATGATTTAGGAGATAATCTGAATAGCTCCCTTAGACTGTTCGCGGATGATACTGTCGTTTATCGGTCAGTGAAGTCAACAGAGGATCAAAAGCAACTGCAAAGCGATTTAGACAAAATTTCTACTTGGCGCGAAAATAGGCAATTGACACTAAATAAAGAAAAGCATGAAGTAATACACATGACCACTAAAAGAAATTCGCTGAACTTCAATTAGGCGATAAATCAGTCAAACCTTAAGGTCGTAAATTCTACCAAATACCTAGGAGTTACAATTACGAACAACTTTGACTGGAGAGAACACATAGAAAATATTGTGGGGAAGGCGAACCAAAGGTTATGTTTCATTGGCAGAACGCTTAGAAGATGCACCAGCTCCACCAAAGAGACTGGCTACATCACACTTGTGCGTCCTCTCTTGGAGTACTGTTGCCCCTTGTGGGACCCTCACCAGGTGGGACTGACGGAAGATATTGATAAGGTTCAGAGAAGGGCAGCTCGTTTTGTTTTATCATGTTACGGGGGGGATAGCGTCACGGAAATGTTGCCCGAATTCGGGTGGAAATCATTAAAAGAAAGACGTTATTCATTGCGGCGTGATCTGTTTGCGAAGTTTCAATCACCGACTTTTAGTTCTGAATGTGAAAATATTTTGCTAGCACCCACCTACTTACGGAGACATGACCATCCCAATAAAATAAGAGAAATCAGATCAAAAACGGAACGATTTAGGTGTTCTTTCTTCCTGCGCGCTATTAGAGAATGTAACGGTAGAGAAAAGTTATGAAAGTGGTTAATGAACCCTCTGCCAGGCACTTAAATGTGATTTGCAGAGTATCTATGTAGATGTAGATGTAGAAATATGTTAAAGATGGTGGGCGGGAATTTGAATTTAGCGGAGGTTGAGACCAGGTGGGCAACAGAAAGAGAGAATATGCTGAAGGGCAAGTCCCATCTCCGGAGTTCTGAAAGATTGGTGTCGGTGGGAAGTATCCAGATAACCCGGACAGTGTAACACTGTGCCAAGATGTGCTGGCCATGCACCAAGGCATGTTTAGCCTCAGGGTGACCCTCATTACCAACAAACACTGTCTGCCTGTGACCGTTCATGCGAATGGACAGTTTGTTGTTGGTCATTCCCACATAGAACGCTTCACAGTGCAGGGATGTCAGTTGGTAAATCACGTGGGTGCTATCGCAAGTAATGGCATGGCATGGGGTTTGAAACAGGACCAGGTGAATTTGATGGGCCCAAAGGAGTTGAGGCTGAAGGGAAATTCTGGAGTTCTTCTTCACTGTGAGTCCAGATCATGAAGATGTCATAAATGAATCTATACCAGACTTGGTGTTGACAGGCTTGGGTATCCAGGAAGGCTTCCTCTAAGTAAGTTTGCATACAAGGGGGCCATCCTGTTCCCCATGGCTGTTCCCTTCAGTTGTTGGTATGTCTGGCCCTCAAAAGTGAAGAAGTTGTGGGTTAGGATGAAGCTGGCTACGGTATTAAGGAAAGAGGTTTTAGGTAGGGAAATGGGTGGTCAGCGTGAAAGGAAATACTCCATTGAGGCAAGGCCCTGGGCATGTGGGATATTTGTTTAGAAGGAAGTGGCATCAATGGTTACAAGAATGGTTTCTGGAGGTAACAGGCTGGGGAAGGCTTTCAGGCAATCGAGGAAGTGGTTGGTATCTTTGATGAAGGATGGGAGACTGCACATGGTGGGTTGAAGGTGTTGGTCTATGTAGGCAGAGATTCATTCTGTAGGGGCTTGGTAACCGGTCACAATGGGGCGGCCAGGATGATTGGGTTTGTGAATCTTGGGAGGTAGGTAGAAGGTGGGGGTGTGGGGTGTCGGTGGGGTCATGAGGTTAATGGAGTCAGGTGAAAGGTTTTATAGGGGGGCTAAGGTTTTGAGGATTCCTTGAAGCTCTGCCTGGACATCAGGAATGGGATTATCTTGACAAACTTTATATGTGGTACTATCTGAAAGCTGACACAGTCCCTCAGCCACATACTTCCGCCCATCAAGTACAACGGTCATGGATCCCTTGTCAGCTGGGAGAATGACGATGGAATGGTCAGCCTTCAGATCGCGGATAGCTCAGGATTCAGCTTCAGTAATGTTGGGAGAAGGATTTAGGTTTCTCAGGAAAGACTGAGAGGCAAGGTTGGAAGTAAGGAATTCCTGGAAGGTTTGAAGAGAGTGATTTTAAGGAAGAGCAGGTGGGTTCGATGTGATGGAGGATGGAAATGTTCCAGGCAGGGTTCAATTTGAATGATGTCTTGGGGAACTGGATCATCAGGAGTAGGATTATTTTTCTTAGTGGCAAAGTGGTGTCTCCTGCAAAGACTACGAATATAGGACAGTAAATCTTTAACAAAGGCTGTTTGATTCAATTTGGGAATGGGGCTAAAGGTGAGGCCTTTGGAAAGGACAGAGGTTTCAGGCTGGGAGAGAGGTTTAGAAATAGGTTGACTACTGAATTGGGATGTTGTTGTTCTGGATTGTGTGGATTAGAATTTTGAGGTTTGGGGGGGGGGGGGAGGAGTTGGGAGTGGGAGATTGAGTAGATGGGAGAGACTGTAATTGTGTGCAATAAGAGCATGTTGAGGTTTGTTCGAGAGGTTATTGAGGGAGAGAGTATTGCCTTTCTGGAGGTGGGTGAGCAGGAGATTGGATAGTTTTTTGAGGTGGATGGTGGCATGTTGTTCTAATTTGCGGTTGGCCTGAAGGAGGATGTTCTGAACTGCAGCTGCAGGTCTGGATGTGGAAGAGGAAAGGTTGAGGATTTTGATTAGGGATAGGAGTTGACAGGTGTGTTCATTGGCGGAGTTGATGTGTAGGTTAAGGATGAGGCGGCTGAGGGCTGTTTCATGCCGAGCACCCACTTTCCTACCTAAAACCAATTTCCTTAATACCATAACCCACAACTTCTTCACTTTTGAGGGCCAGACCTACCAAAAACTAAAGGGAACAGCCATGGAAACCAGGATGACCCCCTTGTATGCAAACTTATTTATGGGACACTTGGGAAGTTTTTTATAGATTCATTGATGACATCTTCATGATATGGACTCCCAGTGAAGACGAACTACAGAATTTCCTCTTCAACCTCAACTCCTTTGGTCCCATCAAATTCACCTGGTGCTATTCCAAATCCCATGCCACTTTCCTCGGTGCCGACCTCCATCTGTCCAACG
Source organism: Locusta migratoria (assembly GCA_026315105.1). Taxonomy (NCBI): domain Eukaryota; kingdom Metazoa; phylum Arthropoda; class Insecta; order Orthoptera; family Acrididae; genus Locusta; species Locusta migratoria. Next base: position 197,136,806 of record CM048747.1, on the reverse strand, counting down.
GCCAACTTCACACATCCGTCCACATCAAACTTACCAATAAACAATAGTACCTCCATTATGACAGCTGCCATCCATTTAACATCAAACGTTCCCTTCCCTTTGTTCTTCGTAGCAAATGAGTCTGCTCCAGTCCCGAATCTCTGAACCAGTACACCAATACCCTAATAACAGCTTTCTCATCCCGCACCTATCCTCCTGATCTGGTACAGCAGCAAATTGCCAAAGCCACTTCCTCATTCCCCCAAATTCAGAACCTTCAACAGAAGAACCCCAGAAATGTCCCTCTTGCCACCGGATTCTTTTCGCAACTGGAGCGGACTCTGAATGTGGCTCTCCAGCAGGGATATGACTTCTTTAATCCTGCCCGGAAATGAGATCCATCCTTCATGACATCCTTCCCACTCCACCGAGAGTGTCTTTTCGCTGCCCACCTAACCTCTGTAACCCACTAGTCCATCCCTATGAAATCTCCAAACCACCTTTCCCTTCTGGCTCCTACCCTTGTAACCGCCCCCATTGTAAAACCTGCCCTATGCACCCTTCCACCACCCCTTACTCCAGTCCAGTAACCCGGAAGGTGTACATGATCGAGGGCTGAGCCACTTGCGGTAGCACCCACGTGATTTACCAACTAACATTCCTGCACTGTGAAGCGTTCTATGTGGGAATGACCAGTAACAAACTCTCCATTCGCATGAATGGTCACAGGCAGACAGTGTTTGTTGGTAATGAGGATCACCCTGGGGCTAAACATGCCTTGGTGCATGGCCAGCACATTTTGGCACAATGTTACACTGTCCGGGTTATCTGGATACTTCCCACCGACACCAATCTTTCAGAACTCCGGAGATGGGTACTTGCCCTTCAGCATATTCTCTCTTCCCAATGCCCACATGGTCTCAACATCCGGTAAATTCAAATTCCCGCCCACCATCTTTAACATCTTTGCCTCCGTTTTCTGGACAGAGCCTCTTCCTGAAGTGGTATCTCTGTCCAACTTCTTTGCTTTGCTGTACCTAGGTGTGTTTGCGTGTGTATATATGTGAGGGTGTGTATATTTGTTTACCTTCCTTTTTTTCCCCCAAGGAAAGTCTTTCCTCTCCCAGGATTGGAATGACTCCTTACCCACCCCCTTAAAACCCTCATCCTTTCTTTTTCCCTCTCCTTCCTTCTCTGCCTGAAGAAGCAACTAGGTTGTGAAAGCTTGCTTTTGAGTGTGTTTGTTTTTATTTATGTTTGCTGTCACTACCGGTACTGCTTCGCCTGGTAAGTAAACTGATTTTTCCTGCTAGGGCCTTTTCCTCTATAATCTATTTATATAAATATGTATTTAAATAAATATAATGAGGATAGATTGCAACTGAATGCCACTGAGAGGCATTCACAGTTACATCTGCAGCCATAGCCTTCATTAGAACTATGCACATATACGTTAATATGGGCACAACTCATGAAGACAACTGCCGTCTCCACCTGATGTTCTCCGACTTCAGACTGTTGACTCATGAAGGCTATGGATGAAAGGAAAGTAGTGCCAGTATGATAGTCTTCTTTTCTATATGCTTGTCTGCAGCTCAGCAATCATCTTTACAGTAACTTGCAGCTAATCTGCATTATTTTTAGGTAAATAAATATAAATTCCTATATGTATGAAGTATCATTACTTGAGAATGACTTGGCAGAAGGGTCTATTTTGCTATCTCATAATTGCCAGAACAAGGTTTGTATAACTAAGAAATGCTACACAAATATAATGATGTACATAACCATAAACATCTGCCTTTATATCTATGCTGTAATATTGCACTTGCTAAGCCATGGATAACCTTTGTGTCTACTTGATAAATGATTTATTCAATTTTACTTTGTTCAGACATGTTTGAACTATGGGCTAGTCAAATCACAAATATCACTTATACCATCAAATTTTGTCATTATGTTACAATGTACAGATATCGTGATGCAGGCCGGGAGGTAGCTGCAGTATTTTGCCAGTTTACTGACTGTGTGGAAAGAGCAAGTGTTGATGAGGCTTATTTGGACATCACAAAAGCTGTTGAAGAGAGAATGTCTTCAATGGGGAAAGTGAAAATTACACCAAAACAGTTACCTAATACATTTGTCATTGGCTTTTCTAATGTGGATTCAAATGATGAAGGTGAGCTAACTTTATGTTTCTGTTAATAATTTTCAACACTTGACTGTTTTATTATTATTATTATTCAGAAAATTATTATGAAATAGTTTCTTCATCTTAAAAACAGCAATTAAATTGCATTATTTGTACCATTTAAGTTTGAAATTGAATTTTTCATTAATAATATGAGAGAAACAGTACATGTAAATGAAACATTAAAATTTTGTCTTGACCTAAGTAATGAAATGGAGATACAGTAAACATCAAAATCCATTGCAATTTAATTCATATTATCATTTCTTTTAAAAATCATTATTCCAACATGTAGAACTTGTGAAATATAATAACTCCATCTCGGTAGAATTACAACAGTGATGAGTGTTTCATATTGTTTTTAGTGACTGAGTGGATAGGCTAATGGTTCATGAAAATGCAGAAAGGGTGTTTGAATCTCACTGGAGTCAATTGTTATTTTATTTCTTTTATTTAGATCTGTTCAGGTAATATTTTAAACCTTAATTATTTAGCATTTCTCTCCCATTAAATATGAATCAAATAGGTACAGACCTGAAAAATTTGCATTTTGCAAGAAATGTGAATTTTGCATCAAAATACAAAACATAATATCATATAATAGAAACCTTTTTCTTTTTTCCTAGACTGAACCACACTTTTGCAGAGTAACAATTGTATCAGAGAGAACTTTATTTTCAGTGTATAAAATCGAAAATGGACAAAGCTCAAGTTATACAGATATGTAAGTAAGAGCATGATTGTAACTTAAAATGTACAAAAATGCTCAATCCTCTGTTTCCACACCAATTGTTGGTGGGAATATGATCCATAAAAGATGTGCAACATGTGATGCAATGTTGTAGCCTAAAGGCATGGGACCTAGTATTTTAGAACAAACAAACATGTACATTTGTCTGGATACTATAATTCAAAAGTTTATATCAATACACAAGCTTTTAATTAGGGACATTTTAGTGGCTGTTTTTTCATCTTCAATTGCATTGAATTCCACTAGAAGTCAGACAGGAAGATCCTATTTTACAACACTCTGAATACACTGCCAATGTTAACAAGCAGTTGCACAGTACAATTCCCTTGTTAGTTATTTATGTTTCTTGTTTTGAAATTAGTGCTTGGGCTGCGTGTGGTCTGTTATGAATTATGATGATAACGTTTCTCAATAAGAGTGTCACACCTTAGGAGGGAGCTAAGAAAGATGATAGTTGACAGCAGATCTGAATTAATTTTTGGTTGTGGGGTCTACTCAGCACACTGCTCAAAGTTCATTGATGAAACTCTGAGTTGAAGATGCTAAAAGTGGTAAAAGTTTTGCAGGCTAGGAAACTCAAGTAATAAGGAAACATGCAGGGTGGTTAAATAAAGAATCTGACACCTGAATAAAGTAAGACAATAAGAAAGCTCTACTGATGCACATTATAGAAATACATAACATTCCAGTACTGATCTAACTGGAAATCTAAGTTATGACCCTGTATCAAAGTATGATAGAGACTGTATCGGAAGCCAATCACTAAGGAAGAATCCCCAGTGCGAGTGGGGGCTCGTATTTATAACTGGAAATGGTGTGTTGGCTGCCCTCCTTGTTTCCCCTCACATGTGTTTGTAGCCATGTTCACCTCTAAATGCCATGGGCTGACGTGCCGTTAAGTGGTGCAACTTCATGGGAATATGTAGCAATAGAATGACACCTTATTATTGCATTCACAACCTCTGCCCATAGGGGAAAATTTTGCATTCTCAGTCCACAGAGATTACCAAATTTTTTTAACTCTTGTGCTCTTTTCAGCCTGCTTTCTTTATTTTACATATGTTAATTATATATAAACAACTTCTTATATCAATGCACACTCTCCACCAAGGTTTTCATTACCTTTCATCCTTCCCTGAAATGATAAATACCCTTCTTAAAATCCTGCCCCCACACAGTGGTATTCCACTGTCATAATATCCTTGTCCATCCCTACTCTGTCCCTACTCCCAACTTCTCACCCCATGGCTCTTATCCTTGCCGTAGACCTACATGTAAAACCTGTCCTATCCACCATCCCACCACCACCTACTCCAGTCCTGTCACAGGCATTTACTATCCCATAAAAAGCAGGGCAACCTGTGATAGCTGTCATGTTGTATACAAACTGAGCTGCAAACACTGTGCAGCTTTCTATGTGGACATGACCAGCAACAAGCTGTCTGGATGACTGGCCATTGTCATACTGTGGCAAAGAGACAGCTGGACCATCCTGTTGAAGAGCATGCAGCATCGCATAATGTGGCTCACTTCAATGACTGCTACACAGCCTGTGCCATATGGATCCTCTCCACAATCACCATCTCATCTGAATTTCACCGGTGGGACCTATCCCTGCAATATATGCTACACTCATGCAATGCCCTAGGCCTAAACCTTCGCTATTTCATGCCCCCCTCACTCTCCTCTCCCCTTCCATTCCGTACCCACACTCCAGCTTACGTATGTCTCCCTTTCCACCAAATACTCCAGTCCCTTCCTATTGTCAGACAGCACTGACATATCCCTCCATCTCCACCAGCATCCCTTCTCTCCCTACCAGATTATCTCTCCATGCTGCTTCATCACCCCCACCATCGGTTGCTCTCGCCTCAGCTATGGTGTGTGTCACAGTCTGGCCACAACAGCCGGAGACGGTGGTTGGATTTGTGTGTGTGTGTGGGGGGGGGGGGGGGGGGGTGCATGTGAGCATGTGCATGCATATTATTTTTGTTTATTCTGTTATGTGTGCCATTCTGCATATCATCGGGCATCTCTGTGGTGAGTGGTAACCTATCCTCTTCAAAATATTACTGAATTCTTCAAGGTATTTCCATTGCTTGATTTCTTATATGATAACAAATTCACGTGCTTTTTATTATATCTATGAAATAATTTTTGTATCCTTATCTTTTATCAGTTTGTGCTATTACAAGTACTACTCTTTTCTGTGCCTCATTCGTGATAGGCAACCTAGTTCTTTCCGGTAATACCTTTTCATTACTTTCTAATTCATATCTTACTGATACTAAACCACAATCTTTCTCTCTGTGCAGGTTGGTATCTTACTGGTGTTCAATCAATGTAATTAGTTACTACTGTATTATTGAGGCATATCTTATCATAACAATGAATACTCATTGTTTTGAATAAAAACTTAAAACACTCTATGCAACATTTAAAATATCTACATAGACGGCCTTAAGTAAGTGGATCCACAATATCCCAAAATGAATAAATTACTCATTGGAAATCCATAAAAAGTAGTTCTCTGCTAGTATTCTATTCACCATCTACATCTGCGTAAATACTCTGTAAGTCACATTGAAGTGCAAGATAGATTTGTTACCGCTAGGTTCGACCAATGCGTGAGTGTCACGGAAATGCTCCGGCAACTCAGTTGGGGATCGCTGGAAGATAGACGACGTTCTTTTCGTGAATTTCTGTTAAGTAAATTTAGAGGGCCAGAATTTGGAACTGAGTGTAGTACGATCTTGTTGCCACCTACTTACATTTCTCGTAAAGATCACAAAGACAAGATAAGAGAAATTAGGGCTCGTATGGAGGCGTATAGGCATTCTTTTTTTCCTCGTTCCATTTGGGAGTGGAATAGGAAAGGAAATGCCTAGTAGTGGTACAGTGTTCCCTCCGCCACGCACCTTACGGTGAATTGCGGAGTATGTATCTGATTTCTCTTATTTTATTATGATGATCATATCTCCCTATGTAGATGGGTGCTAACAAAATAGAAGAGAGAGTCAGTGAAAGAAATTTTGCAAATAGATCGTACCACAACGAATAATGCCTTTCTTTTAAGGGACAACAGTACAAATGTTTGTTTACAAATTCTATAGTTTCGGTCCACAATTTTAAATACCAAATGTTCATTGCTTAACTTAGCATATTGTCAATCAGTAAATCAATCAATAAAATTTCTTTCTATGTGGCTATATAAGCAAACAGTTTCTTCTTTCATCTACCTCAAATGGTAATGGCCAGATATTGTATAAAGTAAATGAATTACTATCCGTTAAGGGAATATTTAATTCATAGTGTAACGAAGCATGTTGGGATTTAATCCCATCAGCTTGCATTACTGAACCTCCCAATACCATTGTTCCAGAATAATAGATATGAACGTAATTAGTCCATTATCATTTTCTTTTCCAAAACTTTTGTTTCCTTTTTTTAATGTAACAAGATGAAGTCATTTTCTATAATTTGACACTGGAGACTTTGTTTAATTAGCAAATATTAATTAATTTGTGCCAAAAGTATATTGTTAAATTTCAGATAGTGTGCTATTTAGTATTTCTGTTAATGCTAGGTAAATTCTCTCATAATATTAAAGTAGGTATTTCACAAGTAAGGTTAGAAAAGTTTTGCCCTCTTTAGTTGCTGTATAATTACCATCACATACAAAGTAATTGTTTGAAAAACTATTAAATTATATTTGGATATGAAATACTATTCATTTAACTGAGATTTGTGTATTAAGTTACTCATTATTTATGCTATATTTTACTATAGAAAGTTGCATGTAATTGTTTACTTTTCCATTATAATTAATTTAATGTACATAATTAACATTACACAGTTTCCAGTATCATTGTTTGGTAGATATTAATAGAATGCGCTCGTGGCATGTAATAGAATATTGTTTTGTCAGTTGTCAGATGTACAACCTATGCCAGAGTATTGTTTCAGCCGTTGTCTGAGGCATAATCCATGCTAGTTCAAAGTATTGTTTCGGTTGTGATCTGAAGCACAAGCCACACCAGTTCGAACTTTAATTTTGACAATTATGCAAAAGTTAGTGTTGTTAGTGTGGAAGGTGCATCTACCGTGATTAATTAATATTTGTGCCACATTACTATGTTCATCTCGGACATTTGTATTCCACACACAAACTGTGTTGTAAAGTCATATTATTGGTGTGTGGACTGTGTTTGCCTGGTATTAATGGTTGTAATTAATGAGACTTGTAAGTTGGTTATAAATGGGAACAATTGGGCACTAATAATAAATCATTAATGTGTCGAACAACTGCAATTTTATGTGTTGTATACATTATTTGTAGTGAAGTAGGTCTCGCCCCATGAAATTTCAGCCAGCTTCTACCGAGAGCAACAACCATTGAGCCACGACTCTAGGTATGGCATAATAGCTTAATATACTGCCAGCAATGAAAACATTAAGGTGAGTTATTGTCAATAATTTGGTAACCACTGCTCTCTGTCAGTGCTATTGGAAATTGTTTATCCTTTAGATTAATAATATAGTAAGGACAGTTTACAACTCACCGCAAAGACGTGGCGACGAGCTGTGACAGGCATATATGAAAGACACACACATACAACACATTCAGCTATCGGCCATGGCCTTCTTCAGAAAATAGAACACTCACACAGGCACAGAACACAGTCATACAATCATCACCTCTGACTGCCGCACTTCGAATCACGCTCTGCAGCGAATTGGGGACGGGAGGGGAGGGGAGGGGAGAGGGGATAGGAAGGTTACGTCACAGTCCATCTCGTTATTCCCATCTAACCCATCCCCACCACCATGATGTAACCTTCCTATCCCTTCTCCCCTCCCCTCCCCTCCCCTCCCGTCACCGATTCGCTGCAGAAGAAGGCCATGGCCGATAGCTGGATGTGTTGTATGTGTGTGTCTTTTGTATGTGTCTGTCGCAGCTCGTCGCCACGTCTTTGCGGTGAGTTGTAAACTGTCCTTACTATATTACTAATTCCAATCTGGACTTTCCATTATTATATTTTATCCTTTAGATTGTGTTTTATCAATTACAAGTGCTTTACAACCTGTGTGGGATTAATCAAGTGGGACTCCATGATCCCTTTTTGTACATTTACTGTAGCAGTAATGAGTAATTCATATTAATGCTCCAATTCATTAAATATTGATGATAACTGTATCAGTTATTAGAATAACAGCTCTCTGCAGTCCTCAAGCAGTACTGTGTTTAAATTCTATGGTGACCCAGCCTTTTAATTCCCTCAGTTAACAGCTTTTCATTTCTTTCAATCATACTTATCATCTGGTTAAAACTTGTCATTGTTGCCTTCACAATAGTAACTTGTTCTTTACTTAATCACAATAGCTCTTGCTGCTTTTCTTCCAAAAAATTAATTTTTGCTGTAAAATATGAGGTATTGTCTTCATCAAAGAGTCCCAAATAGTACACTACTAATTTCACCTAGAAAATTTAAGATTCCTCTGTTCACCCCTCTTTCATGTCTTGCTAGTTGCTAAATTAAACCTTGTGCTTTCTCAGTTTTTCCAATATGCCATATTAGCACCTGGTTATCACTAGTGCATGCTGTTGCACTCATATTTACTGATGATGATTCTTTCAGTCCATTAGCATGTACTGTCATGTATTTTTATCCTTCCACATACACTACAATATTAGACCCTTTGATGTCTACTACTTCATTGGGTCCTCACCACTGGCTATCTAATTTTCTTGATCATCCTCAACACACACTCTCCTTGTGTAATAACACCTTGTCTCCAGGTTTAAAATGTTTGGGATTCTGTATTCTGTGATATTGTTCTTTACTTTTTCTTTCAGACATTCTTCATTGAATAATCTACAGCAGCATTGTTCCGAATAATGAAATCTCGATGTAAGATGCTTGCAACTTGCAGATTTGTCTCTGCCCTGATTACTTGAATATCATGTATCACATTCAAATGTTTATTGACTTGTAGGTCCATGTTTATTTTACCCTTTGCCCTACTTATTGTATTAGTTATCCCACAGATTTTAATACTTTCTTTCAGATAACATTTATTTGTTCCTCATCAAATATTGTTCCTTATTAAACTGACTTGAGCACCACTATCTATCAAGAATTTTACAGGATTTATCTTTGTGTGTTTACAGAATATTTCAACATATTCATTTTTATTTATGCAGTCCACCGTTAGTATAATACCTGGTGAAGTGTAATGGGACTGCATCTTTACAGCTAACGTTACTTTCTTTGATAACAAGGCATATTCTCTAACCATGTTCTATCTGGACACTAGATGTTCCAAAATGATCTCTACAACTTTAATCGCATGTACTGTATCTCTGAAGTGTGGTCATGTAGAAACTTGGGGTTTGTGGCATAATGTTCACACATATATAGGTTTCTTGTAGATAAGAGAGCAGTGTGTTAACATGAGATTATTTTCTAAATCCAAATTTGGAAAACACTAAAACATTTTGATATTGTAAAAAGTCTTCATTAAATGTAATGAATGCAAACTGACACTCAGTTTTCTTGTAAAATTTATTTTTATTAATACCTTCTCATATGAAGGACTGTGAGAAGGCATACAACATTATCATTTATATAATAATGCTATACATTTCTGAACTATGCTGTAAGTTTCAAGTATCTTGCTCGTCAGGAAGTTGATTTGAAATCAACTGCAAAACTTGTATGGAGCAGAAGAACGAAGTTCCACACATTAAAGCAAGCTACAACTGCAGTGTCACCCAGTTCTGAGTGGAATTGATAGTTTTAAGTCTGTATCTTATCAGAAAAAGAAAAAGTATGGCAAAATTTGTACTAAACAAAGAGACCTAATGTAAATGTGTTAAAAATTATTGTTGATTTATAGAAACATAAATTTATAGTGCAGCACCAAATATTAAACTTTTTAATCTCACCAAGAAAGTCACAAGTACAGCAAATTTTGTAAGTAAGTAAATAATACATATTGAAACACTTTATTTTAAAAAATAACATTTTTATCCTCATTTACTTGAAATATATACTTTATTGTCAATCCTAATCATGGTTCATGTGTACCACAACAGAGCAAAAAAGTATCTAAAGAGTGAATGAAAACATCCATATAACAGTAGCAACTGACAGAGACTTGTTACATTCAGTTGTCTTACATCGTGTAAAACCACTCAAATCCAGCAAGTTATTGTGAAAACATTGATATGGCCACAGATACTATTTTCATTCAGTTGTTTTATATGACAATCAACAAAAGCAATCAACTGAAAATTGGTTGGTATAAACAGTCGGTTGTCCCATCACTACACTGTATCCATCCCCACAACCACTGCATCTTTCTAGTTCCCCCTCCCCTCCCATTCAATTCCATCACCACAGAATGTGACTCAGCTATCAGCAACTGGAGATGACAGTTCTTTGTCTGTGAAGTGTACCTTTAATATGTGTGAATGAGAGTATATGTTTCTTTTCAGACAAAGGCTAGTGTCTGAAAGCTAAGTTCTGTGTGTATGATTGTCTTTATGTGCTAGTCGCGGTTCAACATACGTCTTTGCTATGAATTGAATTGTATGCACACTTCAGAACTTACCTATTTTTTGGGGGGGGGGGTGGGTGGGTGGGTGGGGAGGGGGGGAATTGATCCATTAAATCACTGTAATAAACTGTCTATTACTAATGATTACTTATTATTTATCAATTAAGTTCAACTGGCTGCACCTAATCCCTTCTGCTTTGCTTTGAGCCAACAGTATTTACACATGTTTCCAGTCCTTCACTATGACATTTTACTATATGGAAGAATTCCATTTACAATGTTAATATCAATAAGATCAGGCAACTGTTTTGTAGTATGATAACATATTTTCACAGTAGTGCTGCAATTCCAGATTACAGATTTACCCACATGAAAAATTAAACATGGAAAAGGAATCTATAGTTTACATGTTAGTGGCACAGACAGCCATCTTCATTTCTATTTACTGGTTTATGAACACCACCAAGATACAGTGATATTTATTTTGACAGCCTGAATTAAAATTTTGTTGTCACACTGAATTCAGGTGTTTAACAAATGAAAATGATTCTGTGACCAGATGAAGGGAGTAGCTAGGTCTTTAGTGAGAAACATCACACGTATTTGAATAGGGCATTTTAATTAATGGGAAATAAAAATTTTAAAAAATTCATTTATCAAATAGAAAATCTTCAACCAATGATAAGTGCAACAAATTTTTCAAGTTTAGTGATTATAACTATAAACATGCAGCGAACATGATAAATAAGACTATTTGTGTGATACAGCCTTTCAGTTTATAGGTATTACAAGAAAAACTTAGTTAAGTGACAAATTGGTAGTGGTTTACTTATTTCTCTGTGCTTTTCCAGTATACAAGCCATACTTTTATATCACAATGTATTGTGTTTCAGATAGCAGATCAGATGGTCTATCAATGTGGTTGTCCAACTTGGATGAAACAGAACTTAGTGATCCTGCTGATGAAAGACTTGCAGTCGGTGGTGTCATTGTTGAAGAAATGAGAGCTGCTGTTTTTGAACAGACGGGATTCAGATGCTCTGCAGGCATTGCCCATAACAAAGTAAGTATTGAAGTTGTTTATGCTGTAGTGAAAATCATACAGTTTATCTTATTAATTGCTGAAAATAAGAACTATTATTTCATATAATCCTACCTATTATTGGAACTTACATGTGTTTCTAATATTCATTATTCTTTGAGACTTGGGGGGGGGGGGGGGGTCCAAGTACACATATGTGTTGTTAGGAACATTCTAGAGATTTTATTTTCCCATCTTTACTATTGAAAATTTATCAGTTTTGTGTCTCAGAAGCCAATTGAAATATAAAATCAGTGTCTTTTTCTTGAAATATTATATTATGTTAGGTTCTTTCTGCATGAAGAGAGTTAATGCATTGTAGATGGTGCCTGAGTCAGATTCGTTCAGCAGTAGTTAGTCAGGTGGATGGCATCCGAGTCTGACTTGTGCAGTGCTAAAAAAATCTGTTGGTAACCACGTAAAATGAAGAAGGAAAGTTCTCAGCATAGTTGTTGTTGTTGTTGTTGTTGTTGGTTTTTTGAGGGGACTAAACAGCTAGGTCATCAGTCCCCTCTCAGCATAGTAATGCCACATAGTGAGTTGGGTTTTAATTATTTGTACACAACAAAAGGTTGTGTATTTCCCACTCTTTGTTGAGCTCAACACTGCTTTCATCTACTATATGTATCACTGTCTTCCAAGTGCTCGTGTTCTGCATATTAATGAAATGCAGCCACCAGTTGCATGTGGCTATTTATTTTTAACTTTAACGACCAGTTTCGGGTGCTTGAGTGCCCTTCTTCTGGTCTATTATTGTACTGTTGCTTAATGAATGTACATGCTAGTAGGAGAATCAATGCTAAGTGCAGAGATTATGTGTCGCTTACATAACTAACCATGTCATAATTTGGGTGCTGTGTTCCGGAAGAAGAGGTCGATTGTAGCAGCACGGTCATCACAACTTCTGTCTTACCGAGAACACTGCAAGCGGCAGACAGGCATGTGAAATAGACAATCACATTCACACGGCTTAAATTTTTGGCTATGACCTTCGTCAGGAAAAGAAACACCTACATGCACATAATCACTCAGCCATAGCTCAAGCACACATAACCATCCTCTCCGGTTGCACTGCAGCTGCCAGAGATGGTGGTCATGTGTGCTTGAGTTATGTCTGAGTCACTGTGTGAATGTGTGTGTGTCTCTCTTTCTGATGAAGACCATGCCAAGTTTTGTGAATTTGATTGTTTATTTTATGTGCCTGTCTGCAAGTGCTCATCTTTATGATAATGAAAAATATTAATATTTGCGAGACATTTGAAATTTTATCCTGTAGCATGTTTATTTTACTATTTTTAATGACCAACACTGATGTACGAAATGCACCATGAAGTGACAAGAGCTTTCTGGTTACCTTTTTTTTCCCCAGCGTCATCATTTACATTGTGATTCTACATACTTGTTTTCCACAACTTAACAGCTGTTATTTCATCTAGCAAATGTTACTGTATACTGTTGCTGAAACACAGCCATGTTTTAAATTTTTATGTACCGTTTATTTAACTTTGAAGTTTCAGTCAGAATTTCATGCATAATTACTCATATTGTGGATAACATTAAATGTATGAAGTTTCATTAACTTCTGTCTCTTGTTTTGTATTTGTGGTTGTTATCAAGTGAGAACAACAGGTTTAATATTGGGTTATAAGCTCACTGGACAAAAAATTAAATCACCCCAAGAGATTTAATTACAAGCATCCTTTAATACCACGTAATTCCCCATGTGGACAAGATAACCACCTTTATTTGTTAAGGAAATGAGAAGTGAGTCCACAAGATTTTTCAGATACAAAACACCCACATTAAGTCTCTTGGTGTGGACTTGATTAAACAATTCCACCAAATTTCTGGAATGCTGGTGTTGTAATGTTACATTAAAAGAAGTCAGGTGATTTTGCAGACTCGTTGAGTTTTACAGGATGGGGTAGTGCTCAGAAAAACAGTCACAGATTCATCCAGCCAGATAAATTTTTCTGTTGTCATAATGAAAAATAAAGAGTATCAATAGCATACTCATCATATAGATATTGACTGAAGGGTGAAATCCATTTACTCAGAATGTTGAAATAAACAAGCTGGTTCATGTGGGTGGCCACCTCATTTGGAGGGCTCATTTCATAAGAAAAGCACATTGAATACATCGCTGACCCAGCTATGGTCTGCACGTGACCTAGCATGACATATTCAGTTGGTTCATCCTCTCATGATCTTTTTCTGGCTATAATTCTGACACTGTTTTTTCTGATAGTGTGTTACACCTCTGCTTGTAGACATACTGAACTCACTCACTACAACACCTTGCATCAAGCAACTTCACACTCCATATGACTGAGCACATCCAAACACAATTGTCCCTGTCTCTGCTCAGGCAGGTACTTAACATTTAAATATGTTTTTAAATGCCTCACTGATTACTAATGTCATACAATGACGTAGATTCATTGTATGTGTAGTTGAGCATGTCACTCAATCACTTCAACATCTGTAAACGCTTAATGCTTCATTGGAGTATACATATTGGGGTTACTAATATTTTGTCTGGTGAACTTAATCATGTAGCAAATAATTTGTTTTCATATGGAGTGTTCTGATGTAATTAAATTGTTTCAGATACTTGCAAAATTAGCATGTGGTCTTCACAAGCCCAATCGTCAAACAATATTACCACAGTCCCAAGTACCAGTCTTGTACCAGACTCTGCCAATCAAGAAAGTTCGAAGCTTAGGTGGAAAGTTTGGTGATTATGTTGCTACAGTTTTAGGGTGCACTGTTATGGGTGACCTTGCAAAGTTCACTCTTCCAAAACTTCAAGAAAAGTTTGATGAGAAACAAGGGTGAGATGTCATTCCATAATGCCTTGTTTTATTAGCTCTGTGTGTGTGTTTCACTATCCTGTTATGTAAACAAGACAATGAAGTGAAATTTACCAAACCATTAAGCAACACTTGTAAATCATGAGTCTCACAAATCAGTAACTTGTGAAGAAAATAGTTCTAAGAGATTTAGAGTTTGTAATTTTGATGACTTTATTGAAAAATTGGTTGTTGGATATATTTTGACTACTTGGACTGAAAGGAACCAATTATAGAGAGAACTGTTAAATATTGTTGTTTGCTGATGATAAAAATTGCACAGAGTTCAGTATCATCTTTGACACCACACATTGCATAAGTCCAAATTGCAGAAATTGAATGGGGTTTAATGGTTGACTTTCATGGGTGAAGTTTATTCTGAATTAGTGCTCCACATAAAATTTATTTGCTGCTACAATTGTACTTTTGTAGGAGACAGAGAGAGAGAGAGCAACATCTCATATGTATATTATTGAGAGAGCAATTAAAAAAGCATGGCATAGGGTGGATTCACAGTGCATAAATAAGTAGAGTGGCCTTTGAGACACACTAGGTGTATCAAGGTTTTCCCATCCCTCTAGGTACCAGGCTACCTGGGCCTGGTCTCAGATTGTCTGTACCTCTTGCTTTATGCTGCCACTTGTCTACCATTAGTACATTCCAATAATGGAAAGTTCAGGTTGGAATTAACAGTATAGTAATAAGACAGTTTACAACTCACCGCAAAGATGTGATGACGAGCCATGACAGGCACATATAAAAAGACACACACATACAACACTTTCAGCTATCAGCCATGGCTTTCTTCAGAAATAGGAATATTTATGCAATCACACAGGCACTCGACATAGTCACACAGCCATCGTCTCCAACTGCCGCACTTTGAATCAGAGATGACGGTTGTGTGACTGTGTTGTGTGCCAGAGTGATTGTGTGCTATTTTGGTAAGTGAAGCACATTTTGTAAGCACTCTGCAGTTTCATAGCGAATGCAAGCCTGTGACAGCTGTATGACCACTTATAAGTAGTTGTGTGTCTGTGCCATTCAGGTGGCCTTACACGAGATCTCTCTCTCTCTCTCTCTCTCTCTCTCTCTCTCTCTCTCTCTCTCTCTCTCTCTCTCCTACCCTATTAATCCAATATCTTTGGACTCCCGCAAATAAAGAGCATTCAATAATTAGTCTAATGTATGTTTTGTAAGCCATTTCTGTTGAAGAATTTCCTTATGGGTCATTCCATAAAACAGAATATAGTATAACTTGCTTTAAGTAACACCAGATGGTTGCTCTTAGCTGTTTTACAGTTTACTTTAAATGAAAACATTTTACAGTTGCTGCTGTAATCAAAGAATAAATGGGCTGTCTACATATTTCCATGTAGTGTATTGCACTTATTTACTTTCATTGTCAGACCAAAGACCAGTATTCAATTTTGTGCAGGTCTTTGAGCATACTACCTTCCTGTAGACAGCCACATTGGTAGCAAACATACAGTGTTTCCACTATTTCTCATTAGAACATTTATAACTACTGTATAAGTAACAATCATATTACACTTCATTGAATTACTTAATTACTAGAGTATATTTAGCTTACAAATGATATTAGGGTATTTGTAGATAATGTTTCGCCTGTTTTAAGAGTAAGCAGAGTTCCTATTTCTTAACTACCGCACTGGAATAGCCATGTACATTAAGGTGCCTTGCTGCTGTGCATGCGGCCATTCATCATCAGAGGTTTGAGTCCTCCCTAAGCACCGATATTTGTGTTGTTCATAGGATAAGTTATTTTAAGTAGTTTGTAAGTTGAGGGACCGATGACCACTGCAGTTAGGTCCCATAACTTCGCAAACATTTGAACATTTTTCATTTCTTAACTGTCTTTTCCTAATGTGTACCTGGGCTTCTTACACATCCCTAAAATATTCTCTTTGATGAGATCTATGTAACATGTTGCATACATGATGCATGACTGGCATAAGGATAAGTAGTATCCTTGAGAACTTGTTATCTAATATTTCATCAAATATAATAATGACCATAGATTACAGTGAGTAATCTCATGGTGTGAATTTAATTTATGTCAACAGTAATTGGACATTGCATTTTGTCAAACATTTTTAAACTCTTATTTGGAGTCCAACTGTTGTACAATTACAAATTTCATTATATGTAATAAGTGTGGCTGAGCTATTGTAGCACTGCATTCCTGGAATGTTATCAAACAATAAATCAATTTCCAGAGACACATTTGGCTCAATACATATCAGAGATATAAATATGAAGGAGAAGCATTGAATTAAAATTTGTGCTATGGCTGGGATTTGAACCCGGTACCTCCTGCTTACTTGGCAGGCACTATTCCACTATACCTCTGTGACTAATTGGATGCAGTGACTCCTTGGATTGTCTTAAGGCAAGTCTCGCTCCACAACAGAAACTTCAATTCTGCCTCATGTTCCCCTATATACAGTAAAAACCCGGTTTTACATTCCCAGATTTTATGTGTCTGCCATTTAGACCATTTTTTGTCAGTCGCATCAAATTTCTTATGTTTACAATGTCAATTCACCCCTGTTTTTGTGTTAACATATTTGCACTTTTCTCGCGTTTTATGCTATATGAAAGCATGTTCGAAAGGAAAAAATGACGTAATCAACATAAATTGACACTGGCATGTCTTTCGCCTTTAAGTATACTGTTTATAAATTTTACACAGTCAAGTTTCTTGACACTTTGCATTTATTGAACATATATTTCACATTTTTTTGTTGGCTGTACGCGTCTAGTTGATTTACAAACAATGTAAATTCCAGGAAGGATTCAGTAATATCTTTGAGAAGGATAGGTTGCTTACTCACCACAGAGAAGTCCGATGTGTCGCAGAAAGGCACAAATAAGAGACAACAGCATTAAAGCTTTCAGCCTTTTAGGCCTTCGTCAGTTAGAAACACAAACATACACACACACACGCACAGACACACCACCGTCTCCGGCCTCTGTGGCCAATTTGCACTACCTGGCATCCTAAGCGGAAGCAACCAGTGGTGGGGTTGAGGAGGTGGCAAGGAGAGGGAAGCAGGAGAGGAGGTGGCATGTGAGACCTAGGTGTCGGAATACGCCAGCGCTGTCTGACAGACAGTGTGGAAGGAAGGGAAGGGAATGAAATGTGTGGCGGTATGGGAGACGAATGTAAGGGTAGAGAGGGACAGGAAGAGGAAGGTAAGGGTGATAGAGGCAGGAATTAGTGAAGGTTTAGGCCTGGGGGGTAGTGAGAGCGTAGGATATGTTTTAGGCAGAGTTCCCATCTGCGCAGTTCAGAAAAGCAATTTATCCAAGTCTCATCTCCTTATTCTCCTACCTTTCTGCAGTTTTTTCAGTTTCATCGTACAGTTCATGACCAATAAGTAATGGTCAGAGTCTATATCTGCCCCTGGGTATGTCTTACAATTTAAAACCTGGTTCTGGAATCTATGTTTCACCATTATAAAATCTATCTGATACCTTCCGATGTCTCCTGGTCTCTTCCACATATACAACCTTCTTTCATGATTCTTAAAACAGGTGTTTGTTATGATTAAATCATGTTCCATGCAAAATTCTACCAGGCAACTTCCTCTTTCATTCCTTCTGCTCAGTCCATATTCACCTACTATCTTTCCTTCTCTTCCTTTTCCTATTACCAAATACCAGTCTCCCATCACAATTAAGTTTTCATCTTCCTTAATTGTCCGGATAATTTCCTTTAACTCCTCATACATTTCTTCAAATCATCAGCAGAGCTAGTTGCCATATAAACATGCACTACTGTTGTCGGTGTTTGCTTTGTATCTATATTGACAATGAGAATGTGATCATTGTGCTGCTCATAGTAGTTTACCCGCATTCCTATTTTCTTATTCATTATCAGTCCTACTCTTGTGATACCCCCAACTGATTTTGTATTTATTATCCTGTACTCATCTGACCAAAAATCCTGTTTATCCAGCCACCAAACTCCACTAATCCCCACTATATATAACTTCAACCTATCCATTTCCCTTTTTAAATTTTCTAATTTTCCTACCCGATTAAGGCATCTAACATTCCACACTCCGATCCGTAGAATGCCAGTATTGTCTTTCCTGATGACAACATCCTCCTGAGTATGCCCCACCTGGAGATCTGAATGGGGGACTATTTTACCTCCGGAATATTTTACCCGAGAGGATGTCATCATCATCTTTTCGTACAGTAGAGCGGTATGTTCTCAGGAAAAGTAACGACTGTAATTTCCCCTTGCTTTCAGCCGTTCGCAGTAACTGTATGCCAAAGCCACATTATCTGATGTTACAAGGCCAGCTCAGTCAATCATCCAGACTGTAGCCCCTGTAACTGCTGCCCCTCTTCAGGAACCACACGTTTGTCTGGCCTCTCCACAGATACTCGTCTGCTGTGGTTGCACCTACGGTATGGCTATATAATCAATTATAATGAATGAATGAAATCTAATTGATTATAATGAAAGAAATTATGTCAAAAATTTTATGACGAACACACAACACCGTGATTCCAATACTTAACAACCACTGTTTATTTCAGAGAATAATACATCACAGAATACAATATAATATAATATAATATAATATAATATAATATGGAAAGTCCAGGTTGGAATAAATAATATAGTGAGGACAGTTTACAACTCACCGCAAAGACGTGGCGACGAGCTGCGACAGGCACATACAAAAGACACACACATACAACACATTCAGCTATCGGCCATGGCCTTCTTCAGAAAATAGAGCACTCACACAATCACACAGGCACACAACACAGTCATACAACCATCACCTCCGACTGCCACACTTTCGAAGTGTGGCAGTCGGAGGTGATGGTTGTATGACTGTGTTGTGTGCCTGTGTGATTGCGTGAGTGCTCTATTTTCTGAAGAAGGCCATGGCCGATAGCTGAATGTGTTGTATGTGTGTGTCTTTTGTATGTGCCTGTCGCAGCTCGTCGCCACGTCTTTGCGGTGAGTTGTAAACTGTCCTCACTATATTATTTACATCACAGAATACGTAACATAAATCATGGAACATCAATAAATATAAAAGATTTATAAATATATCAAAAGTTAACCCGCAACATCCTCCCCACCCTGGTCAATTTCAAGAGCAATGACCAGCTTAATGGGCCGTGAGATTATGGTTCCATCTGAAGTTCGTAACGTGACAGTTCGTATCTTCCCATCTCTTCCCTCATGAAGATCTTCTATCCGCGCCTTCTTCCACATGTGACGTGGACGAACATCTTCCTTTAGAAGTACAACATCACCCAAATGTAGTCTCCCAGAACCTGTCCTAGGTTGATGAGTTTCATGGAAGTTTTTGAGCAGGATCAGGTATTCTTTCTTCCACCTGTTCCAGAAATGCTCTACCATGTGTTGCTGCCGTTGGAACTCCTTGGACAAATCCTTCCTGACTGTCGGTTCTGGACCTGTGGGCAACGTTGTCAGTCGCTCACCTACAAGAAACTGTGCAGGTGTCAGTGGCTTAGTTTCTTCTCCTCCTTGTGTAATTGGTCTTGAATTTAGTGCTGCTTCTATGCTGACCAGGATTGTGCTGAGACCTTCTTCATCTATCTGTGACTGTCCTAAAACCTTTCTCAGGCAACGTTTGACTGAACCCACCATTCATTCCCAAAATCCTCCCCACCAAGGCGCGTGTGGGGTAATGAATCTCCATGTTATAGATTGCTGAGCAAGGTACTTGTATGTTTTGCTGGCCATGAGAGCCTGCCAGAGCTCCTTTAGTTCTGTGTGGGTGGAATGGAAGGTAGTAGCATTATCAGTGTAAATTGTACTAGGCACGCCTCTTCTTCCCACAAATCTTTGTAGAGCTTGAAGAAATTTATCAGTTGACATATCTGAGCATAATTCCAAATGCAAGGCTCGTGTTGTTGCACAAGTGAACAGAGCAATATATGCTTTCTTTGTTATATGTCCTTGTTTGACATATAATGGACCAGCAAAATCGATGCCTGTGACTTCAAATGGTTTCAATGCTGAGACCCATTCAGCGGGTAATGGAGCCTCTATTTCTTGAACAGAACGAGCTTTCACCATCTTGCAAGGTAGGCAACAGTGTAGAACACGTTTTATTGTCTGACGAGCTCTAAGAATCCAGAATTCTGTCCTCAGCTCAGATAACACTATGTTTACCCCAAGGTGGTGCAGACGAATGTGAGTTTGCCGGATTAGTAAATGAGTGAAATGATGCTGTCCATCAAGAAGTATTGGGTGAATTTGTTCTCTTGTTAATTTTGCAAACTGTAGACGTCCACCAATACGAATAAGGCCATCATCCAGGAATGGATTAAAACGAGCTATTTTAGAATTTTGTGGCAGAGGCAAGTTGTTATGCAGAGCATGCAGTTCAACTGCAAAATGTTGTTGTTGGACAATACGAATCCAATAAGTACGTGCTTCTTGCAATTCTGTTGCTGTTAATTCTCCTAATGTCTTATTTTGTTTCATTAACTGTTGTTTAAAATGAAGAATCCATCCTGTAACTCGTAACAGTTTGTAATAGTTACTATACTGTGTAGCTGTAAAAATAGGGGGTCTTGTTTTTACCATGAAGACTTGGTTTGTTTGTTTCTTTCTTTCTGGCAAGGAATAATCTAAGTTTTTCTGCCTAAGTCTTGGCCAATGCATTCTGTTCTTTGTTAACCAAGCAGGACCGTGGAACCATGTAATGGAATTTTGAAGTTTGTCTGCTGTGGTACCTCTGGAGAGTAGATCAGCTGGGTTTTGATCACCGGGGCAATGTCTCCACTGTGATGGATTTGTTAATTTTTGTATTTCTGTAACACGGTTTGAAACAAATGTCTTCCATCTATTAGGGTCATGTTGTATCCATCCTAAGGCTACAGTTGAGTCAGTACACAGTGTTGCGTTATTTGCATCATAGTGTGTGGCCTTGCAGAAATAGTGAAGTAACCTCGACCCAAGAAGTGTTGCCAGAAGTTCCAGTCGCGGAAGGGTTATTTTCTTGATTGGGGCTAATCTGTTTTTACTGCAAACTAAATTGACTGATGTCATGTTTGAAGTGCTGCATCGTAGATAAAGCACTGCTCCATAGGCCTTTTCTGATGCATCTGAAAAGACATGTATTTCTGTTTTTGTCTCTTCAGAAACACCAACCCATCGAGGGACTTTCATGTCCAAACATGATGGTAAGGTTGATACCCACATTTGCCAACGTTTACCAAGATCGGGAGGTAAGAGCTCAACCCATTCAATCCCTCTTGACCAAATTTCCTGGAAAATTATTTTTGCAGTGAGAGAGACAGGTGACAACAGACCCAGTGGGTCATAGAATCTTGCAGTGCTTCTAAGAACTTCTCGCTTAGTGGCAGGACGATCTCTAATATAGTTTATGACATTAATGTGAATAATACTGAACATATCAGTCGATGTATCCCAGTGAATTCCTAGAACCTCTGTATCTGTAACATTTATGACACCTTCTGATTGCCAAATTTCAATCAGTTGTTTTGAGTTTTTGGCCCATTTTGCCATTGGTAGGCTAATGATACCCATAAGTTCATAATATAAGGAAGTCACAGCATTGTCACCTTCAGCACCTGCTACAAAGTCATCCATATACGTGTTATTTTCAACAAGAAAAGCAGCTTGAGGAAAATTCCTTTTGTACATTGTAGCAAGTTCTTTTAGTGTGGCTGCAAGAAGAAAGGGGCTACAAGTTAGTCCAAAAGGTAGTCGGGTGAAGCGGTATGTAATCTTTTCATTCGTTGTAATGTAGTTTCCTTGTTGATCCATGATTACTTTATACCAAAAAAACCTTGTTAAGTCTCGGTCTTTTCTATGTAGAACTAACTGTAGAAAAGCTTGTTTAATATCAGCAATTAAAGCAACTGGATATAAGCGGAATCTTAATAATATTGAAAGAATATCTGGAAGTAAATTAGGGCCAATTTCCAAAGAGTCATTCAGTGAATGTACAGCATTTTCGTGGGAAGAACCATCAAATACAATCCTCCATTTGATAACACCTAACCTTTCTTTCTTTACTGCATGATTTGGCAAATAAAATATGTCATTTGATGTTTGTTCAGGAGGGGCAACCTCTACATGTCCCTTTCTTATGTGGTCTATCATTTGAATTTCATAAATGTGTTTTAAGTTAGTGTCCTTTGTAATCTTTTTCTCCAGTGAAATAAATCTATTCTCTGCTAGTGAGAGATTATCAGGCACAATAATGTTGGGTTTTCTAGGTAAAGAAACCACTCTCCTATTGTCTTCAATGCAGTAATATTTTGAGAAATCGTGCAATAAAGCTAGTTCTTTCGGATTTGGAGTCTTTGTTTGGTCTGCTGTGATTCCCATTGTTTCTAAATCCCAGAAACGTCTTAAATATTGTCTGTTGATGTCATTGAATCCAAACTAACATAGTTTGTTATCACAGGGTTTGCCATGGTGTTTTGACTTACACCCACTAAGAATCCAACCCATAGTTGAAGGTATCAGTACAATGGATGGTGTTAAGTGAATAGGAGGGGAATCTTTAATGATTTTCCAATAGTGATCTGCTCCAATAAGGATCTCAATAGGAAGATCTTCTGTGTCGTCCTTTGGGTCTGCTAACTGAAGTTTTCGATCATACACTTTTTTTGTTATTTCAGGTGGGACAGTTGGGTGAGCAGCAAATGAGTATGTACTTTCAAATGCAGTCAGAGATATTGTGGAATTTTTAAATATACCTTTCAGAGTGAATTCTACAACTCTACGACACATTGAAGTTACACATGGTATTTCAAAGGCATTGACAGATATGTCACGATGTTCTAAAGTTTTTAAATCTAGTTCATCCATGAGAAACTTTGAAATGAAACTTGACTGACTGCCACTATCTAGAACACAGCGAGTGAGTCTGCTTAATCCTGTTGGTCCACTGACCCAAACTCTAGCTGTCTGAAGATATGTAAAATCTGCTGAATTTACGTCAATTTTCCCTACAGAAGTAGTGGTAACTTGCTGAGAAGGTGAATTAGAAGTAGTAGTATCAGTACAAATCGCTTTATGGTGACGTTTCTTGCACTTAGAACACGAAACCTTCCCTCTCTTACTGCAGGTTTTAGCATTATGACCTCGTTTTAGGCATATAAAACAACGATTATCTTGCTTTAATTTGTCAATACGTTGTTGGATGTCTGTTACTAAATTGCAGTCTTGAGCCCAATGAGTGCGAGCGTCACAAAATATACAATATGGTTGTACATCTTGTTTAATTTTCCGAGAGGTTTTAGCTTGTTTTGAATTTATGTGAAATGTCGCAGCAGTGGGCGTGTAGTTGGAAGTTACTTGCTGTTCTCCACGAATTTTTTGTGCAGTAAGAGCACCCTGAACTTCTTCCTCCAAAAAACTAAGTAATTTCAGTACATCTCCTTCCGATATTTCGGTTCTTTTCGCAGGAATAACCCATTTTTGACACATTTCGGCAGGAAATGCTCGTAAAATCTTCGGTGTGAGAACTTTGCCGTAAGCTACAACATCTTCCCCCAGGGCACGCAGCGCTTGAATACGGCGGTTACACTCTAGGAATGTACAGTTCAGCGTTTCAGGTGTCTCTGACTGTACTGGCTGTAGCGCATCCAAATAATCGAGGTGCGCCTGTATAATACGGTTGTTATCTCCGTACCGATCCAGTAAAATTTTCTTTGTTTCTTCGTATGTGTTAGCTGTAATAGGTATTCCATCTACTAACAACTTCCGTTCTCCTGACAGATACCCTCGAAGGAAAACATGTTTATTAACTGTGGAAAGCGATGGGTCTTTATCAATAGTTGATTCAAATTGTTCCCAGAAGCGGGACCACATTTCGATATCTACACAAAATGGTTTAAGCTTAATGGCAGGTAGATTGACTGAATGCATGCCTGCAGTGGAGTGTATGGGAACTGTAGGTGACGTGATATTCATTTGTGATGTTACGGCTGAAAGCTTGCAATTGATTGCTTTTGTAGCCTTATGTATTGCGTGTTTAATTTTGTCTATATATTCCTCACAGATAGATACGTCTGCATCATATTCATCATCACTTAAGAGGTCGTGAATAACGTCATCTAAGGAAGTGAGCTTCTCTAAAGTATCTTGAAGACGTTCTATGTAGTGTTCAAAATCGTCCATTGGACTTTCTGTCGTAAGTTCATCGACAGCCGTACAAAACCGCATAGGATTCGTCCTCTCCCTAGTTCTTTTTCTTTTAAAGTTTGTTAGCTGTTTCCCGGTATCTATCTCGTCTGGCATTATTACGGAACTGCTTTTGTGTTGGCGTAAGCGTAATTGAATCTTGCGCTGTCAGTTATTCCAACCGAAAGATTTCACACTTTTGATATAAGCAAAGTTCGTGAATTATGCCGTTACTGCTAACATTCTTTTGAGGCAAGGAGTTCATAAAATCGTATTATATTGGAATAGACTTATCTTGTGATGTGGTCCGACGTCGTATCCCGCTTCCAGCAGCGTGAAGTAAGCTTTTTATCGTCAAAATTACGTAAAAAATCATAATTTTTTCACAAGTTTCGGCACCAAATATGACGAACACACAACACCGTGATTCCAATACTTAACAACCACTGTTTATTTCAGAGAATAATACATCACAGAATACGTAACATAAATCATGGAACATCAATAAATATAAAAGATTTATAAATATATCAAAAGTTAACTCGCAACAAATTTCTACTTCCCATATAATTACTAATTCCACCTGGCACTTAAAATGGTAAAAATTTGGATAACCTTTATTATATAATAAACTTTCTGGCAAGTATTTTTATGCCTGTTATGTACATATATCACAAATAAAATACGAAAATGCAAGGCTGTTCCAGTAAGCATATTTTACTATTTAAAACATTATTTCCTGCATTTTACCTTTTCCCGCATTTTACACTGTTTCACTGAAGTCCCTTGAAAAGTGTAAAAACGGGGTTCTAATGTAATAACATATCCAGGGTGTCTACTGCATCAGGAATCTTAAAAAACCGGGAAATATCCAAAATTTTTGTCCATCTTTAAAAAATCTGGAAAAACCCAGGGATTTTATTTTTACGTCTTGATTTTATTTGCAGTATTTTAAGTAACCTGTTGGAATCAGCCCGATGTATTAATTTGATTAATTTTATCATGGCCACGAGAATATTCTAAAGGCAATAAGTTGTCATCACTTCTTCAAACATGGCACAACACATACTGTAATTATTTTTCCCATTTTTTGTACACTTAAAGTACCAGATGCTATAGCTTCCGAGAACAGAGTGTGCTTTCTTATTTCTTAAGTTCTTTGACATGCTTCTGGAGTTTGTTGCGAGAGTCTTCCATATTGTTTTGTTTCGTTTCGTTATATTTGCGTAGCTTTGTGAGTGTAAAAAGAGTTTTCTTTCTCAGTGCGTTTTTTTCTACCAATCACCTGCACCAGCCAGGCAGTAAATTCCACATAAAGAAATTAATTTTTGAAGGCACCGTATATGATACAAATAAACTGAGTTTGTTGTGGATTACATAAAAATGTTGTTGACTAGATATAATCCACTGTATAAGTTGGAGTTTTCGTGGGTTCACGCTGATCCAAAATCTGAAATATCTGGATATTGTTCATGGTGCTGTAAAAGCATAAATACAGGATCAGTGGAAGAACCGCACTCCGGAGTCATACTAGATCAAATTGGCATAAGCAGTATATTGATACTGAAACAAAAACTATGAAATTAAACATATTTTTCCAACAGTCTTCCTTAAAAAAGGAGATAAATGCAGAGAGGAGTGTTACTGGTGAATATATATATATATATATATATATATATATATATATATATATATATATATATATATATATATATATATATATATAGTATAAAATAAAGATTTTTGACTTACCTAAAGTACAGGCTTGTCGATAGACACACGAAACACACAAAAACACACAACCATTCGAGCTTTCGCCACCAGTGGTGGCTTCTTCGGGAAAAAGAGGGAGGAAGGAGAGGAGAAAGGGAAGAATACGGGTTTTAAGGAAGTGGAAAAGGAGTCATTCCAATCCCAGGAGTGGAAGGACTTACCTTAGGGGAAAAAAAGGAAGGTAAACAAATACACACACACTCAGGCATATCTAAACGCAAACACACCTAGACAGACATTTATATATATAAGAAATAGAAAAGAGATGACTTACCAAAAGGACCGGCTCGTCGATAGAAACAAATAAAATCACACACAAACACACGTACAAGCTTTTGCCACCACTGGCAGCTTCTTTAGGAAAAAGAGGAAAAAAGGGGAGGAAAAAGGGAAGGATATGGGTTTTAAGGAAGTGGAAAAAGAGTGATTCCAATCCCAGGAGTGGAAGGACTTACCTTAGGGGGGGAAAAGGAAGGTAAACAAATACACACACACTCAGACATATCGAAACGCAAACACACCTAGACAGACATTTGTAAAAAGCAATGAAGTTGGACAGTGATACCAATTGAGGCAGAGGCTCTGTCCACAGAACCGAGGCAAATATGTTAAAGACGGTAGGCGGGAATTTGAATTAGCGGAGACATTTGTCTGTCTAGGTGTGTTTGCGTTTCGATATGTCTGAGTGTGTGTGTATTTGTTTACCTTCCTTTTTTTGCCCTAAGGTAAGTCCTTCCACTCCTGGGATTGGAATGACTCCTTTTCCACTTCCTTAAAACCCATATCCTTCCCTTTTTCCTCCCCTTTTTTCCTCTTTTTCCTGAAGAAGCTGCCAGTGGTGGCGAAAGCTTGTATGTGTGTTTGTGTGTGATTTTATTTGGTTCTAACGACGAGCCGGTCCTTTTGGTAAGACATCTCTTTTCTATTTTTTATTTTTGTTTATCCCACTGGGAAAGTTTCCCTCTAATAAAAAATTTATCTGATTGCTATTGTATAAGGTTCATTGTTCCAATACATATATTTTTTTTTGCAGAAGGCAAAGAATCATCATTGACGAAAGTATCCACTTCCCAACCAGGAAATCTATCTGAAGCACCAACACCAGCGAAACAGTTAGGAAGTGGACTGAACAAATTTGTGTTAGGGGAAAATGGTACAAAGGCCGAAATTTTGTGGTGTTTAACAGCAGTTGAAAAAGATTTCTCCTTCTGAAGTGCAGCAGAAGCACCAAGACAGCAAAATTGCAACAAAAATGCAATTAAAAAAGGACAAATTAGCATATACAATGATGCGTGGTTTATGCCCATACTTTCAAAAACAAATTGCAGCAGATATCGAAAAAAGTGTTTTTTTTTTATAGTAGTTGGTTTTGATGAAAGTTTAAATAAGGTGTCCCAGCACCAACAAATGGATGTTCTAGTACGTTATTGCAAAGAGAAACTTGTGCAGGTACTAACGAGGTATTAATCATCAGTTTTTCTGAACAGCACTACAGCAAGTGATCTGAAAAAAAAATGCATTAAAAAAGAATTAGGAGAAGTTAAAAATAAATTTTCTATGGATGGTAAAGCAGTGAACTTGAAGGTTTGAAGAGAACTGAATACTGAATTACAGGATATAAATCCTACTAGTACTACTCTCCTTGATATAGGTAGTTGTGGCTTGCATGTGGTTCATGGTGCTTTTAAAGATGGTATGAAAGCTACACACTGGAAACTAAACGAATTTTTGACTAGCTTGTATTTTCTGTTCAAAGATTCCCCATCAAGAAGAGGACACTTCATGCTCAATACACATTGTGACATGTTTCCTGTAAAGTTCTGTTCTGTTCAATGGGTGGAAAATGTGAATGTAGCCACTCAAGCAAATTTAATACTATTTTCCTTGAAAACATGGGTTGAAATTGTTGAGAGGGAACAAATGTAATAACAATTTCAAACTTGGCTCAAGTGCTGTTAAATCCAAACTTCTCTTAGCAAAGTTATCTATTTTTATTACAGTTGCAACTTTAGTTGAACCCTTCTTGACGTACTTTCAATCAGAAAATCCAGTGTCACCTTTCCTTTACAGAGAACTTATGCATTTGGTAACAAATGTAATGGATAGAGTAGTTAGAAAAGGTGTTAAAAAATACAACTTCACTATCAAAAGTTGATCTTTCATGAAATCAACACATTTTACATGACAAAGTTATAGACTTAGGTTTTCAAACTAATCATGCTTTAAAAACCAAAGTGAAGAATTTGCCAGATGTACAACTGTTACATTTTTGAAATGAGTGCCATGAAGCATATTTGGCCATTCTTAAAAATTGATGGATAGATCTCCTCTGTCTTTTAAGTTGACGAGGGCCGTATCTTGTCTTGACCCACGTATTATAGCTGAACAGCCTGCAATAGCTGAGCAACGCCTTGTGTCCTATTTAGATATTTTAAGTTGCCAGAAGCAGTGGCTCTTGGGATCTAAAGCAGACAAGATAAAGCAAGAATATAAGGATATCTGCAAACTGCCTGGTGCAGCTGAAGCAATAAAGAAATTTAATTCGGACACACTGAGACTTGATAAATTCTGGTTTTCTCTCATTGCAGACTCGCCAAAGCCTTGTGCAGATTTCCTTTCATTTGTGAAAATGATATTGATTCATTTTCATGGAAATGCTGCCCTTGAAAGAGGTTTCTCCCTTAATTCAGGTTGTTTAGTGGACAATCAACATGAGAAAAGTTTTGTTACTTTGCGGGTTGTTCACGATGCTATACATAATGCTGGTGGTGAGCAGTGCGTTTCAATCTCTAAGAACCTCATCCACGCTGCATGAAATGTGCATTCCAAGTACATGGAATTTATGAAGAAGAAAGAAGATGATGAGAAAGACAAGACAGAAGCACAAGAAAGGCAAAAAAGACTATTAAAGGGGAAAAAAGAATTAGAAGTGAAAAGACAAAAAAATTCTACAAGAAGCAGCAGCTAAAGCAGCCGAAATAGATGCAGAAATTAAGGCTCTACCAAAAAAATGTGTCTCCAAATGATTTATATATGTGTGAAAAAAAATACAATTAAGTGAATGGACTAATTTAAAATATTTAAGGGCTAGACTTATAGCTATCAAAAATAGCTGTGTAATACAAATAAAAAAATGGCCTACATGTCAAGTGAAAACCATAGTGTTTCTTAAATAGGAAGACAATTGTCCTTTTACTAAATTAATTGAGAATTTTTTTTTTTTTCATTTGGACAGGAAGATTCACCATATCTTTTGAATTGAAGAGATAAGGCAGCCTAACTAAATTATCTTTGTAACAGTATGTATGCAACAATTTTTGCATCTAGAAACATTTAAATACCATAATATGTAACAATTCTGCTTATTGCAAAATGTACTGTAATACTTTTTTGAAAAGTTTACAGAATATTTTGATATATCCCATTACTTAACCTTTTGTAGCTACATTTTACAAACATTTTTATAAAGTAAGATTTCTCTAAGCTTGTATGTTCTAGTAACAACATGAAAGTAATAACTTGGATCATACTAAGAAACACCCCTTTATGAACCTGGAAAAATCTTTTATAATGTTCATTGTGTCTCCAAATGAGTGCAGCATTTGATAGGATTAAAATTCTTGTTGACTAACAAAATATACATCATCTTAAAAATGGAAAAAAAAAAAAAAAAAAACATGAATTTGAAATTTGGTTTTGAGTAGACACCCTGATATCAACGTTGCCAAGGCTCTCTAATTGCGGAATAAGACCTGAGCAATGAACATTAATGGGAATGATCTTGCCTTGTATCTCAGGCACAGATGCTATAAACATCCACCAATAAATCATTGTCCAGAGACATATTTTGTCTCAAGGTATATCAAAGATATAAATCTGAAGTAGTATATATTTTTGATATATATAAAAAATAGGTGTGATTTACTTACCAGGCGAAAGAGCACTGGTACATAGACAGAAACATAAATAAAAAAAATAAAACACACACACACACACACACACACACACACACACACACACACACAACAAACAAATGCTGAGCTTTCGCAACCTTGGGTTGCTTCTTCAGAAAGAGCAAGGAAGGAGAGAGAAAAGGAAAGGATGAGGGTTTTAAGGCAGTGGGTAAGGAGTCATTCCAATTCCAGGAGAGGAAAGTCTTATGGTTGCGAAAGCTCAGCATTTGCGTGTGTGTGTGTGTGTGTGTGTGTGTGTGTGTGTTGTCCTGCTAGGAATTTTTTCCTCTATAATAGAAGTATATTGATGCGTATACAAGGCAGAATCGTTCCCATTAATGTTTGTTGCTGGGGTGTTATTCCACTATTGGAGAGCCTTGGCAACATTGATATGTATTTATTTCAGGGAACATGAGGCAGGATTGAAGTTTGTGTTGTGAAAGGAGACGTGCCTTAAGACAATCCATACAGTCGCTTTATCTATTAAGTCAAGATGGCTTAGTGGTATAACACCTGCCTAGTAAGCAGGAGGTCCTGGGTTCGAATTACGGCCATGGCACAAATTTTAATTCAATGCCTCTCTTTCAGATTTGTATCTTTAATACAATCTTCATTCACTTGTTCTAGACCGCACAATAGATTTCACTTAACCCTTTCATTCCTAGTATTGTTCCTAGACAACACTACATTAAATCCTGCTACAAAAGTATTATGTGTATCAATCCTTAAATACACATTGTTGTTGAGGAGTAACATGCTTCTAAAACAATATTTTCAGAGATATTAATCCCTCCAATTTGGAGGTTATGTTAAGTTGCTGTGTATGTGTGGTTATGAGTGTATTATGTGCGTGAGTTATTTTATTTTATATTAGTACTAGCTTATATGCCTGTGCATCGCAACAGTTGTTGAAGGAGAGTCTGTGTGTATCATAGTTGTTTAGGTTTCCAGACCTCAGTCAGTAAAAACAGAATCCTTGTTGGATCACTATGTCAATAAATCCAGTTGTCCTAGCCAAGATGTCAAATTTAAGTAAAAGTCATTGTCCGAAATTATGTATCTTCATAAAGATTTTGATACAAAAAGTGAATCATGCCAAAAGAAGCAAAGAAATGTCGTTAAGTATTTAATACACAAAGAGAAATCAGTAACACTATGTTTAATGTTTATTCGTATTCGTAGACATAAGATTGCTTAATTCTATCACAGACGTTCGCTTTCTTGATGTACTACCCCATACTCATTATACAGCAGTGATGTTTATTAGTTCTTTTGTGCACTACAGTGCCTGTATCACATGTTTCCTGAATTACGCATTCCATACTACAAGCATAACCCACATCTAAAACAATTTCCCTTAAGAAGTTGCTCCATGCAAAACCGTGAAGTAGTTTAGGAGATTAGGTATTTCTAATAGAGGAACAGACATTAACTGAAAATACATAAGATTGCAATGTATCTTTTTTCCGCCTCTCTGTTGCCCCAATCTTAGCTCAAATTTCCTGTGAAAACAGTTTGAAAATGTGTCTGTAGTTTCTCTCTCTCTCTTTTTTTTAATATGTTTGCGAAACGTGTTAGAAATAGGCATATCTTTATGAATATGATGTAGCTTAGATCATACATCAGTTATATTCGCCATTTAAAACATTTATTTCGTGATCATTCATATCTCTCAAAAATGGGCTGAGGCATGGAAAGCTGAACTATAATAAGTATTTCCTTGATGAAGTAGAAATATCACTGACAATAATTATTATTCTTACGGTTGGCTCTAACATATACGTTAGACTGTGACTATATGGAATAAAGACGGCGAGGATTGCATCAGTTTTATATTCATTGCATTGAATCATATTTCATACAACATAGCAACCAAGAAAATGATTTTCAGAAATATGGTAAATTTGAAAAGTCAAAGAGTAAGTAGTATTTTCAATGGTTAATAATCCAATCGCTGCCCCGAACTTCACACAACACCCGCAGCGCTATCTATTAGTTCTTTGCTGCATTACGCCGTTCTTTCCAAGCATGAAATAAACCTAAAACTTCAAATTACAATATCTTTTACTTTCATGATCTGATTTTGATAAAATGAAGCCTATATGTTGCCCCAGGATATAATCTTTTTATTTGTGATACCCCCATGAATGTTCATTTAGTACTTTTGGAGTTAACTCTCTACAAATAGATACATGTGATTGCTTTCAGAGAAATATTGAAATTGTGATATCTTACTTTTTCTGATCCGATTTTGTGAAATGAAGCGTTTCTGTAACTGCAAGATACCCTCACGTTTCCTGTGAAAAATGCCTGAAAATTCGTCTATCAGTTTTGGAGATCAAAGAGATAGATAGACATGACGGTTGTCGGTGAAAAACTTTAAATTGTGATGTTCTTCTTTCCATGATCCGATTTTTATGAAACTAAGCTTATATGTTGTCCCAAGGTACGCTGCAGTTACCATACCTGTGAAAAATCCCATGCGAATTCATGAACTAGTTTTGGAGAAGTGGTTTCTAATAGATGATCAGACGACAGACATGACGGTCTATGAAAACTCTGCGTGATTATATTTTGATGAAATCATGCCTAGATCCTGAACCAATCTTTGCTAATGTTTCCTGTGAAAACCGCATGAAAATTCGTGCAGTAGTTTTGAAGATTGAAGCGAACAGTGACAGCCCTGCATTTACAGATTTATTTTTAGTATAGATACGTTGTACAATTGTAAAATTTTGCAGGAATATTTTGTTTTGTATAAGTGTTACATGTCGGTAAAATCTGTTGCGAATATGGTTAGTAGTAAAGAAGTAATAGATTATAACTTGATGCTTGATGGGGCGGTATTCCATGAACATTACTCTTTACGTCCTCATATCTCATGAACTACTTGTTGTACTGTGATACAAATTTGAATGTACATTCAGCTTTAAGTGTGTATTCTGTCTGCAAGATTTCCTGCGAGTACAATTGGTAGTGTAGAAATTATAAATTGTAACGTTATACCAAATGCCATAGTTTTGCTTCATAAACAGCGAAAGAGTAGTAAGCGAGAAACTTTTTTCTTTTCATTATTTTGTCTGTGAGAAAAAGTTTAATAAATGTTTGAAATTATGTTTAAAGTTTGTTGCAAGTCGCCAAGTATTGTCATTCTTATACAGTGTATTTATAAAGTCTCGACACATTATGTAGCAGTTTTTTGCGATTCTTATTGTTCATGACATTATATCTCCTGAACCATGTGTTGTACGTTGCTCGTACTCATACAGCAGTTGTTACCTCATGTACGAAATATGTGTGCCAAATTTGGGTGTAATTGGTCCAGTGGTTTAGGAGATAATGTGCAGCATTGTCGTTTGACGGAGCAGTTTTTTTGCACATCTCATTGTTTATGACGTCATATCTCCTTACGTATGTGTCTTAGGTGATTCTTAACCTGACAGCGATTGTTGCCTGATATTAAGGAACATGTGTACCAAGTTTGGTTGAAATCGGTCCAGTAGTTTAGAAGGAGATCTGGAACATACATACATAAATAAACACATACAGCTTATTTTATAAGATGTAAGATAAGATTTTCATTTCTTTGGTGCTGTGGGTAGATTATGTTAATTTATTGATATGGCAGTACTAACAATCAACAAAATAATGTCGGAAGTAAGAATATACCTCGAAACTACTGTGTGTGTGTGTGTGTGTGTGTGTGTGTGTGTGTGTGTTGGGGGGGGGGGGTATTGTGCATGAAAAACATGATATTGACATCTCTTCTGTCCTTCTGGCTGTCACCAAGTTGTTCTGACTGCAGCCTGCGCCCAGGGGCTTGTGCTAGCAGTGTCTGGGCTGTTCTGCCTGTCCTTGAAGTCATTTAGTCATTTGGTGTTTTCCTCTTATTAATCAGTTTCAGAGTTGGTTCCCAAGCCTTACTAAGGATGTAACCATTATCTCAATTGACCAGTGGTTCAGTTCTTATATAGTAATTTTTTTTAGACAAAAGTTTCTGCCCATGCATCAGCATGGCTTTAGGAAGCATCAATCGTGTGACTCCCAGCTTGCCCTGTTCTCTCACGACATCTTGCGTGCTATGGATGAAGAGCAACAGGCAGACTGCATATTTCTTGATTTTTGAAAGGCATTTGACACAACACTGCACTACAGACTGCTAATGAAGGTACGAGCTTATGGAATATGTACCGAAATATGTGAGTGGCAAGTGTTCATCGGAGTCATAGCTTCATCAGGTGTGCCCAAAGGAAGTGTGATAGGACCACTAGTATTTTCTATCTATATAAATGATCTGACAGAGTGAGTGAGTTGCAATCTGCGGCTGTTTGCTGATGATGCTGTAGTGTACAAGAGGATGTCATCATTGAATGACTGTAGTAGGAAGCAGGATGACTTGGACCAAATTTCTAGGTAGTTTGGAGGAACGGCATCTAGTGCTAAACGTAGAAAAATGTAAGGTGATGCAGATCAGTAGGAGAAACAGTCCCATAATGTTGAAATACAGCTTTAGTAGTGTGCTGCTTGACAGTCACATCAAATAAATACCTAAGGGTAATGCTTCACAGCAATATGAAATGGAACAAGCATATAAGGACAGTTGTGGGGAAGGCAAATGGTCGACTTATCTGCATTGGGATAATTTTGGGAAGGTGTGATTCATCTGTAAAGGAGACCACATATAAAATAATTTATTGCCCTGTCTTGAATATTGCTCAAGTGTTTGGGATCCCCACTAGATCAGTTTCAAGGAGGACCTAGAGGCAGTTCAGAGGCGGGCGGCTAGATTTGTAACTGGTTAATTCATTCAATGCATGAGTGTTACTGAAATGCTTCAGTAATTCAACGGTGAGTCGCTGGAGGGAAGTCGGCGTTCTTATTGAGAAGCACTGTGAAAAAAAAAAAAAAAATGGAGGGCCAGAATTTGAGGCGAACTGCAGAATGATTCTACTACCGCCGACCTTTATTTCATGTACAGATCACAAGGTGAGAGAGATGTCTTGTACAGATGCATACAAGTATTCAAGTGTTTTTTTTTTTTTTTGTTTTTTTTTTTTTTTTTTCTCTCCCTCATTCTATATGGGAGTGGAAAAGGAAAGTAAGTAACTAGTAGTGGTGTGGAGTACCCTCCGCCACACACTTTGGATGAAGTGTGGAGTATGTATGTAGATTAGAGGTCTGCAAATTGCCGGTTTCGCTCGCTCGCACTCGGTCGAGTGCGCAACGCTCGGCGGTGGCGCGCCGAGTGTGTTACGCTCGCAGCGAGCGTGTTGACACTCGAACCAGGCTGCGTGAGGCGGGGCGGCAGAGGCCGCACAGCGTAGTGCTGCCGCTGTACTCACAAGGAATTTTTATGAAATTTGCTTATGTTATAATACTTGAAAAACTATGGTACACGTATTTTTTTTAGCTGCAGAGAAGCATATTTAAGGGGTGAAACGGTCCCTCCAAAATTGTCGCTAAAATAGAAACATGGCGAAAACTTAGAGACTAGAGAAGCGATTTTAATGATGTTTGGTATGAAAGTATCTTTTGATAAAAGACAATTTCAATAGTTTCAACATCGATAAAATCAAAATAATTTTTTGAGCTGTCCCCCTATTCTCACTCCTCCTGCAATGTACCTAGGGCGATCTCTTATCAAGACACAGAAGAAAGCGAGGATCCTATATATTGCACAAAAGCACGCATACATTCTTTGTTATGTAGATAAGAAAGACGACAGTGGCAGTGGGAGATATATGAATGTTGCAACTGGAAAAATTCCCGTTAAGGACTCACTCGGAAAAGCTAGAGGTGCAGCAACCACGCACAGTGCCAAAATGCTACGGAAATATATATTAACGAGGTGCAACAGAGAGAGAGAGAGAGATGCACAAAACTAACCTAAAGGGTGTACATCAATATTGTGTATTTAATATCAATATAAAAGACGGAAAAAGTATTCCAGGACTTGAGAGTGGAGGAACGGTCGGGGGTTCGAATCCCCTCTCGGGCATGGATATTTGTGCCGTCCTTAGGATTAGCTAGTTCATAAGTAGTTTGTAAGTTTAGGGACTGATGCCCCCTAGTTAAGTCCCATAGGCTCTACAAACATTTGAACATTTTTTTGAAGAGGAATGGATATAAAATACAATCACTTCCTCGTTAAGACGACAAGTAACACCTACCACTAAACAGGCACTAACAGTACGCAAAATGGGAACAAGAAAGAAAGATCCTGGAAAATTCATTTAGTAAATGATCTTAGCACAGAAACTTTTGTTAATCACGCATAATAACATGTATGGTAAAGTAGAAAATGCGAAACTGAATGGCTAGTTCAACTGGATCGAGAGAACAGCTTTCGAAGCACTCGGGAAAGGAAAACATTCCAAATTTCTCAGTCAGGATGAATTCTCAAGCATTTAGTTTGCTCCCGACACTCGCCTTGCATTGGAATGGCGCTGCGGTGGGCGACCAAGTGGCGAGCGGGCAGTGTGGACGGTCGGGCCGGTTGAGCGTGCCCCGCTCGAACGAGCGAGGAAAAAGTCGAGCGCAGCCACACGCCATGCCGCAAGCTGCAGTACCGACACCTGTCGGACTGTCATAGAACGACGTGTATCATGCGATTCGAGCGAGCAACCGAGCGAGGTGCAGACCTCTAATGTAGATATAGATCTCGAGGGATTCATTAATGACACAATCCCAGTAGGCAGACATCTGTGTCAGAACCTTCGTCTGATTGTTAACCATTCAGTGTATTTCTGAAAAGCAATTGTTCAGGGATAGTTGACTTGTTGGGCTGCTATAGTCTTGCATGCCTTTGATGTTCTCTTCAATAATATTCGATTGTATGCACTGTTTCACCTATGTAAGTCATGCCACATTCGCAGGGAAGCCTATAGACTTCTGATTTTCATAGTCCAAGATTGTCCTTGTGACATTACCAAGCAGTGCTTGTGTATTAACGGGTGGATGGAAGACCCTCTTCACTTGATGTTTATGAAGAATTTGACCTATCTTGTCAGATAATGCATGATAGAAAGGAATAAATTCTATGGCCCTATCCTGTTGAGGTTCCTCTTCTGTTTCCTCCAGATGTACACTCGGTGTGGGACACTGAGCTCTCCGAATTCGATTCTCTGTGTAGCCATTTTTTCAGAAACTGATCTCAAATGCTCAAGATCTTGTGTAAGGTTTCTTCTCAGAGAGCATGCAAGCCCATTGAAGCAATGGTTTGAGTGCACCA
The DNA here is from genome assembly GCA_026315105.1 of Locusta migratoria. NCBI lineage: Eukaryota > Metazoa > Arthropoda > Insecta > Orthoptera > Acrididae > Locusta > Locusta migratoria. The sequence goes on along the minus strand of CM048747.1, from coordinate 197,099,240 downwards.
TTCCTTTCTGTTGGGTGGTGGCTGTTTGCATGGTCAGTGTGCATCTTCTTAAGTTATGTGCTGTGACCCAATGTGCCTTCTGATCTTTTAGTGAGGACATTAGGAAGGGGAGTGCACCATCCACTTGGACTTTCAAAGTAAATTCGATATTCCTGTGTATGGCATTGAGATGTGTGAGGAAATCATTCAGCTTGTCTCTGCCATGTGGCCATATGATGTGGGTGTCATCATCATAGCAGAAGAAAATGTAGGTTTCAACTCCATTGAATCCAGAGCTTCATCCTCTAAGTGTTTCATAAATAAGTTGGTGACATCTGGTGAATTCCCCATGGATGCTCTTTCCATCTGTTTGTACTAACCACTGTTGAAGAGAAATTTTGTTGAGTCGTGGCCACCTTGGTGCTCAGATGGCAAAGACTACCAAATCCACTGGTTAGTCCCTCAACCATTAGGGGTAAAACCCAATGGGGCCCTGAGCAAGTAAGGCTAGCAACCTGCTTCCCAGGTACTTCAATATCATGCTGGCAAGAATCAGAGCAAAATGCCTCGGACCTTTGGAGGTGATGGAGTCCCACCTCCAATTGACAGACCAGGGACTCCTCAGATACAACTTGGCAAACGATCTGGAATGGGATGAGGAGCTATTGATATCAATGGGGATTACAATCGGAAGAAGGTAGAGCTGGCGGAGGCTTCAAGTAAGATGGGGTTAGATGTTTTAGCTGTTAGTGATGTTAGAGTAAGGGGAGAAAAAGAGGATGAAGTCGGAGAATACAAGGTCTAGCTGTCAGGAGTTAAAGTAGGATTTTACATCATGAAAGCAACTGAACCCAGCATAATTGCAATAAGGTATGTAAATGAATGACTGATGTGGATAGATTTGGCCATCTCCAGTAAGAAAATTAGGATTGCGGCAGTGTATTCACCCTGTGAAGTGATAGATCAAGATGAGATGGACAGATTTTACAACGCACTTAGTGATGTAGTTGTTAGAGCGAAGGATAGGGATAGTGTTTTACTCATGGGTGATTTCAACGCCAGGATAGGAAATCGAACAGAAGGTTATGAAAAGGTTATGGGTAAGTTTGGAGAGGATATGTAGGCCAACAGGAATGGGAAACGGCTCTTGGATTTCTGTTCTAGTATGGGCTTAGTTATCACAAACTCCTCCTTTAAGCATAAGGACATTCACCACTATACGTGGGAAGGAAGGGTAACCAGATCTATCATTGACTATATAATAACAGACCAGGAATTCAGGAAGACAGTCAAGGACACACGTGTTTTTAGGGGGTTCTTTGATGATACTGATCATTATTTAATCTGCAGTGAAATTGGTTTTGTGAGGCCAAAAGAGCAGAAAGTCAGGTCCATGTGTAGAAGGATAAGAGTGGAGAAGCTTCAACACAAGGAAATTAGGCTCAAATACATAACAATGATCTCGGAAAGGTACCAGTTAGTTGAATGTAATGATTTACAGTCACTGGAAGAGGAAGGGTCAAGGTACAGGGACACACTACTGGAAGAAGCTAGAGAATGTCTTGGAACAGTAGTGTGTAAAGGTAGGAAAAAGCAGACAGCCTGGTGGAATGACACAGTCAAGGCAGCCTGTAAAAAGAAAAAGAAGGCATATCAAAAATGGCTCCTTACTAGAAATCAGCAGACAGAGAAAGTTATGTTTAAGAAAGAAACAAAGCCAAATGGATAATTGCAGAATCCAAGCAGAAATCATGGGAAGACTTTGTAAACAAGCTAGAATCTCTGGGCCAAGCCACTGGAAAACCATTTTGGAGCGTAATTAGCAATCTTGAAAGGGAGGGAAGAGGGAATTAACAAGTGTTTTGGACAGGTCAGGAAAACTGCTAGTCAATCCTGTGGATGCCTTGGGCAGATGGAGGGAATATTTTGAAGAATTGCTCAATATAGGTGAAACGTTCAATGATGTATCAGATTTTCAGGTAGAATGGGATAGGAACGACGATGGAAGCAGGATCTCATTTGAGGAAGTGGAGAAAATGGTCAGTAGATTACAGTGCAATAAAGCGGTTGGGGTGGATGAAATTAAGCCGGAACTTGTGAAATACAGTGGAATATCAGGTCTCAAATGGTTACACAAGATAATTGAAAAGGCGTGGGAATTGGGACAGGTTCCGTCTGACTGGACGAAAGCGGTAATCACGCCAATTTTCAAACATGGAAACAGAAAAGATTGCAACTATCGAGGTAACTCTTTAATTAGCATTGTAGGCAAAATATTCTCAGGTATTGTTGAAAGGAGAGTGCGAGTATTAATTGAGGACAAGTTAGTGTGGATTTACGCCTCTTAGAGGCTGTCAGGACCAGATCTTTAGCTTACAGCAGGTAATGGAAAAGTGCTATGAGTGGAACATGGAATTGAATCTATGTTTCATAGATCTGGAAAAGGCTTATGACCGTGTTCCTAGGAGGAAGCTACTGTCGGCTCTTCAAGATTATGGTATAGGAGGCAAACTTCTGTAGCCAATTAAAGGGCTTTACATAGACTGTCAGGCAGCAGATAGAGTAGATGGCAAATTAAGCTCATGGTTCAGGGTAGTTTCAGGGGTAAGATAAGGCTGTAACCTGTCACCACTGTCGTTCATACTATTCATGGATCACATGTTGAAAACAGTAGACTGACAGGGTGGGATTAAAGTAGGTGAAAACAAAATAAGCAGTCTCACATATGCGGATGACTTAGTTGTAATGGCCAATTCAATTGAAAGGTTGCAAACTAATATTTCAGAGCTCGATTAGAGGTGCAAGCATCTCCAAAACGAAAGTAATGTCTGTGGAAAAGAGATTCAAACAGATTGAGTGCCAAATAGGAGGAACAAAGTTAGAACAGGTAGACAGTTTCAAGTACCTAGGATGTATTTTCTCACAGGATGGCAACATAGCAAAAGAACTGGAATTGAGATGTAGCAAAGCTAATGCAGTGAGTGCTCAGCTAAGAACTACTCTCTTCTGCAAGAAGCAAGTAAGTACCAAGACTACGTTAGCAGTGCATCGCTCTATCTTTCGACCAACTTTGTTGTATGGGACTGAAAGTTGGGTGGATACCGATTACCTTATTCATAAGGTAGAGGTTACAGATATGAAAGTAGCAAGAATGATTGCAGGTACCAATAGATGGGAACAATGACAGTAGGGTGTCCATTATGAGGAAATCAGAGAAAAACTGGGAATGAACACCATAGATGAAGCAGTTAGAGCGAACAGACTGAGATGGTGGGATCATAATACACGCATGGGAGAAGCAAGGTTACCTAAGAGACTCATGAGCTCATCAGTGGAGGGTAAGAGGAGTCGAGGTAGTCCAAGAAGAAAGTACTTAGATTGGGTGCAGAATGATTTTGAAGTAAAAGGCATAACATCAGACGAGGCATCAATGTTAGCATTGAATAGGGGATCATAGAGGAATTTTATTAGAGGTACTATGCTCCAGACTGAACGCTGAAAGGCAGAATGAGTCTCTAATAATGATGATGATGATGACATATTACTTGTAAAGTAGGATTTACCAGTATCTGTATTATACACTACATTGACCTGAAATGTCCTAAATGCAATCACATCTCTGTTATTAAAACTTTCCAAACCAGATACTGCTTTAATGAACAACAGCAACAGTTATCCATCCATTACCATGACCAGCAGTACCTGCATTAGTAACAGTAAAATTCAAAACATATCCACAAAACACAGATGAACCTTGAAGTATTACTTGAGCACCTAATCCTGACAATTTACTAATCTTAATATTATCAATAGCCTTGTACACAGGAAGATGCGAATGCATTGTTCTCCTTCTATAAGGTGGCATTTCTTAACAAGTTCCTTAACTCCTTCAATCGTAAAGCCATGCTCAGGAAATACATGGGGGTCAGGACGTGCCTAAAGTGTTTGGTCGTCACTGTTGTTGTTGTTGTCGTCGTCCTCAGTCTGCATACTGGTTTGATGCAGCTCTCCATGCTGCCCTGTCCTGAGCAAGACTCTTCATCTGATAATAAGTTTGGTAACCTACATCTTTTTGAATCTGCATATTGTATTCGTCCCTCGGTCTGCCTCTACGATTTTTACCCCATACACTTCCCTCTAATGCTAAGTTTACGATTCCTTGATGTCTCAGAATGTGTCCCACCAATCTATCCCTTCTCTTAGTCAGGATATGCCAGAAACTTCTTTTCTCCCCTGTTCGGTTAAGCACCTCCTCATTAGTTACGTGTTCTACCCATCTAATTTTCATCATTCATCTGTAGCGCCACATTTTGAAAGCTTCTATCATCCTTTTGTCTGAAGTTCTTATTGTCCATGTTTCACTTCTGTACAATGCAATATTCCAGACAAATGCTTTCAGAAAGGACTTCCTAACATTTAAACTAATATTGGATGTCAACAAATTTCACTTCTTCAGAAACACTTTTTTTCCCATAGCCATTCTGCATTTTATTTCTTATCTACTTCAGTCATCAGAAGTTATCTTGCTACCCAAATAACAAAACTCATCTACTACTTTTATTGTCTCATTACATAATCTGATTCCTTCAGCATTGCACGATTTTCTGATGCTACATTCCATTATCCTTGTTTTACTCTTGTTGATGCTCTTTTCAAGACATTGTCCATTCCATTCAGTTGCTCTTCCAGATCCTTGGTGGTCTCTGACAGAATTACTATACCATTGGCAAACCACAATGTTTTTATTTCTTCACCCTGAACTTTAATTTCCTCTCCAAATCTTTCCTTGCAGTCCTTCACTGCTTGCTCAATGTACAGATTGAACAACATCGGGGAAAGGCTACAACCCTGTCTTACTCCCTTCCCAACCTTTGTGTCTCTTTCATGCCTTCAAGTCTAATAACTGCTGTCTGATTTTTGTATAAGTTGAATATAACTCTTTGCTCCCTATATTTTACCCATGCTACCTTCAGAATTTTAAAGAGTGTATTCCGGTCGACATTGTCAAAAGCTTTCTCGAAATCTACAAATGCTAAAAATGTACGTTTCCCTTTCCTTAGCCTATCCTCTAAGATTAGTCGTAATGTGAGTATTGCCCCCCATGTTCCTACATTTCTCCTAATTCCAAACTGATTTTCCATAAGGTTGCATCCCACAAGTTTTTCCATTTGTCTGTAAATAATTTGTGTCAGTGTTTTGCAACCATGACTTATTAAATTGATAGTTCTGTAATTTTCACATTTGTCTGCACTTGCTTTCTTTGTAAATGGAATTACAATATTCTTCTTTTAGTCTGAGGGTATTTTCCCTGTCTCATATATCGTACGTTCTAGGTGCGACAATTTCTTCATGACTGGCTCTCCTAACAATATCAGCAGTTCAGACAGAATATCATCTACTCCAGCAGCCTTGTTTCTACTCCAATCTTTCAGTGCTCTGTCAAATTCCTCTCACAGTATAGTATCTCCTCTTCATCTAGTTCATCTTCTATTTCTAGAATACTTCCGTCAAGTTTATTTCCTTTGTACAGGCCTTCTATATATTCCTTCCACCTTTCAGCTTTCCCGGCTTTGCTTAGTACTGGTTTTCCGTCCGAGTTCTTGATATTCATACTGTTGCTTTTGTAGTCTCCAAATGTCTCTTTTATTTTCCTGGTTATACATTCTTCTACGGTTCTGCATTTGTCCTCTAGCCACTCCTGCTTAGCCAGTCTGCACTTCCTGTCAATTTCATTTTTCAGATGTTTGCACTCCCTTTTTCCTGCTTCACTTGTTGCATTTTTATATTCTCTCCTCTCATCAATTAAGCTCAGTATATTCTGTGTTATCCAGGGATTTCTATTAGTCCTTCTGCCTATATGATCCTCTGCTGCTTTCACTACTCTATCTCTCAGAGCTACCCATTCTTCTTCTTCTGTATTACTTTCCTCCATTTCAGCCAATCCTTGCCTAATGCTCCCTCTGAAACTCTCAACCACCTCTGGTTCCTTCAATTTGTCAAGGTTCCATCTCCTAACTTTTCTACCTTACTGCAGTTAATAACCAATAAGCTATGGTCAGTGTCTATATCTGCCTCTGGATATGTCTTACAGTTTAAAACTTGGTTCCTAAATCTATTTCTTACCATCATAAAGTCAATCTGGTATCTTCCAGTGTCTCCTGGTCTCTTCCACATATACAGCCTTCTTTCATGATGTTTAAACCAAGTGTTGGTGATCATTAAATTGTGCTCTGCAAAGAATTCTACCAAGCGATCTCCTCTTTCATTCGTTTTTCCCAGTCCATATTCACCTATTACATTTCATTCTCTTCCTTTTCCTACTACCGAGTTACAGTCCCCCATTACAATCAAGTTTTCGTCTCCCATAATTTTCTGAATAATTTATTTTATCCACTCATACATTTGTTCGATATCCTCATCATCGGCAGAGCTAGTTGGCATGTAAACTTGTACTACTGTGGTCGGTGTTGGCTTTGTGTCTATCTTTGCTATGATAATGCCTTCACTATGCTTCTTGAAATACTGTGCCCATTGAACACTGATATCTGACTGTTCACTAGTGAACTCTTTCTTCATGAAATATGTTTAAATAAATTCAAAAATCACAAAACACTAATTGTTCAATCAAAATAATTATTAAAGAATATTTTTTGTGTTTAGTGTATTGTATTAATACTGAATTTTAAATTTTCCAATCCAAATTCATAACATAGGAATAAAAATCTGTTATTGGAGAGAGACTAATATGTGATGATTTGTTGAATTTTGACATGCTTAATCTCCTCCTTTCATCAGGTTACGTCTTTCGTGAACAAAATTTGATTTTAAAAATGAACCTAGCAAGTTTAAGCCTGATGATGACTATTGTGATTTATGAACATGAACTGAAAATACTGGTACAAATTTCTGTTAGATTAGATTAGATTAGTTTTTCATTCCGTAGATCCATGTTGAGGAGATCCTCGTGGATGTGGAACATGTCAAGAAACAAAATTTACAAGCTGAATAATAGATAATACTAATAATATAAATACAGATAAATAAATTTTTAAGTTTTTTTAGCTGATAATATAATAATAGTAATATAGTATGAGTTCTGATACATGCATCATTTGGTACAATTTAGAAATTCACTAACGGAGTAGGAGCTGGCCACTAGAAAGTCTTTTAGGTTCCTCTTAAACTGATCTTTATTTGTAGCTAAATTTTTTATACTTGATGGTAAATTATTGAAAATGTGTGTTCCTAAGTAGTGGACCTCTTTTTGAACTAAAGTAAGTGCTTTTAAGTCCTTGTGTTGATCATTTTTATTCCTAGTATTGTATGCACGAACTGAGCTGTTTGTTGGGAAAAGGGCTATATTATTTATGACAAATTTCATTAAGGAATAAATATACTGAGAGGCAGTAGTTAATATACCCAGTTCTTTGAAGAGGCTTCTACAGGACGTCAGTGAATTTATTCCACAAATAATACCCCAAAATATTATACCATATGACATTATGGAATGAAAGTAAGCAAAATATGCAAGCTTTGTTATTTTTATGTCTCCTATGTCTGATAACACTCATATTGAAAATACAGATTTCTGAAGTTCTGTGGTGTGCTCCTCTCAACTAAATTTATCATCAAGCTGTAATCCCAGGAATTTAATACTGTCAACCTCTTCTATCTGCTCTTCTTCATACTTAATGCATATGCTGGCGGGAAATCTCTTACATGTTCTAAACTGCATGTAGTTAGTCTTTTCAAAGTTTAATGACAATGAGTTGGCTTTAAACCATTTATTAATGTCCATGAAAATATCGTTAGCAGACCTTTCTATAACAATGCTTGACATACTTTTTATTGCAATACTAATATCATATCAAAATATGTAATTGATAAGAGGTAATTAATGTACACAAGGAAAAGCAATGGCCCTAAGATGAATCCTTGTGGGACACCACATGTAATTTCTTCCCAATCCAATGATGACTGTTGGCTTAATTCACTAGTCACTTGCGCTGACACCCTTTGTTTTCTGTTAGTGAGGTACGGCTTGAACCATTTTGCAGCATTTCCCATGGCCCCATACAATTCTAATTTACTTAAAAGGATGTTATGGTTCCACAATCAAATGCATTTGACAAGTCACAGAAAATACCTGCTGCTTGCACTATATTATCTAATGAATTAAGTACATTCTCGCTGTAAGTGTAAATAGCCTTCTCGATATCGGAACCTTTCAGAAATCCAAACTGTGTTTTGAACAATATGTCAATCTTGGTCAGCTGGTTGAGAAGCTGCCTGTACATTACCTTTTCTAGAATTTTTGAGAATGCTGGCAAAAGTGAAATCAGTCTGTAGTTTGAGGGTATCTCTTTATCCCCCTTCTTGAATATAGGTTTAATATCCGCATATTTTAGCCAATTAGGAAATGTTCCAGTTATAATAGACTGGTTACACAAATAACTTAAAATTATGCTAAGTTCACAAGAACATGCTTTAATTAACTTTGTTGATATTTCATCTTAACCACTAGAATGCTTTGTTTTTAAAGATTTTATTATGGAAGTTATTTCTTGTGGTGAAGTGATTGACATATTCATGTACGTGAAGTTATTTGTAAATGCTAGTTTCAAATATTGAAGGGCATTATTTAATGACCCATACAATTTCCTAATGCTAACTGCTCTTGTTCCTTTCTGGTTCTACCAGTCTCCTCTTTCACTATATCCCATATTGTTTTTATTTGGTTTCCTGATGTTGCTATCTTCTTCTCATAGTGCATTTGTTTAGATGCCTGAATAACTTTTTTTTAATATTCTACAGTATTCCTTATATTCCACTAAATCATCATTATTGCAACTATTCTCAGCTAATAGATACATTTTCCTTTTTGTGTTACATAACATCTTTATTCCTTGTGTAATCCATGGTTTTATTATAGACTCCTGTTTAATTTGAGTTACTTTTAGAGGAAAACAATTTTCAAACATGATACTAACATTATTAATGAATACGTTATATTTTTCATTCATGCCATGAGCACTATATGCATCTTTCCAGTTCATGTCTTTGAGGAGTTTGCTAATATTTTCAATTTTTGCTGGGTTGACTACTCTCCTGTATGTAGATGTTGCAGTCTTCATAATCTGTTTAGAATCTATACCTAAAACAAGGAGCTGCATATCATGATCTGATAGGCCATTTATTATTGGTTTTATGATATGATTATGTTCCTTTGATTTGTCTATAAAAATATTATCAATTGCTGTCCTAGAGGTTTTAGTTGGAAAGTTTACGGTATGTATTAGGTTGAAAGACAAAGTTACTGACTGCAATAAATTTTTATGGAGGACTGCATAAGAAAATCTGAATTAAAGTCACCAGCAACCATGATTTCTTTATTTCTTCCTGTTAAATAAACCAATAGAGCTTCTAGATGATTTAGGAATAGATCAGGGCCGCTAAAGGTGCATGCACCGACGCATCGCACAGAGCAGAGTGCAGAAGATGGCTGCGCTGTGTTGACGACGGTGCAAACCCCCAAGCCTCGGCTTTGCGCTACTTCTCTCTTTCCTTACGCCTGCGTCGCTCGTGCTGCCTGTCTCCACCTTTTCAAAACTTTTACCCTGTTTTCTTCTTCATTGCCAAATACTTATGTACACTCGGCGAAGAGCTTAGTTTGGTGGAACACGATTACCGGTATAAAAGAGATTTTAATAATAGTAATAATTGTAATGATAACAATTTTAAATTTGGTTTCAACACAAATTTATGTCTTCTACATTCTCTCTCTCTCTTTTTTTATTTGCAATTATGCTACTAAGATCTGGAACAAGAGATCGGCTGACAGCAACTCTGAGAGCATTTTTTAAATTATTATTAGAAATACTTGCACGCGATCTAGTTTTCGTACAAGACAAAACAGAAAAAAACCTTTCACATATACATTGGAGTCAAACATAGAAATAATCTCCGCTGCTTCTCTGTGTAATTTGGGAAATTCTTCCTTCGATAAATTCTGGTAGAACTGGAGCAAACCTTTTCAGTTGCAAACATCGGTTTGCAAATCAATGAGTTCGAAATGTAAATCTGGAGGCGCACTTTCAATTTCCTTCGAAAAGGGTTTCACAAAAACATCAAGAATTGGCTGCAGGTTGGTAATTTCCTGAAACAATAACAAAACCAATATTAATAAATGAAAGTAAAGTAAATAGTTGTTTCGAAGTACTAAAAAGCGATACTAAAAAGCGATAGGTACTGTGTACTACTGCTTTTAATGTAATTTTACAATTGTATATGTAACACAATCTCCTTTATTTAGCTGTTAGTTATTACCTGGAATCGGTCGTTAAAAGCATTTCAAGGGATTGTAGCACCTCAACGTATTTTTCAAAGCACACTCCTTCCTGCACAGATGCTGTCAAACATAAACATAGTACCATTTCGATTAGAGAGGTTATAAAAATCAGGCTGTCTTATTAAAGGTACAGTTTATATTTCGCTTACCTAGTTCAGGAAAGTGTTGCGTATTTTTCTCTGAGAGGTTGTTTTTGAGGAGCTTCTGTTTATATTGGAAAGCGTTTATTTTCCTGATCATATCGTTGATGAGATTATTTTGTTTTTGGAGATTCAGACTTAAATCATTTAGGAGAGCCATAATGTCTGCCAAAAGTCCCAAATCAGCTACCCATTCAGGGTCATGAAAAAGTGGCTCCGGACGTCCTTTGCTCTACAAAAACTGAGCCACGGTGTGGCGTAGTCGAAACATTCGGGGAATCACTTTTCCTTTGCTGAACCAGCGCACCTCAGCGTGGTAGGGAATATCTGTATTCTCCTCTTCCAAGCAAATCAAAATTTCTTTGAATTGACGATGAGTGAGTCCATGAGAACGAATGTAGTTCACGATGCGCACCACTACATTCATCACTTCTTGAAGACCAATAACTTTTGCACAAAGAGCCTCCTGGTATGCAAAACAATGAACGGAAGGTAAATTCGGCATGTTAAGCTTTTTCCGCAGTAGGCCAATAAACCCGTTTGATTTACCGCATATTGCTGGTGCCCCATCTGTCGTTACGGAAACAGCTTTTCAAATGTTCAAATGTTTGTAGAGTTTATGGGACTTAACTACGGGGTCATCAGTCCCTAAACTTATGAACTACTTACGAACTAGGACGGCACAAATGTCCATGCCCGAGGGGGGATTCGAACCGCCGACCGTAGTGGCCGTGCAGACCGTAGTGGCCGTGCAGACCGTTTCTGGAGCGCCTCAGTCTCCTCGGCCACCGCAGCCGGCAAACAGCTTTTCCCAAGGGAGTCCTATTCCTTCAGCTTCCATTTCAACAGCTGCTAAGATATCCCCCCCTGTAACAGTGTAATTCATAGAAATCATATCCAGGAGCTCTTCCGTTACATGTAGGTCGTTGTCTACGCCACGCAAAAAAATGGCTAACTGATCCGTGCCATTAATATTCGTGGATTCATCAAGTGCGATGGAGTATGCTAGGAAGTTTTCAATTTTGGCTGCCAATTGCTCATGCTAATTCTCAGCAATGTCGTTGATTCTCCGAGATATTGTCATTCTGGAAAGTGGTATTCTGCTGTACGTGGGAGTTAATGTGGGATTCATTGTCTCTACTCCGTCCAACATGATGTTTTTTTATTAATAGCCCGACCATAAATGGCCTCCCAGCTCTTGCTAAATGTAGAGCAACTTTGTAACTAGCTCTGAGAGTCCTTTCGCAGCATCCATCTTCCTCGCACTAAACTAGAGAAAACAAGATATGTTAGAAATAATTTAGCGAAAACGAAAAGTAATACACGTTTGAGAGGAATGTAAACAAATTTTATTTCGTTTCGCATGACCTTTAACCAAAATATACATGCTACAGTACTTGTACCAACCTCGTTTGTAGATACAGAATTCTCTTCTGCAAGAGTTTTCAACATCCGTAATTATTTCTCTCTGAAATCCCCTGTGATATCACTATACTTTTCTGAATGCAATTTACTGTAGTGTCTTTCAAAAGACGATTTTCTGACACACACGTAATTAGTGTACCGCAGATTAGACATTTGGCTTTATCGTCACAACGAACAAAAAAGTAAGAGAGTTCCCATTCCGGTTTAAATTGACTTTTGGGAATTTTTGCTTTTTTTTTTTAGCAGGTGGTTCCATTATTGTAGTAATTGTCTTGCGCTTACTTAATTCAATGTTGACTAAGCCGTCTGGCAGCGCATTCGGCAGCGTACAGCGACGGCCTCACCCAGCAAGCCGAGTTGAGGCGAAGTATGCAGAGTTGAACCGATGCACTGTGCAAACACTCTCTGCACCTCGCTTTGCACGCGTGCGGTTTTCCGTGTTTGTGCGGCCCTGGAATAGATTATAATTTTCTGCAGGTGCTCAGTAAATAGTTACTATTATATAGCATCTGTTATGGAATTCTACTTCTGTTGCACAAGCTTCTAAATGCTGTTCTAGACAGAATTTATTTATATTAATATTCTTGAATTTATAGCAGTTTTTAATTAATGTAGTAACTCCTCCTCCCTCCAATGTTTAACATATCTATACCAGTGGCCACATGATATTCAGAGAGGCAAATTATGTCAATTTGGTTAGAGGAATCTATTTCATCAATACAAATGAGTAGTTCATCAAGTTTATTTCTGAGTCCTGGAATATTTTGATGTAATAAAGATAAGTGATATTGGATGCTAACAGTTTGACTAAGATTTACTGGAAGTTTCTGAGTACTTTCTGTTAAACATTGTTTGCTAAAATCTATCTCCTGTTTATCTGTTTTCCAAACTGAGGGTGTCTTCCAAGCTCTCTCAAAACTGGTTTTCTTTCCCCCCTCCCTATCCTAAAAAAGGCATCCCTCGGACACCTGTAACCAGTGGTACTTTACCATTTGTGAGAGTGCTCCCCCCCTCCCCATAAGTTACTTGCAATCAACCCAGACAGTTTTCCCTTCCATTCCCTGTTGAGGTGAAGGCCATGCCTAGTGTAGTCCCACCTACAGATATCATCCACAGGAATCAAACCAATATGGGACTCCATATCTGACATGAGTAGCTGTTCCAACTCCAAGTTTACTCTCCTGACAGAAGAAATCATTCAGATATAGTATACTTTTCACTTTATTTTATTGGATTGTACTTCCATCATGAGGTGGTTTTAAGTAAATGAATAAGCCATAGTTTGCAACAGCTTGCCCAAAAGTCATACATACAAGAGATAAGTGCATTATTGCCTTAAAATCACCTGATGATGGATGTAGTATCATCCAAAATGTGTAGTGGAAATTATATTACAATAAATGTTAGTATTTACAACAATTTGAATTATCAGTTGAAAATAATTTATTTACTATGCAATAATTTTCATATATATTTGGATATATCAATGTTGATTGCAAAAGATTAGTATTGTGTGAATGTATTTCATCTTATTTCTTTACTATTTGAAAGACATGAGCATATTTCACATTTTCACATTCTCCCTTCTTACAGAACTTGGTTATACAATATTGCAAGAGGTGTAGATCTAGAACCAGTAACTCCACGTCTTGTGTCAAAATCTATTGGCTGCTGCAAGAATTTTCCAGGAAATCAGTCACTCTCTACCAAAACTGACGTGAGTAATGTGCATTTTTCACTTAATGTTTCTTTCCTAATTGTTGTGTGTGGGGTCCACTGTTTTTCATGAATGGATATATTTTGCAATTGGTCATAATGTGGACTTGTAAATAACGTACTCATTCTTTAGAAAAAAGAAATTGTATCTGTTTATTTTTGCATATAAAAAGGATTGTTAGAGTAATGAGAGTAGGTAACTCCAGTAGTCACAGACTCATATTCGAGGGAAAGGAAAGCAAAAAGACAGAGAAGCAAGGAGTCTGCTCTGGCCAGCAATCAGAACAGAAAAATATTTTGTTTTGTGTCTGTATCTCTGAGAACTCTCTGTCTTAGTAGTCAGATGACGTATGTGATTTTATTGGCATGTTCACTTTGTTGATGATGATTCAGACTATTCTGTCACAAATAATGAATTCTTGTTATGTCAGTAAAAAGATTGCAGATGAAAAAGAGTGACAATTTGGAAAAAATTAAACTAGATGCCTCCTGACCCACTAGCTGACGGCATGAATGTGATCTGTTAATCTATAACAGTATCTACTGTTTTGTCGTGTACACTGTTTCAACACAAAATATGTTTGTAAGTAAATTTATGTTATGTAGGCCACTTAAGTTTTTTCTTAACTCTTTAATTTTGTACATCTCATACAGCCATAAGAAGATGGTCCTCGACCGAAACTGGTAGTGAACAACAAATAAAGTAGAGGGTATTTCGTAAAAATCTAAGACATATGTGTTTGACTGATGTTCAAATTTAGCCTTACAAGAGTTCAATATGGCCACCACCAGCAGCATGTACCACATCAAGGCAATAGGACAATTCATCACAAACATATTTCAGCATTTCACAGGTCACTGGGTTGGCGGCACATGTTATCTGCTCTTGAAAGTCAACCAGTGTTGTGGGTAGTGGTGGAGCACAAAGTTTGTCCTTGGCGTATCCCCACAGGAAGATGTCGAAAGGAGTGAGGCCGTGCAAGGACAGCACAATCTCTAGCAATGTGTTGGCCAGTTCACCAATAACGCTATGTTTCATTCGGAAATACTTGCACTGGTAAGCTCCAATGAGATGGGGCTCCATCTTGTTGGAAAATGAAGTTATATGAGTGTGTTTGCAGCAAAGGGAAGAGTCAGGCCCATAATATTTTGAGATAACAATCTCCTGTGACAGTGTTGGCATTGAAAGAAGAAAGGGCCATAAACCTTGACGTTAGTGATTGCACTGAAAACATTTAGCTTGGGAGAATTCTGTTCATGCTCAATTGTATCATGTGGGTGCTCGGTCCACCAAATCCGAACATTGTGATGATTGATACTTGCCTTTGCTGTGGAAGGTGCTTCATCACTAAAATTGAGATGCAAAAAGGTTTCTTCATCATTTTGTTCCAGGTTCAGCATTCCAGCACATAAATCCATCCATTTTCCCTTTTCGGTATGTCTCAGTGCCTGAACCAGCAGAAGTCTGTACAGTTTCATGTGCTGGCATCTTTTCAGGACACAGTAGATACTCGTACTGCTCACGCAAAGCTGATGCCGATCTTGAGATATGGATTTACAGGGACTCTGAGAAAATGCCCCTTAGACGCTACTTACATTTTCTTCCGACTGTCCAGTTTGCAGCTGGCCATGGCTTTTTCCTTTACACAAACACCCTGTTTCCTGGAACTGTTGAAACGGCCATTGGATATTCTTGGGAGAGAACGCTTATACATTGTCGTTAAATCTCCTATCGAAATCATGTTGCACCATGACCACAGACCTGGTCCATACAATTTCAACAACACAAAAGGCTTTTTGCTGAGGCATTGCCATTGTTAAACTCGCATGGCAACTGAATGAGCTCACTGTTGTGCTACGTGAATGGAGTCAGCTGGAGCGGCAGGGAGAGGAGGTGGTGCAAAGCACTCTGTTGACTACTAATAGAAATGTGAGGTTTGTAGGGGTCTCGTCTTGGTTGGAAGAAGACGAATTTATAATTTTATTGTCCACTGATTTCCGTCAGACAAGACCTCTTTCAAAATCCATAGTATTTCTGTCTTATTAATGACTTGCAAGTATTGATACCAGAAACCATATAGTATAATAGAATAAAGATTTCTTTTCCACACATATAACTGTTTGTATTTAAATAAATAAAACACATGTAAACTTTACAACATTCGGTAGAAGAATACAGTTACATGGTTACTTATTTACAAAGTCCATTAATCTCCTCATGGAAGTCCCTTAGTGTTCTATGGAGCGGCACACAGTAGTACACCTCTTCGACTCTCCAACAGTTGTTCACAAATATTCAGGCCTCAGGAGTACCTCAAACATATGGACACAAAAACAAAACAGCCTCTATTCTTAATTCCATAATAAAGACATAAAAAAATAATTTCCCTAAACAAAATCAACACAACTATGCTTGCTTAATTATTTAAAGAAAAGACTTAGTAAGAGTGCAAATTTTTAGCTGACTAGAAATTTTAATTAAAGGTTCGTACCCTCACAGGCTGCGCCCTTTCTAACGATATGTGACTATTTCCGCTGCATGGTTGAATATGTCACAATAAGCCTTCGAAATTAGTTCACTCTTTATATAAGATCTTATATGTTGAAGCAGTAAATATACAATGTGTTTTATAAAATACTATGACCCGCCTGGCTTCACATAGGTGGAATTGATATTCCACTAGTTACCCCTCCCCCTCCAGCTTTGCACAGATAAGACTAATTACTGTAGCAAGATGAAATTATATTTCCTTTATTAATTCATCTTAAGATTAGAAATTATTTTTTTTCCTTCTTTAGTAAAAACATATAACTTTTGTGGTGTACTAGTTCAGGAGCAGGCCACATACAATTTGCCATGTGAAAAGCATGGCTATTCCAAATGTAAACCAGCAATAGTCAATGGCTACCCTTGTGCTTTGTTGGTGGTTATAGTAAACACAAGACACAAAGAGACTGGAGCCACTTGAATTTAATTTGTAAATTGTGGAAACTTGTCGGCATGTGTGGAATCAGCAAGTCTTTGGCTTTGAATCTGCCACCAATGATAGTTGCATCTGGTTCTGTTACATAGCTTTGTTCTGGTTTAAGTTGCGAATGAGCATCCTTGGTGATCGAACCTTCAATGTCAATATGTGCGGTGGCATTCCTAGTGGTTCCAGTGAGATCAAAATTTCATTTTATTACTATAGGCAGATATTAACAGAATGTGGAATATTACTTTTATTTCCTTTTCCCATTCATATTGGAAAATTCACAACTACTTTTATTGAGTGGGAAATACATAAATAACAGCAACAAAAATAGTAATTTCTCCATTTGTATCATGCCATTCTTTTGTTACTGCACTGTTGCCACTTGGAGCACTAGCGTCGCTTCTGTGATAGTTGATAGTGCTGCTACTATGGCTCTTTTGCCATGTGCCGTACTTGGTCATAAATCAATGGTTCTCGATGTTGTAGATTGTTGCTCTCAGTAGCAGCTGCCTGAAATCTCAGGGGGCGAAAACTAATTCACTACAAATGACGAAGACAACACACAGAATTGCAGTTTAACACTTTTAAAGATTTATACAAGTCTCATTAATTACAACCATTAACCAAGATGTTCATGAATTTTTTTGTCGCTTACATTTGGTTTAAAAAATAGTGTGTTAGGTCTCTAATAGATGGTTCAAATGTTGCAATATTGATTGTTCGTGAATTGCATCCTTAGTCTCGGCATAATAAGCCATCCTTCTGGAATAAAGTAAAAATGGGAACAGTAATATCACATGCTATATTTGACGTTTTAATTGTAAATCCATCCATATGTTTCTGAGTAGTAGAAATAAAATTGATGTGTAAGTACTTGCACACCTAAAATCATGAGTTAACTGAAATGTTTCTTCTGAATCCCTATCGTCACAGGGGATTGATATAGACTAACGTGGTGTAACAACGTTTGTTAGTGTATGCATGTCAATGATCGACATTCAAATGACAGTCCGATGTTGAAGGAAGTGTTTTCTGCCAAAAGGAAACAATTTACCTTAAATGTTTAAAAAAAATAAGACACGTTCCTTCTGGTAGGACGTCAGGATCATCTGGGTTAATACCAGGCACACACATTCCACACATCAATAATATGTCTTTACAACACAATGGAATACAAAAGTTTGAGGTGTACATAATAATGTGGCACAAATATTAATTAATCATGGTAGGTGCACTTTCTGCACTGAAAAACTTTTACATAATTAATCAAACTGGGGAGGCTTGTGAACTTGCATAGATTGTGCATCAGACAACTGACAAAACCATTGAGGCCGCCTAATGCTGCTAACTGTGCAAAAGAGTGACCGCACCAATCCCTGCTTGCACTGAGCCCGCTACTTGGACTCCTTCGCACTGTGCTGAATTTTCTTGGATCCAGTGTCAGGTCTGTCTCGCCTTCCGAATGTGATCACCGACACACAATGTATCAGCATACTTTTTTCGTGTCTTTCAATCTGCTAATATATTACTGGACAGACTTTATGTATATTTAAACCGCTTACCAATATGGGCCAGTGCACAGTAAATTGCCTAATTTTGGAATATTTTCGTGCTCAAACAGCACTGATTTCCAAGAAGTTTTATGTGAATCAATTATACGCATCCTCTATAAACATTGGTGAGTTTAACTATTGTTGAAATAATACTGGGTGAGATTTAATCACTTGCTTGACTTCATTCACCAAGTTTCGCAGAGTAAGTGTGAATTTCTGGCTAATTTGAGCTGTTATATCTCGGGCAAGCACCACTTGATACCAAGCATAACTTGTCAATGACCATTAACTCAGATTCTCCTCGTTTTAATTTATTCTGCAGTTTTGGCATGTTGTGCCTATTCTTATGAAAAGTGTCACATTCAGCTGTTCCATGGTTGTGAAGCCAGAGGAACAGGTCTGAGCTGGAGTACCAATTATCGACAAACAGAATATGATCCTTTTCCAAATATGGTCCCATAAGAGTTGCCACTGCATAGCCACTCTTTCCTAAATTGTGGATCCCAATTTCTGTTGTTGAGTCTGTATATACAATAAAATCCAAAATGTATCCACTCTGACAGTCACACAGTACAAATGTCTTTATCCCAAATCTACTTCTCTTGGATGGAATATATTGCTTAAAAGATTATCGTCCATTGAACAGCAGGAGACTTTCAACTATACTAAGCTTGTGATGTGGATGAAATGAATTGTGAAACCTCTTCCAAACTTTGTCAATAATCATCCTAATCTTAAACAAACAGTCACCTCTGGTACCCGGAGAGTTATCATTGAAGTGTAGCATTCTCAGAAATAGTGGTCTCGGGATGTAATTTTGCTGATAACTGGCATGTTCAAAAATGTATCTGTGGACCAATAATCACTTAATTTTAATTTCTTAACTTGTGCTATTAGAAGGCAAATAGCAACAAAACAAAACATTTCCTGTGAGCAGTTTCTTTCCGCTTTGACAGTTGAGAATTCACAGATTCTGTATAATTTTCTCTGGTGTAAATGTAAATCAATTTTTTTCATCTGCAATAAATTGCAATAGTTCTTCAGACGTAAGTATCACAAAAAATGAAAGAATGCTTGAGCCAGTATCTAGATGACATTCATGTCTTGCACTCAAGTCATCAAAGTCACAGTTTAATGGCTCTAAATCGACTTCTTTCCAGCCAAATGTGGCACTAAAATGAGCTCTATTCCAAACCCTTTCAATGTCACTTTCTGATTCCTTGGATTCTGAGGATCTGCCGGTTGTACATCTTGCTCTCTCCTCTAATGTAGAGGGCTGAAGAGTACAGCTTCCAGATTCTGTTGAAGACTCATCACTGCTAGTTAGTATATCTAGGATCTCTTTATCTGTGCAACCACAGTGACATGACATTTCTGCAGCAAAAAACAACAAAAATGACAAAAACATGGGAACTAAGTTGAATTCCTCAAACATGGAACACTGCAATAAATGTATACACACTCTCATACCATACAGCCATAACATTGTACAGCTACTGCAAGTGAAGTGTGGAAAGACAGCCCTGCATGTTAACATGTCAGTAGCACTCAAGAAGCTGTGACTCAGTGCGCCTAAACTTGTTCGTGGCAGTGAGGGGCCAGCAGCACCGGACATGTCAACACTTCGTTAGTGCTGTAGGGAAACTTAACGGCCACATGTAAATGTGTCTGCAGCACTAGGGAAAAGGTGAGGCAGGACGAGTTAACACAGGGTACTTATATGACTTGTACACATTATTTCAGTATAGGAATTCCTACTTTAAGATCTGTTGCCTTTTTATGTTATTAGTTTTACTTACAAGGGAACATCATCAAGTCAACCTAAAATTTTCTTGAGAAAAAAATACACAAACTGGGTATCAACCCCAGAAATTGATACCACATGAAAATTTGGGCCATTATTCAGATACTACACTGTTACAGCCTCCTCAAAGTACAGCTTTTAAACATTTGCACGCTCGTGTTATTCCTCACTCAGCCCGTTTCACTGTGGCCGCTTGCTGCCCGAACGCAAAGTGCTGTGTAATGAAGGGACAACAGTGAGTCCCCCAAAATGTGAAATTTTAAGCGCTATGGAAATGGAGGAGGAAATGAAACATAAGTACTGTAACTCTTTCAAGTTTACTCCACTTAATAGTGTCAGCTTTGCATATAACAAAATGATGTGCATAAAAGGTATTAAAAATTAAATTATGTTACACTGATGGTTGAAAAACCATCTAATTCATTTCCACTGCAGTTGTGAAGTGCGGTATAAAAATGTTTAAAGCAAAGGGACCTTCGACACTAGATACATGTTAGAAATTATGTTCGACATAATGAACATAGCATTCCACTGTTGTCAAATCAGTATTTCACAAGATGTTCACAGTGTTCTGGTCAGTCACTGGTGTAGTTGCTTCAATACCACGTGTACTGGAACACTGACCTAAACACTAGTAAACATAACTGCCTGTGAAAAAGCAACTGCATTTGTAGGATGGTGTTACACTGACTGAAGTTCATACTGACATCCAGAAGTCTTACGGAGTTGGTAAACCTCCGGACCAAACCCTTGAACACATGGAAGCCAAATACATCTAGTGGCTGACAGCATCTTGTGCCACCGGGTGGTATTGGCAATATGGAAACTGTGGTGTCTTTAACTCCATGTCCTTCATCCACAGACAAACCTTTATGACCAGAAAATGATTCTACTATTAAAACTGACCTGTTATCGTCTCGGATGATTTTATTAAACACCTCTACTTGCAATTGCTGTAAGTGTTCCTTGTTCACTTTTCCAGAAGATGAGGTGACTACGACAATATTGTCCATGTGAAACAAATTTTGTCTGACTTGCGGCTCAAACGCTCTGGTCAGCAATTTTAAGACAATGAACAGAGGTAAATACAAATGCCCGTCTGCAGATATCGTTGGTATTATGTTGTAGCTATGAGTCGTATTACTGATGGACTACACAACTGTGATGACGTTTTTTGTCCCCTGATGTCATTTCTAAATTAAATCCACTTTGATCCATATTGTCAACATTACTTGTACCGACCATTTGAATAACAGCTCTGGTGTTGGTGATGGATTTTTCACATGGATTGATTATGGCTGTTTTGTTACATAACTTTTTTGTTGTTGTAAAATGGTTATCTTTCATGACACAATACCATATTTCTTCTTGAAACTGTAAACCCACCCAAAAAATGCCTTGAAATTTTTAGGCCCACCTCCACTGTGGCTTGAATGCCCCTCTGCTGTATGTTAACACTGTGGATCAGCAACTTATCGCTATATGCATTATTAATTTATCAAAACAGATTAAATTTACTTTTGCAAGTTTTTGACGATGTGTACTACAGTTTTCAATGTGTTTGTTCCAAACATACAGATCCCTTTTCTGTTTTAATAATTTAAAGTTCCTCTTGATGGTCTTGAAAGATATATTCCCCTTTTTACCACTTTTCCAAAATTCAATGGCTCGTTGCATATATTCTTCTGTTACAGAGATGGGCAAAGTGGTATTCAACAACTTAAAACCATCAAAGCAGCTTTCACCATCACTGATGACCTCAATTCCACACACAAGCGCCACATCTTGATCAGTGAAGTTGTCTATGATATCTGCAACACAGGTGAAAGATATAAGGAAAAGCATAAAGAAATCCCTACGTATTTTTTTTATCTTGTATAGTACGTCTAATAACTGCAAATGATTATGCTTACTGGTGACGACTTTAAAGAGCTCTAATTCTTTGACATATAATCATTGCAGATTAATCAACATTCCATACCTCTCCTCGAGGTGTCACATGACAGCGTGTAGGTTAATTGACATTGTGAACACAAACCTCTTACTAGACTTTGCTCACAGTAATAGACATTCAAGCACAGGTGCAGCTTGTGGCTACTGTACTAGGGAAGGTTCCAACAATTATCGATCGGAACCTAGAGCTCGAGCTACGGATCAGTCTGCCACCACAAAGTTTGCAGGGATCTTTAATGCAGTGTATATAAACTTGGCGGTTAAGGTCACGAGACGAAACAGTGATGTTCCAATACCTTCATGGGCCTTGAATGGTTGACAAGCATAACACAGCAACTACCAAGTTCATTTACATGTTTGTGTGCATTTATCATTTTTATATTGTCCTTTTTCGTTACTAGAAAACACGTTTCAAATTATATAGTGCATTAAATATTCCCCAGAATGCAACATTTTTGGCACGGATATTGTGGTAAAGTAAAAGAAAAAATAAATAAACGTAAGCTCAAGAAGCTGTAACATTACTAAAATTAAGAATCTCGGAAATATGACGTCATTGGCTAAACATGTTACCATTAATGACCTTTTTATGCACTTCATTTAATAAGCTACAAAGGAATTGTATCATGTCATTCATTAATGCATTATTGCTTACTTTAATTGCCTTATAGATGAAATGAGCTCTTCTCTCCTTCCGCACTGCATTTGGTTTATGTCCATTTCATTCAAATTAGGCCAATTTAGTAGTTCTTTTTCAGGAGTACACATCACAAGTGCACAAAGTATGTCCTCATTCATGGTATTTCTCATGAATGTTTTTACTCACTTTAATGTAGAGAATTAGCATTGTGCCTCTGTAGACGTCATTGGAAAGGTTACTAATATTTGCAGGAAAAGCTTTTGCCAAATTGTTTTCATAAAGCAAGTTCAACAAGGTAAAGGCACCTGATGCTTTCTTGAAGTCCTTTCGGCTATATAAGACATTCAGTTCGTGACGTACTTCAGAGACTGCAAGTTAAACAAATTAACAGCTATTTGCAGTTCTTTTTCAGAGAAAACAATTTGGTGATTAGAAAACAATGATGGTTCAAACAGCTGTGCAACTGAGACTGATCATTAAAACTGAATCAGTCACTGATCTGTGTTATTATGCGGTCATAGACGTCTCGTTCATACAGTAATCTTGATTCCATGAAGCATTCCCATTTAGCAGCTCGATCTTCTTCTTCCTTGTCATTCTCTGTATCAAATAAGGCCCGAATTTGCTGGATAGAAGCTCCTAAGAGAGGTACATATTCCATAGTTTTCACTGAATCAATATTCCTGTGTTGTAACTGATTGAATAGAATGTCACAATGACGCATGATTTTATTAAAAAAAAAAAAAAAAAAAAAAAAAAAAAAAAAAAAAAAAAAAAAAAAAAAAAACACGTAAACAGAAGAGAAAATCTTTGTCTTGCAGGAAACCCTTCAGTCCCATAGTTTTGTTTATTGTCTTATAATCATTACTATCATCATCAATAATTTTTCCATGCACTCAACAACTTAGTTCAAGTATTTCTAGACAGTAGTTACACTCCTCAATTTGAAATTCCATCTGATGGACTGAGGACATGTAGGAATACGTTTCTTCACTATCTCATCAAGTACTACTGTGTGTTTAGGTGACTGGGAGAAAAAGGTAGAAATTCCCTCCAAATTACTGAAATAGATTCCCACTTGCTTGTTGCCTGTCACACAACGTTCAAGAATCAAATTCAATTGATGTGCATAAGAGTGAATAAAGTGCGCATTTTCATACACTTCTTTAATTCTGATTTGAACTTCATTCTTGTGACCACTCATAACAGGAGCACCGACATAACACTGATCTGTCATTATTTCTGGTTTTTCATAGACGTTCATTTTCTCCAGCTTACTGAGAATAGTTGCAGTTAATTCTCTGCAGTGTTGCTTTCCGGTCGTACAAAGGAAATAAATCTTTCATTTAATTTCCCCAGAAGCTCATAGCAAATTATGAAGACCAATTGTAACAAATTTGCACAGTTAGTCATTTCATCAGCTTTGATTGTGAGGAAATGTATCTTTGACAGTTCACTCCTTACGAGATTGAGGCATACTTCATAAATTGATTCTAGCAGTTCATTTTGTATCATTTTTGACAGGCCTATTCCTGACTGATGATAAGATTTGCTCTGGGCACATCAAGATCCTTAAGTTTCATCCTTCATTCATTATCCAAATTTTCCCTCAATAAAGTACACATTGAATTCATATTGTGTTGTTTTAGAACTCATAGTATGCTGCAGTTATTTGCAAGAAAGTAAAACACACTAAAACTCTGTCAC
This sequence comes from Locusta migratoria, assembly GCA_026315105.1. Lineage (NCBI taxonomy): Eukaryota > Metazoa > Arthropoda > Insecta > Orthoptera > Acrididae > Locusta > Locusta migratoria. Next base: position 197,075,000 of record CM048747.1, on the reverse strand, counting down.
AATACATGCATGAAAGAAAACAATACAGCACATCCACAAACTCAGTCAACAAGACAGGATATGAAAGAAATGGAACATATTTCATGTGCTCCCTCTCTTTAATCGTTCATGAAACTCTCGCTAGGTGGCAACACGGAATAGTAACGTTGTATAGTGCAATCTGGTGAGAAATTTTCAAACTTAATCCATTCGGATACAATAGCCAATATAAGAAACAAAGAGCTATCTAAAACTCTATTAAAACATATGTAAAAAAATAGATGAAATCTACTTACCAGGCGAAGGATCACAGGCAGTGATAGTAACAAATTAAAAAAAAAAAACCACACACACACACACACACACACACACGCATACATACAAACGCTAGCTTTCGCAGCCTAGCTGCTTCGTCAGGCAGAAGGGAAGGAGAGGGAAAAGGAAATGATGAGGGTTTTAAGGGAGTGGGTAAGGAGTCATTCCAATCCCGGGTCAGGAGAGACTTACCTTGGGGGGAAAAAAAGGAGGGTAAACAAATGCGCACACACACCCACACATTCACACAGACACAAGTACACAAGATACAGGTACTGCCTGACGAAGCAGCTAGGCTGCGAAAGGTTGTGTGTGTGTGTGTGTGTGTGTGTGTGTGTGTGTGTGTGTGTGTGTGTGTGTGTGTGTGTGTGTGTTTATTTGTTACTATCACTGCCTGTGTGCTCCTTCGCCTGGTAAGTAGACTTCATCTATTTTTTTACATATATTTTTCCTGTTAGGAATTTTTTCCTCTATAATACTCTATTAAAACAGTAATTCTAAATGGTGATTAATGACCATTGAAACGTAATACTCTTATACACAGGCAGAGATTCGATTGCGAGGTTTCAACTATTCTGTTTATTCCCTTTTAGAGGTAAGCAGAGAAATGTAAAAGTAGTGTGGAGGTTGGTAGAACTGTGTTAGGCTCAGAGCCTTCAGTATGTCCATAAGAGCAATACTCTTAAGAAGTCCAATACATGGAGCCGACAGACACTTTAAGGCACAGCCTTAAGACTACTACCTGTGCGTAAACATCGTTTTATATCAACAGTTCTGAAAATATTGATCTTCATTATTTACATCTGCGAGATGGAAAAATATGTGAAATGAGTACGCATAATTTTAATTCTATAATATGTTGTAGACACATTTATTTTAAAGCTTTTTTTGAGGGCAGCTTCACCTCACAGCCTTTAATTACGAGCTGCGCCTGTTCGAACATTAAGCAGCCGTAGTGAAAGGGGGCCAAGTGAGGATCAACCTGAGTACGCAAATGTTTAGAAGCTGTACTTTAGGAGGCCGTAACTGTGTAGTATCTGAATAATGGCCAAATTTTCACATGATATTGATTTCTGGGGTTGATATCTAGCTCATGCATTTTTTTCTCAAGAAAATATGAGGTTGAGTTGATGATGTTCGCTTGTGAGTTCATTCCATTGGGTTGGTAATAACATTATTTATATGGTATTATATCTACTTTTGCAAATTATTTATTAATGAAAGGAAGGAATAAGGTTTTAGGAAGGGAAGGATTGCATTAGCTGCATTGGGGCATTGAAAATGTTAGCCGAGCCGGGAATCGAACCCGGGCCTCCCGCTTCAGTTTGCCTTAATCACTTGGTTACCCATGCTCACCTCCCGTCCATTCCATCCCTGAATTTGGGTACAGTACTTTTGGGAATATCTTTTCAAAATAGAAATTAAACAATTTACAGATGTTAAAAGATGTTAAATAATATGTAGATAGGGAACAACTCAACTTAAAGACAAACGTTGAGCCGCCGACAGACACAAATAAAAGACACACAAACACACACACAATACTAAATTTTCGGCCGCGGCCTTCCTCAGAAAGAGAACACTCATCCACACGATCACTCAGGCACACTCAGCCAACACAGACTGTGTTGGGCAGCCAGAATCACTTATATGTGCGGATGAGTGTGCCTGATTGATTGTGTGGATGAGTGTTCCCTTTCTGAGGTAGAATTGTATGTGTGTTTGTGTGTCTTTTAGGTTTCGTCTGTCGGTGGCTCGACGTTCATCTTTACTATGAGTTGTTCCCTATCTACATATTATTATTAACATTTCTTACTGGAACTTTGATAGGATTGGAGTTTTTTCAGCTTTTCTAAGCCTTGAAGAAGTCACTTGAGACTTTCCATTCTCTGTATTTCGTTTTTGTTACCTCTGACCCTTCATTTATAAATCTCCAAAAGAAGCATTCTATAATTTTAAAAACTATAACATTGGAAATAATATTATTTGTCTACATAGTCTAATGTTGAAGATTTTTTAAAACATTTACCATCCACCAGTTTTATAGTGTAAAAGTAATAGTGCTCTTTATTTCCTACTTTCATTTTATTAAGTTAGTATGTTCAGCCTGAGTGTCAACTATTAAATGATGTTTAGTATAATAATAGTATGCTTCATGAACCTATTATCTGTTATCAGGTAAAACGATGGCTTGAAGTACTGTCTACAGAGGTCATGGAACGACTGGCCAAAGATTATGAACAGGTACTTAGCATTATAATTTTTCTTCTCTGAGGTCCCAGAGACTGTAGAAATCATTTCTTAACCTAGCACAGAGTTAAAAACAAAACAGAATGTAGTAAAGAATGTTCACTTAAGATGAACAAAGAGATAGCATGGTAAATTCATTATGATAAACTGTACAGAATGCACTGCGAAATTGTGAACATTTTAACTTTAATTAGTATATACTGTATCAAGCATCTCATATCTGGATGTTGTTGAAGACAGTTTTCTTGAAGCAGTGTTGCTTTATATTTTGTAGTCATAAATAGTGAGTTCCTATCAAAATATAAGTAACATACATGTTCCCAGAAAGGTATCATCTGCATCAAGTCTAGAGGGTTATTTCCTCATATTCACGCTGAACAGTACTATTAAATAATAAAAGACAAAGAAAGAGCTTGTGTTGAGTACTTGGTTAATAGGAGAAGAGGGGACTGATAACCTAGCTGTTTAGTCCCCTTAAAACAACCAACAACAACAATAGGAGAAGCTTAGGAATTGATACAGTTAGTAGATAAAAGCATCTAATTACCTAAGACATCAAATCGGATGTATAAGTTCATCTTTCATTAATTGCCATTGTTATTTACTATTTTAAATTTAACCAATTTTTGCACAAGTTGCATTCATCAGTTTAGAAATATGTTACTGTAAACGAAAAGTATAAATATAGTTTCTAACAGTTGTTTCTCCTTTGATAATGTATCCCTAGATTCAGTTTTGATTCCTGAAGGTTCAGATTAATATTGTTGTCTGTCAGGAATATGGTAAGTGAATGAATGAGGAAAGGAAAATGAAAACATTGGGTTATTTATCTTGTAAATTGTTAAGTTCTTAGTGGCCACAGTTCATGTTCCTGTTGTGAATTTTAGTTTTTGTTTCCAATAATAACAAAAGGACCGAATTGTGGGCATTACATTGTACTCATCCAAAGACTGTATCCGGTATTTAGGAAGGTTGTACATTAACAATTTCTTTTACTTTTTGTAATATTACCTTTTAATTACTGTTAAATAATGTATTTAGTTATAAAAAATGTTAACCATACTGCCCCGTTCAGTCAACATCTAACATCCAGGCAACTCAAGATCAAAAAATAATCACACACAAAAAAGTGTTGCAACCCCTTGGTTCCAAGGTCTCCTGAACACTGGCATTGAATGTATGTATTGTACCAGGAACACAGTTCCATTGAGTGTCCATAGACGTCACTCATCCTGCACAAAGATGTAAACAATGTGATGGAGTGGGTAAGATGGCTGATTGATTCCCAGTCTTAACACCAGGAAGGAAGTACACTGCTTCACTTGACCATAGTACTTCCATGCCTTGAAGTTCATAGCCATGGGCACAAGTATGGCACCCTCCTATGCCAACCCATTTATGGGCCATCTAGAGAAAACCTTCCTACCTTCCCAAACCCCCAACCCCTAGTCTGGTTCAGGTTCATTGATGATATTTACATGATTTGGACTCAAGGCCAGGACACCCTATCCTCATTCCTTCACTACCCCAATTCCTTCTCCTCCATCAGTTTCACTTGGTCCTTCTCAACCCTGCAAGTCACCTTCCTGGATGTTAACCTACACCTCACTGACAGCTCCATCCACACCTCTGTTCACATTAAACCTACTAATTACCAACAGTAGCTGCACTTTGATAACTGCCATCCATTCTACATCAAAAAATCTCTCCCGTGCAGTGATGAGAAGTCCCTTACCCATTATGCCAAAGGCCTTCACCGACAGGCATTACCCTCCCGACCTAGTCCGCAAACAGATTTCCCATGCCATATCCCCAAACACCAACAATCCTCCCCCCAACTCCAATAACTAACCAGTCACAATGGAGTGCCTTCCTTGTCACCCAGTACCACCCCGGACTGGAACAACTTAATCACATCCTTCATCAGAGCAATCATTGCACAGCACTTTTTATTGGTATGACAACAAACCAGCTTTCCGTCAGGATGAATGGCCTCTGCCAAACTGTGACAAAAAGCAAGATAGACCACCCTGTGGCAGAGCATGCAGCTGAGCACAGCACTCTGGATTTCAATGGCTGCTTCACTACCCAAGCCATCTTGGATCCTCCCTTCCACCACCTGCTCTTCGGAACTGTGCAGATGGGATTTGTCCCTTCAACACATTCTCTGGTCCCGCAGCCATCCTGGCTTCACCTAAAACTACTTCACATCCCTGCACCCTGTGCCTAACATCTCCCGCCCCCCTCCTCCTTCCCCACCCATTATCCTGTATTTATGTCTTCCTTACATCTGTATGTCACCACTTACAATATCTCCTTAATTAATTATTTTTATTTTTACTTATTTTTTCCTATTTTTCCTAAATTTATTTTTGTCTAAATTTATTTTTTCCCAACTTCCCCCTTTTTTTCCTAACTTTATTTTATCTTATTTTTATTTTTCCTTATTATTCTTATTTCAAATCCCCTCACCTCTCCACACACTCCCCTACACCTCCCTTTTATCCTTTCCTGCCCCCTTCCCTTCACTGTATTCATTGCCGCAATTCAAATTATCACCTATCAGAGCCTTTATTTTCCATCAGGCAATGTGGAACTTTCCATCCCCACCTTTACCCGGTATCCTCCCCCCTCCACTCCCCACCTCACTCGTAGTCTAGATGCTTGTGTCGCTGGAGTGGCCAGACATGATAGTTGTGTGTGTATAGTTGTCTGAGTGATTGTGTGAACATGTGTGTTTCTTTTTATGATGAAGTCCATGGCTGAAAATTTTAGTTGTGTGAATGTGATTATCTATCTTTGTGTCTGTCAGCAGCTCAGTGAGCCTCTCTACTGTGAGTTGTTACCTATTCTCCATTATTGATATTCCTATTAGATTTTCCATTGTTAAAATAACTATCATAATAACTATTTTAAACATTGTGATATTAAGAGCAGAGAAATATTTCAAAGATTCTCCTCCAACATCATCATCATCATTGGCTTCGTTGTCATCATTTCAATTAGAATTTTCAGGCATTTTGTAACAAGACGAAATAAACCTCGTGTCACATTCCTAATGACTTGGAGGATATTCAAAACAACTTCATCTACTTACTTGCAAATTAATAAATATTTTATCTGATCTCTTGTGTGCTTTATCTTGCTGAAGTAAATATTCTGTTGCATCCAGTCCTGCATTAAAACAGAAAAATGCCAACACACCCATCAGGCCAGACACACAATAAACGTGTGTTAATGTGAAATGATGATACCAAACATAACTTAGATTTCATTATTCCAGACATGTAGAGAATGAAAGAAAGTACTCTGTTTTGTATTCAGACTATTTTAGAGGTAAAAATCAAGATTAGTTTATGACTCAAGTCACAGAAGCTGACAAGGTTTGTCACCACCACTGAGCTGGTACCCAGTGAGAACTGTGCCTTCTTGCTACACAACTTCATGCAAAGTCAACCTTCTACAGTCTATGATAAGCTTAAGACTCCCAATATTGCACAGTAAGTCACATTGTGCGCATCATGTTGTGCACGACATTGTATTTTTGACATATATCCTCTCCTTGTGCCAAACCATACATTGGAAACACTACTTTGCCACCAATCCCTCCAACCAAACACAAGTTAATTTCAACATTGAATCTTGTCTCTCCCAGTTCATACCACCATCCCAGTGGGGACCTTCCTCACTCTTGCCTAACCACCCTCTGGTCACCTCCCAGGTATTTCCCCAAGTCCCTTTCTAAGAAGGCAGTAGAAAGAATAGCTTTACATTGCCTCAAAATAGATCACAACTTAATCACCCTCCCTGTAAACAAAGATTCCACTACTGTTGTGGTGAATCACATTATAGTAAGTGCCAGAAGGCCTCTGTCAAATCTGATTCCTCCACTTACGAGTTTTGCCAGTGTGATCCTATTCCAAAAGTACAAACTGAGTGCTAATGCACTGGACTCGCATTCAGGATGACAGTGGTTCAACTCCACCTCCGACCATCCAGATTTAGGTTTTCTGTGATTTCCCTAAACATGACTCCAGGCACGTTCCGGGATGGTTCCGTACCCAAAACTCCAAGCAATAGCTTCATCTCTAATGACCAAGCTGTCGACAGGGTGTTAAACCCTAAACTTACTTCCTTCCAAAAGTCCAACATTACTGTCAATCCCTGCTGAAATCCTATGGCTCTTCTCAGAACCTCTCCCCTGAATCAATCTCCCTTCTCATCCAAACAACACCTCACAACATACCTACACTCTACAGTGTCTCTAAAATTCTGGACACTTAGTTGTGGCTGGTTACTGTGCTCCCACTGAAAGAAATTCAGCCCTTGTTGATCGGCACCTCCAACCACATCCAAGATACCAACCTGACTCTCCTACCTCTTGGATCCTTACGTGCCACTTTTGATGCCTCTTCCCTATCAGCCAATATCCCACATGCCCATGGTCTTGCTGCTCTCAAAGACTACCTTTCTCAGCATCCTCAGACTCCAAGCACAATACCTCATTCCTCTTAACACTTACCAATTACATCATAACATACAATTACTTTATCTTTGCAGGAAAAGTATAAAATCAAATATGTGACACAGCCATGCCCCTCTTGTCACCCAATACCATCTCAGACTAGAATATCTAAATCTCATACTTAGTCATGGCTGTGGAAGACCCTGATGCAAGACCTGCCAATCTGCCCAGCCATCACTTCTTATTCCAGTCCCATCACATAGGCTTATCCTACCCCATCAAAAGGTAAGCTACCTGTGAAAGCAGCCATGTAAATTACCGACTCTGCTGCAATAATTGCACAGCGTTTTACATTGGTATGACAGCTGTCCATCAGTTTGACAGCTGCCATCCATTCAACATAAAAAAAATCCGTCCCATACAGCCTCATCATCCGTGGACAGTGAATTTGCACTGATTAAGAAGTCCCCCTTACCCAATATCCCGAAGGCCTCACAAAGGCCTGGCTTGTGAACAGCTGTTCTGTGCCATATCCCCACATGACAATAATCCTCCCTCCAACCCCAATAACTGACCACAAAGGAATGCCCCTCTTGTCACCCAATACCATCTCAGACTAGAACATCTAAATCTCATACTTAGTCATGGCTGTGGAAGACCCTGATGCAAGACCTGCCAATCTGCCCAGCCATCACTTCTTATTCCGGTCCCATCACATACGCTTATCCTACCCCATCAAAAGGTAAGCTACCTGTGAAAGCAGCCATGTAAATTACCGACTCTGCTGCAATAATTGCACAGCGTTTTACATTGGTATGACAGCTGTCCATCAGGATGGATGGCCACCATCAAACTGTGGCAGAAAGCAAGATGGACAACACTATGGTACAACATGCAGCTGAACAGAACACACTTGATATCAATGGCTGCTTTACAACCCGGCCATCTGGATCGTCCCCTCTACCACCAGCTTTTCTGAACTGTGCAGATGTGACTTGTGCCTACAAAACATTCTGTGGTCCCACAATCAACCTGGCCTCAACCTACACCCCATGCCTAATAGTCCCCCCCCCCCCTCACTGCCTCATTTACTGTCCTGTATCTCCCTCCAATTCATGTCTTTCTTTCAACTGTTTCACCCTTTCTGTACTCTATTTTATTTATTTATCTTTCTTTCAATGTCCCTGTAATTAATCATTTTCATGTTATTATTATTATTATTATCATCTGTTATTTTAATTTTTATCGTTTTACAGCCCCCCCCCCCCTCCCCACACGCACACACCTCTACATGCCTCCTTTTTCACTCACCTGCCCCTTCCCTTTACTGAATTCTATTACTACCATAAACAGTCTTCTTGTTTTAGCAATGAAAAATGACGTCGCATTTTAAATATCACCATCTACTTGTTTTCTGCAAAAACTTAAATGTGACCCTTGTATATATGCTTGCCATTTTATTTTACTGTTTCCATATTAGAAGTTTGCTTGTATATTTTGATGGTCTGGATCAGATCAAAGAAGTAGTAATTTGGTTTTTCCATGTTTTCAACTGTAACTGAATTCGCTATTTCAGAATAATTACTCAAAAATTAAAAACAGCACTGCTCATAAATGGGAAACTGTGGATGATGTTTTAGTCAGAAAGGTCATTTGTGGCAATTTTCATTTGAAGATGACCTCTTACCAAAAGTATGCCTCACCTGAGAGTTTGTGACAGTGGAGTAAAGATGGGTAGTACCTATCTACACATACCTACTCTATATATTGGCTTGCCTCGCCAATAGTTTATTTCACGCTTCTGCATAACTCAAATAGCAGTATGATCTTCGCAGTAATGTGAGAATTTTGAGTGTCACTTGATTCAAAAATTGATCAAATATTTTTATAGACTAATTACTCTAAAAGAATCTATGAAATATACTCTTATTTACAGAATAGGCGGCGAGCAAAAACGATTACCGTCTCATACAGGCAGAAAAATAATCCTAAATCTATTTCATCACGCTGTGGACCACTGTCTTCATATGATGTGAATAACATGGCAAAAGAAGCATATGAACTACTTAAAAGCTGTAATTCTTGTCCACCAGCTGACGATAAATGGTATGTTTTATAAGTCGAAATATTTATGTTAAGCTTTCACCTTCATTGTTTCTGTATGTTTTCCCAGTGTACAGAATATTTCATCTTTGGGCATGCATCAGAGACGGAAGTATTTTTTCTTCAGGTATTTTGAGTGATAACCATACAGCAGTCTACAAAGTGAAAGTGAATGAATAAAAGTCACCACATATTACTGTATACTAAATGCAGATATATCAGAGACAAGACAGTCAGAAACAGCATTATGTCCATGGTTATCTATTCCAAATTAATCTTTTATTTCCACTTATAATACATTAATATTCAGATGCATGAGTATGCTGTTTTCTCTATTACGCAGAGCGTGGAATGCCAAAGAAAGAAAGAAATTGAATAAAATGAAAAACTGCATAAAGAATTCATGAATAATAAATACAATAATGGGTATTATGGAACATTTCTATAAACTGTCACTGTGCTTGTAGCCGCAATGCATACCCTATAGGATTGCCCCCCACCTCCCGCTAATGTCAGTGGTATCTTAAATTGAGGCACACATGATGTCCTGTATGCACTGCCATGTTTTTTTAATTTTAATTTTTATTTTTTTTATTTATTTATTTATTTTTGAAACTAGGTATCTTAATGCTCAATTCAATGATATTGGTGGATTGTGGGGACCTGTACTTAGCATCATGTTGGACATGTGTATCTTCAGGTATTGCACCTTTATTCCTGGCTGTTGCAAGATCAGCCATCTTCATAGGATCTTAAGAATTTTAAATGTGGCTGTGTTACAGCAGTGGTATTCATTACCAAATAGTAGGTAAAGTAACAGCCATCCAATTGCAAATAATTATGTTTATTAACCCTTTTTCGAGGTTTTGAATTTTTCTGATGACATACATGGTGAATCTAAATTCACGCACTCGGGCTTCACAATGCGATTCCTCACCTGTCAACAATGAAAAATGTCTCCCACAATATTTCATCCCGCGCATATTTCCACTAGTAAATGGACATCAAAAACAGAGATGGCTGTGTGTTCCATATGTCAGTGGGTTTCATAATTACACCAACAATCTTGTAAGGGATGTATTAGGTGTTTTGAAGAGCAAAATTAGCATGGAAACCCATGCCCGGAAATGCCTTTCAACGATGCTATGGAGAGTCCAAGTTACAGGCACCAGCTCCTGCCACTAGACATCCTCTCCAGCAACTTCGACACTCTGTAGCGTCATTGGATGACGTTTCTGGGCTTGGGTTTCTGTGCTCGCTTTGTTCCTCAAGACACCTCCCACATTCCCTGGAAGTTTGTTGGTGCAGCAGTGCCATCTTCAATGTCCATTTATTGCCGGAAGTATGCACAGGACAAAATTTTGTGAGAGACATTTTTTTATTGCTAGAATATGAGTAATCGTGCTGCAAAGTCCGAGTGTGCAAATTTATGATTCACACTGTAGACTAAAGGTTCTTGTCAATATGCAGCTAATCCAATTGCTTGTGATCAAAATTGGTGAGATATAAATTGTTATACATCTGCTTGAGACACATCACAGGTTTGGTAGATTCATGTGTTGTAACTTTAATCCTGCTAGGTGATCCAGTAGCATTCATAGCTTGTTATCAAGCTGCTGGGATATAAAAAGTACCTCATAGTCAAGTGTAATGGTTACAACATCAATAGGTGAGAGAGTGTCTGTTTTTATATTTGACTTTCCTAACACATAGATTGTGTCATAAATTGTTTGATATATTCCAAATGTCAAAGTTGTCTCAGTTATGCTTTTTATGGTTTATTATTATTAAAAGCTTGTGTCACAGTTTAGGTACTATGTATATGGTAAATTATTGTCTTCTAACAAGTCCTGGAACTTCATAAATGTGGCATATATTGTGTGCAATATCCAGCATTGCTGTGACAGTGACAGCTTTTGACTAAATTACTTGACTGGCTACCAATCAAGTTCAATTTGTTTTGAAAGCCAATATAGGTAACATATGTGTCTTATCATAAGCACCTGACAATCATGTAGTACTGGTTGAAATAATTATATAGCCTTTCATATTGCTCTTTTTTTACAGCTTGAATAGCAGTTTTGCGGCTGTTATTAGTTCATGATTGTACATAAATTGATTATTAAAATTAATGATGTCATGAAAGTGATGTAGATCACTAATTGTAAAAAGAATGGAATTCTTGACTATGGTTTCCACCTCATTCATGGAAGCTTGGATGCCACAGTTGTCCATTGTGTATCCAAGAAACTGGATCTTTGTTGCCTTTTAGGTACATTTTACCTTGCAACATTGAGCAAGATGGCATAGTGGTAAAACACTGGACGTGCATTCGGAAGGACATTGGTTCAAATCCAACTCTGACGTCCTGATTTCGGTTTTCAGTGATTTCATGAAATCACTTCAGGCAAATGCCTGAATGGTTCTTTTGAAAGGGCATGGCAAATTTCCTGTCCCATCCTTATCCAAACAAACGAGCTTAAGTTCCGTCTCTAATGACCTCGCTGTCGATGGGGCGTCAAACCCAAAGCTTGCTTCCTTCGTTCCTTACATTGTGACATGTAAGTGTGTAAGTTTCTTGTTAGATGTTGTAGATGTTCTGACAAAGACATCACTAAAATAGTGTCTGTGATCACTAAAATAGTGTCTGTGTACACATAACAGAAATCCAGAGCTTTTTTTGATTTAGTCGATAAATAGTTGAAAGGTCTGCACTGCATTAGATAGTCCAAAAGAGACTCTCACATACACAAAAAAACTGAAGGGCATTGTTACAGCCTTCCTGTGCATCTTCCAGTGAAATAAGAATTTGATAGTATGCTCAGACTAAGTCATCAGCAAAGGATATTGTCTTACTGTTATAACTTTATTAACACACGAAAACAAGCTCTTTACATCTAGTGGATTGAACCATGGTTTACTTCAGACTGCTATGCTCTGCTGAGTCATAGGCAAGCTCCGGTTCACCAAGGCAGCACTGTCTAATTGCCGTAGCACCCCTACATCACTTTGCATTCATTACACATGCGTAGATTTGAATTTACGATGCACTATCACAACACTTTTCCCCCTTTGGGAAATTCACTTCACATTGCGGAAGTGTTGTACAGTGTGGAGACATCCATCGGCTCTTGATGTGTTGTGGACATGCCACATGGTGCCACGCAAACATATGGGCAAAAGTGGCCCGGATGGAGCCCTTTGCACGTAACATGGACCTGTGACTTAAGTATTGGCTGCTGGTGGTGGAGAAGTCAGCGTGCTCTCTGCTGGAGGCAAATGTCCCCAAGACTGAATGACGGGTGACAGCTGCGATGTCTCTAGTGCAGGCGACTGTGATGCTGGCACATTTTCCCGCATACTCGGCTCATGTGATGGAAGCACATCTTCTGCAGGAGTATGTCAGGTGCTCGGAGTTGTGAGCTGTAAAGGTGGGACCCAGAGATGGTATCTGCTGGCTTCTGAAGGAGTATGAATAGTCCTGTGTGGAGACAATGTCAACAACAGCAGTTCCACTGCCCATGGACATATCTGGTCAACCATTCCTTCATTAGTAACAGTTGAGAAACAGCCTGAGACTGTCGGGAGCAAAGAAGATGTAACAATGTGCGCAGCTGACAACCATGTAAGAGCTAGGCTGGGCTATGTCACCCATGGGCGTAAATCGATAAGAACTTAAAAAGTGAAGTAAAACATCTTCTGTAGAAAACTCAGTGAGGAACTTCATCTGACACTTGAATGTGCGAACAAGACATTCGACCTCCCCATTTGACTGTCCATGGAAGGGCAGTACTGTGGCATGATGGACACCGAGGCCGGAACAGAAATCTGGAAAGGCCTGTGAGGAAAACTGAGGACCATTGTCTGTGACAAGTGTAGAGGGTGGACCTTCAAGGGCAAAAATCTTTGCCAATGCATTTGTGGTTGCCACAGTGGAAGGGGATGCACAGCGAACCATAAAAGGAAAATTGGAAAAAGTGTCAATGACAAGAAACCAGTAGGCAACAAGAAAAGGGCCAGCAAACTCAGCATGTATCCATTTGCACAGGCACACTAGGGCAGGCCATGGGGAAGGTTAAGCTCAGAGTGCTTCTGGCTGTTGAGCACATTTGGTACACAGGGCAACCATGCGCAAAATGACCGCATCAATTCCTGGCCAGTAAACATGTCTGTGAGCCAGATTTTTAGTGTGGGAAATGTCCCAATGTCCCTGATGTAACAGCTGAAGAACACGTTGATGCAGAGAAGCAGGAACCACTACCCTCGGAAATGTTCCATCTGTAGAGAGGAGAACCACACCATCATGAACAGACAGTCGCAGTTGCAAGGTGTAATATTTATGGAGAGGGTCAGATGCCTTGCCAGGTGTGTCAGGCCACCCTCGTTGAATGAACCTAATCACCTTACAGAGAACTGGGTCATCAGCTGTGGCAGAAGCAACATTGTCCCCCGTAATTTGAAAAATCATCAACCGCACGACGTTTGTCCTCATCCAAGTGGAAACAGAGGAATTTGTCGCAATAAAAAATGAGGTCATGACCCATAGGCAGCCACAATAAGGCATCAGCATTTGTGTTCTGAGCCATGGGGTGGTAATGGATCTCATAGTGAAAACGAGACAAGTATAAAGCCCAACATTGCAACTTGTGTGCAACCTTATCCGGAAGCGATGCTGAAGTATGAAACAGGGAGACAAGAGGCTTATGGTTGGTAATGAGATGAAACTTGGAACCGTATAAGAAAACATGAAATCTTTTTAAGGCATACACTATGGCAAGTGTCTCTTTCTCAATCTGAGAATAACGCCTTTCAGCATCGTTGAGCATCTTCGAAGTGTAAGCAATAGGCCGCTCTGATCCATCGTCATATTGGTGTGCGAGGACGGCCCCAAGATCATATTGGGACGTGTCCCATGGCCAACACCAGTTGCCGCCACAGGCAAAACGTGCCTAGACACTGAGTCGACTGAAGTTGATACGTATAGTAGGCAAGAAATACCTGAAGGTCTTTAACATTAGATGACCATGGGAGGGCCGCGATAGCTCAACATGCTGACTTAAGGGACGGATCCCTTCACATGACACTTGAAACCCCTATGCATGCATGGAGGTGAACTAAATTTGATGTTTACTGTTTTCAAGTATAGTGTTTGAAATTGAACCCGAGTGGTTACCTTTCAGATACTGTAGAAATTGAAAGGCACACGGGCTAGCATATTTGACAGTGTTTGATAAATGCTCCCAGGCCTTGTTAAATATTAGATTCTTTAAACTTAGCGTATGTTGCAGTGTTTTTGGGAAATGCTACCAGCTATTGTTAAATTTTGCAAATATTTAAAGAGTGCCCAAGATTTCTTGTTAATTCGTATCATAATTATATTTAACATAATTGAAGTGGTACATGGTATTTAAAATCCCACCCCCTTTTCCTCCAGCTATTCAGCACTTCCTCTCCTTTATTTATAACGCAACCTTACAACAAGCATTTCAGTTGTTGTCTAGTCAGGTTGTGCCATGTTCTCTGCCTCCATTCCCTACGTACGACGAGTTGCGGAAGAATGGAAGGTCTATGAAAAGCGTCTGCAGCAACATTTTGTGGCTTTCGACATTGATCAGCTCGGCATATCGCTGTTTCTTTCATGTATTTCTCCAAAAGTGTATCAACTATTGTCTCAGCTACCCCCCCCCCCCCATGGAATTCGGCATCCTTATCTTCTACTGAAATGTGTGACATGCTCTCCAAATATTATCGCAAAAACGCCCAAGTTGTTGCTTCCCAGATGGCTTTTTATAAGGGCCGCAAGCAGTCTTATCAATCATACTGTGCATGGCCTGTGGGATTACAGGGCCTTAATAGAAAATGTCAATTAGTTAAGGACATGCATCATGACTCTTATGCCGATTCCATGGTTAATGATGCTATTCTTAGGTTGTCAGACAACAGGCCCTCCAGCTCCCGAACCCCTCTTTATCTTAAATATTGAGTATTGCCCAGTTGTATGAAATTTCTCATGCTGCCAGCGCCCAAATTGACATGGACGTCAGTGTTATGCAGTTTGATGCTGCAGTAGATGACACATCTGTTTTGTATGACGATGGGGAAGTTGCTGCCAATGCAGCAGCAGCGGCAGCAAAATCAGGTACTTCCGGCACTTCCATCCTATTCACGTTGAGGGTAGAGGGGGTAGATTGTCCTCAACACTGGGCTAAAAAGGTCACATTGCCATAGTCTGCTGGTCTAACAAGACTGCTGCTGTTGTTGAAGATGATGATTCTGTTATGACTGTCAATTCTACACTTTCAAATACTAATAATACTTTTATGTTGTTGATCATTGATATTATTCTGAATTACATAGCTGCCAATTATTATGGATTATTTGTAATTGTTACGGATTTATTGCTGTATTTACGGAGTTAGGGAAAGGTTGTAAAAAATTATGGAAATTAGAGATTTTACGATCTGATGTTGAAAAAAAATCTGAAAAAAGACTGTTTACATTTCGCCAATCATAACGTTACTAAGGGTTTTGAAGATCGTAATGATTTTCTTCCTGAGTACTTAGCAAAGCTGTATGAAACACAAGTGTGTTTCTTTAACCTCCTTCAGGAAACGTTAACGGTAGCATTTTCCCTGGAACAAGTCCCTCCTATTCATCTCCCACCACACCTACCAAATGCACAGAAATAGTTGCAGAACCTAAATTCTTTGGTCTACAACAAGTACAAGGTCTTTGGTCACAGCATAACAGTCCACGTGGTTTACCGGGCGGCGGGAGGTTAGTCAATTCGTTTCGGAACTTTATTGTGGATTTCGAGTTACTTGTTCTTGCAACTAATCTGATTCTTTTCATTTACAATAGTTTTACCCATGGAAAGTCATTAGATATGAATGGAAAGTGTCATAAATAGGGACAGGAAAAAATCGGTGTTATTTTATGGCCAAAATCGGTGTTATTTTTTGCACTTGTCGGTGTTATTTAGCGGTGTTATTTTCTGGTAATCTTTTCCATTTTCAGTGCTATATTTTTGTAACATTTAACAATTTTTCAATGGTATGTTGAAAATTATACTATTCATAAGATATGGTGGGTCAAATTTGACCTAGATAGTCATGCAAATATGTGTCTAATTTTTTTATACACCAAGTATTTTAAATACTGTGAAAAAAATTGCCAATGATTGTATAAAGAAGGTTATCCCTTTTTTCAGGTCAACATACTGTTTTTGATACAAGGACTTTTTTTTGCGGACTTAAATGTTTGTGTTATATTGTCGCAATTTCTTAGAGAATACCAATATTGAAAAATAGAAGAATATATTTTAATGTAAATAAAAGTCTTTGCTCTTTCCAGCGGTATTGTAAATAAATAAAAAGTCTTTGCTAAAAGAGAAATTTTTATTTGAAAATAGGAAAAAACTAAGTTTTTAAAAGTATTTATCAGGAACAAAATATTTTTAAATATGTAAAAAAATTATTTAACTCGATGTTAAAATGTGACAAAAATGAATTTTCGTAAATTTAATGTTTAGTCACATCTGGCTTTGAAAGTAAGATTATAATATACATTCCTCTATAAGTTTGAGTTTTAAATTTTGTTCCCCTTCAGTAATACGGGGAAATTTTTTTTAAAGTTCCCTTATTTTTTATAAATAGTAAGATTCATTTATGCTCTGCCCTTTCTGGTGTTTTTCAGTGCCCCACCTCCTGCTCGGCGTTCTTTTGTTGCGCCCATCTCCCTCAATAAATGCCAATTTTCACAAATATCTGGACAAGTGGCGTAAAAACGAAACGCACATCCATCTACAAACGAAGAAATTTTACGTACGGCAGCGGGGGCGTTGCCGTAATGTTGGCAACGAAATGTTCGTTTTCGAGAATAATTGACTGATCGGACAAAAAACATGTTGAGAATACAGCACAAACAGGATTATTTATTTCGGGTCAACACACTAAATATTATTCTCGTCGTTCTATGTGATTGACTTTTCGAAGAGCATTCAAAGATAGTTGCAAACATGATCACATTTCACCGGCGCTTTCGTAAATAAAAGTTTACCAACTAGGTTAATATGGACAACGTCCAGAAGATGATAAAATGAGCATCCACAAAAGAAAGTGTTTGTTTAAATCCAGTTGCAGTGATTATAAGCCTGAGAGAAATCTAAAATCAACTCCGAAAATAGTAATCCGTGTCGCCGCGAAACAGTAACGATAACAATCAAGGCTAACAATAACAGCGCAGTCAAAGAATATAACGACAAAACTGCTAAACTTTGATGCTGTTCAAAGACCTCGTGAAGTCGCAGTTTCTGTAAACAAAGCTGTGCATGTGCAATACGCCAAATTTACAAACTGCCAGGTCAGTGTTTGATCACGGAAGACAATCTCAAAACGGTTTCGAAGTGCTAGAAAAAGTTCGGCGAAGAACTCCATGGAAATGTGAAAACAATCAACTCAGTATAAATTACCGTAATATCTTCATAACTTAACACAGAGAGAGAAATAAGCTTACCGATAGTTTTCAAATGGAAATTTTACTGCTGCGATTATGCGCGTCTAACAATGTGTGCCGCTGTCTTATTACAGTATGGGAAACAAAAAAAAAAAAAAAAAAAAAAAAAAAAAAAAAAAAAAAAAAAAAAAAAAAAAAAAAAAAAGTTACTACGTTTGGATATGGACCATTTCTACATTAAATATATCACTGACATAATTAAATTTACGACTTTCCTTGTCCAGATACAGCGTAATTACATTAATAATCGCCGATTTCGTATTAATTAAAAAATTGACGAATTTGCGTTATTTTCTTAAAAACCACCAAATTCGCGTTATTCGGCGCGTTATCGTTAAAACGAATTTTTCCTGTCCCTAGTCATAAATAAAGCATTTAATGATCTAAATCAGGTTTGTAATTTTTAAAATTATCTCGGGGCGGGAAATGTTGTAGGATGCCCCCCCGCCTTCCCCGGCTGTTCGATGTCACCCTTTGTTTAGCCCGAAGCATGATTACTGACAGCCTCTTCTCGAGATTGGCAGCTATGGAATTAAGTTGGCTGCACTGTAGCAAACACATACGCAACAATGAAGCTATCACTGTTAGTGTAGTTTCGAAATATATGCAGTAAGAACAGTTCAGTTAATCAACAGGGTGCTTGTTGACATATGTTTGGTTGTGTGTTTTGAAGTCAATTAGTGACTCTGTGAACCGTTTGAATGCAGAAAACTGTACAAATGAAGTGGGAATAATTGAAGTAGTAGGAATTCAACAAGAAGTTGAACCCATCTTTGTACTTTCAAATGACAGATTGAGACCGAGGGCGACGGTCCCTCCCACAAAAGGAAGAGGGTGAAATTAGTATCAGTTACAATTGTCAAAAGAATCTAGTATTATCAAAGCTAGACTTATGAGTCTCGAGGGAGTTTCCGCGATCATCAATTGAATAAAATTCTTGAGTTACAGAGTAACCTGTCAAATGATGAAAGAGTGTTCATAGTCGTTACTCAGTGACTGTGAACACTCGTTCATCACACGACAGGTTACTCTGCAACTCCATAGAATTGATCTGTAGATGGGCAGCTGTCCTGAAACTGGTCATTTTCTAGAAGATAAAAGCTATCTGGAGACGGATACTCAAGAATTTTAATCTAGTATTATCGAAGGTGCCAGGCCAAACAGGTTATTATTCCCGTCAAATGTACCTTTACAACTTTAAAGTCTGTCAGGGCTCCTCAGAGACCCTCCAGAATGCCAACACTGTGTTTTCGCCCATTTGCTTGGAACAAGAATATTCCAAAGAATCAAACCAAATAGCGTTGATGGTTCACCACAGACTAATTCACCTAAACTTTGAAGGAGCGCACAAGATTCGGTTGTTTTCTGATGTTCATCCCATCTGACAGGTTTTTTGGCAACATTGAAAGACAGCATCACAAGATAAGCATCATCTGTATACATGCAGCACATTGAGAAGTTTGCAACAGTAGTATGTCTACGACAGAATGAATTTCATATTTGGAAATGATATGCAGAAGGCTCAGTCAAAGTTCCTGGTAACTGGCATTCCCAGATTTTAAAAAAAAAAAAAAAAAAAAAAAAAAAAAAATGGAAGAAAATTGTGTTCACAAAAAGCAAAAATAAGATGATTTGTGTAGTTTTTGGAGAGCCCTTCTACAATTTTGAACCTGGAGAGGGGAAGACCATCCTGAAGAGTGTAAAAAATGTCAGCATAACAAACAGTCAAACACAAATCGCAGCAGGTGGTCAACTTTCATAAGCCGAACTCGTAGATGTCAAAAATCTTTTGGCACTCCACTTTGTTATTGATTGGTTTCCAGCAATAAATTGAAATTGTTCACTGAGGTGTTGGATGAGCAGCAAGGCATTGCTATATTTGGTTGCGCCACTGATAACTATCAGAACGAAGAAGAAGCCAGAAGTGATTGTAGCTATCTATAAATTTCTTCAATTCAAAAATTTGGGGCTTATGTTACTTTCTATGATTTCTTGTGACGTCTAAAGCATGATGACGCTTAAAAAAAATTGTTGAACATAAATTTGATCTGTCTCTTTGACATTAAATTCAGTTTTCCTGAGAAAATAATATCACTTTCATATTTTTATATGCCAGTTTTGTGTCAAAGTTTCAGATTTCTCTTTAAAATAAAATGTATTCTGTTTGTATTGGCAATAACTAAATTCCATCCTGCTGTCCTTCCTATCACCAAATAGCGGGTTTTACAAATGAATGTTTGTTCTGTAATAGGTTTGACACGTTTGTAAAACCTGCGATCTGCATAAATCAGGTTTGCAAACTATGAAGTCACGTACAGTCTTAATGTACAAAAGATAATCGCAGTTTTGAGCCATTAAATATTGAGCAACAATTTCTTTTTTACTTGTTTACTTTTGATGGGATACGTTTTTTGTGAGTATCTCAGTTTTGCTTATTAAGCATTTAGCAGCTTTTGTACCTGGGTTACTCATTTAGCAGGCCTGGATCTAGAGTGAGACAAACTGTGGTGTCTGCCCTGGGTAGCCGTCGCAAAGGGGCACCAAATGGTCTCCAAGACAAATTGGTCCCTGATGAGTGGGGAGAAAAGAGGAGGTAGATCAAAGTTGGGATGCTGCTGCGGGGGAAGGGGGGGGGGGTGCCCTGGTTGGAAAATGTCGTTGATCCAGCACTGGTATTTAGTAATAGTAAATTTTATTTATTCAGATGGATACAGCAGACAGAATATTTCCTCTTTGTTATATGTACATGTTTTTTATATCAGTCAGGTTTCTTCAAGCTCTGAATTCTTGTTGCATCCATAGGTTCAAAATAATTGTGATGCACTTTTAATTTACCGCGGCATTTAAATCAGTACAGGTACTGATTTGACATTAACTTCCTTTATTCATTCCAGACACAGTTAAATAAACTATTATTCTTCCATGCCTACATTAAGACACATCAGTATGGTAGGATAGCTCAAAGACGAAAGGTGATTTCTAAGGTTCTTGTAAAAAATCTAAAGACTTGTTAGACTTTAAAAGGTTTACTTATTCACTGTTTATGATAAATCTTTGTCATCACACTGGTAGAATAACATAACATGATAAAAAAATTTATGCTCTTTATGCACAAAATAGGCAAAATAAAATTTTGGTTTAAAATAGAAAATAAAAAAGGAAAATAAAAGAAAATTTGCTTTGTGTAACACCGCAGTTAGTATGTTCAAGTCACAGGCAGAAACCATTCTAATTTCTTTGTTCAGCAAGTGAGAATAAGATGTTTCGTAAAACATTATCACTAGTGCCATTACTTTCCAGCACTCATAGACAATGAAAAAGTTGCAATGAGACTTTATAGCAGAGATCCACGTTGCATTATGGATTGCAGAGGCTTTTTTAGGTGGAAATGTGAGATGCAGCATGGAATTTAATAAAGGGAAAGGGAAGGAGAGCAAAGAAAGGGAGATGTAGAGGTGTGTGTGGGCAGGAGTCTGTATCATTTTACAGCAACAAATACTTCAGACAAAATGAGACTGTCACAAGTGTTATCAAATGTTAAAGTTTCTCTTTATTTTCATTCCAATTGCATATTTACCTTGAAGGTAGCCCTCATATAGTTTAAGATTCTCTGCTCTAATGCTAGATCTGTATGCTTGTACTTCCTTTCATATTCTACAGTCATTCTTTGACAGCATTCAAAGGTTGTATAGGAATATTGGTTTGTCTGCTCTCAGGTTCAGTTTATATTCATCCTCAAGGTGAATGGCCATAAGTCAAATGTCAGAACATTGAAATTATAATATTCGTTATTATGATGATGATTTGGAAAATGTCTTTCCATGTTCTTAAAAATTATATTTGTAATTCTCTCTCTTTTTTTCAGGGAACCTGCTGTTACCTTCCTTGGGATTTCTGCTGGCAAATTCAGCAGTGACGACAGGACACAAAATAAAACAATAAATTCATTTTTCAAATCAAGTGAGAAGCAGCAGCAGACACAGGCTGAGGGGCCGCAAACATCAACAACTAATACTGAAATTAATAATGTAGTCGAAGGTAAACCAAAAGTGCTTTTCTCTGTCAGCAACTCAGATAATACTGAAAAAATTCAAGGCCATAATCGAGATGGAGAATCCTTTTTTATGGCCTATTTTAAAAGAAAACGGGAAAGCAAATTGAGAAATGGACATGGAAGCACACATATTGATAACACTAAATCCGAAAAAAGTGTTGAATCTATGATGGAATTATTGCCGGGCAATGATCAGCTGATTAGGAAACAGTCGTTAGTTAAAACTGAAGGGTGTAATGCTGAATCATCTAATAGAACTGATGAGTCATCAAACAGTAATCATGCAGCGAATAGTGAACAGTGGATTAGTCCTCATGAAATATTTCCAAGTCTAGATGAAGCAGATGAAGAGACAATAGCACTTTTACCATCACCAATGCAAAGAAAAATAAGACACTCAATGGAAACAAAACATAAAACTTCTGATAATGATGTGGTACCTGTTGCAGCTACTTTTAGCTCAAATCACTGTAAGGATAAGGCTACATCTTCGATACAATCTGAAGAAGTGGAAACAGATTTACATGACAAACAAGTCAAGAAGGATTATTCAGTTATGCTTCAAGAACAAGATTCTTCAGTTACAGAAAGTATGAAACAAACCAATGAGAATAAAAGGAATTTGCCAGCTGTTGAAGTAGGTGTATCAGACTTCTCTTCTCAAATTAATAATGTGAAGCATCTTAATGAAGTGGCCAAAAAAGTAGCAAGTGAAATATGCCCCCATTGCAACAGTATAGTACTTTTAAGTGAATATCCTGAACATTTAGACTTCCATTTAGCAGAGAAACTGCATAAAGAACTGAACAGTGCAACTAGTTCAGCTAACACTTGTACTTCAAATCACTTACCTAAAACCAAAATAAATTTAAATAAAAGAAAGAAGGGTGGAAATGTTAGAAACAACCATGATAACAAAACAGACAGCAAAAAGGTTAAGAGTATAACAAGCTTCTTTACACCACTAAAGTAAACCAAAGATTAATCACAAAGTACGGAATGAAAATCCTCATCTCTCTGTTTTATTGTTTGCTCTTAGTTTCACATTACAAATTTCATTATGAGTGTCTTATACAAATTTAGAATATTATATGGAGATACGTGTGTGTGTGTATATGTTTGTTTGTATTGTGTGTCTGTACAAGTGGGCCTATTTTTTTTTACTGATGATACAAAGCAAGATTAGATATTTTAAGTATCTGGGCTCATGTATTTTATTTACATATGTTCCACTTACTGACTTACGAATTTTTAAACATATTGAAATATTGACTCCCTATGGTCGTAAACAAACAATACTTATTTATGTGAAAGAGTTTTACCAACAGTGATTTCATATTGAAGTTTATGTTGTATTTATATATATGTATAGCATGGGTTATTATTATTATTATTATGTCCATTGCTTTAAAAGTATTCATT
Organism: Locusta migratoria; assembly: GCA_026315105.1. Taxonomy (NCBI): domain Eukaryota; kingdom Metazoa; phylum Arthropoda; class Insecta; order Orthoptera; family Acrididae; genus Locusta; species Locusta migratoria. The sequence goes on along the minus strand of CM048747.1, from coordinate 197,051,898 downwards.
GTAAAATTTTGTGGGCTGGTAATGTAAGAGTTTGTGAGTGTTCAAAATATAATATAAAAATTAAAAAAGATTAGAATAGAATCATTTTGAATGTAGAAGCTTAACTAAAGGAATATTGGCTCTCACATTTTCACAATATGTCTGTTCAGCAAAGTAAGAAGGGGAAACGATCATTTTAAAGGACTGTGAAGTTTAGGTGGATAAGTTTTAATCCAATTTGTGACAAACACACCACAACCAAAATGACAGTAAATACAAAGAAAGACAGTTCTACTACTATCTCATTATATTGTTATATGTAGTGCTTAATCTAAAAGCTAACTTGCAAGTACTCATCCATAAGTATTTCTGATACCTGTTGGAGTTTTCATTTTTGACCATGCCTAGTCTAACTTAATTATTTATTTAAAGATATTTGTACTTTATTATCACTGTTTTATAAAAAAATTATATTTTTATCATATGAGAGAAGTGTATTTATATTAATTTATATGTAAGTACAATGTGATCATTTTTACAGATAAAATCTTCACAAATGTGATAAAACTGAAGCAAGAATTGTTTCACATGTTGTTACAAATTGTCAAAATTACAAAATTGTATATTTTAGATGCAGGTGTGTGCTCAAAAACTGTTCTTATAAGTCTGTGATGGTTTAATATTTATATATTAAAATTTTAATGTGAAAGTTAATTGAATAATTTGCTGTGCTTTACTTACACATTTGTCACCACTCATAAGATACACAGTCATGTTTCGACCTTCATTTTTTTTTTTTCTATTAATATTGGCCATTTTGGGTGTCTTGGTGTCAGAATGCTGACAAATGATCTCTTTTTTAATGACTACTAATGCTCTAAATCAATGCTTTCATTATACATTCAGCGTTTTGTTCAAGAAGATGGATTCAATAACTACTGCAACAAAAATCTTATGACAGCAAGGAATATGGTATGATTATTATGATTTTTTAAAAACTTCTTCCCCATTGATGGATTGAAATATTAGGTTATGGTGTATTCTGACTAACAATATATTCATTAAACTAAAATATGCTCTTGAAGATTGAAATATGCAGTAGTAATACATATTTATAAAAGTGGGTATAGTTGTGTAATCTACACATACATACATGTTTGTCAGTCCTATGTTTTCAAAAAGTTTGAGAAAATACATAATTAAAAGCTAGTGGACTACTTTTCTGACTATAAAGAAAAGTGCCATAGTATTTGTGCAATGTGATGTTCCTGCTCCTCAACTTCATGGCTAACTTTGTGAGATGTTCCTTTTACAAGAGTATACTTTCTAAAGTAATACCTAGGTACTTTGGATGTGTGTTGTGGTCAAGTCTGTTTCCCTCGAAATCAACATTTAGGGTTCTTTCAGCAAATCTATTGCAGAGGTGGAAACATGACACTTATGTTTTATTCGGTTTTGGACCATGATCTCCATTGGCAAAAATATTTGTTTAGTCTATTCAGGTCTGAACTCAGGACTTCTTTCGTTCTTTCAAACATTCTGTACTGAGTAGCAATGGTCCAACTGTCTGCATAATCAAATTCTCTAGATTGTTTCTGGCATGTCCAATAAATACAAGCTGAAGAGAAGGGGAGCAGGCATAGAACCTTGTGCTAAGCCATTATTCAGTGGTTTGGGGACACTGATATAATTTACTACTACAACAGAAAAATTTCTGTAGTTAAGCATCTTGTCAATAAGCCATGCTGTAGGGATTTATAAATCAGACCATGTAGCCACACTGTATTGTAGGCTGCACTTAGATCTATAAAGGCAGCAGATGTTTTTTTGCTTTATCTGGTATCTTGCTTCTATAAAGGTGGTTAGAGACAGCACAGCTTCATGGTGGACGGAAGCCAGATTGGTCCACTGGTAGTTTCTCAAAAACCATTGGGCAGATTCTGTTATATAATAGAATTTCAGCAAGCTTGTAGATGGCACTCAGTAATGCAGTAGTGTGATAATTCTTTGGATCATCATGAGTTTCATTTTCAGTGGTATTATGCCTGTTTCCATTATATCTGTGAAGAAGTCTGCCAGCCATCATTTTGCATACGTGCCACAGTGCAAGAGAAATTCTGGATGTATACTGTTGCCTCCAGATGCTTTGCCCATTTTTACATCCTTCAGGTTGTCATTGATTTCTGACGTGGTGAAAGGTCGCGTGTGTACTGTTTGTCCATTTTGTTTTAGAGCTCTAAGTTTGCATTTAATTGGCTGAGTGAGCCTTTATCTCTTGGTACTCTAGATCTGGATAATACTTGTGCTGTGATCTTGTTGGCTGTTGTCAAATTGTTCTCTCTTACCTTCCTTATACTTCCTCCTAGTTTCTGTAGCAATGACCACGCTTCTCTGCTAAAAGTATGGAAGCTAAGTGCTTCAACAGTCTGTATCCATCTAGCACAGCTTGTTGCATCCAGGCTGTGTAGCAGATCATTTGCAATTTCCTGATGATATGTCTTGAGGAACTCTTCATAAAGTTGTCTGAAGGTTCCAGCCCAACCTGGAATATATATGTTCCTTTCAATACAGAATATTTATTGGCCTTTCAATATTTTTCATACAATTGGCTTCGTCAGGGTACAGTGTAATTTGCATTTATAGCCTACATTACATTTATACATTAAGCATATATCATACATACAAATTCACACATTACAACGAAACAATAACATAATTTAGGAGAAACATATATTTTTACTGTCAGTTTCTAGAAATTCTTCAATTGCATAGAATTCACTGGATTTTAGCCAAGTTTGTATTGTGTTTTTATATGTGCTCAGTGGCATTGTACGAGCTGCTTCTGGTAGCTTATTGAAGAATTTTAGGCTTAAATACTTCTAGTTATTTTGTACTATGGCTAGTCTCGTGGAAGGCAAATCCAACAGACAGTTGTTTCGTGTATTGTGAGAATGAACATTTTTTCTCATGCTGAACTTATCTATGTTTTCTTTAGCATATTCTAAGCAGTTATATATATCCAAACTAGGAATCGTCATTATTCCAAGTGATTTAAAGCGAGTTCTGCAGGACTCATTATGTGCTAGCTCTAATATACACCTTACTGCTTTTTTTCCCATCTGAATACACATTTAGCTCCTGAGGAGTTTTCCCACAGCAATGTTCCATATTGCAGATGGGAATGGAAGAAAGCATAGTACGATTGAAGCAATAATTGTTTGCTAATACTGACCCTCAATTTGTACAATAGGAAAAGTACACGAGCTAGTTTGCTGCATAGGTAATTGGTGTGTCCTTCCCAAGAGAGTTTTTGATCTATGACCAGTCCAAGCAATTTCACAGTTCTATTTTCATTTTTAGATACCTTCAAATTAAAGATTATTTCCTCTGTTTTTGTCTGATTTATGCAGAGTTGATTGGCCTGACACCATTGGGTAGTCATTTCTATCATCTCTTTATTTTTATCCAACACACTCTGTAGATTGTCTCCAGTGGTTATTAATGTCATGTCATCTGCGTATAATACACTCTTACAGGGTATATAAGTATATAAGGGTAAGTAAGTCATTGACATAAACAATGAAAATGAAGGGTCCAAGAACCGAGCCTCTTTTTATTGGGAGGATTGATGATCTCTGATTGTTTGCGTAGACAAGTTGTACCCTATTGCTTAGGTAGGATTTGAGTAATTTGAGTGGTTTATCTCCTATTCCATAGTATTCCAGCTTTTTGATTATCATATCATGTGACACAGAATCAAATGCTTTGCTTAAATCAATAAGGGTTCCAGAAGTGTATAGCCGTTTTACATATCCTTCATAAACATTATTTGCCAGTGATTCAACTGCTTTCACAGTTGATAAGTGTGGTCTAAATCCAAATTGTTGGTCATTTAATAATATCCTCTAGGTGTATTCTTTTTTGCTCCCACAAGCCTCTCATAGTTATTAGCTTTGGGAGGGATCCAACGTGGGCACTTATCCAAATTCTCAGCAAATACATCCCATTTTGCTTTCTTGAAGTTCATCTAGGTCAGGGATGAGAAGAAATCAGTGATATGCTAGTTCCTATTTCAATAACAACTGGGAAGCACTGGCTATGTGGGAAGTCTTGCAGAACTGGGTATGATGTAAGTGCTGGCAGTCTGTCTTCATTTGTGCTCACAAAGCATGGAAGCACAGGTCTGGGTCGTAGTGCTGCCTCCATGCTGCCAAGTTGAACGTTCCACTATCTTTCGCGTCAAATATCAAGTACAAATTGGTGGCCTCTGTTCATTTAACCAATTAAGGACCGAGCATTAAATATTATATTTATAGGGTTCTAAATGTCTACCTTGGTGTGTTTGCGTGTATATGTGAGTGGGTGGGTGTGCACTTGTTTACCTTTCCTTTTTCCCCCTTAAGGTAAGTCCTTCCACTCCCAGGATTGGAATGACTCCTCTTCGACTCCCTTAAAACCCGCATCCTTTCCTTTTTCCCCTCCTTCCTTTCTCTTTTACTGAAAAAGTGACCAATGGTTGCGAAAGCTTGAATGTTGTGTTTGTGTGTGTTTTTATGTTTTTTGTGACTATCTACGAGCCTGTGCTTTGGGTAAGTTATACGATTTCTATTTTATATATATTACCCAAAGCACAGGCTCGTAGATGGTCACAAGAAACACAAAAGCATTATATATATGGTGTATGTGCATTTATTTACCTTCCATTTTTTCCCCCAAGGTAAGTCTTTCCTGTCCCGGGATTGGAATGGCTCCTTACCCCCTTCCTTAAATCCCTCATCATTTCCTTTTCCCTCTCCTTCCCTTCTGCCTGATGAAGCAGCTAGGCTGCGAAAGCTAGCATTTTTGAGTGTGTGTGTGTCTGTGTGTTTATTTGTTGCTATTACTGCCTGTGCCCCTTCGCCTGGTAAGTGTTCTTCATCTATTTTTTACGTATATATATATATATATATATATATATATATATATATATATATATATATATATATATATATATATATATATATTTTTTTTTTTTTTTTTTTTTCTTTCGCAACCCAGTTGCTTCTTCAGGTAGAAGGGAAGGAGAGGGAAAAGAAAATGATGAGGGTTTTAAGGAAGGGGGTAGGGAGCCATTCCAATCCCGAGAGAGGACTTACCTTGGGGGAAGAAAAGGAAGGGGAACAAATACACACACACCCATACATTCACACAGACGCGAACACTCCTAGACATACTATAGAAACCAAAGAAGTTCCACAGAGATGCCACTAGAGGCACAGGCTCTGTCCAGAGAACCGAGGCAAAGATGTTAAAGATGGTGGGCGGAAATTCAAATTTAGCGAAGGTTAAGACCAGGTGGGCAACGAGAAGAGAGAATATGCTGAAGGGCTAGTTCCCATCTCCGGAATTCTGAAGGATTGGTGTTGGTGGGAAGTATCCAGATAACCCGGACTGTGCCAAGATGTGCTGGCCGTGCACCAAGGCATGTTTAGCCACAGGGTGATCCTCGTTACCAACAAACACTGTCTGCCTGTGTCCATTAATGCGAATGGACAGTTTGTTGCTGGTCATTCCCACATAGAACGCTCCATAGTGCAGGCATGTCAGTTGGTAGATCACGTGGGTACTATCGCAAGTGCTCTGCCTTTGATCGTGTACACCCTCTGGGTTACGGGAGGGAGTAGTGGTGGTGGAAGGGTGCATAGGGCAGGTTTTACAATGGGGGGGGGGGAGTTACAAGGGTAGGAGCCAGAAGGTAGGGAAGGTGGTTTGGGGATTTCATAGGGATGGACTAGGAGGTTATGGAGGTTAGGTGGGCGACGGAAAGACACTCTCGGTGGAGTAGGAAGGATGTCATGAAGGACGGATCTCATTGCGGGGCAGGATTCAAAGAAGTCGTATCCTTGCTAGAGAGCCACATTCAGAGTCCACTCCAGTCCCAGAAAGTATCTGGTGACAAGAGGGGCACTTCTGGGATTCTTCTGTTGAAGGTTCTGAATTTGGGGGGATGAGGAAGTGGCTCTGGCAATTTGTTTCTCTACCAGATTAGGAGGATAGCTGTGGGATGTGAAAGCCGTTTTTAGGTTCTTGGTGTACTGCTTCAGAGCTTCGGGACTGGAGCAGACTCATTTGCCCCGAAGACCTAAGCTGTAAGGAAGGGAACGTTTGATGTGGAATGGATGGCAGCTGTCATAATGCAGGTACTGTTGTTTATTGGTAGGTTTGATGTGGACGGATGTGTGAAGTTGGCCGTTGGACAGATGGAGGTCGACATCGAGGAAAGTGGCATGGGATTTGGAATAGGACCAGGTGAATTTGATGGGACCAAAGGAGTTGAGGTTGAAGAGGAAATTCTAGAGCTTTCACATCCCGCAGCTATCCTCCTAATCTGGTAGAGAAGCAAATTGCCAGAGCCACTTCCTCATCCCCCAAATTCAGAACCTTCAACAGAAGAATCCCAGAAGGGCCCCTCTTGTCACCGGATACTTTCCGGGACTGGAGCGGACTCTGAATGTGGCTCTCCAGCAAGGATACGACTTCTTAAAATGCTGCCCCGAAATGAGATCCATCCTTCATGACATCCTCCCCACTCCTCCGAGAGTGTCTTTCCGCTGCCCACCTAACCTCCGTAACCTCCTAGTCCATCCCTATGAAATCCCCAAACCACCTTCCCTACCTTCTGGCTCCTACCCTTGTAACCGCCCCTGTTGTAAAACCTGCCTTATGCACCCTTCCACCACCACTACTCCAGTCCCGTAACCCAGAGGGTGTACACGATCAAAGGCAGAGCCACTTGCAATAGTACTGTAACTGCCCTTACTCTCGTATCAAATTATACCTCCTATACACATCTGACTGCGAATAATAATTAATTTTTTTAATCAGAAAATACCAAGTCCCATAGACTAATTCTACTGTACCAGAATTCCAATGACTGCAGACAGGTTCTTATTTGTTGTTGTTGTTGTATGCATTTGACGTGTTTACTAAGCAAAGATAAACAGCGAGTTGCGTTCTCTTGTGAAAAGTACTAATGTTACTTTCACACCAGTAGCTGTTCCAACTACAGCAATATATGATCTCTGGTGTTTAAATCTTCATCGTAATTATTGGTAGTATTTGCATCAAAATTCCTTTTAGATAAAATACAAGTGGCCAATATGTCAAGTTCGTGCTAGAAAAGATCCACCTTTTCATCTATATAAATACTTCAGCATGTAGAATAATTTAAAAAAAATTATAAATATCGATCGCTTGAACTTTAATTTACTGTCCAAAGCCCTAACGACCGATATTAGTTTCTACAAAGTAAGTACACCCAGTTCTCAACCAATGAACTATTTTATTATTTATGATATATAAATATTGTCCCATCAGGATAATTTATGACTGATTTGTATACATTTATTATTTCTTCTTTATTTTTTTTTAAACTTGAGCGTGCATCAACTATTGAGGTTTTGTAAAGAACAGTAATAGAAAGAATTATGACAGAAAAAGAATTTCTTTTGAGTTATGGTAGCTTTACCAACGGCATAGCTACTTCACTACAAACAATCATTTTTACATCAAGCAGGTTTAACATTAATATTGAGAAGAAAGAAAAAGGGGAAGCATTTGTTGTAATTGATTGCTCAAGTACAGTCTTTATTATTTAATAGCCCTTATTATGAGCAGTTAAAGTCATCCTTCACCTAGGCAGCACCCTATGTCCCTGAATACAGTTAAATTGAACTATCTTTCAAAGTAGGTCTTATTTTAAGATTCAACTACAAGCCATCAGTCCAATAAAATTAATCTGTCGTACACATACATCACAATTGAGTTACCTAATCTTTTTGTCCAACATTGGAATATCAGTCTCTGTCCCTATCGAAGTTTACCAGAAACCAAGGGTCCTGTGGACATACTCCAGCACCGTTTGAATAAAGAGTAATGTTTAGGTACCTTTATAAATCTATCACATCCTGAAACTTCGTCAGTAACCGACGGTATTGTGGAGCCTTTCCACCAATACCCCACTTTATATGAACCAAAGTGTACCAATAACAACTGCAACTCTCACAAAAACTCCACCCATCAACAGCAAATTACGATATGATGCACACAGGAACCCTTGAATAATTTCTTTTACTCGATATTACAATAACATGGACAGTTTAACTTCTCTCGATTCTCGATCAGCCTTCAATAGGACAATCAGCATTGTTTAAAAAATAAAATAGCATCTCTCCAACACATTACCGAATTCTCTCCAGGTGTGTATTGACTCAGTACGAACGCACTGCGGCGCAGTATGCTGAATTCAGGCCCAAATGCTGGATTACTTCCACAGCCAGACGACATGTAACTTGCATGACATACTTTCTTCGTTTTTGCCAAAATTGAATGAAGTATTCCCCAGCTACATAGCCTCGGACTGACTTCAACTACTCATAATTAACAATCAATTATAATTTTCCGTGTTTTTCTTCGATCTCTGTGACTGCTGGATTACTCCTAGCAGCCATAATGAAGCCCGCTTCAGAATGTATATTTGCATCTATGGCAGCCATTCTGGTTAGACCCGCATCATGCCATGCCTCCCGCACATTTCACAGCAAAATTTTACATGCAACAAATTAACAAAAATAATTAATATACTATAAGAATACAATTTTATAATAAATCTTTCGATAAAGTTTCAAATCTGTACACAAATCAGGCAATAAACTTTGACCGAGTTATCAGCGAAAAATCGACTGTAACATAATGTTACGGAAATATTCCGTACCGCTACAGTACCCACATGATCTACCAACTGACATGCCTGCACTGTGAAGCGTTCTATGTGGGAATGACGGGCAACAAACTGTCCATTCGCATGAATGGACATAAGCAGACAGTGTTTGTTGGTAACGAGGATCACCCTGTGGCTAAACACGCCTTGGTGCACGGCCAGCACATCTTGGCACCTTCCTTAAACCATTTTTCCACGCCATACACTACCCAACCCTTTTATACTACGTTGTTGATAACTATAGGTGATCACAGTATCAACAACAAATTTTAAAAACTTTTCCTATTTCCTTTCTTTTCTCACACCTGAAATACTGTCCACATTCATCTCCCTCCTGACATGTAAATATATTTTTATACATATTTTTATTTTTAATTTGTTCATTGCAGCCTATTACATAGCCCATATTTCCCACTCCTCCTTCATCCATATATTATGCCTCCCTCACAACATCCCTATAACAACCCCATCCATTTTTATGTACATTCCCTCCGAAAACATGCTTTCTCCCTAGCCAAATTACGCTCCCACATTCTTTTTATGCAGGCTTGTCTGACATTTGGAATCACTCCCAAGGACCTCATACTAAAAGTTCCCATCGCTGGCTGTAACCCATCCTTTCATCCCGCCCTATACCAATTCCAAACTGAACAATCCATAGCCCTCACCCGCCTAATCCTTAACCTACACATCAACTCCGCTAATGAACACACCTGTCAACTCCTATCCCTAATCAAAATCCTCAACCTTTCCTCTCCCACATCCACACCTACTGTTCAGAACATCCTCCTTCAGGCGAACCGCAAATTAGAACAACATGCCACCCACCACCTCAAAAAACTATCCAATCTCCTGGTCACCCACCTCCGGAAAGGCAATACTCTCTCCCTCAACAACCTCTCCAAACCTCAACCTCCTCTTATTGCACACAAACCCAGTCTCTCCCATCTACTCAATCTCACTCTCCAAACTCCTCTCCCCCCTAAACCTCAAAACTCCAATCCACACAATCCGGAACCACAACATCCTAATTCAGTAGTCAACCTCTCCTCCAAACCTCTCTCCCAATCTGAAACCTCTGTCCTATCCAAAGGCCTCACCTTTAGCCCTACTCCCAAATTCAACCACACAGTTCTCATCAAAGATCTACTTTCCTACACTCGTAGTCTTTGCTGGAGATACCACTTTGCCACTAAGAAAAATAGTCCTACTCCCAATGACCCAGCTCCCCAAGACATCATTCCAATTGAACCCTGCCTAGAACAGTTCCGTCCTCCATCACAGCGAGACCCACCTGTACTTCTTCGAAATCACCCTCTTCAAACCTTCCAGGAATTCCTTACTTCCCACCTTGCCTCCCAGTCGTTCCTGAGAAACCTTAATCCTACTCCCAACATTACCGCAGCTGAATCCCGAGCTATCCGTGATCTGAAGGCTGACCATTCCATCATCATTCTCCCAGCCAACAAGGGATCCACGACCGTGGTACTTGATCGGCGGGAGTATGTGGCTGATGGACTGCGTCAGCTTTCAGACAGTACCACATATAAAGTCTTTCATGGCAATCCCATCCCTGATGTCCAGGCAGAGCTTCAAGGAATCCTCAAAACCTTAGGCCCCCTACAAAGCCTTTCACCTAACAACATTAACCTCATGACTCCGCCGACACCCCGCACCCTCACCTTCTACCTACTTCCCAAGATTCACAAACCCAATCATCCCGGCCGTCCCATTGTGGCCGGTTACCAAGCCCCTACAGAACGAATCTCTGCCTACATAGACCAACACCTTCAACCCATCATGTGCAGTCTCCCATCCTTCATCAAAGACACCAACCACTTCCTCGATCGCCTGAAATCCTTACCCAGCCTGTTACCTCCTGAAACCATCCTTGTAACCATTGATGCCACTTCCTTATACACAAATATCCCACATGCCCAGGGCCTCGCTGCGATGGAGTATTTCCTTTCACGCCGACCACCCACTTCCCTACCTAAAACCTCTTTCCTTAATACCCTAGCCAGCTTCATCCTAACCCACAACTTCTTCACCTTTGAGGGCCAGACATACCAACAACTATAGGGAACAGCCATGGGAACCAGGATGGCCCCCTCATATGCAAACTTATTCATGGGATGCTTAGAGGAAGCCTTCCTGGATACCCAAGCCTGTCAACCCAAAGTGTGGTGCAGATTCATTGATGATATCTTCATGATCTGGACACATAGTGAAGAAGAACTCCAGAATTTCCTCTTCAACCTCAACTGGTTTGGTCCCATCAATTTCACCTGGTCCTATTCCAAATCCCACGCCACATTCCTCGATGTCGACCTCCATCTGTCCAACGGCCAACTCCACACATCCGTCCACATCAAACCTACCAATAAACAACAGTACCTGCATTATGACAGCTGCCATCCATTCCATATCAAACGTCCCTACCTTACAGCTTAGGTCTTCGGGGCAAACGGGTCTGCTCCAGTCCTGAAGCTCTGAACCAGTACACCAATAACCCAATAACAGCTTTCACATCCCGCAGCTATCCTCCTAATCTGGTAGAGAAACAAATTGCCAGAGCCATTTCCTCATCCCCCCAAATTCAGAACCTTCAACAGAAGAATCCCAGAAGTGCCCCTCTTGTCACCGGATACTTTCCGGGACTGGAGCGGACTCTGAATGTGGCTCTCCAGCAAGGAAACGACTTCCTTAAATCCTTCCCCGAAATGAGATCCGTCCTTCATGACATCCTTCCTACTCCACTGAGAGTGTCTTACCGCCGCCCACCTAACCTCCGTAACCTCCTAGTCCACCCCTATGAAATCCCCAAACCACCTTCCCTACCTTCTGGCTCCTACCCTTGTAACCGCCCCTGTTGTAAAACCTACCCTATGCACCCTTCCACCACCACTTACTCCAGTCCCGTAACCCGGAAGGTGTACACGATCAAAGGCAGAGCCACTTGCGATAGTACCCACGTGATCTACCAACTGACATGCCTGCACTGTGAAGCGTTCTATGTGGGAATGACCAGCAACAAACTGTCCATTCGCATGAATGGACACAGGCAGACAGTGTTTGTTGGTAACGAGGATCACCCTGTGGCTAAACACGCCTTGGTGCACGGCCAGCACATCTTGGCACAGTGCTACACCGCCCAGGTTATCTGGATACTTCCCACCGACACCAATCCTTCAGAACTCCGGAGATGGGAACTAGCCCTTCAGCATATTCTCTCTTCCCGTTGCCCACCTGGTCTCAACCTCCGCTAAATTCGAATTCCCACCCACCATCTTAACATCTTTGTGTGTGCATTTGTTTACCCTCCATTTTCCCCCCCAAGGTAAGTCTTTCATCTCCCGGGATTGGAATGGCTCCTTATGCCCTTCCTTAAAACCCTCATCATTTTCTTTTCCCTCTCCTTCCCTTCTGCCTGAAGAAGCAACTGGGTTGCGAAAGCTTGCGTTTGTGTGTGTGTGTGTTCATTTATTTATTTATTTGTGATGCTGTTACCCCTGTGCTCCTTCGCCTGGTGAGTAATCTTCGTCTATTTGAGAGAGAGAGAGGAGAAATTCCTAGCAGGATAAAGATTACTCACCAGGCGAAGGAGCACAGGAAGTCATTGTAGCACAAATAAATCAATAAATTCACACACACACACACACACGCACACGCACGCAGCATAGCTGGTTCGTCAGACAGAAGTGAAGGAGAGGGAAAAGGAAATGATGAGGGTTTTAAGGGAGTGGGTAAGGAGTCATTCCAAGCCTGGTACAGGAAATACTTACCTTGGGGGAAAAAAAGGAGGTTGAACAAATACACACACACACACACATACACAAACGCAAGCACACCCAGGCAGACCTACTGTAGAAAACAAAGAAGTTGGACAGAGATACCACTTGAGGCAGAGACTCTGTCCATCTCTGGACAGAGTCCAGAGTCAAGCCTAAGATGTGCAAGATGGTGGGCGGGAATTTGAATTTAGCGGAGGTTGAGACCAGGTGGGCAATGGGAAGAGAGAATATGCTGAAGGGCAAGTTCCCATCTTCTGAAAGACTGGTGTTGGTGGGAAATATCCAGATAACCCGGACAGTGTAACATTGTGCCACGATGTGCTGGCCATGCACCAAGTCGTGTTTACCCACAGGGTAATCCTCATTACCAACAAACACTGCCTGCCTGTGACCATTCATGCGAATGGACTGTTTGTTACTGGTCATTCCCACATAGAATGCTTCACAGTGCAGGCATGTCAGTTGGTAAATCACGTGGGTACTATCGCAAGTGGCTCTGCCCTTGATTGCGTACACCTCTTCTGGGTTACGGTTCTGGAGTAAGTGTTGGTGGAAAGGTGCATAGGGCAGGTTTTACAACAGAGGTGGTTACAAGGGTAGGAGCCAGAAGGTAGGGAAGGTGGTTTGGGGATTTCTTAGGGATGGACTAGGAGATTACGGAGGTTAGGTGGGCGGCGGAAAGACACTATCGGTGGAGTGGGAAGGATGTCATGAAGGATGGATCTCATTTCGGGGCAGGATTTAAGGAAGTCATATCCCTACTGGAGAGCCACATTCAGAATCCGCTCCAGTCCCGGAAAGTATCCGGTGACAAGAGGGGCACTTCTGGGGTTCTTCTGTTGAAGGTTCTGAATTTGGGGGAGATGAGGAAGTGGCTCTGGCAATTTGCTTCTGTACCAGATCAGGAGGATAGCTGCGGATTGTGAAAGCTGTTATTAGGTTATTTGAGTATTGGTTCAGAGATTTGGGACTGGAGCAGACTCGTTTGCCATGAAGACCTGAGCTGTAGGGAAGGGAACGTTTGATGTTGAATGGATGGCAGCTATCATAATGCAGGTACTGTTGTTTATTGGTAGGTTTGATGTGGACAGATGTGTGAAGTTGGCTGTTGGATAGATGGAGGTTGACATCGAGGAAAGTGCCATGGGATTTGGAATAGGACCAGGTGAATTTGATGGGACCAAAGGAGTTTAGGTTGAAGAGGAAATTCTGGAGTTCTGTTTCACTGTGAGTCCAGTTCATGCAGATGTCATCAATGAATCTGTACCAAACTTTGGGTTGACAGGTTTGGGTATCCAGGAAGGCTTCCTCTAAGCATCCCATGAATAAGTTTGCGTATGAGGGGGCCATCCTGGTTACCATGGCTTTTACCTATAGTTGTTGGTATGTCTGGCCCTCAAAAGTGAGGAAGATGTGGGTTAGGATGAAGCTGGCTAGGGTATTAAGGAAAGAGGTTTTAGGTAGGAAAGTGGGTGGTCGGCGTGAAACGAAATACTCCATCGCAGCGAGGCCCTGGGCATGTGGGATATTTGTGTATAAGGAAGTGGCATCAATGGTTACAATGATGGTTTCTGGAGGTAACAGGCTGGGTAAGGATTTCAGGCGAACGAGGAAGTGGTTGGTGTCTTTGATGAAGGATGGGAGACTGCACATGATGGGTTGAAGGTGTTGGTCTATGTAGGCAGAGATTCATTCTGTAGGGGCTTGGTAACCGGCCACAATGGGGTGGCCGGGATGATTGGGTTTGTGAATCTTGGGAAGTAGGCAGAAGGTGGGGGTGTCAGTGGGGTCATGGGGTTAATGGAGTTGGGTGAAAGGTTTTGTAGGGGGCCTAAGGTTTTGAGGATTCCTTGAAGCTCTGCATGGACATCAGGAACGGGGTTTCTTGACAGACTTTATATGTAGTGCTATTTGAGAGCTGACGCAGTCCCTCAGCCACATACTACCGCCGTTCAAGTACCATGGTCGTGTATCCCTTGTCAGCTGGGAGAATGGCGATGGAATGGTCAGCCTTCTGATCAAGGACAGCTCGGTATTCAGCTGCGGTAATGTTGGGATTAGGATTAAGGTTTCTCAGGAAAGAGTGAGAGGCAAGGTGGGAAGTAAGGAATTCCTGGAAGGTTTGAAGAGGGTGATTTTGAGGAAGAGCAGGTGGGTCTCACTGTGACAGAGGACGGAACTTCGTGCTCTTAAATGACGCAAAGCCCAACCTTCCAGCTGCATTATTTATGTAAATAATAGCAATTTTAAGTATTTTCTCGCTGCGGAATCAAGAGTAATGTACCTCAGTGGAATTTGTTGCTCCTAGTTTAACAATGCCAAACTATAGTTTGAACTATGTACTTTTAAAATATCCAGGTCCCGAATTTTGTGCTCGACGGGAAATACAATATTTCAGACTTTACATCATTTACTCAACGCTCGAGACAAGAGTAAAGAACATTAACAGGATTTGTTGCTCCTAGTTTAATAATGACAAACTACAGTTTGAATTATGTACTTTTAAAATATCCAGGTCCCGAATTTTGTGCTTGATGGGAAATGTAAGATTTCGAACTTTCATCATTTACGCAAAGTTCGAGACAAGAGTAAAATACATTAACGGAATTTGTTGCTTCTAACCCAACATTGCCAGGATTGTATGCTGTGGGTCCGAAACTGTCACAGTCGAAATCGTTTTCTGAACTTTATTAGTCCAGGTGGTTTATACGGTGTTCTGCAGAAAAGTATTCTACAATAAACACGTACGCCAGAAGAGTATATGCTTTAGAAGTATCACTTTTAATGCGTTGCCCGTAGCGCAAGAAAGTTCGTTGCTTGGTGTGAAGCATGAAACTCAACCGCTGTCTTTTTTTAACTGTTAACTAGCAGTGTTTGTGAAGTTAACAATTGACTGCTTGCTCTCAAAATCTAATTACGGCGATATTCACACTGTGGCGGAAGTATACAGTTCCCTTAAGCAAAACTCTGATTCTATAAGTTAAGCAAACAGTTCTACATTTACTGCAATCTTTAGAGGAAACTGCACACAATTGAATAATGATCCGCAGTCATTGATCTAAATCAAAAATAAATGTTGGCAACGGAAACACAAATATAGACACAATATACATAAACAAATTACCCCACATTAATCCAAAATAAATGATGAGGGGAGAATTTAAATTAGCACAAAAGGATTGTAGTTTAACAAATTAATTTATTGTTCAAAACAACAATGGGGGAAGACCATTTTTTTAAAAATTACAATAAAAAACACACCTTACAAAATATCCACAATTACATGGCCCTAAAATTGCCCACCTACAAAGTTGAGTACAGTTCAATTACTATCACCTTTCATAGGGAGGAACGGAGGAATTGCAGCACATTCACACACAGATTCGTATGCCAGGCCACGCAGGTACTTACCAAGCACCCCACACCAATACACCAAGACGACAGCCAAGCAATGCAGACCGAAGGTTCACTCACGCACAATGAAATAGTACTTCACTTCTATAATGTGTCAAGCTAGTGGCTTAGGCTCATGATCAACTATCAGAAACAAACGCACTTGGTTTAAGACCACAAACTGCGAAGTACAGATGGAAGTTTTCCTAGAACATTAAATCAAGATTTCATTAAATAGTATCTAAAAACTGCCACTGTAGTGTTCGTTTAGCACAGGGAGAAGATAACTACAGAAGGTTAAACTTGTTAGATCAATACAGCACTCTACTAAGTCAGAATACAAAATATGCAAAAAGTTAACAAAACCAATTTCAAAGAGAATAAGATCACAAAATATATTGTGTAACCATCCTTTCTGGTCAGAGGAATGATATCTATTAGATGAGCAAGGTTACAGATTGCTACAGCACAATACAGAGTTCGGTCACAAAAATTCAGATAAGTGAAATAATTATATTTCCTGAAAATTATAAACACGGTATATGTCGTACAACGGTTCTTTCTACACGGAGGAAAAAGATCTATTTAATGGTAATAACCACGACAGGGAACACACTAATCGGCACACACATGGGCCGACAAGTACACAGATTACAAGTTAGTATGGATGGTTTTCGGGGAAAATTATCACGCAACACTCACTAGGAAACCTTAGCAAATTAGCTATACAATTATTAACCACTCATGTGCACTGAATGATGGAAAAACTGAAGGCTTAGTCTGATATCATCAACGTGTTCTGTCGACAAAGTATGAACAGTATAGGCACCGCAAATTCCCGAAAATATCACAATTCAACTACGATAAAAACGCGAAAGACACTGAACACATTTAAACAGGCTAAGAAATGATTTAAAATTTATAAAGTGCGTTTTTAAATTATTCTTTCTCATATAATTAAAATGAATATAACAATTCCTGTAATTGAAATGGTTGAACCAATTCTTGAAATAATGTTTCATGATGTGTCAGGGTAAACAGAATATCGTTGTGGTATGCCTACTAATCCTAGGAAGTGTTGAGCAAAAAATGTTAAGTTTACTCCAATAAATATAATGGTAAATTGAATTTTTAGTCTTTTATTATTTGTTGTTATTCCTGTAAATAAAGGGTATCACTGAATAATTCCGCCCATAATTGCGAATACTTCTTCTATAGATAATACATAATGAAAATGTGCTACTACTTAGTATGTGTCGTGTAATACAATATCTAGTAATGAATTTGCAAGTACTGGTCCTGTTAGTCCTATTGTAAATAGAAAAATGAATCCTAGTGCTCATAAAAACAGTGGATCCTAGTGTTCATAATAACAGTGGATTGAATTTAAATTTAATTCCGTATAGTGTTAATATTCATCTGAATACCTTAATTCCTGTTGGTAAAGTGATAATTATTGTTGCTGAAGTAAAGTAAGCTCATCTAAATATATGGTGTGCTCATACTATAAATCCTATTAGTCCAATTGATAGTATTGCATAAATTATAGAAATGTTTCCGAATGATTCATTTTTCCTCTTTCTTGACGAACGATATGTGAAATAATACCAAATCCTGGAAAAATTAGAATGTCTACTTCTGGATGACCAAAAAATCAGAATGAGTGTTGATAAAGAATCACATCCTCCTGCTGGGTCAAAGAATAATGTATTAAGATTTCGCCCAGTTAATAATATGGTAATTGCTCCTGCTAGTACAGGTAATGATAGTAATAATAATATGGCTGTAATTCCTACTGATCAAACAAATAGTGTTGTTTGTTCAAGGGTCATATTATTTGATCGTATATTAATTGCTGTTGTAACGAAAAAATTGCTCCTAGAATTGATGATATACCTGCTAGATGTAATGAAAAGATTGCTAAATGTACAGAATCTCCTCTGTGTGCTATAACTCTTGCTAGTGGTGGGTGAACTGTTAATCCAGCTCTATTTTCTATTATGGAGGACATTATTAGAAGTGTTAATGATGGTGGTAATAATCAGTATCTTATGTTGTTTATTCACGGGAAGGCTATGTCTGGAGCTCCAATTATTAATGGTAGTAATCAATTTCCAAAT
Source organism: Locusta migratoria (assembly GCA_026315105.1). Classification (NCBI taxonomy): domain Eukaryota; kingdom Metazoa; phylum Arthropoda; class Insecta; order Orthoptera; family Acrididae; genus Locusta; species Locusta migratoria. Next base: position 197,033,854 of record CM048747.1, on the reverse strand, counting down.
TCTTCAATTATAATTTGATATAACTATGAAGAAAATTATAATAAGGGCATGAGCTATAATAATTTTGTTTTAGATTCGATCATCATTAATTATTGTTAATGGTTGAGCTAGTTCTGCTCGAATAATTATTCTTATTCACGTTCATACTATTCCAGCTCACGCCTCAAATATGAAATATAAGGTACCAATATCCTAATGATTTGTTGAGAATAATCGAATTATTAGGTGTTAGATTGTAAATCTATTTATGGGAGTTATTTTTCTCATACCATCGTTTTGTTCGTCTTATATTCAACTATGATTCTAGACTGCAATTCTAGAGGTGTGATAATTATTTTACTAAGACTTAAAAGGCAACTTTTAATTATAACTTTGAAGGTTATTAAGTTTTATTAACGTATGGTCTTAGTAAAATAATATAAAGTTTGATTTGCAGATTAATCCTATTGTTGAAATTGTTAATATGATAGGTAGGGCTATTATTAATTTATTTATTATGATTTTTATTAATTATAAGTTTTCATTGTGCAATATAATGAGGGCTGAGAATCTGATTCGTATATAATAGTATAGTGTAATGGTTGTGAATATAATTATAATAAATACTATAAATGTATTTTATTATTAATGAGTATTTGGATGATAATTCGTTTTGTAAGAATCCTAATATTGGTGGTAATCAACCTGGTGATAATAGTGATGTTATTATTATGAATTTAATTTCTGTTTCAAAATATCTTATTTAATATAATTGATTTAAGAAGAATAGATTTCTTGTTTTGAATATGAGAAGATGATTATATTTAATGTTGAGTAAATGATAAAATAGAATCCTTAAATATTTTCTCTGATGATATTTGATCAAATTATTGATACTAAATGTCTAATTAATGAATATGTTATAATTTGTCATACTTAATTGAACTAATGTCCCTATTGCTCCAATAGTAATTCCTGTTATAATTATTACAAACAGGAATCTTCTTATTTTAATGCAATATGATAATGTTATAATTGGAGCAATTTTTTGTCATGTTATTAGTATATAACTGTTAATTATTCTTGTTGATATTACTTCTGGAAATCAAAAGTGGAATGGGGTTGCTCCTATTTTTATTATTAGTCTTGACATAATTATTATTGCTGGAATGTTTTTATGTAATCATGTTATGTATTTTATTTCCAAAATTACAAATTAATTGAAATTAATAATATTGTTGATGATATTGATTGAATAACTAATTATGTAATTTGTTGGTTCATTAAAATAATTATTGAATTTTTATTATTTGTTAATATTGGAATAATAGAGGGTAAGTTGATCTCTAGTCCTATTGAGCTTCCTAATCAGGAATTAGAAGAAATGGACATGATCAGTCCTATCATCAATGATGATATGAAAAGAGGTTTTATAAAGTTGTTCTACATTAAAAAGTAAAGGGTTATTACCTTCATAAATGGGGTATGAACCCATTAGCTTAATTAGCTTATCTTCTTTTTTTATTGAGGTCTAAGATGCATATTAGTTTTGATACTAAGGGTGATAGTTTAATTCTTTCTTATGTTATGAGAGTAATATTTTTACTTTATTTATCCTATCAAAATAAAACTTTATTCAGGCATATCTTTAATTTGATATATAAATTAAATGCCAATTTTTGTGTTCTATGTAGTAGATTTGTTTCTTTAACCAATATAAAATTTTGTTGTCAATCCGATTTTTTTTCCATTTATATGGTTATATAATATAAATATATCATATCTAAGTAAATATATCCTTCTAAGTTATATTTAATTAATAATAACTTTTTATTTATATTTATACATCTATCAAACATAGTAAGTACTTATTTTGTAAATTAAAAGAAATGATTATATAATAAAATATTTAACGTAATGTAATTAAATAACATATATTAATATTATAAAATGATATAATAAAAATTGTTTAAATTTTTAAAATTATTATTATTTTAATTTAATAACACTTAATAATTATATAATATTTTTATCAATTTAAATTAATAATATCAATTTAGATAATTTCTGATTAATTAGTATGGCAAATATAGTTGTACATCATTAATTATAATATTACATTAAATATTATATTGAGTTATATAATTTATATTGTACAATCTCTCTTTATTATTAGTGAAAAGAAAGATTAAATAATAGATGTAGGTACTATAATACATTTATTGAAATACAAGTTCCATACTTATCTTTATAACGTATAATAAAGAAGTTTTTGTTGTACTACTTCGAGGGAGAATATTCCATTAACATTTGTACTTTTTAGTGTTATGTTTGGATTTATTTCTAAGTGTGTTTATTACATAGAAGTTTTGTTTTATTTTTTTTAATGTGTTTCATTTTTATTCTAAGGGTTTGTTGTTGTTGTATGTTATGAGGGTAATATTTGTCTATCAATTTTTGTACTTTTTGGTGTTATGTTTTGTTTTATTTCTATGTGTGTTTATTACATAGACGTTTTGATTAATTTATTTTTTATTGTATGTGTTTCATTTATACTATACATGTTTGTTGTACATTCTGAGGGTAATATTATTCTATTAGTTTTTTTACTTTTTAGTGTTATTTTTGTTTGATTTCTATATGTATTTATTGAATAGATGTTTTATTTCATTTATTTTTTATTGTTTGTATTTCATTAATATTCTAAAGTTCTAGTCTTGCTAGTTTATCCACTTTTTCTTTATATTATTTTACTTTATTTTAACTAAATGTATCTCTTTACAGTAATTAGATTTAATTATCAAGTTATTTTGGAATTCGTAGTTGATTCAATATTGGCATATTTTGCACCAGCCGTCACGGTTAGACGATTAATAGAAGTGAATATGTTTGTTTGATGTAGTTATAATAATTTTGAGTTGTAATAATTAATTATTATGTTAAATTTTATTTTTTGCCCTTATTTTTGAAAATATGTAATTTATACAATAGACTAGGATTAGATACCCTATTGTTTTTAATGTAAATTTTTTTTACCTGGGTCTTGTTAGTTACGGCCTTTAAACCCAAAGAATTTGGCGGTATTTCATTCAATTCAAAGGAACCTATCTCATGATTGATAGTACATGATTTACTTTACTTAATTTATTTGTTTGTATATCTCTGTAATCAGAATATCTTTTTCAAGAAAAAATTATCTTTGTTTAAAAGTTCAGGTCAGGTGCAACTTATAATTAAATATATGGTGGGTTACATTATTTTTATGTAATATTTTAATAAGGTGGATTTGGTAGTAATTTAAATTATTTAATATAATTGATATTGGCTCTCGTTATTGGTTTATGATTTGTTTTCTTTTAATATGAGATAAGTTGTAACATAGTACATTTACTGTAAAGTGTATCTAGTAAGTTTATTCAAGATATAACTTGTTAATAGAGTTATTCATTTATACTGATTATTATTTCTGTGCAATTTATGATTTGAATAAGTTATTTTATTATTTAGTTGTTTTGATATTTATTTATTTTAATAAAAAAAATTTATTTATTTTTGTCTTAGTCTATTTAATTGAAATGATTTTTTTTAATTTTATTTTATTAGTAGTGTTATTAAATAAATAATTATTGATTTAAATTACAATAAGTATAGTTTGTGTTTTGTACCTTTTGTATTAGGGTTATCTAAATTTAATTTGTATAAGTAGATTTCAATTTGGTTGATCTATAAATGAAATTTTTTGTTTCATAAATATTATTAATTTGTTTATAGAAATTAATTATTATTCATTTCCTAATCTATTTAGTTTCTTAAGAAAAAGTTTATTTTTTTAAATCAATGTTTTTATCTGATTTTTAAGCTGAAGTATTAATTTTTTAATTTTTAGGGGATAAGCTCTAAAAATTAATAACCTATATTTTATTAATTAATACCATTTAACAAAAATCTTAGTACCAGTTATTTTTTGATTACATAATAGTTCATTAATTTTTTATTTAGATTTTATATTTATTTTAGGTTTTGTATTAAGATCTTTAATTTAATTTCAAAAAATTTGTAATAATGATGAAATTAGTATAATTTATTTTGTTTTTGTTTTATTTTTTTCATTTATAATAAGGAACTAGGCAATATAAATTTCCCTTGTTTATCAAAAACATGTCTTCTTGATAATATTTTGGAGTCTTATCTGCTCACTGATTTAATTTAAAGGGCTGCAGTATTATTATGACAAAAGTAGCATAATCATTTCATTGATAAAATGGACTGCGGCCTCAGTGTTGGATTAATATTAATTATAGGTGTAGTATCTTAATAATTAGGTCTGTTTGAGCTTTAAATTCTTACATGAACTGCTTTCAGACCGGCATGAGCCAGGTCGGTTTCTATCCTAAGAATTAAAATTATTACATTAGTACGAAGGGACCATGTAATAAAAAAATTTTATTTATTGATTAAAGTTAATTATTAATGTGGCAGATAAATGTGTTGAATTTAGAATTCATTTATGTAGATTTTATTTACAAATAGTATTGATAATGTATAATTTATTTATATATTTTTTTAATTTTTTTATTAATTATTTGTGTCTTAATTACAGTTGCTTTTTTAAGGTTTTTAGCCATTCCTCAACCTTTTAGTGGTGCTATTAAATTGGTTTGTAAGGAGGAACCCATTCCTTTTATATCAAATTATTTTTTATATTATTTTTCTCCTGTTTTCAATTTGATGATTTATTTGTTCGTTTGAGTTATTTTTCCTTATGTAACTTATATATATTCTTTTCCTTGTGGTTTTTTCTTTATTATTTGTTGTGCTAGATTGAAAGTTTACAACTTAATAATTGCTGGTTGATCTTCTAATTCAAATTATTCATCTTTATGTTCTTTACATTCTTTTGCTCAGATTATTTCTTGTGAAGTAAGAATGGCTTTAATTTTATTTTATGTGAGCCTTCTGTAAGTACATTCTCACCTATGCTGTAATTTTAATTTCTTATTTTAGAAACACTTTTGTATTTCACCATCATTCATATGATTTGTGTATTATATTTTATTAGGTAATACTTTTGAAGAAGGCAAAATTATGTTTGCCGAAATCTTGGTCAAGGTTTATGCATGTAAACCATTTTTAAGCAACTGGTCGGCTGAAACTGTGTTGACTTTTGGAATTTAATTTTCATTAATTATTTTATTGGGAGTTTTAATGCATATGATTTTATGAATTTTCAGTTTTATTGTTGGTTTCTTGTTTTTTCTTTTCCTTTATCTTTTTTTGGTTCTTGTTTAGCAGAAACTAACCGGACTCCATTTGATTTTGCTGAAGGTAAAAGTGCAATTTATACGGCAGCGGCTATCCATCACGCTCATGTTAGGAACGGCAGAGCAGACAATCAGGAGTTGCTATGGAAACAACTAGAATCGGTGTATCCAAAAGTTTTTGACAACCAACAAGTTACAGTTGCTATCAGTATGGATGTCACTAGATTACTGTTTCGAACGTATCTTAAAATAAATAAAACATGCTATACCTGCTCTATGGTTGACAGGTTCTTATATGCACCCTTGTCTGGTCAGTAAAAGTAATTGCAGTAATTCGAAGAATGTTAAGAATCGACTCAAATGATATTATATCGAGCGTACTATTATAAATCGATTGAGTCTTTTTGAAATGGAGTTTCGGGCACTACTCGCCCTCACATTCTAGAAAAAACCTTCTTGTTTAACCTATGCCTAACATAACTTTCACTTAAGATGATCAGACTGATGACCTCGTAGTTAAGTCACATAGACTATCCAAACTTAAGATGATCACTGTTTCGTATAGATCATAAAATAAATAAAACATGCTGTACCTGCTCTATGGTTGAGTGCTCTGGTGTATTAATAATAGGTCACTTATGACTGTAATACAACAGTTACCTAAAAATTCCTTATAAATTGAAAATCAATTACAATCACACAAACGCCACACCGAAATCCTTGAATAAACTTCGAAATTGATGCCAAATTCAATTGTCATGAAACATTCAGTCTTATTGGCCGGCATATCTGTACTCCAGTTTGGCTGCTCTGCCGTTTCTAACCTAGCGAGCGCGACGGCTAGCTGCTGCCGCATAAACTGATCATAGAGTAGATATCTACTCTATGAAACTGACATGCAAGCGAAAAAATCTTTCCCAGAGATACTGTCCGTTGTCAACAGGCAAATATATAAAACGTTCATGCAGTGGGTCCAACGAGCTTAAATTTCATAGAGTGGCAATAGGTCCGCCATGTTTGAGGCAAATTTAACTGGCGTCCGCCATGTTATTTGAGGTATCGGCTGACAGCTCGTATGCCACACCTACTCGAGAATAGTATCTATTTACAGTTCCACTTTTTAAATAAAGATTGACTGTTGAATATGGATGTGAATCAAGTTCCGTCAGACTTTTTTGAAGCTGTGAACCAACGAGCCTGGTAGTATTTTTCCTAAAAAGGCGGTAATGAAATATCACAAACCTGTCAGTAATATAGTTTCAGTTCGAAGTATAACAGTTAGATGATGTTGGCAATAACAACGAAAGTGCCGCTGTGAAAATATTTGTATTGATTGTAATACAAGTACATGGTCTAAACGAGCTGCAAAACATACAGTGAGTAGTACTTGTTATGACGAACAATAATGACCATGAATTTGCATCTTTTCTGAATGTGTTATAACAACTGTTTTCATAAAGTCTAGTATACATTTATCTTTTCTATACTAAACCTATTAAGTCTACAAACTTGTAATATTGCTGTTAAAGGGTTTAGTTGTAAACTTTGGTGGACGAAATTTGCGTACAAAGACGAAATTGTCAACAAGGTACTGCAGTTAAAATGCGCCTAGGTCATCTGCCGCCAAAGCATTTCATGTTGAAATAAGATGTCGTTAATAAGTTTCCTTGTTGCCATGCTGAAACAAGTAACGTTTGCTACGTGAAATTTGACTTCAAAGACGAAAGTGACAATAGAATATTGCAATAAAAATGCGCCTGGATCAGCTGCCACAAAAGCCTCCCACACCCAAATAATGTATCATTAATAACTTTTCGTTGCTGCCACGCTGAAATAAGTACATATTTGTTGCAAAGAACACAGACATATAAAAGTGAAAAAATTCTGAGTATTGTCAACAACAAATGAAAATAATTTTAAAGAAGGTGTAGACACTCAAAAGTGTGGTTTCGTCAAACACAGGAGCGACAGAAGAAAAAATATCTCAAACCACACTCTATATAAAACTGAGCATTTGTTATGGCGTGTACTTCAAGGGTATTGCATGATAGGCTATCTGAAGCGTCACCCTTGGGCGCCATCAGTCAGGAATTTTGTTAGAGTATAGACAGATTTAGATCAAACAAGGCAAAACATTTGGTGTTCTTGTACGAAGTACTTGTCGTTTTATCACTTTGATTTATGCATTTAAATACTGAACATACTTTAGGCATATTTCATCAACATAAATTGTATAGGCAATACTCACTAAATACAATATAAACTAAATACAACACTTCAATCTCAACAACAACATACGATAGACCTACTCCTATCAAGTGTACTGACCACCAAAAATATGGCGGCCGAATTTACAGAAGTTGCCCCAAAGAGCGCTGTAACTGTTATGTTAGCCACTCTATGCAATTTAAGCCTGCTGAGTGGGTCGCAGGAATATCGGATTGAGGAAGGTACAAATGTATCATGTGACACATCGAAACCGGAAACCGGCTGCATATCATTCTATGGAAACATCGGTGTTTGTATGAAGGAGGGTACAATAAAGCGAGACAACCTGCACGTGAAAAAGTGAAGCGAGCACTTCGTCTAAATACAGCTGTATATGTCCAGCTCATTTCCACGAAGTAGATATTGATAGACTATCATTGTCCTGTGTTTGAATATGAGACAGTGTAGTACCTTGTATTTTCCTGTCATTTTCAGCTTACATGCACTCTTACTTGATGTGAGTTAATTCCCTATTAGAATGAATTGGAAATTTTTTTGCCGTTTTGTAGAGAATTCTTTTTGCTAGCTACTGAGCGGCCAAGGGTATATACAAGAACCTGTCAACCATTGGGCAGTAACAGCATCAATTATTATACAATTATTATACATCAGTAATTGTATAGGATTCAGATAATATTTTTTGAAAACCGAAACCTATAGAAACACGGGAATACATTTTTGTGCTGACCATGAAGTAAATATTTAATGCTGTTCCTGCTCTGTGGTTGATAGGTTCGTGTATGTTACCTTGTCCGACAAGTAAATTAGTTACTCTCGTTCTCTTCCTGCACCTGCAAACATAACTGGAAGAGGTAATCACAGCTCTTAGTTTTCTGCACATGTCCCTCACACTGTTCCTCGCCACAGGCTATGAAATTTGTCACTAAAGCAAATCGAATTCCCTGCAAAACGGCAAAAATTTCCCAAGGCAACAAACAGGAATTAATTCGTACTGAGTAACATTTCCCATTGAAACAGTATACAGCTTTGATACGGAAGAATACTTACGGAATGCTTAACATCTAAAAGTCCTTTTGGCTTCTGATGCACATTAAACTTCTAAAATTTGTTAATCTTACATGTTTTCAGAATTCCCTTAAGTCTTCCAATGTTTTCTCTGAATCCATTCTTCACGTTTTCGATTTATTTATTGAAGTTAGAGAACAAGAACGCGCCAACAGTGCTGAGCTCAATGGTAAATAAAACCTACTTAGATAGGTCACTTCCGGTTGTGGTGAGTCACGTGATGCGTTACTACCCTGCTCAATCCGACATTTCCTAACACAGCAAAAGTATCTTTTTTCTTCTTAACAATTCTCTTACACATGACAATGTACTCTCAAAATAAAGTGATATATTGTTTTCTATGTGTCATTTCCTAAATGTGAATACATTGTGTATTTTACTATAATTCCTGGTTTGTCATTTGTTTGTTTGCAACATTTGAGATATGTTTGAAAATCTTCAGTTTTCTAGTGGTTTCAGAAATGAGAAGAAAAACTTTAACTTTCAAGTTGTAACATGTCGAGTTACTCATTTCTTGAAGAAACACGAAACAACAAAAATGTTCGATACACTTGAAGACAAGAACAGAACCTTTATTCACAAAAACACGCACAAAACAAGAATGAAATGATTAACGTTCTGCTCCAAAGATCTTCAGCTGCAGAGACTTCTCTGGCTTTGGCTGTGGCGGTATATTCGGGGTGCTAGCGTCGACAAGTCTTGTATAGTTCGTGAACGAACTAGTTCGGAAGAGAGCTCCCACAGGCGAACTACGTGAACTAGTTTGCAGATCCCTCGCCTCTTAGTTAGTCCGCTCCTTTTTCGAAGACTGACAGGGAACAGTTGAGAGGGCGCAGAATCGCGTGATTTCCTTCTGCCAGTTGCAGTCATTTCGAGTTGAGATGCAGCTCAGCTGTAGTTTTAGTAGCCATAGCAAGAGCCAAAACGAGCGGACGAACTAAAAAGAGCGACCTACTTCGCGGCCGAGCAGCGAACTAAAATGAGAGCTATTGGACACGAACTAAAATATGCGCGACAGGTCACGAACTAAAATATGCGCGATAGGTCGCGAACAGAATTAAAATTGCCTTCTGCTAATGAGAACCATTTCGAGGTTAGCGTCTGCCTGCTAGCTACATGGTTCAGTGCTGCAAAATTTCTGCTTTGAAGTATTCTGCACTCTGCAATATCTGACTAATAAATTCCATAATGCCAAGATATAGAGATAACTCTAAACTTAAACGTGAGAAATTATCCACAAACTGCTTCTTTTGGTTTGCGTGATATCGTTAGCAGCAAGCGCATGGAACAGCTACGTGGGGGAACTTCACATGACGTTAGCGGCGGAAAAATACCAACCAGAAGTGCCTATAATTTGGCAGTCATAAGTATAGTATCTGTGTCGTCAAGATATTTGAGTAGGCTACGCAATGCAAAGTGTTCAAATGTTTGTAAATCTATCGAACCAAACTACGCGGTTGTCAATCCATAGCTTACAAACTACTTAAACCTAGGTAAACTAACCTAAGGACAATTCACACACCCATGCCCCAGGGAGGACTCGAACCTCCACGGCGAGCAACCGCGCACTTCGCAGTGAGACACTTTAGTTGTTTCTTTACTTATTGCTTAGTTTTCTTTACTGTCCAAGTGAAAAATAACTGTTTCACAGACAGTATGGATCTTTCGGTGACTATTCAACTACTTAAAAAATAAATAAATAAAATAAGTATCCAATAAAAACATTCTTAAAATCCTGTATCCAGCTATTATCTATGTTGTATACAGAGCCTGCTGGCTTCTGTCTCAGAGTTTTCAGCCCACATTTGTTTGACTTTGTAGCTGACATTTCGCTACCACTAATTCAAACTGAGATTGACTAGGTCTGTTAAAGTTTCAAACTTCACAGCTCTTGGAGGGTGAAACTTGGGCAATGTCAGCAGCTCATACTGGGCGAAACGTCTGACAAACCTCAAACTTCGACAGAAAATCTCGAGACAGATGCCAGCGCACAACATGTCAACGATTGGTCATTAAAGCTTAAAATGTACAGTAGATAAGAATTTGGGACACGTCTTTACAACAGCTGTATTTCCCATCTTATCACTGTCAATACCAATAGATTGATTGGAAACTACTTTGTACCCACAATAAAACTTTTTAATGCACACTTTGTTGCAGTTTTGTTCCCCTAAAACATCCAAACAATAACAACAACCACCGCTGCACACTGTGTCATTAGTTCATTTAGGGCCCCTTTTCTGCAGATGGAGAAGAAGCTGCTTATAAAATAGTTGTATTACCACATTACTCAGACAAACCTGAGGTTAGGCTAGCCAAGTTTTCTTTATTAATGATCCCACCAATGAATAATGTCTACTGTCAAGTCACAAATACAGAAATATTTATCGTTTTCATACTACTTTGTTAAGTGATGTTACCCATCTGAAAAGATCATTACATTTACAATGGTCTGATATTTAGACAGTATTTCCCTAAACACATACTCGGAAATCGTCACATTTTCGGAAATTACTATTGATATAACTGTTTCGTCCTTGATTTTTTATCAGTTGTGAACGTAAATAAAAGACAGAAACGTAAAACTAACTTTTAATTCATTACATGACCAACGAAAAGCGGAATTGGGAAATCGGCTTACAGAATCCGGTTTTGGGAGACCATGTAAACAGGGTTTAATGTCTGTTCGAAAAATCTCAGCTGACGCCATATTGGCATCCATGCAACTAGGATTCTGCATGAGTATGTGCAAACGGTTGTAACAGCAGCACTTCCAAAAAAGCCATAATGCCACATTATATGGTGATGTTTTTGTGGTTGTTGTAAACTCCTGCCTATAGGCGATAGATGTTGAGCAGTTTTCAATACAGCGTGTGACGTGAAACTGACGTCACGTTTGTTCTGAGTGCGAATACTGAAACGACCAGGAGACTGATGAACCTTCTGTTTAGTCCCCTTAAAAGTCCCAAAACAACGGACATTAGGTAGCTTTTGTTATAGGAAGTTTTGATCCAGTCACTAACGAAAGTCCATGTCCATGTACCACCAACAAACCTAAAAACTATTTGGAGGAAAATAAGGACATTTGGGCAAACAATATTGCAAATTATACAAACATCACTCATACAGGAGAACATTCACTCATAACGAAATAAAGCACAGCCAACTTTGATTTTTTTATCCTCTTAATTACATTTTGTATAAAAGTCAGGAAAATGAACAATACTGGAAAAAAAATCAAGGTATGTATCATCAGAAGTGAAACTAAATTAGTATAGGATCTTGTTAACATCACTATTTAACACTGGAGCAAATAGATAGAAACTCAACCTTTATTCTCTTATAAACTTAAGGTACTGGCCTAACAAGTGTTCATACTTGCAAAAGAGAACAAAAGAAGGGGAAAAAACATTATAATATGCATGATTTGCCTACAAAACCTGGTGTATAACGGGTACAAGAACAAACAAATAATAAAATAAAAAGTGAAATCATCAGCACCCCCCTCCTTTAGAATAAACAGAGTTGCGGGGTAAATCTTGGCTAAAGTCACAGAAAAGAAATAATATACCTTTAGAATCTTCCATCATACTATTAGAAGCTTAATTTAAAAAAAATTCTAACATTTCCATTCATGAAAATGAAAGGAAGGTGGCATTTCAGTAGATGTGTGCGCACCAAAACATCAGGTGGAAATTACTGGAATAGAACAGATTCATCTTGATTGATACAAGCTGATAAATTACTGCATAACTAATAAAAAGGAAGAGGAAGTGGCTGGTTGCCAACATCTAGCTGTGTTATTTTCCACAACAAAATTCCCTACACGACCCAGGGTAGTCAAATGTTAACATTAAAATCTTACACTAATATAAAACCATTATAGGAACAATACTCGGAAAAATTAATAAACTATAAAAAAATTAACTCTTCCTTATACATATTCTTGTCAGTGAAAAGTATTTAAAGAAGTGGCCATGATAAGTGACTCAATCTGAACTTGTTGATCACTCCTCCATTTAGATTTCATAAAGGGTTCTCTGCACTAAGAGAAATACTTGGTATGTGACCATGTAACTGGATTATACCACTACATAAAATGCTCCAGTTTAAGAAATAAACCCACACTGAAAGCTTCTGGAATATATATATACATGTGGTGTCTGTTCCGGAAGAACAGACGTCACTTCTGATCCTGCAGTTGTTATTCTTTCATATTCACAGAATATATGACACCACTGGGGTATATATGGGAATTTGTGTCCGACGGAAGGCAAGCTTAGGTAGACTCTTCAGGTGCAGTGATCACTGTTTCCTCAGTGGTGTAGTGGTCAGTGCAACTGCCTAGAAAGGGACCCGGGTTCGAATCCCAGCTGGGTACACATTTTCAGCTTTGCCTATTCACAGTTGATGTCATATATTGTGTGAATACTTCTGGAATATTTTATGGTCCTTCAGAAGTCTGGGCTCTGCTAGTCAGTTCCTACTAACTGGCAAATACCTTAACAATGTGGCATTGGACTTTGTCTGTTATGTTTTGAGTAACTTCTTGCTCTGGAGCATCTTAAAGTCTCTGCAAAGCTGTCCTTCTACTAATGATGTATTAAAAGTAATAAGACAAGATTGGTTTTCATCACCCCTCCTGAGTACATATCTACTGCACAGCCAAGTCAGAATTCAAATGTTAGTTTGGTTTGTTTCAGCACTCAGGCTGATGTTTTACATAAACTTATTGAAATACAACTACATTGATTTACTATTGTGTGTTTCAGCATTACAGGTTTATACATTATATTTAAACACATACAGTATTATAAATTTACACATTATATATCACAGATTTCTCTGCTGTAGACCTATATATTTCTTCAGCCTTTTGTTAATAAAGCAAATGAGTGACAGTCTTTTAGTTCTTTTGGTAAACTGTTGTACTGGCTAATACCTTCGAAAAATATGCAGTTTTGACCAAGGGTTTTTTTTTTTTTTTTTTTTTTACACTCCAAGTAGTAGTTGTTGCTACTTCTTGTATTATAGTCATGGACCTCTTTCACTAAAGTTAGTTTATTGCCTAAATAGTCTGGACACATTCCTAATTTAATCTTATGAATAAAAATCATTGCTCGTAGTGTGATGAACTGTTTGACAGACAACCAATTTAATGTTACCAACATATATTATATTCTAGTGTACATATCACAATTCAATATTAATCTCATGCATCTGTTCTGTAATATCTGTAGCCTACTCACTTATGTCATGTTACACAGATACAGTATTGATCCAGCATATGAAAAGTGAGGCATTATGATGGTGTTGTACACTGTCATTCTGCTTTTTTCTGTTACAGTTTTCCTAATCCTACTTAGGAATCCTATTTTCTTACCTATCTTCTTTGTTATATAATTTATATGTTCATCCAGTTTTAGCTTACTATCTACAATCACTCCCATGTATTTATAATAGCTAACCCATTCAATTTTTTCACCATCAATAACTATGTCACTGTTCAGATCACCTACCTCTGATTTTAGTGTAAGAAGCATGCACTTTGTCTTCTTTGTGTTAAGCTTTAATTTATTCCCATTTAGCCAATGATTGACACTGGCTAGATTGCTGTCCAAATTGTCTATAAGGCAATCAATGTTTGTACCTGAAGCATACAGAAGTGTGTCATCTGCAAATAGGTGTATCTCACAATCCTTTAGCACTTTTGGGATTGCATTAATGTAAAGAATAAACAGTAATGGGCCAAGAACACTGCCCTGTGGCATACCTATATCATTTGCTATTATTTAGGACACAACCTGATGACATTTCACACACTGCTTCCTCCCCGTTAAGTAGCTTTCAAACCATTTTAACACAACACCATGTATACCATAGGCTTCCAGTTTCTGAAGTAGTTGCAGTCTGTCGATAGTCTCAAAGGGTCTCTTCAGGTCCAGGAAAACTGCCACTACACTTTATCCAAGATCCATCCGCTCCTTCCATTTAGAAATGATACATTGTAGAGCAGTTTCTGTTGAATGCCCGGCTCGGAATCCAGACTGGGCAGTTGTTAATATGTTGTTGTTATTTAGGAACTTCAGTAGTTGTTTATGTACTACCTTGTCTAGTACTTTTTCAATACAAGGCAGCAAGTTTATTGGCCTCATATCTTCTGCTTTGTTGGAGTCCTTCACTTTCGGTATAGGTTTTATTGTGGAGACTTTAAGTGGTTCAGGTACTTCACCTGTCTCAAGTGATCTCACTATTATATTATGTACTTTTTTCTTATGTATGACCAACTCAGTTTCATTACTTGTATAGAGATTTTATCACCTGAGGCTGTTTTACTGTTCATATCATTAACAATTTCATCCAGTTCTTCAACAGATATTTTCCTAAATAATTCAAATGAATTTTCATTCTTAGTCAGGAAGTTTATATTCCTAGTGCAAGGTATTGAGTCCACTATGTCCTTTATACTGTCTATATAGAATTCATTTAGCTTGTTCACAATGTCAGTCTTGTTTGTATAAACACTGTCATTCACTTTTAGTTTCCCTATATTGTTACTACTTTTTGTTTTTGATATTACTTTCTTTACTGTGGTCCACATTTTGGTTGGGTTTTGTCTGCAGTTATCTATGGTCTTACTGTAGTATTCCTTTTTTCTCTTCTAATGACATATAGACAGTTGTTTTTTAACGTTTTGTACTTGTTCCACTTTTCTAGGATAACCTTATTGTTAGGACATACACTTCGGAGATATGAGTACCTCTTATATGAGAGGTCTCTTTGCTTCACGGTATTCTGGACATTTTTATTACACCAAGGCTTAGCATTTGCATGATTTATATATTCCTTTGTGGATAATTCCACAACATTCTCCAGTTCTTCTACTAATTGTTGGTAAGTTGAGGTCAAACTATTGGATGGATCACATAAGGGAAAAGATACATGCTCTATGTTTATTGCAAAGCTTCCAGTGTCAAGTATCTTCATTCTTTCTTCTGCTCTGCTCAAATCATGCAAGTGGATCAGCACTATGAAGTGGTCATTAATTCTAGGGGTAGTCAGAACACTAGCCTCCAGTGTATAGTTGTTTGTCATTACTAGATCTATTAATGTACTTGATGTCTGTATGGTATCAGTATACTGGCAATATCTTGTGCTTATTCTTGTTGCTTCTTCTACAACTTGTTTTAGTCCACAAATCTGAACTATTTTTCTTATTCTACATGATTCTGCATCACTGAACCAATTTATATTAAAACCTCCTGTCACAACTATGTTTTTTCCACTGTCAATTAGCATTTCCAGCCACTCTTCAAAGAAATCTAGAAATCTTGAGCAGCTTCCACTTGGTGAACGATAGAAGCAGCCAATATAGTATTTCTCCTTTTTAATAGCAGTTGTAATACCTACAGCCCAGTATTCCATGGATTTCACATTGTGGAATTCAATCTTGTACCTTTGTTGTTTTTTATGTAGATAAGTACTCCTCCTGTGTGACTGGATTCTGTGTTACAACGAACTATATTATAGCCCTCTATTTTGAGTTCTATGTCTTCAACATCTCGTGTGACATGAGTTTCATGGAGGCAGAGCAACCATGGAGAATTTTGTCTTGCAAATTCTTCTACTTCATCCTTGTGGCATAAAAAGCCCCGTACATTAATTGACACAATTTCACCTTTTTCATGTGTGTTGTTGCTTTTATCATTCTTTAGTTGCTATTTGGAATACTGTATTTTTGTTTTGTAATTCTCTGCTTGCCTTCTGTAAACTGGCCATGTATTGTCCATCACATTATGGTTTGTGTCCAGGTTCATTCCTAATCTTGCATTTACTTTAATGCAATTTGAACACTTCAATGTGTCTTCTGTACATTTATCTGCCTGGTGAGAGGAACTAGCACACTTTAAACAGGGGCTGTCATCATTACAACAGTCTGCATAGTGATTGAACCCCTTGCATTTAAAACATCTAACAATATTCAAGTGTTCATATACTTTGTATCACTGCCATTCAGTATTTACTTTCCCAACTTCTATGATTTTCCTGAAAGACTCTTGAGCCATTTCCACAATTGTTATTACTTTACCTTTTCTAATTTTTCTATTTTTCAAGATTTTTACTACTGAATTTTCTCCAATAGAGTCCTTGTTTTGGTTTTTTAGGCAATGAAGGACAAATTCATCTTCTATTTTTTCTTTCATGCCTACTATTTTGATTCAGGGTTGATAAAGCGATGGAACTCTGACATAATCTTGTCCCAAGGCTTTCTTAGCCTCATTTTCGATTTTTTTTACTTCATTGCTGCTGGAACATTTTATGGCTATCCCTCCCTTCTGCAAGTTTCGTATTCCAGTAACCACAACCTTCAGTTCTACTGGTTTTATATTTGCCTTACAAATTTCTCTTGTGGTTCCACTACTTTGATTAGTTTGTGGCTGGATTAAAACAACTTCTTCTTGTTTGTTGTTAGTTATTTGTGCATACGTTTTTTCGGTACTTTCTTCTTTCATTTTCTTCACTCCTTGTTTTAGTTCATCCACCATTTCTATATATGATTTTAGATCTTCATTTTGTTTTTGCAGGAGTACAGTCTATGTAGAAATAATATTTGCTAGTTTCTCAATTTTGTCCTCAATAAGTCCGAGAGATTTCTCACTTTGTGTAGTTGCTGTTTCTAACCTCTCCATGCAAACATCACAACAATATATTATATTTTTACACTTCTTTGCGTTTACAATTCTAGCTTCATTACTACTAATTTCTATACACTCAATATGGTAAGTTGCTCCACAGAATGCGTTACATTTAACTGTTGTAGAACCACTTTTTGTGTTTTGTTTACACTTCTCACACACTGCATCCTTATGGCCTGCCAAAATCTAGTTTACACTTTCACTTTCGTCGATATGATTCTCGTATTTTCCCACTAATACTGCCCGTTTTCTTCCTGATTATGTGCAGATGCTATCACATGACTCTTTGAACTTCACTGTGGCACTTTTCACTACTGAAATCACTTTATTTCGCTCACTAACTAGTCCAGAACTTTAGGTGTCCGCCATTTCAATTACCAAGTTTAACAGGGCAGAGAAACTGTAGTCAGATAGTGTACACTTTCCATTGATTCTTCTGGGTGATGTGAGTCTCTTTCTCCATGCTGCACTTGCATGCAAAGTGTTTGCATGTAGATTTTATACACCTGCATAAACAGGATTTCACACATAGTATCTGACCTCATCACATTAAATTTCCAAAACATAGACTATTTGACCATCTTTTGATGTTATCATGGCATGCAGTATAATAAGTTACACATGATCTCAGAAATGAAGTATTGATAGAGGTATGTTCTGTGACCTTGTCAAAGCCTTTAACTGTGCAATCCTCCACAATAGGGGACCTCAAGAACAGACTAGTCTTGGGCATGTAGAGTGCAAAAACAATTATTTTCAGTACAGTGGAAGTGTTCAGTGGTAGGTATGCAATGAACATGCATTTTTCAGCAGAGTCATAACACAGCTATTTTATCTTGACATTGTTGTCATTGAATTAATCAAAAATTTAACCCCATCAGACATACATTAATTTGGATACACAGAATTTTTCCAAGTATTGTTCCTATCATTGTTTCATATTAGTATAAGATTTTACTGTTAAGTGTTAACATTTGATTACCCTGGTCCTTGCAGGGAATTTTGTTGTGGAAAATAACACAGCTAGATGTTGGCATCCAGCCACTTCATCTTCCTTTTTATTAGTTATGCAGTAATTTATCAGCTTGTGTCAATCAAGATGAATCTGTTCTATTCTAATAATTTTCATATGATGTTTTGGTGTACACACATCTACTGAAATGCCACCTTTCTTTTATTTTCATGAATGGAAATGTTAGTATTTTTTAAATTAAGCTTCTAATAGTATGATGTAAGATTCTAAATGTATATTATTTCTTATCTGTGGCTTTAGCCAAGTCACAGTTGTTAGTTCGATAAGCAATAGTAAACAGATTTAACCTGCAACTCTGTTTATTCTACAGGAGGGGGGTGCTGCTGATTCCACTTTTTTTGTTTTTTTTTTCTTTTTCTTTTCTTTTCTTTTTTGTTTTTGTTTTGTTTTCGTACCTGTTGTACAACAGTATCATGTTGCTAGGTTTTGTAGGCAAATCACACATAGTACTTTTTTTTCTTTTTTGCAAGTATGGACATGTTAGGCCATTATCATATGTTTCATCACATCTGAGTTTATGTAGATCGTCTAATGTTTATAAGAGAATATTAAAATAAGTAAGTTGTTTCATATAAAGAATATAAAGGTTGAGTTTCGGTCTATTTGCTCCAGTGTTTGATTTGATTGATTTGATTTGATTCTTTCAGGGAAGCCAAAACAGTCTTGGTCTAACCCGCCACTGCCCGCACCGAAACTAAGTTTATTGCTCCCTGTATGTCTAGTAAAGCCAACCAATGCCCTTGAACAGTGCAAGGAGTCCCTTTACCAGTTCTTTATTACACACAATTTCTTCGGGTCTGGTTGTCCCAAATGTTCAGTGCCTTTTACTCTCCAATGCAATGCATTTGAAGATCAGATGTGATGCAGTTTCATCACCGACATCACAGATCCTACATTTAGGATCCTCTTCTGTTATTCCCATTGTATGTAGGTGTTTTTTGAAATTCCCATGGCCTGTCAGCAATCCAACCATGAATCTAATCTCTCTCCTGTTCAGACCCAGGATTGCAGAGCTTCTTTTAAAACATGGCTTTGGCATCATTACCTTGCCATGTTTTTGTTGATGGACTTTGGTCCAATATTCTACGTGCTGTCTTCTGAGCCAGTTACGTAGCTCCAATTTGATCATTGCCTTGGTGATTGTCAGGACAGTTTCCGGTTCAATAAATGGAGCCTCTGCACCCATCCTGGCTAATCTGTCGGCATGTTCGTTGCCACTGATCCCCAAGTGGCCAGGGACCCACAATAGGTTTACTCTATTGCTTTCCCCTAGCTCCACCAGAACCCTGTGACATTAGACCTTGTTGTAGGAGCTGCCAGTGATCTCAGGGCTGCCTGGCTGTCTGAATAGATATAGATGCTACGATCTTTGTAGCACCTACGCAAATTCTCTTCCACACATGCCCTGATGGCAGTGATTTTGGCCTGGAATACTGAGGCCAGTTTCCCTAGAGAGATGACACCCTCCAGTCTTGGCTGCACCCCGTATACCCCGGCCCCAACGCCTTGGTCTGATTTCGACCCGTCAGTGAACCAGACAATATCCCCCGTACGGTGTCGAACACTCCAGTGTTTAGTGATGTGTAACATGGTGCTATACTGAATTAGTTTTACATCTGTTGATACATAACTATTTATTTTGATTTATTAATAAAGAACAGGCAGCTGGGAGCCTTCCAGTGCGTCACTGCTCCCAGCTACCTGCCAGCTTCACAACATCGATGAAGACAAAATTCCAGAAGATGGTCTAAATAAGACTGAAACTAGTTGAATGAAATAAATTAGTGCATTCTACACTGTTCTTTATTAATAAATCTAAATAGAGTGCAGTTGAACCAAAAATAGAGAAACGAAAATGTTTCTAAAAATATATTTATTTTGATTCTGGTATTGTTCGTTTTTCTTAATTTTCCCTGTGTACTATTGTGACTAGACTTAAACAATGGTAAAACTTTATACAGGATTTAATTTAAGAGGATAAAAAAATCAAAGTTGGCTATGCTTTATTTCATCATGAGTGAATGTTCTCATGAATGAGTGAGATTTGTATAATTTCCAAGATTATTTGCCCAAATGTCCTTAAATGCCTCCAGATAGTTTTTTTATGTTGGTGGTATAGGATATTGGCTTTCATTAGTGTGTGGATCAATACTTCCTAGGACATAAGCTACCCGATGTCTGTTCTTGTTGTTTTGGTATTTTTTTTAAGGGGACTAAACAGCAGGTCATCAGTCCCCCGTTCCTAATTGAGACACAATTCAGCAAAAGACTGAACTCAGAACCCAAAGGAGAAGCTGTCTGTACAGTAACATATTTTTTCAAAACATTACAAAGTTGATTGATTCCATTTTAATTAATGCTCCCTATTTAGCCTTTGAACTTATCCAATGAAGGTTATGAAAAGTGCTGTACTTACTGCCTCCTTGCATTTAAAAAATCAAAAGGATAAGCATAGACTGAAAATAGTTGTGGAAGGTTGTCATTTGCTTTAAGAATTTCTTTACTATTTCTGTGGGACTGATGACCATTGTAGTTTTGTCCCCCCTAAACAACCCAACAACAACAACTATTTCTGTGGCTATGAGGGTCTTCAAAACATAATTAATTCGAGCAGACATCCGTATAACAGCTGTAGAAAACAAAAAGAATATAGTTGCCTGTCAAGCTCCATTCCATCATGGGGGAAAAAACTAAAATTTCAGTTCTCATAAAAAAAGGATAGCACTCTCGATCTTTGCGTGTTTAAACCAACTTCATCCAATGAATATAATTTTTAAGTTGTCTATTAAAATGTATACGTAGTTTTACTATAGTTCTGAAAGATATCTGCATGTTATAACAAATTAATAACGCTTGAAATACGCTTAGCGCTATATGGCCTGCAGCGCCGTTGCAGTATCACTTGACTTTAGTGCAGATATTGCGGAGAGAATTTTCGTTTTGCACATTCGAGTGTTGTGTGCTTAGTTCATCTGAGTGTGTGTTTACTGAGTAAAACAGCAGTACGAAAACAATGGACGTCGTAATCGTAACGTATATTGAAACATATCTTTCAAAAAATAAGTACAATTGGCTGTTTCCAATCTAGAAGCTACACAAGCGAACACAAAAGTAGAATACTACTGCACTACATGTTAACCTAGTTCATATGCACGCGCGTGAAACACATGGCCTTCCCATTGGCTTTCCAAGAGCGCCATATTATTGGTCGCTTGGTTGGAGCTGAGACGATGTGGTGGGGAGACCACTAAACCCCTGGTCGTTTCCGTATTGGCGTTCTGAGTTGTGTGAGGAGAACGTTACGCAGTTGTGTGAGGAGAACTGTACCCGTGTTTCGTTTATATGTCTGTGGGTTTATGTCAAAAGTAATGTCTTTGACATGAGCAAGAGGTGGGGAAGGGAAATTTGAATGTCGTATTTTCACATCTAACATTGTGATATAGTTGTCTGTGGGTGTGTTATGCGCCCACATCTGATATAAAACATTCTCCGTCGTCTCTAACAGTTACAAAATGTTACACGAAGTGTTGATGGCCCTTGCTGGTTATCCAAGTTCGATGTTTACCGAAGTAGGCGGAAAGGTGAGAATAAAAGAAAATCTCCGACTGATAATTAAATTGTTGTTACAGTTTTCGAAATACAGGATCCTACCGTAATGGGCTGCTTTATTTGTTTGTTACTAGTGTATTGATACGCCACATGCAATAAATGGAATGCGTGTTTGTTGACATACAAATATTTCTTATTTGTTGATATGGTATCGTAAAATTTTACTTACTGTACCGATAGCATAATGTAGTAATGTTGACAAAGCTAGTTGATTACTCTTTGATAATCCAGTTACACAAAATTGGGTAATGGACTTTTGTGTTGACTATGGCAAAAAAAAGTGGATGTCGGGTCTCTAAATAAATTACGCACGTAATCAGAACATTTCGTTGCCAACACTACCACACAACACCGCCGATGCCGTGAATTTCAAGAATATACCATGTCAGGACATAGACTAATGTTAGTCAATCTTAAAGCGAATATTAACAAAGTTTTTCAGTGACTTAATCGGAGATTATTTACTTTTGGTTATGTTAATATGTTATTCTACGTTAAAACGGCAATTGGGTGTCCATTGTTAATGAGCAGGTTTGCACTATTTTCCACAATTGCTATGCCGTGAATAATGGAAGTCAAAGTGCTACTATGAATTTGCATTCACACTCATTTCCTCTCTGTGCCAAATATATCTGCTCCAATGATGAATCGCTGACCTACACCATCACAAACAACCTGTCAAATGCTTTCAGTTCTCGCAACTTCCCTACTGACTTTGTCCACAACCAGATCTCTTGAGCAGTCCATTCCTCCCCAGCCAGCAACAATGTTCTTAAGCCCAGACCACCCAGAAGCATCCCCAGTCACCCGGTACCGTGCTTGTCTGGAATGTCTCATCAAATTGCTCTGTCATCCCACCAAAGTGTACTCCCCACACTACACAAAGCAGCTTTTTGGCATCCTCCCAACCTTCGCAACATCTTTGTCAAACCATACATTATCACAAACCCATCCTCTCTACCTAATGGTTCCTACCCTTGTAACTGACTTCACTCCAAAGCTATCCCATGCAGCCTCCCACAGCCACCTATTCCAGCTCCATCACAGGAAAAAACCTACACTATTCAAGGTTCATGGCCATAAGCAAAACAATGGGCATAACTGTAATCTGGGATACCACCCTCTGCTTTGACTCATGATGTCATCAAGATGTCGGAAAACCAGTATACGGGATATCTTCTTTATGGTAGATACAAATATTCTGTAGTTGTTATAGATAACAGAATGTACCATCGATCACAGGTCTTAGCCCAAAAATTTGCACCTTGGGCACTCACATATGAAAAAAAAAAAAATCTCTTTTTAACCTAAACCTAACCATCAGAGAGAAGCTACACATCACACAAAATATTAATCTGTTTTGTTTGTAAACAAACTATTGTCTTTAACTCAACCACCATATAATCGCTCACGCCTTCTACAAACACACACACACCTCAAAACTACCACGCTGTAATGACATCACGGGTCAAATCTGGGTCGTGGTATCCCTGTCTACAGGTGAGCCAAACAATGCCTGTCAGTTACCAATTGACATATGTTCACTGTGCAGCCTTTTATTTTGGTATGACCAAAAAATTGGCTGAAAGTATGAGCTGTCCACCTGGGGGATGATCAATATTCTGTGGCAGAGCATGCCCTCCTACATAACTCCAGGGACCTTCGCATGTGCTGCACCACATGTGCCATCTGGATACTTACACCTAGCGTCAGTCTCTCGAAGGCTTAAATTGTGCGTCGCTTCTTGCTGGGCTGCAGTGGTTATGTTGGCACCAATGGTAATGATGGCAAGTCAGATGACCAATATATATTTTTTCGTGACAACTGCAATTAAAGCGAAAATTATTTTTTCTGAACGGACAAGGGTATGTATAAGAACCTGTCGACCATAAAGCAGGTACAGTATTAAATTTGCTGCAAGTGAAATGAGCAGCATAGCATTTACTCTGTAGCTCGTGAAAAATATTAACGCAATTCTACACTTCATTGTTCACCAGTTGCCAAAATAAGCATTGTAGCCCAGCGAGAAGCGTCGTAAAATTTTATCCCCCTCAGAGTTTTAGAGACAGAAACTTGCCCTCCAACATATCC
Source organism: Locusta migratoria (assembly GCA_026315105.1). Classification (NCBI taxonomy): domain Eukaryota; kingdom Metazoa; phylum Arthropoda; class Insecta; order Orthoptera; family Acrididae; genus Locusta; species Locusta migratoria. Next base: position 197,009,891 of record CM048747.1, on the reverse strand, counting down.
TCTCCTGGCTTAAATCCAAGTTGACCGCTCTCCTTCTGCCATCCTCATCTCACATTTTTCAGTCCCTCTTTGCCTTTCCTCTCTTTACATTTGTGTGTGTGTGTGTGTGTGTGCTTTCTATACCTTTCCCTTCATTTAATAGTTAATTAAACTTTTTACCTACCCTCCTTTCCTTGCCCCCCCCCCCTCCCTCCACTTCCTCACTCAAGGTTATTCAATTCACTTCCCTTTATTTCTTACTCCATCCTCTTTGATTTTCTGTTAGTAAAGCTCAGAACTTCATACAGTATTTGTCTTCCACTTATCACCCATCATTACGCCATGAGAGACGGATGACACCACATTGAAATCCCATAAGCTTAACAAACATTTGAACATTACGCCATGACCTAGGTTGTGAGTAACGTATACCTGCTGTCTCCTTTCTCTTTCCCTCAGGATGCCCCCCAGCTCTTTTATGGGTTTCTGTGTGGTGCACACTGGCCCTCGAGCCATTGCAGTCTTTCTTCCTATTTTCCCGGGCTGCATTACCTCTCCCCACCCTAATACCTCCTTGCTCCCCACTCATCTCTCCTCCCTAGGTGTTACTCTTTTAAAAACGGCCTGGCTATTCTTGTGGTTACAATGATGTTTTAGGCTAGCGATATTGGTCTCCTTCCTGTTTACCCATGTTTTTGCCCAGTTTGATCCCCCTCGGCGTTTGATCTCCACCACAAAATCACTGTTAACAGTGTGAGCCATTTGGGGAAGAATTTCCAACCTAGCCCCACGGCAGGCTGTGAAATTTACAGCCATCATTTTGCAATTGTGAACCAAAATTTAAAATCTGGCGACCTGCGAGTACATATAAATTTTAATTTCTAAAACCACTATAGCAAGTTCAGATTGTACATCCACAAGTGTGAAGAAGTAATTTCACTGATGAATGAGTCGGTCCAACAGGGACTTGTATCAGTATTTTTAATTTATTACCATCCGTTGTTTGTATTAGAGCAAATAACATGTCTCACTGAACACCACTTTTTTCCGACATTACTGCCACTGTACCTCCTCCACATACATTAGGTTTGTCCGGACAAATGTGAACAGGGTCACATACATAGGAACAGCTCAAAGTGTGTTTAAGCATTGCTTTTTTTGCTTTTACAACTTAGAGTGCACCTGCTTGCTGTATAAGCAATAACCAATGACAGCAAGCCATTGGACTAGCACACTAGAAGTGGAAATTTTATATTGACACTTTCAAACTGCCAGATTCACGGGTGCGCAGAGCTGTCAGAGTTGAAGTAGGGGTACGATCATGTGATTCGGTGTTTTATTTGTGGCAGGTTCTTCAAAGTTTTGGAGACTGTTGTAATTTCCATGTTCGACTGTTTGTTTTATTGTCAGTTAACATTTTTTATCCTGAAAAAATGTTATGATGAGGAAGCAATTTTCGGTTAGCAGAGTAAGCAGAATACGAACTGTTGTTTCCTCCACTGACATTCAATCAGGTGCTTCAAAAGATATAGCTTACAGAGAAAACTTTTATACAAGTTATCTCTAGCTGCTTCAGGGTTTCATATTCTGTGCATTTCTATTGGTAATCATTGCGTCATGTGTGAAAGGTTTCAGGTCTCTCAACAGATTAAAGACTGTGTACAGAACTTGAGTGAAAACATAAACAGTAGGCCTTCGCTGTGGCTGGGTGGGGCCCATGGGGAGTGCTCCTGATTGGAGTAGGTGGTACCTGGGTGGACGTTTCACACTATGGAACTTGTGAAATTAGAATATGGTCATGCTACGGTCTTCTCTGAAGGCAGGAATGGAACTTTTAATGTGGTTACTTCTCATAAGAGGACCTTCCCCTCCCTAGCTACCCCTTGGAAGGCCAGGCACACAGGCTTGGGGTGAAACCCTTCCTGCGTGAAAGATTTCTTAAAGGTTAAATTTAGAACTTCAGCTTTCCGTTTGCTTTCTTCTATTACTGCCCCGGAATGATCAACGAGTGACTGGACAGTGGGCTTTGACCCACTTATTGATTTTACATAGGACCAGAATTTTTTCGGGTTCTCGGAAAGATCTTTTGCTAAGGTATGACTGTGAAATTATTGTATGCTTCGCGCATCGATTTTTTTATAGACGCACGAATCTCTACTAACTTTTGCCTGTCATCATTTGCGTGTTCTTTTTTGAATCGAGAGTGCAACAGCCTTTGCTTTCTCAGCAGCTTTCTAACATTATTATTATACCACAGTGGATCTTTTCCTTCCGTAATCGTCTTTACTGGCACATATTTCTCTAACCCTTTATTTACAGTGCACTTAAATTTAGTCCACAATTCCTCTACATCCATAGTCCCGGAATTAAACGATGCCCATTCATTTTCTAAGTGCGATCGTAACATTTGCTTATCGGATCTTCCCAACAAAAAGACGCTCCTAGCCTTCTTGATTGGTTTATGGACTTTGGTCACCATCGACGCTATGACGATATCATGATCACTAATTCCTGTCTCTACACAGACATCGTTAATAAGGTCAGGCCTGTTTGTGGCTATTAGGTCTAGAATATTTCCATTGCGCGTGGGTTGCCAGTTTAACTGCTAAGACAGTTTTCGGAGAATGTTTCCAAAAGTAGCTCGCAAGACTGCTTGTCTGTATTGCCTGAAATGTAACTAGCGAGGTCCCAATCTGTACTCTTAAGGTTGAAGTCTCCCCCAACTAATATTACATGGCCCGGATACCTATGCACTACCTGGTGTAGACTTTCCTTGAGTGATTCATCAGAGTTAGCGCCTAGCCTAAAAAACCCCCATGTGCACTCCACAAGTACTCTGCTACCCGAGTAGCCGCTTCCTTAGTGTAGTGCACCCCTGATATATCTAGGGGCACCCTACAATTCCCCACCCGATAACGCAGATCGAGAAATCTGCAGCCATGACTGTCACAGAGTCGGCGAAGCCTCTGGTTCAGACCCTCCACTCAGCTCCAAAACAAAGGACCCCGATCAACCCTGGGAACAATGCTACAAATCGACAGCTCTGCTTGCACCCCGTGTGGGAAGGCAGCAGCCTTCACCAATTCCGCCAGCCGCTCGTAGGACCTGAGGATGTCCTCAGAACCCATGCGACAAGCGTCATTGGTGCCGACGTGAGCCACGACTTGCAGTTGACTGCACTCCGCACCCTCGATAGCCGCCGGCTATCTGGACGCTATCTGCCTAAGGGGCTCCATCATGTGCCTAACATTGGAACTCCCAATAACTAATAATCCCCTCCCCCTGTGCACCTGCTCGGACCCTGCTGAAGGAGTGGCCACACGTTCACTCACAGGACGAACGGTTGCGGACGGATGTCCAGCTTCCACATTGGCCTTCTGCCTCGAGCGACGCGAACACCATACAACCCGCCACTCCCCTTGCGGAGAAGGCGGCTCGACGAAGTCCCACACGACACACCAGACTCCCCACCATCGCTGCACCCCGAGACAGCAGCCTGAAGACGGCTAACCATAGACAACAGCACGCTCAGCTGTTCGCGAACTGCGGCCAACTCCTCCTGCATCCGCACACAGCAGGCACACATCCTATCCATCCTATCGATACAATTAGCTGCAGAAAGTAGAAAATGAAATAATCAACTTTTAAGAAGCCTAGTACTCTAATAAAGGCGACTGGCTGCTGACTGAACTGTGGTCAGTGGTAACTACACTGTCAAATCAACAAAACTGAGAGTGGCAGTTTTCAAAATAAACAAGAATATCTGTGGAATACACCGTTATCAAACGCGCGCGAATATAAGCTTAGCGCTGTTTACGATGGGGCACTGGCACTGGACTGACTGATAACGAGCTTTAGTAACTGTCTGACTTGTTTTGAAATACACCACTCAAAGATTAAGACTAAACACAACGGTATTTATCAAATACGATAGAATAAACTATTAAAACAGTAGTACAAACGAAATCTGCGAGTATGCGGGAATAAACCTCTTAATACAGAAGTACTAACGAAAATGAACTAAGCTGGAAAATTAAATTTGACACAAATTAAATTAAGATACTTAGCGCTGTTTACGATGTGTCACTGGTGACAGCTGGCACTGGACTCCGGGCCAATCTGAACGGCGAGGAGCCTACTTTGTTTGTTATATTCAGAATGGCCCCACAGATAATTGAACTGACACAGGCCCTTTTTATCTTGGCCTTCGAGGGGGTGGGGGGGTACACTCCCAGAGACAGTGAAGGTCATGATATATAGATGCGATGGCAAGCCTTATGTATTCCACCTCCTATGAGATGCCTCAAGTGTATGTGGCTTGGGCACATCTTCTTGTTTTACAGCAGCACCTCTGTGTGGTGAATGTGGATGCCCAATCCATGAGGGAAACACTTGTGTTCCACCCTGTGTGTGTGTGTAAATTGTCAGCAACACCATTCCTCGCACTCACCAGACTGCCTAGTGTACAAGAAGGAGAAGAAAATAAAATAGTAAAAGTCTTTTGGATGTTTAATGTGCCCTGAGGCCCACCAAAAATAAGAGCCTGGATCCAGTGCAAATGATATTTACCTTTGCCTCTGTTACATCTTCTACCCCTCACCCTCCTCATCCCACTCCCGCTCCACTGTTCCCTCTCCTCCTTGGATGGTGCTTTGGCCACAAATCTGGTTTGACCTCTGTTGTCCCCCCCCCCCCCCCCCCCGTCATAATATTCTGGCGTTTGTTGCACCCAGTACTAGAAAAGTTACAGGGTGTCAAGATCCTCTACACTGATGGATCAAAATCCGCTGGTAATACAGGATATGCTTTTACATCTCCCATTCATATGGAATGACATTCTCTGCCAGAATCATGCAGTGTGTTTACAGTAGAACTGATGGCCATTAGTAGAGCACTTCATTTCATCAAGCAAGTTGCCCTGGACCATGTTTTAATCTATACAGCTTCAATGAGCAGTCTGCAGGCCATAGACCGATGCTATTCTTCCCATCACTTATATCCAAGATCTCCTCACTGAGCTTTGTCATGCCACCTGCTGCCTGCTCCATTGCTTTCCTCTGGGTTTCCAGTCACGTGGGTATCCTAAGGAATGAATAGGCTGACCAGTTGGCTAGGACAGCCGTTCTTGCTCCCATTCCTCTTGGTAATCCCGGGTGCATGTGAGATCCTTACTTGTGCAAGACTGGAACAGCAGCTGGGAACCTACTCCGCTTCATCAAGTCGACTGGACTGAATCTTGAAGTGCTTCCTTACGCCTTTCTCGGAGGGAATCCTCTGTCATTTGCCGTTTCCACATTGGATATAGCAAGCTGACCATGTTTTTATATTGTGCAATGATCCTCCCCAATGAGCCTCACCATTACTTATATTATCTGAACAATTATACCTATGATCGTTCCCATTACTAAACCGTACTGCTCATTTCTACAAGAACTTGAATTATAGTTGCCATGTAGTTTATGATTTACCAACCATATAATCAAAAGTTTTTGAAAAGGAACATAATATGGTAACAAAAGTTTTACCTGAACTCCCTTCTTTGCTTTACCCTTGCTTTTATCTTTTGTGCTCGAGGCATCACTACAGGGACTAATCCATCACATGTTGGAGTGCTTTGCTGCCACCTGACGCGATGCAGTGGAATGTATTGGAAACCTGATCTACGCAAAAGAAGGAAACAATGGTCAGTAAGCCTTACCTTGTCTGACCCTCCTAGTGGATCAGTCTTTCAGGTTGCTTCTTCAGAAAGAGCAGGGAAGGAGCGGGAAAAGGAAAGAATGAGGGTTTTAAGATAGTTGGTAAGGAGTTATTCCAATCCCAGGAGATGAAAGACTTAACCCTGGTGGAAAAAGAATAGGTAAACAAACACACACACACACACACACACACACATGCCCACACACCAAGGCAGATATAGGGGAAATGCAAAGAAGTTGGACAGAGATGCCAGTTGAGGCAGGGGCTCTGTCCAGAGATTGGAGGCAAAGATTTTGTAGAATGGTGGCCGGGAATTTAAAACTAACGAAGGTTGAGAGCTGGTGGGCAACGGGAAGGGAGAATATGTTGAGGGGTAAGTTCCCATCTCCGGAGTTCTGCCCCTCAGGGGCTCAGTTAATTTGCTGAGTACGGGCTTGGGGAACCCAGGGTCCTAACCCGTGGCCTGTGTCGCGCCAACAGTCTGCTACACTGTAAGCTCTGTGCGTGCTTCAACGACCATCGTTCGGCGCGACGGTGGAGCGTTGTACGTTTCAGAGCCCGGGGATCTTGGCTTAATCACCCGGGTCGCGAGGACGGTACAAACCTCTATAAAAAACACCTCAATCTCAAGGTGTGCTATGTGCCGAGGAGATGCTGTTGAGGTTGAACAGTCGCTAGCGAGCAACCTCTGAGGAACCTGCCGCACCTCAGTTGTATAAGGCTTACCCAGGCAAGTGGGGCTCTGTCTGGGTGGACCTTTAGATCCCTAGCTGCTCGTGGGAACAAAATGAAACGAGCAAATAATAGTGTCGCCACACGCAAACCTGGCATCTCAAAGCGTGGGAAGTTCTATGCTACTTCGTATGACCCCAAGTCATTCCCTCCCTTGGCCACGCCCTGGGAGGAACGCAGGGCTGCCACCGGAAATGAGCTGTATTCACCCAGATATTTGGTGTGTACGAGGACTGATGGGGAATCATTTACGGCAGTGAAGCCTCAGTTTTTCGTGGACCACCTGGAGGAGAAGTTTGGAGACGTGGAATCCCTCTCCATAATGCGTAATGGTCCGTGTTGATCCATACCGCATCCCCTGCCCAGTCGCGGGCGTTGCTTGATTGCGACAAGCTGGGAGATATCGCGGTAACCATTACGGCACACAAGTCACTTAATCTGGTCCAAGGCATTATATTTCACAGGGATCTCCTCCTACAGTCTGATGAGGAGCTGCTCGCCAGCCTCGAGCGGTGAGGTGTTCACTTCGTCCGGCGCGTCCATCGGGGGTCTAAGGACAATAAGGTTGCCACTGGTGCCTTCATCTTAGCCTTTGAAGGCGATACTCTGCCTGAGAAGGTGAAGGTGATGTGCTACCGGTGTGATGTGAAACCTTACATCCCTCCACCTAGGAGATGCTTCCAGTGCAGGAAGTTTGGACATATGTCGTCCCGTTGCCCTTCCAGCGCCACATGCCGGGATTGTGGACGTCTGGCCCACCTGGACGCCCCATGCACTCCGCCGCCCATCTGCGTGAACTGTGGCCAGGAGCATCCTCCCTGCTCGTCACAATGCCCTCTTCTCCACAAGGAAAGAAAAATCATTGAGTATAAGACCATGGACCAGTTGACCTATACTGAGGCTAAAAATAAAAATGAGCGCTTACATCCAGTTAACATACCACTTCTTTTGCGGCAGTCACGTCGTCGCCGTCGTCTTTGGCGACACGTGTCTTCCCCAGTACTTCCTCTTCTGTGTGCCCTCAGGGCCGTAAGCCTCCATCTGACCCCAAGGTGGTTGGGGGCTCCCTTCCTTCTTCTGCTCCCGAGGTAATTGCCTCTGGAGCAACCTCCACCCTTCTGCCGGAGAAACAAAAGCCCTCTCCGGCACCCCTCGTTTCGGAAGGCGTCCCTCGGGACACTCCTTTCCGGGGGTTCCGCCAGTGTCATTGCCGACACACGCCAGCAGCAGGCAAAACCGAAGGCTGCTGGACGCAGGGCCTCACGCTCCTCCTCAGTCCCTGTAGCTGAGTCTGAGAAGCCAGCCCTGCCGGCGAAGCCCCTTAGGGACAAGAAGGATCGGAGGAAAAAAGTAGAAAGTGAAGAGTTGCAGGATACCCATGGTGGCTCCTGTGCCACCATCCCACTCCACCTCGACCTCTGGGGATGAGGTGGAGATTCTACCGTCTCCGGATGGACATACCAGAACTAATGGATGCTGAGCCAGAAAAACGGCAGTCAGTGGATTTGAGTGATGCTGGGTTGTAATCTTCCATCTTATCATTCGTGTCTTCCCAGTTATCAGACAGCATCATCCTCCAGTGGAACTGCGACGGTTTCTTCCCCTACCTGCCTGAGCTACGACACCTTTTAAGCATAACACATGCTTTCTGTGTTGCCTTACAGGAAACTTGGTTTCCGGCAATGCAGACCCCAGCCCTTCATGGCTACAGGGGATATTACTGTAACCGTAGCTCATACAACAGGGTTTTAGGTGGTGTGTGTGTGTGTGTGTGTGTGTGTGTGTGTGTGTGTGTGTGTGTTTTCTTACTTCTGTTCATAGTGAACCTGTGCCCCTTCATACACCATTAGAAGCAGTGGCTGTCAGGGTAAGGACAACACAAGAGTTTACCGTCTGCCGCCTTTATCTCCCTCCAGATGGTGATCTCTCTTTGAATGATTTGACTGCACTTATATCGCAACTCCCCCCGCCTTTCTTCCTATTGGGCGACTTTAACACCCATAATCCATTGTGGGGTAGTACTTCTTTCTGGCCGGGGCAGAGTAGTTGAGTCCTTACTTTCTCAACTCAACCTCTGCCTCTTAAATACTGGTGTCCCCACACACTTTAGTGTGGCGCATGGCACGTTCTCGGCCATTGATTTATCGATCTGCAGCCACAGCCTTCCACCAACTGTCCACTCGAGAGCCCACAACGACCTGTGTGGCAGTGACCATTGTCCCCTTTTTCTGTCACTCCCACAACGTCAATCCCCAGAATGTCCCCACAGGTGGGCTTTAGACAGGGCAAACTGGGAAGATTACACGTCCACTGCTATTGTTCGACCTTCCCCACTCAATACCACCGATGTCGTGGCCGAGGGCGTCACTCACACCATTGTTTCTGCAGCAAAAGCTGCAATTCCATGCTCCAGAGGGTGCCCATGGTGTAAGACAGTTCAGTGGTGGTCGCCGGAGGTCGCTGAGGCCATTAAAGACCGCAGGTGGGCCTTACAGTGAGACAAACGGCACCCCTATCAGGAGCACCTTATCAATTTTAAACGGCTTCGTGCTCGTGCTCTTCAGCTTACAAGAAGACGGAAACAGGAGTGCTGGGAGAGGTACGTTTCCACTATCGGGACAGGTACCTCAGCCTTGCAGGTATGGAGTAATATCAGGCGGCTACAGGGATTACAGACGCTAGCGGGAATTCCTGAGATCTCCACAAATGGAGTTATATGTACGGACCCGGCCATACTTGCAGAGATGTTTGCTGATCATTATGCTCGTGCCTTTGCCTCTGCCAATTATCCACCGGCCTTCCACACAGTAAAGGAGAGGGTAGAACACCAGTCTCTCTCCTTTCGTTCCCGCTGCTCTGAATCTTACAACACTCCATTTACTGAGTGGGAGCTCCTCAGTGCTCTTTAACAATGTCCTGAGACGGCGCCTGGGCCTGATAGCATCCATAGCCAAATGCTGAAACATCTCTCAGCAGATAGTCAGCATAATCTACTTGCAGTCTATAACCGCATTTGGTGTGATGGTGTTTTTCCGTCACAGTGGTGGGAGAGTATCATTATTCCTGTGCTTAAACCAGACAAACATCCTCTTTGCTTGGATAGCTATTGGCCCATTAACCTGACTAACATTCCATGTAAACTGTTGGAGTGGATGGTCAGTTGGCGGTTGTGTAGGATTCTTGAGACTCGGGGATTACTGGCTCCATGCCAGGGCAGTTTTCGCCAGGGTCGATCAACCACCGACAATCTGGTGTACCTCGAGTCTGCAATCCGCACAGCCTTTTCCCAGCGCCACCATCTTGTTGCCGTCTTCTTTGATATGCACAAAGCATATGACACAACCTGGCGATGACACATCCTCAACACTTTACATGACTGGGGCCTCCGGGGCTCCCTGCCAATTTTTATCCATAATTTTTTAGCTGTCCTTACCTTTCGTGTTCAAATTGGTGCCTCCCTGAGCGCCTCTCATATCCAGGAGAATGGCATTCCTCAGGGCTCGGTTTTAAGCGTTCCATTATTTTTAGTTGCCATCAATGGTCTAGCGACAGTAGTTGGATTGTCGGTCTCCCCTTCTCTTTACACTGACGACTTTTGTATCTATTTTAGTTCCTGCAGCACCCAGGTTGCCGAGCATCGGTTGCAAGGTGCTATCCGGAAGGCGCAGACCTGGGCACTTACTGATGGCTTTCAGTTTTCTGCCACCAAGACCAGAGTGATGCACTTCTGTCGGCGTCGGACCGTTCACCCTCTCCCTGAACTTTTATCTTAACGACGAACTCCTGACAGTAGTAGACACGCATCAGTTTTTAGGACTGGTCTTTGCCGCTCGGCTGACAAGGCTCCCCCACATTTGTTAGCTGAAACAGGTGTGATGGCGCCATCTCAACCTTCTCTGCCACCTGGGTCATACTACCTGGGGTGCTGATAGCTTGACGCTGTTGCGACTTTACACGGTGCTGGTGCAGTCCCGCCTCGATTGTGGGTGCATTGTGTATGGATCAGCAGTACCTTCGGCATTGTATCTCCTGGACCCCATTCGCAACTGTGGGGTTCGCATTGCGACGGGCGTTTTCCGCACCAGCCCGGTGAACAGTTTACTAGTGGAGGCTGGGATCTCACCTTTGGGGATCCGTTGCCAACACCTGCTCGCCACCCAAACCGTCGTCTTCTCTTTTCGGATGTGGTCGTCCCCCGCCATCAGCGATGCCCCAGATCAGGTCATACAATTGCCTATAGAGTTCGGTCCTCAGTTCCACTGGAGGTGCTCCGCCGTCAGTTCTCGGCTGTCATAGCGGAGTTCCCTGGTTATGACCTGATCTACACCGATGGTTCACTGGTTGATGGCTGCGTGGGATTTGCCTATACTCACGGTGACCGTGTGGAACAGCACTCTCTGCCGAATGGCTGCAGTGTTTACACTGCAGAGCTGGTGGCCATTCACAGAGCTCTTGTGCATATCAGGTCCTGCTTAGGCAAGTCTTTTCTTATTTGCAGCAACTCCCTGAGCAGCCTTAGAGCTCTGGACCAGTGTTACCCACGGTATACCCTGGTGTTGGTCAAACAGGAGACACTTTATGCCATTGCACAGTCCGGGCGATCGGTGGTGTTCATCTGGTCTCCGGGTCATGTTGGTATCCCAGACAATGAACGTGTTGACCGGCTTGCCAAACAGGCTGTCGGTGCATCCAGTCTAGAGATCGGCCTCCCGGCTTCTGATCTCCGTTCATTGTTGCGCCAGCGAGTACATCGGCTTTGGGATACTGAGTGGTGTAGCCTGAGCATGGCTAACACGCTCTGGGCGGTAAAGGAAACTACGCTGCATGGCATTCCTCCATGCGTGGTTCATGACGGGACTCAGTGGTTTTGTCGCCTCCGCATTGGGCATATGTGGCTCACCCATGGCCATCTCCTATGTGGGGAAGAGCCACCCCAATGTCAGTGTGGCTCCCGTCTGACAATAGTCCACATGTTGTTGGACTGCTCCGTTTTAGCCGCCTTGCGGAGAAATTTTAACCTCCCTGCTGTTTTATCAGAAGTTTTAGGTGATGATGCTACTACAATGGCAAATTCCATTTTATGTTTTATTCGAGTAGGGTTTTTTTTTTATCATTCTCTCTAACTGGAGATTTGTTTGTGTTGCCGAGTGGTTGACTTTTCCTTTTTTATTCTTATGGTCGGTCAACAACAGCTATCGGCTTTTTCATTGTTAGGTGTCTTTGTGTGATCATCTCTTTTTCGTTTTGTACCTTGTCGGTTTTTTGATGATGTTTTCTGGACTCAGTGGGACTCCTCTCCCACTTTGCAATCTTAACCTCTGGGTGCATTTCTTTAACGTCCTCGATTTTACTTTTGACGCTTAGAGACTGATGACCATAGTAGTTTTCTCCCCCTTAAACAAGCAAACAGCAACAACCGGAGTTCTGAAATGTTGGTGTCAGTGGGAAGTATCCATATAACATGGACAGTGTAACACTGTGCCAAGATGTGCTGGTCGTGCATTAAGGCATGCTTAGCCACGGGGTGATCCTCATTACCAACAAACACTGTCTGTCCATTCATGCTATTGGACAGTTTGTTGCTGCTCATGCCCACATAGGAGGCCTCACAGTGCAGGCATGTCAGTTGGGAAATCATGTGGGTGCTATCGCAGTGGCTCTGCCCTTAATTGTGTACACCTTCCAGGTTACAGGACGGGAATAAGTGGCGGAGGGAGGATGCATAGGGCAGGTTTTGCACCGGGGGTGGTTACATGGGTAGGAGCTGGAGGGTAGGGAAGGTGGTTTTGAGATTTAATAGGGATTGGACTAGGAGGTTGCGAAGGTTAGTTGGGTGGCGGAAAGACACTATCGGTGGAGTGGGAAGGATGTCGTGAAGGATGGATCTCATTTTGGGACAGGATTGAAGGAAGTCGTATCCTTTCTGAAGTCCCACATTTAGAGTCCTCTCCACATCCAGAAAGTATCGGACAGTGACAAGAGGGGCACTTTTAGGGTCCCTCGGTGTGAGGTTCTAGGTTTGGGGGGGGGGGGGGGGGGGAAGAGAAAGTGGCCATATCCAATGTTGTACCCAGTGATAAGTCTTCTAAAGACGTATCTTTTGGTAGTGAAAAAATATTTGTAGAGTTCCTTTGTGTAAGTTCTTTTTGGTTTTTCTCTCTATTCCCATATCTTAAGGAATTGTTGTGTACTTGCATCTTCAACACTTGTGCTAGACCTAACTATGTTACTGTCTACTTCCTCTTTTACTTTCTTTCTCACTATTCCCTCTAAATGATGTTTAGCGCACTGCTTGTCTCTTCATTAACAATAACGTCTGATAAATTTTTTAGGTCATCAATGTATTGCTGGTTTTCGAAAACTTTTTGTTGTAATGTCCCTGATTCTTTAGTAGCATAATTACACAAGGCTGTAGCATTATTGTTAACCTCATGAAACTGTTCTTTTACTTCATTCCGTACTAAATCACATTTGGCTCTGTGCTCTAGTGTAATGATATCTGGCAATTTTTGTAAAGCCACTACTCCTCGGTGTATTTTATTAACTGCCTCCTAACATGATTGTATGTGTTAAGCTACATTGGTATTAATATCATTTACAAAATCACTTAATGTGTTTCGAAAGTGTTCCTGAATTTCTTCTTTTACCAAATGTACTACTTCGGTTTCAATAGTAGTAGTTAATTCTGTTTTTAGATTAGCAAATGTTGCTGTTTGTGAATCTAGTTGTCTGTGTGTTAATCTCCTCTTTGTGAACTTCCAGTTTGGGTTCTAATTTTGCACTTAATTGTGTGTTTTGAGTCTCCAACTGTGACTTTATTTCCGCATTCATTCTACTCATTTGTTCAAGGAGGTCTTTTAGTGTGATTTCAGACTCGGTGGACATTTTTCTTGTTTTCATAGCCATTTAAAAATAATAAAATAAGGTTATATAATAATGGAAAGTCCAGGTTGGAATTAATAATATAGTGAGGACAGTTTACAACTCACCGCAAAGACGTGGCGACGAGCTGCGACAGGCACAGACAAAAGACATACACATTCAGCTATTGGCCATGGCCTTCTTCAGAAAATAGAACACTCACTCAATCACACTGGTACACAACATAGTCATACAACCATCACCTCCGACTGCCGCACTTCGAATCACGCTCTGCAGCGAATTGGGGGCGGGAGGGGAGGGGAGAGGGGATAAGAAGGTTATGTCACGGTGGTGGGGATGGGTTAGATGGGAATAAGGAGATGCAGCTTAGGAATGGAGTGGGGAGGCGGGTGAGGGGAGAAAATAAAATATATATAGAAAATGCATGCACACTGAAAGTACACAAGACCGCGCGCGCGCGCGCGCACACACACACACACAGACACGATCGCACATTCACACACCACTCAAAATAGGCGAGGTTTGGGATAGAGAGGTAGGAACTGTAAGGTATAGAGAGGGAAAAAAAATAGGGAAGTTATCGTAGGTTGAGGCCTGGTTGATTACGGGATCGGAGAATGTATTGTAGGGATAACTCCCATCTGTGCAGTTCAGAAAAGCTGATGGTGGATGGGAGGATCCAGATGACCCGGGTTGTGAAGCAGCCATTGAAATCAAGCATGTGCTCCGATGCATGCTGTGCCGCAGGGTGGTCCACCTTGTTTTTGGCCACAGTTTGGCGGTGGCCATTCATCGTAATGGACAGCTGGTTGGTGGTCATGCCAATATAGAAAGCTGTACAGTGTTTGCAGCACAGTTGGTAAATTACGTGGCTGCTTTCACAAGTGACCCAGCCTCTGATAGGGTAGGGTAAGCCTGTGACAGGACTGGAATAGGAACTGCTGGGTGGGTGGATTGGACACTTGCAGTGTGCATGCATTTTCTATATATATATATATTTATTTTGCTTTATTTTATTTTATTTTCTCCCCTCACCTGCCTCCCCACTCCATTCCTAAGCTGCATCTCCTTATTCCCATCTAACCCATCCCCACCACCGTGACATAACCGTCCTATCCCCTCTCCCCTCCCCTCCTGCCCCCAATTCGCTGCAGAGCGTGATTCGAAGTGCGGCAGTCGGAGGTGATGGTTGTATGACTTGAGTTGTGTACCTGTGTGATTGCGTGAGTGTTCTATTTTCTGAAGAAGGCCATGGCCGACAGCTGGATGTGTATGTGTGTGTCTTTTGTATGTGCCTGTCACAGCTCGTCACCACATCTTTGCGGTGAGTTTTAAATTGTCCTCACTATATTATAAAATAAGGTTAAATATTCTATTAGCATTGTCCACACTAAAAGATTTCACACTGTTTGTATAAATTAGTTCACGGCTCACCCGGTGTCACGGCAAAAACTGCATTGTCCTGGCTCGCTGCTGTTGCATGGTTGGCCGTCATTGCTTGCAACTTCTCGTCGTCATCGGTCGGTCGGCGGGATAACGGTACCGATTCAGCGAAAACTCGAAGGGCTCGTTTGGCCAAAAATGTAGTTTGCCACTTACCAAATTGTGACTGGAATACGGTCGTCACAAAAATGTAGTACCTCTGGTGAGACAAAAGTTGCAATGACCATGCTACTAAAATTGAACTCTTCTCCCGAGGCACAGCACCCAAATTATTGAGTGGTTTAGTTCATATATACACACACACACACACACACCACATTTCACCAAATTAACTTGTTCATACTTTTTCTTTAATAGTTCATGATTTTGTAAAAGGTTTGGCCTGTAAACTAGCACCTAGAATTCAGGCTAGGACTTTGTTCTGCAGCAGGGAGAAACACATTCAGTGAGAATACACTTTAACTGAATAAAAACCACAATATAGTTAACTTTTACGAATATCTTGTATTATGCCCCGTAGGCTAAGGTTACGTAGGATCTGTACTGGACCAAGTCTTAAGAAGAACTTAACTAAAACTACATGTACAAAATTAATTATTTTTTTATCTTAACAATGTATATATAATCTCCATGTCAGAACACTCTCTTCCGAAGTTCGTTTATGTTTTGCTATGTTGCGCGGCGGCCTCTTCTTCAGGCACTATGACCGTCTTTGGACCGCCTTACCTGCTCGCTTCCGCGTACCCTCGCACATGAGCGCATGGCACACAGTAAAATCCTTGTATACCGACTTATCTGTATATGATGAATCTGCACATCTCTTGGTGGGACAGTGCCATAGTGTACAGCTAAATTAGCTGTTACACTACAGGTGTTGGGCGTGCCTTCGTACTCGGCGATTAATCTTCTTGACCAGTTCTCAATCTTTACTGTGGAACTCTTTGCCCTCTTATCAGGCCATACAGTACATCAGGTGACAGTAGCTCCTCAATAGTGTCATCTGCTCAGATTCCCTGAGTGCTCTCCAGAGCCTTTGCATGCTGTATGCGTTACACCCCTTGATACAAACAATCCAGGCATGCTTTCACTCACTCACTGACTGTGGAAGCAAGGTCACATCGGTGTGTCAGGGAATGAGAAGGCGGATTCTGCCCTCCTCCCTCAGTTTGCTACCTATTCAGTACCCTCAGATGATATCTGCGTCAGTTTCTCTGCACAAGTGATATCACTCTGGCGCTCCCATTGGTCTTTCCTTGTAAGCAAGAAACTTCGGGACATTACACCTCTTCCAACCATGGTAACGTGTATGCAGAATTTTATTTGAGAATTTTGTTGGTCTCGGACAGGAGGGATATATATATATATGGCATGGTTTAGTAATGGTAACGTGTATGCAGATTTCCTATTTTGAATGAATAGGATATATTATTTTGGTTTTGTCAATTCTGCTAGAAGTTGACTTAAGTAACAGTCAGAGAAGCTACTATTTGTAAATCCTGTGGGAGTTCAATTTTGGTTGCCAGATATTTGTGTACTGACCTCTTCTTGGTACCTTCATTGCGAAGAGATCATTCTCACCCAGTTACGTATAGGACACTGTTGTTTCAGCCACAGCCACTTACTAAGTGGTGACCCTGCCCCTATTTGTGGTCACTGTTCCCAACAGTCTGTTTTTCCCATTCGAGTTGCCTGATATCTTAGCAGATGCCACGCGGTCTGCAGATCACGTTTTACTTTTTATCTGCTGTAGCATTATGGTGAAGGAAATATTAACTTTCCTCAGCCGGGGAATTTAGCCATGTCTCTACAGTAAATAGAAATCTACTTTTGGATTGCCTGTTGTTGTTATTTTTTTTACGTATTCCTTTTAGGAAGTTGACTGACTGCAAAGAGCCTTCTCCTTTTATTTGGCTTTGCCTTTATTGTCATATGTTTTAAATGTGTTCTGAATTGGGAACTTACGACCTCAGCATTTTGCACCCAGATAAGAAATAGAAAAAATACCAATTTGCAGAGGTGTATTACAACTGTGAAGAAAGTTAAAGGTTTGGAATTTGTGCGGAGTTTAGATGCGTCTGTCTCAACATAGAACATGAATGATTGTAATTGTGGTTCTAATTCATGACAGCAATGAAAATGGTACAGTTGGAAACATTATGAATGGACCTTGTCATGCGCTCTTATAGTTTCGAGAATAACTTGTTTTAGTCCACTGGCACTGCTGTTGCCTTCCAAAACTACAGAACTGGACAGTATGGTTATTAAGTTGGTATTAGATGATGTCAGATGTTGTTGTTGTGTTGTTGTTGTGGTCTTCAGTCCGGAGACTGGTTTGATGCAGCTCTCCACGATACCCTATCCTGAGCAAGCCTCTTCATCTCCACATAAGAACGGCAACCTACATCTGTCTGAATCTGCTTACTGTATCCATCTCTTGGTCTTCCTCTGCGATTTTTACACCACACACTTCCCTCCAATGCTAAATTCACAATTCCTTGATGTCTAAGAATGTGTCCTGCCAATCTATCCCTTCTTTTAGTCAAGGTATGCCAGAAATTTCTTCTCTCCCCAATTCTGTTCAGTACCTCCTCATTAGTTACGCGATCCACCCACGTAATCTTCGTCATTCTTCTGTAAGACCATATTTCAAAAGCCTCAATCCTCTTCCTGTCCGCACTGTTTATCGTCCATGTCTCACTCCATACAAATGCCTTCAGAAAGGACTTCCTTAGGCTTAAATCAATATTCGATGTTAACAAATTTCTCTTTATCAAGAACGCTTTTCTACCCATTGCCATTCTGCATTTTATATCCTCTGTACTGCGACCATCATTTGTTATTTTACTGCCCAAGTAACAAAACTCATCTACCTCCTTTATTGCTTCGTTTCCCAATCTAACTCCTTCAGCATCACCTGATTTTCTTACACTGCACTCCATTACCCTAGTTTTGTTCTTGTTAATATTCATTTTATACGCTCTCTTCAACACACTGTCCATTCCATTCAACTGCTCTTCCAGGTCCTTTGCTGTCTCTGACAGAATTACAATGTCATCGGCGAAACGCAATGTTTTTATTTCTTCCCCCTGAACTTTAATCCCTATTCCAAATTTTTCCTTGCTTTCCTTCACCGCCTGCTCGATGTACAAGTTGAATAACATTGGAGAAAGGCTACAACCCTGTCTTACTCCCTTCCCAACCGATGCTTCCTTTTCATGCCCTTCGAGTCTAATAACTGCCGTCTGGCTTTTGTACAAGTTGTAAATAACTCTCCTTTCCCTATATTTTACCCCTGCTGACTTCAGAATTTGAAAGAGTGTATTCCAGTCAACATTGTCAAATGCTTTCTCCAAATCTACAAAAACTAGAAATGTAGGTTTGCCTTTTCTTAATCTATCTTCTAGGATAAGCCGTAAAGTGAGTATTGCCTCCCGTGTTCCTACATTTCTCCTGAACCCAAACTGATCTTCCCCGAGGTCGGCTTCTACCAGCTTTTCCATCCTTCTGTATATAATTCGTGTTAATATTTTGCAGCCATGACTTATTAAACCGATGGTTCTGTAGTTTTCACACCTATCTGCACCTGCTTTCTTTGGAATGGGGATTATAACATTTTTCTTAAAGTCTGAGGGTACTTCGCCTGTCTCATACATCTTACACACCAGGTGAAATAGGTTTGTCATGGCTGGTTCTCCCAGAGACTTCAGTAGCTCTGAGGGAATATTATCTACTCCAGGGGCCTTGTTTCGACTTAGGTTTTTCAGGGCTCTGTCAAATTCTTCTCTCAGTATAGTATCTCCTATTTCATCTTCATCTACATCCTCTTCCCTTCTTACAATATTGTCTCGAAGTTCATTTCCTTTGTAGAGCCCCTCTATATACTCTTTCCACCTTTCAGCTTTCCCTTCTTTGCTGAGAACTGGTTTTCCATCAGTGTCCTTGATATTCATAGAGCTGTTTTTCTTATCTCCAAATGTTTCTTTTATTTTCCTGTAGGCTGTATCTATTTTTCCCCTATTTATACATTCTTCTACATCCTTGCATTTTCCTTCTAGCCACTCCTGCTTAGCCATTTTGCACTTCCTGTCAATCTCATTTCTTAGTCGTCTGTACTCCATTTTGCCTGTTTCATTTACTGCATTTTTATATTTTCTCCTTTCATCGATTAAATTTAGTATCTCCTGTGATATCCAAGGATTTTTTGTAGGTCTTACCTTCCTACCTATTTTGTCCTCTGCTACCTTCACTATTTCATCTCTCAATTTTACCCATTCCTCCTCTACTGTTTTATTTTCCCCTGTTTCTGTCAATTATTGCCTAAAGCTCCCTCTGAAATTCTGAAGAACCTCGGGTTCCCTCAATTTATCCAGGTCCCATCTCCTTATTTTCCTACCTTTTTGTAGTTTCTTCAGTTTCAGCCTACAGTTCATAACCAGCAAGTTATGGTCAGAGTCTATATCTGCCCCTGGGTATGTCTTACACTGTAGAACCTGGTTCCGAAATCTATGTCTTACCATTATAAAATCTATCTGGTATCTTCCGGTGTCTCCCGGTCTCTTCCACGTATACAACCTTCTTTTGTGATTCTTGAACCAGGTGTTTGTTATAACTAAATTATGTTCTGTGCAAAATTCTACCAGGCGGCTTCCTCTTTCATTCCTTTTGCCCAGACCATATTCACCTACCATCTTCCCTTCCCTTCCTTGTCCTACTACTGAATTCCAGTCTCCCATAACAATTAAGTTTTCCTCTCCCTTAATTGTCTGAATAATTTCCTTTAGCTCCTCATATATTTCTTCGATTTCCTCATCAT
Organism: Locusta migratoria; assembly: GCA_026315105.1. Taxonomy (NCBI): domain Eukaryota; kingdom Metazoa; phylum Arthropoda; class Insecta; order Orthoptera; family Acrididae; genus Locusta; species Locusta migratoria. Next base: position 196,990,345 of record CM048747.1, on the reverse strand, counting down.
CGGCAGAGCTAGTTGGCATATAAACCTGTACTACTGTTGTCGGTGTTGGCTTCGTATCTATCTTGACAATGATAATGCGATCACTGTGCTGGTCATAGTAGTTTACCCGCATTCCTATTTTCTTATTCATTATTAGTCCTACTCCTGTGATATCCCCAACTGATTTTGTATTTATAATCCTGTACTCACCTGACCAGAAATCCTGTTCATCCTGCCACCGAACTTCACTAATCCCCACTATATCTAACTTCAATCTATCCATTTCCCTTTTTAAATTTTCTAATTTTCCTACTCGATTAAGGGATCTAACATTCCACGCTCCGACCCGTAGAATGCCAGTATTGTCTTTCCTGATAACAACATCCTCCTGAGTAGTCCCCGCCCGGAGATCCGAATGGGGGACTATTTTACCTCCGGAATATTTTACCCGAGAGGATGCCATCATCATATGTTCATACAGTAGAGCTGCATGTCCTCGGGAAAGGTAACGGCTGTAGTTTCCCCTTGCTTTCAGCCGTTCGCAGTAGCTGTGTGGCAAAGCCACATTAGCTGATGTTACAAGGCCAGCTCAGTCAATCATCCAGACTGTTGCCCCTGTAACTACTGAAAAGGCTGCTGCCCCTCTTCAGGAACCACATGTTTGTCTGGCCTCTCCACAGATACCCCTCCGCTGTGGTTGCACCTACGGTACGGCTATCTGTATCGTTGAGGCACGCAAGCCACCCCACCTCGGCAATGTCTGTGGTTCATGGGAGTGGGATGTCAGATAATGCATTAACATTTTTTTTTGAGGAAAGGCATGTATTTCCTGACATTTAAATTTTATTTAATGCATTGATGTCAGATAATGCATTAAATAAAATTTAAATGTCAGGAAATACATGCCTTTCCTAAAAAAAAAAAAAAAAAAAAATATGTTAGGGATGAACTGGGATTTAATTTATTTGAACACAATAACTCCCAGAGACTGACTATAGCTTCGCATATTCAATATACAATTGTAGAGCAGTCAAGTGAAATTTTACTCCATTAGTCTATGTGCATAGTGATTGCAACAATTGATATTACGATATACACTTATTATATTTAATCAAACATAATATCTTGGCTATCAGACAATAAACTATCTTGAAAATATCACTATTAACAACTTGGGGGTGGTTTTACACTTTATTGCTATGAAATAAATTATTTACACTTTCCAATAAATCTATCTTATAACTGATATCCTCTGTGAGTTTGCAAACTTTTGCTAACAAAATATAGGTACCCAATACTTCTCTGTATAGCAGTAAGAAACAGCTAATTTAACTTGACCCTCAAAAGCTATTATTTTTTTATTAGACATTCATTTGTTTACCTATGAAAGTTATTATTTGCGATGACAATTTTTGTACGTTCAAAGATACTAGTCACTCATCTTTTGTTATTGGTCACTTGATATAATTACTCTGGACTTGGGTGTACCCAAGTTCACTACTGTGAAAATCTTTCTTTCCTGTGATACTAGGAATTGCTTCTTTTCTTAAATATTATGATTTATATTTTTTTTGTAATAAATGATAGTGTCATATATGCTTTGATTAATTATGATTGATTTTTAAATTTTTAATAACAGTAGTAAATGCTTTCTCTAGCTTAATTTGCATTTAGAAAACTATTTTATCACTTACAAATAAGTCAGAGAGATCTTTTAAGCACAATGCTACTTTGACTTTACGTACTATAGTTTTTTACTAGCTTGGTGCAAATTTTCTTCTTTTTACTTAAACTTTGGGGCAAGGGAAATAGAGAATCTATGTTTTTTATTTTTTGAAATTGGTCTGCACATAGGCCATTTTATTTTACACCTTGTTCATTTCTCAGGTACAGGTTGTGCATGAGTGATTCCTATAGCTGTTTCCCGCTAATTAGGTTTTTGGCATAACAACTTTTTCTTCTATGTGCACCACCACCACTTACAACTCTGTATTTACATTTATACAGTTATAATAGCAACACTTGGAGCCTTCTTCAGGTGTTGGCAACTTATGACACTGAAGAATTAAATGATCTTCTCCCCCCGCACCATGGATTTCCTAAGTCACTCGTCACTTCAGTTTGGTTACTCGTATTATATTTTAGAATACTAAGCTGGTTCCAACTTTTATATTACAGGGCTACCTACTGCTTTTATGTCTGATTAATACAGTACACAGGAAGGGATGTTGGTACTTCTCCAAATTCACAGTCAGTAATGAGCAGAATTATTACAAAGCACAGTTCAGAGACAGCCCATTAAATAAAGTACACAAATATCTGGCAACCAAAATTGAACTCCCACAGGCTTTACAAATAGCAGCTTCTCTGACTGTGTTACTAAAGTCAACTTCCAGCAGAATTGACAAAATCAAAATCATATATCCTATTCATTCAAAATAGGAAATCTGCATACACATTACCATTACTAAACCATACGAAATATACAGGGTGTTTCACTAAGTGTGTTTGCCTCTGTAACTTATAAAATAATAGGTGACGGGAAATTTTAATGCGGTAGGTCAATACAAGAAATGTTACACTTTCTGCGGAGCTATGAACATAGTTTATTGTATCATTTTTCAAAGAGTTACACCACAAAGATATAATTTTTTAAATGGTACAATAGTTTTTTCTATCGTGTATTGGATTCGTTTAAACCAGCTGTGTCCAAATCAATTTAAACTACATTCCTATCACTGTTAGTTTGGGAGCTACAGACCTTGAAAGTTCCGGGGGCGAAGGCTGCGATAGCATAGCAGACTGGCCGTGTGGCTATCCCATGGGGCATGGCCCACTGTCTCATGACCACCAGTCAGTCAGCTATGCTGTCGTAGCCTCCGCCCCCTAAACTTTGAAGGGTTGTAGCTCCCAAACTAACAGTGATAGGAATGTAGTTTAAATTGATTTGGACGCAGCTGGTTTCAACGAATCCAATGCACGATAGAAAAAACTATTGTTCCATTTAAAAAATTATATCTTTGTGGTGTAACTCTTTGGAAAATGATACAATAAACTATGTTCATAGCTCCGCAGAAAGTGGAACATTTCTTGTGTTGACCTACCGCATTAAAATAACCCATCACCTATTATTTTATATGTTACAGAGGCAAACACACTTCGTGAAACACACTATATATCCCTCCTGTCAGAGACCAACAAAATTGGTTGTTCTTTAAACAACTAGCGGTACCTAGCGCAGTGAGTTGCAATTAATTCTGTCACATAATATAACATATCTTTTCTAATGTTCAGATTCCAAGCTTCAACTCCCGACAGGAAAGAAATTGGTTTTTGTAATTGCTTAAAATCCTCCAGCAATGCAAAATATCTAAACATCAAAATATTACCTGGCTGTTGTTGTGGTCTTCAGTCCGCAGACTGGTTTGATGTAGCTCTCCACGCTACCCTGTCCTGTGTAAGCCTCTTCATCTGAGAATAAGTTCGACAACCTACATCCTCTGTCTCCCTCTACAATTTTTACTCCACACACTTCCTTCTAATGCTAAGATGACAATTCCTTGATGTCTCAGAATGTGTCCAACCAATCTATCCCTTCTCTTAGTCAGGATATGCCAGAAACTTCTTTTCTTTCCAATTTGGTTAAGCACCTCCTCATTAGTTATGTGATCTACCTATCTAATTTTCATCATTCGTCTGTAGCGCCACATTTCAAAAGCTTCTATCATCTTTTTGTCTGAACTCCTTATCGTTCATGTTTCACCCATACAACGCTACACTCCAGACATATGCTTTCAGAAAGGACTTCCTAACATTTAAATTAATATTAGATGTTAACAAGTTTCACTTCTTTAGAAACGCTTTTCTTCCCATAACCATTCTGCATCTTATCTTCTCTACTTCAGCCATCAGAAGTTATTTTGCTACCCAAATAGCAAAACTCATCCACCACTTTTATTGTCTCATTACCTAGTCTAATTCCTTCAGCATCACCTGATTTTCTGACATTGCATTACATTTCCTTTGTTTTACTTTTGTTAAAGTTCATCTTATATCTTCCTTTCAAGACACTGTCCATCCCATTCAATTGCTCTTCCAGATCTTTTGCGGTCTCTGACAGAATTACTATGTCATCGGCAAACCACAAACTTTTTATTTCTTCTCCCTGAACTTTAATTCCCTCTCCAAATTTCTCCTTGCATTGCTTCACTGCTTGCTCAATGTACAGATTGAACAACATTGGGGAAAGGCTACAAACTTGTCTTACTCCCTTCCCAACCTCTGCGCCCCTTTCATGCCCTTCAACTCTAATAACCACTATTTAGTTTTTGTATAAGTTTAATATAACTCTTCGCTCTCTATATTTTACCCCTGTTACCTTCAGAATTTGAAAGAGTTTATCCCAGTCGACATTGTCAAAAGCTTTCTCCAAATATACAAATGCTAAAAACGTAGGTTTGCCTTTCCTTAGCCTATCTTCTAAGATAATTCGTAATGTGAGTATAGCGTCTCGTGTTCCTACATTTCTCCTAAATCCAAACTGATCTTCCCTGAGGTTGGAGTCCACAAGTTTTTCCATTTGTCTCTAAATAATTTGTGTTAGTATTTTGCACCCATGACTTATTAAACTGATAGTTCTGTAATTTTCACACTTGTCTGTACTTGCTTTCTTTGGAATTGGAATTAAAATATTCTTCTTGAAGTCTGATGGTATTCTCTTACATCTTGCATAGCATTTGGAACAATTTTTTCACGAACGGCTCTCCTAACGATATCAGTAGTTCAGATGGAATATCATCTACTACAGGGGCCTTGTTTAGACTCAAATCCTTCAGCGCTCTGTCAAATTCTTCTCGCAGTATCATATCTCCTATCTCATCTTCCTCCATTTCGTCTTCCATTTCTAGAATACTGCCTTCAAGTTAATTTCCTTTGTATAGGATCTCTCTATATTCCTTCCACAGTTCAGCTTTCCCCTCTTTGCTTAGTACTGGTTTTTTGTCTGAGTTCTTGATATTCATACAGCTGATTTTCTTGTCTCCAAATATCTCTCGTATTTTCCTGTAGGCGGTATCTATTTCTCCCCTAGTTATCCATTCTTGTACGGTTCTGCATTTGTTCTCTAGCCAATCCTGCTTAGCCAGTCTGCACTTCCTGTCAATCTCATTTTTCAGATGTTTGTACTCCCTTTTGCCTGCTACACTTGCTGAATTTTCGTCTCTCATCAATTAAGTTCAGTATATCCTGTGTTATCCATGGATTTCTGTTAGGCCTTATTCTTCTGCCTATATGGTCTCTGCGGCCGTCACGAACCTATTAATCAGAGCTACCCATTCTTCTTCTTCTGTATTACTTTCCCCCATTTCAGACAATTCTTGCCTAATGCTCCCTCTGAAACTCGCAACCACCTCTGGTTCCTTCAATTTGTCAAGGTTCCATCTCCTAACTTTTCTACCTTTCTGCAGTCTCTTAAGTTTTAATCTGCAGTTCATAACCAATAAGTTAGGGTCAGAGTCTATATCTGCCCCTGGATATGTCTTACAGTTTAAAACCTAGTTCCTGAATCTATTCCTTACCATTATAGAGTCAATATGATACCTTCCAGTGCCTCCTGGCCTCTTCCATGTATACAGCCTTCTTTCATGATGATTAAACCAGGTATTGGTAATCATCAAATTGTGCTCTGCACAAAATTCTACCAAGCGATCTCCTCTTTCATTCCTTTTTCTCAGTCCATATTCACCTACTACATTTCGTTCTCTTCCCTTTCCTACTACCGAGTTCCAGTCCCTCATCACAATCAAGTTTTCATCTCCCTTAACTTTCTGAAAGATTTCTTTTTTCTCTTCATATATTTCTTCGATATCTTCGTCATCGGCCGTTCTAGTTGGCATATAAACATGTACTACTGTGGTTGGTGTTGGCTTTGTGCCTGTCTTTGCTACGATAATGCATTCACTATGATGTTAATAGTAACTCACCCGCCCTACTATTTTCTTATTCATTCTCAGACCTACTCCTGCGTTACCACCAACTGATTTTCTATTGATAACCCTATACTCACCTGACCAGTAGTCCTGTTCCTCCTGCCACCGAACTTCATTAGTCCCTACCATATCTAACTTTAACCTATCCATTTCTCTTTTCAAATTCTCTAACTTAGCTATACAATTAAGGGTTAGAAGATTCCACTCTCTGACCCGTAGAATGTCTGTTTTGTTTTCCTTGTTGACATCCTCCTGAGTAGTCCCCGCCCGGAGATCCGAATGGGGGACTATTTTACCTCCGGAATATTTTCCCCATGAAGACTCCACCATCAATATATATTCGTACAGTAGAGCTGCAAGTCCTCGGGAAAAGTAATGGCTGTAGTTTATCTTTGCTTTCAGCCGTTCGCAGTAACTGCATGGCAGAGCCATGTTAGCTGACGTTACAAGGCCAGCTCAGTCAATCATCCAGACTGTTGCCCCTATAACTACTGAAAAGGCTTGTGCCCCTCTCCACAGATACCCCTCGCTATGGTTGCACCTAAGGTGGTACAGCTGTCTGCATCGTTGAGGCATGCAAGCCACCCCACCTCGGCTATGTCTGTGGTTCATGGGGGTGGATTGCCTGGCAGCACAAGCAAGCCAGGCAATATTCAACGATAGTTATACAGTATACTAATTGCATGTGACTTTAACTTTAGTGAGTTACCAAAACTATTGTGACTCTAATAGGTCTTGCTCGAGTGCATGAACTACTGCTACTGAGACAAATTTACCTAATGGGAACCAGTAAAAGCACCTAAATTGTAAGAGTTTTGGCCATTAACAATTAAATTCATTCTTAATTCATTGTGTGTTGTTTGGCCAGTGACACTCGCATCAGTGGCAGCAAGGAACATCTTTGGCGACATGGATTTTCGCTAAAAAATTTTCATACCTCTTATGCAGACACAGAATAAATCTACAACATACCAATAAACAATACACAAATTAACATTACAAAAACTGAAAAATTACAATACATTGTTTATGGTCAATAACAACTATTTAATAGTAATAAGATGAAGTGACCACACATATAGGCTCCATATGTAATGGACATATGAAACAGTGTGTTCCACTACAACCTTCACACTGATATATGCATGGAATGATTTCTATGAATTTTTATACTAAAGATCATTGACCCTTACCTTTGACCTTGACTATCTCAAAACACCTCTCTTAAGATGTTGGTGTCTTATAAACACAAGTAAAGAAATGTTCATGCCCTCCCAAACCCCCAGTCATTGCTGAGTCACTTGTAGCATTATTTAAGGGAACTCAAGCTGTTCCCTTTTGACATTACTGGTTCCAGGTATTTAAAGGTTATTGATAACTTTCAGATAAAGTTGTGATATCTTAAAAGGATAACTTTTTTTTGAGTGTCTAATTTTCTTGTGACCCATGGCAACAGTGTTAGTAATCTCTGATCAGTATCATATTTATGAAAAGCATACCAACATTTTATTTGTTGTCCTTAAAAAGAAAAAAAGAAAAATCTCCTGCAGGATAAATACAAATTTCTGATAGCTAGCCCAATTTTAAATCAACTCTATATTATTCTAGACTGACATAATCATAAAGTTTCTACAAACAATAGGAATACTGCTTTTCGAATCACATCCTTGATGTTCACACAATAATATTTTATAAATGAAGACCTGATATTATTTACCCTTTGCTGCACAAACTAACACTTCGACACTTGATATGCAGATGTTAAGTTTTCTTGATTTCACCACATATCAAACCTAATAAGTAGAGCATATTGTCTTGAATTAACTGTCAGAATATACACACTATATACCTGATACTGCCACCTTCATTATAACCAAATTCTCCTCTATAAAAGATGCAAGTCCAGTAACTTTCACAGGAAACCTCGAAATATTAGTTATCAACTGTGCTTTTAAACATCTACAGTTGCTATGAAATAAATGAGATAGTAATGTGATTGTCGCCTCGCAAATCAATCGTAGCTTATAGAAACTAATTCTCTGATGATCTGATATGAACTTTGTGATGTTCTGTAAGCAACTAACTAAAACTGATCATGGAACCAGCAGTTACTAGTAAAGAAACAACATTTCTCCCCCTTTAACAATAAAATCATAATTGTCTGGCTTAAGCGTCTTGATGATTTTGGCCAGCGACTCTGGGCAGTAAAAGTTATCTTTGGCACAGCAACATTTCTTGGTGTACACCGCTGACAATTGATTGTCGCCAATTATCATTCACCAGCCCTTTTGGAACAATTACTTAAACATAAACACAGATACATATTAGTTTCACAAATAACTTGAAACAATTACAAATCCATTTTAGGAAAACTTAATAAAATTTTCTTCTACCTACATAATAAGTTGGAGTGATAAAACCTTTCTGTAATGGGCCACGAAATAGCATTTGTTCCATTACAGATGGTAGAGGGGAAATTATTTTACTGTTTCCCTTCCAGTACTGATACTAACTGATACCTTATGGATGTGTGCGGCTCATACCATTTAACTATTATGGTATAAATTCTATATGGGAATGACATGAATTTGTCATTGTATATTATAAAGACTGTCATTAACAAACTTGGTATGTGTATGTTACACATGATATGAAATGAAATGAAGGCTGTTGTAACACAACATGATAAATGGAAGTACAGTTACTACTGTACTCACACAGATAATGCAACACTGATTTATCAGACAATTACTCTCTCATAACTTTGGGACTACTGAAACTAACAACAATTTGAGAAACATAATGGTCGTTATTGGTGTTCGAAATGGTGCCAACTTTTAAACATGAATAATTTCACTCTGGTGGAGTTCGAGGTGATACAAAGATTCCTGGCAGGTTAAAAATGTGTGCTGAACTAGGATTTCAACCCAGGAACTTTGCCTTTCACAGGTAAGCAGTTATCTGTTTGTGCTACCCTTTGTCACAAAAGGCAAATGACCCAGGTATGAATCCTGCTTCGGCACACATTTTTTTTTATCTACCAGGAAGTTTCGTATCAGCACACACTCCACTGCAGTGTGAAAATTACACTCTGGAAACATTCCTTAGGCTGTGCTAAGCCCTGTCTCTACAATATTCTTCCTTCCAGGAGTGCTAGTCCTGTAAGGTTCACAGGAGAATGTCTTTGAAGTTTGGAACATAGGAGTCAAGGTAGTGGTTAAAGTAACCTGCGACGACAGGCCATCAGGCATGCCAGGGTAACTGTGACATTAGTTTAGCCACAAAATGCAGACGTCCAGGGTTCAAATCGTGGTCCGCCACAGATTTAATCTCTCAGGAAGTTTTATTGCCACCTTACTATATCTACCTATTGGGGATCAAAACAGTAATTTATGTCAATTATTAGACTGATCCTCCAATTGCAGATGGAAACTATGTGAAAAGTGCTGACAATAACTGAAACATTATCTTGTTGTAATATAGTATTGTTTATGTGTGAGTACTGTACACTATTTGATGGATATAATTGGCATCTTTATATAAAAAAAAACCTTTTTTCATTATTTTGCAGACCAGGAAAGTGTATCTTAATATTATTATAATTTTCTGCCAAGCACAAATGGAAAATTCAATTACTGTTGCAACTGCCATGTGTTGATTTTTATTTTTATTTGCAGGGTGTGGAATTTATGTCTTTCATCCATCCTGGAGAACGAGCACTTCTCAGCAGGGTTATGATTATTGCAGTTGACTACATTACATTAAGGGATTTTCTACGGTATTATAAGTGCGTGCCAAGTCCAGGTAGGAGATTTTCTATTGTACTTACTTGTTCATACAATATGTGGTGGAGAATGCCCAATTTCATTACATTTGAGTGCTCTTCCCATGTATGTATTTGTATTTAACTCACTTGCAAATGAATTGTGTATAATCATTCATTCATTCATATATCATGTTTTGATAATGAATGTGAGCACTATGTCAATTTTTTGGAGCAGATGCAGGAAACCTGCATTGAGACCCTAGGCAAGGTGCTAGTGGAGGTGATTTGCCATTGCCTTTCTCTGACCTGTTATGTTACTAGAAATAAAGTAACTAACTATACACTCATTCAACCAATACTTGAGTAGTTCTTGTCAATGTGGGATCTGAACCAGATAAGACTGACAGAGGAAAATCCAAAGAACAGCAGCACTTACAGGTTTATTTACCAAGCCCACCACCATCTCGGAGATGATCTGCCAACTCCATTGGCAGACACTGCAAAAGAAGTGTTTTACATCATGGTATGGAGTATCATCAAAGTTCTGAGAATTTAGCTGTCTAGGTCAACCAATATGAGTGACATTTTAGTCAATCTGGGATTTTTTAAAACAAATAGAACAAAAAAATTTGAAGTGTGGAAAGTCGACTAATTTTTCTACATAATCCAGTTACAGTTATACAGTTATCCCAGCATTTAAGTAAGGCACAATGAAACCGTTGTAGGACATCATTCTTCACTTCATTCTCCAGCAAATTCCCTCTTGTGCCCAAACAGATGGAAATTACTTGGCACTAAGTCAGCAGTATAGGACAGTAAAGGGTAATATCTTCCTACTGAGTTTCTGGATTGTGTGTTGAGTGGTATGTAGCCGTGCATTGTCTTGCAAAAAGAGAACACCTTTTGTGAACAAATCCAGATGTTTCTTCCGTAAACTTACGTGCACATCATGCAGAATCTGGTAGTAATGTTCACTGTTGACTGTGACACCAGGGGGTAAAAAATGAATGTGAATAATTCTGTTTATCCCAGAATATACTTTCTATCACTTTACCAGCAGATGCAATGGTTTGAAATTTCTTTGGAGGTGGTGATACCAAATGCTTCTACTGCATTGATAATCTTCTGAAACGGTGAACCCATGTTTCATCAGGTTATGACATGTTTCAGAAAACCTTGGCCTTCCCTTTCATTATGTACCTTCAGTTCTCTACAGACTTCAACTCTTCAGTCTCTGTTAGAAGCAGACAGTTTTTTATGGACCCAGCATGCACACACTTTTCAGAACAACAGTTGATCATGAATTATTGTGTTCACTGTCCCTAACAACAAATTACACGCCCTTGCAATTTCTCAAGAGGTTATGTGATAATTCTGCTGGATCAGCTGCTCCATGCTCTGTATTTTCCCGGGAGTGACTACTGTAGGCTGAGATCCACCATGATCAGGATAAAGATACAGCGTGTTTGAAGTGATTATATCATTGATATATCTTACTGCAACTGACTGTATCATTACTGTACTGAGCTTAAGTCTTCAATAAATTTCAGCAGGGTTTATGCTGCTGTTCACTGGGAAACTTTACAATATTAACACAGTTATCCACCACTGGTCTATCCATAAGTGTGAGAAATGGGTACTGTCAACCAGTAATAGGTTACAGTTGCCAGTTTTTACTGCACGCAAAACGTAGGCATCCATTTAAACCTGAAGGAAAAAATTGTGGATTGATTTGAATGATTCTTGTATATAGCTTCCTCCTAATGTACAATATAATCCTGGTTTTGTGTTCCCAGAATTTAAATTTTCCCACCATTTAGACCCATTTTTTGTCAGTCCCATCAAATTTCCTATGTTCACAATGTTAATTCAACCCCATTTTTGTGTTAACATATTTGCATTTTTCTGGCAATTTACACTTTACAAAACTGTGTTCAATAGAGAAAAAACCATTGTAATTGACATAAATTGATGCTGGTGTGGCTTTTGGTTTCAGGTAAATTGTTTATAAATGTCACATAGCCAAGTTTCTTGACACTTTGCATTTATTCAAACTTAGTTTGCCTTTCATTGTTTGCAATATGCACCAAGTTAACTCGTGACATGGTTGCTAATGGGAGCATACCATCATTCACCCTGCCGAGTGTCAGCTGGGCTTATAATCTCAAAAGATGTTTATAGTGACAGATGCCGACATGGTGGAAACAAGAAAATAATAATTGTGTATATATCTGCACATGAGTATGTGAATAAATTCTTGAATATTGTGCAAAAAATTCAGAACTTGTCCCATATTTCATTACTTAAATAATGACTGACAGTTAAAAGCTTGTTGACAACATTGATTATGATACATGAAATTGTCAAAAATTTCTACTCCCTTAAAATAATACAAATTTCAGGTAACCAAAAATTTCTACTCCCTTAAAATAATTTCAGGTAACCTATATATTCTTTGTGTGTGTGTGTGTGTGTGTGTGTGTGTGTGTGTGTGTGTGTGTGTGTTTGTATATACGTATTGCATACAGAGCTACCGTTTTCGTCCAATGTTTATGAAAAAAAGAGGAAGGTCTCAAACTTGATAAGATATGGATGTCAACACTGCAGCAACAGCATGACAATCGATTAATTTCAATCGAGTAGGTTGGCAATAGCAGAGACCACAGCACAGCCGACACCACGTGACTGACAGCTGCGCCCTCTGTTTTGCCTTTATATACGGAACTTACTCGCGCTCTCGTTGCAGTACGCCGCTTTACCTCCGAGGATGCCTTCTGCAGACGAGGGCGAAACGTCAGGGGAAAGTTTTATGTATGGACCACGGCATCTCAGCCCGGAAGCTTTAAGTAATGAATCTTGTGATCGTTTTCTTCTTGAAATTCTTATGTCTTTTTTTTAGAGTGTTTGTAAGATGTTTACGTTTTGTTTGTCTGATGAATATATGGGATGACTTTCTTTGTTATATGAATTCTAAATTTGATCCTCCTGACTTTTGAGCTTTATTATTTAGCTAAGCTTGGTGTGTTCTTTCGACAGCATGGTCACATTCTTCATTCCACCATTCATGTTTCGGTCTGGGATTTATTGGAGCTAATTCTTTGTTATTGATTTTAGTTTGGCGATCAATTCTACTAGGGTTTTAGCGTTTATAGATTCTTCTCCAGTTTTCCTATAGTACCCCTTATTTTGTATTAAGGTTGTAGCTTGAATTTTCTCCTAGTTTTATTTGGATGTCTTTTCTTTACAATTGGAATTAATTTCATTTTCATCTTCACAACCTAGTGGTCTGATTCAATTTCTTCCCCTCTTGGGACTGTGAAATTATAGTTTTCATGATGGTGAAATATATCCATGTAGACATGGTCCAGTTCCCATACTCTTTTCTGGAGTGAGGATGTTTCCAGGTTTTTAATTTGTGGGGTTTCTTTTTAAAACATATTGGTTTTGAGATAAGTTTGTCATTTCTACAAATTTCAACCAGCCTTTGACCATTTTTGTTGGTTTGCTTATGTGCTGGGCCATTTTCCAATGGTATCTGGGTATATTCTTTCTTTATTTCCCCAGTTCCATGTTGAATTCGCCAAGAAGAATTTTGATGTTTGAAATGGCAAGTTCTTGATTAAAGTTTAAGCCAAAAGATCCCAGACTTTTTGTGTTTCTTCTCTGTCCTTTAAGTTGTTTTTATTTTTATTTTATTAATGGTAGCATGTCCGTTGATAATTGTGTATATTTTATTTGCAGATTTCAAAGTTGGAATTAGAAATATAGGGGACTGAGATGTAAATTCTGTGACTTGAGATTGTGGGCAATTTTTCATGTCTCATTTTCTAGGGATTCCTTTGTAAAGTTGGTAACCTTGTTGTTTTAAACGGTCTTGATCACTGTTTTTAATTTCTTGAAGGGCCATGATTAGAATCTTGTACTTCTTCATGATGTCAGTGACAATCTTTAATTTTCCAGTTTGATGCAGGGAGTTGACATTGCATGTTGTGAAGAATGAGATTTGTTTAGGTCTAATCTTTGGAAGTTTCCGTGTTTTTGCTTGCTCTAGGGTTTCCAGATGCGCTAATTCATTGTAATCTTCTGAATGATAGCCCACCGATCCAAATGCTGTCTTTTCTGCAATACACAGTTGCAGTCGGTGGAATTCTTCTTCAAAAGACTGTTGGTGGTCAACTGTCAAGGGTGTCACTTTGAGATGCTAATTTTTGACAAATCTGTGTGTTTGAGTGGTTACGGGAGTCACAGTATAGCAAAGAAATTTTCACAACTATATATGGCTGGGGTCACCCCCATTATCTCTGGTGGCACGGGGCTTGCACAGTTACAGTCGCCAACATATTCTGGTAGTGGGTCAATTTACTGCCCCCACAGCCTATAAATCTGTAGTGCATTCAATCACGTTCTTAGTGGTGGATGATATGGCGGCAGTAAATATTTTTGGCTTGGATGCCTTTCCAAGAGCTGGAATCCCTTTGTCAGGAATGTATGTCGCTCTTTTCTGGCAGATTGGGATGCATTACTGGGTTTACAGCGTGACCAAGATTTTTTCATGTGCAATAGGTTCCTGTGGCCTTGCGTTGAAACGTCTCAGCATGTAAGCTCACCACTTCATGCTGAGAGAACTCTAAACACTCAAAAAAATGTCAACTGTTAAAAAATGTTTATAAATCGGCATAAAACTATCAGGTTCTTTTATCCATACTGCACTCATAAATGTTCTTCAGAAAACAAAACTGTTATTTAAACACCAATAGAACATAAATCAAAATTGTCATCTTTGTTTGGTCCAAATTGACTTCCTTTCAGGTATTACATCTATACAAAGTCCAGAATATTTTTCATATTGACATTAGATAACCGATCGCAGCATTGGCGCATCACCCATTTAACTAACATAAAATATTCATTGCTAGTTTAGCTCACATATACTGACGAAATACATCTTCCACAACACAGATGGCGTTCACTGTACCAGTGTATAAATACAATACAGTTCGTCATAATTATGTCATGACATGTGCCCCTCAGGGGTTCAGCATTAATTTGCTGAGTACGGGCTTGATGAAGTCGCGTTTCAGAGCTCGGGGATCTTGCTTAATTGCCCGAGTCGCAAGGACGGTAAAAACCTCTATAAAAATACCCCAATCTCAAGGTGTGCTACATGCCGAGGAGATGCATGGCTGTTGAGGTAGAACAGTCGTCAGCGAGCAACCTCTGGGGGAACCTGCCACACCTCAGTAGAGTAAGGGGCTCTGCCTGGGTGGACATAGTTCCCTAGCTGCTTGTGGGAACAGAATGAAATGAGCAAATAACTGCTTTGCTGGATGTAGAACCAGCGTCTCTAAGAAAGGCAGGGCTAACTTTAATGCAGCACAGTACGATCCCCAATCGTTCCCTTCCATACCACTCCATGAGAGGAATGACGGGCTAAAGAAAGGGTTGAGTCTTACTCCCCTAAATTTGTTGTATGCAATAGAACAGACGGGGAATCTTTCGCAAATACCTAACCCGTTTTTCTTCGTTGACAACCTAGAAGATAAGTACGATGAAGTGGCAGCAATGTCAAAAATGAGAAGAGGTGCAGTTCTAATTGAAGTGGCATCCCTGGCACAGTCACGGGCACTACTAGCCTGTGATAAGCTGGCAGATGTTCCTGTGATCCTCGCCCCCTTCAGGGGATTATTTACCACTGTGATCTCCTCCTGCAGTCCGGCAATGAGCTACGCACCAACCTCGAACAACAGTGTCCACTTCATCAAGCGCATCTACTAGGCGGCCTAAGGACAACAAGGTAGTCACCGGTGCCTTCATTCTTGCAATTGAGGGCAATTCTTTGCCCGAAAAGATCAAGGTCATGATATACTGGTGTGACCTAAAGCCTTATATTGCTCCTCCGATGTGGTGCTTTAAGTGCTGGAAACTTGGACACATGTCCTCCAGGTGCAATTCCTGCTCCACATGCAGAGAATGCAGACGTCCGTGCCATCCGGACACTCCCTGTACTCCACCGCCTGTATGTGTCAACTGTGGATGGCACCACCCCCCCTTGCTCGCCAAACTGCTTGATGCTCCATAAGGAACATAAGATTATGGAGTACAAGACCATTGACAAACTCTCATTCACTGAGGCTAGGAAGAAGTATGAGCGACCGTACCCTGTCACATTTAAGTTATAGTTTGCCCCTGTTACATTGTCACCCCTTCCTTCGGTGATGACGGTATCTAAAGCTGTGACAACCACCATGGGCCCTCAGAGACCGTCAAACTCATTCACTCCTCTCGATGGTTGGGGGCACTCCATCATCTGCTCCCATGCACAAACCTTCTGTGGGAGTACCTTCCCCCACACCATCGGGGACAATTGTTCCAATTACTCACTCAGAGGCACAAAAGCTCCCTCCCACTACTCTCGCTCAGAAGGAGTCCCTCAGGACACTCCCTTCTGAGGTTTCTCAGTGTGTGCCTCAGGATCCCATCCGGTGGCTGAAGGATCAACCGACTGCCAATCGCAGGGCCTCTGGCATCTGCGCCAGTCTCTGATGCCGCTCCAGAGAAGCCCACCCATCCCTTACCACCAAAGGGCCAGCATGAAGTGAAGAAAAAGAAGAAACTGAAGAAAAATGAATCCTCAGCATCCTCAAAAACTCGCTCACTTACATTTTCTGCTTCTGAGGACGAGTTGGAGACCGTTGATTCACCAAACATCTCGCCATTCGAGATTCACCAGAACCTATGGTTCTAGATCCAGCAGATCCCCGAGCATTTGGCAGGAGGTACTCCTGCAGAATAAGCTGCCTCGCTTTAAACCATGGCTCATCAGCTCGGTGAAAATTCCATCCTCCAATGGAATTGCAGCAGTCTTTTCCACGATATTGCTGAGCTGTGACAACTACTGTGCTGCTACCCCGCATTTTGCGTAGTCCTGCAGGAAACCTGGCTTCCTGTCCAGTGGACCCCTGCCCTTCTGGACTATCAGGGTTTTCTTAAAAAGTGTGGACTATTACAGGGTCTCTGGAGGTGTCTCTCTCTCTCTCGCTCTCTCTCTCTCTCTCTCTCTCTCTCTCTCTCTCTCTCTCTCTCTCTCTCTCTCTCTCTCTCTCTCTGTGTGTGTGTGTGTGTGTGTGTGTGTGTGTGTGTGTGTGTGTGTGTGTGTGTGTGTGTGTCTACATCCTTGCTACTGTCCCCAGTGCCCCTGTGCCTCTCCACACTACCCTAGAGGCAGTGGCTGTCAGGATCAGACCACTACAAGACTGCCTGCTCTCTTTACCTACCCCCAGATGAGGTAGTTTCTCCCGCTGACCTCACTGCCTTGGTCGCGCAACTTCCCCCTCCATTCCTCTTATTGGGGGATTTCAATGCCCACCACCCTTTGTGTGCTGGTTCTCAGACCTCAGGGCGTGGTAGGGATGTTGAAGCTTTGCTGGCGCACTTCAGCATCACACATGGCACATACTCTTCCATCGATCTGTCCATTTATAGCCATAGCCTTCTGCCACATCTTAGTTGGAGGGTCCACGATGACCTTTGCATTTTCACCCTGCATTCCGCCCAACATGATGGTGTCTCCCTCGAGCTGATTGGCGGGGTTACACCTTGGCTGCTGTGGTCCCTGCTCCACTACCAGCCGACACGGATATGGCGGTTCAACAGATCACTACTGCCGTAGTTTTTGCCACTGAGGCTAATTTTCTGACCATTACTGCCTCCACTCGGCGCAAGTCTGTACCCTGTTGGACATTGGAGATTGTTGAGGCCATCAGAGACTGTCAGCAAGTGCTGCAATGCCACCGGCACCATCCCACATTGAAAAATTTAATTGCCTTTAAAAGGCTATGGGCCCGAGCCCGACGACTCATTTGATGAAGCATGCAGGTCTGTTGGGAGAGGTACGTCACCTCCATTGGTTCTCTAGCCTCCTCTTCTTGCGTCTGGTCTCAAGTAGGGCGCCTATTTGGGTACCAACCCCCAGTGGGAATCCCATCTCTGAACATCGAGGGCACCCTCTGTACTGACCCGGCTGTTACAGCTGAGTGCATGGCAGAGTATTATGCACATTGCTCTGCGGTGGCAAACTATAGTGCGTCCATTCGCTCCTTCAAACAGTGGGTAGAGCGGCCTCGGATATCTTTCTATATGTGTCGCCGGGAACTGTACAATGCTCCATTTACTGAGTGGGAGTTTCAAACTGCTCTCTCTCTGCATGCCCTGATACCTCCCCAGGGCCAGACTGCATACACAGCCAGATCGTTCATGACCCATTGGCGGAATTTCACCACCAATTGCTTGCCTTATTTAATAGGGTCTGGTCAGGAGATGTTTTCCCATCCCAGTGGAGGGATAGTATCATTGTCCCTGCAACAAAACCAAGGGCAGATCCGCTGGCAGTTGACAATTACCGCCCCATCAGCCTAACTAACATCCTGTGTAAGCTGCTTGAGCGTATAGTGAGTCGCCGGCTTATGTGGACACTTGAAGATGGATGTCTCCTGGCCCCACAACAGGGGGGAGGGGGGGGGGTTTCCATCAGGGTTGCTCCAGTATTGACAATCTAGTGTTACTGGAGTCTGCCATCCATACAGCCTTCTCTAGGCGTGAGCAGCTAGTTGTGGGCATTTTTGATCTCTGAAAGGTGAATGATACTACCTGGTGGTACCACATTCTTGCAAAATTATACGACTGGGGCTTACGGGGTCCACTCCAAATATTTATCCAGAAATTCCTTTCACGCCGCACTTTTAGGGTTAGTCGGTACCTCACTTAGCCCTCCCCCCCCTCCTCGTACCACTCTTTTTAATTGCTATCAATGGTCTTGCTGCGGCAGTGGGGTAATCAGTTTGCTGTTCTTTATTTGCTGTTGACTTTTGCTTATATTTCAGCTTTCCTGGCATTGGTGTTGCTGAAAGGCGTCTGCAGGGAGACATTTGAAAGGCACAGTCAGGGCCTCACCGCATGGCTTCACCTTCTCATCTTCCAAAACCTGGGTCATACACTTCTGTAATCGTCGGGCCGTTCACCCAGGCCTAGAACTCTACCTCGATGATAAACAGCTTCGTGTCAAAGAAACACATCGGTTTCTCTGCATGCTGTTTGATAACCGACTGACTTGGGGGGCCACACCTTCATCAGTTGAAGCAGAAGTGTTGAAGGAATCTAAATATACTGCAATGTCTCAGCCACATTACCTGCGGAGCTGGCTGTCCAACGCTCGTGCACTTCTACAAGGCCCCTAATCCAATTGTGCTTGGATTATGGGAGTGAGATGTATGACTCTGCATCACCTTCATCTTAGCGGATCTTGGATCCCATTCTTCATGGTGGTGTATGTGGGCTTTCCGCACCAGCTCTGTGCCAATCCTCCTTGCTGAAGTTGGCATCCCTCCCTTGCGGTACTGCCAACAAAAGTTGTTGGATTCCTACATTGTCCACGTCCAAGCTACGCCCCACCATCCCAATCACAGGCTTTTGTTTCCAAATACTGCTCTTCCCTCTCCACAACATCGACCCAGATTGGGTCATCCAATTGCGGTCTGAGTTTGTAGTCTCCTTTCCTCACTTGAGTTCCTACCTCTCCCTATCGCATTCTCCTGCCAATCCCATATCCCTCCTAGGTCCATCACTCGCCCACAGTTCCAACTTTCTATTGTCCTGTGACCCAAAGGCATCAGTTCCACCATAAATACTTTGTCACCAGTTTCTGGACATACTTGGCACATTCAGTGATGCAGAAGAAATGTATACTGATGACTCCCAGGTAGATGGCAGAGTGGGTTGCACCTATGTTCATGGCGACCACATCGAACAATGCTCCCTGCCCCCTGGCTGTACTGTCCTTACGGCATAGCTGATCGCAATACTTAGAGCTCTAGACCACCTCTGTGCATGCCTCAGGAAGTTGTATGTCATATGCAGTGTCTCCCTGAGTGGCTAGTAAGCTCTTGACCAGTGTTTCCCCAAACACCATTTGGTGCGGTCCATCCAAGACTCAGTGTTCACTCTTGGCAAGTCTGGCTGTTCAGTGGCCTTCATGTGGACCCCGGGCCACATTGGCATTCAGTGGAACGAACATGCTGATCAGCTGGCCAAGCAGGCCATTGCCTGCCAGCTTCTGGATATTGGTACCCCAGAAAGGGATATCTGATTGGGTGTACACTACAAGATCTCCATGGCCTGGAGTTCTGAATGGACAACATTGAGAATGCCAAATAAGCTCCATGCGATTAAACCCTCAACAGCAGCTTGAAAGACGTCCCTCAGGCCTTCTCGAAGGGACTCGGTTGTCCTTTGTCGCTTGCTTATAGGCCATACATGGCTAATGCATGGTCACCTCTTATGTCATGAGGACCCACCAGACTGCCGTTGTTGTGCTCTGTTGACCATGGTCCACATCTTGTTGGAATGTCCTCTTTTAGCTGTGTTTCGGCAGTCTTTTACCCTGCCTTCTGCGCTTCCTTTGATTTTAGCTGACGATGCCTCTATTGTTGACCGTGTTTTAGGTTTTATTCACACAGCTGGTTTTGATCATATGATTTAATGGTGGCTTCCCAAGCTTGATCTTTCAGGCACCCACCATTCAAACAGTTTTAATCTGTTGCCACTTTCGTCTCGCTAGTCTTATTTTGATTGGCAGTTATAGTATGTGCGGATTGACTGGCTCATTCATTATCATCCTTGTGATCAGCCAGCCACAATATTCAGCTGTGATGTTTTAGCAACATTGTTTATCTGATCCACAACTTTTATTTTTGTTGCCATTTTAGCACTCCTTGTCCCTTCATAATCCTGGTGAACGGGCTGTGAAGTACCTGTTTTCGAACAGTTCACCACATGATGTGACCTCTGCGCTAGGAACGGGGCATTCATAACCCAGTCGTTTAGCCCCCCCCCCCCCCTTAAAAAAAAAACACAATCCCCTCACGTCATGTGGCACAA
The DNA here is from genome assembly GCA_026315105.1 of Locusta migratoria. Lineage (NCBI taxonomy): Eukaryota > Metazoa > Arthropoda > Insecta > Orthoptera > Acrididae > Locusta > Locusta migratoria. Next base: position 196,969,681 of record CM048747.1, on the reverse strand, counting down.
ATCTCAGGGTTTTAGCATATTAGGCTTCATATAATCTTACATCTTATAAAATAGGCTGTATATGTGTGTGTGTGTGCATGTATGTGTGTTCCACTTCTTCTCATAAACTACTGGACCAATTTCAACCAAACTTGGTACACATGTTTCTTAATATTGGGCAACAATCGCTGTCAGGGTAAGAATCACCTGTGACACATATGTAAGGAGATATGATGTCATAAACAATGAGAAGCGTGAAAAACTGCTGCGTCAAACGACAATGCTACACATTTCGTCCTAAACCACTAGACTGATTTCAGAATTGGTATACATATTCCTTATGTGAGATAACAATTGCTATAGGAGTACCAACCACATACGACACATGGTTCAGGAGATATTACGCCATGAACAATAGGAATTGCAAAATACTGCTACGAGATTTTATAAATACACTATATGAGAATGAGAGTACTTAGCGACTTGCAACAAACTTTAAACATATTTTATAACCTTTTATTAAACTTTCTCACTGCCAACCATAGCAAAATGATGAAAGGAAAAAAGTTTCTCACAACTTTTGCGCTGTTTATGGAGTAAAACTACGGCATTTGGTATGACATTACAATTTATATTTTCTACACTGCAAATTGTTGGCACAGAAAATTTTACAGTCAGTATACACATATACAGATGAATGTACCTTTGAAATTTTATCACAGTACAACACGTAGTTCATGAGATATGAGGACGTAAAGAGTATCGTTCATTGAAAACCACCCATCATCATGTTTTAATCTATTACTTTTTTACTACTAACCGTTTCACAACAGATTTTACCGACATACAGCACTTGTGCAAATCTATATATTCCTGCAAAATTTTACAATTGTACTACATATCTATACTAAAAATAAATCTGTAAATGTAAGCCTGTCGCTGTTCACTTCAATCTTCAAAAGTACTGTATGAAATTTCATGTGGTTTTCACAGGAAACATGAGAGAAGATTGGTTCAAGATCTAGGCATGATTTCATCAAAATAGACCGTCCTATCTCTCTGTTAGTCTATTGGAAACCACTTCTTCAAAACTACTTCACGGATTTGCATGGGGTTTTCACAGGTAACTTCGGCGTACCTTGGGACAACATATAGACTTAATTTGATAAAAATCGGATCACGAAAAGAACATCATCACAATTTCATCAACAACCATCATGTCTATCTTTCTCTTTCATCTCCAAAACTAATAGACGAATTTTCAGGGTTTTCGCACAGGAAATGTGAGGGTATATTGCAGTTACAGAAATACTACAGTTCACAAAATTGGATCAGAAAAAGTGAGATATCACAATTTAAACATTTCTCTGAAAGCAATCGCATGTGTCTTATTTGTAGAGAATAATCTCCAAAAGTACTAAATGAACATTCATGGGGGTATCACAGATAAATAGAGAATATCCCGGTGCAACATATAGGCTTCATTTCATCAAAATCAAATCAGGAAAGTAAAAGATGTTGTAATTTGAAGTTTTAGGTGTATTTTGTGCTTGGAAAGAATAGCATAATGGAGAAAAGAACTAATAGATAGCGCGGCGGGTGTTCGTGTGAAGTTCGGGGCAGCGATCGGAATGTTACCCTTTGATAATACTACTTACTATTTGACTTTTCAAATTTACCATGTCTCTGAAAATCATTTTCTTGGTTGCTATGTCTTAAGAAATACGATTCAATGCAATGAATGTAAAACTGGCACAATCCTCACCGTATTTAATCCATATATTGTAGTGTTGCTCGGAGAATTGTGAACTATTTGGGAATGATTCTTGGTTGATGAAGATCAATACAACATCACTATTTTGGATTAAAATTCAGTAATCTTCTTTCTTTCCTGTATAGGATTATGCCATAAGAGGTCCAGCTCATCTGTACCTGAAGCATATACCTTATACCTTTAGTTTTTCACCTAATGAAGACATCAGAATTTCTTCTCTGAAGATTGTTTCCGTATGAGAAATAGAGAGAGAGACAAAAATATTAGATATAACTTGTCTTGAACTCTACTTTTAATCTTTAACAATTCTTTTATTCTCTCCTTTAACTACAAAGAGGCACTTCCATACTTTTTACAGAAGCAAATTACATTAGTAGTGTTCGTCTACTAATGAGACTATCTCCACACAGTATATCAATAACAATGTCAATACACAGAACATATATAATCCGTCAAGGAATAATAAGTTTCTGTTCCCTCTTTTCTCAGTCCATGGAACTTCCAATTCACTAAAGTAAGTGGAAATCATCCACTATTTATCTGAAAAGTAGAAAAAAACACCGGGAAGAAATATCTGATGACTAAAAAGGTAAAGCAGTCAACAATCCGAAGATTGGTTTGAACACCACAGTGCTTTACTAGGCATGGTCCTGTTTAGAGGTGGTATGCCGTTGTCTTCCTCCGACCTACGAACTGACTTACCCAGTCAGTTATGGGGGGACCTACAGTTTAACGTGGGTTCCGAACCACGGTGCTACTCAGTATTTTTCACATGACCAACACTGCCAGAGGTGAAAGAAGTGGAAAGTGACAGATAAAAATCCCAGGACCTGGCGGGGATCGAACTTGCGACCCTTGGATTTGTAGTCTGGCACTCTACCACTGTGCAACCGAGGTGCACTATCTGATGACTAACATCTCCTAAATAAATATATTTGACATTCTTATGTTGGGTCATAGGTTTGCAGTGCAACTCGATACACTACATACCCCTCCCCTTAGACATAAGATGTCAATAACTGTTCATCTTCGTACTTAATATTTCGTATACATTATTAATGTTCTTTTACAAACATTTTGTTATTAATATTGCTATTTAACATTGATTTCTTTGAGATATGTATATAAAGTTGTATTTTACTTTCCTTCTTTACACATTCATTTGATATGAGGTTTTTTTCATATATAGCTATATGAACATTTCAACATTTCTTAAACATATGAGATTTCTTCTCAAGTGTGTGTGTGTATATATATATATATATATATATATATAATTTTTTTTTTTTCTAAAATTGTTTTTGCTATAAAGCTGACTTTGATTGTGATATCAAACTTTAGTTTCATTCAGTGTAGAAAATGTGAAAAATCAGATCACAGGAAAAAGATACATTGCCATCTTAAGTGTTTTCAGTAACTGTCTGTTCATCTATTAGAAATACCTAATCTCCTAAACTACTTATATTCAAGATAGGCAGTAGGAGTAACCCACTAAACTACAGGCCTATTCCATTGACGTCAATTTGCAGCAGGAGTTTGAAACATATCCTGTATTAAAATATTATGAATTATCATGAGCAGAACGATCTATTGACCCAAGATCAACACGGATTTAGAAAATATCGTTCATTCGAAATGCAACCAGCTCTTTATTCACATGAAGTGATGGGTGCTGTCGACAAGGGTTTGCAAATAGATTCCGCATTTCTTGATTTCCAGAAGGCTTTTGACACCCTACCTCACAAATGGCTTTTAAATCAAATTGCATGGTTATGGTATATTGCCCCAAATTTGCGATTGGATAGGGGATTTTCTGTCAGAGAGGATACAGTTCGTAGTAATCGATGGTAAGGCATCACTAAAACAGAGGTGATATCGGGTGTACCACAGAGTAGTGTTATTGGTCCTCTGCTGTTCCTTATTTACATAAACGATTTAGGGGAGAATTTAAGTAGCACTCTTAGGTTGTTTGCTGACGCCGCTGTCATTTACCTTCTAGTAAAATCATCTGAAGATCAAAACCAGCTGCAGAACGATCTGAATAAGATATCAGTTGTTGTTGTTGTTGTTGTTGTTGTTATGGTCTTTAGTCTGGAGACTGGTTTGATGCAGCTCTCCACCCTACTCTATCCTGAGCAAGCCTCTTCATCTCCTCACAAGAACGACAACCCACATCCACTTGAATCTGCTTATCACATGCGTCTCTTGGTCTCCCTCTGCGATTTTTACCTCACACAGTTCCCTCCAATGCTAAATTTACGATTCCCCGATGTCTAAGAATGTGTCCTACCAAGCGATCCCTTCTTTTAGTCAATGTATGCCAAACATTCCTTTTCTCACCAATTCTGTTCAGTACCTCCTCATTAGTTATGCGATCTACCCACCTAATCTTCAGCATTCTTCTGTAGCACCACACAGAGCCTCTATTCTCTTCCTGTCCACACTGTTTATCATCCATGTTTCACTCCTGTACAAGGCAACACTCCACACAAATGCCTTCAGAAAAGACTTCCTTGCACTTAAATTAATATTCAATGTTAGCAAATTTCTCTTTTTCAAAAATTCATTTCTTCCCATTGCCATTCTGCATTTTATATCCTCTGTAGTGTGACCGTCATATGTTATTTTACTATCTAAGTAACAAAACTCATCTACCACCTTCATTATTTCATTACCTAATCTAATTCCTTCAGCATCGCCTGATTTTCTAAGACTGCATCCCATTATCTTTGTTTTGCTCTTGTTAATGTTCATTTTATATGCTCTCTTCAACACACTGTCCATTTCATTCAGCTGCTCTTCCAGGTCCTTTGCTGTCTCTGACAGAATTACAATGTCATCAGCAAAACACAATATGGTGTAAACATTGGCAATTGAGTCTGAATAATGAGAAGTGTGAAGTTGTCCTCATGAGTACGAAAAGAAATCCATTAAACTTTGTATACAAGATAAATCAATCAAAAGTGAAGGCCGTAAACTCCACAAAATACCGAGGAATTACTATTACTTCAGACTTAAATTGGAAAGAACACTTAGACAATGTCGTGGGAAAGGCGAACCAGAGAATGTGTTTTATTGGCAGAACCCTTAAAACATGCAACAGAACTACAAAAGAAACTGCATACACTATGCTTGTCCGTCCATTTTTGGAGTATTGCTGCTCAGTGTGGGATCCTTATCAGGTGGGTTTGACGGAGGACATCGAAAGAGTCCAAAGTAGGGCAGCTCGTTTGGTATTGTCACGGTACAGGGGAGACAGCGTTACGGAAATGATACACGATCTGGGATGGGAATCATTACAATAACAGAGCTTATCGCTGCGGCGTGGGCTACTTACAAAACTCCAGTTGCCAACATTCTCCTCCAAATGTGAAAATATATTGTTGACTCCCACGTACATAGGTAGAAATGATCATCAGAATAAAATACGAGATATCAGACCTTGAGCGGAGAGATTCAGGTGTTCCTTCTTCCCGCGCGCTATTCGAGAATGGAATGGGAGATAAATAGTATAATGGAGGTTCGATGAACCCTCTGCCAGGCACTTAAATGTGATTTGCAGAGTATCCCATGTAGATGTAGATTTGAACACCCCTCCTAGTAAGACTCCATGGAGGAGGCACCCTTAAGACGCAGCAGTTGCACACTGCAGTCCATATTAAACTCACGACAAGCAATAATACCTCCATTTTGATAGCTGCCATCCCTTTCATGTCAAAGGATCCCTTCCCTACAGTCTAGGTACCTGTGGGAAATATATCTGCTCCACCTACAACCACCACTTGTACAGTGCATTCCTCTCTCATAACTACCCTACAGATTTTGTTCGCAAGCAGATCTCCTGAGCAGTTCGTTCCTCCCCTTCCAGCAGCAAAGTTCCGAATCCGAGCCCACTGAGAAGCATCCCCGTAGTCACCCAGTATCATCCTGGCCTGAATGCCTTAACAAATTGCTCAGTCAGGGCCCTGAAATGAAAGCATTGCTCCAAAGTATCCTTTCCACACCACCCACAGTAGCCTTCCATTGTCCTCCCAATCTCTGCAACATCCTCGTCAAATCATACCAAAACCATCCTCTCTAACTAATGGTCCCTACTCCTGTAAACAATCTCACTACGAAACCTGTCCCATGCATCCTCCTACAACCAAATATTCCAGTTCCACCACAGGAGAAACCTATCCCATTCAAGGCAGGGTCACATGCGAAACAATGCACGTCATGTGTCAACTAACATGAGTCCACAGCACTGCCATTTATGTTGGTATGACCACCAACAAATTGGCTGAACACATGAATGGTCATAGACAGTGTGTTCGCCTGGGGAACACCCAATATTCTGTATGCCCTCCAACATGATTCCAGGGACCTTGGCACATTTTTACACCACACTAGAGGTCAGAAACAGGCAGAGTATGAGCCCGGTCTTGCAGGTTGCATACACTACAAACGCATCCCTTCAACCCCTCTGTAATTGCGCAAGTACAACGACCCTAAGTGCGCCGGCACAGCCGTCTCATCGTACTCAAGGGCTCGTCGCCAGATATGAGCTCCGCAGGTACTCTGATGTCATGTCCATACTCGCTGTCTCTGTGAGCTCGGAGATTAGACATGTTTATCTACACCCCTGCCTCTATAGGTTTGTAATTCGTACAAATCTACTGTTTTATTCTGATCGTGATGAGACGTTGCACACATCTTCAAAACAAGAGGAACATCACTGCCTACATAAAAATCTGTGTGGTTCATGGTGGAGGCTACTTTATGGACTTCAACAAAATCAACAGTTTTCATACGATCCTGTTGAAATTTTGTATGCTTGATCTTCAGATCAAGTATTCATCAGTTTCTTTCTGCGATGTGTCGAGACAACTACTTCATATCATTGTGGTGTAGATCGTTTCCACACATTGTTACTGCACTCTCATTTCTCTCAATTATATTTAATAATTCTTTCACCTCACTAAAATGTTCTTGCAGATCAAGTGAAACATTTGTCACTCGATATTAAACTATTCACAGTAGGAAATAATTTTACATATATTATAATTTGATGTAATACAGACATGAATTTGTTTTCGTTACTGTTACTGTGTATAGTTACGGTGTAGCATCAAATTCAGTGAAGTATTACACGAAAATGACGAGTGTGCTGTGATAAAAAATATCGAGTTTTTGGTACAGTCGATGTCCACTCAAAGGTTGTTGTTGTTTGAAATTATGCAATATTCCTACTTTTCATTTCAAACCGAGCAGAACGATATGTTCATTCATTTTCCAGACACTGGTGCTCCATTTCCATCCATTCACAATGGTAATCACATGGTCAGATCAATCGTCATATTTCATACTCATTTTGGCAACGAAGTGTTGCTTTGTTCATTAGTGCATTAAAACTTCATGTCAAGAAATAAATGTATTAGAGTGAATGAAAAATCAGGACAATGTCAAACTACTATGACAATAAGTGTTGCTGATTTTACATCGGAATGACTAAAAGGCAGTTTTCAGAAGTTTAATATGGTTATTATATAGCACGACATTGACTTACGTGCCGCGGCGGAGTGTGCAAGAGGATTGAGGCGCTATACTCCGATGCACAAGGCTGTTCCCCATCATAGGTTCAAATCCTACCTTGGGCATGGATGTTTGTTCTGTCTTTAGTATAAGGTAGTTCATAATTAGTTCGTAAGTTTAGGGACTGATGACCTCGCAGTTAAGTCCTACAAGCTTAACAAACATTTTGATGTTTGAGATACAGTAGGTGATGAAAGCTCACAATCGTCTGTGTTTTAACTAAACGAAAGACTTATTTCATGTATTAATAAAGAATGACCTAGGTTTCGAATCATAAGCCCATTTTCCAGTAAATAACTGATACAAAAATTAAAACTATGTAAAGATAAACATACCAACTCCTGAAGCTATGGAATGCTGACTTGAACTTTAAAATGTATCTTTGAGATTCTGATCACATTACATAAGGATTCAAAAATTCTTAAGCATTAATTACAGTAACTTTCACAATTACGAACAAAATTACCTAGAATTTCATCAGTTCCTTAGAAACAAAATGATTGGTTTTCTTTATTTAACAAACTATAAAATGTTGCATCCATTTATCAATTACATTATCAACGATATCTTACTTTAAAATTAAAATTTTCTGCATTGGTTGTTGATCATGTGATGTTAAAATATTTCACTAAACAAAACTGTACAGATGTAAGTACCCAATAATTGAAAAGTGTAATTCTCAAATGAAAAAATAATGAGGACTTAAGTGTTGAAAAACGAATTATTAGTATATGACAAACACTTTGTCACAATGCAATGTTGTTCGGACAGCCAGTAATCTATGGACTAGGCAGCCGCTCCCGCCGGAGGGTCGAGTTCTCCCTTGGTCATAGGTGTGTTTGTTGTACGTAGTGTAAGTTGGTTTAAGCAGTTTGTAAGTCTATGGACTGATAACCACAGAGTATGGTCCAATAGGTTTACAAACATTGGACCATTTTGAACAGCCAATAATAGTGCCACTTTCAACACACAGCATACGGCGGCTGCTTGTCCGCTCCCCGCCTCCCCTTTCTGCCTGCTGCGGCGCTGGAACTGTGCTTCAGCTGCAGCAACTTGCAGCCCGGCACAGTTCAGGTGCAGGTCGCATCAGCGTCGCGTCCCCTCCCAGTCTGCGCGGCCCCATTAGACTGAGCTGTGCCTCCTGTCTCATTTTGTGTCGGGCCTGGGTCAGCCACTGTGCTGCTCGGTCGCACATTGCGCACATGGGACGAAACATATGCATCACACCTCTTTGCATTGGATACTAAAGCGTGTACTGTCAAATTATTACCCGTTCACCTTATAATTGCTATTGCTACTGTACATTCTGCTAACTTATTCTTGAACAGAAAATCAATCGAAATGAATAATAAGAAAATAAAGATATTCCAGAATGAAACTTTTACTCTGCAGCGGAGTGTGCCTAGATATGAAATGTATTTGCAGATTAAAATTATGTTCCAGAACTGGGACTCGAACCTGGGACCTTTGCCTTTTGCGAGCAAGCGCTTTACCACTGAGCTATCCCGACACTCATGGTCCATCCTCGAACCTTACTTCTGCCAGTACCACCCCTCCTACTTCCCAAATTCGCAGAAGTTCTCCTGCGAGAAATTCTGTGAAGTTTGGAATGTAGGAGGCGAGATACTTGCAGAAGTTAGGTTGTGAGGACGTACCGTGAGTCGTAAAAGGCAAAGGTCCTAGGTTCGAGTTCCAGTTTTGGCACACAATTTTAATCCGCCAGTAAGTTTTATAAAGCCATTGTTTCAAGGTCAAACAATGCAGCAGCGCGTTTGCAAAAAAGGGTACAATCGTTTTTAATATATTCTTCTGAAAGAAAATGTGGAGAGGGAAAAAAAAAAAAACCCCCCTTATGTTACTTTAGAATAACTGGAGCGAATGTATAATACATTTATTAAATAACATCTGTCGGAATAAAAATAAAAATGTTGTTTTGTGATGTAATAACTTGAGTTTCGCGGATAGCTGATAAAACTTTAGATTTTAAAGAATTCATAAGTGAAGTACCCTCCGCCATCTACCAGACGAATCTTATGTAGACAGTGACCTTCCCCTAGTTCTGATCAGCAAGTGTGTGAAATTTAATGAAGATGATTGAAACATAGATTATAAGGAATTCTATAGCTAAATTACCCTCTGCCATGTACTATACGAATCTTATGTAAGAGTGACCTTCCTGTTGTTTTGAGAGTGACAAGTTAACATTTCATCAAGTTTGGAATGAAGCATGCCACTAATACACAAGCACTGTATGAATAAAGAAGAGGTAGCCACATAGATAATTACCATGGGTGACTTTTATCTGCGAGTGTTCTGTAACAAAGCTCAGCTCGTCTTGCCTGGCTCACTGTACCTGTGGGCCCGACGACTCAGCTAGTTGTACCCGTGGGCCCGCCGGCTCGGCCCACTGTACCCGTTGCGCCTGTTGACCTGACCCGCCAGCCTCCGCGGGTTCCGTGTCACTGACAACAGGGCTCTTGATTCCGTTGCAGATAGCGCCCGGCCTGGCAAAGGCAAGCGAGTTGCGTCGGCAAGCTCAAGAACACAGCAGGCCGAGCCGGTGATGTCATAAAGCCTGCTAATGGGTTTTAAGCAACATTTCGGAGCCTGTTTTGTATCTCTACACCGCACATGCTTTCTGGATACTAGCATCAAAACTGGTCCCTCACAGTTATGGAGGTAACAACTTGTTCTTAAACATATCCTCCTGGCCTACATCTACACTAACCTCTCCCCCTCCTCAACCCTCACTTTTTCATTACTCATTTCTCACTCTCCTTCCTTGCCTTCCTGTTGTGTATTTGTGTGTGTGTTTTTTTCTCTTTCACTCTTAATCAAAAACATCTTTCACTGTTTAATTACAAACCTTTTACCTAACTCCCCTCCACCATCCCCAATCAGCATTTTTGATTCACTTTTCTATACTGCTTGATCTATTCTCTTTGGTTTGCTGTTGGCATAGCCAACGCCACCTAGATAGAAGGCCTGTGCACTGTCTGCCAAGAGTAGTCATAACACAAGCAGACTATTTGTCTTAAGTAACATTGTGCTGAGTTTGAGAATACGTACACGTTGCACACTATATTTCAGAATGTTTTTCGTGCTATCTATGTAATTCTCCGTGCAGAGTTTTACTGGTATGATACAAAATTCCTAATATGAATCGCCCGATTCCAGTGTCTGTAAGATATCTTACTAATAGTTCAAACAAATCTTCTACCAAAACAAATTTGTCTGTGAATCACATAAATAACATTAAGAACATTCTGAAACAGTGTGCAATGTGTACGTATTCCCAAATTCAGCACAACGCTACGTAAGACAAATAGTTGACTCGTGTTATGACTACCCTTGGCAGGCAGCGCATAGGCCTTGTATGTAGGTGGTGTTGGCATGGCTCAGTACTTAACATACAATATCTTCGACTTACACACATCACTCATCACCATCCCATGGCCCGGGTCGTAAATAACCTTCTCCTTCTCTTCCCTGTTACCTATTTCTTCCCTTGTCTCCTACCAGCTGAAGGAACACAGTCCTGAAAATTTGTTCTATTTTTGTCTCCATTTTTGTATTTTTGTGTAACTATCAGCGGTACAGAACTAAGGTAAGTATGGCCAGCCAATCTCTCTCTTTTGTAGAATATTATTGGGTTGAAATGGAAGCAGGCTTGACTTCAAAGGCAAATGAACACAGCACTTATACTGAAAGCATGTTTATTACGAACTTAACATACTTGCAGCACTGACTACCTCTCGGGCAGAGTGCTCTGCTATTTATACACAGACAGAATGTACTAGAAATTAGAAGAACAGTTACCATAAGAAACAAGTAGAATTTACAAGTGAACATAAGAAAGATGTAGAAACTTCTGGAATTGTCAATTACAAAGAAATAAATTTTTGCCAATGGGTGGGATTGAACCGGTGACCTTCAGCACCGCAGTCAGTGACGCTATCCCCTGCGCCATGCTGGCATTCGGGTTACGTGGTGTCTCGCGGCATTGCTCCCTCTCCAGGAAAAACAGCTACCCGCTGTTATGTTCCCTGTGGAGCCAGCTGCAATGTCCTGGATCTTGACCTTGTCATGGGTCCTCTGTATGGCAGTTCTGGAGAATCCTTCCCTTCTGCACGATTATCGATGACAGATGGTCCTGTCGTGGCTTCATCAGTAACATTACCGTCCTTAGAGTCCTTGAACAAGAAGCCATTGTTGTCTACCTGCTCTTCAGGATCATAGTAAGCTTTCATGCGCAGGACGTGAACAATGTCTCTGTTTTTGTCGTTTCAACAACGGCTCATAATCCTCAACTTCGTATGTGACATCTGACAGGCAGCGTATAACACGATACGGACTAAAGTACCACTTCAATAACTTCTCTGACAGTCCACCCTTCCGTACAGGGGTAAAAATCCATACCAGATCTCCAGGGCTGTATACAACAGGTCGGTGCTTGTCGTTATACCACTGACGGTCCTTCTCCTGGGTGTCCAGTGTCCGTATGCGAGCCAGCTGTCTTGCTTCTTCAACTCTGGTGATGAGCTGTTTAACATAGTCATCCTGCGTGTCATCCGGTTGGAACGGGAACAGCGTATCCATTGTCATCTCAGCTTCACGGCCATGGAGCAGAAAAACAGCATGAAGTCTGTGCTGTCTTGTCTTGCAGTGTTGTTAGCAAATGTCACGACTGGCAGAATCGTATTCCAATCCTTCTGCTCAACATTGACGTACATCAATAGCATATCGGCTAATGTCTTGTTAAAACGTTCTGTAAGACCATTTGTCTGAGGATGGTATGCAGTTGTCATTCTGTGGACAATGTCGCACTGTGACATTACCTCTGAGACTAGTTTTGACTGGAATACTTTTCGATGATCAGATATCATGACACGCTCCATCTTTCAAAATAATGTATTCTACAAGGAATTTTGCTATCTCTGAACTTCTGCAGTCGGCACAGGTTTGGTTACAGCGTAGCGTGTGAGGTAGTCAGTGCAGACTATTATCCATCGGTTACCAGTTGTCGACTTCGGGAACCTCCCTAAAAGATCGATCCCAACTCAGTCGAATGGAGCTGCTGCCGGCAGAATCGATACGAGATGCCCTGGAGGTAATTGCCCCACATGCTTCCGTCGCTGGCACTTTACAGTGACTCACATAGTGCTTGACAGATCGGTAGAGAACGTTCCTGTAATACCTGCATCTAATTCTGTCTAGGGTCTTCACGAATTCCAGATGACCGGATATTGGAAATATTTGAGAATAGCTGGCTGGAGATAAGCTGGAACGACCAGTAGCCATTTGGGGCCCAGTGTATCGTAGTTACTCTTATACAATATTCAGTTTATAAGTTGGAACTCTCCATTGGTTGGTTCTCGTTTCTCCAAGGCCTCTATCGTTTTTAATAGTGCTGGATCTTTCCTCTGTTCAGCTGTAACGTTATCTAATTCAGTGAGGGCATGAAATTTCATTCATGCTATTGTGCTCCACTAGTGGATTTCTTGAAAGGCAGTCAGCATCCTTGTGTTTGCGCCCATTCTTGAATATCACTGTGACATCATACTCTTGGAGTCTTAGTGCCCATCTTGCTAGTTGACCTGATGGATCCTTCAAGCTAGTCAGCCAACACAAAGAATGGTGGTCTGTCAGGACAGTGAATGGTTTGTCGAATAAATATGACCGGAACTTGTTGATAGCCCAGATAACTGCGAGACATTCTTTCTCAGTTGTAGAATAGTTTATCTCGGACTTCGAGAGTACTCTTGATGCTATCACTTTTTCAGCACCTTCCTGAATTTGCCCAAGCAGTGCACCGATTCCATAACCACTGGCGTCTGTGTGAAGTTCCATTTCTGCATTCTTGTTGTACAAGGCTAGAACTGGTGCAGAAGTTAGAGCCTCCTTAAGTGCCCGGAAAGCTCTTTCTTTTGCCTCATCCCAGTAAAACTTGGCATCTCCCTGCAGATGTTCTTGTAATGGACGTGCCTTGTTACAAAATCCTTTTATGAAATGTTGATAGTATGAGCATAGCCTGAGAAAATCTGTCACATCACGAATGTGCTGAGGAGTTGGAAACGCTGTGACTGTCCTTATTTATCTGGATCAGGACGGACACCATCTCCGTTGACTAGGTGACCCAGGATTTTTATCTTTTTGGTGACGAAGAAGCACTTCTTTGGATTGAGGTGGAGTCCTGCTGCCTGAATGCACTTAAACACAGTTGACAGGTGACTCTGATGTTCTTCAAATGTTTTTGAGAAAACGATAATGTCATCTAAATAGCAAAGACACGTCGTCTACTTACGGTGTCGAAGCAAGTTGTCCATCATGTGTTCGAATGTGGCCGGAGCATTACATAATCCAAATGGCATTACTTTGAATTCATAGAGGCCATCAGGTGTAATAAAAGCCGTCTTCTCCCTGTCAGCTTCGTCAACCTCGATTTGCTAGTAACCTGTCTGCATGTCCATAGTTGAGAAGTATGTAGCTACTTCCAAGCAGTCTAAGGTGTCGTCAATCTGCGGCAGTGGGTAGACATCATTTTGTGATTTTTTTTTTCAGCCGCCAATAGTCGACACAGAATTGCCACGTGTCATCCTTCTTCTTTACAAGGACCGCTGGAGACGACCAAGTGCTCTCCGAAGTTTGAATAATGTCATCTTGCAACATATCTTCCACTTCCTCCCGAATTATCCGTCTTTCAACTGGCGACACTCTATGCGAACTCTGGCTAATTTGTGGATGATCCCCAGTATTTATAACGTGCTTTATCGTGGACCGTTTCGTCTGACTTTTCCCATGCTGAGGTGTGAATGCACCCGAAAATTGACGTAGTATAGTAAACATCCGCTGGCATTGTTCCTTGGTCAGTCCGGGCCCTATTGGCAGTTCCACGTTTGTTTCCTCCAGCGTGTTGTCTGTACTAACAGCAGAGCGTGTGTCTTCGTTGATGATGTTGAGCTCTCTGTCCTGGATTGGTTCAGCTGTCCCGATACACATTCCTTTCGGGATAAGTTGCGACTGCTCATGACAATTAGTGATCCAAATCTCTCCTTGACCTCCGGTAATGCTTAAGATAGCCGCTGATATGTAAATTTCTTTGGTGAGCCTGATAAACTTTTTACTATCGACAAGCACTTCACAGTTTAATTGCTTATCTGTGTTTGTGATTGCAACTCTTCTCATCGTCACCGGTGGGATCGTCACATTGTTAATGGCAAATAACATCCCAGAAAATTCTCTATTACATTTACCCGTCGGAACAACTTCTTCAATTTGCAGCTCAGATCTTCCACAGTCAATGATAGCTTGGGGTGCCTGATGGAAGTCCCATCCAAGGATGACATTGTGACTACATTCTGTTAACAGACAAATTCAAACGACTGTATCCTGTTATTGCTGGTTATTTTGGCGACACAAGTTCCTGCTGGCTGTATGTACTTTCCATTGCCGACCTTCAGCACAGTTGCCCCAGTATCACAGAACACTGTCTTCTTTAGTGTGTGGCGGTAATTATCTGACAATACAGAAAAAGACGCTCCTGAATTAACAAGTGCCTGGACAGGTTGGCCATCGATTATAACGTCAATGAGATTTACCGACATCGTAGCGACTGTCGTCCACGGAGGATTTTCATCTGCGGCGGCCTCACATCCGTAGATGGTCGCCCCGCTTAGTTTTCCTCTGCGCGGCGGCTAGGGGAGCGGCTGGTACCTCTGTATGGCGACGGTGAATGGCTGTGGCGCGTCGGGGAGTGTCCTTGTCTATGGTACGACGATGGGCTTCTTGCCATAGGTCGACTGAACTCATCAGCAGGTGATTGCCTGGGATAGAACTGCTCTGATGGCTGACGTCTTGCGACAAAATAATCGTTGAATACTCGCCTTCTCTCTCTGCAGTAGCGGTAGACATGTCCAGGGCGCTCACAGTGGAAACACAGTGGTGTGTTGTCTTCTGTCCTCCAGTCGTCTGTTCTTCTGCGGGGCATCATAGTTACCGGGGGAGTTGGTTGTGGCCACTTCGGCCGGTTCATGGGCTGCCGTTTGGCGGCTGCAGCATAAGTCATAGCAGGGTGCCGCCATTCTTCACGTTGGGTGCGATTGGTGGGGCAGACAGGAGCTATTGCCTGATATACCTCTTCCTCAGCAGCATCGGCTCCCTCGTCACTTACAGGGCTTACATCCATGGCCATTATCTGATGCTCGCTCGGTCTAATATTCCCGGCTGCCATAAACTGTTGCAATTCTTTTCTCACAATTTGGTGTACAAGAGAAGCAAAGTCATGCTGGTCTTCCACAATGGCCATAGGGACTACATTGGGGAGTCGGTCATACTTCTTTTGTCCTACCCTCCTTTGTTGCATCTGGCACCACTTGATGAACTCTTCCGTCATGACGACGTATTTTATCAGAAGGGCTTGGTACATGTCTTCTGCAATACCCTTCATCAGGTGCGTGATTTTGTCGGCCTCAGTCGTATTCGGATTCACTATGTTACACAGAGCCAGAACATTCTATATGTACAATTGTGTGAGCTCACCATGTCGTTGTAGCCGGTTCTTCTGTTGTTCTTCCGCTGAGCAGATTTGTCGCTGGCAGTCTCCAAACGTCTTTTTAAGTTCCTCCTGGAACGTCTCCCAATCATTCAACTTGTCTTCGTTGTTTTCAAACCATTTCTGTGCTGTTCCGTCCAGATAGAAATAAACGTTGCCCAAGCACATCGTATGATCCCATCTGTTGTACTTGGCGACTCGGTTGAACCCTTTATCCACTTGTTGGGGTCCTGTCCAGCGTCTCCAGAGAACACCGATGGGTGTCTGATGTGCAGCTGGCTTACCGCTGGTTTCGTGTCCATGGTTTTTCTGAGGATACGGACTTTCGGAAGGATATACTCGGTATGTCCCTTGTATTCTGGTTCTAGTTCGTGTAAGCGACTGCTTTTACTTTGCCTAATTGGAGCCACGGTGATGCAGCTGTTGCACAGGGTACCCGACGCCTCCACCAAACAATGTCGTGTTGAAATGGAAGCATGCTTGATTTCGAAGGCAACTGAACACAGCTTTTATACTGAAAGCACATTTATTACGAACTTAACATACTCGCAGCACTGACTGCCTCTTGGGCAGAGTGCTCTGCTATTAATACACAGGCAGAATGTACCAGAAATTAGAGGAACAGTTACCATAAGAAACAAGTAGAATTTACAGGTGAAAATAAGAAGTGAACATAGAAGTGACAACTCCACAATTTGTAGTTTTGGTAAAAAAAAAAAAAAAAAAAAAAAAAAAAAAAAAAAGATCATAACTTTTATGTTTTTTCTCATGAACTACCCATGAAAACTTGTTGCTTTTGTAAGTCATATTAAATCCATCAAGACCTCATGTAATCTAAAATACCAACAGATTTGCTCAAGTTGGCTGGGCTGCAGGAATTGCAGGAATTGTATGCACCACATACGGAAAAGCCTATCTGTCGCCATCACTTAAGTACCTGACATACTGTACACAGAGTTTTGCCTCTCAAAGCTTAACATATTGTCTACACCAATAACTTCTATTCCTCTAGTATGTTTATCAAAATGTTTCACTCATTTATTTCTTGCTCTCTTTCTGTGTTTGTACAGTCTTGCAGAACTTGAACAGGCACTCAAAATGCAGAATTTTGCGAAATTAAGAGACATTACACTAATAAATTCATTGAGAAATGTGTGTTCTCTTTTTGCCATATCATTACGAGTAACACACAAACAGGAAAACAACTGCTGTTCAACTACTACTTGCCTTACTTAGCTTCTGGTTGACCAACTTGATAAGCAGTGCCCAAAGAATAAATTCTGTAGAGACAGAAAGTCTGTCCAAACATAGAGTTGAATTGACAGATCATGTCATTATTTGGAAAATGTTTCCCTCCGTACTAATATGCACCAAACACACACAACCAATGTACACTTTCTTGTTCAAGAAGGTCTGGAGAGAAATTAACAAATAAAAAAAATAATTATTCCAACAAATTGTCTCATCCTCATTGTCTTGAACTTTAAAATACTGCCATGGCACATTGCCACCTTGAGACAAATATCTTTCAAACCATTTTTTTCTTTACATGTACAAATTCAGATAATTATGCTGTCAGAATGCATCTTTGCATCAGTCAGTGTGATTTATGCTTCTCCATAGCTCTTACTACTAATCTTAATTACAAAAATATAACAACTGCTGTACATCTGCCACTTACAAATAATACATGTAGAGTTTTAGCTACTGTACATGATCAAAGTGATATTGACTTTTCAACTGAAAGGAATTTAGCAATAACAATTCTGTATGCATTTTCCATGACACAACATGCTCTTATAGTAGGTCTGTGTTGTGCACCACACTATCTGTTATGCCAACTCCTCACACTTTCAGGAAGTCTTGATAAAATGAGGCATTAGTGGAAATGCCAGGACTAAGTAACACTGTTTTTTCTTTCTTTTTCTTTTGATAAGCCAAGAGTTCTGTACTCATTAGTCATTATTAGAGTACAAGTAGCAAACAACTAACCATCTGAAGTCCTTCCAGCTTCTTATATCAATCTCAGGGCAGTAGTAGTAATTCTGCAATACATAATAAAGAAAATATGGCATGTAGGAGTGGAATTCTGAAAAACCTATTGCTGACACTTACTACAATGTGTTTATAATCAACTTAACTGGACCATTTAAAGTTGCACCCAATTTTGAATGTCTTCATTATACTCAAACATTCCTTTTAAGTTGGAAGCACCTGCAATAAAATGTGAATCATTTATTAAAGCACTGTCATCCAAAATAATGATGCTAAATTGTCATTAGGTATGGTTACAGTTAA
Source organism: Locusta migratoria (assembly GCA_026315105.1). Classification (NCBI taxonomy): domain Eukaryota; kingdom Metazoa; phylum Arthropoda; class Insecta; order Orthoptera; family Acrididae; genus Locusta; species Locusta migratoria. The sequence goes on along the minus strand of CM048747.1, from coordinate 196,951,505 downwards.
TTTGTAGTAACCAAATTCTATCCCTTTCAGGTTGCTGAAGCAGAAGAGACTCATACTTGTCAAGAAACAAACTTGCAAGGATTGGAGAAAACAATTTTTCTAGCAAACCCACCAATCAGAAGACACTATCAAAGCTGAAAAACTGCAGTTCACTAGTATTTTAACTTCAGTACAATAAAAACCAATTGTGATGAGGATGTAATCAGTGAATTTCAAAGAGCACCTTCTGCATTTGTAAATTACTGTAGGATTTTTTAAAGGCCCAAATCAAACCAGCTTGAAGATACTCTCGAGGTAGGCACATTTGTCTAAGTGTGTGCCTATGTAAATATGGAAGTTACCTGAAGAATTAAAGTTGGAGTTAATGAGAAAATGTCAACTTTAATATACAGGATGTCCAAAAATTAAATGACCATCTTTGAGAGCATATTTAGGTCTAAAAATCAGCAAAAAGTCCCCAATAAATTTTTTCTCCATTATCATTTCTTATGGAGATAATTGGACAAATGAAATTTGAACCTGTAAACTCTATTAAAAAAAAGATTAAAATTCAACTTAATGCTTTCTTGAGGGAGTTTCTGCAGTCTTTTGAAACTAACAATATGAGTGTAGAAACAGATGTGGCTTCCAGGCAGAGAAATATTATTGACAGCAATTGAGAGATTTATACCAAATAAATTAAGAAAAGAAGAGGCTGACCTCCCGTGGCCAACAAAACAGGTTAGGTCACTCTTGTAGAAAAAAAGAAAACCACATACCAAATTTAATTAGAGACAAAATTCCAAGACTGACAATCTTTTACAGAAACTCAAAATTTAGTCTGGACTTCAGTGAGAGATGCTTAAAATACTTTTCACAAGGGTACTCTGTCTCGTAATTTAGTAGAAAATCCAAAGAAATTCTGGTCAAATATAAAGTACCCTAGCGGCAATACAAAATCAATATCTTCGCTACACAATAGCAGTGTTGATGCAAATGACGACAGTGCAGCAAAAGCAGTATTCTTAATTCCTTCACAGAAAGAGATGCAGCAAATACTTCAGAATATGAATGAGAAACAGCTGCCAACAAGCATAATTTAGAAGTACGTATGCTTGGACTAGTGAAACAACTTAAATCACTGGACAACAACAACAAGCAATAACAATTAGGCTCCTTTCTGAGTATGTTGATCCAATAGCTCCATCTGTAGTTATCATATATAGTCACTCGCTCAGCGAAAGATCCATACCCAAAGACTGGAAAGTTGCATAAGTGACTCCAATATTCAAGAAAGGTAATATGAGTGATGCACACAATTACAAGCCTGTATCATTGATGTTGGTTTACAGCAGGCTTTTATTACATATACTTTTCTCAAACATTATGTACTACCACGGAGAGCATAACCTCTTAACCCATAGTCAACACTGATTCAAAAACTTTTTATCACATGAAGTGATGAGTACTATCAACAAGGGATCTCAAGTCAATTCCATATTTCTAGATTTCCAGAAAGCATTTGGCACTGTACCTCACAAGCAGTTTGTGTGATTGAATTTTTGATTTCCTGTTGGAAACAATATGTACTAATTGATAGAAGTCATCAAGTAAAGTGATATCTGGCATTGCCAAGGGAAGTGGTATTGGGCCCATATTGTTCATTGTCTCCTAAATCACATATAAAGATCATCAGAGCATCTCTCTTAGACTGTTTGCAGCTGATGCTGCTGCTCATTGGTGAGAAAAGTCCCCTGAAGATCAAAAGCAGCTGCCAAACAATTCAGATATATACAGAAAGCAAAAATTGGCAGTTGAACCTATGTGAGCTTGCTTGCTAAGTGGCAATACAATTTCTTTATGAGTGCATTTACATGATAAATCAGTCAAATATAAAGGCCATAAATTCAACTAAATACCAAGGAATTACCATTAAGAGAAACTTTAATTGGAGAGAACACAGAAAATATTGTGGGGAAAGGTGAACCAAAGGCTATGTTTCAATGGCAAACACTCGCAAGAAGCATTAGTTCTGCTAAAGAAACTTCCTACACTACACTTGTCCATCCTATTTCAGAGTATTGCTTCGCATTGTGGGATCCTCGCCATGTGAGACTGACAGAGGACATAGTAGTTCAGAGAAGGGAAGCTTGTTCTGTATTATTGCGATACAGGGAGAGTCTCTCACAGAAATGATGCAAGTGTTGCAGTGGAAAACATTAAAAGAAAAGTGTTATTCATCACAAGGAAAGCTATTTGTGATTTTTATTTCACAAACTTATTCGTCCAAATGCAAACATATATTGTCAGAACTGACTTGCATAGGAAACATGATCATAATAATAAGAGAAATGAGATCTAAAAGTGAAAGATTTAGTTGTTCCTTCTTCCCCACACAGTATTGGGGACCGGAAAAGTAGAGAAATATTATGAAAGCAGGTCGATGAAACCTCTGCCATGCATTATGTATGATTTACGTAGTAAATATGTAGAAGTACAGTTTGAATGAATGCTCCTTTTGATTGATGTTAAATGTATCTAAATACATGTAAGGATTACAAAAGTCCTAAAAACCAGATGCAAATGCTTACGCTGCTAGGAAGGTGTTGAATAAGTTCAACTGCTGTGAATATAAATTTTTTGTGCCAGATTGACGGGGGGGGGGGGGGGGGGGGTAGAGGAGACTGGATTTATTACCTCCTCCTTGAAGCTGGATGATATATCCACTGTCCTGTCTCATTCATCTTGCATACCAAGTGATACAATTTCTTTACGACTGGCTCTCCCAATAACAGCAGTTCAGAGGAATATCATCTACTCCAGCGATCATGTTCTGACTCAAATCTTTCACTGCTCTGTCAAATTCTTCTCACAGTGTCATATTTCCTATATCATCTTCCTCTACTTCGTCTTCCAGTTCTAGAGTACCGCCTTAAAGTTCATTTCCTTTGCATAGACCCTCTAAATATTCATTGCGTAGTACTGGCTTTCCTTATGAGCTCTTGATATTCATGCAGCTGTTTTTTCCTTGCCTCCAAATGTTACTCTTATTTCCTGTAGGCCGCATCTGTATTTCCCCTAGTTATACATTCTTCTGCTGTACTCTAGCCACTTCTGCTTAGCCAGTCTGCTCTTCCTGTCAACCTCATTTTTTCATCAGTCTGTGCTCCCTTTTGCCTGTTTCACCTGCTGCATTTTTATATTTTCTCCTCTCATCAATTGAGCTCAGTATCTCCTGTGTACCCCTCAGGGGCTCAGCATTAATTTGCTGAGTATGGGCTTGGCGAACCCGGAGTCCTGAGTGGTGGGCTGTGTTGTGCCAACAGTCCACTACACCGTAAGCTCTGTGCGTGCTTCAACGACCATCGTTCAGCGCGACGGTGGAGCGTTGTACGTTTCAGAGCCCGGGGAATTTGGCTTAATCGCTCGGGTCGTGAGGATGGTACAAACCTCTATTAAAAAAAAACTCAATCTCAAGGTGTGCTACGTGCCGAGGAGATGCATGGCTTTTGAGGTTCAACAGTTGCTAGCGAGCAACCTCTGAGGAACCTGCCGCACCTCAGTTGTATAAGGCTTACCCAGGCAATCAGGGTTCTGCTTGGATGGACCTTTAGTTTCCTAGCTGCTCGTGGGACGAAAATGAAACTAGCAAATAATAGCGTTGCCGGACACAAAACCGGTGTCTCTAAGCGTGGCAAAACGGAATTTGATGCAACTGCATATGATCCTAAGACATTCCCTTCTCTTGGCACCCCATGGGAGAAACATTGAGGCCTTCACCAATCTGAACCATACTTGCTACAATATCTGGTGTGTGCCCGTTCTGATGGAAAGTCTTTTATGTCCATTAAGCCACAGTTCTTTGTCGAACAGCTAGAAGACAAGTTTGGCGAAGTGGAGTCATTCTCAAAGATGAAGAGTGGGGCTGTATTGATACAAATGGCATCTGCAGCCCAATCGCGGGCATTGCTTGCCTGCGATAAGCTGGGTGACATCCTGGTATCATGCCCCCCAAGTCCTTAAACATGGTCCAGGTTCTAATCTATCATAGAGATCTGTTGTCCCAGACTGATGAAGAGTTGGGAGCAAACCTGCAGCGTCGAGGGGTTCACTTTGTCCAGCGAGTGTACAGGGAGCCCAAAGATAACAGGGTTGCCACTGATGCTTTTATCATGGCCTTCAAAGGCAATACACTGCCTGAGAAGGTCAAGATAATGATATACCAGTGTGATGTGAAGCCATATGTCCCTCCCCCTATGCGGTGTTAACGGTGCTGGAAGTTCGGGCACATGTCGTCCCTATGTACTTCCAGCCCAAACTGCAGGGAATGTGGGTGGCCATCGCACCCGGACACCCCTTGTACCCCACCTCCTGTTTGCGTCAATTGTGGGCAACATCATCCGCCATGGTCGCCAAATTGTACTGTTCTTCGTTGGGAAAGAAAAATAATGGAAATAAAGACTATGGATCAGCTCACTTTCTCTGAAGCACGCAAGAAGTGGCTTCATCCTGTTAAGATGACAACATCTTTTGCTGCAGTCACAGCGGCACCTGTTCAATTCATATGGACTATATCAGTCCATCTACCCCATCATCGGGGACTCCAGTCCCCACTCCCCAGCCGGGGAAGCAAAAGTCTTCCCTGGCCCCTCTCGCCCGGAAGGGGTCCCTTGTGGCACCCCCTCCTGAGGCTTCCTCTGCCCCCAGTTGAAGGGTTTCCCGATCGACATCAGGCCCAGAAACGACTTATGAGAAGTCCTACCAACCCTTAAGACCGAAAGGGCAGCGGGAGGTAAAGAAGAAAAAACCCAAGAAGAAAGTCTCCTCAGTGACTTCAAAGTCAGATTCCTACATCATCTACGTCGGAAGATGAGGTGCAGATCTTCACATCTCTTGAATATCTGGCCCTCACTAAGACACTTGAACCAATGCTCCTAGATGATGTAGATGTGCAATGACTAGCATACCGCAAATCTTTGGACTGACGATATTCGATCCATCATCATGGTCTTCCAGCAAACCGTGCTGTGTATGCACGAAACTTGGTTTCCTGCTCAGTGGACCCCAGCCCTCTGTGCCTATTGTGCCGACTGTGACAGAGCCTCTGGCGGTGTCTGTATATACACCCTTGCCACTGTTTCCAGTATTGCTGTGCCTTCTCACACACCTATTGAGGCTGTTGCTGTTCGCCTTCGGGCTATGCAAGAATTCACTGTAGCACAGCTGCCCCCACTGTTTCTTCTTTTGGGGGACTTTAACGCCCATCACCCGTTATGGGGTGGAACAGAGACAACTCGACGTGGTAGGGATGTTGAAACTCTGCTTGCACAACAAGACATCTGCCTTCTAAATACTGGTGCCCCTATGCACTTCAGTGTTGTGCATGGCACTTTTTCAGCCATAGATCTATCGGTCTGTAGCCTGATCCTTCTTCCACACCTCACTTGGAGGGCCCACGATGACCTCTGCGGGAGCAAACATTTTCCTATCTTTTTGACGCTCCCGCAGTCTCAACAGGCGGAACACCTGCCTTGATGGTCCCTCCATAGGGCTGATTGGCAGCGTTATGCCACCGCTTTTGTCATTCCTGCCCAACTGCCAGCCAATGTGGATGTGGCAGTCCAACAGGTGACTGTTGCCATAGTCTCTGCCGCTGAGGCCACGGTTGCAACCACCACAGGGTCCCCTCGGCGCGAATCTGTGCCTTGGTGGTCACAAGAGATCGCTGCAGCCATTTGGGATCTGTGTAGGGCACTTCAGCGCTACCGGCGACATCCCACCATAGATCACGTGATTGCTTTCAAATGGCTCCGGGCCCGAGCTCGACAGCTTATCCGGCAAAGCAATCAAGATTGTTGGGGGAGGTACGTCGCCTTTACTGGATCTCGTGCCTCACCTTCTTGGGCATGGACCCAGATTCGACGTCTTTTCGGGTACCGCCTGCCAGCAGGAATTGCCTGTTTCCACTTACAGGGTACTGTCTGCTCCGACCCGCTTGCTGTCGCCAAGCACATAGCACAGTTTTATGCAGGCATCGGTTCGACTGAAGCTTACAGTGCAACCTTCCGCACCGTAAAAGACCAAGTCGAGCGGAAGCCACTGTCATTTCACACGCATCACCAGGACCCATACAATGCACCCTTTAGCGAGGGTGAGTTTCAATGTGCCCTTGCTGCATGCCCTGATACTTGTCCAGGACCAGATCACATCCATAGCCAGTTTCTTCGGCATCTTCCAGTGGACGCTCAGAACCAACAGCTCGCCTTGTTTAACCTTCTTTGGGCAGAAGGTGTTTTTCCCTCACAATGGCGGGAAAGCACCATCATCCCAGTGATAAAACCTGGCGCTGACCCACAGGTGGCTGACAGATACCGTCTGATCAGCCTCACGAACGTTCTATGCAAGCTCATTGAACGTATGGTGAGTCGGCGGCTTATGTTGATCCTGGAAGACCAGGGACTCTTGTTTGCACAACAAGGGGGTTTCCGTCAGGACCGCTCCACAATTGACAATCTTGTGTCATTGGAGTTGGATATACATACAGCTTTTACCTGATGTGAACACCTTGTTGCTGTATTTTTCGATCTCCGGAAAGCGTACAACACAACCTGGCGCCACCACATACTGGCTACATTGTACGACTGGAGCTTAGGGGGCCCATTTCCGGTCTTTATCAGGAATTTTCTCTCCCACCGCTCTCTTTGGGTTAGGGTGGGTACCACTCTCAGTTAATCACACATCCAAGAGAACAGTGTCCCACAGGGCTCTGTCCTCAGTGTGCCTCTATTTTTAGTCGCCATAAACAGGCTAGCCACAGCTGTGGGAGCGTCTGTCTGTTCCACTTGTTTGCTGATGACTTTTGTCTTTATTTTAGTTCTGCTAGTATTAGTGTTGTTGAGCGGTGGCTACAGGGAGACATCTGAAAAGCTGAATCATGGGCCTCTGCCCATGGTTTTCAGTGCAGAAAACCCACATGATGCACTTCTGTCGCCGCCGTGCAGTTCACACGGATCCCGAGCTATATCTGGGTGGTAAATTGCTCCTCGTTGAAGAGACGCATCAGTTTCTTGGGATGGTCTTCGACAACAAGCTTACCTGGGGGCCACATCTGCGTCAACTGCGACAAAAATGCTGGTGACATCTCAATATTCTCTGCTGCTTGAGCCATACTGCTTGGGGTGCTGCTCGTTCCACCCTCCTGCAGGGCAGCACCATCCGCCTTGAGGATCCTTGATACCATCCACCATAGTGGAATCTGGCTGGCGACTGGGGTTTCCGCACCAGCCCTGTGCCAAGTCGTCTTGACGAAGCAGGGTTTCCTCCATTACACTTTAGCTGGCAGCAGCTTTTCACTAGTTATGTTGCTCGAGTCCATGCCTCTCCACACTATCCGAATCGAAGGCTTTTGTTTCCGACTGTTACCCCTCCTTCTCCACCATATCGACCTAGATCAGGTCTTCCAATCGTGATCTGGGTTCGTACACTCCTTTCCTCACTTTATTCCCTACCTCTCCCTGACGCTCTTTCCTGCCCATCCAGTATCCCTCCTTGGTCTATCACCTATTTGAAGCTCCACCTGCAATTGTCGTGCGATCCAAAGGCTTTAGTTTCACCACTGACACTGTTGCAAGTTTCTGGCATCCTTGCTACTAACTGTGATGCAGAAGTCCTCTACACTGATTGCTCCCTGGTAAATGGCAGAGCCAGTTACGCTTTTGTTCATGACGATCACACAGAACAACGGTCACTGCCACCTGGCTGTAGTATTTTTACAGCTGAACCAATGCCATATCTCGTGCTCTTGATCACCTAAAAACATGCCCCCAGAAGTCGTATGTCATATCCAGCAACTCCCTTACTTGCCTGCAAGCCCTTGACAAGTATTTCTCTTCACATCCGTTGGTGCAATCCATTCAAAACGCTGTTACTTCACTCGACAAGTCTGGCTGTTCAGTTGACTTTATTTGGATCCCCGGCCACATTGGCGTCCCAGGGAATGTGTGTGTGTCGATCAGCTGGCTAAGCTGGCCACCACCACTCCTTCCCTGGATATTGGTATCCCAGAACAGGATATCTGATTGGCTTTGCGCAACAAGGTTTTTGAGGCTTGGAACACACAATGGGCAACACTGAGCACTTGCAACAAGCTTCGTGTGATCAAGTCCTCTACGGCCGTCTGGAAGTAGTCTTTTAGGCCTTCCCGTAGGGACTCAGTTGTCCTGTGCCGCTTACGTATTGGTCCTACGTGGTTGACACATGGCCACCTTTTACGTCACGAGGACCCACCAAATTGCCGTTGTGGAAATTTGTTGACAGTGGCTCACATTCTGTCGGACTGTCCACTTTTAGCCGTCTTGAGGCAGTCTTTTAATATACCTACTGCGCCTGCCTTGATTTTAGCTGACAATGCCTAAGTGGCTGACAGAGTTTTAGGTTTTATACGCGCAGTTGGATTTTATCGTTCTATTTAGTGGTGGGCTCGTGCCTGGTGTCTCAGGCTCCCATCCCTCACCTTATACTCTGATGTTTTTCTTACTTCTACCCTGTTTTTTACCTCCGGGTTTTTAGTCTGTGCAGAGTGACTGACTCATCTTGTATTTGTTTGTGATCAGCCAACAACAATCACCTCTTGTGTAATCCACGGATTTGTATTATGCCTTGTCCTGCTGCCTATATGATCATCTGTGGTCCCTACAAGATTCCTTTCAGAGCTAACCATTCTTCTTCTACTGTTTTATTTCCCACCATTTTGGTGAATCCTTGCCCAATGCTCCTGTTGAAACGCTCAACCACCTTGGGTTCCTTCAATTTGGCCAGGTTCCATCTTCTAACTTTTCTACTTTTCTGCAGTCACTTACGTTTTAATCTACAGTTAATAACCAATAAGTTATGGTCAGAGTCTATATCTGCCCCTATATATGTCTTACTGTTTAAAACCTGGTTTTTAAACCTTTGCCTTACCATTATAAAGTCAATCTGATACCTTCCAGTGTCTTCAGGCCTCTTCCAGGTATACAGCCTTTTTTCATGATGATTAAACAAAGCGTTGGTAATCACTAAATTGTGCTCTGAGCAAACTTCTACCAAGCAATCTCCTCTTCTATTTCAGCTGGTACTTCCAGTGTTTCAGTGCAACTGACAGTGTTCCAAAGCTGACTGGTAGCTTTATTCTTCATTATTGACTTACGTTGAACACCAATTCTCCAGTACTGATGAGTAGGTCAACTATCTTACCTCTGCAATCCTCATTGCCACAAAATGTTCCATTTCTTGCACTGCTTTGTCCCCTGGTGGACTGAGGTGTGCTATGATGCACTCAGAGCACTCAGAGCCTCGGAGTTTTTAAATGCCTTCCCATATTGTAGTCGTGTATCAAGTACAAAAGACTGCATGCACTGTGCCGCTCCCTGTAAACAGGCTAGTTTGCTTGTATTTACCAGCTCTTTCAACTGTTCTACTTCCTCTTCGGTTGTGGTGGGAAACCTCCAATGAATTTCTAGGGCATTTTCTCACTCCCAGATTACCGGTCTGACTACGGCAAATGAAGTCTTAGTGGAACCCGTAAACACATGTCCTTTTTTCAGTGTGGATAGACACGAGGTCTGAACTCTTACAAGAATCAGCAACACGCTATTAGAAATGAGTGATAATGGGCAGGGGCACTATGTTAGTAGTGTGTGGATAAGTGTAGAATTTGTTTGACAGGAGGCTTGCAAGGGAAGTTCATTTAGCAATAGTGATCACTGTGTCTCTAGTGGTGTAGTGGTCAGTGTGATTGCCTTGTAAGCAGGACAACTTTGGTTCAAAATCTAGATGGGCACAAATTTTCAACCATCTACCTTGATTTATTTCAATGCCCACTGGCAGCTAATGTCTTAAATTCCTTTGTGTGCAAAATTTAATGTTCTTGGAAGTTTTAGATAGATACAGAAATTTCCAATTCAGAACACTTCTGTATTGAATTTAGTAGGAACTCTAAGCTCTTACTAACATCCTTATAACCATTTCTGTTACAGTAATGTGGAAAATAAATAAAACAAAGAAAAGTTTTTTTCTAAACAGACTTGTAATTTACCTTCAACTCCCTCCTGCTTCCAGGCTACTGAAGCAGGTCCTTTCAAGAAATGATAGACCATCTTTAGAAGCAGCTGTGCTGCTGTGGAATAGATGGATGTCCTGATCCATAACTGTAATATATTACTTGGAGATTGTTAAATTATGTAAAATCTCATGACAATACAAATTTCTACAGTATCAACGAAATCTCTGACTGCTACTTGAGGCTATGTTTGCTGAGATTGAATTTTTGTTCTGTTTAATGTGCCTTGTATAAACTCCTGTTGATGGTAGTCAATATGAAAACCAGTTAAAAGAAACAGTACAGCTGTTAGAACAATAATTATTTTTTCTAAATACTTAAATGCTGTGGATAACCACTGAAAAAAAGAAAAAAAAAATGATCATAACCCTTTCATTCCCAATGTTGTTTCTTGACAACAACATATTAAACATTGATTTATACCATGTTTTGTGTATCAATCCTTAAAAGTCTCGTTGTTATTCATGAACAATATGCTTCTAGTACGACATTTTGCTGCTTGGTATGGCTTTTAGCCACTTCTGAGGCATTAATTGGTCCATCTTGTAAGTTGTGTTTTGTTGCCGTCTGTACGTGTCTGTGAGTGTGGGTCATGTCATTTTATTTCAGCAGTGATTTGACTTGTCTTTAGTGCTGTGGCGAAGATTATGCTAGCATTATTGATCTGACAATGTTAACTATCAACAAAATAACACCCCAAGTAATAAAATACCTCAATGCCGAAGTCTGTGTTATACATGAAATAAATAATAATTAAAAAAAAAAAAAAAACTATAGTTTGATCAAAAATTTTAAAACACATTTTTTGATGTTTAGTGCACTGTATTAAGAAAGAAAACGCTGAATTTTAATATTTCTAAAGCTGAATTTATAAAGTGGGAATGAAAGAGTAAAAAAAGCAGCTAAAGTCGGGTTCCTTTCACTAATGTAAATTAATATCTGATTATTAATATACTTGAATGTGGACAATCAGAAATGTCTGTTTCTATGGAACAGATGTTATCATAGTAAATATGGCGGCCAAGACAGGCTAATGGTGGTATAAATGTCTTTCTTCCTGTTGCAGGAATAACACTAAATGAGTGTGAGTGCTAGGGATGTAGACAAATGTGACCTTTGAAAGTTTATGTCTGGATGGGGTGTGTGTTCGTATTTGGCTGAGAACATAAAGCAACCACGCGCAGAAAGTGAGAGATTCAGCTTTCAAGTTCTGGTATGGTACAAATGTTCATATGTTACAACATATTAGACCACCTTAAGAAGAGCAGCTAAAGTCAGACATTTCTGAAAATTGTGAGTTAATATCTTTCTTTAAAGTGGACATTATAACTAATGTACAAAAAAGGAATGTAAAGTTCCTGCATGTTATGAACTAATCAGTTCCTTAGATGAAGTCTCTCATATTCCTCTTGCGTTTCTCTTGTACTGTTGAGGAGTGTTCTTGAAGTGACATGTTTTAGCCGCGTGGTTATAGATGACATTACTTCGTAAAAAAACAGTGTCCTGCTGTTAGGTTCCCTTTGGAACCAGCTGCAATGTCCTGGGTCTTGATCTTGTCATGGGACCTCTGCATGGCAGTTCTGGAGAGTCCTTCCCTTCTGCATGATTACCGACGATGACGTTCCTGTTGTGGCTTCATCAATATCATTACCATGCTTAGAGTCCTTGAACAAGAAGGCATTTTCGCCTATCTGCTCTTTAGGATTGTAGTAAGGCTTCATGTGGAGGATGTGAACAATCTCCTTCTTTTTTGGCACTGGGAACCAAGTGTCTATGTGTAAGCCATCTGTATTGCTTCTTCGACCCTGGTGATGAGCTGTTTCTCGTTGTCATCCTGAGTGTCGTCCAACTGGAATGGGAACAGCGTATCCATTGTCGTCCCAGCGTAAAGTCTGTGGTGTCTTGTCTTGCGGTATTATAAGCAAATGTCACAACTGGCAGTATTGTATCCCAATCCTTCTGCTAAACATCGACGTACATCAATAGCATATCGGCTAACGTCTTGTTAAAACGTTCTGTAAGACCATTTGCCTGAGGATGGTATGCAGTTGTCATTCTGTGGACAATGTTGCAACGTGACATTACCTCTGATACTAGTTTTGACTGTAATACTTTTCCAAGATCAGATATCATCACTCGTGGTGCTCCATGATTCAAAATAATGCCTGCTATTAGGAATTTTCTGATCTCTGGAGCTTCTGCAGTCGGCACAGGTTTGGTGACAGCATAGCATGTGAGGTAGTCAGTGCAGACTATTATCCATTGAAATTTTAAACATGGCTGCAATTCAGCAACAGTGGAACAACAATCCAAGAGTCAACACAGTTTCAGCCGACCAGTTGCATAAAATTGTTTACATCTATAAACCTTTACCCAGGTTTCGGCAAAATTAATTTGCCTTCTTCAGAAGGATACCTAATGAAAACGTGACACACAAATATGAAAAATAGTAAAATACAAAGGTGTTTTTAACGTAAGAAATTAAAATTCCAGTATAGGTGAAAATGTACTTACAATAAAGCTCACATTAAAAAAGTTGTTAAAATGTGGCTGACTCCATGTCAATAGATTAAAATTTTAAAATTTAAAACAAAGTCACAATATAAAATTTTGGAGCATGTCCACACACAGGTCAAGTGAGCACTGCGTACTGGCAAAGGTGATAGAGCCCTAGTGATGTGCGCCCGCACTAGGTGGCGCCAAGAGGGCTGATGGGTGTGGGCGGAGTCGCGGACGCAAATGGATTTGACAAACGGGAACTATATGTAATATGATACTGAAGGAAACATAAAATAAAATGGGAAATAAGATGCAAAGAAGTCTGGAGCCGAGCTATGTGGGTGGCAGAATATATATACGTGCTTACACGCAAAAATTAGAGAAACAAAAGTTAGAAAATATTCAGCGGCCAGCATAGTGCATGCACCACAAACTACAAACAAACAGCACGCACCCGGTGGGAGGGAACGGTACAAACACCACACATCACAACACCAGAAAAATATAAACAAGGGCGCCACTAGAAATCTGATGATAAACATTAAGCATCACAACAGTATAAAACTATAAACAAGTGCGACTCTAGAATTTTGAGGACAATAAACACCGTGCAGGAACAAGTATTGCATTAACAAATGTCAAACAGTATAGGTTTGAAACCTTCTAGGTACTGTCTACTTGCAAGTTGAAGTTGGTCGTTCATCATATTACCATCGTTGATGATGAGGTGTTATAAAATTTCATATTCTTCCCATAAATCAAGTTTCCTTCCCTTGGCTTCTCTATGCAAAATTACAGTGTCTTCCAACGATTTAGAGACATGATCTGCTGCAAGCAAATGCTCGGCAAAGGTAGAATTGTGTACATTGCGTCCTGTCCTCCCTAGTAGATGTTCTTTATACCGCACAATGATTGCTCTTCCTGTCTGTCCTATGTAATAACAGGGACAGTTGTTACATATTATTTTGTAAATGCCAGAATTGGAAACAGGATCTACTAAGGTCTTAAGTGTATGAACAATAATTTAAAGAAAAATCTTGTTCATACACTTAAGACCTTAGTAGAACCTGTTTCCAATTCTGGCATTTACAAAATAATATGTAACAACTGTCCCTGTTATTACATAGGACAGACAGGAAGCGCAATCAAGGTGTGGTATAAAGAACATCTACTAGGGAGGACAGGACGCAATGTACACAATTCTACCTTTGCCGAGCATTTGCTTGTAGCAGTGCGGGCGCACTTCACTAGGGCTCTATCACCTTTGCCAGTACGCAGTGCTCACTTGACCTGTGTGTGGACATGCTCCAAAATTTTATATTGTGACTTTGTTTTAGATTTTAAAATTTTAATCTATTGACATGGAGTCAGCTACATTTTAACAACTTTTTTAATGTGAGCTTTATTGTAAGTACATTTTCACCTATACTGGAATTTTAATTTCTTACGTTAAAAACACCTTTGTATTTTACTATTTTTCATATTTGTGTGTCACGTTTTCATTAGGTATCCTTGTGAAGGAAACCTGGGTAAAGGTTTATAGATGTAACTGGTCGGCTGAAACTGTGTTGACTCTTGGATTATTATCCATCGGTTACCGGTTGTCGACTTCGTTAACCTTCCTAAAAGGTCGATTCCAATTCTGTGGCATGGAGCTGCTATATGTGGAATTGGTACGGGATGCCCTGGAGGTAATTGCAGCACATGCTTCCGTCACTGGCACTCTTTACAGTGACTCACATAGGGCTGGACAGATCAGTAGAGACCTTTCCAGTAATACCAGTGTCTGATTCTGTCTAGGGTCTTCACGAATCCCAGATGACCTGATACTGGAAATATTTGAGAATAGCTGGCTGGAGATGAGCCTCTACGGTTTTTTAATAGTGCTGGATCTTCCCTCTATTCAGCTGTAACGTTATCTAATTCAGTGAGGGCTAAAATTTCATTCATGCTGTTGTGTTCCACTAATGGATTCCTAGAAACGCAGTCGGCATCCTTGGTTTGCACCCGTTCTTGAATTCCACTGTGACGACATACTCTTGGAGTCTTAGTGCCCATCTTGCTAGTCAACCTGATGGATCCTTCAAGCTAGTCAGCCAACATAAGAATGATGGTCTGTCATGACGGTGAATGGTTTGCCAAATAAATAAGACTGGAACTTACAGCCCAGATGTGAGACATTCTTTCTCAGTTGTAGAGTGGTTTATCTCGGACTTTGAGAGTACTCCTGATGCATAGGCTATCACCTTTTCAGCACCTTCCTGAATTTGCACAAGCACTGCATCAATCCCATACCTGCTAGTGCCAGTGTGAAGTTCAGTTTCCGCATTCTCATCGTATAAGGTTAAAACCGGTGCGAAAGTTAGAGCCTCGTTAAGTGGTTGGAAAGCTCTTTCTTTTGTCTCATCCCAGTAAAACTTGGCATCTGCCTGCAGAAGTTCTTGCAATGGATGTGCCTCGTTACAAAATCCTTTTATGAAACGTTGATAGTATGAGCATAGCCTGTGAGGAGTTGGAAACGCTGTGACTGTCCTTATTTATCTGGATCAGAACAGGCACAATCCCAACTGACTAGGTGCCCCAGGATTTTTTTATCTTTGGCCATGAAGAGGCACTTGTTTCCGCGCCCCGGTATCCACCTTGCGATCCCCCGGGAAACCCGCCAAAACGAGGGGAAGGGCGCCCGCTTCCGCCCAGAGGGAGCAGGTCATCTTCTTCTGAGGTGCGTGGCTCAAGCTGGGGGGGTCCGCACGGTCCTGGAGTCCTTCTCGATGACGCTGTCAGCTGCAGCGACGGAGGCGGAGAGGCGAACTGCGTAGGAGGCGCGTCCACCTCCATGGGTACGATCTCGTAGTCCGGGGACGCTGGACCCGGCGGCGAGCGATGTGGCTGTGCTCCCTGGCGGTGAACTGGGTCTGGAATCAAGAAACCCGAGACAGGATCGTGCGGCCTGTGCAGGCGCAATTGGTTTGCGTGACGCCGCAGCTCCAACCCTGTGGAAGAACATACAACATACATATTGCAACCGAGCATGCGTTGAATGGTGCCCGGCAACCATGTCTTCTTGTTGCCAGCAAACACCCTGGACAGCACCAGCGTAGAAACCTGAGAACACATAGCGCCATACGAACCGACTCGGTGCGTGGGAGGCTGCAGCAGGTGAAGGAGAGTGCGGTGACGGCGGCCGTGTAGTAGCTCGGCAGGAGACGGGCCGTCATGTGGCATGCACCGATACGTAGACAGGAAAATTTGAAGAGCTTGCTGCCTGGAGTGCTGACCTTTCATCTTTTTTATGTGAGACTTGAATGTTCGAATGAAACGTTCTGCTTCACCATTGGACTGAGGGTGAAAAGGTGCGGTGATGATATGCTGAATGCCATTCACACGACAAAACTGTTGAAATTCCGCACTAACAATCTGAGGTCCATTGTCACTGACGATAGTTTCAGGCAAACCTTCGATGCAAAACACTAATGTTAAGGCACTGATTGTACGAGACGCCGTTGTTGAGTTCATGGCAATCAAAAAAGGAAACGTGCTGAAAGCGTCTACAATGATTAACCAGCACGTATTCCAGAAAGGTCCGGCAAAGTCAATGTGTAAACGTTGCCATGGTCCCTTGGGGCGTGGCCAATCTGAGAAACGTTGCGGAGGAGCCGCCTGATGCTCCGCACAAACAGTACACTGTGACGTGATGCTCTCTATCTGAGCGTCCATTCCAACCCAGGTACAATGACGTCTGGCCAATTGCTTTGTCCTAACAATACCCCAATGTCCTTGATGCAGGAGGCGTAAGACTTCTCGTTGCAGGGAACGAGGAACAATCACTCTTGCTTGGTCATTGTCCGTATGTAACAACAGAACACCCTTACTTAAAGACAATGCATGACGTGCAAAATAACGTCGAACCAGAGGCCGATCAATGTCTCTGGGTCTGGCAGGCCACCCAGAGCGAACAAAACGTGCTACCACACTTACGTCTGCATCCGCAGCTGTTTCCTGTGCAACCCGACGAGAGTTTAAAGGAAAGTCTGCGATAGCGGAAGCATCTCTGGAGTCTATCTGGCAACATGCCATTTCTGAAGAATCAAACGACACATCCTGGCCAACCAGAAGTCGGGAAAGTGTGTCCGCGTTGGCATGTTTAGTGGTAGGTCGATACAAAATCTCATACTGATAATTAGACAATATCAAGGACCATCTCTGAAGCTTTTGTGCCGTACGTGGCGGAATTGGCTTTGTGGGTGAGAACGACGACGTGAGAGGCTTGTGGTCTGTCAACAAATAGAATTTTCTGCCATAGAGATAATGATGAAACTTTGTGACACCATAAATTATTGCTAAGGCCTCCTTTTCTATCTGACTGTAATTCTGTTACGTTGGCGTCAGTAGCTTGGATGCAAAGGCAATAGGACGATCGTGAGAACCAATACGATGTGACAATATTGCACCCAGACCGTACAACGAGGCATCAACTGCTAACACTACAGGCTTCTTTGGGTCAAAGGGAATCAAACATGCATCACTGAGTAGTGCAGACTTTAATTTGTCAAAGGCAACCTGCCAATCTTTGGACCATACAAAAGGAACGTTCTTCGTACGTAAGCGATGCAGTGGAGCTGAAATCTGAGAGGCATTGGGAATAAATATGAAATAATAGTTAAGCTTTCCCATTACTGCTTGCAATTCCTGCACATTCTTAGGAGGAGGCAAGTCTTTGATCGCTCGAAGATGCGACTGTAATGGATGGATTCCTTGGACATTAATTACATGGCCTAGGTACTCTATTTCAGTTTGAAAAAACTGAACACTTTGCTTTATTGCAATGTAGACCTGCTGCAGTCAACACTTTGAAAAGGCACTCCAGGTTTGATAAATGTTCTTCAACTGTACGTCCGGATACCACAATATCATCTAAATAGTTCGAGCAACACGGTACAGAAACTGTCAGCTGTTCCAAGAAACGCTGAAAAATAGCGGTGGCAGAAGAACTGCCAAAGGGTAGGCGTTGAAATTGAAAAAGACCCATGTGAGTATTAATGACAAAAAATTTTTTTGACTCGTCATCAAGCGGAATCTCTAAGTATGCCTCTGCTAAATCAATCTTGGAAAAGAAGCGAGACTGTCCTAATTTGTCCATAAGTTTGTCAGGTCTGGGCAGGGGATAAGTGTCTACAATTGTTTGACTGTTCACTGTTGATTTGAAGTCCGCGCAGAGACGAAGTTTTCCTGATGGCTTGGGTAAAATACTATAGCCGAGGCCCACTGATTCGCAGAAACAGGAGAAATCACCCCACTATCTTGCCAACATTTAAGTTCGTCTGCCACTTTATCACGAATTGCGATAAGCACGGGTCTAGCTTTACGAAATTTTGGTACAGCAGATTCTTTCAAAGTTACATGTGCCACAAAGTCTTTTGCACAACTTAGTTCCGGCGAAAACAAGTCACTGTATTTTTCACACAATGCATTTATTTTGTCCTGAGGCACTACTGACGAAATTTGAAGCACATCTCTTTGAATTCATAAACCAAACAAGTCAAATGCATCTAGTCCAAAAATGTTCTGTGTAGATTTGGCCTGAAGAACTACAAAAGCAACTGTTTTTGTTACACCTTGAAAAGAGACAGGCAGGCTACACGTTCCTAGCACGGGAATATTTTGTCCTGTATAAGCTGTTAGCACTTCTTGACACGGCGACAATTTTGGCGAACCCAGAAGTTCATCAGTGTCTTTATTAATTAATGTGACAAAGGAACCAGTATCAAGCTGAAACTGCACAGTCTTATTTTCTATCGAAAGAGTCACGAAAAGTTTTTGCTTGTTGCGTTCGACAGGTGCGTGAATGTGGGCAACGTCTGCTACGGCTTGTTTGCTGCGCTTGCGCATGCGCGGGCTGCGTAGTGAAGGAAGCGGCGCAGACTCGGCACACAGCGGATTAACAACACTGTCACTAGATGGCACTACCGCTGGAACGGCGTCCGCGCAATGTGAGGCTACTGCACTAAAATTACTTTGAGTAGCTACATCAAGTCTACTGTCACTATCTACACAGTACTGGGCACTATTACAATGAGAAGTTGCAGAAGGCACTAGTTTCACTACAGGATTGCACTGTACATAGTCATTATGCATGTCCCGAACCCTTTTCCGTTGCACTGTTTTACGCGCTCGTCGGCGCTTGTGACGTGGCTCACTACATAGTTTCGCAGTAGGCGCAGAAGAAATTTCTTGCAATTGAGAACCAAGTAAAGTACTGTTCAATTCCACAGCATCTATAACATTTACGGAATGAATTGTTCTCGTTCTCGGCGAAGCACTGTTTCTAACGGTAACGTTCTTTGAGTTTTTAATTTGCATACACACAGACTGTACATGTCCCGATTTGCCACATTGATAACAGGTTGCATTGCGACTAGGGCAATGCACACATTATGGCAAGATACACACTGAGGGCAAGATTTACGTACATTTTTCTTAAATGAACTTTGGCGCCCGTTATTCAAATTACTGTTTCGATCAACACGACGGGGCGACCTTTGTGTCACTCTTTTACACTGGCTACTGTTCACTGTCTGTTCAGCACGGCCGGTAGAAAAATAAGAATCACTGGTGCTATACTGAGAACTACGGCTAGGAAAGCATCCGTTGCGGCGCACTGAATTAACACTGTGGCTTTGCATTTCTATATCTGCTAAGTCAAAGGTATCATGTGCTTCTATAAGCTGCAGTACACTGTCTAATGAGGGGTCAGACTGTTTTAGAATTGCTGCCCTAATTCTGGGGTCCTGAATGTTCTGAGTGATAGCGTCTCTCAACATCACGTCACTATAAGAAAGTCCACAAGAGCAAGTAAATTTACATTGGCGGGTTAAGCCCTTCAATTCCGTAATCCACTGCTGGTGGGACTGCTCTGTTAATTTTTTCAGTCTGAAAAATTGGTACCGTGCCGCAGCTACGAGAACTTTTCTCTCATAATGAGCATTCAGTGCATCTTCTATTTGTTCAAAGTCTACATCACGAGGAGATGCGTGGGGGGAAAGTTTCTGTAGTAACACGAAAGTCTTGGTGCCAACTAGGGCGAGAAAGAAATGTTTGACTGTCAGACCTGTTAGTTGATGAGTCACGACGAGTTCTTGAAACTGCGCGAAATAGTCGCTCCATTCTTCCTCACGTTCGTTGTACTGGCGAAACGTAGGAAGCGTTGCGGCGGCAGGTGTAGGCTGCTGATGCGACGGCTGTTGTTGAGTTGCCGTCAACTGCACCACAGCTTGTAGTAGTTGCGTGATTTGCGCCGTCTGTAACTGAATAATTTCCATTAAGTTTGGGTTTGGGTTAGCGGCCATGCTGACCGATTAGGTGCCACGCATACAAATAAATTATAACAAAATACAAATGCAAATGAGAACGCACTGCAACAAAAAAGTCCACAAAACACGTAACTGAATGTTCCCCCAAAAATCTTATAATAAGGGTGGGTGGGCTGGAGCAATTTCTGCGTGCTCTGGCTGCTGCAAGCGGTCTGGTCCAAGGTTCGTCTATCACTCCTCGTCGACACTTTTGTGTCCCAGCCTCGTCGCCGCTTTTGTGTCTCATTTCCGTCGTAGGTTTCGGAGGCCGAGTAAGAAGACCGACACAGGAATAAAGGTAGCACGCTTGTGCAGGTATGGAGGTGAGCAGCCAGTGGGACAGCAGAAACTAGAAACACTAGAGTAAATTAGAACGAGATATATATTGCACAGAATTTATACAATACTTAACTTTTACATAGCTCAGTACTGCAGAAGGCTGATACATAGTTGAGCTAGAGGCCTGCCTAGTGCCTATCCGATAGCCAAGTCTTCACTGGTGCCTATCTGATTCCGAAGTGTTAACTGGTTCCTATCTCAGTCCCAAGTGAACAATGTCGTTCAGTCGTGGCCACAAGCAGAGTTGTAGCAGAGGGCGCTCGTGGCTGACGTCGTAAGAACGCCGTGCCGTGCGTGCATGGTGGCGCGCGGCGAAAGTAGGTGGCGCGTACTTTAGACTTGTGCGACACCACCATACCAAGTTCCAATGCATATTTAGCAGTTGTCAAGAATTGCCAGATTCGCTAGTCGTATAGAATTTCTTTGTGTGTGTGTGTGTGTTTGTGTTTGTGTTTGTGTTTGTGTGTTTTGGTTTTGGGAGGGGGGGTCTAACAGAGGCACTCATTTATGCTGAGAAAACACTAGTTGTCAGCGGATATGTATTTGGAATGAGTTGGGTTTTATGGAAATCAAAATTGTGAATTAAGATGGCATATCATATGAATTTTGCTAACCCCATGCACAAAATTGTTTGTTATTTTATTAATTTTTCAAACTCCTTTCCATGAAGATACATTAGAGTATGGTGTGACTAAATTTCCCCCATTTTCTATCTCTCCTCAGAACTATCTAAAATCAAGAACAGACAGCTAAACTGCGGAAGTGAATAAGCGGATTCAGCATGTACTGTGTGTAGCGGTACTATTCTGCCCTTAAGTTTATTACACCTGCTTTCACGCCCAATTTCAGGACACACTTTCATACTCTAGATTTGTTTCAAAATTCCTTCTTACTTCACCAAATATTAAAAAATTAATAATAATTGATACTATAAATCTTTGTTTCACAAGTAGTCTGTATTTAACTTTGATGGAACAATGCTGAATAGTGTTTTGCTTGGCAATTTTGGGTACATTTAGGTAGAGTATATCTTCTATTTCATCACTGTTACTCACGTCCAATTTGAATAATATTGTGAATCTTGTTTCTTTGCTCATAATGAAGCAACGACCCAACACTCATACATTGCATTTTTGTCATTTGTGCATAGAGCTATGAATGGAAAATCTTGCAGAGAGTGATTTCTCTGCTCACAGACTCCCTCACCCTGCTCTAACGTCTGCTCTCAAAGGACTGTGACACACTAGTAAATCTCAGATATTAAATGACATTGAAAAATTGACCCAATGTAAACTGTTGTACTATCTGTGAGTAACAAACTGAGAGCTAAAACCTCTCATTTATATATGTGTTTTCAGGCCCAAAAGTGAAAATGATACCTAAACAGTAAAATTGCATAGCATGAATTTTCTTTCTTAGGGGAGGTGATTGATATATGAAAAGGGGCCATTCCGTGCCAAGTGTACTAATATCGAGAAAAGTTCCCACATGACCCTCATGGATTTTGATGAAATTTGGTATGAACAATCACACATGTTCTCAATGAACACTGGTAAAGTTTGTTTCAAAAATTCAATACTTCCGGATATACAGTCACTTGTTTAAGACCATAGCACAGCTTCCAATAGTGCGTCCTTGAATTTTCAGCAACTTTGAGATGATATATCTCTGGGAGTATTTGCATGAAAGAAACAAAACTTGGCCATCTTATACAACTTTTAGAGCTCTTTAAAGTAAAATATCAAGAACAGGATTTCTGAGCAATTTTCATATAGAAAATTTGGGGCAAATTGGGCGAAAAAATTGCTGGTTAAAAAAAGTGCGAACTTTAGTTTTTTATATCTCCAGAAGTAATTGTGGGATGTACATGAAACTTTGCACACCATAACTCACCAACACAAGGTCTTAGAATATAAAGTTTCATTCTCCTATTGCTTCCCATTATTTCACAAATCTAGAGTAAAGTTGACGATTTTTCAAAAAGTGCTAAAAATGGGTATTTTCAGTCAAATTTTTCAAAAAAGTGTTTTCTCCAAATTCCTTTAAACTATGCTCATTAGCAAGAGCATATTCTAAACTATCTAGAAAAGTGGATTTGGTTTTGCAATGCAAGCATATAAGGCCCTAAAAAGTAGCATAATCCTAGAGGCGCACTGGAAGTTTGAACCCATTTTTCTGGCACTCAAATTATACCTAAAATCTTTTATTATGTCTAATAAATATTTGTTAATGCCTAGGATAAGTGAAATAAGAAGTCCTGATGAATAGGACGTAGCTCAAGTCCGAATAGAAAAAGAATAAAAATAGAAACAATGTTGTTTGGAATGAGGATAACTTAAACACCAAATTGATAGATGGGCTACCTTTCGTAAACCTCTGTAGGTGCTTGGTGTAGGGTACATTACAACAAACATCCAAACTGTTTGACTGGTCACTACAATAGTCAGTACATGGATGTATGTTTTCATGAAGGAGATTTTTTATAATCTGCAAGGCAGTGAATGTAGCATGGCAGAGGGTAACTTGGGATTTTGATGCCGTTTGACCATCACTGTGAAACTTGGCACATATATGTATGTTTTCACATATATAGGAGGGAAAGTAGACAAACAGAAAGAGGAGAGAGGAAACAGGCAGAGAGAGAGAGAGAGTAAAGGAGGTGGATCACAGAGGGGAAATGGTGACAGACAGGTGAAAGTAGACGGACAAAGAAAGAGAGAGAAAGGAAGAGAAGAGGAGGGCATGGACAACGAGAAAAGGAATGAGAAGGTGGATAGAGAGAGAAAATGGAAGGAGAGATGGTCTAACTTAGGACTGGATTAAATACATACCCGGGCGACGCTGGGTATTCAGCTAGTTTTCAATAAATGTTTCCCCTTCACAACTGCACTTGACAAATACAATAAAAACAACTCTTAGATAATTGAAGGCACAAAATCTGTTGTATTAGAAAGAGGGAACTGCACATGGAAGCAAAGACAAACCATGATGCAGGGTGTGTCATATATGTGAAAAAATACAAAAGAATATTTGACAGAGTCATTGAACAGACAAATAGTCAGTACATTGCAAATACCATGAGTAAATCAAAAGCTTTGTGGCAGATTGTGAAAACTGAAGCATTTCTTTCCGAAGCCTGATAATAAAATTATTGAAGTGTCCTGGGTAAAATTAGAAGCCACTCATAGGTTGCTTAGTTTCCTCTAACCTATTTCAATTTTTATAGGGTATGGTGGTACAATTTCAATCAATTCTGACAAATGTAATTGTAACTGCAAACATATTGAGAAAAGAAATAATTTTAGCTATGGCACTTGTTCTTGAATGTTTAATGAATATGTATCACAAATATTAGACAATTACATATGTTGGTATGAACACAAAAAAAGGTTACAGAATTGAGAAAAATCGATATAAAATGTACCACACTAGGTACAATTATGATCACTTCCTCATACAATTTTGATCACTGACTTTTCCCACATAAAAAGCACTTTTTCCTTTGGGCACCAGTGCATACTTCGCTGTACCAAACGTTGCACAATAACGAGTTTATAAGCACGTGGAAACTAGAACATTTATAAGAACACGTTCGATGAAGTAGCTCCTAGTACATCTTTACAGGAAAAAATTTATGTCTCCTTAACACAGAGTGTTGTATTCTTGGAAAAGACAGGAGGAGCTGTAGAAACCTGCTACACTGCAACGCCACACAAAGGCAAGTGCTAGCAACAATACGAGACTGAAAACTTATGTTGATCGGAATTGTACCTATATTGAATTTGTACCACCTTACCCTATGCTACATTAATTTTCTGATGAATATCAAGAGGAATGGTGTATTGTCAGACAGTCAAATTTACTGATGGAGCTGGAATAACTGCACCTTAAAGGCTTTAAATGTTATCCGAAAAACAAAGAGCTTGTTGTCCTAATGGATTTTTTGGAAAATTATTCTTTTATTATTCAGGATGCTGTGCAAGGCTTCCACTGGAAAGCAACAATTCATCCATTTGTTATCTACTTTTATCAAAATGAGAAAGTGGAATCTAAGTTTCTGCATTATCAGTTCTTGTTTGTGGCATGACACTGGTACAGTTAACTTTTTTATCAAGGAGCTCATCAAATACATAAAAGCACAGTTTGAACAGATATCTCACATTCATAATTTCAGTGATGGCTCCAGTGCTCAATCTTACTTACCTAGACCTGTTTCACTTCTTCTCTGAAAACATTAATGGAATCAAATTTCTTTTCGTCAGTAAAGATGAAATTGGGAAAAAAAGGAAAAAAGAAAAAAATTGTCACAAGAAGTGAGGTTTAAACATGGACAAACTGTAGCAGGCACTAGAGAAAATTGTAACTTTTTACCTGTTGATGAAACAATAATTCAGGTCAGCAGAGTTTCAAGTGATTGATTATCTTTTCTAGCTACAATGGGTCAGAGAACTAAAGAAGGCACATTAATGTCTGCTCTCCAAGCTGGACAATATGTTGCATGCATCTAAGAAAATTTTTGGTGGATTGGGAATATCTGTGAGACTTCCACTGAGGAAAGGGGTGCATTAATAAACTTTATGCACCCTCATGGTCTAGCAGATTCATTTTATTGACCACCAATAAGTGACAAGTGGTGGGTTCCATCACACCACATTATTGCACTTATTCCAGCTCCGTCAGTAAATTCGTCTGGCCGGCAATACACCTTTCCTGTTTACATTCATCAGGTTTGGAAACCTGTGTAAAGAAACTCACCCATAGCTGTTGATGCTCGAGCGTAGCCTCTACGGTGATGGAGATACTGGTTTTCTCAGGTGAAATGAATCTAGCAGTGGTTAAACAACAACAACTCACTTATATACTTATTTTCCTTCAGTAAGCTGGTGGTGTTAATTAAAAATGATTGTGCAAATAAATTTTACAATTTACATTCATTCGAAATTATAATTGTGTGTGTGTGTGTGTGTGTGTGTGTGTGTGTGTGTGTGTGTGTGTGAGAGAGAGAGAGAGAGAGAGAGAGAGAGAGAGAGTTGTGGGATGGGGGGGAGACAGTTAAGAAACAACATTGTTTCTATTTTTATTCTTTTTCTATTCGGACTTGAGCTACGTCCGATTCATCAGGACTTCTTATTTCACTTATCCTAGGCATTAACAAATATTTATTAGACATAATAAAAGATTTTAGGTATAATTTGAGTGCCAGAAAAATGGGTTCAAACTTCCAGTGCGCCTCTAGGATTATGCTACTTTTTAGGGCCTTATATGCTTGCATTGCAAAACCAAATCCACTTTTCTAGATAGTTTAGAATATGCTCTTTCTAATGAGCATAGTTTAAAGGAATTTGGAGAAAACACTTTTTTGAAAAATATGACTGAAAATACCCATTTTTAGCACTTTTTGAAAAATCGTCAACTTTACCCTAGATTTGTGAAATAATGGGAAGCAATAGGAGAATGAAACTTTATATTCTAAGACCTTGTGTTGGTGAGTTATGGTGTGCAAAGTTTCATGTACATCCCACAATTACTTCTGGAGATATAAAAAACTAAAGTTCGCACTTTTTTTAACCAGCAATTTTTTCGCCCAACTTTGCCCCAAATTTTCTATATGAAAATTGCTCAGAAATCCTGTTCTTGATATTTTACTTTAAAGAGCTCTAAAAGTTGTATAAGATGGCCAAGTTTTGTTTCTTTCATGCAAATACTCCCAGAGATATATCATCTCAAAGTTGCTGAAAATTCAAGGACGCACTATTGGAAGCTGTGCTATGGTCTTAAACAAGTGACTGTATCTCCGGAAGTATTGATTTTTTTGAACTGAAACTTTACCAGTGTTCATTGAGAACATGTGTGAATGTTCATACAAAATTTAATCAAAATCCATGAGGGTCATGTGGGAGCCTCTAGACCACTTGGCATGGAATGACCCAATATGTACTGGCCTTTATTGTCTATCATAAGTCAGCTGACAGACAATATTAATAATCAAATCAAAGTTTTGCACGTGATGCAGTTACTTTTATAACTAAAAACTCTCAATAATAGAGGATAGATATCTCACCATAAACAGGATTACTAAGTCTGTGACTGGCACATAATATAGAAAATTACATTCATAAAACTTAAATTTTTGTCCATGGCGTTCATCAGAAAAAGAAACGTATACATTCACACACTCACTTGGACATACCTATGCCCACACGACCACCATTTCTGGCCACTTCAGTGCAACAAGCATCTCATGAGGAGCGAAGAAGAGTGGAGGGGTAAGGATGCAGGGTAAGGATGGGGATGAACCATTCCATGTTGCATGATGCATATTAAATGCTTTCATAGGTGGGAATGTTAGATGCAGATGGGATTAAGTAAAGGGAAGGGATGGGTGACGATGAAAGAAAATTGTAGAGCTGTGAGTGCGGCGGGAGGGGATTTAAAACAATAAAATAAAAAGAATATAAAGGTAATAAATTAGTGGATATTGAAATATTAAAGAAAGAGAGGGAAAATAAGGGACAACCAACAGTTCAAAGGAAGACCTGAATTGGAGGAATACATGGTAATGGTTTAGGAAGGGGGAGGAGGGGCTGTAGGAAACATTAGGCACTGAGTGTAGGGATGATCACAAGTTAATGTCTGGTGGTTGCAGGACTGTAGAATGTGCTGGTATGATCGATGGCCCCGGTAGTAAAGCAGCCATTGAAATAAAGTGTGTTCTGTTAAGCCGCATGCTGTGAAACAGGTTGTCCACCTCCATAGTCCAATGGACAGCGTGGTAGATTGCCACGCAGAGGGCCAGCATTTGATTCCTGGTTGGGTTGGAGATTTTCTCCACTCGGCCACTGGGTGTTGTAGTCCTCATTGTCGGCCCACAGGTCGCCCGTGTGGCGTCACCTAAAGACTTGAACCAGGCAGACCGAACACGATCCCAGCTGGGTTCTAATGGCCAAAAATGCCACACACACTCATGATCATCATGTGCAACAGTTTGGTCCATCTTGCTTTTTGTGACAGTTTGATGGTGGCCATTCATTTTTATGGGCAGCTGATTTCTTGTGCCAATGTAAAATGCTGTGCAATGACGGCTGAAGACTTGGTAAATTACATGGCTGCTCACACAGGTGGCCCAGCTTTTGACAGGTTGGGATAAGCTTGTGACAGGACTGGAATAAGTAGTGGGTGGGTGTATTAGATAGGTTTTGCAGTGGGGTCTTCCATAGGGCTATGATGCTGATCCCTGTGGTAAGGAATTGGGTTTGGGAGTGGCATAGGATGTTGTGGAGGTTGGGTGAGTGATGAAACACCAATTTAGGAGGGGTCAGAAGGATCTTGGATACGATCTCTTGTATCAGGGCATGATGAAAGATAATAAAAGCCTTGATGAAGGATGTGATTTGTTACCATCTGAGGTGGTTTACAGTGACAAGAGGAACTCTTCTTTGTAGTTGTTTATTAGGGTTGGAGGGAGGATTGGTGGCATGGGAAATCTGTCTGTGTCGCCAATAAAATAATGTCTGTCTGTGAAGGCCTTCTGGAGGCCGTTGACATATTAGTTAAAGAAATTCTCATCACTGCAGATTAGCTGTCCACTGGTGGCAAGGGAGAGATTTTTTGATGTGGGGTGGGAGGGGAGGGGGGGAGGGAGTCTTTTTTTACTTTAATAGATACTTTGCGTATTTGTTTATTTCTATTTTAAATTTTCCATTCAGTTAATTACAACTCGTTTTATTTACTATTATATTTCGTTGGTTTGAGAAAGTTTTGATTAATGATGGAGTAATAAAATAGTTATTCAATATATTAATGTTGTTTGATCTGACACCTTTCCTGTGGATTAGGTTACTTCCCCAATTTAGGAACTGCCTCATTGCACGCTTCGCAATAATACACACATTCTTCATTTCTGTGGTTTATGTTAACTGTAGTGTATTTATTAACAATTATTCTTAATATTTTCTGTAAAGTGGATTTAATTAGTTTCATTGATTATTTTTAATTAAAAAAGGGGGAAGGCGAGATCAGATTTAGTATTGTATGTATTTGTAGTCTGGCAGTAGTGGAGTTCATTGTAGAAATTCGGTTTCATGAACTATCTGAAGTGAAGAATGTAAGTGCTGCGAAGCAAGGTGTCATTCTCCCTTGATTCAATATTTGCTTTATTTGCTTATTGTCATATGACAAAAGGGCCAACACTGTCAGCTACAGAACATCATTCATAAATAATTTGCCTTTATTTACTTTACTTTGTTTGAAGTCAGATTGCGATAGATCGCTGCAGTTGCTGTATGCTAGACAACTCTCCGTTGTGCAATAATAGTTCCATTCAGATGTAGACTAATCATATCCTAGTTCTTGCAAGTTTTTGTAAACACACATTAAGAAAGAGCCACCCGGTTGCAGCCTTATTCCTGAGTTGTGCCTTTAAATCAGCAGCCGTGTCAAGAGTTTGACAGGACATTGCTTGCTTTGAAGGAAGGAATAATTTCATTCAAAAGATGCTAATTCATTTGGAATTACAGTGCTGCTGCTGCTACTAAGCATGATTTAACTACAAGTTCCAAGGAGAATGGTTTGCCAGACAATGCTATGATGTGAGCTATGACTCGCACAAACTGCAGGTTCATTTTGACTTTCTTCAGCCGCATACATTTGTAATGTAAAACAAATTACTGTAATAATAGAGATTTTCAACAGTGTGAAACATTCCTCACTCATAATATTATTGTAATTTACATCTTCCTGTATGTTACCCTTCATTTTGGTATACAGTTCCTTGTAAGCATCACCTTCTACTCAATCATAATCCACTGCACGGAGATGATTTTTTACGAACAGGAGTTTTGACACAGTCTATACATTCTGGACGTCTGTGTCAGTGAAGTTATACAGTCCTTATAAAGAAGCAGGCACTGAGCTTTTGCAACTACACATTTTTGTCATTTTCGTAACTACCACCAAGTACTAGCATATGTGACGTCAGCTTGTCCCATCACACAGCACTGAGCTGGGGTAGTGAGCAGCCTGATGTGTAAGGTAGGTGTGGCAGTTGTTGTTGTTGTTGGGATGTGAAGTTAGATGGATTCAGGGGAGAGGTTCTGGGAAGGTCAATAAGATTTTAGCAGGAACTGTAGGTCATATTGGACTTTCAGAAAGGGGTCATCCTAGCACAACTTGTAGCTGGAGAAATCAGACAATTGATGGAAGCTTCTGCCACCAATCACTGTGATTCATTACAACAATGTTGGTACCTTTGTCTACAGAGAGGATGATCAGGTCGCAGTCTGTTTCAAGGTAGTGCAAGCTTGTCCTTTCTTCGGCTGGAAGGCTGGGGTTCTAAACAAGTGTCTTCGAGAAAAATAGTGATGTCAAGTTGGAGGTGAGGAGTTCGTGGGTGTTTTAGTGTGATAAGGTGGGTGTTAGGAAGGGTCAAAGGTGGATGGTGGTATGAATTGGGAGTGCAGAGTTAAATGTTGGAATTAGGTTGGCTCTGATTGGAAGGATTGATGGTAAAGTAGCATTTCCACTTTGGGGAAATATGATGAAATTTGGGCCTGAGGCTGAATGTGAGACCTTTGGATAAGACTGATAGTTCTCTGTGGTTGAGGTTTTTGGCAGAACAACAGTGTTGTGAAGAGTTGGTGGTGAATTTTGTGAGATGGACAAGTGGAAAAGTGCTATGAGGGCTTCAAGAGGCAGAATGTTTTGGATGGGATAGTGGTTGGGGCCTGCTAGTGGTGCACCAAGGCAGAAGTAGGGTGTCAGCATGCTTGATAAATTGTGGTGATGTCTGGAAGGCTCCCCCAGCTTTTTCAGTGCAAGTTATTCAGTTTGGAATATGTGATGTATGTAGTGGGGATTGCACATTAGTAAAATCATACTGAGGGAGTGGAGGTGTTTCAAGGATGCCTGTGCCATGGAGATTTTTGTGTAATACTTTGTTTGTGAAATCAATGGCTTGTGGAATCTGAAAAGATGTAGGTGATTGTGAATGGAAGGTTGTGGTCCACAGACAGGAATTTTATAGGTTAGGCCATTGGGAGGGTTTCTATGATTAAAAGAGCACTTGAGAAATATTATGTGGGGGGCTGTGTTTACTTGTGCATTTCTGCTGCTTTGGGCCAGTAGGGCCACCACAACTGTTGTCACATGCCAGTGACATCATTGGATGCAATGGGGAGAGGCATGTAGTTGGAACGCTCCACTCCTGGTCATTGTGGAGATTTTGACCCTTAAACAGTTGCTGCTTGGTCAAGAAGTTGCTCAGTTGGCCTCACGAGGTTGAGTGCACCCTTTTCCAGTCTCCCCGCCAAGGAAAATGCATTGACAACAGCAGGAATCATACTTGGATCCTCTGGTTGTCGGTCACCACACTGATCGCTCAGTTATGGATGTGGGCTACATTTACAATAAGAAATCCATAGCAATATCCAATTGTATCTTTATAAAATCATGCAGTGATGTAAAAACTGTCAGTTGGGATCAGCTGCTCATAAATGTGAAATTGTGCCCTGTGAAAAACAAAATATTTTGACTATATTATGAAAAAATTTGACTGCATGATCACTTCATCAAAATTAGAATTAATTGACTTGTAGAGTTACTCAGGTAACAGTTTGGGTGACATGAAATAGAAAGACAACATAGGCTCAGTCTGAGGCAAAGAAGATAGCACATTACTGTTCATAGGTATGATATTAGAAAAATGCAGTGTATGAAGCAGATTACCTACAAATCATTCAAGTCAACCTTCTTAGAATATCATTCAAGTGGTCAATGGTTTGTTTGACTTTAATTGATATAGTCACCAGACGTTAAATACCTGCACTAACAGCCTTTGAATATAAATGCAAGGTATTTAACA
The DNA here is from genome assembly GCA_026315105.1 of Locusta migratoria. Classification (NCBI taxonomy): domain Eukaryota; kingdom Metazoa; phylum Arthropoda; class Insecta; order Orthoptera; family Acrididae; genus Locusta; species Locusta migratoria. Next base: position 196,920,382 of record CM048747.1, on the reverse strand, counting down.
TATGCATAGGTACAAAGCTTTGAGAACCATTATTAAATGCCCTTCGACTCTAATAACTGCTGTCTGGTTTTTGTACAAGTTGAATATAACTCTTCGCTCCCTATATTTTACCCCTGTTACCTTCAGAATTTGAAAGAGTTTATTCCAGTCGACATTGTCAAAAGCTTTCTCCAGATCTACAAATGCTAAAAACTTAGGTTGGCCTTTCCTTAGTCTATCTTCTAAGATAAGTCATAATGTGAGTATTGCCTCGCTTGTTCCTACATGTCAACTAAATCCAAACTGATCCTCCCCAAGGTAGGATTCCACCAGTTATTCCATTCGTCTGTAAATAGTTATTGTTAGTATCTGCAACTATGATTTATTAAACTGATAGTTCTGTAATTTTCACATTTGTGTGCACTTGCTTTTTTAGGAATTGAAATTACTGTATTCTTCTTAAAGTCAGATGGTATTTCCCCTGTCAGATACTTTTACATACCAAGTGGAACAATTTTCTCTTGGTTAACTCTCGTAACCCCCTCAGGGGCTCAGCATTAATTTGCTGGGTACGGGCTTGGCGAACCCGGGGTCCTGAGCCGTGGGCTGTCGCGCCCAACAGTCCGCTACACTGTAAGCTCTGTGCGTGCTTCAACGACCATCGTTCGGCGTGACGGTGGAACGTTGTACGTTTCAGAGCCCGGGGATCTTGGCTTAATCGCCCGGGTCGCGAGGACGGTACAAACCTCTCTAAAAAATACCCTCAATCTCAAGGTGTGCTACGTGCCGAGGAGATGCATGGCTGTTGAGGTTGAACAGCCGCTAGCGAGCAACCTCTGAGGAACCTGCCGCACCTCAGTTGTACTAGGCTTACCCAGGCAAGCGGGGCCCTGCCTGGGTGGACCTCTTTTCCCTAGCTGCTCGTGGGACGACAATGAAACGAGCAAATACAAGCGTGGCCGGTCGCGAAAACGGCGTCTCTAAGCGTGGCAAGACAGAATTCAATGCGTCTACATATGACCCTAAAGCGTTTCCTTCCCTCGCCACCCCGTGGGAGGAACGACAGGCCCGGAATAGATCAGAACCATATTCGCCACAGTACCTTGTTTGTGCGCGTGTAGATGGAGAATCATTCATGACCACTAAGCTGCAGTTTTTCGTGGAACAGCTTGAAGATAAATTCGGTGAAATAGAATCATTTTCGAAAATGCGCAGTGGGGCAGTGCTGATACAGACGGCGTCCCCAGCACAGTCGAGGGCATTACTAGCCTGTGACAAGCTGGGTGATGTTCCAGTCAGTATCACGCCTCATAAGTCACTCAACATGGTCAAGGGTTTAATCTACCATAGAGATCTCCTCTCTCAGACCGATGAGGAGTTGAGAGCATACTTGGAACGTCGGGGGGTTCACTTCGTTTGGCGAGTGCACAGGGGACCTAAAGACCAGAGGGTTGCCACCGGTGCTTTTATCTTGGCCTTCGAAGGCGATACACTGCCTGAGAAGGTCAAGGTGATGGTATACCGGTGCGACGTAAAGCCCTATGTCCCTCCCCCTATGCGGTGTTTCAGGTGCTGGAAGTTCAGGCACATGTCCTCTCGTTGTACTTCTAGCCCTAACTGCAGGGACTGTGGGCAACCATCGCACCCAGACTCCCCATGTACTCCACCTCCAGTTTGTGTGAATTGTGGGCAACACCATCCGCCGTGCTCGCCGAACTGTGGAGTATTACATCGAGAAAGAAAAATCATGGAGATAAAGACCCTGGACCGTTTGACATATTCCGATGCGCGGAAAAAATACGATCGGCTCCATCCGGTAAAGATGTCAACATCTTTTGCCGCAGTCACAGCGGCACCATCTTTACTGCGGTCAACTGAATCCGTGTTCTCTCCGTCCGTGGGCCCTATGGGCCAACAACGACCTACTGCCCCCTCGACGGGTGGGGGCACCACTTCATCAGTTGCTCCCACAACACCACCAGTGGGAGCAAATATCTCCCCTCCATCGGGGACATCAGTCCCCGCCTCCCAGCCGGAGAAGGAACAGCCTCCTCCGGCTCCTCTCGCTCGGAAGGGGTCCCTCGGGACACTCCCTTCCGAGGCTTCTTACAGTGAACGTGGGGATCCCAGCCGACGGCTGAAGGGTCCACGACCTGCTGGTAGAAGGGCTTCTCGCTCTTTGTCCAACCCCGATGCCACCAGTGAGAAGCCCTCCCAGGCCTCTAGACCAAAGGGCCAGCGAGAGGGACGACAGAGAAAAAGCAAGAAGGCGACTTTGGTGGCTAGAAAGCCACAGGCATCCTCATCCTCTACTTCAGAGGATGAGGTTGAGATCCTCGCGTCTGCCGAGGATCTCGCAATACTGGGTTCTCCAACATCCAGGATCGCTGACACTGGCGATTCTGAACAGTTGGCAGCAGATGTATCTATGGATGAACCCAATTCGAAACTTTAATATGGCCTTTCAGCTCGGTGACCACGTACTCCTTCAGTGGAACTGCGGTGGTTTTTTCAACCACCTAGCTGAATTGCAGCAGTTGTTGTGCCGCTTCCCTGCGCTTTGTTTGGCATTGCAGGAAACGTGGTTTCCTGCCCAACGGACCCCGGCCCTTCGCAGCTATCGGGAATACTACAAGAACCGGGTGGCAAATGACAGAGTTTCAGGAGGGGTCTGTCTCTATGTTCTCGCAACTGTCCCCAGTGCTACTGTGCCTCTCCACACGGCTCTGGAGGCAGTTGCTGTTAGAATTCGGGCAAGGCAGGAGTTCACCATCTGCTCCATCTACCTTCCTCCAGATGAAGCTGTCTCTATCGCCGATATCGCTGCTTTAATAACACAGCTACCTCCACCATTTCTCCTTTTGGGGGATTTTAATGCCCACCACCCATTGTGGGGTGGAACACAAACGACGAGCCGCGGTAGAGATGTGGAGGCACTTTTGTCATAGCGAGATGTCTGCCTCTTAAACACAGGTGCCCCCACGCACTTCTGTGTGGCGCGAGGCACATATTCGGCGATAGATGTTTCTGTTTGTAGCCCGAGCCTGCTCCCGCATCTCCAAAGGAAGGTCCATAATGACCTTTGCGGTAGCGACCACTTCCCTATCCTCGTGTCTCTGCTGCATTTCCAACCTGCCGGCCACCAGCCTCGATGGTCGCTCCAAAGAGCTGATTGGCAACGTTATACCTCAGCCGCTGTGATTCCTGTTTCACTGCCAGCTGATGTGGACATGGTGGTTCACCAGGTCACCAGCTCCATAGTCTCAGCCGCTGAGGCAACTATCCCCAAAACATCTGGCTCCCCCAGGCGTAGGTCCGTGCCCTGGTGGACACCAGAAATCGCCGAAGCCATCCGGGATCGTCGACGGGCGCTCCAGCGCCACCGCCGTCATCCCACCATGGACAATCTGATCGCCTTTAAACGGCTCCGGGCCCGAGCTCGACAGCTCATCCGACAGAGTAAGCAGGACTGTTGGGAGCAGTATGTCGCCAACATTGGCTCTCGCACATCCTCATCTCTGGTGTGGTCTCAGGTTCGGCGCCTCTTTGGGCACCGACCACCACCAGCAATTCCCAGCATAAACATTCGGGGCACCGTCTGCACAGATCCCACTGCCATCGCTGAACACCTGGCGGACCACTACGCTTGCATCTCCGCAACTGCAGCTTACAGTGCAGCCTTCCGTGCACTGAAAGTGCGGGTCGAAAGACGGCATCTGTCATTCTGTACCCGCAGTGAAGAAACGTACAATGCCCCTTTCAGTCAATGGGAATTCGAAACTGCCGTTGCTGCATGTCCCGATACCTCCCCGGGACCGGATCGTATCCACAGCCAGTTCCTTCGCCACCTTTCAGCAGAGTCCCAATACCACTTTCTCGCCCTGTTCAACCATCTATGGGCAGAGGGGGCTTTCCCATCACAATGGTGGGAAAGCATCGTTATCCCCATGATAAAACCTGGTGCTGACCCATAGGTGGCTGATAGCTACCGTCCGATCTGCCTCACCAATGTTCTGTGCAAGCTCTTAGAACGTATGGTGAGTCGGCGGCTCATGTGGGTACTAGAACGTCGGGGTCTGTTGTCCCCACGACAGGGGGCCTTCCGCCAAGGCCGCTCCACTGTAGATAACCTTGTAACTCTGGAGTCGGCCATCCGTACGGCTTTCAGCAGACGTGAACACCTTGTCGCCGTCTTTTTGACCTCAGGAAGGCCTATGACACCACCTCGCGCCACCACATTCTGGCCACACTGCACGGTTGGGGCTTGCGGGGCTCACTCCCGCTTTTTATACACAACTTTCTTTCGCTTCACTCTTTCAGAGTTCGTGTCGGTACCTCTCTTAGCTCGCCCCGTGTACAGGAGAATGGAGTCCCACAGGGCTCGGTCCTTAGTGTTCCTCTCTTTCTGATCGCTATCGACGGCCTTGCTGCGGCAGTGGGATTAACCGTATCCTCCTCACTCTATGCCGATGACTTCTGCCTATATTTCAGTTCTCACGGCATGGGTGTCGCTGAAAGGCGTTTGCAGGGGGCCATCACAAAAGCTCAGTCCTGGGCCACGACCCATGGATTCCAGTTCTCTGCCGCCAAAACCCGGGTCATGCACTTCTGTCGCCATCAGGCAGTACACCCAGACCTTGAGTTGTATTTGGGTCAGGATTTGCTTTGTGTTGTTCAGACACACCGTTTTTTAGGTATGCTGTTCGATTCCCGGCTCACGTGGGTCCCACACCTGCAACAGCTGCGGAAGAAGTGTTGGCGCCACCTGAATGTCCTGCGTTGCCTAAGCCATACCACTTGGGGAACAGCTCGTACATCTCTCCTGCAACTGTATAGGGCTCTTATCCAATCCCGTCTGGATTATGGTAGCCTGGTATACGATTCTGCAGCCCCTTCTGCACTGCGTGTCTTGGACCCAATACACCATAGTGGCGTACGTTTAGCGACAGGTGCCTTCCGCACAAGTCCCGTGACAAGTCTCCTTGCTGAGACTGGGATTCCCCCCCTCCGAATCCGCCGGCTGCAGCTACTGGCTTCGTATGTCGCCTGTATTCATGCCTCACCCGACCACCCGAATCACAGGCTTCTGTTCCCAGCTGCCGTTCTCCCTTCCCCACGACGACGTCCACGGTCGGGTTTCCCGATTGCGGTTCGTATTCGTTCCCTTCTTTCTTCAATCGCATCCCTTCCTATCCCTACCACATTCCGATACCTTTCTCAAACACTTCCATGGTGTGTATCTCGCCTACAGCTTAGGTTAGACTTGTCCGGTGACTCAAAAGCCTCTGTTTCGCCAATGGTCCTGTGTCGTCAGTTCCAGGCACTCATTGATTCTTTCCGTGGTGCAGAAGTAGTATACACCGATGGCTCCCTTGTGGACGGTCGTGTTGGGTATGCCTATGTTCACCGTGATCATGTTGAGCAGCGTTCCTTACCCTGTGGGACTAGTGTTTTCGCAGCTGAGCTGGTGGCCATCTCTCGCGCTCTTAAACATTTCCGTGCCTGCCCCAGGGAGTCTATAGTTATCTGTAGTGACTCCCTGAGTGCCTTGATCACCCTAGACCAGTTTATGCCAAAGCACCATTTGGTTCAGTCCATTCAGGACGCCGTTTTCACTCTGGGCGAGTCAGGCCGTTCGGTGGTGTTCATTTGGACCCCGGGCCACGTAGGCATTCCGGGTAATGAACGGGTTGATCGCCTGGCCAAGCAGGCCACCACATCCCGGCCCTTAAAGATAGGTCTCCAAGACCAGGACTTAAGGCAGCAACTGACCCGTAAGGTTCTAGGGATTTGGACCTCAGAATGGGCTGCCTTGACTGAACCAAATAATCTGCGCATAGTCAAGCCCACCACAGCTGTGTGGCGATCCTCCCTGCGAGCCTCTCGTAGGGAGCCAGTAGTCATCTGCCGACTGCGTATTGGACATACGTGGTTGACGCACGGCCACCTTCTATGACGAGAGGACCCACCAACTTGCCATTGTGGTGCCCTATTGACTGTGGTCCATGTTCTGGTGGACTGCTTACTTTTAGCTGACTTGAGGCAGTCTTTTACACTGCCTTCAGAGCTTCCACTGATTTTATCAGACAATGCCTCTATGGTCGATCGTGTTTTAGGTTTTATTCGCGCAACTGGCTTTTATTGGTCTATTTAGTGGTGGGGCCTATAAGCCCGCCCTTTCGGGCTTCCACCCCTCCAGAACAATAGGCCACTGTCATTTTACATTCTAAGACTTGTTTTTCAATTAAGGATTTTAATGTGTGCAGAGTGGCTGGCTCATCCTGTATTATTATCAGCCAGCCACACGCTTCTGCTGCCTTGTTTTAGTTTACTGTCTATTTTTTCAACTTGTTCTTTGTTATATGTCATCATTTTATCATTGACTGTCTCTCTGTACCCGGAGCACGCTGGACTTCGAGTACTATGCGACAAAAAGGAAACTTTTAAAAGTTAAATCTTAGCAGGGAACAGGGGACTGATAACCCAGCAGTTGAGTCCCCTTTAAACACCCAACAACAACAACTCTCGTAACAATATCAGCAGTTGAGATGGAATATCATCTACTCTAGGTGCCATGTTTTGACTCAAATCTTTCAGTGCTCTGTCAAATTCTTCTCACAGTATTGTATCTCGTACATCATCATCCTCTACTTCATCCTCCAGTTCTAGAATATAGCCTTAAAGTTCATTCCCTTTGTATAGCCCTATACTTTCAGCTTTCCCTTCTTTGCTTATTATTGGATTTCCAGCTGAGCTCTTGAACTCATGCAGCTGCTTTTCTTGTCCCCAACTGTCTTTTATTTCCTGTAGGCTGTATCTGTATTTTCCCTGGTTGTGCATCCTACTGCTGTCTTGCATTTGTCCTCCCACTCCTGCTCAGCCAGTCTGCACTCCCTGTCAAGCTCCTTTTTCAGACGTCTGTACTCCCTTTTGCCTGCTTCACATGATGCATTATTATATTTTCTCCTCTCTTCAGTTAAGTTCAATATCTCCTGTGTTATCCAGGGATTTCTATTACTCCTTGTCCTGCCGCCTACGTGATCATCTGCAGCCTTCAGTATACAGAGCTACACATTCTTTTTCTACTGTATTACTTTCCCCCATTTCAGCCAATCATTGCCTAATGCTCTCTCTGAAACTTTCAACCATCTTTGGTTTCTTCAATTTGTTGAGGTTCCATCTCCTTAGTTTTCAATCTTTTTGTAGTCTCTCAAATTTTAATCTACAGTTCATAACTAGTAATTTATGGTTAGAGTCGATATCTGCTGCTGGAAATGCCTCACACATTAAAAGCAAATTTCTAAACCTATGCCTTTTATAAAGTCAACCCAGTACCTTCCTGTGTCACCTGGTCTATTCCATGTATTTAACCTTATTTCATGAAGATTAAATCAAGTTTTGTGAAGATTAAATTGTGCTCTGCATAAAATTTTATCAGGCAATCTCCTCTTTCATTCCTTTTTCCCAGTCCATATTCACCTACTACATTTCCTTCTCTTCCTTTTTCTACTACCGAGTACCAGTTCCCATCCACAACCAAGTGTTCCTCTCCTTTAACTGCCTGAATGATTTCATTTATCTCCTTGCGCATTTCTCCGATCTCATTATCATTGGCAAAGCTAGTTGGTATATAAACTTGTACTACTGTGGTTGGTGTTGACTTAGGCTGTCCACACACGGGTCGACCATTTTGCAATGCAAGTTTGAAACCGGATGCACAACTGACACAAGCACAACAATTTTGCAACCAAACTAAAACAGTCATCCGCACACAACCGCAACTGATTCGTGATCAGTCAGCTATCTTTGTCTGCATTGATTATAAACATGACAGTATTTGATGATGTGACAAGCAGTACTAGTTCTGATGACGATATGATTGCTTATTATTAATAGAGCCGATTACGAAGAACAGGAAGAAGGCAATATTGGTGTCGTCCTTATATACAGAGAAATATGAAGTCCAGGCGGTTTATAGCCGATAAACAATTGAATGAAACAGACAGCAAGTTAATGGCATTCTATAGAATGTCAAAAGATACTTATCTGGAACTCGTGAGGATGTTTGCTTCTTCTTTAGTAAAAATCAACACTAAGATGAGGGATGTGTGACCGCAGAAGAAAGAATATTAATAACTCTTAGGATAGTTTTCATTATTATTTATTTATAACATAGTTCAAATATTGCATCTCAGTGGGTTTAAGCATGCGGGTGAAATTGTTGTAAAAATGCTGTGCTTCTGATGGTACTGATAACTGAGGCAATACTGTGTTCTGCACTTCTTCTAATGCAGGGGAAAATCTAGTGTCAGAATGTTCAGGTACATGTGAACGTGAAATGCCTGAAGTGTTTGACCCAACCGAATCTGATGACAGCACTGTAACATATGTTGGAGTCGTTACTTTATCAATCAGGCTAAAAACTTTGTGTTTGAATATTTTAATTTGAGAGTCAGTCAGTTCTTAGAGTTCTAGTAACAAGCTCAATAAAAACATTTTCAAAGCCTCTTTCCTGTTAATGCTGTTAGCTGTTTTTTTTTTAATCCTGCTTTTTTCCTGCGAAGTACTCAGCTACGCACTGGTCTGCAGTTGACGCCGATTCGTTTATCTGCAGCAGGTTTTTCCTTTCTTGAGAGCTGGAGGGCTGCAGCGGTGGCTGTGGCTGTGAACTATGTTGTACTGCTGGTGTGATACTGATACATCTGGCAATACCGAGGCATTTAATAGTCGTTGCTTTGGCAACATATCTGACTAATCCTCTAGAGAGGCACTATCTTCAGATGTTTTAGTGTTATCTGCAGGTTCATTAGGCGTTTCATCCTGCAGAATATGCGGCAAATTTTGTAATGACAAGAGCGCCAGTGCTTTGATGTAGCATAGACAAAAGTTCATGTCCTCTGACATATAGTAAGTTTTCTGCTTTGCTCCAGCTCCAGTTGGTGGCAGCTTAATTTTTCTCATGAAAACTGTGTGAAGGTTTCGACATTTTTCCTTACAGTCTGCAGCTAAAACCAAAAGAGATAAACATTATAACTTACACATTAATTATATCATCATATTGAAAAAGTAATTTAATTTATTAAATTTGAATAAATTCTTTTCAAAAATATTTACAGGTATTTGGCTACAAGCTGTTCATTTGTGTCACTTTCTTTATATTTTGGAAGAGGATAGACTACAATCGGAGCCCTAATTAAAGAGACTACAAAAGTAATATGGGATGTATTGAAAGAAATTGATATGCCTGTACCTACAGAGGAACAATGCAAATTTATTGATGAGATGGTATGGAAACTTCCCAACTACATTGCAGCTTTGGATGGGAGCATATCCGAATAGAAAAATTCTCCTATACAAGTTCTTCCATTCTAATGCCCTAGTGGCATGCTGCGATGCAGGTGGTCTTTTCATCATGATTGAACCAAGTTACGCTGGACAAAATAGTGATGGAGGAATTTTCAAGGCGAGTGCAATGAGATGATATTGGATGAACAATGCAGGTTGGAAATTCCTCCACCTTACCAATTGCAATACAACAGTACAAACAGTCCATTTCTTTACTAGTTCTTGGGAGAAGAAGCGTTCCCATTATCACGTAAATTAATCCAGCAGCAAAAAGAAACTTTGACAATGTGTAGTGAATATTCATTGAACCATGAAAGAAAAGTATTGAGTGCACATTTGGTATGGCAGCACAAAAATATGCAATTCTGATAGAAACTATAAATGACCTACTAAAAGCTGCTTGCATTCTTCATAAACAAGAGAGAATTGATTATATACCCCAAGACATGGCCGAGGAGACTGATACAGGAATACCTACAAATATGGAAAGACAACACTTTGTAATACATGCCGGTTTTCAGTAACTGGTATGAGGAATTATTTGGCAAATTATTTCCTTTCTCCTCATGCATCTCTACCATGGCAGTGGAAATATGCATTTCAAGAATAGAAAGTAGACCTGAGGAAAATAGTGTCAGTGTACTTTGTAACCTAACCATTTTGCACAAATAAATTAATAATGAAAATAAACAAATATATAACTCTACATACCAGACGTGTACTTTCTGTGCCACCTCTTGCCATTCTTCCTCTGTTACTTCTTTCCTGAAGAATCCCAGTTGTCTATAATGATAGAGAACTTCATGCTTCTCCACCTCTTCATTGAATTTTATATTTATTTCTTGGTCGCTCATTTCCACTTCAAAGATAAAACAACTTTCGATGAAAATATTGATCACACAACCATGCAACTGCAACTGTTTTGCGACTGACTAGGATGGTTGCACGCGATTTCTTGTGGACTGATTTCAAACTGGTTTTGTTTCGGTTGACTCGTGTGTGGTCTCCCATTCTTTAACACGTGCACGGTCGCAAATCGATTGCAGGGACGCATTGCAAAACGGTTGCACTGTGTGCGGACAGCCTTCATGTCTACCTTTTTTATGATATTGCATTCACTATGTTGTTCATAGTAACTTACCCACATTCCTGTTTTGTATTCATTATCAGACCTATTCCAGCGTTACCACCAAATGATTTTGTATTTATAGCCCTGTACTCACCTGACCAGAAATCCCGTTCATCCTGCCACCAAACTTCACTAATTCCCACCATATCTAACATTAACCTATTCATTTCTTTTTCAGATTTTGTAACTTAGCTACTCAATTGAGAGGTAGAACATTCCACACTCTGATCCATATCTACAGCTACATGGATACTTGGCAAGTCACATTGAAGTGCATGATGGAGGGTTCATTATGATATTTCTCTATAGTTTCATTCTCTAATAGCTCATGGGCAAAAAGACCACCTAAATATTTCTGTTTTCGATCTGATTACTCTTATTTTATTATGATGATCATGTATCCCTATATAGATGGGTGCTGACAATATATGTTGCATTTGGAAGACAAAGGTGGTAAAGAAATTTCACAAATAATCTCACTGTAACAAATAATGCTTTTCTTTTCCATGTCATTCTCTCTCCTAAAAGACAAAACTACAAAACCAGCTGTCCTCCTCCTGAGTTTTCTCTAAATTGCCTGTCAGTCCCACCTGGTATGGTTCCCACAATGTGCATCAATACTACAAAATAGGAGACACGAGTGTAGTGTAGGCAGTTTCTTAAGTATAACTGTTGCATTATGTAAGTGTTCTGCCAATGAAACATATTCTTTGGTTCACCTTCCTTACAATATTTTGTGTTTTCTTTCCAATTTAAGTTGTTTGTAATTGTTACTGCTAGGTATTTAGTAGAATTGATGGCCTGTAGGTTTGACTGATTTATTGTGTAACTTACACCTCTGATCTTGCTCTGAAATATTAGACTGCAATCTTTCAATCTAATCTGCTGCCATGACTAAATTGTCTGCCTATGTGAGAGTGCTTATTTTGTTTTCACCTATTGTAATCTCATCTTGCCGGTTCTATCGTTTTCAACATATGATCCGTAAATAGTACGAACAAGATTAGTGAGAGGTTACAGCAGTGGTTGTAGCTGTAGAGAATTTTTTTGGAGTACGTCATGACTTCTGGATAATAGGAAAACGAGAGTATATTGCATACAACTTAGGTTTTTTGGTTATATGAATGGCATATTTATACCTAGCGATTTTACTGTTGCATTTTTTCACATGAATGCACTCGAGCAGCAGGAACTGACCAAAGAAAGATGGCGTCTGCTTCTCTGGAGATACTAAAAGTGTGGAAGGAGAGAATAAATGGGTCTCCATGGAGCATAGAAGCACATTACTAAAAATAAACTTTATGTTAAGGGGGAAAAATGAGTGTCCATAGGCCAAGGTTTGCTACCAAAGTATTGTCGAATATTAAAAAAGTAAATCGGCAATCTAATATGATCTACATGTTGCATTGATGTATTCTGAAGATCCGAACGGGGCATTAACAGAAAAGGTAGCCACATTAAGATGATGTGTCAAGGGTAAAATGCTGTTGTTTAATGTTTATGGAATTCTTGCCGCATACTGGGTGCACCAGTTAGTAGTCTATAGATCCATGCGGTATCTTAAGTGTTTTTATTCCACAAGTAATTAATCAGTAATCGATCATAATTCTTGGTATTATGTTACGAGAATTTACTCGTAAATCAAGGGAATATCAGGTCATGCATATGGTTGAATTTTTTGTTTGTTATCTGTTTGATGGTCCACAGAGTAATTAATAACTTCTCTTAGCTGGGTGTATAATTAAGATTTATTCATAATGGAATTTAATAGTTACCCTGTACAATACAGTGTTAAGTTGATTTTATTAACACTTTTGGACATGGATAGATTTTTTGAAGTTGGGTGTTACTGTGGATTGGAGATATTGTCGGAAGCTGTGTGTTGTCCGAAGTATCGTGAGTGTGACGGAGTTCCACTCATATTTATTATTGAGAAGTTGGGTCTATACTGCTTATGTGCCATATTTGAAAAGAAGACATGGAAATACAGTAGAACCTCCTTTTTACACTTTTCAAGGGACTTCATTAAAATAGTGTAAAATGCAGGAAAGCGTAAAATGCAGGAAGTAGTGTTTTAAATGGTAAAATGTGCTTACTGGATCAGCCTCGCATTTTCGTAGTTTATTTGTGATATATGTACATAATAGGCATCTAAATACTCGCCAGGAAGTTTATTATACAATAAAGGTTATCCAAATTTTTAATATTTTAAGCACAGGGCAGAACTGATAATTTTTTGGGAAGTAGAAATTTGAGATGTAATTTCATTCATTATAATTGAGGACGCCACTGCTGGGCTATGTAAAACATCTTTAAAATTACTTGAACCAGTTCGATAGATATCGTTTGGACGCCGCTGCCAGGCTATGTAACACATCTTCCAAATTACTGCCTTTTACTGGCATTAATTATTTACTTAGTAAAACTCCTAAAGTTCCGTTCTTTCTGTATTTTTTGATGTTTCACTCGACAATATTAAAGAATTTATTCATGTTCTCGAGTGCAAACATATGCATAAGTATTTTTGTGATGTTTGCATAGGATTGGCATCTCACACTATTACCGCTTTTTTGAGTTTGTGGGTATTATGATACCAAACTTTGACAGATAACATTCTTTATGAATCAGAAATATGTATCACAAAAACAATGCAACTCTTTATTCTCACATCAACAAAGCAACTGGTTCCGATTGTTCGAGTACATGCCAGCCACTGTGGCAAAGAAGCTGGTGGAAAGAGGAACTACGTCGTCACAAATCGGCGCATCGTAAGTCAACTAGATACGTACTGCCAACAATGATACGTGAAATATACGTTTGATTAAATGCAAAGTGTCAAGAAACTTGACTGTGAATAATTTTTAAGTGCTATACTTTAAGGGGAAAGCCATGCTAGCATCAATTTATGTAGAATACGTCATTTTTTCTTCACAAACGGGCTTTCAAAAAGTGTAAAATGCAGGAAAAGTGTAAATATGATAATGCAAAAATGAGGGCGAATTAACACTGTGAACATAGGAAATTTGACGGGACCGACAAAAAATGGTGTAAATGGCAGGAAAATGTAAAAACCGGGAATGTAAAAACGAGGTTTTACTGTAGTATGATTCACCGGCTAAGGGCAGAAAGAGTAATTAAATGTAAAGTTACTTTCATGACAGATACAATTTTTTATTTTGAGGTGAAAATTTGAGGTGAAAACTGAACAAAATAACAATTTAATAATTATTCTTATTTGAAGTGATTATGGTGGTCCATTTGGGTAGTGGCTAAATCAAAACATTGCCTATTGACAACTACATTTATTTTTCTTTCCTAGGCTGTTCCTAAAGATCAACAGGTGGACACTTATGGATTGTGGGAAACCAGTCCTTTTGAATGATTCATTTTGCCCACACCTGAAAAACAGCCCTCGCCTTTATTTTGTAATTGTAATCATGAGAGGTGTCCAGAAAGTTGTCGGTGCACTGTAGCAGTCTTTTTTTTTTTTGTAAAAAGGTAGCATAATCATTGGGGATAAATATTTGCAAATTTAGAGTCTGGCCAGGATTTGTATCAAAACAAGATTAGACATTTTATTTTCAATAAATCTATCCCTGTGGTCAAATTTAAATTAAACTTGTGGTGTAACTTATTGTAGTAGTTGCAAATAGTTGATCTACAATTGCTCATGTTCCTGGGAGTATCATTAATGAGCATAATTGTAAGAGGAATATTTCTTGTCTGTATTAAAATCTTATTATTTATTACTGCGACCGAGCAGTATTACTGGCCGACTGCAGCAACAATAAAGTGTGTGAAATTACAGAATTGCGGAATTTTTCTACGTAATTGGTATATGTTACTCTTTGAAGATAATGACTAAATGAACTATGTCAGAGTGATTATCCATGTTTTTATTTGGACACACAGTGCGATGTGTTTTGTTGCTTTTCTGTGACCATTTAAAAACTGTATCATGACTTTATGGACTCAGTGTACATATACATGTATGGCAAGAGAATTTTCTTGAGGAACTCCATAATTGAGAGTTGTGTATGCTGATTGTACTGCTGTGATCATACTTTCTTTCTTATAACTTATTTTAATGCATCCTTTTCCATCTTAGCAATCAGAACTTCAGAATTTTAGAGCTATGAATGTTATACTGTGTGTTTCTAATTTGGTCAATAGTACTAGAAGATTACAGAATCAAAGGCATAAAACAAGTGTGTAAAAATTCCATTTGGACCAGAATTACTCTTTCAAACAACTGTCAAATATTGAAGTCACTGAGATGGTGCTATAATTGTTTAAGTGGTAGCTCCCTTTTGAAAACACTGGTTAGATATCTGTTTTTGTTTTTGTTTTTTTTTGTTTTGTTTTTTAAGTTCAGCAAAGATTATCTCATCAATTAATAATTTGTTTACTGTATTATTGATTTCATTATTCTTTAAATAATGTAGTGATATCATTCCAGGCCATTAATGGTTTTTATTTTGAGTTTTGAGATGACCTCATATTCTTTTATACTGTCCAGGAAAAGTGAATAACTCATTTTAACTGAGTTTATTTGTTGTGTTACTTTCTGCATGCCTTAGTAAAATATTCTATGAATGCCTCACTGTCTGTCTTTGGCTCACTCACTAATCTTTTCTTCTTGTGCTCTGTTACTGCAACCTGGATTATGCTCTTATATTGTCGTTTTACTAACAGTACTATATTTACCTATCTGTTTAGCATTATAGTGTGTGTTTAGTCTCTCTTCAAAGGATTTATATGATAGACATCCCCGCTTTGTACGGGTGTGATTTATATTGTATATCTATGAAATTCGATGTGAGTGTCTATAGGTTGCTGTGTTCTATGTAATATGATTAAAACGCAAAGCGTACCATGCTTATACAATCTTCATCACATTTAATTATTATTTACATACTAAAATCACAGTCTAACATATATGTAAAACTTTACATCTAGCACTTGGAATGACAACAGCAATCTAGCAAAGAAAGAGTAAATCCTAGTGGCACTATCAACATGAACAGTCAGCACTGCAGTTACAGAAGAATAGTATGATACAAACAGTTCACTCTTTTGCACTAGGGAGCAACTGTTGTTCTAAGAGCCAGACATAAACGTTTACTTATACTTAAATAAATATCTTGATTCAATTGTTAACAAACTTCACAGGGTCAGCTGGGCTAATCTGTCGATTTCCTGAAGATTTCTCCAAAATTGCTCCTGCTGTCTTGGAGACTATAGGGAACATGCATGCATGCATACATACACACATCCATTTTATTTAGATATAGATATTTTGCAATTTTGTGTTTCTTGCAAAACATCAGTTCTGAATATTAATATTTCCCATAATAAATGCATTTTAAACAAGGCAAATTGTTCAGAGGTTTTAAAATAACCCTTTCAATTTTATCACACATTTCAAATTTTCATTGCACAAGAGCTCACTATGTCTTGAATATTGCCCTAAAGAAAATGTTTGTCTTGTGAAATGTGTATTATTGTAATAAATGAAATGTAATTCAATTGAAGAGTTGGAGAAATAAAACTCTAAAAAGAATTTTAAAATTTCAGGTAGTATAAGAAAAGCAGAAAAACTTGTCTAGATATGTTTATAGTTGAGCTGAAATACAAAGATACCTGGTGCTTGCACCAATCAGCTTTGAGTGCTGGCTGAGCCCACAGACCATTGGAGTAAGTCCGACACAAACGTTGCTCTGTGCATGCGCGCGTCCGGCTACGTTGTGCACTTCTGCCTGTTCTGTTGACACAACACTGTCTGTTAGCTATACTCGCTGGCAGTGAATTAACTATTTGGCAACATGGTTCCCCGATAGGTGAAGCCATGGATCATCGTATTTCGGTCCGATTATAGGGATCAGAGGAAGTGTATCTGTTCCACTGGACTACATTTAAATCTCTTGATAAATTTAATTACTTGGCAGTTTTGACACACAAATATGTTACTTTTCCATTCAGTGATTTATTTTTGGATGATTCATGTGTTACTTTTTTGTTGCTTGAAAGACTTCATTAGTGTTCTGAGATATATAGTCACATTACCACCCTGAATAAAATACCATAAGCATGAAAGTGACAGCGAAGTTCAATGTTGTACCATCATTCGTGTTGTTTAATACATTGTTCTGCTGTTGATTGCTAGATAAATTTGATACCTGTAAATTTATTGTATGTATTTCCTATGAAGAATGTTTTTGTGATCCTGTACAGTTGCTTCTTACAACTGTGAGCTAAAGGGTGGCATTATGTAATGTTTCTTATTTCTCTTTTATTAAGGAATTATAATCTCTTTGAACATTAGTGCTCTATTTTTTCAGTGAAGAAGGACTATACATCTGGTGGAACTTATCTTCGTGCCTTTTGCAATGCTCTGGATGAAGTGCTGGAACCATATGAGAAGGAACTAAGTGAACTTGAAATATCAGCTCTCAAAGATCCTTACTTACCTCTAATGTTTGTGGTTAGCAGGGCTGAGAAGTACTCAGGATTATTCAGAGTTCTGAAAGATATGATTCATCAGGTAATTGTTTTGACCCTGTATAATTATTACTTCTAAGTATTCCTTTCCTCATTATTTGTGTGCATTTTACAGGTAGAAATCATGGTAACTGCAACAATCTCTATTGCAAAGATGTCCAAACTTTCCTTCATGATGACACCTTTCTAATAAATACAGTTTCCTGAGTCATCCCTTCACTGAAATTATTAATAGATATTCTAGTGCAACAAAACTTAAATAAAATAAATTTTTGTACATAAAGTTGAGCCTCTATGTACTGTTTAGTAACAGTCAACTTCACTGTAGTGTCCAGGTGGTGGTCTTCTTTGCCTGCCAGTATCTTCTGAGCCCAGTGCTAATTGCCCATTAATTCCCTTCAGACAAAGGTCCTCTCCCCATTTTGGAAGTTGACGCCATTTTAAAACCTTGGTTGTTGTTCACCAGTCTTTTAGATGTTATCCTGTTGGGTATTAATCTGTCTGAATTAATTAATCTGAGGTGAATATCTCAGATCATTTTTACATTACTGGAACCATCTTGGCTTTGTTTTCTTAAATTGAATGAAGCTCCATATTCGTTTCATCAGTTATCCTCAGGAGATGACCATAAAATTGTAGATCTCTCTCCTTAATTGATACGATTTTATTTCGTTGTAAAATTGCCCAACAACCTATCTGTTACCTAGAATTTTGCTTAATATCTTGTGCTCTCTTTTTATCCAGCCAGTCAGCTTGACCTTTACTACTCGTGTTCAAAGTTTCAGATGCATGTAACCCTTCAAGTTTTACAACTAAATTATAGTTATTGAACTTGGCTCAATACTTGAAGACTTTTTGTTCTATATAGTCTTTCTCCCTTGATATACCTGGTCTGTTTTTCTCATTGTTTCCTCTCCTAATCTATTCTGCTGGATGACTTCACTGAGATATCTGAAATTCTTGACACTATCAGTTTTTCTAAGATTAGGTACAATAATTGTATCCATTAAACACTATTCCACAGTACAAAACTTCTCAATACTATAATAAATTCAATATCTACAAGAGCTCCGTGCATGATATTAGCCTTTATGTGTGACTAATTCATAGAAATTTCTTCGTTGACTTTTCCCAAACTCCACATTTTTTTTATATTAGTCCTACTGAAAAATTCACTTTCTCACTAATATTTTTTAGAAAACTACATGGACTCTTTTACTTAGTAGAGGAATTGGCATTGGTCAGGAATGAATCACCCATACCTAAATTCAAATTATTTCTCTTGACTTTTGCTGATTCAAAACTATGGAGCCTAAATTTTTCTCATTGCGAACAAGCAATATTACTTCTTTACACACTGTTTGGAAAGCTCTGTTCTAGTATTAATAAAAGAGTCCAGCAGTAGCGTTATTATCCTTATTTGTATTACACTTAGATTTTTGGGTTGGAAAGGTAAGAAAAATCTTTATTTAAAAATGATAATACAAATTGCATCTGTTTTTGAACAGACACCAAAACCTTTATACCAGATGGCAACAGACTCCATCTCATTAATTCTTCATTTATTTATAGTTTGAATAACAAATGGCATGTTACAAGTCAAGTTAATGACACCAAGGCTGTCATGTTGTTTTACCATAATCCTGATAACCTACTTCAAAAATATTGGAAGTATGATAAACTATAACGTTTCTACAATTTGCCGTCTCCAAATTGCCAAGTGATTTAACAGTACTTCCATTACATTGAAGAACAACAAGTCAACCACCCTCTTCTATGTTGTGGAGTTACTTTGTTAAATATTGCAAAATTAACTAAACAACCACAAAATGTTATAGAGCCTTGAAATATGAGTGGACACCTACATTCATATCACAGTCCATATTTAAATTGTTAATTGCATGATCTACAGGCAAATGACCTCACCCAAATCTTCTCCTATAGCGAGGCATCTGTGTAAGTATTCAATAATGTTGCACATGCGGCTGTTTAGCAACTGACACTGCCTCTTTTGGTACTACAGTGCAGTACTTCTGAAATAATATATGTTATGAAAGATAGTTTTAGATATAATTGGAAGAAATTTGCTAATTTGACAATTAGTTTCCTAAAATCGTACATAATATGTGCTGTAATATACCGATATTACCATAATGCCTACAGTTAGTATGTAAACTATCACATATCATTATTGGTTTGATTTGAGTAAGAGAAACTGTTATTGTTAAGTCTAATATTAATGAAATGCCTGATATAAGTTCAATAAGTATAGCAAAGAATTTCTCTTCACGTAAGTCAGCATTATCAGCGATCATAGGAATTCTATCCAACCTTAAAGTTTACTCAAAATGTTGAAGGATCACAAGGGAAATAAAACTTCTTCATTGCCCGGAATTACTATAACAACTCACAAAGATAAAATGTTGCAACAGTTAGCACCAGTTGAGGTTCCACCTCCATTCAGTTTGGCTAACATAGGATAACTGCTAACTCAGCTAATGTTTTGACAAAAAACCGGTCACATCAGAGTTGTAAGTTGGTTTAAGTAATTCAGAAGTCTAGAGACAGATGACCTGAGCAGATTTCTCATCTACATTTATAAACATTTTAACATTTTTTGAAGTGTATAATTATTCCTTGTTGGTGGGATTTCAGAGGCCATAACTCAACAGCCAAGTGTTCTACCTATGGACAGTTATGCACCATTTTGTACGCTTATGGGTTGACAGAGATAAACCATGTGTTGTTGAATTCTGAAGAACTTTGCCATTCACAAGAGTTGACTTTGACATGCAGACATTTTGCACAGTAGGATAAAAGTAATAGCAATGAGTGGTCATGTGGCGAAACAAGAGCAAGGAGGAAAGTGATAATAGCAGGACAAGGCAAGGAAACAATGGGAGTGCTTACACTGGGGTGAACGTCAATCTGTTACTGCAGCATTTCTTGGCTGAAACATTTAACCTAAAATGAACGTCTTTCAGACAAGAAATATTGAGGAACTTTTATATCTACATACGTACATATATCGCAGTCCACCCAAAGGTTGTAGTGTAAAAAATTACACTACATTCCTACTGAACGATCCAAGATGACCAAATAATTTATTTTTGGGGATAATTTAATAATTGTAAGAATGTGTACTGCCCCAGATATTTTGTTTGTCCAGGTGGACGTCCGGGCAATTACACCATAAGTCCCAGTGATGTTGTAAAAGCTGTCAGGATCCAGAATAATTGTGAAGCCTAAGAAGAAATATGGTTGTGTTATATGTGATCCAAGAACTTAAGACAATGATTGTCGTTTGTTATTGATTATTGGACTACTATGAGCTATGAACTCGGAACTTATGTAATGTATAGAGCTTGAATGAGAATTTTTAAGACCATTTAATATTGATGAAATGTATGAGTTGGGTACAAATAAACCCTAATGTTTTGTTCAGAATAAATTCTTGTAGAGTTTTGATTAAGTCTCCTTCATTGTTATCCATTCGATACCTTCTGTGAAGATTGCCTGAGCAAATACGAGAAGAAACTGTTTTAGAGGAACAGTGTTACTGGGCCTCCGAGGGAAAAAAAAAAAAAAAAAAAAAAAAAAAAAAAAGATTGAACCAACCTACAAAACGATTATGTGGTGATCATTATAAAATTCTACACGGTCACACTACAAGGTGCATGGCAGAGGGTACTCAGTACTGCTACTGGTTAGTTGCTTTTCCTGTTCCATTCCCATATATAGATGAAGGAAAAAAGGCATCCTTGTATGCATCTATATGAGCCTTAATCTCTTGATCTTTGTGTTCTTTACACAAAAGTAGGTTGGTGGCAGTAGAATCATTCTGCAGTCCGCTGCAAATTCTGGCCCCCTAAATTTCTTCAATAGTGTTTCTTGAAAAGTACGTGACCTTCCCTCCAGCGACTCGAAGCATCAAATTCACAATGGAGGTAGAGAGATATGGTGCCTTGACGTACTTGTCAAGCGTAAAGCAAAGGGTTGCCTGAGCCATAGTGTTTCCTGGAAACCGACCCTACAAACCGATACAGCATGCCACCCATCGCAGAAACGATCTGTTCTAAGGACATTCGTGCACTAACGACAAGTAGTCTCAGACAAATAACATCTGCAGAAGGTACTGAGCCACTTACAGAAAGTGTTTCGGAGAAATGGCTACAGTAACCACCAAAACAAGCCTTCCATCCGAAGACATGCAAGCAGTAAACTATTGAGGAGGGGAAAAAGAAGCTTGCATATTTGCCGTTTTTGGTAACAGGAAAGATTATCTGACTCCTTAAGAGACATGAGATCATCTTGGTTGTCAGGTCTCCTACAAAATTATGACAGCTGATGAGACCTGTAATAGGTGATCTAGGCCTTAGAACTACAGGTGTGTACAAGATGCCATATGAGTGTGGACAGTTTTACATTGAGCAGGCAGTGTATAATATTGAACAGTGCTGTGTTGAACACAAAAGTTGTTTTCGGTTATGTTATCTCAAGAAATCGGAAATTGTGGAGCAGCTCTGGAAAACAAGCATTGCATTACATTTGCCGAGACATCAGTCATTACCAGAAGAAATACGTTTTAGGATTCCGTAATGACAGAGATGATTGAAATTAAAATATCTGAAAAATAAGTATGGCCACTTGCAGCTGACTGCAGCCTGGGACCCGGACAACGGACGCAGCAGGCACGCAACTGAAACATTGCCATATACAATGATTCGGCAGCAGCAGTGATGTCACAAGATGATGTGCAGCTGTATAAGGAAGGCAGTAGCAATGACTTGACAGTCACCACTTGATGAGTTGGTAGCCACTAAACTATGCAGTCATAATTTATTCCTATTTCTCACTGAAGTACTGTATAATGCCACATGCTTTTTATTTATTGAAAGGCGGCTTGCATTCAGTATTTCTTTTAATAAGAAAAATTTGTTACATCTTAATCAGAACTTTTACTTTTCACTATTTTAAGAAAATCCAATACTTTAACTAACACAGTCAGATTTGAAAGCGACGAAAGAAGTTGCTGCAGCAGCAAAATTCCGGCAATTCACTTTATGCTTTTTCTTGTCATGTGACAGTATAATAGCAGACAAAAGTTTTTCTGTTCTATTAGCATCGAAGTGGAGAGGACACAAAAATCATTTGATGATTTGCTGAACCAACACCTAAACAACTAACAGAAGGAAAGCAAACAACTACGAATACAAACAGCGAATGACTTTAGATACTAACAGTGAGAGTGCAGATCAGATGTGGCTTACATTAAAAGAAATAATAACAGCTATTGGAAAATTTATACAAAACAAATTTAACAAAAGAGGGGGTTGACCCAATGTGGTACACAAAACAGGTTAGATCACTCTTGCAAAAGCAAAGGAAAGAAAGCATGTCAAATTTCAACAGACACAGAATCCATCAGACTGGCAGTCTTTCACAGAACTTTGAAATGTAGTTCAAAATTGAATGTGATAAGCTTATAATAGTTGCCACAACGAAATGCTGTCATGTAATTTGGTAGAAAAGTATGTAAAGTACACTAGCAGCAAAACACAATCAATACCTTCACTACACAATAACAATGGTGGTGATATGGCAATTCTACTAAAGCAGAATTGCTAACATGCAGCATTCTGAAATGCCTGCACCAAAAAAGATGAAGCAAATACCAATTAGGTTCCTTTCAGAGTATACTGATACAGTTGCTCTATACCTAGCAATGATATACAACTGTGCACTCAGTGAAAGATCCATACCCAAAGAGTGGAAAGTTGAACAGATTGCTCCAATGTTTGAGAAAGGCGGTATGAGTAATCCGCAAAATTACAGGCCTCAGTTTGCAGCAGGATTTTAGAACACATAATTTCCTCAAACATTATAACTACCTTGAAGAGAAGGACCTATTGACTCAGAGTCAACATGGATTCAGACAGAATCATTCTTGTGAAACACAGCTAGCTCGTACATGAAGTGATGAGTGCTGTCGACATGGGATCTCAAATCTATTCCATATTTCTGGCATCTTATAATCAAATTTTGTGCCTGTGGAGTATCGTCACACTTGTGATTGGATGTGCGATTTCCTGTCAGAAAGGACACAGGATGTTGTAATTGACAGAAAGTCTTAAAGTAAAAGCAGAAGAGATATCTGGCATTTACCAGGGAAGTGTTATAGGGCATCCATTATTCCTGATCTTTATAAATGATGTAGGAGACAATCTGACTATTTTAGACTGTTTGCAGATTATGTTGTCATTTATTGGTTAATAAAGTTACCAGAAGATCAAAAGCAACTGCAAACTAAATTATATAAAATATCTGCTTGGTGCAAAAATTGGCAGTTAACCTTCATAATGATAAAGAATGAAGTCAGAAATGTGAGCACTAAAAGAAATCCATTAAGCTTCATTTATACATTAAATCAGTCAAATCTACATGCGGTAAATACAAATGAATACCTACGAATAATGATTATGAACAACTGAAATTGGAAGAACACTCAGAAAATATCGTAGGGAAGGGGAACCATAGGCTTTGTTTCGTTGGGAGAACCCATAGAAGATGCAACAGTTCTGCTAAAAAAACTCCCTGCACTACACTTGGGCGTCCTATTTTGAGGTATTGCTGCACATTGTGGGATACCCACCAAGTGGGACTGATGGGAGTATATAGAGTAAGTTTGTAAGAGGTCTGCTTGTTTAGTGTTATTGTGTTACATGAGAGAGTGGATCTCAGAAATGATGCACTATTTGGGATGGAAGTAATTAAAAGAAAGGCATTATTCATTGCAACAACATCTATTTGTAAAATTTCTTTCACCAACTTTCTGAATATAGACTTATTTTGTTAGCACCTACCTACATAGGGAGACATGATAATCAAAATGAGAGAAATCAGATTGAAAACGGCTAGATTAGGTGTCCCTTCTTTCCACATGCTATTAGAGAGTGGAACAGTGGAGAAATATCATAAAAGCTGTTGTACGAACCTTCTGCCATGCACTTAAATGTAATTTTTGAATAGTTATGTAGAATTAGATGTAG
The DNA here is from genome assembly GCA_026315105.1 of Locusta migratoria. Lineage (NCBI taxonomy): Eukaryota > Metazoa > Arthropoda > Insecta > Orthoptera > Acrididae > Locusta > Locusta migratoria. Next base: position 196,896,379 of record CM048747.1, on the reverse strand, counting down.
AATGCCATTTGCTACATGTTCTCAGGGTTAATGTTTGTTTCCTGTTGCATGCTTGCTTGTGTTCCCTTCACTGTAAACGTGGTTTGTCAGCTGCTAACTTAAGCCCAATCTTTTTTCGCACGTATTTTGTAAACATTCTTTCTTGGGAGACAGGATGAACTTTCAGATTCGACTAATGCCTTACTTACAAACGGAAAAATAAATAAATACAAAGTAAGATGTTTTTCAGTTATGAAGCAGGATAATAAAAAATATTTTACAAAGCATTGCAACAAGTTTTTTGTTTTAACGTTCGGGTACTATTATGTAACAATTATTGTCATAGAAATAGCGAAGAAGGAATTCGGGTTTGTTTTAAACTTCAAAGTGATTGTAAAAAAAGTTTTCACCACAAGTTCTGGAGATTTTATTTTCCCAACTATGGCTTTTAAAGAATAAAATATCTTTGAAAGCTGCCACTTTCCAGGCTGTTTTGGGTGATTCCATGCAGTCAATTTTAGTGGTCTTCTTTCTGGTACTTTCTAGGAGACCATTTCATAACCAGATTTTTACAAACAGTAACCTATTTTTGCACATGAATGTCTTTTACAGACTATTTGAGCAGACACACCTTACATTTGAAGCTTAGAAATGGAATTGGAGGTTACTTCAGCTTCAATAGCACGAGGAAAATAATGGGTTAAAGTTACCATTTTTTCATATTACCGCTGACAAATTAGTAATTTAGCTGTTTATAACATATACTTTATAAAATATTAACTGATTATGAATAAAGTTGTAGAAGACATGATTTTTGAATGACTTACCAACGATCTGGTGCTGTATAGTAGAAAGTTTGAGTAATAAACGAAACCGTAATTTTTCATTGTAATGAGTGAGCCAGATCATAGTCTCTCATGGCCAGCACATGAATTAACAAATCTGTTTGCACAGAAGACATTTCTGATATCTATGTGAAAACCATAGTAATAAATAGAGTTCTCATTTCTTTGTTTCCTCTGGAAACATACCTAAACTTGTTTCCTTTCTGGGCTCAAGGTAATACGCAGATCTCGAGCAGGTGTAGTTTGTGGTATATTTGGTGAAGTTAGATGTTACAGCTCTGTTTTGAGCCACTAATACATTTGCCTTGAAATTTTTGCTTGTGCACCTATGTAAGAGTTACCTGATCCGACCATGGCCTGATTCTGCATACAGATCGCCGCCAGATGGCATGCATTCTATGGTCTCGAGTTGGGATGACATGGCTGTGTCAGTATGGTACTTCCTATTGCAACATGCCTGATAGGGGCGGTGGTGACACGGCAGCCAGTGCCTGCATGTCTCACTCTGCAGATGCTGGCTGTTGGCTCATTTGACTGCTGGGTCCTCACACTGCAACTTCTCTCTAATAGTGCCTGCGCACTGTGACAGATGACAAATGAACAGCAGCCTCTGTATCCAATGGATGTTGCCTGTGTGGTGTTCCTCGATGCTGAACACCTTCCACATCGATTCTATTTTATGCAGCTTGACTGCTTCTCGCCGCCTACCACATACATGCTGCCTTTGGGCCCTTGCCCTCCCCCCCCCCCCCCCCTCACCTCTGGCCCCTCCTATGCTACATCACTGATCCCACTGCATGTATCATCACGAATGATATGACATGGAAGCATCCTGTGGAGTTCCAGGGCATTCAACTTTGCTGAATGCTTGTGTGTAGGAAATTATTACTGTGTTAAAAACTCACTATCATAAAAATATTTCTTGACAAAATAATGTTTAAATTCTTTTGTGATCAGTCAACATTTTTTAAATTTTGATCTTTGACAACTAGAAGAAAAAAGCTAAGAAAAATTCTCATTTATAAGGGATCTGGATTATGACAAACAATGTCAGGTTATGGGAACATCAGGGAATCAGGTGATGAGTACTTGCAATCGAAATCCAATTACTTTTATGTGACTTTACTCATAAGACAGTAGTCCATACATACATATTCTGCAGGGCCATAGTCAGAATTGTTTTTTTTTTTTTGGGCAGGGGAGGGGGGGTCAGACAATAAAAACTTAAAATTATAATGTGTATTCTAAATTTCACAGCATTACAATATAATTTTAGGGGTAGGGAGAGGGGATTGATCCCCTTCATCCCCCCTTGTCTCTGGCCATGATACACTCTAGTGGTCGACATCCTGATGGCGTACTGATCCTAGTGTAGCATCATTAAACAGGCGTTTCCCCTGAGGCTCTTGCCATAACTGGATCAACGGAACCTATGGTGCTTGATCCTGCAAATATTATGCATACCTGCACACTCTCCCGATTTAGGTGGGAGTCTCCTGATTTTTCACTGTTTCTCCCGCCTTCTGAATTTGCCACTATTTCTCATGATTTTTAGCTCTTATCCCGAAACCTAAGATTCATTTCAAAAACTGGCAAATTTTTTGTGTCAATTTATCAGTTTAATCAATATTTGATGTAAATTAATAGAAATTAGAGGACCCGCACATGATCTGTATCTGTGTACTGTTTTGATGTTGTACTCTCTTTGAACATGAACTTTTGTCATTGAGTTCTTTTTTTTTTTTTTTTTTTTTTTTTTTTTTTTTTTTTTTTTTTTTTTTACAGTTGGTGGAAACCATTAGAGTAGATAGTTAGGAATGTTAGTTTCATAGCGAAATTTCAGAAGGGCAACTTTCAATCAAATGGCTATTTTTCGTGATTGAGGGATCTCAATTCGGCAGTGTGTGTTCCTATGTGTCAAAAAATATCAGTTTTTTTTTTTTTTTTTTTTTTTTTTTTTTTTTTTTTTTTTTTTTTTAACGATTTCCATTCATTATAAAATTTTGGAAAGGTCCGTTATTTGTTCAAATTCAAATGTTTGTAAATCTGTCAGACTTAACTGCATGGTCATCAGTCCATAGCTTAGAAACTACTTAAAGTAAACTAACCTAAGGACAACACACATCCATGCCCGAGGGGGGGATATCACACAGAGGAAAAACTGATGTATCAAAGCACATGCAAACAAAGAAGTACATAAGAGATGTGCATGAATAAAATACAAAAATGTAATTTGCTGATAAAAGTGAAACTGATCGTGTAATACATGGCTAGTACTTATTGACATCTTTTCTTTTAGAGCACAATTTACCGTTCGATAAAATGTTCACAGATAGCAGAATAGCTCAAAAATACAGACATGCACTTTTTTTTTTTTTTGTTTTTATCCACAAATCATATTATCTAGACTGGCTACACATAAGTAGTATGTAATCAACATCTGGGCTGATGCAAAGTTCTTAGGGTGTTTCTTTTTTTCTTTTTTTTCTCTTTTTAAGCCATTATATAGTGTTGCGAGATCACAGGAAAAGGCTAAAATCATTTAAGGTTTGTACTAAATTGCGGTAGTACATATCTCCTGAATATTTGAAGGATCTCCCAATTGTTTAAACTGGATCTCCTGATTTTTATGTTATGAAGGTTGGCAGGTATGAAGATGTAGTTGGCAGCAGGTGTTCCCTCAGAATAACCTGCTTTTAATTCATCATGGCCATGCAGCTCGGAGAACATATAATTCTGCTGTGGAACTGCGATGGATTTTTTCACCCTCTGGCTGAGTTGCAGCTAATTACTGTGCCGCTTCCCTGTGCTTTGTGTAGCCATCCAGGAAACCTGGGTTCCTGCTCAGCGGACCCCTGCCCTCCAAGGCCATGGGGCTACTTTAAAAACCAACTGTTGTATGACAGGGTATCTGGTGGTGTCTGTCTCTATGTCCTCGTAACAGTCCCCAGTGCCTCTCAACACGGCTCTTGAGGCGGTAGCAGTTAAAATCTGGGCTGGACGGAAATACACTATCTGTAGCATTTACCTCCCACTGGATATGAGGTTGTGTCTCTCGCTGACCTTACTGCTCTCATCGCTCAACTACCCCCCACAATTTCTTCTTTTTGGTGATTTCAATGTGCACCACCCAATGTGGGGTGGAACACAGACCACAGGCTATGGTAGGGACGTTGAGACCCTTCTGGCACAGCAAGACCTCTGCCTTTTGAATACTGGTGTCCCCACGCATAGTGCGAGGCACATATTCAGCAATAGACCTGTCTACTTGTACCCCAAGTCTTCACCCGTATCTTAATTGGAGGGTTCATTGTGACCTTTATGGCAACGATGATTTCCCCCTCGTCTTGTTGCCCCTGCAGTTCCATCCTGCAGATCACCTGCCCCGATGGTCTCTCCTTAGGGCAGATTGGCAGGGTTACACCTTGGTTGCTACATTTCCCATACCACTGCCTGCCGATGTGGATATGGGGGTCCAACAAGTCACTGCTGCCATAGTTTCCACCGCTGAAGCAACGGTTCCGACCACCAATGGCTCCCCTTGGCGCAAGTATGTGCCTTGGTGGGCGCCATAGATAGCAGAGGTCACCCAAGAGTGTCAGTGTGCACTTCAGCGCCACCGGCACCACCCTTCCATGGAGAACCCGGTAGCCTTCAAGTGGATTTGTGCCTGAGCTCGGCAATTGATCAAGCAGATCAAGCAGGACTTCTGGGAGAGGTATGTAGCTACCATTGTCTCCTGTGCCTCCCCTTCATGGGTATGGTCCTAGGTATGGCTAATTTTAGGGTACCGCCCTCTAGCAGGAATACCCAGTCTTCAAATCCAGGGCACTACATGCACAGACCCAGCCACTATCACTAAGTACATGATGGAACATTATGCCCATACCTCTGCAACCGCAGGCTACAGTGTGGACTTCCACGCCCTCAGAGAGCGAGTCGAACGATGACAATTATCATTTTGCACCCGCTGCCGGGAATCCTACAATACCCCATTCAGTGAGTAGTAGTTCCAGACTACCCTTACTGCTTGCCCTGATACCTCTCCAGGACCCGATAGGATCCATAGCCAATTCATTCGACACCTTTCGGCAGTGTTTAAACAGCAGCTTCTCGTCTTGTTTAACCACATATGGGCAGAAGGAGTTTTTCCTGTCACAATGGCGGGAAAGCACTGTCACCCTGGTATTGAAACCTGGGGCAGAGCCGCTGGTAGCTGATAATTACTAACCTGATCAGCCTCACCAATGTTCTCTGCAAGCTCTTGGAACATATGGTGAGCTGAAGGCTCATGTGGATCCTAGAGGATAGGGGACTCTTGGCCTCACAACAGAGTGGTTTCCATCAGGGCCACTCAACTATTGATAATCTTGTCACTAGAGCCTGCAATCCGTACATTTTCTAGGAGGCAACACCTTGTTGCGGTCTTTATTAACCTCTAGAAGGTGTACGACACCACCTGGTGCCATCCTATTCTTGCTACATTATATGACTGGGGCATATGGGGTGTACTTCCCATTTTTGTCCAAAATTTCCTTTCCCACTGCTCTTTTCGGGTTAGGACAGGCCCCTTTCTTAGCTCAGATCTTATTCAAGAGAACAGTGACCCACAGGGCTTTGTCATCAGTGTGCCACTATATTTGGTGGCAATAAACGGTGTTGTAGCTGCAGTAGGCTCATAGGTGTCCTGCTCCCTATTTGCCGATGAGTTTTGGCTTTATTACAGCTCCACAAGCATCAGTGTTGCTGAAAGGCGTCTGTAGGGAACAATTACAAAGGCACATTCATGGGCCTCAGAACAGAATTGTTCACTTTTAGCAAACTTGAGGCAATTTTTTAATCTACCATGCATGCTACCCTTTGTTTTAGGTGACGGCACCTCTATGGATAACTGTGTTTTAAGTCTTATTCATACATCTGGTTTTTATAATTCAATCTAGTGGTGGGTGCTACAGCCTGACCTCCCGGTCCGCACCTGTCAAACATTTTTGAGTCCTTTTACGACTTTTGTGTCGAATGCCAAGTGGTTTTTAGTGCATGCAGCATGGCTGGCTCATCCTTCATTATCTTCGTGATCAGCTAGCCGTGGTACACTACTGTCCAGTTTTAGCTCAGTTCCTGACTTGGTTTTTTTTTACCTATTGCGTGTCTTCCTTTGTGTTGTCGGCGATTTGTTTGTCAGTCTGTCACTTCTGTGAGTTTTTCTTTCAGTGTTCTATTTTCAAGCTTCTGATCATGGACTCCTAGCTAGGAAGAAGGATCTGATGACCTAGCTGTTGTTGGTTTTAAGGGGACTACACAACAACAACATCAAACAGGGACTGGTGACAATACCTTATCCAGCTGACTAGATCCACTTTTATTTTATGTGGGCGGCTTTATTTGTGGCTAGTGACCTGTGCTTGTAGATACAGAAGTCTCCTCCATGATGCACCATAAAGAATCTTTTGTAGACAGTGATCTTCCTTTTCTTTTGAATGTGAATTGTGCAAAATTTCAACTAAGTCTGAATATAACTGTTGATTTGTGTGAATTACAGGCAGAGGCACTATTCTTATATTTATCAGTGAGTATTTATAACTGTATATTTTGCAAATTCTTGTTCCCAACACTCGCCCACAGCCATGGATCACAACTAAACTTCTTCGCTGACAACATGAGACTGAGGGCTATCTACCACCACAACCACAACCATGAGTGGCTGACAGTGGATGGTCACAAAGAAAAGTCAGTCAGTACATACACACTCATATCTTACATATAAGATTATACTTCTTTACATAGCAGCTCTTACTTCTTACTTACTTCGACCAAGTCCTTGTTAAAATATATTCCCATTGAAATGAAAACATTTTCACTTATGTCTAACAAGATTGTTGTGAAGGAAAGATCTAGAAGGAAATACCTTTTTATAAGCTTTAAAGGTTTATTTGATTTGTGTTTAAACTGTAACCCAGCTATGGTATCATGACATTTTGGGTCCTGTGTCATATGACTGTTGTATTACTGGAATTGCTCTTTTACGTCACATAGTTTACATTTTTAAATAAGTTTAAAATTACCTCTAGCTACTAATATACTTGCTAGTGGCTCAAAAGAAACACGAGGTAGATGTGAAATGATTGTGACAGATAACTTTAAAAATAAAGACTAGTGATAAAAATGAAAAAAAAAAGAACCATTATCCTTAAGCAAAACACAATGAAATCAAGGACGTTGAACAGTTCTCTGAAAGAAGAATCAAGGTTAACATTTGACTTGGCTGTTGGCTTGATATTTATTGTGAAAGATAAACAAATTTTTCACTTCTTTGTATGTACACTCGCATACAATCTGTAAGTGATGTATGTGCACTTCACACACATTTACCACACTCTTAATGCTGTCTCCAGTGTAGACACTGGCTTGAAGGATTACTTATGTTCACACACTGACTCATTTGTTTTCCTGCCTTATTAGTGACAAACAGCCAGTAGTGGCACATCCTATTTGTTCACTGATTCAGTAAACCCACAGAAAAAAGCTCGTTGTGAAAAAAGTAAATAAATAAATAAAACTAAAACGTCTTTTTGAACTATCATTCTTCATTTCATTCTTCTATCAGATCATTTGATATGCACATTCAAAGTATTTTTATCGCATGAGAAACGTTTTATGACGCTGCTTAATATAGGCGGCAGTGGCCGCATCACTGCAATTCTCATGCACGGTTGAGGTTCAAATTCTCTTCTGAATCCCCTGGAGGTAGCATATGGGCACTCCCGGGGTAGGGAAGGGTGAGGGGAAATGAAGCTGTTAACATTGGCATTGGAGCTGGTAGACACACCAGATCCTGGCTACCTGAGCTGTGGTGATTACACACGAATGGTCCTAAAGCAAGACAATGGAGGCACTGTGCACCTCGCCTTGAGCATGTGAAAATCCTCCATTGAGGAAGATTAATCACAAACTTGTCATATTTGGTAAAATATTTGATAACTTCAAATTAAAGATGCATTAACTGTAAAAACCTTCAGAAGATCCAATAATGAATAACAATTAAGTCACTACTCTCCACCTAACATTAATAGCTGTGTGGTTAGCATCACATTGCGTTGTCAAAGGATGTGGGTTCGAGACTGCAAGCAAATTTCTTTAAATACAATTTTCTTTGTAACAGATAAGGCAATAACAATGACTTTTATATTGTTACTTGCCACGTATCTCCAGATGTTTTAGCAAATGTGTGGCGATTTTGAAGGTAAATGACATTTATACTCTTTGTTGTAAGAAATATTTAACTGTTTGAAAAGAGATGGAGGAGACCAGCCATCGCGTTTGCGTGAGGTCAGAAGGGAGTGCTGCTTAAAGTGTCACGTGACCCAAAGGTAGCTTGTCTCTTCATCGTAATAGATTCATTTTGCTACAGTCACTTAACAGTGAGTTACTTACTGTTTTTTATTGTTCACTTGCATATTCATATTTTCTTGGAGTGTATTATAAAAGAAAAATGAACAAAGTTCAGTATCTTTTAGAAATACATTACTCAGCTTTTAAGCTTGGAACAAAAGTCTGAAATAAAGAAGCTTGGTGGGACAACACCTCAGTTCAAGTTGAAGCAAGTGCGAACAAGCCGAGGCAAGACATTCTGCAGATCTTTTAATGACAATATGTCTAAAGGGGGAGGGCAAAGTGGAGTGCTTCTCCTGGTATTGCCACTCGCAGAGGTGCACCAAAGTGGCTCTTTGCGTGCTGAGTGGGTTGGGGACGACGGTGCCACTATCAAGATCTGGCACTCAAAGAAGTGAACCCCAAGTCATCTGAAGCCCTAGCCGCCACTGCAAACAGCAGAGCTACTTCTCCGCACTCACCGGCTGGTCTTTGTGTGGTACATACTGCAGGTGTCTCAGCTGCTTTTGGAAGAAGGGATCTTAGAGTTTAACATCCCGTCAGCGCTCAGATTTTTGGGGTGAGGATGGGGGAAGGAAATCGGCTGTGACCTTTGAAAGGAATCATCCTGGCATTTGCCTGGATTTATTTAGGGAAATCACGGAAAATCTAAATCTGGATGTCCGGAGGTGGATTTGAACCACTGTCCTTCCGAATATGAATCCATTGTGTTACCACTGCACCATCTCACTCGGTAGCTGCTTTTGGGCTGTCTTGGGATTGGTCATCCAGTTCAAGGGCAGGTTCAGTGGCTGGCATGCTCAAATAGGGGTTTGCACAGTTCACATGCACTATGATTGAGTGAAATGACAATTGGTGTCAGTAATAGTTACGTTGATAAGTCATCAGTATTGCTCGAGATATAACAATCTATTGTTTTGGACAGGACATTTATGATATCAATATACTATTTACCCAGAAGGTGCACTTGTTTCTGAGTGTTCTTGTGGGACTGCTTTGGTTTTACTTATTGTTTTAACACTTGTTCTTGTAGGATTTCAGGTACAGTGAAATTGTTTCCTTTGTCACTGCTCTCTTGCAGTATCGTTTATGAAATATGTTCAGACTTTTACACATAATCTGCATTTGTCTGTGGTTTCCAAGGCAGTGAACTACTTTGAACTGTTACTCTCTTAAATGTAAAGTATGTACTGTTCATGCGATTTTTGGCCAATTATGTTTTCCGCTACTTATCACATATTTAGTGATGATGATCCTGAATTTTTGAAATAGTTAATTAAGTAGATAATAGGTCATTAAACATACACTCTGCTTGTTCATTTTGGTGTTGTGTGTACAGAATTAAATAAAATGCTTGAAAAGCATTGTCTTAACAACTCTTTTTATTTACCATTTGAAGGGTCAGCTTGTATATATCACAGCATATCTGCTCAAATTCGCTCTCTTAGTGTAATTGGAACATCCGTTTTGATGTATAATGTATATAACATTACAGTGTATATCAAACACAATGTGTTAGGGTTGGCGAAGAGGGGGAGGGCACTGCAGTAGTGGTGAGGGAGGGGGGGAGGGGCGGGGCAGGAAGAAGAGTGAGCACTACTGTTATTACCTCAAATGTGTTGTAGTATTTTACCTTTTAATAGCAAGTCTATGGTGTACTTGTGAAATGGGAGCCTAAATGGAGTTAATTTTGTACAAGATAAATGTGCGATGTATGAGTGTTTGCCAATCAGAACTCTTCTCTGATTGTGTCTCTATGCATTCTTTTTATAGTTTAACACTAACTTATATATTAGGAGTTACAGGTTAATGTAATTTACTGCCTCGATGGTGTAGTGTGGTAATGTTGGCAACTAAGTGTTTGTGTTGTTAAGATAATTAATTTACGGATAAGTATCTGTCAACAAAAGAGCAGGAACAGCAGTCAACACCAAAAACTATTCCATGCCATCCTATTTGAATGGAGTTCTAGGGTGCGTTGAAAGATTTTTGCTAATATCAGTATATTTGTGATATACCTTAACTTATGTTAGTGTTGTACATCAATGAATGTCTTAGTCTCAATATTATCTATGTGCACAGTGTTAATGCTAAAAGTTTGTTTCTGTTGTCAGTATCTTACACATTCCTGGAGGATTTCGTAAGAAATCCTTCTTGATTGAAGTAATCATGAAATCCAGATTGCTTGATGCTGACTACAATGCTTGCTCTCAACACTCATATGCTCTTTTGAATAATGTTATTGTGTTGGCCAGAATGGAACCATTTATTAGATTTTCTTAATGTGGTATTTAACATACTGTCAGTTATGACCTATGCAGGAGGGGTCTCTTAAGGCTTTGAAATAATGGTGTTTGTGTAAGTTTGTAAAAACTAAGAGAACTCCATTAATTTGTGGTTTGGTATTCCCTCATCCTCTCATTGATGACTGCATTGCCTCAAGTGAATGTAGAATGAAAGATCCCCAAATAACCTCATGAACATACACCACATCCATTTACTGTGCAGAGGCTTCATAGTACCTTTTGCTCTTGATGGGTCCATGCACTGGGCACAGTGAAATAAAATGTGGCACATTCTTAAGTTAACTTGTAGAGTGTATAGTACTCATATGCAGAGTGTCTGTAAAGTCATTGCACAGTTTTAATTGGTTACAGAAAAGAATCGAAACAAGATAGAAATATGAAACCTTCACCAAATGAAAGAAAAGCCCTCAAAGTTTTCATATCTGTTCACTGCATTTAGACGTGGTTTCCATTTATCACTTTACATACATGTAAATGATATTCTAGTTGAAGGACTTTGGGTGTAATGGAGTGAATAACATCTCTGAGTCTCTCCTTTAAATAGTTATTATTGTTGATATAACACTGTACACATGTTTTGCTTCACATATACCAACAAGAAAAAGTCTAGGGGTGCCAAGTCTGGGGGTCATGGTGGATATGGCTAAAATCAGTCCCTTCCTAACCATTACTGGGGAAATATTGTTTTCAGAAACTCCCAATCATTTCTGGTGTAGTGTGAAGGAGTGCTGTATTGTTGGGAGACAGCATCTTCACCTCCATTTTGAATTTGTAGCACTGCATATACATTTGAAACATGCTTAGGAAGTTGTTTGACCTCACACGTTGCTTTGCAAAGAAATAGGTGCCTATATTATCACCCATGAGGGCTCAGCAAACATTCATAAGTGAGTTACATTGATACTTGATGTAGGTGAGAGGATTTTCAGCAGCCCATATTATGTTGTTACAGTGATGAACATGCCCCCACATCTCAAATGTGGTCTCATTACTAAACACTCTTCTCTTTAGAAATTGTTCATCTATGTCAATCTTGTGAAGTGTCTGTGGAGCAAATTCATGTCATTTGGGCCTATTAGATGGGTGGACATCATTTAACAACTGCAGTCTGTAACCCAAAGATATTTTTTTAAGGTGAGATGATAGGCCCTCTACTGACAGTGTTAAATTAAGCAAATTCATGCCCCCCTTTTCCCAGAAACTACTGAACAGATTGGTCTAAAATTTTCACTGAAAATTAAATGATCTTTATGGAACTCACTGAACTGAAATCGTTGTGGTATTGTAATTTGTAATATACATATTAATTGCCATGCATTGAAATTTTTTGCAAAAAAAGTAATAAATATTTTTATTACAGCAGAATTACTGCTGCAAACAACATTACTGTGATTGCACGGTTGTAATGCAGTGTGTTCTTTTAAATTACAATGTGTAAAATTTTCTCTTCTCTGATAGTTTCTGAGAAAATGGGGATAATGTTTCAGAATTTATAGTTTTGAGAAAATAAGATGAAGTTTTACAACATGTTTATTCTTGGGAAAACTTACAGATCTGTCTCCAAGAAGTGCTTCGTAGCAGTCTGCACCATAATCAGGGTTTTAATTATCTTTGGGTTCATTTGCGTGTTTCCTTTTCCTGCTTCTTGATTCTTTAGACATTAGTGAAGCAGCAAAAACTGATTTGGGAATACGCAACTTGTCAAGTTCTCGTAGAATAGTTACAGTATTCTGTCCGGATGATTTGCCTAACTGTTCTAAAACTTTTAGTCTGGCAATGTTTCCATTGTTCCACGTTATCACAGCATCTGACACTCCTATTGTAAAGTTCTGTAACCAACACACACATTTTTAGCGATGCGGATCCACACAATGTTGTTGAAGGCCTGATTCACGTTTTGAGTTTTTCCATGCAAGCACTTCCTCAGTAGATAAGGGTGGGCAAGGTCTCTGTGGATTGGTTTGATTTGATTCATAATTGATTCAGGGATAGAGTGCTTGTATATGAATGTGTTGAGGTTACCAGCTGCCTGTGCCTTCCTAAAGTTGCACCACCTATCAGGGGGTGGCAGATATTGAAAATGTGTTGGCTTCTCCTTAGTGGATATAAGGTGGAAGAAAGTGACCCACACTGCTTTCTTCATTGCTTCCAGATCTCCAGAATTTGTCTGCAACTCACTTATAATCTTATTTGTCAACCTATACTTCATAGACTTGCCATCAGAATACTTTGTTCCACCAAGTTTGTTCATGAGTGTACAAAGGCGAGTGCCCATCCTCTTTTTAACATGACCCACACATTCTAATTTTATTACTGGAACATCATAAGTTTTAACTTGGCAGACAGCATTGAATGCTTTGCTATCTCCCATCTCCTAGGTATTCAGTATACCATACACCTCCGTCAGACTCAGATCTATGGAAGACTGCTACAGCGGCGGAACCTTCCATTCCCCACACTAGAGCCTTCATAGTTTTTCACACAGTTAAGTTTGTGAACAGCCATTCTGTGTCGATTTAGGCCTGTTACTGAGCATCCGTTGCAATACTTAGTTTCTATCTGAAAGTCAACAACTTTACCTGTTTCAACAATTGTTGCTCTAGTAGAAGAGCCATTCTTTGAAGTGTGCCCCCTCTTCTGCCAAATTTTATCAAAAGCAACAGGAATGTCATTTCCATTATCAATAATTTTTGCTGCTTCTTTAGCTGCAGATTTCATGGAATATTCTGCTATTGTAGTGGTACAATCCAATATGTAGTGTACCTGTGACAGTTTTGTAGGGTTTTTTGTCCACCTCATTACTGCACATAGCACTTTACCACTGCTAAGACCCTTCCCTATACATCAAGGACCATACATTAACCTCACATTAGTGTCATATAAATCATTGTAAGAACAATGTTGTGATGTGTAAAATAGTTCTTCACTCCAGCAGACACTGCACACTATTTTCAATTTACATATTAAACCTGCTCTGGCACTTGGATCTTCACACAAACTGACTTGACCACGTCATAACTTGAAGGACACTACTTCACTTACAACACACTGTTAATAATCCTAGATCTACAATAATATTTGTACTTACAAAACTTTCATCTACTTCCGTATATTTATCAACATTTATCTGCTTTCTCTGTGCACTTGGTGGAGTTTCAGATACCAGAGGCATGCTGCTGTTGAACTGATTTTGACTTTCATTTTCTACAGTTTTCTTGAACAAAACTTTTGGTTTAATCATTACAGAAACACAGATTACTAAAACTTTCAAGAAACTTCGTATTCCAAACAATAGCAACCAACGAGACACGTTTTTCAAAGAGAACTTACGCTTACGAACCTGCCTGCAGATATTTGACTATCAAAATGCGCTCTAGCAGATTAACCAACATATGAACTGTAGGCTACATTTCTGTATAAAACACAAAAAATGCAACTCTAACTGTAAAAGTGCTGCAGGTATAATCCTTTTTACAAAAAAGGGGCATAAACTATTATAGTGACAGATGAATTAAAATTTGAAAAAAAATGCATTTCTAACTGGTGGACAGGAATAAAAAAAATACATATAAATGTTGACAAAAAATATAGTGTATGGTGTACACAGTTTGTCCCATGCCTGTGTTCTTAATGGAATAAACAATTTGGAGAAGGATGGTGTCATTGAAAGACAGCACTCAGCCAGGACATGCTCCTCCTCTCGTTACCCATTGTTGTTCAGGTGTATATTCGTGTTTGACATCAGTCAAGGAACTGATCACATAATTACGAGAGAGCCTCTGAAATTCTGGCAAGTTCCCCAAAGCTTGATGGGGGATAAGAAGTTCAACAGAAGATACACACCCTAGCAGCACCTGGAATGAAAATGCAGTGAAGAATATTGCTTCCTGTATTGCACAAGGGAAAATCAGAAAGTAACACAAAGTAATTTTATTACAAAAATGTTCAATTGGGGGAAAAATCATAAATGAACTTTTATCTTTTATCTGATTTTATAGTCAAGAAATTTCTCAACACATTTCTCCTGTAAAGATACCAGTTTCACTCCGCCCTGTTTGCAGAAGTCTGTTTGGAGTATAACCATCTGTAACTGCTGATTTCACTTTCACATCTGATGTTTGTCATAAAGAGCATGACACGAATTTACCAAAGTTTTAGTGTAGGCTGCAGCATTGAAAGTGGTCCTACATTCAGCGAAGTCCTTCAGTTACACAGCAAGCATACCCCAGAACACTGTGACAAGAAATTTTGTAGCAGATTAAATCACTCAGATATTTTTTTAAAATTATTTTTTATTTTTTTATTTATTTCATTGCAGAACCAGAATGTTTCAAGTCCACAAAGGCTTGTTTGACTTGGGCATCTAATTGTAGGCACAAAACTCATCACCAATGATGATTACTTTCTGAAGACAAGCTTCTCATCATTTGTTGGCCGTTCACGTAGACTGTCTGATTCTCTAGGCACCCAGCGACAATATAACTTCATGGAATTTCAGCTTGGCGTGAATAATGTTGTGCAACACCATATCAAATGTAGAATTGCTGCAATAAGTTTTGCAGTTGCACATGCTGGTCATGCAAAATTTTTCTTCAACGGCTCCAACATTCTGTGGGGTTGCATCTGTTACCTGCCGTGCAAAATGTGCTGATTCATTAAGGTTCATACTGTCCTCTTAGAAGAATATCCACTACCTGGAAGCATTGCTAGGGTCCATACAGTCATCCCATAAACACTGAATGAAATTCAGGAAGACATGCCATGCATGTCCCTCTGAATTTATGTTGGTGCATGCCCTCCAACCCACAAATATCGAACTACACTTTGCTGTTCTTCACAAGATTATGACAGTAGTATGGTGTGCAGGAGTGACCATTGAAGATTAAGAAAGAAACCAGTGATCAGTCATGAAAAAATCAGATAGCCACATCAGTGCTGGAGCATAGGTTAGCAAATAAAATCAAAAGTTATACCCAGATGCACATGCAACTGTACACTACAAGTTTTTACAAAATTTAATTTAAAAATTTAGCTTTATCACAATGAAGCACTATTTTATCACTGTAATTCAATGATACAGCCTATGATCCCTGTCCTTTTTATATTATTATAAACAATTAATCTGCAGTGAGGAAGAAAATTAAGTTTGACAGATGAAAGAAATTTGTACCTGGGAGCTTACAACTTTGAGCCTGTACGGTGACGAATTACACTGATGATAATATTGTCAATATTTACTCGCAATAGCGAATTTCTTTTAGCGTCACTGTATAAGGTATGGATGTTCTACCAAATGGTTCGAGTCCCGGCCTGGCACAAATTTTCATGTCACCATTTGGTAGAACATCCATACCTTATACAGAGACGATAAAAGAAATTCTGTCGTGTATCCCTAGAGTAATGATATAATTGAAGGGCACTGATTTCATTGTTTTGTGAAAATGTGTCAGAAATCATGATTATTGTTTTTGCAGATAAAAGAACAGAACATTTATGGGTGCAGTTTACTGGGTTTTGTTCACCAATACTTATTAACTGGAGTGAATGATGTGAAATCTGCAATGAAATGGTAAGTGGATTCATTCACACATTTTTTTTCTTTTTTTTTTTTTTTCTCTTGGATGACTCGTAGTGTTATTGGTTTATTGAAACTCATAGTTCGATGAAATATAAATGGCTAATAAGTACTTTTTCCTGTTTTTGTAAGACAAGTTTTAAATACATAAAAATATTGTATAAACATCCATGATTTCATGATTGATTTAGTTGTTTCTGAGGGTGTTGTTGTTTATTGCTTGATAAGCTATGTTTCTTGTTTCTGGGTGAACTGTTCCTTAGCACTTGATAAGGTGTGCTTTTATATATGTCCTCATCACTTTTTCTGAGGGTAAATACTGTTCTACACTTTAAGGCTGTGAGGGATGGAACAATTTGTCAATGAAAACTTAATAACTAATGAATGTCTTACAACTTATTATAGAATGGTAGTAACAGAATTCTGCATTGCTGTTTCACTGGGAATTAGAAAGAAATGACTTTCTATATATCTTCATACGAGCCTTGATTTTTATTATCTTTGCAATCCTTAAGCTGTTTCTCTTCAGTTCTGTACTGTTTTTTTGTAAAGGATGTTGCCTTTCCTCTAGGGATTACCATTTGTACAATTGAAGCATCTCTGAGACACTTTCATGTTCATTGAACCTACTTGTTACAAATCTAGCTACCTGCCTCTGAATTGTTTCAGCCTCTTAGTCCTCCTTTCGACTGACCTGTTAGCGAGTAGCAGTGCTCAAAAATGAATCACAGTTGTATTCTGTATGCAATCGCTGTTACAGGTGAACCACACTTCACTTAAATTCTCCCAACAAATTAAAGTCATGACTACTCTTTTGATTGTGATATGGGTTCCTATAGTCATGTACTAGTTCATGAACCACAGGCAACATATGAATGGCCAAGTAAGTGGTCCCGACAGTTGGATATCATGTACTTTGGAATAAGATTTGGCATCTAGATTATGTTCTGAGTCTTGGCCTCTTTTGTGATCAGATGACAAAGACTACCAAATCCATCAGTTAGTAGGGGTAAAACCCGATGGGACACTGGAGAAATAACGGTAGCAACTTGCTTCCCTGTTAAACAGATATAATGCTGCTAACAATCCAAGAAAAATGCCTCAGACCTTTGGAGGTGGTGGAGTCCTACCTCTAATTGACAGACCATGGACTCCTCAGATATGACATGGCAAACAATATGGAATGAAACGGAGCACTAGTAATATCAGTGGGATCTACATGGGAAGAAAGTAGAGCTGTCAGAGGCTGCATGTAAAATGATGTTAGGTGGTTTAGCTGTACGGACTTTAGGATAAGGGGAGAGAAAGAGGACTAAGTGGAAGAATACAAGGTTTACCTATCAGGAGTCAAAGCAGAAGAGCACAGAGAGGTGTATGACTTTACATCAGGAAAGTAATTGAACCCAGCATAATTGCAGTAAGATACGTAAATCAACGACTGATGTGGATAGTTTTAGAAATCTCCAGCAAGAAAATTAGCGTTGTGTCAGTAGATTCACCCTGTGAATGGACGTATCAAGATGGGATGGATAGATTTTACAAGACATTCTGAGATGTAGTTGTTACAATAAAGGGCAAGGACAACATTTAGCTCATGGTTGACTTCAGACCAGGGTATGAAATGGAACAGAAGGTTATGAAAAGTTATGGGTTAGTTTTCAGAGGATATGGAGTCCAACAGGAATGGAAAACAGTTCTTGGATTTCTGTGCCACTATGGGCTTAGTTATCACAAACTCATTTTTAAGCACAAGAACATTCACCAGTATACTTGGGAAGGTAGGAGACCCAGATCTGTTATTGACTATATAACAACAAATCAGAAATTTAGAAAGGCAGTTAACAACACACTTTCTTAAGAGGGTTTTTTGATGATAATGTGCATTGAATTTGGTTTTGTGAGGCCAATAGTGCAGAACGTCAGGTCCATATTGTGATGTTTATTGTTAAAATCTGTGTAAAATATCAATGATGGTGAACGATTTAATGCCAGCATGAATGTAATACTTAATCATTGGAAGATTCTGTATCATCTGTGATCATTAATACTTTTTATTCTACAAACAAATGTCTATTGTCATCTATCTCTCTTCCTATGTTTCTATATCAGAAATGGTTGGTAGTATTCTGGCTAGCTTTGTAAATTTGTAATAATATTCCATTCATATATTCCTTAAAATCAGAATCTCACTCTTGGTGTTAGTTATTCATGCCTCCCTTGTCACATTGATATAATCATTGTGAATTTCATGTCTTTATTTTTCAACTTAAAAGTATATGGACGTGTATCATTCAGACCTGTGCAAACCAGCGTCATTGCACGCAAACTATACACCATGTTTTGCTCTGTGTCATTAATTGCCTTCGGACAAGGATCCGATGCCGATTGAAAAATTGAACCTGCTCTAATTTTATTTAAAACAGACTTGCACACACATGGTCTTGAACAATGCTTGGACATAGATCTGCAGCCGGCATCTTGCGAGCTTTTCCAGTACAGGTAGATGAATTATAATTCATACTCCCGTTTGTTCATGATGCTGCTCTATTCTAGTAAATTGCAGAATCATAAAAAAATATGCCTTTGAATCACTGAGGTTATGCCAGTGGAAAACATATCTTAAAAGAATAAACCCTAATAAAATCAAATATTACAATATGTAGAAGGATAAGAATGGAGAAGCTTCAGGACAAAGAAATTGGGCACAAAAACATAACAATAGTCTCAGAAATGTACCAGTTAGTTAAATGTAATCAGTCAGTCATTAAGTCAGTTACAGTCACTGGAAGAGGAATGAACAAGGTACAGGGACACCCTACTAGATGTGGCTAGGAATGTCTTGAAACAGTAGTGTGTAAAGGCAGGACAAGCAGACAGCTTGGTGGAATGACACAGTCAAGGCAGCCTGTAAAAAGAAAAACAAGGTATTTGAAAAATACCTTGATAAGATAATTCCAGAATCAAAGAAGAAATCCTGGAAAGTCTTGGTAATAAGCTAAATTAGATGAAATTAAATTAATACTTGTTCTATAGATCATGAATATGACATTTCGTAATGATGTGGAACATGTCAGGTTAATGAATGGTGTCTGTATGTTAAATTACACAAAATATTACATGAGACACACACACACACACACACACACACACACACACACACACACACACACACACATGTATAATTTATACATATTTTTATTTTTTATTTGTTCATTGCAGCCTGTTACATAGCCCATATTCCACTCCTCCTTCATCCATATATTATACCTCCCTCACAACATCCCTACAACTACCCCATCCAGTTTTATGTACATTCCCTATGTAAACATGCTTTCTCTCTAGCCAAATTACGCTCCCACATTATTTTTATGCAGGCTTGTCTGACATTTGGAATTACTCCCAAGGGCCTCACACTAAAAGTTCCCATCTCTGGCTGTAACCCATCCTTTCATCCCGCCCTATACCAATTCCAAACTGAACAATCCATAGCCCTCACCCGCCTAATCCTTAACCTACACATCAACTCCGCCAATGAACACACCTGTCAACTCCTATCCCTAATCAAAATCCTCAACCTTTCCTCTCCCACATCCACACCTACTGTTCAGAACATCCTCCTTCAGGCGAACTGCAAATTAGAACAACATGCCACCCACCACCTCAAAAAACTATCCAATCTCCTGGTCACCCACCTCCGGAAAGGCAATACTCTCTCCCTCAACAACCTCTCCAAACCTCAACCTCCTCTTATTGCACACAAACCCAGTCTCTCCCATCTACTCAATCTCACTCTCCAAACTCCTCTCCCCCCTAAACCTCAAAACTCCAATCCACACAATCCGGAACCACAACATCCCAATTCAGTAGTCAACCTCTCCTCCAAACCTCTCTCCCAATCTGAAACCTCTGTCCTATCCAAAGGCCTCACCTTTAGTCCTACTCCCAAATTCAACCACACAGCTCTCGTCAAAGATCTACTTTCGTATACTCGTAGTCTTTGCTGGAGATACCACTTTGCCACTAAGAAAAATAGTCCTACTCCCAATGACCCAGCTCCCCAAGACATCATTCAAATTGAGCCCTGCCTAGAACAGTTGCGTCCTCCGTCACAGCGAGACCCACCTGCTCTTCCTCAAAATCACCCTCTTCAAACCTTCCAGGAATTCCTTACTTCCAACCTTGCCTCTCAGTCTTTCCTGAAAAACCTTAATCCTACTCCCAACATTACCACAGCTGAATCCCGAGCTATTCGTGATCTGAAGGCTGACCATTCCACCGTCATTCTCCCAGCCAACAAGGGATCCACGACCGTGGTACTTGATCGGCGGGAGTATGTGGCTGATGGACTGCGTCAGCTTTCAGATAGTACCAAATATAAAGTCTTTCATGGCAATCCCATCCCTGATGTCCAGGCAGAGCTTCAAGGAATCCTCAAAACCTTAAGCCCCCTCCAAAACCTTTCACCTAACTCCATTAACCCCATGACCCCACCGACACCCCACACCCCCACCTTCTACCTACTTCCCAAGATTCACAAACCCAATCATCCCGGCCGCCCTATTGTAGCCGGTTACCAAGCCCCTACAGAACGAATCTCTGCCTACATAGACCAAGACCTTCAACCCATCATGTGCAGTCTCCCATCCTTCATCAAAGACACCAACCACTTCCTCGGTCACCTGAAATCCTTCCCCAGCCTGTTACCTCCAGAAACCATCCTTGTAACCATTGATGCCACTTACTTCTACACAAATATCCCACATGCCCAGGGCCTTGCTGCAATGGGGTATTTCCTTTCATGCTGATCACCCACTTCCCTACCTAAAACCTCTTTCCTTAATACCGTAGCCAGCTTCATCCTAACCCACAACTTCTTCCCTTTTGAGGGCCAGACATACCAACAACTAAAGGGAAAAGCCATGGGAACCAGGATGGCCCCCTCGTACGCAAACTTATTCATGGGACACGTAGAGGAAGCCTTCCTGGATACCCAAGCCTGTCAACCCAAAGTTTGGTACCGATTCATTGATGACATCTTCATGATCTGGACTCACAGTGAAGAAGAACTCCAGAATTTCCTCTTCAACCTCAACTCCTTTGGGCCCATCAAATTCACCTGGTCCTATTCCAAATCCCATGCCACATTCCTCAATGTCGACCTCCATCTGTCCAATGGCCAATTTCACACATCCATCTACATTAAACCTACCAAGAAACAACAGTACCTCCATTATGGCAGCTGCCATCCATTCCACATAAAACATTCCCTTCCTTACAGCTGAGGTCTTCGTGGCAAACGAGTCTGCTCCAGTCCTGAATCCCTGAACCAATACACCAATAACCTGATAACAGCTTTCACACCCCGCAGCTATCCTCCTGATCTGGTAGAGAAGCAAATTGCCAGAGCCACTTCCTCATCCCCCCAAATTCACAACCTTCAACAGAAGAATCCCAGAAGTGCCCCTCTTGTCACCGGATACTTTCCGGGACTGGAGCGGACTCTGAATGTGGCTCTCCAGCAAGGATACGACTTCCTTAAATCCTGCCCTGAAATGAGATGCGTTCTTCATGACATCCTTCCTACACCACCGAGAGTGTTTTTCCGCCGCCCACCTAACCTCCGCAACCTCCTAGTCCATCCCTATGAAATCCCCAAACCACCTTCCCTACCTTCTGGCTCCTACCCTTGTAACCAGCCCCGTTGTAAAACATGCCCTATGCACCCTTCCACCACCACTTACTCCAGTCCCGTAACCCGGAGGGTGTACACGATCAAGGGCAGAGCCACTTGTGACAGCACCCACGTGATTTACCAACTGACATGCCTGCACTGTGAAGCGTTCTATATGGGAATGACCAGCAACAAACTGTACATTCGCATGAATGGACACAGGCAGTCAGTGTTTGTTGGTAATGAGGATCACCCTGTGGCTAAACACGTCTTGGGGCATGGCCAGCACATCTTGGCACAGTGTTACGCCATCCGGGTTATCTGGATACTTCCCACCGACACCAATCCTTCAGAACTCCGGAGATGGGAACTAGCCCTTCAGCATATTCTATCTTCCCATTGCCCACCTGGTCTCAACCTCCGCTAAATTCGAATTCTCACCCACCATCTTAACATCTTTGCCTCAGTTCTCTGGACAGAGCCCCTGCCTCAAGTGGTATCTCTGTCTAACATCTTAACTTCTTTGCTTTCTACAGTATGTCTGCCTAGGTGTGTTTGCGTCTGTGTAAATGTGTGGGTGTGTGTATTTGTTTACCCTCCTTTTTTCCCCCCAAGGTAAGTCTTTCCTGTCCCGGGATTGGAATGATTTCTTACCCACTCCTTTGTACCCTCATCATTTCCTTTTCCCTCTCCTGCCCTTCTGTCTGAAGAAGCAGCTAGGCTGCGAGAGCTAGTGTGTGTGTGTGTGTGTGTGTGTGTGTGTGTGTGTGTGTGTGTTCTATTTATTTGTGCTGCCGTCACACCTGTGCTCCTTTGCCTGGTGATTTATCTTCATCTAATTTTTATATATAATTTTTCCTGCTAGGAATTTTTCATCTATAATATTCGTATCATATATATAATTTGTTAATTTACCAATTTATATCTAAAAAAATCACCCAATGAGTATAAGTTATCATTCAGAAATTCTTTTATTTTTAAATGCTAATTGGCTATCTGTCAGGCTTCTGATGCTGCTTGGTAGGTTACCAAAGACTTTTGTGGTAGCTTAATTTATCCCTTTCTGTGCCAAAGTGAGATTTCACCCTGCATAGTGAAGATCATCCTTTCTCCTGGTGGTATGGCTGTGCACACTGCTGTTACTTTTGAACTGGGTTGGATTATTAACAACAAATTTCATAAGGGTATATATATGCTGTGAAGTTACTGTGAGGATACGTAATTCCTTAAATAAATGTCTGCAGAAAGATCATGGGTGGGCTCCAGCAATTATTCTGGTTACACACTTTCGTGCGATTAATACTTTTTTACTCAATGATGAATTACTCGAGTATATGCGGTATTCTGGGGTAAGCTGCATATATTTTTTTCCGAATTTATGAACGAAAAATTGGGGTGCACGTATTACTCGAATTTAGGTTGGTATTACTCCATCTGCAACAACAAAACACAATAGGTGGGTATTAATCCACTTTAAAAAACAGATCCCTATCGGCCAGTATTGTAAGATAATCTTTTCGATAAAATCTTTGACAAAGAAATATTATCAAATATTCATAATATTTCTTCATCGTGGTGTTAAGAAGGGTATTATGGTCGTCATATTTGACTTTTTATTGTGCACTGCCTTAGTAGGTAAAATATGAGAATTTTATGGGGTTGGTGTGAGATTCGCATGCTCTGGATGACAACCCTGCTCGGCTCTCGCTCTCTCTCAATCAGTGCGGTGTCAGTTGTTTTGATATTTACATGTTGTTTTGAAATTTAATAGACATGACATCCCAGTGGCTGATCTCACGTGCTTGTACAAAGCCAACGGGTGGTATCCTCATCTACACAAATCGGCGGTTTTCATTTATTTTTTATTTTTATTTATTTCTTTCTGTTTTTCTTTTTCTTTCTTTCCCCTCCTCAAAATTTGGAGGTGCATGGATTACTTGGGGGTGTGGATTACTTAAGTATACACGGTATGATGCCATACAAAAGCAGTGAATGAAAATAGGCATACTAAGCTAATTTACTGTGATTCTTATTGCCAAAATTTGCAATAACCCTAACAGTATATGTAGCTGAACTCAAACATTTCAGCAGACTTTCTATGTGTTGCTTCCAGTTTAATCTCCCATCAAAGCATACACCTAAAATTTTTGAAAATTCTACCTTAGTTACAGAGTTCTGTTCAAAGTCTATATTTATTACTGGTGTTGTACTATTTACTGTATGGAACTGTGTATACTGTGTTTTATTAAATTTAATGAGAGTCCGTTTACAGAGAACCACTTAATAATTTTGTGAAAAACATTATTTATGATTACATCACTTAGTTCTTGTTGTTTAATATGTGATTACTATACTTGTATCAGCAAAAAGAACTAACTTTGCATCTTCATCAATGTAGAATGGCAAGTGATTTATGTAGATCAAGAACAGTAAAGGATCTATGCCAATGTAGGACATTTATAGCATCACTTATCAATGTGGAATGTCCTACATTGGCCATACCACCAGAACATTGGACATCAGGTGCAAGGAACATCAAAGGCACACCCAATTAAGGGAAGTGACGAAATCAGCCATTGCTGAACACTGCCTGGAGCTGGATCATGTCATGAACTACAATGACACCAAGATTCTGGCAGAGACCCCCAGATTCTGGGACAGTGTTATAAAGGAGTCCATAGAGATAAAAGTGGCTGACAATCTCATGAACCGAGACACCAGCTATCAGCTAAGTAGGGCCTGGGACCCTGGTCTGGAACTATTAAAGAAGCAACGAGGACAATATCAGTATATCACAGACAAAAGTGCTGGAGGCGTGGACATGCAGAACGATCCCCAAGCAGAGCACCAGGAGGATGGGACTGAAGATACGACGATGAGGAGCGGACACAATGGGTGCGGACCACAGAGGGAGCACTCAGGGCCACTACTTGCATCAGCGCCCCAGAAAAGTTCAGCGAGTGGGCGCAGACAACAGTGGGAGCACCTGCAACCGCCAGTGGAGGGGACCAGGTCCACTCGGAAAGCAGTCTCAGGTCGCACCTGATGAAGCTTACGAGTTACATAGCTGAAATATTGCACAGAGTAGACACTGGCAGCCAGCAGAACACCCGACTACCCATCATGTCACTAGAATGCCGGGAAAGCCAGAAGAGTTACATTAGAAAACTCTTCCTGTGCTGTTGGTTGCCCTGTTTCTCTTTCAATAATATTCCAAATTGTCTTAATTTATTATCAGAGTTACTGATTTCAGACATGATACACATGCTTCTGGGCTTTATAACTTTTCTTAGTATTGCACAATATTTTTTTATAATACTGTTAGTACACACTGGGTCAGTACTTGCTCTTGCTGTTAGAAACAGTTCCCTTTTATGGTTCCAAGGTATTATCATACCTTTAGTTAGCCACGGTTTTTTACATGTTTTCTTAGAATTATGTTTAACTATTTTCTTGGGAGAACAATTTTCAAAAACTCGTCAAAATGTGTAATGAAATAAGTTGTATTTGGGTCATTCCCTGCCAAGTGGTCTAGAGGCTCCAACATGACCCTCATGGATTTTGATGAAATTTTGTACGAACATTCACAAATGTTCTCAATGAACACTGGTAAAGTTTCAGTTTCAGAAATTCAATACTTCCAGGGATACAGTCACTTTTTTAAGACCATAGCACAGTACCCAATAGTGCGTCCTTGAATTTTCTGCAACTTTGAGATGATATATCTCTGGGAGTATTTGCATGAAAGAAACAAAACTTGGCCATCTTATACAACTTTTAGAGCTCTTTAAAGTAAAATATTAAGAACAGAATTTCTGAGCAATTTTCATATAGATAATTTGGGGCAAAGGTGGGCGAAAAAACTGCTGGTTAAAAAAAGTGCGAACTTTAGTTTTTTATATCTCCGGAAGTAATTGTGGGATGTACATGAAACTTTGCACAACATAACTCACCAACACAAGGTCTTAGAATATAAAGTTTCATTCTCCTATTACTTCCCATTATTTCACAAATCTAGGGTAAAGTTGCCGATTTTTCAAAAAGTGCTAAAAATGGGTATTTTCAGTCAAATTTTTCAAAAGTGTTTTCTCCAAACTCCTTTAAACTATGCTCATTAGAAAGAGCATATTCTGTACTATCTAGAAAAATGGATTTGGTTTTGCAATGCAAGCATTTAAGGCCCTAAAAAGTAGCATAATCATAGAGGCGCACTGGAAGTTTGAATCCATTTTTCTGGCACTCGAATTATACCTAAAATCTTTTATTATGTCTAATAAATGTTTGTTAATGCCTGGGATAAGTGAAATAGGACTGATGAATAGGACTTGGCTTAATTCCGAATAGAAAAAGAATAAAAATAGAAATAATGTTATTTCTTAATTGTCACGCCCTCCCCCCCCCCCCCAACTCTCTCTCTCTCTCTCTCTCTCTCTCTCTCTCTCTCTCTCTCTCTCTCTCTCTCTCTCTCTCCTCTCTCTCACACATAATTATAATTTAGATTGAATGTAAATTGTAAAATTTATTTGCACAATCATTATCTAATTATTAGTAGCATTTTTAATGAACACCACCAGATTACTGAAGGAAAATAAGTATATAAATGAGTTGTTGTGGTTTAACCACTGCTAGTTTTATTTCACCTGAGAAAACCAGCATCTCCATGACCATAGGAGCCACGCTCGAGCATCAACAGCTATGGGTGGGTTTCTTTACACAGGTTTCCAAGCCTGATGGTAAAATTATTTAAGTGCCCTGGGTAAAATTAGAAGCCGCTCTCAGGTTCATTAGATCGTTTACTCTAACCTATTTCAATTTTTGATATGATACATAATTTTCTGATGAATATCAACAGGAATGGTGTCTTGCAGGCCAGACGAATTTACTGACGGAGCTGGAATAACTGCAATAATGTGGTGTCATGGAACCCACCACTTGTCACTTATTGGTGGTCAATAAAATGAATCTTCTGGACCATGAGGGTGCATAAAGTTTATTAATGCATCCCTTTGCTCAGTGGAAGTCTCACAGATATTCCCAACCCACCAAAAATTTTCTTGGGTGCATGCAACATATGGTCCTGGTTGGAGAGCAGACATATATGCCTTCTTCAGTTATCTGACCCACTGTAGCTAGAAAAGATGATCAATCATTTGAAACTCTGCTGACGTGAATTGTTGTTTCATCAATAGATAAAAAGTGACAATTTTCTCTAGTGCCTGCTACAGTTTGTCCAAGTTTAAACCTCTCTTCTTGTGACATTTTCCCCCCCAATTTCATCTTTACTGACGAAAACAAATTTAATTCTACTAATGTTTTCAGAGCAGAAATGAAACAGATCTAGGGGAGTAAGATTGAGTACTGGAGCCATCACTGAAATTATGAATGTGAGATATCTGTGCAAACTGTGCTTTTATATATTTGATGAGCTCCTTGATAAAAACGTTAACAGTACCAGTGTCATGCCGCAAACAAGAACTGATAATGCAGAAACTTAGATTCCACTTTCTCATTTTGATGAAAGGAGATAACAAATGGATGAATTGTTGCTTTCCAGTGGAAGCCTTGCACAGCATGCTGAATAATAAAAGAATAATTTTCCAAAAAATCCGTTAGGACAATGAGCTCTTTGTTTTCCAGATGACATTTAAGGCCTTTAAGATTCAGTTATACCAGGTCCATCAGTAAATTTGTCTGTCTGAAAATATGCCATTCCTCTTGGAATTCATCAGAAAATTAATGTAGCATATCAAAAATTAAAATAGGTTAGAGGAAACTAAGCAACCTATGAGTTGCTTCTAATTTTACCCAGGGCACTACAATAATTTTATTATCAGGCTTGGGAACATGTGTAAAGAAATGCTCATCACGCTTGGGATATCCTGTGGTAAAGGAACCCACCCGTTGCTGTTGTTGCCCTTATGGCGATGGGGATGCTGGTTTTCTAAGGTGAAATGAAACTAGTAGTGGTTAAACCATAGCAACTCATTTATACACTTCTTTTCCATCAGTAAGCTAGTGTTGTTCATTAAACAGGCTACTAATAATTAGATAATGATTATGGAAATAAATGTTATGAATTAAATTCAGTTTGTGTGTGTGTGTGTGTGTGTGTGTGTGTGAGAGAGAGAGAGAGAGAGAGAGAGAGAGAGAGAGAGAGAGATTTGGGGAAGGGGGGGGACAATTAAGAAAGAACATTGTTTCTATTTCTATTCTTTTTCTATTCGGACTTAAGCTATGTCCTATTCATCAAGACTCCATATTTCACTTATCCTAGGCATTAACAAACATTTATTAGACATGATAAGATTTCAGGTATAATTTGAGTGCCAGAAAAATTGGTTCAAACTTCCAGTGCGCCTCTATGGTGATGCTACTTTTTAGGGCCTTATATGCTTGCATTGCAAAACCAAATCCACGTTTCTAGACAGTTTAGAATACACTCTTTCTAATGAGCATAGTTTAAAGGAGTTTGAAGAAAACACTTTTTTGAAAAATTTGACTAAAAATATCCATTTTTAGCACTTTTTGAAAAATCGTCAACTTTACCCTAGATTTGTGAAATAATGGGAAGCAATAGGAGAATGAAACTTTATATTCTAAGACCTTGTGTTGGTGAGTTATGGTGTGCAAACTTTCATGTATATCCCCCAATTACTTTCGGAGATATAAAAAACTAAAGTTCACATTTTTTTTAACCAGCAATTTTTTCGTCCAACTTTGCCCCAAATTATCTATATGAAAATGGCTCAGAAATCCTGTTCTTAATATTTTACTTTAAAGGGCTCTAAAAGTTGTATAAGATGGCCAAGTTTTGTTTCTTTCATGCAAATACTCCCAGAGATAATCATCTCAAAGTTGCTGAAAATTCAAGGACACACTATTGGAAGCTGTGCTATGGTCTTAAACAAGTGACTGTATCCTTGGAAGTATTGAATTTCTGAAACTGAAATTGTACCAGTGTTCATTGAGAACATGTGTGATTGATCATACAAAATTTCATCAAAATCCATGAGGGTCATGTGGGAACTTTTCTCTATATGAGACCACTTGGCACAGAATATCCCATTTCAGGTTTGCATCAGGTTCCTTATACACCTCATCCCAATCTAGCTGCTGTAGGCTTTTCCTAAAGTTTCCAATGTTTATATTGTTAATTAAATGCTCTACTTTGAAAGTCTGATTTGATTTACTGCATGGAGCCATGTCATGAAAAGTAACTAGCTGAGCACCATGGTCTGAAAGGCCATTCTCAACAGGATAAGCATTTACGTTCTTAAACTTATTAAGATGTATAAACAAGTTATCTATCAATGTACTGCTGTTCTTTGTTATCAGGGTAGGAAAATCAATACTTGAGCTTAAATTGGAAGATCTGAGTAATATTACTAGGTCACCAACTCATCCTGTTACACTCTTTCAGTGAATCAACATTGAAATCCCTACAAATGATAATTTGCTCCCTCCTGTCTGACAGCATACCAATGCATCCAAGTTTTCCAGAAAAAGCTGAAAATTTCCTGAGAGGGACCTATACAATGTTACAATTATGTAAGTGCCATCATTTAGTTAAAGTTCAGTGGCACATGCTTCTATACTTTGTGTAGAGCAAAACTTTTTTTGTTTCTAAATTTTTCACATTTTGGAAACTTTTGACATATATAGCAGCTCCTCCTCTCACCATATTCTCTCTACTTATATGTGCAGCTAATTTGTACCCATTGATATTTACCTTTTCTGTATCAGTGACAATGTGATGCTCAGACAAGCATAGTACATCTGTTACATTATTAGTTTATATCTTCTAAACAAACCCAAAGCTCATCAACTTCATTCTTTAATCCCCCAATATTTTGATGAAATATACAAACCTTGTTTTTCATTTTACTTTTGTGAATATCTTTGGGTCAAGCCACAGGGAAACCATTCTGGAGTGTAATTGGCAGTCTTCAAAATGGAGGGGAGAAGGAATTAACAAGTGTTTTGGCAGGAAAACTGCTAGTGAATCCTTTGGATGCCTTGGGCAGATGGGAATATTTTGAAGAGTTGCTCAGTGTAGATGATATGTTCAACAATGTGTCAGATTTTGAGGTACAACGGGATGGGAATGGCGATGGAAACATAATCATATTGAGGAAGTAGAGAGAATGCTCAATAGATTGCAATGCAGTAAAGCAGCTCAGGTAGATGAAGTCAAGTCAGAACTCGTCTAATACAGTGAAATGTCAGGTTTCAAGTGGTTACACAGGATAATTGAAATGGTAAGGGAGTTGGGCCAGGTTCTGTCTGACTGGGCAAAAGCAGCAATCTCACCAATTTTTGAAATAATTGTAACGACTACATAGGTAGCTCTTTAATCAGCATTGTGGTCAAAATCTTTTCACATATTGTTGAAAGAAGAGTGCAAGTATTAGTTGATGACAAGTTGGATTAAAATCAGTGTTAGCTTACAGCAGATAATGGAGAAGTGCTAAGAGTGGAACAAAGAATTGTATCAATGTTCTATAGATCTAGAAAAGGCTTATGACTGTGTTCATATGATGAAGCTGTTGACATATCTACAAGATTCTGGCATAGGAGGCAAACTTCTGCAGACAATTAAAGGTCTTTATGTAAACAAGAAGAGATGTATAGGACAACAACTGGAAAAGGGAGTTAACATTCACAAACAAATGAAATTGGCCTGCTGTTAAGCAGTTTTGGGTCAAGCCAGAATCTTGTGGTGCGCTCAACATCTTTCTCCCACAAACAGAGGCACCTGGGTTTCTCCAGATGGTAGCGCCATCAATCAGATAGATCATCTGCTGATAGATGAATGGTACAAGAAGTGTCATGGATGTGAGATTGTACAGAGCAGCAGGTGCGGACACAGACCACGTCCTAATCATAGCCAAATTAGTTACAGCTGTGCTACAAAATGAAGAAAAACAACATGGTCCAGAGGCAGTTCGATATTGTGAAGCTAAAGGATCCAGATATGTATAACATTGAAGTGCGTAACAAGTTTGAAGTATTGACGTCAGACGACACTGAAGAATTAACTGTTAACAAGCGATGGGAAGGAATAAGGAGCTCTGTAACTGAAGCTGCTCAAGATATTCTAGGAGAGAAAAAGCTAACTACTAAGAAGAAATGGTTCAATGAGACATGTGAACAAGCTGTTAAGGCCAGGAAGAAAGCAAGGGCAGTGCACATGCTGAATAGACAATGTGCGGAAAAACAGGAAGCGTTCAGGATTGTAAGAAGAGAAACAAATAAGATTCTGAGAACAGAAAAAAGTAAGTTTATGAACAACATGATTGATGAAATCAAAAAGGCAAAGACAATATCAGACAGCAGGAAAATGTTTCAGACTTAGAAACATGTGAGGAATGGTCACAGAAACGAAACTTTAGTTATTAATGATAAGGATAGAAATATACTAACAGACAAGGAAAATGTACTGATTAGGTGGAGAGAATATTTTGAAGAGTTATTAAATGCTAAAGATCCAGGGAACGTTTTTCCACATGATAGTAATACAGAAGGTCAAGGAGAAGCTGCAAACATTTCTCAACAAGATGTAGAAAGAGCAGTGAGGAAACTAAAGAATAAGAAGCCACCAGGAGAAGATAGGATAACAGCAGAGATGTTGAAGGCAGGGGAAGCAACAATTCAGAAAGAGCTATACAATCTCATAAAAGAAATATGGGAAAAAGAGGAAATCCCAGAAGACTGGAAATCAACTGTAATCATCCCACTGCATAAAATAACAGTAATAGGAACTGTAACAACTACAGAGATATTTCTCTCCTACGTGTACCAAGCTCTATCTTTAATAATACTTGAAAAACTTAAGCCATTTGCAAAAGATATTGTAGGAGAGTACCAGGCAGGCTTCCAGGACGACGATCTACCATCAATCAAATTTCCACCATGAGGCAAATCCGGGGATAGTACTGGGAATTCAACCATCGGTTTCTGGTCACTTTCGTGGACTTCTCAGAGGCTTATGACAGTATCCATAGATTAAGTATGTACAACATCCTGAGAGAGCTTGGCATACCAATGAAGCTAATAAATATGGTCAAAGTGTGTACAGCACAGACAAAAGCCAAAGTCAAATACTAAGGGGAGCTGTCCAAGGAATTGTATATCAGAACGGGTGTGCAACAAGGTTGTGGTATTTCACCACTGCTATTTAATCTGGTCCTAGAGAAAGTAATCTGAGAAATGAAAAGAGAAAATAAAGCGGTGAGCTAAATGGTAGGACAGATTTACTTGCTTATTCAGATGACATAGCATTTTTAGTAGAATCAGAGGCACAGATGGCAGAAACTGTAGCGGATGCGGTGTAGTGGAAATATTGTCCTGTGAATATCTGTTTTATATTAAGCCGGGTCCACACGCTACGATCTTTCTGCGCACACCTCGCAAATCGTTGCGTGTGGACAGCACATTTGCGCAGATATGAAATGTTCACAAACCTGGAAGTTGGAGTTGGAGGTTTGAGCAAAATTGCTCAAATCTGTGGGTTCAAATCACATCTGTGCAGAGAAGTTGGAACGTGTGGACAGGAGATCACTGAAAACCTGTCTCAGTGTATACTTTTTTCGTGTGCTTACTATGTTAACAGTGGATGAAAATGGCTGAGAACTGAAAATTCCGACTGGGAAACAAAGTTAGCCGCAACTTATTGGCCACATATAGAATATAAAGTGAAGTAGGCGTACAATGTTTCAAACATATCTAAAACTCGGACAATTTTATTTGTACCTTGTTAGAAGGTAGGCCTACAAGCCATGAAATCATTCTTCTGGGCAGCGTAAATAGCTTCACAAGTGTTGGGGATGGTTTAACACAATGCTTGTTTAGAAATTGCTGTTGAAAATTCGAGGTCTTTGTAGGTCCTTCCTGTGGCCAGGAATCTTAATGTAACTGTCAGCCAATCATGTGGAGAAATATACCTCCTCATACAAGTGTCTTTATGTATTATGCGAGGAGTTGCCAGTGTCAAAAGATAATTATAAGTTCGCAAATAATTATGCCAGTCACTGGGTTTGCACTC
Organism: Locusta migratoria; assembly: GCA_026315105.1. Taxonomy (NCBI): domain Eukaryota; kingdom Metazoa; phylum Arthropoda; class Insecta; order Orthoptera; family Acrididae; genus Locusta; species Locusta migratoria. Next base: position 196,863,570 of record CM048747.1, on the reverse strand, counting down.
AAACTAACAATGTAGAATCACATGTGACAACTGCCTTCTTTTAAGCAGCCAATGCCTAGACCATTTCTGTTTATTGCGGTTTGTTTGCTTATTTTTTTTTTTTTTTTTTTTTTTTTTTTTTTTTGCAAGATACGTTGCAAATAGTGTCCCTAAATAGATTTCCTCTATCACTGACAAAAATAAACTTCGTAAAGAAGCTTATGGTATTCGTTTGCCACCCAAATTGTAGTCTGTACTACCTAGTTTCTTTTTTCACCGAAAGATGTCGGGCGCGAGAATTTGCAGTGGTGTGAACACCCGTCCACACGCAACGAATGGTGTGCGCAGATATTTGCACAGACATTTGCGCAGACAGATCGTTGCGTGTGGACCCGGCTTTAAGCAAGCTAGACTGCAGCTTCCAGATCTTTCACAAATGCCACACCATAGAAGACTCCATTATTTTGTATCTTCTTAAATTTAAGCAGAATTGCACAGACGGTCGCCTAGAATTTGCTTAGAAGGATAATTTTTGACAAACCCGCTAATCGGTTACCTCGATCCAATCCCCAGCATCAGACGTCAATCTTACTTGCAGGGGTAATTTCCACAGAATATAAAACTTATATAGAAATGTCTATTTTAAAGGAAGAACACTTGACTCGTTTTTAACATATATATTGAAACTTCTTAAATCACAAGTTACATTCTGAATTTACATTTCAGATAAGAGTTGAAGTGCCCCCCCTCCCCCCCCCCCCCTCTCTCTCTCTCTCTCTCTCTCTCTCTCTCTCTCTCTCTCTCTCTCTCTCTCTCTCCAGAAACAATTCTAATCATCTCTCTTAAAACAATACAAACAAAAGCACAACACTAAGAGTTTGTATTATGAATATTTATAACTTCTTTGAAGCCTCATAATCTCACTTAGACTGTGCACTCTTTGCCACTTTGCTCCGCTGCAGGCCAAAATTCCCACTCAGATGCACCAGCCTAAAAGTCTCTTGCGCCCTGTAAACCACATTACAGCTGCACAGTTTTCCATTTCTTTAATAAAATGTTATTAGCAATCATCTTCTCTCGGATAACTATTACATAGGTAACGACCACTGAGTCATTGCACTGCAAGGACCTAGTACAAAACGCAAATAACATTGGTTATGGATCAATGCAGAAAAGCCTGAAGTAATGGAGGTATTCAGAGAACCCCCTAATGACATCCCATTATAAGTAGGATCATGGAAATTTGGCAAAGTGGAAAATTTTAAATGGTTCAACTGGTAAAATAGTTTAAAACTGAAACTAACCAACATATTGTTAATGGGTCTAAAATTATTTCAGTCTAAAACAAATAATGTCATCCAAGAATCCGTCAAGTAAGACCAAACTTAAAGCATATAATGCCGTGATATTGCCAATATTGTTGTATGGGTTGTTGTTGGTTTTTGAGGGGACTAAACAGCTAGGTTGTTGTATGGGACAGGAAACCTAAGCACAACAAAGAAGGATGAAGAAAACTTGTTGGTCTTCGAAAGAAAGATTGAGATATGACCTTTGGGCCTGTCCAGGAAGGGAACTCATGGAGACATAGAAAAAACCAAGAATTGTATAAACTGATGAGGCAACCGAACATCGTTCAAAAACTGAAAGCATGGAGAACAATCTTGGCAGGCCACATTGCTAGGAGAGCAGAAACTTCTGGAGCAATAGCCATACTTATGGGAAGACCTGACGGGACCCATCAAATCAGAAGACCCAGAAAGCGATGGATTAATGAGCTAAAGAAAGACCTTTGTGAGCTAGGTGTCCGTCACAACTGGATCCAAAGTGCACTAGATCGCCGTCTATGGAGGAGCATTGTGAGGTTGGTGCATGATTTGCACGGTCCTAAATCGCTGATTTGATGAGGACGTAGACTGACAGGCAGCAGTTGGTGGATGGTAAAATGAGTTCATGATAGATTAAGGGGTAAGACCACTGTTGTTCATTCCATTTATGGCTCATATGTTGAAAACAATAGACTGCAAGGGTGGGATTAAAATAGGTGAAAACAAAATAAACTCTCTCCCATATGCAGGTGATTTAGTTGCAATGGTAGATTTGATTGAAAAGTTGGAATCTAATATTTCCGAGCTAGATCAGAGGTGTAAGGGTTACAGTATAAAGATCATCGTCTCCAAAATGAAAGTAATGACTGTGGGAAAGAGATTTATTCAGATAGAGTTCTAAATAGGAGGAACAGAGTTAGAATAGGTGAACAGTTTCACAAAAGTATTTTCTCACCGGATGCCAACATACTGAAAGAACTTGAATCAAGGTGTACTGAAGCTAATGCAGTGAGTGCTCAGCTAAGATCTTCTCTCTTCTGCAAGAAGGAAGTCAGTACCAAGACTAAGTTAGCAGAGCACCATTCAGTCTTTAGACCAACTTTGTTATATGGGAGTGAAAGCTGAGTGTGTTTCTTACTGAGGTCATAAATATGAAAGTAGCAGGTACTAACATATGGGAACAACGGCAGGATGGTGTTTATTATCAGGGAATGGAAGAAGAACTGGGAATGAACACCATAGATAAAGCAGTTAAGAGCGAACAGGCTGAGATGGTGGGGTCATGTTGCACATATGGAAGAAGGAAGTTTACCTAAGAGGTTCATGGGTTTGGCAGTAGAGGGTAAAAGACGTTGAGAAAGACCAAAGAGAAAGAACTTAGATTTGGTCAAGAAAGATTTTGCACCAACAGGCTTAACATCAGACAATGCATCATTGTTAGCATTTAATAAGAGATCATGGAGGAATTTTGTTAGGGGGAATAGGCATTATCAGTCTCTGATGATGATGATGATGATGATGATGATGATTATGACTGGTCTACAGTGCAACAAAAATTTGTGTTTTAAATATTTGGTTTGATGATTGAACATAGTGGAATTGATTCTCCTACTTAAATGCATTGACTCACAGTTTTCTATATTTAGAGTCTCGTACATAATGTTATGAGGTTGAGTGCATCCTGTTCCAGTCTTCCCACCTAGGAAGAATCCCTGACACTGCTGGGAATCAAATTTTGGTCCTCTTCATGACAGACAGCAAGGCTACCACTTGGAAGGAGAGATCTCCATCGGTGGAATTGTCTTAAATGAAACCATAAGTACAGTGATGTAGGTTAGGCTCCCAGGTATCACATTCTTCATCCTGTAACGCTAGTGGTATCTTGCTTATAACTAATCACCAAAAAACCAATTTTTTGAATTTTGTGTGAGACAAGACCTAGAGCAGGGTTGGACACATGATCTGCCCATGAGGCTGCCTGAGATCACTGCGGTCATGGGATGTGTTTGAGTGGAGACAAGTCTGGAGATAGTACTAGCTGGGGGAAGTTACTACACATCTTGCAGAGAACATTTGAATTTCATACACAGTGTGTCTGTCTGTTACCTTGTAGGAAGAAACATTACCTTCCTATTGCAAGAATGGCAAAACAGTGGGTCATACAATATTCTGCACGTACTGGACACTGGTCAGTACTCGCTCCACAAATAACAAAGCCAAACGTGAATGAGAGTTGCAGCTTATTGTACTCCAGACCATAAGACCTGTGGTGGGGCCATTGTTCCTTGGATGAAGACACTCTAGAAGAAAGTGCTCATCAGTTGTGTCATACAAGCAAATCACCATCACTTGTGTGCAGGCAGAATCTCTTTTCATTGATGAAGACTAGGGCTCATCATTCCCTCTTCAAAGTGATTCTCTGATTGCATCTGTTTGAGGAATGCACATTGATGGTGTGGTGTGAGGCAAAACAGGCTAGAGATGTGTGCCTATACTGTCACTGCTAGTAACTGGTTGGCAACAGTTAACATTGACTCTGCTGGACTCACAAATCCACTTATCTGTGCTGTGGTAGCTGTACAATTTGCCACTGCTGCCCTTACTAAACAACAATCTTGGCAGACGTCTTTACTGTGTGGCCATCCAGAACCTCGTCTACGTGCTTGAGAACTTTCATACAACTATTGCAGTGAGCATTGTTGAGCAGCTGATACAGCATATTCAACTTTTGTGGCAATTCTCTGAAAGGAACACCCCACCACTTGGAAGGCCACAATTTAACCCCTTCCACACTTGCTCGATTGGCTGTAAAGTGTGACATCCATTGCAACATAATAAGCCATATTTGATATGTTAAAGGACAGGACATGATGTTACAAGACTTTCATTTATGAAGTGATGATACATGCAGAATGTTGGTCAAATTTTTAAGGGAGAAAGAAAGTTATTTTTACTTCTTCTGTAATATATTTAATTTTTTTTTTCATTTCGTATTTGTTTTATAAAAACATAAATAATGGTAAAGGTATATGCAGAGTATAGCATAAAATATATCTTTGGATAATAAATGAAGCCAATGTTTCTTGATCTGGCTTAACAAAGATAAGACATTGCAGTAGTTATGGACTAGCTGATCAGGGGGGGACGAGAAATCTTATTGTATGCTAAACAATTGTAATGTTCCAATTCTCTGTTATTGTGGTTTATTGTGCTAACAGCAAAATATAACAGTTTTTGTGCAATAAAGAAGTATTATTTCATTTTAAATGTCAACTTTATTTTTCCGATCTTAAAAAATGTACTCCCTGAGAATCAATTCATAGTTACGTTCCTTAACTTAAAACAGATAATGACATAATTTTAGCTATGGAAAATCCGATAGGAATATCAAATCGTGCAATGTAGAACTTTCCATCCCCACCTTTACCTAGCATCCTTTCCCCTCCACTCCTCATCTCACACAGTCAAGAATCTAGATGCTTGTGTTGCTAGGTTGGCCGGACATGATAGTTGTATGCGTGTATAGTTGTTTGAGTGATTGCGTGAATGTATCTGTTTCTTTTTCTAAAGAAGGCCATGACGAAAAATTTAATTTTTGTGAATGTGATTATCTATTTTAAAGTCTGTCAGCAGCTCAGCGAGCCTCTTTATAGTGAGATAATGACATAATTTCACAACTGGATTGACATTTATTTCTTACATGTGAACAGTTTTAATTCAACCAATTGTACTTCAGTTATAAACATATTTTTATTTTATTAATATATACTATATGTATTAGTATAATGCCACCCAACTGATTGTTCTGAAATAATGACGACATTTATTGTTACATATGATTTTGTTATGTGTATCAGAGTAAAAAAATCAAAGGACAGAGAAACGAGTTACAGAAATGTACCAATGGCAAAATATGCAGATGGTAAAAGAAAGGAAATTTTTCAACAATGTTATGGATGACTTGTGAAAACCAATAGAAAAAATTGCAGAGGGGTAAAAAAAAGGAAATTTTTCAGTAATATTACTGGTAATGGTCTAGACACTACTTATCCCATGTTTTATGATGTGAACAAGTTGTTGAATCGCTATTTCTGGCAGAAATCTCTTTTCTAAATTTTCCTCTTTTTATTAGCATTTTGGAAATGCTATTTTTTTATATCCTAACAGCTCACGTAGTTGTTGTGTAATTATGGTGTATGGCATCATAATATTTCCATTGTTTTCATGTACAACATCAGTGGAGTAAAATATAACATTTTGATAGAGAAAATTTTCATTAAAAATATTTTCTGTTGGTACGAACGCAGTATTTCTTTGGCACGAGTTCTTCTGTGATGCAAAATCAGGGTGGCCACCGAACCTTGAAACTGGGAAAACCGGGAAAAAGCCTTGAATTTCAGCCAGAACCCGGGATTTTTAACCCATGAGATCTCGCGGCTTTAAGAGTTAAACGATCGTTCGCGTATATAGCCTATTGCTCAGATTACACGACCAGTTCGAAATGTAAAGGTAAAGCAGTCAACAATCCGAAGATTGGTTTAAACACCACAGTGCTTTACTAGGCATGGTCCTGTTTGGAGGTGGTGTGCTGTTGCCTTACTCCGACCTTCGAACTGACTTACCCAGCCAGTTATAGGGGGACCTACAGTTTAATGTGGGTTCCGAACCACGGTGCTACTCGGTATTTTCACATGAGCAATACTGCCAGAGGTGAAAGAAGTGGGAAGTTACAGATAAAAATCCTAGGACCTGGCGGGGGTCAAACCCTCGACCTTTGGATTTGTAGTCTGGCACTCTACCACTGTGCAACCGAGGCGCACTCGAAATGTACTTAACTGTAGTTTTAGTAAGAAGAAACCTCAAACTGGGGTTCTGAAGCATCATCAATATGATTAATCTTTATTTTCTTTCCTGTGTGGTACATTTCTTCAGCAGTATGGCATATTATTACGGTGCAATATTTTGGCAATTGAATTAAAAAATCAACCAAACTATACATGATGTAGTCTGTAGAATCTGAATCTGCAATAAAAATGGGAGTTTCCATTTAAAATTTTACACCAGCCACCCACACCGCTCCCAAACGGTGGAGGCAGTTCACGTTCAGTATCATTTTCTACACCTCTGTCTTCCGTTAATAATGGTGAAAACCGTTGTTAAATATATACTTTTTTTCTTTTTTTTTCTGTAGTTATTCTGGTTTGTCAACTTAAAATATACTCCCTGTACTATATGTTGTCTCAGTGTCGAATCTGGGGTGGGAAAGGGGGGTCATGGGGCTGCAGATCCCCAAAAACCATGAGGAAAAACCTCATAATATGAGCTGGTTCTTTGTAGATCAGTTTGAGGTACAATGCCACAATTTGTATGTTCTTTGCCACCCCTCCCTCTCTCCCCAATCCAAATCCAGGATTCGCCACTGCTTGGTGTATATTACAACGTGACATGGTTCAACTTGGATGCAATGTGTCTTAAAAATATGTAACTAGTTTCTTTACAGTATAGTTGTTTGCTAAACCCTTTGAGCAAAATTAAGTTTCGTGAAAACCTGGAAAATAACTATTTTTAACCTGGAAAACCGGGATAAAACCTTGAATTTGAAAATGAAGATTTGGTGGCCACCCTGAAAATTCAAGTGTGCATATTATTTATAATATCAGAGTGGTTGCGAGTGTTACGTTTAATTGTTTGGTACATTTTCAAGTCACATTTGACATGTTGCTTGGAGGTGAAAAAATGCTATGAACAATAATAGCCAACATACAATGTCCTACAGAAGCCATCAAGGCATGTTAGTATTAATGGGATATCAGACAATGAAATCAGAATTGGGGATCAAATTATGATGCAATGCACTACTGACTCTATATTAGGCAGGAATATAAGTTCACCAAATCAGCTAGATCAGAATTTTTAAAGGTACATGATAATTACACTGGTATGAATTCTGGGATGAGTGACGTGGTAATGAAGACAATTGATGAGAGCCCATCTCAGACTCATTGAGCATCAGGAATATGGTACTCTGAAAGGGTACAAAGTTAGGACAAAATTCCTTGTATCTATTCAGAATTCCCCATGTGCACAAGTTGCTTTCTGTTGACCTGGCAGCAAGAGAGATTATTGCTTTAGGATTTCTTGCTCACATTGAAGTGGGCGACGGATGGCTATGGAAGATTTTGTGGACAGACGAAGCCCACTTCCATCTGATAGGATATGTCAATACACTAATTGTGGAATATGGGTAACAGAAAATCCTTACACAAATCAACCAGTACGGCATCATCCTTGAAAGCTCACTGTGTGGTGAGGGTTTATGGCATCATTTATCAGAAGCCATATTTTTTCTAAGAGACTGGTGCTTCTGGTCCTGTTACCTCTATCATCACTGGCAAGAACTAAGAGTGTCTTTTGCACAACCACATCATTCCCTCTCTCCAACAGTGTGGATGTGTGGATGGGATCATTTTTAGGCAAGATGGCATGCCTCTGCACATTGCAAATCCTGTTGAGCAGCTGCTGAAGCGCCATTTCGGAAATGCTAGGATTATCAGCTGCTATTTCCCTGCAGCTTGGCCATCCCAAACACCTGATCTTAATCTGTGTAACTTCTAGCTGTAGGGCTATCTGATGATGTGTCTGTGTTCCAATTCCTATGTTAGCTGCATTGAAGGCACGAATTGTACAATACATTCTGAACATGATCCCGGAAACACTTCAATCAGTTGTGGAACATGCTGTTTCTCAATTTCAACTTGTCACAGAAAACGTTGGACAGTATATTGAACATGTTTTGTGCCAGTCACATCGAAATTAAAAGTGCAGTTTGATTTTGATTGAACTTCTTGGTATGTTTTTGGCCCCAGGACAATTAAAAACTGACATGATTGATGCTTTTTATGCAGTTTTTGGCCCCAGGACAATTACAAACATGATTTTTCACATGTGATGTGATATGACCTTGCTGTGGCGGATGAGCTTCCATAAGTAACAGTATGACATTTGTATACATATGCTCACTGAGTAGTACAGTTTTTTTAACATCTAACTTCATGTTAGGCACTGTTGTATGATTCATTTGTCATATGTAATCGGCCACTATTAAATTATGATGTGTACAGCTGTTGATCAATGTTCTCAGAATGGATAAGTTTTTGTCATGCAATGTTAACTTTTCCTCTTTTTTTTTCATTATTCTCTTAGCATCAAGAACTCAATTACTCATTTAAACTATAAATTCTTTCAGCATCTTACATGAAATTTATTTGAAAGTCTTTTGTTATTATCTTTCTTTTCAAATCCCATTTTTATATATTAATTTCAGCATCTTACATAACTGCCACAAAGTATTCTTCAAGCAACTATCAAGCTGGTTATTGTGTGGTGTTTTAGAGTGTGGTGATGAATTTATCATAAAACAGCAAAGGAAAGAAGATTATTCTGCAACACAATCCTCATTGGCAACTGTATCCTTTGGGTCGGTAAGTATTTTTTTTAAAATTTATTTTTTTGTTAGTTAATAATGATTTTACTTTCTGATGTTTTTATTTCTTTTTATTCTAGAAGATATAAATCCTTGAATTAGTACTGATTTTATTGTTTAAAAACATGATGTGGGTAGATAAAAAATCCAACTCATCAAGCAGCAGCAACAGCAGCAGCGGTTGAGAACATAAAAAAGAACTTACACAGTTAATGTCCCTTTGTTCTGACAGAAGGCTTGAAGAGATAGGAAGAGATAAGAGGACGTAACAAGAAGAAAAGTTTTCTTCATTAAGTCTCCCCTGGCCTGAGTTTCATCATTTTTACATAGCTTTTGCCATTTACTTAACTTCATCAGTCTTTTTCCTTCATCCCTCTTTCTTCTATCCTTCTTCCTAAAGAAATATGTACTCACTTTGTAAGTTTAGATGTTTTTATGATTTTCACAGTTTCTTTTCATTTGGTGACAACTTTCGTATGTGCATATTATGATTTCGTTATTTGTTTAGTTTAGTTCTTTTCTGCCTTGTTGGTCTAAATTTACTGATTCTCACTGACATTGCCAGTGGGAGGGGGAGGAGGAATGGGAATGAGTACACCTGGAAGACGTAAAATTTGATAGATGATGGCAGATGTCACCTGCGGGATATTGGAAGAACTGATAAGGTTTCAATGCGGTCTGACATTAGATAGCATAGTGTCATAACTGCCAGAGCACCACCTGTGTATTCCTTTCAATAGGTGAATGTTTGCAGCCTTAAGGTTCAGTGGGATATTAACGTGTAAAGCAAAAAGGTGGCATGCCACGGAGATGCACGCGGGTTTCCTACAGCCAACTGAGCAAGTTTGAAAAGTGTCAAATTGTTGTGGCCTTCCAAATATTTGGGAGGTCCTTTGGAGAACTGCCACACAAGTTAGATTTGTTGCTTCAGTTGCGCACCAATACTTGCTGCAATGGTCACGTGAACATTTTCGCACTCGTAGACGAGGTTCTGGATGTCCGAACAGCACATACCTTCTCCATGATCAGTGGCAGATTGTACAATTACCACAGCACAGATAAGATTTGTTAGCACAGAAGTGTCAATATGTATTGTTGCCAACTGGTAACTAGCATTGGGACTATGGTGCGCACACACACACACACACACACACACACACACACACACACACACGTCTAGCCTGTCTTCATTCGGGTCACAGCATCGACGTGCACACATCAACTGGTGCCATCAGAATATTACTAGGAAGATGCAGTGATAAGCCATAGCATTCAGTGATGAAAGAAGGCTCTGTATACACATAAGAGTGATGATCACTAGTCTGTACGCTTAGACATGATGAACGCTGTCTTCTAGAATGGATTTGTCTCAAGACGGACTGGCCTCACTACAGACCTTATAGTCTGGGATGCGATAAGCTATAGCTCTCATTCACCTCCGGTGTTTCTAGAGGGAACACTGACCAGTGCTTGGTATGTGTGAAATGTTGCAAGACTCGTTCTTTTGCCATTCATACAGGAAAAAAGTGATGTTGCGAGAATACTGTTTAATGTATTTGTCCATTGTATGTGCTTGCCTGAACCTGAATTACTTGTTGTTAATTTAAAATCAGTTTAATATTCATAGTTTGAGCCCTCAGCCCACTGGATGTGCAATTTAAACAATCCTGTTCAGTTAGCCCTACACCAACAGGGGCAAATTGAGACAGTCGAAATTTTCAAGTCTGTCTACCCCTCGCTTCAATGCCCAAAATTTATAATAAACACATATAAAAGTTAATTTTAGAAATAATGTTCACATGCAATGAAAAAGATTACAGTGTGTAAATAATTGAGTCACTCACGGGTTTTTAAAGAAAAGAAAAATTACTAATTTTCCACTTCAGTGGAAGTGATAAATAGACACCCCTTAAAGTTCACTTGGCTTATCACGCAAAAGTTTCTGTGTTCAAAATTGAAATGCTAAGTTTCAGACTAAAGTTCCAAATATTCACGGAAAAATGACAAAATTTTGCTCCTGTGTACCCAAATCACAGAAAATAACAAGTCCCGTGTGGTTCCAAACTCACATGAAAATATATTAGTTCTATTTCTCGATCACCAAACACCAATATATTCAAAGTATTGGCTTACGTCGCTCTGACACTAAAAAATCTCAAAGTACCGTCCTATGGACTCAGGATGTAAAAAATTAACAAATTTCCAACACGAAAACTGGATGATATCCCACAGAAAATAGCAGAGCCAAGGTGCGCCGATCTAGCCTGAACCAACCCTGACAGATACTACCAAAATAAAAATGGTGACCCATTATTTATAGCCTTCTTGCAAACTGGACAATTTTGTTAAATGGGACGTGTTTTATACAAGTACTATATCAGTTTAATTGTAGAATTCACCAGATTTCCAGTGATGTTGATTGTTTTTGTACTTACCAAATAGTTTTTAAACTACAAGCATTTTAATTGCTGGTTTGTAACTGCCATTTGCACTTTCTAAAACAAACATAAATAGTTAACTTATTTATACGTAAAAAATAGATGAAGAACACTTACCAGGCGACGGGGCACAGGCAGTAATAGTAACAAATAAACACACAGACACACACACACACTCAAAAATGCTAGCTTTGGCAGCCTAGCTGCTTCATCAGGCAGAAGGGAAGGAGAGGGAAAAGGAAATGATGAGGATTTAAGGAAGGGGGTAAGGAGCCATTCCAATCCCGGGACAGGAAAGACTTACCTTGGGGGAAAAAATGGAAGGTAAATAAATGCACATACACCCACACATTTACACAGACACAAGTACACTTAGGCAGACATACTGTAGAACTGTCACAGTTCTACAGTATGTCTGCCTAAGTGTACTTGTGTCTGTGTAAATGTGTGGGTGTATGTGCATTTATTTACCTTCCATTTTTTCCCCCAAGGTAAGTCTTTCCTGTCCCGGGATTGGAATGGCTCCTTACCCCCTTCCTTAAATCCTCATCATTTCCTTTTCCCTCTCCTTCCCTTCTGCCTGATGAAGCAGCTAGGCTGCCAAAGCTAGCATTTTTGAGTGTGTGTGTGTGTCTGTGTGTTTATTTGTTACTATTACTGCCTGTGCCCCGTCGCCTGGTAAGTGTTCTTCATCTATTTTTTACGTATATTTTTTTCCTGTTAGGAATTTTTCCTCTATAATATAGTTAACTTATTTGCTGTACATGTATTCGTACTGCTTACCTAATGTGTGCACTTCCATTCTTTTTATTATTTACATTAGTATTGTGCATCAAATATCAAAAGTTTGTAATGGAAAACATTTGTTATTATATAGTTCCCAAATGGTAATAGTTACAAAACTTTTACTATCATAGTCTGATAAAGCTCTCAGAGATCTACCCATCAACACCTCATACATATACATTGGTTCATTTGTTAATTAGTAATAATTTTCTGAAGTTTTGATTTTTATGAAATTGTTTATCGGTAAATATTTCAACAATTATGGGAGACACACAACACAAAAATACACCATGTTGTCCGTCTTAAAATTCCCTTTAACATGACAGAACCAGCTTCCCTGTATCTCGCTTGGTTTGATAGTAGTTGATTTTCTTTCAAATACCGCTTTTATTAAAAAAGGCAGGGTGGCCGCCATAGTGGACCATCTCATGGCCGCTCTATGACCTCTGATCACTTTGGGTTTTGCCAATCATGTGATTTCTGCATCCCTGGACCATGCCACTGCAATGGTGACAGCAACAACCCAACCATGCTATTGTGCCCAATGTACGCGTGCATATTCAAAATGAAAGTTAATATAGGGGCTGTACCGTCACAATGTGTTGTTCCAACAGGATAATGCTTCTCCACACACTGTGTGTGAAACTCTATATTCTCTGCAGCAGGTTCAGCTCTCCTACCCAGTACAATCTTTAGACTTGTCTCCAATTGAGCAAGTGTGGATTTGATAGTACAACTGACCCATGGCACTCATTAGCCCACTACTCTTGCAGATCTACGTGAAAAATCGATTGTCATGCATGTGTAGAATACTGTATTTCAAAACGGTATTCACCAGCTGTATGATCAGATGGATGCCAGAATCAGCCCTTTTATTGTTGGCAATTGAGGCTACATCACATATTAATATGGATTGACATCTGGTACCTCAATAATGCGTGATCTATTGATCTATAAATGTAATCATTTCATTTTCTCCATATGCACTCTTTCAACAATAAATTCTGAATGGATTAGAACAGTCTTAATAGGGCATAGTAATAATTTTTATTTGCGGCAGTTTACTTAATGCACAAAACAGAATAACTAATTCAATTCTGTTGAGTTCTAACACCACTGTAGATGAAAGGGCAATGTTTAACCCTTCAGTGGGCACACCTCATGATTGTGCATGATTGGGCACGCCACGGCATTTACACAACAATTTTGTCTTCACATAAGTATCATTTTTAGGAAATTCAGAGGGTAAAAACTGTAATAAAGCAACTGTACATGATATTAATTATTAATGTTAGGTGAAAATAATTAAAAAAGGAGTCAATATTACATAGTAAATATGTTTAAAAAGTTCTTCAATGTGAGCAGATTCCCATCAGCTGGTCATTAGAATCGGAGGAGAAACTCACAACCACCTGACTAGAATGCTTCTTGTATACATTGTTTCCAAAATTATTGCAATAACTTTTCGTTCTGGCATTTTTGTGTCATTGACTAATGTGACAAATTCAAGCCTTAGAAATACTGCCTCAAGAAGCCCGGTCTGAATTTCTTCTACCATACTGTCTTCACAATCATGAGCTCAGGAATAGTTGGCATCACTACGTCTTTTACAAATCCATCTAACGCTATGATTCATACTGCCAGTATCTCCGACTTTCACACTCCTCAAACACCACTCTCATGACCTAGGTTGTGAATTACCTTACCCTTCCATTCCCATCCTTTTTTCTTGCCTACTCTCCCACCTGAAGAAGGAACTGTGAACCGAAAGCTTGTCCATTTTCATCCCTTTTTTTCTTTTTCTTCAAAAATTAGGTGTTGTCAAACAACATACTGTGACCAGTGTCAATACAGTGCTCTGCCACTGCTGACTTTTTAGGTTGTAAAAGTATGTACCTTGGGGTGTAACCGTGTTATCCATGCCCGTTCATTGACACCACAAGAATATATAAGTTAATAATGGTTTTAGGTAATGTTGCGTCGGGTTTTTAGAAGTCTGCTATTTAATTTACCCCTTGGCTTATGAGGCCCAGCTAGTCTGTTCCTCAACCAAGAAGTCACTTTCTTGCGGTACCAGGCATTTGACAATCGTATCCAAAGTTGATCAGAGCGTAAGAGGAAGAGAAATTATAATTTCAATCCATAAATTCTTCTTCTACTCAAATGAAAGTTGTATGTTGGAAAGAAATAACAGTACTCCTTTATTGTACTGTGACTTACAGAACTTCATTAACACTATATACTTTTACATAGAATCAAGTTTCAGTTCATGATCAGTTCCAGTCTCAGATAGTTCCGACTATATAACTTCTCATACATCACAACATTGACAACAACCTTCAACACTACACTCATCTGCTTTTTCGTTGCAGTATGGAACACTTATGTAATTAAGGACTTCATGCTGCGTCCTCTATGCAGGCTCCTGCATCTCACGTTGGTAGACCTGCACATACATTTCTCTGCCCGTAGCAGGTGCCACCAGGAGCTTCCACCTAGGAAGACAGGAAACCCTAGGCAGAATCTCGTTCCCTGCCACGCTAAATTCCTTAAATTAATAAATTTGGTCATCTTGAGTTGGTAGGAAGGAATGTAGTGTCACTTGTTACACTACAACCTTCAGTGTTCCGTACATCTTTCATGGACAGTACAAGTTGTTCATCTGATGTAAGAAAGGCCACATTCACATGGAAATTTTGTAAAGTCCAGATTTTCAGAGCCCACGAGTGCAGCTGTCTTGGGTGGAAGATAAAAAAATCACTTTTACTTTGTGTCTGCTTAGAATCCGTTCTATTTTTGGCAAGAGACTGCCCACATATGGCAGGAAAGCCATGGATTTAAAGGTTTTTGTCTTGTGCATTCTTAGTGGCCTCGTCCGGTTTCACTTGCAGTGCCATCTGTATCTGTTGTAGAGAGTACTGATTGTCTTCAAACACTCTCTATAAGTGGGAAAGTTCATCTTGCAGACTGCTTACATCAAAAATAATATGTGCTCTGTGCACCAAAGTTTTGAGAACACTCACTATATGGGAAGGATGGTGGCAGTATTTGCATGTAAATACAAATCCATGTGCATCGGATTCTGATAAACTTTGTGTCCCAAAGTGCCATTTTCTCTGCGCCAAACCAGAATGTCCAAGGATGGAAGGCATTCCTCATTTTCAATTTACATTGTAAACTTTGATTATGGATGTAGTTCAGATGACTTAAAAAGTGTTGCAAGTTATCTCCACCATGGGGCCATACTACAAAGGTGTCATTAATATACCTCCAGAGTACTGTGGGTTTCAAGTCAGCAGTTCCAGTGCCTTTTCCTCGAAGCCCTCCGTGAACAAAGTGTCCACCAAAGGTGATAAGGGACTACCCATGGTGACTCTGACAGGCTGTTTGAAAAATTCGTTGTTAAATAAGAAGTACATCGAGGTCATAACATGTTTAGATAAAGCTGAAATCTCTTTGTCAAAAGGTGTGAAGGTTCAGGAAGGGGAACCTTCGTGAATAAAGAGACCACATCGAAACTGATTATTATATATCAAGGGTTCAGTTTCAATGATTTCAGTTTACCAATGAAGTCAGCAGAGTTTCTTATGTGGTGGTCAGATTTTCTCTCGAGAGACCTCAATAATGATGCCAAGTGTTTGGCAACATCATAGGTGGGAGAGCCTATGTTACTCACTAGCGGATGGAGAAGGTCTTTATTGTGGACCTCCTTCGGTAATCAATAAAGTATTGGAGGATCGCACCACTCGGTTTCAATCTCTGAACAAATTCTGATGGGAAGGGAGATTCATTCAGAAGCGAAGCAGTTTTCTTCGCCACTTGATAAGTGGCTGATCTTCCGGTACATGCAGTTACTCAATAAACTTTACATCTTATCATGGTATTCATCTTGAGACAATGAAACAGTAGCATTACCTTTATCAGTTGAAAGAACCACCATCTGAGTATCCTGGCGAAGCTTACGTAGTGTAGGCCTCTCTGACACACACACACACACACACACACACACACACACACACACACACACACACACATATATATTGCTACTTTGTGGGCGAGCCTTCATAACAGCATGGCGTGTCTCACGTCATATTTCCTTAGCTGAATCTGAGGGAAATGGTTGAACAGGTTCTTCAATGGTGCTGATAAATGATGGTAATGGCAGAACCTTCTCAAAGCACCCCCTTCCAGAATCTGTACACCTTATTGAAAGAAGTTTTGAGAAAGAGATTCAGCTTTATTTAATCATGTTATGACCTTATCAATCAGTAAAGAGAAGAAAAGATGACCGAACCGAATTATGCTGGGCGGTGGTGGGGAGGGGGTGGAGGTTGTCTAAATGTTTGTGATTAACAGGGAAAGATATAGAGGAAAACACACACACACACACACACACACACGAGAGAGAGAAAAAGAGAGAGAGGGGGGTAAGGAAAGGGGGCAAGAAATGAGTAATGAATAGGTAAGTTGCAGATGGAGGGGGAGAAGATATGGTGGAGGGCAAGTTCCCATCTCCGTAGCTCTGAGAGATTGGTGTCGGGTTGCAGTATCCAAATGGCAAGTGTGGTGTAACACGTGCCGAAGTCCCTGGACTCATGCTGGAGGGCATGCTCTGCCACAGGATATTGGGTGTTCCCCAGACAAACAGTCAGTCTGTGACCACTCATTTGCTCAGCCAATTTGTTGGTTGTCATCCAACATAAAAGGCCGCACAGTGGATACATGTCAGTTGATATATGCCTGGGGGTTGTGACTGGGTAGTGAAGTGGTATTTCCAGTATTTCACTGAAACGTTAACTGGAAATACCACTTCACAACCTCCAGGCAGCAGAGCTGCTGTTGAACTCTGTCTTGAACAATTCCGACCTCCCTCCCAAAGAGAGCCTCATGCTCTTCCCCAAAGCCATCCCTTGCAGGCATTCCAGAAATTCCTCACATTCAGCATTGCTTCCTGAATAACATATCAACCGCCCCTAACATCAGCCAAGCTGAATCCAATACCATCCGAGAGCTGAAAGCGGACTGCTCCATTGTAATTCTCCCAGTGGACAAGGGTTACACAACTGTGGTACTTGATCGAGGGGAGTATGTGGCAGAAGGACTGCGTCAACTCTCTGACATCTCTACCTACAAATCTGTTCCTCATGACCCCATTCCTTCAATCCAGGCAACCTGCAGGCTCCCATCTTACATCAAAGACATGAAACACTTTCTGGAATGCCTCAAATCCATCCCTAGGCCTCTCCCACCTGAGAGCTTCCTTGTCACCATAGACGTCACATCCCTCTACACCAGCATTCCTCACATCAATGGTCCATCAGCCCTGGAACACTACCTTTTCCAATGCCCACCTGAAAGCCTCCCATAATCACTTCACCTTTGAGGACCAGACCTACAAAAAATCAGGGGGCAGCTATGGCTACCAGGATGGCCCCTTCCTATGCCAACCTCTTCATGGGCCACATGAAAGAGGCATTCCTTAAGACACAGAAGTTGCACTCCCGGTTTGGTATAGATCATAAATGATAGTTTTGTGGCCTGGTCTAATGGTGAAGAAACTTCTGAACTTCCTTCATGACCTTAACTCCTTCTCTAACCTAAAATTCACCTGGTCCTTCTCTAAAACTCGAGCCACTTTCCATGATGTTGACCTTCACCTTGTCGAGTCCCACATCCACACCTCAGTCCATATTAAACCCACAAACAAGCAACAGTACCTCCACTTTGACAGCTGCCATCCCTTCCATATTAAACAATCCCTTCCCTACAGCCTAGGCAACTATGGGAAATGTATCTGCTCCAGTAACGTATCCCTCATCACCTACAACAATCTATCCAATGCTTTCCTCTCCCACAACTACCCTACAGCCCCCGTCCGCAAGCAGATCTCCTGAGCAGTCCATTCTTCTCCTTCCAGCAACAACGTTCCTAACCCCAAACCACCCAAAAGCATCCCCTTAGTCACCAAGTACCATCCCTGCCTGGAATGCCTCAACAAATTGCTCTGTCAGTGCTATGACTTTCTCAAGTCATGCCCTGAGATGAGATCATCACTCCATAGTTTTCTTCCCACGCCACCCAGAGTAGCCTTCCGCCGTCCTCCCAACCTCCACAACATCCTCGTCCAACCCTACAACATCCCAAAACCACCGTCCCTACCTAATGGTTCCCACTCCTGTAACCGATTCTGATGCAAAATGTATCCAATGCATCCTCCTACAACAACATACTCCAGCCCCACCACGGGAAAAACCTTCCCTATTCAAGGCAGGGCCACATGCAAGACAACACACGTCATATATCAACTGACATGTGTCCACAGTGCAGCTGAGTGGATGAATGGTCACAGACGGACTCTCCGCCTGGGGGACACCCAATATCATGTGGCATAGCATGCCCTCCAACCTGAGTCCAGGGACTTTGGCATGTGTTACACCGCATGTGCCATTTGGATACTGCCACCTAAGACCAATCCCTCAAAGCTACGGAGATGGCAACTTGCCCTCCAACATATCCTCTCCTCTCGCCTCCCTCCTGGCCTCAATTTACACTAACCTCCCCCCCCCCCCAACTCCATTCTCAACACACCAATCCATTACTCATTTCTCACCCCCTTCCTTACCTCCCTCCCTCCCTCTCTCTCTCTCTCCCTCCCTCCCCCCCCCCCCCCTCTTTCTCTCTCTGTTTTTGTTTTGTTTCTGTTTACCTTCTTTTTCCCCCCTAAGGTAAGTCCTTCCACTCCCGGGATTGGAATGACTCTTCTTCCATTCCCTTAAAACCCACATCCTTTCCTTTTTCCCTTTCTTCCTTCCACTTTACCTCAAGAAGTAGCCAATGGTTGGAAAAGCTTGTGATTTTGTGTCTATCTACCAGCCTGTGCTTTGGGCAAGTTTTTCGATTCCTATTATATAGAAGGAGGCTTTCCTGGTGGGAAAAATGTATAAAAATAAAGATTGTTTGACTTATCCAAAGCACAGGCTCGCCAATACACACAAAAACACACAAATGAAAACACACACAAACAAACATTCAAGCTTTCGCAACCTAGTTGTTTTTTCAGGCAGAGTAGGGAAGGAGAGGGAAAAGGAAAGGATGAGGGAGAGGAAAGACTTACCTTAGAGGAAAAGAAGGAAGGTAAACACACACACACACACACACACACACACACACACACACACACACACACACACACACACACGCGCGCGCGCGTGGAAAATTCCTAGCAGGGAAAATTATATATAAAAAATAGACGAAGATTGCTCACCAGGCGAAGGAGCACAGGTGTGACAGCATCACAAATAAATAAATAAATATACACACACACACACACAAACGCAAGCTTTCGCAACCCAGTTGCTTCTTCAGGCAGAAGGGAAGGAGAGGGAAAAGGAAATGATGAGGGTTTTAAGGGAGGGGATAAGGAGCCATTCCAATCCTGGGAGAGGAAAGACTTACTTTGGGGGAAGAAAAGGAAGGTGAATAAATACACACACACCCATACATTTACTCACGAAATGATGAGGGTTTTAAGGGAGTGGG
Source organism: Locusta migratoria (assembly GCA_026315105.1). NCBI lineage: Eukaryota > Metazoa > Arthropoda > Insecta > Orthoptera > Acrididae > Locusta > Locusta migratoria. The sequence continues at coordinate 196,844,020 of CM048747.1, read as the reverse complement.
TAAGGAGTCATTCCAATCCCGGGACAGGAGGGTAAACAAATACACACACACACCCACACATATACACAAACACAAGCACACCTAGGCAGACATACTGTAGAAAGCAAAGAAGTTGGACAGAGATACCACTTGAGGCAGAGGCTCTGGCCAAGCAATCGAGGCAAAGATGTTAAGATGTTAAGGATGGCGGGCGGGTAATCAAATTTAGCGGGGGTCAAGACCAGGTGGGCAACGGGAAGAGAGAATATGCTGAAGGGCTAGTTCCCATCTCCGGAGTTCTGAAGGATTGGTGTCGGTGGGAAGTACCCAGATAACCCGGACGGTGTAGCACTGTGCCAAGGTGTGCTAGCCGTGCACCAAGGCGTGTTTAGCCACAGGGTGATCCTCGTTACCAACAAACACTGTCTGCCTGTGTCCATTCATGCGAATGGACAATTTGTTTCTGGTCATTCCCACATAAAACGCTTCACAGTGCAGGCATGTCAGTTGGTAGATCACGTGGGTATTATCGCAAGTGGCTCTGCCTTTGATCGTGTACACCTTCCGGGTTACGGGCTGGAGTAAGTGGTGGTGGAAGGGTGCATAGGGCAGGTTTTACAACGGGGGCGGTTACAAGGGTAGGAGCCAGGAGGTAGGGAAGGTGGTTTGGGGATTTCATAGGGATGGACTAGGAGGTTATGGAGGTTAGGTGGGCAGCGGAAAGACACTCTCGGTGGAGTAGGAAGGATGTCATGAAGAATGCATCTCATTTCGGGGCAAGATTTAAGGAAGTCGTATCCTTGCTGGAGAGCCACATTCAGAGTCCACTCCAGTCCCGGAAAGTATCCGGTGACAAGAGGGGCACTTCTGGGGTTCTTCTGTTGAAGGTTGTGAATTTGGGGGCATGAGGAAGTGGCTCTGGCAATTTGCTTCTCTACCAGATTAGGAGGATAGCTGCGGGGTGTGAAAGCTGTTATTAGGTTATTGGTGTACTGGTTCAGAGCTTCGGGACTGGAGCAGGCTCGTTTGCCACAAAGACCTAAGCTGTAAGGAAGGGAACGTTTTATGTGGAATGGATGGCAGCTGTCATAATGCAGGTACTGTTGTTTATTGGTAGGTTTATGTGGACGGATGTGTGAAATTGGCCATTGGACAGATGGAGGTCAACATTGAGGAATGTGGCATGGGATTTGGAATAGGACCAGGTGAATTTGATGGGACCATTGGAGTTGAGGTTGAAGAGGAAATTCTGGAGTTCTTCTTCACTGTGTGTCCAGATTATGAAGATGTCATCAATGAATCTGTACCAAACTTTGGGTTGATAGGCTTGGGTATCCAGGAAGGCTTCCTCTAAGCGTCCCATGAATAAGTTAGCGTATGAGGGGACCACTCCTAGGCACACCTTGGGTTTCTACAGTATGTCTGCCTAGGTGTGCTTGGGTTTGGGTGCGTGTGTATTTGTTTACCCTCCTTTTTTTCCCCTAAGGTAAGCCTTTCCTTGCCCGGGATTGGAATGACTCCTTACCCTAAAAACCCTCATCATTTCCTTTTCCCTCTCCTTCCCTTCTGCCTGAAGAAGCAGCGAGGCTGCGAAAGCTAGCATGTGTTTGTGTGTATGTGTGTGTATGTGAATTTATTAATTTGTGCTACTATCACTTCCTGTGCTCCTTCACCTGGTAAGTAATCTTCATCTATTTTATATATATATATATATTTTCCCGCTGGAATTTCTCCTCTATAATTTTTATATATATATTCTTTCCATCTTTCCCTGTTAATCACAAACATTTAGATAACCCCACCCCCATCCCCTCCCCCTCCACCGCCCAGCATCATTCGGTTCGATCATCTTTTCTTCCTTTTTACTGATTGATGTTTCTTCTTTGGTTATATTTATATAATCATCTCTGGCTTGGCTCAGTACTAATATACAGAATCTCTTACTTCCACACTCCTTAAATGCCATCCTCATGACCTAGGTCATGAATTATATTCCTCTTCCATTCCCATCCTTTTTTCTTCCCTTCTCTCCCACCTGAAGAAGGGACTGTGTTCCGAAAGCTTGTCCTTTTTCGTCCTATTTCTTTTTTCTTCATTTGTGTCACAATCAGCAGCACAGCACAAAGGTAAGTACTGGCCAGCCAATCTCTCTCTTTTGAAAAATATTTTTTATTTTTAATTATTTTTTTACCTTTTTTCCTCCTATTGTTCCTATTTTTAACCTTTCCTTACTCTGTCCCCACACTCCTTTTTGCCTTCCTTTTATGCTTTGCCACCACTTACCTCCACTGCAATTGAAATTCCTGCCTATGAGAGCCTTTACAATCCATTGTGCAATGTGGAACTTTATTATCTCCACCCTTACTTAGCTTCCTTCCCCCTCCACTCCCCACCTCACTCAGTCTAGACCTGCTGGAATGGGAAGAGTAGCTGGACATGGTGGTTGTGTATGTATACTTGTCTTAAGTGATTATGTAAAGGTGTGCATTTCTTTTTCTGATGAAGGCCAGGGCTGAAAATTTGTGTGAATGTGATTCTCTGTTTATCATGCCTGTCAGCAGCACAGTAAGCCTCTTTATGGTGAGTTATCTATTCTCCACTATTGATATTCCAATCAGATTTTCCATTGTTAAAATTTTGCCAGTAATTTACATAAATATTGTGTGACATGAGCGGTCAAGTTCATGAAAGCTGGTTTGTCTGTTTATTTGTTTCAGACTTTATGTAATACTAATTAACTTTCTTTTGTATTTAAAAAAATGTTTTATTAGTAAGGATGTGGTTTCAATGGTCAATTTTTACTTAAAGAAATAACTCATGTTAAGATGTATAAGATTTTGATACGGGTGACAATTGGCCAATGAGGAAGCGGCTAAGGGACTGAACATTTGGAGAGTGTGTGTTTGAGAGAGGGAGATGAACAAAAGGTGCGTGCAGAAAAAGAACTCCATGGTTAGTCTTTGGCACGAGGAGGACCCTCCTGCGTGATAGGAGTGATTCGATCTGGTAGAGTGTTAACATTTGCTCAGCGAACGGCTGCTTCTTGGGACTCTTGATAACAAGTGTATGCCAGTGCAGCTGATATGTTTTGACACAAGAACGTACTAGTGTAGGAATGGTGTTCGGCAAAATATTTTGAACTGTTGACAATTTCATATTGAGTGCTCGTGAAATATACATAGTTTCTGTGTTTTCTTACAGTTATGATTACGGTACTTTTGTCAATAATGGAGGATGGATTACAACTCACTGTGAAACATCTTTATATTGTGAAACATCATTTTATATATAATAGAAGGAGACTTTCCAGGTGGGAAAATAAGTATAAAATAAAGATTTTTGACTTACCTAAAGTGCAGGCTCGTCGACAGAAACACCACACACACACAAAAACACACAAACAATCGAGCTTTTGCCACCAGTGGTGGCTTCTTCGGGAAAAAGAGGAAGTAAGGAGAGGAGAAAGGGAAGGATACGGGTTTTAAGGAAGTGGAAAAGGAGCCATTCCAATCCCAGGAGTGGAAGGACTTACCTTAGGGGACAAAAAGGAAGGTAAACAAATACACACACACACACACACACACACTCACACATATCCACATCCAAACACACTTAGGCAGACATATATATAATACGGATATTATAAGGGGAAAAATACCTAACAGGAAAAATATACATAAAAAATAGATGAAGTACACTTACCAAGCGAAGGGGCACAGGCAGTGATAGCAACAAATAAACACACAGGCGCGCACACACACACACACACACACACACACACACACACACACACACACACACACACACACACACAAACACAAGCTTTCGCAGCCTAGCTGCTTCGTCAGGCAAAAGGGAAGGAGAGGGAAAAGGAAAGGGAAATGATGAGGGTTTTAAGGGAGTCGATAAGGGGACAGGAAAGACTTACCTTGGGGGGAAAAAAGGAGGGTAAACAAATACACACACACACCCACACATTTACACAGACCCAAGTACACTAAGGCAGACATACTGTAGAACTGTAGAAAGCAAAGAAGTTAGACAGAGATGCCACTTGAGGCAGAGGCTCTGTCCAGAGAACCAAGGCAAAGATGTTAAGATGGTGGGTGGGGATTTGAATTTAGCGGAGGTTGAGACCAGGTGGGCAACGGGAGGAGAGAATAAGCTGAAGGGCAAGTTCCCATCTCCGGAGTTCTGAAAGGTTGGTGTCGGTGGGAAGTATCCAGATAACCCGGACGGTGTAACACTGTGCCAAGATGTGCTGGTTGTGCCCCAAGGCGTGTTTAGCCACAGGGTGATCCTCATTACCAACAAACACTGTCTGCCTGTGACCATTCATGCGAATGGACAGTTTGTTGCTGGTCATTCCCACATAGAACGCTTCACAGTGCAGGCATGTCAGTTGGTAAATCACGTGGGTGCTGTCGCAAGTGGCTCTGCCCTTGATTGTGTACACCCTCCGGGTTACGGGACTGGAGTAAGTGGTGGTGGAAGGGTGCATAGGGCAGGTTTTACAACGGGGGCGGTTACAAGGGTAGGAGCCAGAAGGTAGGGAAGGTGGTTTGGGGATTTCATAGGGATGGACTCTAGGAGGTTACAGAGGTTAGGTGGGCGGCGGAAAGACACTCTCGGAGGAGTGGGGAGGATGTCATGAAGGATGGATCTCATTTCGGGGCAGGATTTTAAGAAGTCGTATCCTTGCTGGAGAGCCACATTCAGAGTCCGCTCCAGTCCCGGAAAGTATCCGGTGACAAGAGGGGCACTTCTGGGGTTCTGTTGAAGGTTCTGAGTTTGGGGGGATGAGGAAGTGGCTCTGGCAATTTGCTTCTCTACCAGATCAGGAGGATAGCTGCAGTAATGTTGGGAGTAGGATTAAGGTTTCTCAGGAAGGACCTACTTCCGAAGATTCACAAACCCAATCATCCCGGCCGCCCCATTGTGGCCGGTTACCAAGTCCCAACAGAACGAATCTCTGCCTACATAGACCAACACCTTCAACCCATTATGTGCAGTCTCCCATCCTTCATCAAAGACACCAACCACTTCCTCGATCGCCTGAAATCCTTACCCAGCCTGTTACCTCCTGAAACCATCCTTGTAACCATCGATGCCACTTCCTTATACACTAATATCCCACTTGCCCAGGGCCTCGCTGCGATGGAATATTTCCTTTCACGGCGACCACCCCCTTCCTTACCTAAAACCTCTTTCCTTAATACCCTAGCCAGCTTCGTCCTAACCCACAACTTCTTCACTTTTGAGGGCCAGACATACCAACAACTAAAGGGAACAGCCATGGGGACCAGGATGGCCCCCTCGTACGCGAACTTATTTATGGGACGCTTAGAGGAAGCCTTCCTGGACACCCAAGTCTGTCAACCCAAAGTTTGGTATAGATTCATTGACGACATCTTCATGATCTGGACTCGCAGTGAAGAAGAACTCCAGAATTTCCTCTCCAACCTCAACTCCTTTGGTCCAATGAAATTCACCTGGTCCTATTCCAAATCCCATGCTACTTTCCTCGATGTCGACCTCCATCTATCCAACGGCCAACTACACACATCCGTCCACATCAAACCTACCAATAAACAACAATACCTGCATTATGACAGCTGCCATCCTTTCCACATCAAACGTTCCCTTCCCTACAGCTTATGTCTTCGTGGCAAACGAGTCTGCTCCAGTCCCGAATCCCTGAACCAATACACCAATAACCTGATAATAGCCTTCACATCCCGCAGCTATCCTCCTGATCTGGTAGAGAAGCAAATTGCCAGAGCCACTTCCTCATCCCCCCAAACTCAGAACCTTCAACAGAACCCCAGAAGTGCCCCTCTTGTCACCGGATACTTTCCGGGACTGGAGTGGACTCTGAATGTGGATCTCCAGCAAGAATACGACTTCCTAAAATCCTGCCCCGAAATGAGATCCATCCTTCACGACATCCTCCCCACTCCTTTGAGAGTGTCTTTCCGCCGCCCACCTAACCTCCGTAACCTCCTAGTCCATCCCTATGAAAGCCCCAAACCACCTTCCCTACCTTCTGGCTTCTACCCTTGTAACCGCCCCCGTTGTAAAACCTGCCCTATGCACCCTTCCACCACCACTTACTCCAGTCCCGTAACCCGGAGGGTGTACACAATCAAGGGCAGAGCCACTTGCGACAGCACCCACGTGATATGCCAACTGACATGCCTGCACTGTGAAGCGTTCTATGTGGGAATGACCAGCAACAAACTGTCCATTCGCATGAATGGTCACAGGCAGACAGTGTTTGTTGGTAATGAGGATCACCCTGTGGCTAAACACGCCTTGGGGCACAACCAGCACATCTTGGCACAGTGTTACACTGTCCAGGTTATCTGGATACTTCCCACCGACACCAATCCTTCAGAACTCAGGAGATGGCAACTAGCCCTTCAGCATATTCTCTGTTCCCGTTGCCCACCTGGTCTCAACCTCCGCTAAATTCGAATCCCCACCCACCATCTTAACATCTTTGCCTTGGTTCTCTGGACAGAGCCTCTGCCTCAAGTGGCATCTCTGTCTAACTTCTAACTTCTTTGCTTTCTACAGTTCTACAGTATGTCTGCCTAAGTGTACTTGCGTCTGTGTAAATGTGTGGGTGTGTATGTATTTGTTTACCCTCCTTTTTACCCCCCAAGGTAAGTCTTTCCTGCCCCGGATTGGAATGACTCCTTATCGACTCCCTTAAAACCCTCATCATTTCCCTTTCCTTTTCCCTCTCCTTCCCTTCTGCCTGACGAAGCAGCTAGGCTGCGAAAGCTTGCGTTTGTGTGTGTGTGTGTGTGTGTGTGTGTGTGTGTGTGTGTGTGTGTGTGTGTCTGTTTGTTGCTATCACTGCCTGTGCCCCTTCGCCTGGTAAGTGTACTTCATCTGTTTTTTACGCATATATAATATAAACTTAGCAAAGACCTACTGCAGTCAATATTAATAAACTTCAGAGAAACCTTAGAATAAACTCATTAAAAAAATACCGACAGTTTTCTGAATGTCTTCTCATTGTTGATTGCTTCATCACATCTCAGTGTCATTTTGTGGTTCACTTTAAGTCCTAAGTAATGAACTAAGACGAAACTTTTCACTCTTGAGAACGATTTGTATTTTCTAAAAAAACATTTACATCACAACTGAAAGTTAACAAAAAAATAAAAAATAAATAAATAAACGAGACAGCTCATCACTTCTAACTGCTTGAGAAGACAAGACAAGACTGACTGCTAATTACAAACAAAGATACTGCTCTTCCACTTTTTTATTTTAGTTCCACAGATGAATTTTTTTCTTCACAACATTAATTAATAATTGTCTATAATTATTATTATTATTATTATTATTAATTTTTTCCCTCTTTTTTATAATAGAAAATGAAATTAAAATAGAAATTCGCTTCTTACTGTTCTGATACCTCAACACTCCATTCCTGGTTACAGCACAACTGTAAAGTGGCTCCCTGAGCTGCTGACAGACACTGGGGGAAGTGCTCCCAATTTATCATCATGGACAATGCAACTGATTAACTATCTTATTCTATTTATGATTGATAATTCAACCACTTCCAATGAGGAACCAATTTGATTGAATACAACTTATAAAACTAAATATCTGACTTTGCATACATCATTTGCAAACATTAGAATAAAACCCTTTTTATTAATGAACCAGTTATTTTATGTAATATTTCTTATTTGTTACACATACTACAGCCTATGCATAGACTGTTTTTTTTTTTTTTAACTACAGGATCAATGGTAAAAGGGAATATCTGCAACTAAGGTAATTGCTGACACATCAAAGCAGATACGAATGGTTTGACCCTAAGATAACATTGAGCCAGACTTCTAAATCAGAGCTATACATAACCCAATATGTAGGATAGCGCATAAAGTCATACACTTCCTACCAGTTGCATCCCCCCACCCTGCTTTTGCACCACTGTACCAATTAACGCACTTACCATGCTTTTCTCATTCTCTGTTCCTCTTTTCCACTCCTTGCCACCCCTCCCCCCTTCCTTGCTCAGCCCCTCTCCAATTCCACACAGCATTATAATGCTGCAGCTAACATGCATCCTGTGTCATAATTCTGTCTTGCTCTTCCAGGCGTTGCTGCCTTCCTGTCTCTTCACCTGTATCCTGCTCTCTCCCCCCCTCTCCCCACCCTATTTCACATTTCTGCATCAATTTGATGCCATGCAGTTAAATTTGTGCCAGAGTAACCACACATAATGGTTGTGGTATAAGAGATTTGTAGTATTTTTCTGAAGAAGGCTTTTTGCCAAAAGTTTACATTAACAGATCTTTTCATACTGCTTGTCTGTAGCACAGCATGTTGTCTATGCAGTGAGTAGCAGACAGTACTTTTCTGGTGTTGTTGCTGTTACTACCTGCACTTTCCATTATATTGAAAGTATGTTATGCACTGGATTACATTATGAATATGAGTACTAAGATTTTCTAAATTGCTTGTTTTGCTTATTCTTAGCATGATAAAGATGAAATTGTTGTACCGCAAAGTGTATGTGTTGTAATGTCTAGTAACTGCGATGCATAATATTTTTATATGAAATCTGTGACAGTGTTTTACAAATTTCTAACTTTGTTTTATTTATTTTCAGAGGAATGAGAGTCTGGTTAATTATCCCACCTATAATGACTATGTTATTGACTTCAGTGTTGTGCCTCCATATATCTCAGTATCATCTGCATACAAAATTTTGTTCATTGGACAGACAATTCTCATGTTCAGAAGTGATCCTCGAGAAAAGCGAGGTAATGTTTTGTAATTTAAATAACAAGCTTTCTTTGTCTAATGTTTTAGCTTTTTATACTAATGCTTATCTTTGCAGTTAAGAAACACAAAAGTGTTACTACCATTTGGGGAGACCGAGAAAATGAGTTTTGTTTGAATTTGAAAGAACTCCAAGGAATGGATACCTTCAATGTCTCACAGTTTGAAAATACAATTGAGGAAATAAGACTTTGTGTTACTGAGGTTAGTACGCCATTTATGATTACTCTTGATGTGTTTGCACAAAAATAAATAATATGGAAGAAGATCAGGGGGGGGGGGGGGAGAGAGAGAGAGAGAGAGAGAGAGAGAGAGAGAGAGAGAGAGAGAGAGAGAGAGAGAGAGAGAGAGAGAGAGACTGATCAGTCTCCTTCAATAAATCTTACCACCATTAGGAGAAATTTAAGGGTTATCAGATAAGTTTATAAAAATTTCAGTTTAGCGAGCCCTGATGTAATATGGCATTCAAGGCAGCTGTTGGGTTATTCCACTTATCCAAGATAAAAGTGGCATGTATATGTAAATGTAGCACCTGAAGTAACTTTCTCCTGTCATTTTATCTGTTTTTTGTTATTTCCTTAGTTGCTTAGAAATTTCATATAGCTGTATTCCATCTGTGCAACTAAATAAAAGGTGTTGGTTTATGCCATATGTGTACCGAATGAGGTGGCACAGTGGTAACACACTGGACTCTCATTCAAGAAGACGGTGGTACAAATCCACCTCTGGCCATTCAGATTTAGATTTTCTGTGATTTTTCTAAATCGCTCATGGCAAATGCCGGGATGGTTCCTTTGAAATGGCATAGCCAATTTCCTTCCCTATTCTTAACCTCCTTTGAGTGTAAGCTCCATCTCTAATGATCACACTGTTGATGGGATGTTAAACCTTAAGCTTCCTTTCTATTGTCATATGTTTTTTGCTGTTAAGAAATGAACTTTAAGACTCATGTTGCAGCCTAGCAGTTTGTAGTTAGTTAACAGATCAGCGAAAATATTCTTGTAGTTTGTGTCTTGTTTTATTTCCCAGAAAGCTGGTGACCACTTATTTAAAAGACTTTCCATGCTTTTCTTTCCTGGTTTCCAATTTTCAACTGAAAGTTGCAAGCACTTGCCCGCGAAAGGCAAAGGTCCCAGGTTTGAGTCCGGGTTCTGGCACACAATTTTAATCTGCCGGAAAGTTTTTATAAACAAGCTATTTTGCAACTGAAAGATAAATGTTACATAAAATAGTATTTTACACCTGACAGATGATTGATGCATCATTTTAAAGGTGTAAAAACTAGCTGAACAAAACAGTAAGCAAATTGAAGAAGCTTCTATTATGGACATGTAGTTGCTCGTTTAGAATGAGACTTATTATGAGAAAAATGTTTAAATATTGAAGGAAAAAAATACCGTTCCTTCCTTAGGCAATTCTTGGTAGAAGTAACATTTTTTTAGAATCACTAAACTCCCCTAAATGTCATTAACTCCAGGAACAAAAATATTTCTTACTGGCCATTCTGTTTTAACATAATGCTTATGTCACAGCTATCCCATTCATAGAGGAAGAAGCATGGAAAATTTGTGAAGCCACTGTGTTGGCCTAGTAGCTTAGGGATTGCTTTCAGATCTCCACAAATGGTCCACTTAAGCTAGTTACAGAGGAATTAAAAGTTTTCATAACATTCTGACATACGAACTGAATGTTCTGGTGGTATAGATGCATATTGGTTGCCACTGTGCAGAACAGCAGCTTTCGGGCTTCTTTTGGAGAAATCACTGTGTTCATATTGGCTACTGAATGTCTACATTGACCCAGGAACATTAGTACAAAAAATCAACTCACCCATTTAAGAGAGAAAAGGCCAAACTCTCTTCCTCTATTCTTCTATCAAGGAAAGGGTGTCTTAGGAGCCAACAACCCTTTTTCATCCAATGTCAACCCTAAAATCCTGACTGAATCCTTAAGAAGGTCTAATTCTTTAACAAAAACATTTAGTTCAGACTGTGTGACAAGTTTTAACTCATTTTTTTTGGGGGGGGGGGGGGGCTCATAACTCCATCATTGTCATTGATCATCATCATCATCATCATCATCATCATTTAAACTGTTAAGTGTAGTTGGAGAACATTTACAGGTAAATGAAGCGTGACAAACAAGACACATAACGTAATTAATATTCAGATACAAAATGTCTTTTTATTTTTCAAATTAAAACCTTGGACACAGCAAGAGCTAAAATAAGTCTTCAGTGAGTTTTTGGTTCTCTCGAAATTGAAAGTATTGCTGAAAGAAATTATTTCTTCTTAACTTGAAACCATTGTCTCAGTTGCTCTAAACATGCAGAACACACTTTGTGAGGAGTCTATGATTTGTGTCGATCATCTAGTTTCATACCAAAGTAGGCAATATATGCCTTTTTAATAATGTTAGAAATGTTTCTTTGTTGATTCTTAACAATTCACGTTCCATATATAAAGCAGAAACAATCAGGGGAGTTCACACAAGCTCTAGACACTATTATAAACAGAAAACTAATTTCACTTCAATGAAGAAATGAAGGAAATACGCTCAGCAGAGTGGTCACATCTACACTGACAGTCTAGACCTTGCAGTTGAGAGCAGACAGTGGGTGTAGGGAGAACGAGGCAGAGTGGAAAGGGTCATAACACAGACTGCATACTGTCAGCAAAGCCATTATGAACTGGATCCAACAAGTTTTACTGTACAGTTAAAGAAAAGAAAGGCTGCTACATGATGTCAACCTAAATTTAGACTGGTTACATTTGCAAGTTAATGTATTAGGCTAAAATTTTTATAATTTAAAGTTATTATTTAGATTTTATAGAAAATTTATAATTAGTGTATATGTTAAAACACCTTAAAAGTTAAAATTTTAATTTGTGGATAAAAAAAGTGTGATAGACATTATTCACTATTTTTCCATATTAAGCACAACAAATACCATATAAATTTCTATAAAAATTTGAAACAACTGTTTCATCACTGACCTGTATAATCTACCTTCTGGAGTGTTTACATACAACTCGGGAAAGATGCTTATGGAATAAGAACATAAGATAATCGCTACCGATGCTGCTTCCCAAATAAACAATGTGAATATGGAATAAACAAGATGCCTTTCGTTTAGTTGCAAAGATGAAATACAGTTCCACAAAGTAATTTTCTTCTGCTTTATGTTAAATCTATAGAGTATTTTTCAAATCTTTCTCAGATTCTTAACCTTTGATGTAGCACTGCTTAGGTGTATTTGCTGACAGTTTGAGTCAAATCCCTGGTATAGTGTCTCTACATTTCACAGAGAAATTCCATAATTAGTAGCATTTCTGCTTTTACCTTCTTCCACACTGGTATTCTGTTACAGCAATCTAATTTGTGGTTTCCATTATTTTATTTATTTTTTATTTACCATGTACTAAGCATAAGTAAAGCAGTCATAATTACAAATAATTTTTTGAACACAGCAGTGCATAGTCTTACTGGAGGTCGTTTGCTGTTCTTTTCCTCTGACCTTTGAACTGATTTACAGACGAGCCTTGGTACCTCTTAAATTTTTCGAATTAACAGAGATTGTCAGAAGGCAAAGAAGTGATTAGTGACAGCTAAAAATCTATTGTTTGAACAGTAATCGAACCCATAACCTCTGGATTTAAAAGCTGGCTCTTTAGGAAGGAGTCACCAAGCCACACCTACAGAAGTTATTAAAAATGATTTTGTATTTCAGAGATAGTGTAGTGGACAAAAAAAGAAAAAAAGGGTGGGGGTGTAAGCAGCTCTCTTCAGTATTAGAAATAACTAGGTAAACAAAAGAGTAAACAATCTTGGAGAAAGTGGGCTCATGTTCCTGGAAACAAATCTCCACATATTGTTTGAATATTATCTCCTCTAAAAGATCAGGTAAGTTATTTGATATGAACTGAAGATACGTTGCACCAATCAATCTGTTTGGTGGTATCTATTATGTTATTGCCCATGATTCCTGCCCATACATTCCTGACAACTTACTTCTTCAACTCTGTTGGAATGTGCCAACTGTATGTGGATTTGACATAAGTGCCCACATGTTGGTAATGAAAATAATCTCAAAGAAGGCTATGAGTGGAAGGCTACAGTGGAGAATGTGTATCTGGGAGTGTACAATATTATTGGTTAAGAACAGTGAAGTACGTTTCAGAAATTGACTGATTTGCCAAGTGTATTCAGAAAAGTATGAGACTTGGGAGACTACCAACAGACTCAGGGGTATATTTCCTGAGAGAGGTATGGGAAATAATGCCTGAATAGGTCAAGCACTGGATGAGATCTTTGTTCCACCTCCCTCTTTTCAGTCCATCCTGAGGCTCCCATTGGTTTCCTTGGGGTACTTAGGGAGTGCAGCAGTGACTTATTGAGGCATCAACTCTTCAGAATTACAGACTGGAGTAATGTGTGCACACACTTAAGGCTGCATGTGGTATTCGTGGTATCCAGTACCATACCATACCAGCCCTAGCTTAGCCTTAACTCTTCAGTTACTTCCTGCATACAATGATCAAAAATTGAAAAAAAAAAATTGATTGAAAAATGAAGCTTCTCACATTCTGTCTGTTGACTCATGATGCTTAACTAACAAGCCCATCTCACATGATAACAGCCCTGAATGTTAATACTTTTTGCTGTGAAAAATGGTTCTTCACCATATTCTTGCAACAACATTTGAGAGAATTGTAGTGTGGCTCATGGATCGTGTTGGTGAAAGACTTGGACACAGTGAACATGATCAGAGTACAATGACTGTACATATAGGATTTTCCAAACTAAAAGATGAGGAGCTGTGATATAAGCTGAATTTCTGAATACACTAGTTCTAGGATCTTCAGTCACACATTGCAATACTTGCACCTTTACAACTGGAAATGAAATTGTGTGAGTTGTATCATAATCCTTCATTGTTAATGCAGACCAAGTGTGTTCAATATTTGTGTAGGTGGTGCACTGTCATTTGGGCACATTTCATCATACAGGCTCAACAGTGTCAGCATACAGGCTCAGCTGTTACTTTCTTCATAGACACACTAGCTACTAAAAACAGTATTGCCTATGTATCTAGGCATTTTTCCAGTCTTATATTAGAAACAAAAATAAAATACAGAAAAGTTTTATAAATCATGTTTTGCATGATGGGAAAGTCTTTGTGATCATTGTTATGATGTCATATCTCCTGAACTATGTGTCGTGCTATGATGTAAATTTGAAGGTTCATTCAGTGGTATATGTGCCTTATGTCTGCAAAATATGTCATGAATGTTGTTAGTAATAAAGACGTAATAAATTGATACCTCATGCATGATGATGTAGTTTTCCATGAACCAAATTGATTATGGCTTCATATCTTATGAACTACATGTCAAACTGTGGTATGATATCAAAGGAACATTCATAGGCATGTATGTATGCTGTCAGTGAAATGTCTCACAAATACAATTTACAATGTAGAAGTAGTAATTCAAACCATCATGCCAAGTGCCATACATCATTACCATAGGAAAAGTAGTAAGTGATAAACTTTTTTTTACTTTCATCATTTTGTTTCATAAAGATTTGAAATTATGTTTAAAGTTTATTGCATAGTCGCTAAGTGCCCTTATTCTCAAATAGTTGACGAAGAAAATCACACTATCATGTGCCGCAAAATGGGGCAGTTTTTGTTATTTATGACATCACATCTCTCTACATATGTCGTAGGTGGTTCTTACCTCAACAGAGATTGTTACCTGATATTAAGCAACATGTGGACCAAGTTTGGTTGAAATAGGTCCAGTAGTTTAGGAGGAGATATGGAATGTACATACACACATACATACAGCCAATTTTATAAGATGTGTAGATTAACAGATGGATGTGTCTTCTACTTTACTGGAAGGTAAACATTACCCACAGAAATGTGCTTTGGATGACAATCTGATGATCATAGAACAAATATCACAAAAATTCAAATACTGTTTGTGAAACCCTGCATTGTATTATTAAACAGTAACAGATGTTCAGCACATGCTGTATCCACATAAAATAATGGATAAATGTATCCTCTTTTTCTTATTGCATACAGTAGCTTTTTTTAATATTAATAAAGTGCTTGCAGTTGGATAGAAGTGTTTCAAAGTAGTGATGAGACACATGCTCATAGTTCTTTAGTTTCACATTTTGCTGACCATTTTATTGGACCATTTACCATTGTTTTGGTTCATACCACCACCCCTTAAAATATGGAATATGTTTTTAATTCCCTGTTGTGCTCTTCATTCTGAAGACTGTTTGATGTGGCTCTCCACACAGCACTGTCTTGTGCAAGCCTCTTCATCTCTGAATGAGAACAGTAACCCACATACATTTTGATCTGCTTGTGTCTGCATTAGTCTCTGGTGAGACTTACTGGTCATTGGACGTACTGGGAAATAATATCAATGTCTTGATGACATTTAGAAATTTATTTATGCTTTATTCATTTTGACTTTAGTAATTTTCGAAGGCCGCAAAACGACATTGATAACAGTATTCTATCACACATTTTGTTAAAACATCACAGACATCTTGCAAATAATGTTACACTTACTAAACCTTTGTTAAAAATTATTTTCCAGTTAAAAAAAATTGTTTCAGAGACATATGTCATCTATATCTACAAAAACAAATTTTATTCATTCAGTTTGTGTGAGCTGTTTCCACTGCATGGTTGTTTCATCTATTGCCGTTTTCAAGTGGACATCTAGTTTGATTGACCCACATAAAGCATTTTGGAGCCAGCGTCTTTTGTGTGACGAGATCTGTCAGTCATGATGTATCTCAATCTTGAAGATAGTTGAAATATAATAATGGAAAGTCCAGGTTGGAATTAATAATATAATAAGGACTGTTTACAATTCACTGCAAAGACGTGGCGACGAGCTGCGACAGGCACATATAAAAGACACACACATACAACACTTTCAGCTATCGGCCATGGCCTTCTTCAGAAACTAGAACACTCACACAATCACGCAGGCACGCAACACAGTCATAAAACCGTCACCTCCGGCTGCCGCACTTCGAATCTTCACTTCGAAGTGCGGCAGCTGGAGGTGATGGTTGTATGACTGTGTTGCGTGCCTGTGTGATTGTGTGTGTTTTCTACTTTCTGAAGAAGGCCATGGCCGATAGCTGGAATTGTTGTATGTGTGTGTCTTTTGTATGTGCCTGTCGCAGCTCGTCGCCACGTCTTTACGGTGAGTTGTAAATTGTCCTTATTATATTATTGAAGATAGTTGATAAATATAATTGTGACATACAGATCTTTATGCTTTTATGCATGTCAATCGAACTAGGTGTCAACTTTAAAACACCAATAGCCAAAATAAATTTGTAGTGCAAATAGTGAGCACAAGCTGAATAAATATAATTTGCAGCAAACTTGAAATGAATTTCTACTATGAAATGTCATATTTTGACCTTATTTATCTTGTGGGCCAAGTAGGCAGGAAAATTATTTGTTATCAAAAGCTTTTATCCTCTTCTTGTTTATCATTCACATTTCATTCTGGTACAAGTCTATGCTCCAGATAGATATCTCGGAAAAGACTTCCAAACATTTAAATTAATATTAGAAATTAACAAATTTCTCTTCTTTGGAAATGCTTTTCTTCTCATTGGCTTTCTGAATGTATATATTCTATGTGCAAATTGCAAAACTCATCTAGTTCCTTCACTGTCTTTTTTCCTAATCTAATTCCTTTAGCATCACTTGATTTTCTTAGACTACATTCCATTACCCTTGTTTTAATCTTGTTCATGTTAATCTTTCAGAGCACTGTCCATTTCATTCAGTTGCTCTTCCATGTGCTTTGCTGTCTTCAACAGAACTATAATGTCATTGGCAAATCACAATCTTTTTATATGTTCTCCTTGAACTTCAACTCCTTCCTCAAATTTCTCCTTGCTTTCCTACACAGATGGGGCAAAGTACAGATTGAGTTACAATGGGGGAAAGCTACAACCCTGTTTTATTCCTTTTCCAACCATGGTGTCCTTTTTATGTCCTTCGACTCTTATAATTGTAATGTCTGGTTCCATATATTTTAACCCTGCTATTTTTAGATTTTTAAAGAGTGTAACATTGTCAAAATTTTTTTTCCAAATCTACAAAAGCCATAAATGTAGGTCTACCTTTCCTTAACCTATCTCATAAAATAAATCATAAGGTGAGTATTATGTCATGTGTTCTTACATTTCTCCTAAATTCAAAATGATATTATCCAAGTTCAGATTCCACCAGTTTTTTAGTTCAGGTATAAATAATTTATGTTAGTATTTTGCAACCATGACATAGTAAACTGATAATTATGTAATTTTCACACCTGCTCACTATTTTTGGCTTTGATATTGGAATTATTTCATTCTTTGGGTAAGCTGAGGGTATTTAATCTGTCTCATAAATCTAGCACTCTAGGTGGAATATTTTTGTAATGGTTGGTTTTTCCAAATGCATCAGAATTTCAGAAGTAGTATCAACAACTCCAGGGACCTTGTTTCGACTTAACTCTTTCGCTGCTCTGTCAAGTTCTTCTCTCAGTATTGTATCTCGTATGTCATCTTTATCTACTTCTTCTAACATTTCTACAATTACTGCCTTTAAGTTCATTTGTCTTCTATAGACCGTCTATATATAAAACTACTTTTCAGATTCCCTTTCTTTGCTTAACACCGGTTTTCCACCTGTGCTCTTGAAATTCAAGCAGCTGCTTTTCTTTTCTCCAAACGTTTCTTTTATTTTCCTATATTTGGTATCTATCATTCCCCTACCTTCTAGTATGGACTTGTATATTATAATGTTTATTTGCTTATTAAGTAATTACAGTTCATTCTACCGATATTCCGCTTTTCAACATTACGATGTATGGGGGTTTTGCTTGCTGCAAAATTATTCACCTGGGGTGTCGTGGTAGAAATAAATACTCATAGGTACAATTTTTCACTTCTTTCTTAATCCACATACAACTTCACAACATAAACAATGCAACAGAACTTAGCTGACAGTACTTCCGTTTTAGAACACAGAGTGACATAGTTTCCAGTACACTTTGCAAACACTAAAACTCGAACTCCCCCACGCAAGGCGGTGAGGCAAATATATAACATCGACAATAATGACATTACATTATGCATTCTTCATAACAATTGAATATACTAATTTACAATTACCAAACACAACAGTAAAACATTTCATGTACACAAAAATAATCACAATATAAAATGAAAACTATAAATACAATAATTTTAGATGGCGCATATCTTTTTAAGACATATTCTTGGTCCTTTTTGTTTCATTACAAAGAGTAATGTTAAATGTCAATTAATTTGTTAATGAGTACATCATACATGTTCCTAACATATATTGAACGATCAAATATCTTGGCAATTCTCAAAATAAGTTCGAAAGCTCACATCAGTCAATATATACAAAGAATTACAATCTTCACATCTCAACTATTACAATCTTCACATCTCAACTATTACATTAATTAACACAATTAGCTGGTCTACACAACTTGTCTATGAGCCTAACATATATACAATGCTATTTATTTTCATATCTTTTTGTTTTACATTCTTTTCTACCCTTCGTCTGTCAAAGTCTTGAAATAACATACAATGATGAAACTATTGTTTATAGAACTGTCTGGAAAGAAAATATATGAATCTGTTAATTAATGAAATCTATCACTTGTTAACTAATGACAGTATCACTGAGACATTGTCCTACACTGATTCCTAGACGGGCTATTTCGTTTGTAACTAACTTCACACGCAACACATATATCACTATTAGACCACACGATTCCGGATCCGACACAGACGGTATCGTACGATAACATTGAGATGAGAGGGCCAGCAGTATCGTCACAATGCCCCCCCCCCCCTCGACGATGCCCTCATGAGTCTAGGTGATGTAAGAGTAAAGCACCTACTTTGGATGGCTTGGACCCGGTGGCTGGCTTGGCTACATCAGTACCTCACTTAGTCCTGTCTAGGGTTGGCACAGCACAGTTCACACGCGAAGCATCACCAGATCCTGAAAGTTCCAAGTACAGTAAGTAGTTGACAAGGGTATGGCCTCCCAAGAGCAGAGGGCAGCTGACACTAAGAATCTACCACACTGAACTTGTCTGATCTTTTTAAACATCAAAATAAAATACACAATAAACATACATCAAAAAGAATATCCACATAACTCTACTCAGATTCTGAACTGAGTTTCTTTTTTTTTTTTTTTCTTTTTCTTCTTTTGTAGACATGACACTTGGTATCTTACAAAATCATTTGACATTAACATTAATTAACTGATTCTATCATGACTTGTACAATATCTTGAATACTTTAACTCTTTGATACTCAGGCAACAAATTGAATTCAAATTTTAACTGTTACAAATAAATACATTGATAAGTCTAACTGAACAAACTGTATTGAAATCAATATTCTTATTAACATAAAAAATTACATACACACATTTCATCCCTTAATACTAAAGAAGAAAGATAGAATGATAGATAAGAGACAATTTGAACAGGTTACAGAATGAGTAGGAGATGTTGCACCAGAAAGTGAAATCAGAAGTATGCTACCACATTGCTAGAAACCCAGTGCTTTCCATCGCAGTTAGCACACACGGAATGTATACTTTCCTGAGGTTTACAAAAGTTTATATCCAACATATTGACAATAAACGTTTCAAGATATTTCATCAAAGAATACATATATACAAAACTCTTATAGCTGCAATAAATTTTACAAAAATAGGACCTGTACAAAGTCTTATTATTATGCACTACTGTCTGTATGGCTTGAGTTCTGTTATATTCCTCAGTCCAAATGCTTTTCGTGACTTGGGATATTCTAACCTGTAAGCATTAGGATGAGGGTTTCCCACAACTTTCAAAGGGCCGATATATACTGTATATAAAAGAATTTTTTGAGTTCATGGTTGATAGCTTTAGATGTTTCTTGGGCTTTGACCAAAACCTTTTGTCCGATATCAAATCTGGTAGTTTTCAAACTTCTGTCATGTCTTCTCTTCCTGGCTTCAGCTTGTTCCTTCATAGTCCTATGTATGAGCTCCTCTCTCTCTTTTTGCTCAATTCTTTACAAGGTGGATAGTTGATGAGTTCACTGATTAGGTTAGGCGATGATTTTCCAAAAATGATTTCGTAAGAGCAGAATTTCGTCTAAGTATGTTAAAGGCTGTTCAAAATCTCTTCAAATTCATACACATAATCTATCCTTGATGCATGATTTTTGTTACAATATGTCCTGAACAATCTGCCAATTTCCCTCATGTATCTTTTTGTCGGATTGCTGGAGGGGTGGTATATTGAAATCAATATGTTTTCATCTTGTATGAATGATTTCCAATGCTTTGAGGTAAACTGAGTTCCATTATCAGACAAGATTTTCTTTGGTTTGCCGACTGCCTGAAAATAGTCATTCCTGAATTGTTGATTATGGTTTTGCTGGTGGCTTTCTTCACAGGGTGCAATTTAATAAATTTAGAGAATAGATCCATGGCAACAAATATATGGCTATAACCACCTCTGGTCTTGGGAAGACTTCCATAAAAATCCACAGCTACAGTTTCAAGAAGTTCTTGTGGCAAGATGTTATGCTGGAGACCTTTACATGTCTGATTGGACACCTTGACTCATTGGCATCTGTCGAGTGTAGTCACTAATTTCTTATCTCTTCTGGCAATGTTATATTTTATTAATACACCAACACAGTTCTCGGGCCAACACAACTTCCATTTATCACTGTCGACACTCATACATCTAAACAACATGCCCTTGATGTCTTATGGTATTGCCCTACCTTATCTTCCCCTCTTTTGCTTAACAAGCTCTTGACTAATCTCCAATTATCATCATGATTTTGGTATCTCCTAATCTTGTCACAAATTTTTTGGATTTCTGCTGCTTCTTTAACACCTTTCAGGTACATAACTCTGAAGTCCTTTTTACAGGCTCCACTGCTATCTTCAATTTCTCCCTCCACTGGCAAATGAGAGAGTGAACCAGCAACAAGATTGTTCTTGCCCTTAATATATTCCACAGAGAAATCAAACTGTTGCAAGAACAGTGCCCATCTGGTAATCCGGTTATGGTGAAGTTTGCTTTTCTGAATGTAGGTCAAAGCTTTATGGTCTCTGAATACAATAGTTTTGTGGCCTAACAAGTAGTGTGTGAATTTTGTGAAAGCCCAAAAAATTGCTAAAAGTTCCTTTTCTGTAACGGTGTATGCCTTCTCGTGTTTCTGTAATGTCCTGCTTGCAAATGCAATGGTCCGGTGTTCTGGCTGGTTATCAATTGTTTTGACTTGAAACAAATGAACACCAATTCCATAATCACTACTGTCAGTACTTAAACAAAACGGTAATGACAGGTCCGGTCTGTATAAAATATTGCTGTTACAAAGCTGCTTTTTTATTTCTTCAAAGGCTTGTATGCATTCTTCTGACCAATTCTAAACAGTATTTTTCTTCAGAAGGTTGTTCGAACATGGGGCATTCAAGGCTTGAGTACTTATATATTTGCGGTAAAATCCACACATGCCAAAGAAAGATTTGAGTTGTTTCTTGGTTTTGGGCACAGGAAACTTTGCTATTGCTTCAATTTTCTCATTGTCTGGGAGTATACCTTCTTCAGTTACAATGTGACCAAGAAATTGTAACTGTTCCACAGCAAATTTACATTTTTCTAGCTTAAGTGACATCCCTCCTGCTCTTAATCTTCTGCACACTTCTTCCAGTAAGCTTATATGTTCTTCCCAGGTTTGACCAGTGACAAGGATATCATCCACATACACAGTTAACTTTTCAACAAGATCTTTGCCTAATACCAAATCCAAAGCTGATAAATTCAGCTACAGAAACTTTTAATCGGAATGGGACCATGCAGTACCAATAGCTTCTTCCGTTATACAAGAAAGCAGTGTACTTCCGTGAGTCTCTGTCAAGTGGCACCTGATGAAAACCAGAAGTCAAGTCCAGGCTAGTCATATATTTTATATTTTCAAATTTATACAATAGTTCGTCGATGCTGTCTGGATGGTCAGTTTCCCTTTCTAAAAACTTCTTCAGATGTCTGGTGTCAAGTACAATTCTCACATCTCCATTCTTATTGGATATCACGATGACGGGGTTGTTGTATTCACTAGTACTCCTCTCAATTATGTTCCAGTTTTCCACCTTTTCAAGTTCTTTCTCTACAGCTTTCCTTTTTGCAATAGGTACACCGTATGGTTTGATGTAAAATGGTTCATTTGGTTTGACCCGTTTGACTCGTAGTTTTTCACTTTTCCCGGTCTGTAATCGAACACATCACGATAGTTCCACAAGACTCTTCTCAGCTCTTCTTTTTGTTCTTCGTCTAATTTGTTGGCTTCCTGCACCTTGGTATTTACGAGTTCATGATAATTAATATCCTCCATGGCTTCTTCAGGCTCTTCATAGATGTCTTCTACATCTCTCTTATGATCTAATAAAGCTAATTCTACACTCTGCTTACTCAGACTATTCCCATGTTCAATATCATAGCAGTACAATGTAAAACACCAGTCTTCAGGTCCACAAACATAACTTTTCTTCCTCCCCAGTCAAATACAGCATTCACTTTCATGATCCAGTCAGTTCCTAGCAAGATATCCTCAGACAGATTACGTATTACAAGACATCCTTGACAAAGATTCACATCATTCACACTGAAGTTCAACAAGGCTTGCCGGTTAACTACCTTTCTGCCGGTAGCACCCTTGATCTTGATTCCTACTACAGGCATCTCCATGTAGTCCGGTACACGTTTCACACAATCTCTAAATTGTTCAGAAATTCCACTGATTGGACTACCTGTATCAACTAACGCTTCCTTGCCTTTTCCATTAATAAACACGGTAATATATGGGCATCCAGTGACATCATATTGTATATCTTTCTCTTCTTCATGAGTAATATCTTCATATTTCATAGTACAGGAATCGTCATTAGCTTGAACATGATTCAGAGACACATTACTTTCAACAGGTTGACAAGCCATGCATCCATTAGCAACACAATTACCATGAGTAACACACTGCTCTATCCTAGGCACATTATCTTATCTAGAACATTGGCTTTCTCTTTCTTATCAATGTAGCTCTGCATGACACATGCAAGATGTTTTTCCCTACCTCTCTTTGGTTAGAGTTGGTACCTCCCTCAGCTCACGCCGAGTGCTGGAGAACGGCATCCCACAGGGCTCCATTCTCAGTGTACCACTCTTTTTAATTGCGGCAGTAGGGTCATCGGTTTCTTGTTCTCTATTCGCCGATGACTTTTGCTTATACTGCAGCTCTCCTAGCATTGGTGTTGCTGAAAGGTGTCTTCAGGGAGCCAACCGAAGTGCACAATCATGGGCCACAACACATGGCTTTACGTTCTCAGCTTCTAAAATCCGGGTGATGCACTTTTGTCGTCTTTGGGCAGTTCACCCTGACCCAGAACTGTACCTAGCTGCTGCCGAGCTTCATGTCGCAGAAAGCCATCAGTTTCTCGGCTTGCTGTTTGACAACCGACTGACTTGGGGGTCACACCTTCGTCAGCTGAAGCAGAAGCGCTGGCGGCACCTAAATATATTGCGATGTCTCAGCCACACTGCCTGTGGAGCTGACCGTCGAACCCTCATGCACCTCTTTAAGGCGCTCATCCAATCAAGCTTGGATTATGGGAGCCAGGTGTATGACTCTGCATCACCTTCAGCACTGTGGATCTTGGATCCCATTCTTCATGGTGGTGTCCATTTAGCAACAGGGGCATTCCGCACCAGCCCTGTGCCTAGCCTCCTTGCCGAAGCTGGCATCCCTCCCTTGAGGTACCGCTGGCAACAGTTGCTGGCCTCCTACATTGTCCATGTCTACGCTACGCCTCACCATCCAAATCGCAGGTTGTTGTTTGCAAATACCGACCTTCCCTCTCCACAACGTCGACCCAGATAGAGTCTTCCAGTCACGGTCCACGTATGTTCTCTTCTTTCTTCACTCGAGTCCTTTCCTCTCCATCCTGCATTCTCTTGCCTATCTAATATCCCTCCTTGGACCATCCCTCGCCTCCAGCTTCACCTGCAACTGTCCTGCGATCCAAAGGCGTTGATTTCACCACAATTACTTAGACACCAGTTTCTGGACATACTTGGCACATTCTGTGATGCAGACGTCATATACACTGATGGCTCCCAGGTAGACGGCAGAATGGGTTATGCCTATGTTATGGCAACCACACTGAACAGCGCTCCCTGCCCCCTGACTGTACTGTCTTTACGGTGGAGCTGATCGCAATAACCCATGCACTCGACCATCTCAGAGCATGCCCCAGGAAGTCATATCTTACCTGCAGTGACTCCGTGAGTGCCTTGCACGCTCTCGACCACTGTTTCCCCAAACACCATTTGGTGCGATCCATCCAAGTCACAGTGTTTAGTCTTGGCAAGTCAGGCCGTCCTGTGGCTTTTATCTGGACCCCAGGCCACATTGTAATTCCAGGGAACGAACGCGCTGATCAGCTGGCCAAGCAGGCCATCGCATGCCAGCGCCTCGATATCGGTACCCCAGAAGGGGGTATCTGCTTGAGTCTCCTTTGAAAGATCTTTGAGGCCTAGAATTCGGAATGGGCAACAATGAGTCTGCCCAATAAACTCCGTGGAATCAAGCGTATGACAGCAGCTGGAAATCTTCCCTACAGCCTTCTCGAAGGGACTCGGTCGTCCTCTGTTGCCTGCGTATAGGCCATATGTGGCTAACGCACGGCCAACTCTTATGTTGAAAGGAACCGCCAGAATGCCATTGTGGCGCTATGTTGACTGTAGTCCACATCTTGTTGGACTGTCCACTTTTAGCTGCATTGCGGCAGTCTTTTAACCTGCCTACTGCGCTTCCTTCGATTGCAGCTGACGATGCCTCTATGGCTGATTGTATTTTAGGTTTTATTCACACAGCTGGTTTTTATCACAAGCTTTAACGGTGGGTTCGTATGCCTGATCTTCAGGCATACACCGCTTATAGTTTTAATCTGTTGTCACTTTTGTCTTGTCAGTCCTTTTTCTGACTGGCAGTTGTAGTATGTGCAGAATGGCTGGCTCATCCATTATTATACTAGTGATCAGCCAGCCAACAACATCTGCTGTGATTTTAAGTATAGTTGATTATTGGTTCCACCTCTACTGTGATTCCCTTTTCTTTTTATGTTGTAATTATGGTGTACGTCTTCTGTACTGGTTGCAGGGTGCTCTTTTTTAACCATACATGAAATCCTGTGATCTCTTAGCTGGGAACAGGGGACTGATGACCCGGCAGTTTAGTCCCCTTTAAACACCAACCAACCAATCAACCTCTTCTTGTCTGTTTCTGCTTCGACAACTTTCAGTACTGCTCAGTTTCCCTGGTATGACATGATTCTCACAAGACTTGACATCATCTACAACACACACTGTCTCACACTGGCCATCTGACATGATGCAACCTTCCTTGACTTCAACGTAAATCATCCCATCAAGTTCCTTCTCCAAATCTTCAAACTCCATGACCTCCACATCATCTTCACTACCTTTAACACTGTCATCCTCTGACTTCTCTGAACTCACACTAGACAAAACATCAAAATCTTCATGATTCTCAGGTTTCTCAGTTTCATGAGCAGTAACATTCAGTCTGTCTTCAGCATCTTCATCCTTATCACTTAGCAATTTACACAATCCAAACACATCATGTTCTTCACTTATTTTGGGTTCTTCTACAGTCAGATCTTCACTTGCATTATACGTATTGGCTACAGTATCATCATCTAGTATGACCTCTTCTGGTTCTATACACTTGTTCTCTTCTTTCCAAGCCTGGTTTTTAATGACTTCCCATAGTTCTTTGTCAAACGTGAGCCAATTTACCCCGTGTGTTACCTTCTGTCCCTGTCTATATTGCTCATTTTCCTACTTGCGTCCAAATCTGATCCTGTTTGTAGTAGCCTGATTTCTTGTCCTATTTCTCACCCCAACCTGACAGGCTTCCATAGGGGCGACATTTAGTTTTCCTGCCCGTTTCCATTAGACTTGTAGTAACTTTGGTTCCTATCGTTTCTTCCTTGTCTATTCCTATAATCAGTGATTATCTCTTCTGTCTCTTCCATGATGGTCTTCTTGGTACCGGTTTCTCTCCCTTTCTCTCTCATAACTTCTGTCTAATCTTCCAGCAAATCTTAAGAAGTCCTCAACTGAATCTTCAGGTCCGCAATCTAATGCTTGCTGTATTCTACCTGGTAATCTTCTACGTAGGGTGTTCACCAATGTGATTTCATCTAAAGGTGAGTCAAGATGCACTATTTTTCTGATTTCAGCCTCACAAAAGTCCCTCATATTGCCATAACTTTCCCTGTACTTTCCCCCATTCAGGAAATCACTTCTTACCCTAGCCTTCTTGCTTTTGGACCAGAATTTATTCAAAAAGCACCTCTCAAACTCACTATATGGCATGTCCTCTGTATCTAACTGCTTGACCCAAGTATAAGCTTCATTGTCCAAAAATCTCTTTACAAATTTAATTTTCATTGCATCAGTCATTTCTACTGTGAAGTTGTCAGAGCAATGATGTAAAAAGTCTTTAGGATTAATTTTTCCTGCCCCAGGGTATGTCTTAATTACTACATTTGCCCAATTAAAGCCACAACAAATCGACATTTTGCTATTTACTAAACTTTCTTGCAAGAAACTGACCCTTTGACTGAGGTTACACACATCCTTCTTAATAATACCTTCAGAATTTGTAACACTTTCACTCATTTTATTTTCTAATGACACTTTAATTTCCTGAATTTCAGTTTTACTAATTTTATTTTCCTGATCAAAATACTTTTCTACAGTACTAATTTTGTTTTCAAGGTTAGACTCAACATTACTGATTTTACTTTCTGCTACAGTCATTCGAGTGTCCAGCTGTTCATGTCCTAACTTCATTGCCCTTTCAAGATCACATGTTTGTTTCTGATTTCGTCAACTGCTCTGTTTGTTTTGTTTATCTGAGACTTTAAATCTGCTAAACCGTCATCTATCTTTTTGCTCAGATCATACTTTCAGTTATTTGTTCTGTTAATCAATTTAATAACTCTATAAGACGTGGTGATTCAAGAATTATTTCTTCACTATTTGATACATTGCTACGAGGTGTACTGGCCATCACATCCTGAATCTGACATGTCTACACTAGATTTCCTATTCTCAGTTGACATCGTCTTTTACAGTGCCAAACAATCCAGACTACAAATACAAATTACTAAGTGCTGCTGTACTTATCTTGTTATTCAGTGTCCAGCGATGCGACGATCTGGGCCCAAGCATCCAATTTCCAGGTTAATTGCTCTGTTTTTCTTTGCCGTATAGTTCCAGATTCACGTCCTCCTTGGTTTTTCCAACATCGATTATATACATCCAAGCATACTTCTCCTGCAACATAAACACTCTGTAGACACTGTATATGACGCAATCCCAGCTATGCTCCACCAATTGTAATGTTTTTATGGATTCTTAAGTAATTACATTTCATTCTACCACTTTCAAACAGAATACTCGGCTTTTGAACATTACGATGTATGGGGGTTCTGCTCGCTGCAACATTATTCTCCTGGGGCGTTGTGGTACTCGTAGGTACAATTTTTTACTTCTTCTTTAATTTGCACTCAAAGTGCTTCTCCACCAAACATTACAACTTTAAACTTGCGTACACAAATTACCACAACAACACAGACTGACATAGATTTCAAAGTACTTCAGAAGCAGCAAAACTCCAACTCCCCCACACAAGGCGGTGAGGCAAATATATAATATCGACAATAATGGAATTACATTGTCCATTGTTCATAACAATTGAATATACTGATTTACAGTTACCGAACATACAAATAAAACATTTCATGTACACAAGAATAATCACAATATAAAATGAAAACTATGCATACAATAATTTTAGACGACGCATGTATTTTTAAGACGAAATTTCCGATCTTTCTGTTGACAACAAAGTGCGATGTTCAATGTCAATTAATTTGTTACTGAGTACATCATACATGTTCCTAACATATATTGAACTATCGAATATCGTCACAAATCTGAAAATAGGTTCAAAATCTCACGTCAGTCAATATATACAAAGAATTACAATATTGAATTTAGAGTATTACATTAATTAACACAATTAGCTGGTCAATACAACTTGTTTATGAGCCTAAACTATATACAATGCTATTTATTTCATGACTTTGTTGTACATAAGTTTGTACCCTTCGTCTGTCTATTTATTAAAATAATGTACAAATGACAAAAGTATTGTTTATAGAACTGCCTGGAAACATCTTATAAAAATCTCTTAATTAATGAAATCTATCACTTGTTTTGATCACAGTATCACCGAGACACTGTCCTACACTGATTCCTAGACTGGCTATTTCGTTTGTAACTTCACACGCAAAATATATCACTATTACACCTCACGATTCTGGGCCTGGCGCAGACGATATTGTACGATAACATTGAGATGAGAGGGCCAGCAGTATCGTCACAACCCTTTCAATGTGCGGCAGTTGGAGCTAACGGTTGTGAGACTGTGTTGTGTGGCTGTGTGAATGTTTTATTTTCTGAAGAACGCTATGGCCGATAGCTGAAGTGTGTGTGTGTGTGTGTGTGTGTGTGTGTGTGTGTGTGTGTGTGTGTGTGTGTGTGTGTGTTTTATATGCCTGTAGCAGCTTGTCGTCAAGTCTTTGCGGTGAGTTGTAAACTGTCCTTATTACTATATTGCTAATTCCAACCTGGACTTTCCATTAATAAAAGATCATTGATAGTTGGAATAGTTTGCTCCCCTTGATATCATAAAAATGCAGTCTTGTAACATCTCGTGCTCTTAGATGTACCTGGCATTGGTATCAGATTTTTTGAGTCAGTAAGGTCCTGAACTACTACTCCTTCATTGTTACCAGATTTCTCTACTGAATTACCACTCTCATTTTGACTACCTTGATCTCCTGATATGTTTTCCTGTAACTGTACATTCTTCCTATATTCATTACTCTTTCCTCTATTACCATTATCATAGTTCTTGTTCCCACAGTTACAATTTCTTCTAATTCTCCCCTATAATTCTGATTGTTATTATATCTACGTTGATTCTTTTTCCTACACTTTTTGCGATTTCCAAACTGTTGTTTTTGATTATTCTCTCTAATATAATTTGCTTCTGTAACCTGATTATAGTTACCATTATTCACTTCTACCCAGTGTGCAGATTTTACTTCATATTTATCATTTTTATGTATGTGATACAGTTGTAATCATAAACACCGCTTGAACAGTTGTCACTTAGCTCAATAAAAAAAATTATGTACACTTTTAATAGCATACAAATTAGCCTCTCCTCTGAAATTACAAGCCGTACTTTAAATTTCATCTAGAAAAATTCAATTCCTGTCTGTTTAAATATTGAAATAAACATGTTGTTATGGTCTTCAGTCCGGAAACTGGTTTGATGCAGCTCTCCACCCTACTCTATCCTGAGCAAGCCTTTTCATCTCCTCATAAGAACGGCAACCCACATCCACTTGAATCTGCTTACTATACGCATCTCTTGGTCTCCCTCTGCGATTTTTACCCCACACACTTCCCTCCAATGCTAAATTTACGATTCCTCGATGTCTAAGAATGTGTCCTACCAAGCGATCCCTTCTTTTGGTCAGGGTATGCCAAAAATTCCTTTTCTCACCAATTCTGTTCAGTACCTCTTCATTAGTTATGTGATCTAACCACCTAATCTTCAGCATTCTTCTGTAGCACCACATTTCAAAAGCCTCTATTCTCTTCCAGTCCGCACTACTTATCGTCCATGTTTCACTCCCGTACAAGGCAACACTCCACACAAATGCCTTCAGAAAAGACTTCCTTACACTTAAATTAATATTCGATGTTAGCAAATTTCTCTTTTTCAAAAATGCTTTTCTTCCCATTGCCATTCTGAATTTTATATCCTCTGTACTGCGACCATCGCATGTTATTTTACTACCCAAGTAACAAAACTCATCTATCACCTTCATTGTTTCGTTACCTAATCTAATTCCTTCAGCATCGCCTGATTTTCTAAGACCGCATTCCATTATTTATGTTTTGCTCTTGTTAATGTTCATTTTATACGCTCTCTTCAACACACTGTCCATTCCATTCAACTGCTCTTCTAGATCCTTTGCTGTCTCTGACAGAATTACAATGTCATCAGCAAAACACAATGTTTTTATTTCTTCCCCCTGAACTTTAATCCCTGCTCCAAATTTTTCCTTGCTTTCCTTCACCGCCTGCTCGATGTACAAGTTGAATAACATTGGAGAAAGGCAACAACCCTGTCATACTCCCTTCCCAATTGCTGCTTCCCTTTCATGCTCTTCCGAGTCTAATAACTGCGGTCTGGCTTTTGTACAAGTTGTAAATAACTCTCCTTTCCCTATATTTTACCCCTGCTGACTTCAGAATTTGAAAGAGTGTATTCCAGTCAACATTGTCAAATGCTTTCTCCAAATCTACAAAAGCTAAAAATGTAGGTTTGCCTTTCCTTAATCTATCTTCTAAGATAAGACGTAAAGTGAGTATTGCCTCCCGGGTTCCTATGTTCCTCCTGAATTCAAACTGATCGTCCCCAAGGTCAGCTTCTACCAGCTTTTGCATTCTCCTGTAGATAATTCGTGTTAAAATTTTGCAACCATGACTTATCAGACTGATGGTTCTATAATTTTCACATTTGTCTGCGCCTGATTTCTTTGGAATAGGGATTATTACATTTTTCTTAAAGTCTGAGGGTATTTCGCATGCCTCATACATCCTACACAACAGTTCAAATAGTCTTGTCATGGCTGGCTCTCCCAGAGACTTTAGTAGCTCTGAGGGTATGTCATCTACTCCTGTGGCCTTGTTCCGACCTAGGTCTTTCAAAGATCTGTCAAATTCATCTCTCAGTATAGTATCTCCTATTTCATCTTGATCTACTTCCTATTCCCTTCCTACAACATGGTCTCGAAGTTCGTTTCCTTTGTAGAGCTGCTCTATGTACTCTTTCCACCTTTCAGCTTTCCCTTCTTTGCTGAGAACTGGTTTCCCATCTGAGTTCTTGATATTCGTAGAGTTGCTTTTCTTGCCCCAAATGTCTCTCTTATTTTCCTGTAGGCGGTATCTACTTTTCCCCTTCTTATACATTCTTCTACAGATTTGCATTTGGCTTCTAGCCACTCCTGCTTAGCCATTTTGCACTTCCTGTCAATCTCATTTTTTAGTCGTCTGTACTCCATTTTGCCTGTTCCATTTACTGCATTTTTATATTTTCTCCTTTCAGCAATAAAATTTAGTATTTCCTCTGATATCCAAGGATTTTTTGTAGGTCTTGCCTTTCTACCTATTTTGTCCTCTGCTGCCTTCACTATTTCATCTCTCAATGCTACCCATTCCTCTTCTACTGCTTTATTCCTCCCTGTTTCTGTCAATTGTTGCCTAAATCTCCCTCTGAAATTCTCCAGAACTTCATGTTCCTTCAATTTATCTAAGTCCCATCTCCTTATTTTCCCACCTTTCTGCAGGTTCTTCAGTTTCAGCCTACAGTTCATGACTAACAAGTTATGGTCAGAGTCTATATCTGCCCCTGGGTATGCCTTACAGTTTATAACCTGGTCCCGGAATCTATGTCTTACCATTATAAAATCTATCTGATACCTTCCGGTGTCTCCTGGTCTCTTCCATGTATACAACCTTCTTTTGTGATTCTTAAACCACGTGTTTGTTACGATGAAATCATGTTCCGTGCAAAATTCTACCAGGTGACTTCCTCTTTCATTCCTCCTGCCCAGTCCATATT
Source organism: Locusta migratoria (assembly GCA_026315105.1). Lineage (NCBI taxonomy): Eukaryota > Metazoa > Arthropoda > Insecta > Orthoptera > Acrididae > Locusta > Locusta migratoria. Next base: position 196,812,268 of record CM048747.1, on the reverse strand, counting down.
CACCTACTATTTTTCCTTTCTTCATTTTCCTAATACCGAATTCCAGTCTCCCATCACAATTCAGTTTTCCTCTCCCTTAACTGTCTGAATAATTTCCTTTAGCTCCTCATATATTTCTTCGATCTCCTCATCATCGGCAGAGCTAGTTGGCATATAAACCTGTACTACTATTGTCGGTGTTGGCTTCATATCTATCTTGACAATGATAATGCGATCACTGTGCTGGTCATAGTAGTTTACCCGCATTCCTATTTTCTTATTCATTATTAGTCCTACTCCTGTGCTTTCCCCAACTGATTTTGTATTTATAATCCTGTACTCACCTGACCAGAAATCCTGTTCATCCTGCCACCGAACTTCACTAATCCCCACTATATCTAACTTCAACCTATCCATTTCCCTTTTTAAATTTTCTAATTTCCCTACGCGATTAAGGGATCTAACATTCCACGCTCCGATCCTTAGAATACCAGTCTTGTCTTTCCTGATGACAACATCCTCCTGAGTAGTCCCCGCCCGGAGATCCGAATGGGGGACTATTTTACCTCCGGAATATTTTACCCGAGAGGGTGCCATCATCATATTTCCATACAGTAGAGCTGCATGTCCTCGGGAAAAGTAACGGCTGTAGTTTCCCCTTGCTTTCAGCCGTTCACAGTAGCTGTGTGGCAAAGCCACATTAGCTGATGTTACAAGGCCAGCTCAGTCAATCATCCAGACTGTTGCCCCTGTAACTACTGAAAAGGCTGCTGCCCTTCTTCAGGAACCACACGTTTGTCTGGCCTCTCCACAGATACCCCTCTGCTGTGGTTGCACCTATGGTACAGCTATCTGTATCGTTGAGGCACGCAAGCCACCCCACCTCGGCAATTTCTGTGGTTCATGGGGGTGGGAAATAAACATACGGTAAGTAATTTCATCCATTACATACCATTTCCGTGTGATTGCATCAGCGGCTTTCATATGTTGATACAGGGAGACATCTTCACACTAGGCCGACTATTATGTTGTAAACTGAGAAAGCTTGCCTGCTTTTCAATTCTGTAACCCCGTCACAGTACTACATTTTGACGTATTCTTCTATATAAGCTATTCTTTGCTGCCAGTGCAGTGGTTTTCGGAATACTTATGTTGTTATCTGAGCCCGGACCACCACCACCACCACCATCTCTAGTAAACCAGCTTACACAGAAAGACAGTGCAATACTTGGCAATTCTCTGTAACACAGAATGCACTCATCTAAGATTGTTTTATGTACAATGGAATTTCTACAATGGTCATTTATAAAAATTGAAAATATATTTTACTTGTTATTTTTGCTGTTCCCATTATTATTTATTCCAATTTACATGAAGTAATTAGACTAGAACCCAGTAACAGTTCTGTAATAATTTTGTCCCATAACAACTGCTGGAGGGAATTGACCTCGTGGATTCTGCAGGGCTGTCCTTAGTTCCACAAGAGTTCGAGGGGTAAGAGATCTCTTCTGAAAAGTTGCAAGGTATGCCAGATATGCTCAATAATGTTCATTTCTGGGGTGTTTAAATTCAGTGTTCCTGGAGACACTCTATAGTAATTCTGAACATGCGGGTGTCACATAGTCCTCCAGTAATTGCCCAAGTCTGTCAGAATGCACAATGGACATGAATGGGTGCAGGTTATCAGCCACGATGGTATGTACACGCCACCTGTCAGAACGGTATCTAGCTGTATCACGTGTCCCGTATCACTCCAACTGTACACACCGCAAACCATTACAGAGCCTCGACCAGCTTGAACAGTCCTGTGCTGACATGTAGGGTCCATGGATTCTTGAGCTTGTCTCCATCACCACATATGTCCACCTGATCGATAGAATTGGAAATGAGACGTGTTAGACCAGGCAACATATTTTCAGTCATCGACAATCCAGTGTCAGTGTTGATGGGCCTACGCAAAGCATAAAGTTTTGTGTTGTTCAACAGCAGCAAGGGTACCACCTTAGTCGTCTGGATTATACAGTAGTGCTTGCCAAAACTGGTACTTTGTTCTGGTTGTACAAATTCAATTGTAGCATTGGCGTCCTACTAAAGGAAGGCTGAAACAATGTAAATCTGCTTTCAGCTCTGTGATGTCTTTCCAGAATGTTGTAACCTAACCTTATTACATTACTGGCATTAAGCTTGACTTCCCATTGTTAGATTTTCAGGGAGAATGAATTATATGTATTACAATAATTTCAAAGAAAATGGTATATTTACTAGAAATGTGTTTGACTATGTTGATAAATTTAACATAATTTATTGACCTTCTACTTGTTTTGCTGATATTACATGCCGTAACTGTTTTCCTAGCACCTTTGGAAGTTGGCTGTAGAAGACATGAAACTTTCTTTACAACTGAAGTTAATAAAAGATTTCTTTTTGCTTGGTCGAGGGGAACTATTTGCTGAATTCATGCGCCAGGCAGAAAGTATCCTGGATAAGGTTCCTTCCAAAACTTCAAAGAGAGGTAAAGACTTGCGATTTATTTTACAATGTTTTCCTATGATCTTTATGTGAAAAATAAACTGTAGTATACAACATTGTGAGGCGTTAACTGGTAGATTAGGGGTTGTGTGGTAAAATAAACTATACTATTAAGAAAAAGGGGGGGGGGGGGACATTTCAACTTCAGCTTTCAGCTATGTTCCATGTCCCTGTAGTTACAAATAAAATGAAGTGCTGCAAACAGTTACACTTTTCTTTAAAAAAATTAAAATTGCCTGATAAGGGGCAAAGTTATAATTGTTAAGCAAGTGGACTTATCTTTCCCCACCACCTCCTCCCTCCCAGTTACGGGTTTGAAGTATCCACCATTACTTTACTCATTTCCTCCTTATAACTAACAAAATGATACCATCTGCAATACAAGTCATGTCACAAATACTGAAAAATTTTTCATACATTCGAACCATTTTCTACAGGATACACAATTACATCAGAGGGTGCTGATACTGTGGAGGCTGTGGGCAAGGCCACCAGTAAATGGAAAACAGCACAAATTCACTTTGAGTGGATGCACCAAAAACAAAGAAGAATTTAATTTCTGTCCTAACAGCAAAAGCTAAAAATCCAAAAAGTACATTTATATTCACAACAGAAAAATATTATTTTAAAATTTTTGAAATCACAAAACTAGTTGGCACTTGTGATTGTTATGGAGTGCTATTTAAATTAATGATGGGAAGCAGTAAACCTCCTATTCCAGCTGAAGTAAATGAAGTCAGTTAAGAAAATTTATTACAGTTGTATCACAATAGGTGTGGACATCAAATTAAGTGACATATCAAGATGTCAATCTCCAAGATTTTAGGCATAAATGTGGTATTTTGATCTGAGCTACGTGAAAGTGTATTTCTTACTTCTATTTGCCACCCATGAAAGAGCTTCTGAACCAGAAGAGCTGATGCATACTTGATGTTTATGGTCCTTTTTCAGAAGTTCAAGTCTGGGTATTGCTACTTTGCTTTATTCAGAGGTGATTACAGTAAATTTTTGGGCTGTTTACTTTGTCAAGGAAAGATCAGAAGTTTCTAATAAACTGAGACAATTTATAACAAACAAGGGCTCCTGGACCTCTTAAGAGATAATGGGAGGAGATTCAAGAATGAACAGACAAGGGCATTATCCAACAATTCACTATTTCATACTCTCCACAGTAAACTGGATTCAGTGAAAGAGAAAATCATTCTCTTCTTGAAATATCCAGTGCTGTAATGCATGATCACACAAACATTTCTCTATTTATAATAGAGATTTTTCTATTTATAATAGAATAGGGTCTAAATGTTCCAAAACATTTACGGATGAAAATGGATCGAGAGGCAGTAAAAGGGATTCTGATTGGTTATGACCATCACGATCCTTACCAGATATGGTGTGAAGAAAATTGTCAGCTAATTCATAAGATCATGGGATGTTATTTTAGAGAAAATTACACAGAGAGAGAGTCCTATGGATTCTGTCAACCGTGATATCGCTTTTATAAGTCTCAAGAGTTGTCAGGCAAAATTGAGAACAAAGTGAAATTTCATGTATCACAGGACGAAACTGAACAGAAATTAGAGCAATCAGGTGATGAAAGGAATGAGGCACAACTGTGTAAATGTGCAATGCTAAAATGTCCGAAAAGGCTTGAAGACTACTTAATGCAGTTAATGTCTTCCAAGGAGCCAGAATCTTACTGTAATACCATGAATTTGAGTCAATGAAATGATTCGAAAACAGCAACGGATGAAGAAATGGTGGAACATGTAAATACTGGAATTGGGATTTTGGAACATTTACCTCCTGAAAAAAGGGAAATTCTTTGTAAGTGGATCTATAAACTGAAGACGAATGCTGATGGTTCGATCAAAAGATTCAAAGCAAGATTGGCTATTAAGGGATTTTCTCAAAAGAAAGGGACCGATAATGAACTAACTTTGAGCCCTGTGGTGACAATGTCAACTATTTAAACATTACTTAGCTTTGCAGCCAAGGAGAAGATGAAAATTGCACAAATAGATGTGATTATTTATTTTCTTTAGGGTGTCTTAAAGGAAACTTTATTTATAATACAGCCTGAAGGCTATAGTGATGGTTAATGAAAAGCTTATATGGCCTAAACAGGCATCCTATTGCTGGGATGATAGATTCACTAATTTAAAATGTTTGTAAATCTATCAGACTCAACTGCATGGTCTTAGTCCACACTAATTACATAATGGAATTATGATTCCTGCCTCATTTTGAGACAGGAAGGCTCCAACAAGATTTTTTTGTACTCTTTTATTGGTGAATTGGTTGCAGCAGTGATAGTTAAGTTAAAAGGTTTCCAGAAGATCTTCAAAGAGAATTCAAAACAAAAGCAAAGCCGGCATAATTTTTTTTTAGGACTGGAAATTGGTAGAAAAGAAGATGGATTCATTCAAGTCAGTCATACTCTTTACACAGAGAAGGCTTTGGAATGCTTTGGTATGAGTGATTGTAGAGCTGTTACAACTCTAATCATCAAGGACAACAGCATAGAAGAGAAACTGATCAACACTGAATATTCTTAATAGACAAGCACCAAGGACAACAGCATAGAAGAGAAATTGATCAACACTGAATATCCTTAATAGACAAGCAGTTGGAACCTGGATGTATCTGATATATTGAACCAAACCATACACAGCAGTTGGAGTAGCACTAGAAGTCTTGAAAACCTGGCAGAGCCTGAAGTATCGGGATAAATAGAATCTTCCACTATTTGAGAGGCACATATGCCTATGAACTTACTTACAAAAATCAGTGAAAACAAAGGCATTCTTGAATGCTATAGTGATGCTTATCATGGAAGTGATTTAGACTCTAGACGATCTACCTCAAGGTGTGCTTTGCCTGTACTTCTGTACACTTGTGAGTTAGATAAGTCAGCAACAAACTTCAGTTGTAGTCTCTAATACAGAAGCTGAAGTTGTAGCAGCTTAGTGAAGCAGCATCAGAAATTGTTTGGATTAAGATACTTTTAATTGGACTTAGCCAGCTAAGGAATTTGAAATCATGCCTACGAGTGGACAATGAAGCTGCTGTTTGGCTCGCACAAAGTCCTGAATTTCATAGATGGACAAAACATATTCGTCTCAGATACTTCTGTGTCAGAGTTAGTCACAGAAAGTGAAATTACTGTTTCCAGAGTAAATACAGAAAATGAATTTGCAGATTTATTTACAAAACCATTATTTGCTGTCAGACTACAATGTCTGAGAATGTGTAAGTTATTTGATAAAGGAAAGTATTGAAGTTACGTGTTGTGAACAGTTCTGTTTAATAACTTCAATGACATTTTCAATATCTCTGTCTTTGAAACAGGAGTTTTATGCATTTTCTTTTGGCAGTGGAAATGTTTATTCCCATTGCCAACCTGAACTATGAAAAGTCTGTGTTGTTAAAAAGAAGTTAATGAAATCACCATACATTTTGCGTTTAATTTGAATAGTGTCTGATTACCCATATTACATTCCCCAATCTTCCTCATTGAAGACTGCATATTCTCTGCTACATTTAGACTTTGAATGTTTCTTGTTTCATCAGATTAAAAGGTGTCAGAGTTAAATGAGTGAGTAAAAGATATTCAATTAATTCAAAGGAAACTCTCCACAGATACATGGTGGGTGGGTGGGTCGGGGGGATCAAGATAGATAGTGGCTGGTCAGTACTTACCTCATCTCAGTATCAGAAATAGTAACACCAAAAAATTGAAAATGAGAAAGGAAAAGAGCTTTTGGAAAACGATTTTTCTTCATCAGGCAAGAGTTTGGAGGGGGGGGGGGGGGAGTAGAGAGGGAATAGAAGACAAAGTGGTTTTGGGTTACTCACAATGATGTAGTCCATCTTTACCTCATAGTGCTGAACCAAATCTTGGACAGCCTCTTAAAATCTTTTGGATAATTTGAATTCTGTTTTGTGCTTTGGATATAATAAAACAAGTCTGTCTGACTTTTAAAAATTTGCCTAGCTTTCCAATATCTCAGACCCATTACTAAATCTTTGTCATCATACAAAACGTATATGAAATTATGACTGGAGTATTCTTTGGTAAGCATTATTAGAGTCAACAGCCATGATACTGTGCTAGTTGTGATTGGTCTGGAAGCTGTGGAAGAGATAAAAAAATCTATTTGTGTTTTACATTTATGGGTTATATAATAATTGTGTTCCACAGTAAGATTCACAAATTATTGTTTTATTTTACTTTTAATTAATTTCATTTATTAATTTTTATTGCCACATTTGTTTCAAAATTAATTGTATTAAGATGACAACAATTATACAATATTCAGGTGTTACATATTTCATGTAACAATTTTTATTATAACATTTATTTTCAGATGTAAATCGAGCATTCCAAGTGGCTGCACAGAAAGTTCTAATGACTGATGAAGCAGCTCTTGATAAATTCTATTTTTATCTTCCAGGAAGATCTGAAGAAGTTGAAATAAAAGGTACAAAATACAATATATATAAAATATATAGTTTTTGAGATGACATTGCTATTTTTATTGTTGCAAACAGGATAATATTAAGTGTATTGAGTGTAAAAGTGTAACTGTATTGATAAATGGGGGCCAGACATACCTATAATTAAAGGGAACAGCAATGGGGACCAGGACGGCCCCCTCGTAGACAAACTTATTTATGGGACCCTTAGAGGAAGCCTTCCTGGATACCCAAGCCTGTCAACCCAAAGTTTGGTACATATTCATTGATGACATCTTCATGATCTGGACTAACAGTAAAGGACAACTGCAGAATTTCCTCTCTAACCTCAACTCCTTTGGTCCCATCAAATTCACCTGGTCCTATTCCAAATCCCATGCCATGTTCCTCGATGTTGACCACCATCTGTCCAACGGCCAACTTCACACATCCGTCCACATCAAACCAACCAACAAACAACAGTACCTTCATTATGACAGCTGCCATCCATTCCACATCAAACTTTCCCTTCCCTACAGCTTAGGTCTTCGTGGCAAAGAGTCTGCTCCAGTCCCGAATCCCTGAACCAGTACACCAATAATCTAATAACAGCCTTCACATCCCACAGCTATCCTCCTGATCTGGTTCAGAAGCAAATTACCAGAGCCACCTCCTCATCCCTCCAAATCCAGAACCTTCCACCGAAGAACCCCGGAAGTGCCCTTTTTCACAGGATACTTTCCGGGACTGGAGCGGAATCGGAATGTGATTCTCCAGCAGGGATACGATTTCCTTAAATCCTGCCATGAAATGAGATCCATCCTTAATTACATCTTTCCCACTCACCAAGAGTGTCTTTCCACTGCCTACCTAACCTTCGTAACCTCCTAGTCCATCCCTTTGAAATCCCCAAACCACCTTCCCTACCCTCTGGTGGCTCCAACCCTTGTAACCGCCCCCGTTGTAAAACCTGCCTTGTGCACCCTTCCACCACCACTTACTCCAGTCCAGTAACCCGGAAGGTGTACACGATCAAGGGCAGAGCCACTTGCGATAGTACCCACGTGATTTACCAACTGACATGCCTGCACTGTGAAGCGTTCTATGTGGGAATGACCAGCAACAAACTGTCCATTCGCATGAACGGTCACAGGCAGAGTGTGTTTGTTGGTAATGAGGATCGCCCTGTGGCTAAACCTGCCTTGGTGCATGGCCAGCACATCGTGGCACAAAGTTACACCGTCTGGGTTATCTGGATACTTCCCATCGACACCAAACTTTCAGAACTCCGGAGATGGGAACTTGCCCTTCAGCTTATTCTCTCCTCCCGTTGCCCACCTGGTCTCAACCTCCGCTAAATTCAAATTCCCGCCCTCCATCTTTAGCATCTTTGTCTCGGTTCTGTGGACAGAGCCTCTGCCTCAAGTGGTATCTCTGTCCAACTTCTTTGGTTTCTACAAATGTCTGTCTAGGTGTGTTTGTGTTTGGATATGTGTGAATGTGTGTGTATTTGTTTACCTTCCTTTTTCCCCTAAGGTAAGTCCTTCCACTCCTGGGATTGGAATGACTCCTTTTCCACTTCCTCAAAACCTATATCCTTCCCTTTCTCCTCCCCTTTTATCCTCTTATCCTGAAGAAGTGACCAACGGTTGCGAAAGCTTGTATGTGTGTTTGTGTGTGATTTTATTTGTGTCTATCGAGGAGCCGGACCTTTAGGTAAGTCATCCGTTTTCTATTTTTTATATTTGTTTATGTATTTACTTAAGTTGTCATCATATCTCTTAAACTCTTAAACCCAGAATTTCCACATCTATTACAGTAGTGTATTCATCACATTAGTAAATTCTAGTAATTGAATATATATAGTAAACTTTTATCTAATGTAAAACTAAATAACTATGTCCTATGTAATGCTCCGAAGATTGGTTTGAACACCGCAGTGCTTTTCTAGGCATGGTTCTGTTTGGAGGTGGTATGCCGTTGATTTGCTCCGACCTTCGAACTGACTTACCCAGCCAGTTATAGAGGGACCTACTTAACGTGGGTTCTGAACCACCATGCCACTCAGTATTTTTCACACCAGCAACACTGCCAGAGGTGAAAGAAGTGGAAAGTGACAGATAAAAATCCCAGGACCTGGCGGGGATTGAACTCGCGACCTTTGTAATGCCCAATACTGCTGTTGATGTCATACGACAAATAGAATAAATAAAACCAATACTTTTTGTCCAATTGTGATGAAATTTTGCAGATTTCATGTTGAAAGCAAGAGGAAGGTTTGCATAAAATAAAAATTTGAAAAAGTCACCTGGATATTAGGAAAATTTAGGTAAAACCGAAAGTGATTTTTCTGTCAATAAAAATCAATTGCGACATGGTCGTTAGAGCATCACTTGAGTACGGCTTGACAGTGCAAAGTTTGTATGTAATAAAGTTTTTGGAAAATCTACCAGAAAATTGGAAAATTTGATAAAAACTGAATGTGTGTTTTTCAATGTGTTTTTGATTGAATTAAACACTATAACAGACTTTTCTCACGACAGAGAGGGGCAGTTATTTTTTGTGTTGTTCATTATGGTCTTGGAAAAATTTTCAGTTTTTAAAAAAAAAAAAAAAAGGAAAACGGAGACAGTTAAAAAGGAAAGTCGCAAAATACAAAAAAAGTTCCTTTTTCAATTTGTTTCTAAATCTACTCGACACTATAAGTTGAGAACTGATCATCCGATTGTGATAAAACTTTGATCATTTAATGTTCAACGAAAGATGACCCTTCTTATGAACTAAAAATTTGGAAGTTACCCGGAAAATTTGAGAATTTGCGAGAAACTGAGGAGCTTTCCTCAATGGGATTTCAATATCATTCGTCAGATTGCAATAAAAATTTTTGTATTTGATGATCAAAGCAAGAGTGACGTTCTTATTAATTACAAATTGGGAAACGTTTCCCGGAAAATTGGAAAATTCAGAAAAAAAAAGATTTTTCTATGAAATGTCAATATCATTCATGTGATTGTGATAAAATTTTGCACATTCGTTGTTGAAAGTGAGAGGAAGGTTTAAGTGAAGTAAAAGTTTGGAATAGTTGGGCAGAAGATAGGAAAATTTGTAGAAAACTGAAAGAGCATTTTTCCTTGAGAATGCAATATCATTTGTACGATTGCGATACAATTTTGCATACATATTAACAATTGCGAAGCATTGCCGATTCGACTAGATGACCCAGTGAACTTCATATCACTTACCTCTTAATATAAACTGTAGAAATTTAAATCATATGTATTTTAGACCCAGTAGCTTTATAAAGGCAACATCAGATAGGCTAAGTATCGGCTCGATAGTGGGATATTTTCAAAATAAACAAAATCTATGGAGAGCACTATTATCAAACAAGTGGGAATAAAGCTTTCTGAAAGCAAAATACAAAATAAAGAAGTGACATGTTGATACTTAAATTATGCAGCATAAATGAAATCTGCCAAGTACATGAGAATAAACCTCTTAAAAAACAGAAGCACTAACTAAAATTAAAATAAATAAATAAATAAATAAATAAATAAATAAATAAATAATTGACTGCCAACAAAATTTCACACAAATTATGATACTTAGTCCCCTGAACGATGTGACAGTGACAGTAGCTGATACTGACACACTTTTGTTTTCTGTAATCGTAATTAAGCAATTTAACTGAACACTCACATTGGATTTATTTACTAATGAAAATTTGACCACCTATTAATCCTTGTTATAGCTGTCATTGGCTCAGAGAGGAGTTCAAAATGCACCAAAAAACATTTTGGTCCTCTTCCCAATAATATAAAATGTCTGACACATAGTGAAGCAGGTTTTATATCAAACCTAAAATCATTACTTCTGATCTACTACTCCTGTTCCATGACGTAAATTCTATTGAAAGACTAGTAACTTTAAAAATATAGTTGCTCGAGTTGGACAAAAAAGTAATGCCAGTCATGAATATATATCCTGTAAAGTGACTTGTTTCACACAATTTAAATAATAGAATATTTCAAGTGATTTATGGAACATGTAGCTAAGTAACTATCTATAAGTTATATCTGATGTAGTTTTTATGAGGCTGCTTTGATGTTGATTTTGCTAAGTAGTCCATGATAAATAGTCAACTGATTTGATCATTTCCTGTTACAGGAAATGGATGGGAATTATTAAGCTTGAAATATAAAGTGGATTGGCCATTGCATTTAATGTTTACAGATGAAGTGCTTAAGAACTATGATCGTCTTTTTAGCTTTCTCCTACATGTTAAGAAAACACAATATGATCTTCACCGCATCTGGAATGACCATATGAGCATTAAAAATATGTAAGTCAGTTATTTGCACATACTGTGATTATTTCTTGTTACTGGCATGCATAATTTGTACTTCTCCCACTTCAATTCCTCACTTTGATTATGAAGAAAAACTAAAATAAAAATATTTGCTATCCACTTCCTGAAATTAACTGGTTTAGTTTTTTGTCCTGAAGCATTTTTCTGTTTTTTTGCAAATGAATGGATTCTAGTGCCTGTGTTTGTTACTTGTTTACCTCTTCTTGCCCTTGAAAAACTTTTATTTATTTTCCATTTTTCTTAATTAATTAATTTGTTGTTATTTTTTACCTCATGGTGATATGAAAGTGACCCATAGCCAATGCTTAATTTGTTGTAGTATGCTGTACTCGTGCTTCCTGGGTAAAAATCAATAAAAAATTAAATAAATAAAAAATTCAAATTGAATCAGAAAAAACAGATTTTGAATTGTAGTATGATTTCAAAACCTCCCCAAGTAGGTCACTGTACCAGAACTGCTTTTTTACAAATCAAGTACTGCGTATAGCGACGTCAAACAGATGTAACAAATTGTTGGGCTGGGCTGAGCACTTTTTCTGAAACGACAAATAGTAACAGTGCACTAAGATTTTTGCAGTGGTATAGCCACTACAATTCTGTCGTACTGGGATGTGCACAAAATATATGTATAAGATTTTGAAAATAAAATACTATTCCCGTATATAAGGATTACATTAATAGCTCTGAAAAACTAGCACATTTATCTCCATATGTAGTGTCAGTTTAGCAGATTGGTTAGCTATAGGTCTCAAATGCTTTGTGAACTCCTTGTGTACTTGAGAGGCCATTATCATACTCAATGATGTTCAACAAATGTAACATTGTTGTGTTAGGTTGAGCACTTTTTAAAATATTGCTGATATTGGTTTTTTGGATTAAGAAACGTTTATCTACCATTGGAATTCCAAGTCTTGCTTTACTACCAAGTGAGATAGCACAGTGGTAACTCACTGGTCTCACATTTGGGAAGACAGTGGTTCAAGTCCACCTCTGGCTATCCAGATTTAGGTTTTCTGTAATTCCTCTAAATCACTCCACGTAAGTGCTTCGATGATTCCTTTCTTCTTCCTTCTCTTTTTACTGTGGAACAATTTTGGATTGTGTTACATCAAAACAATGTGATGTATAGGAATCCTGGGCATCCTGAAACTTCAAGAAGACAGGTGGCTGTTACCAGTATTAAGTAGTAAATACCATTGCAGTGTTTCAGAGTGTAATTCCATGCCTAGCTACACTCACAGAAACAATAGCATATCCTAGAAGTTCAATATAGTTTATTTCCTCAACAGACTTAGTGAGAGATTCAATGTATCTTTTTCACAATCAACCGCAATAGTTGTCAGAATGCAGTTGCAAAATTGCAATGTCCTGCATAAATCAGCAAAACTATCTGCCAGTGACATTTTAAAGTTAACCTGTTTACCCGGAGGACCCTGGATTGTTATGTAGAAACACTATAGCCGTGGCAGTAACGAATTCAGCAAATGTTACTTTTCTTACACTTAGCATTAATGTATAAACATGACAATTGAGAAGTTTTAATCTGGAGTAAACATGGAAAATAAAATAATACTACATTTGTTTGCAAAACATTATAAAACCAAGATGTTAAGCTGTTGATATGGGTGGGGATAATCAATGGTAGTGGTTTGTGTTGCCCATAGTTGACCTTAGTACTTAGTACTTAGAAAACGTGAAGTGTGGCTGCTTCAGTATTTCCCCTCACCATCCCGATACTGTCATAGTATTTTACAAGTTTTGTCATAGGCCTATGAATGAAACATTTAGTTCATTTAAAATGTTTTAATGTTGTACAAACTTCAGATTTATGGGGGCAAGTAAGACATAAGAGTATCTCCATAATACATCTTTAATTCCAGGCAGTTGCTGTATTTCAAATTGACTACACTTTCCATACTTACATTAAAAAGTTGATCGTAAATGAGAAAAATCTCTTCTGTTTCTGCAAATTGATGGATTCTGGTGCCTTTTCAGTGATGTTCTCAAGTGGCGATCTTGAAATGCCATATTATTAAATTAAAATTGAATTAAATTGAAGGATTAGAGAGGGGAGATGAAAATTATTAAAATTTTGGTGATATTCTAATAATTATGGAAATTCTACACAGAGATGATAAATTATTTTTCAAAAGGGATAGATTGGCTGGCCAGTACTTACCTTTTTGCTGTACCGTATTAAAGTTCAACTGAATTTATTAAACTGTACATACCGGGTGATCAAAAAGTCAGTATAAATTTGAAAACTTAATAAATCACATAATAATATAGGTAGAGAGGTAAAAATTGACACACATGCTTGAAATGACATGGGGTTTTATTAGAACAAGAAGGGAGGGGGGGGGGGGGGGGGGAAGGTTCAAAAAATGTACGACAGATGGCACTTCATCTGATCAAAGAAGCAATAAGTAGCATAATAAATTAATATCCAGCAATGTGATACTGACATAGAAGAACTTAACTCTTTCCAAAATGTTAGCTCATAAAATTTAATGTTATAATACGCCTTCTCAATATGACATGTAGGTTAGCGCGCGCGCGCCCACACACACACACACACACACACACACACACACACACACACACACACACACACACACAAATTGAAATTAGGCACTAGAATAGAGGAAAACAAAATGTATTAATTATACCTACCTTTATAAAAATCTGTATATTACACATAAAAACGTCAGTCCTCAGCTAATGGATTAGCGGGAATGTCACTTCTTGCAAAAGCAGTGTATTTGGTAGAGGGGTAAAATTTTACTTATCATTCCAGCAGTCTCACATGATTGTGTTGGCAACATCAACAAAACTGCAGAAAATATTTACCAAGATGTCAATATTCTTAGAAATCCACATATAATTATTTGATTGGTGTTTCATACAGACAATGAAGTACACAAATAATGCTGTTTGTACTCTACAGTTTAGAGGTTCCTATATGTACCCCTTATCCACGCAATAAAATTAATTGGCCTCGTAAAATGAAGTTTCTATGACAAAACATTTGCATGGCCACATGATTACCAACATTATCACACAAAGCCATCGGGACGGTAACCAATGCAAGAAATACAAGACTGCTGCAACATCTAAATAAAAGTTGAATTTTTTTCCCCCTACAGTTGCTGTCCTTGCACTACTTTTGTGATTCTGTAGCTGTACTTATACATTAACGATGGTATTACCCATACACTTTACAACGGCAGATGGTATAATGCAAAAATACAAATTGTAACTAAGCGTTGTTTATGCCCTCCTGATGGGGCCGAAGCCAACTGACAATACTCGACAGCACAGGCCCGATGCACGTGTTAGCGCGCATTGTCTTAGTGCGACAGTTTTCTTAGCGATTGGTGAAATTGACAGGCATTTCGATAATACATGCTATCAGACCGTTCGTTCCAGTGGAAGAGTGCTAATAAATAATCTTGTTCAGTTCTGTAAAGAAGAAAAACGAAAAGGCTTGCTCATACAGTTGGAAAGAACTACCGAGAGAGCAGCAACAGCGACAGGAAAAGTGCATAATATTGTGAATGATGTTAAGAAGGCCAGACAGTGTGTTCAGAAAATTGTAACACTGAGAAAGGAGAGACTGATAAAGAAAACCAAGTGTATTGACGATTTTGAAAAGTGCTTACTCGAAAGAAAGTTTTTAGAGTAATACAACATTAAAAGAGAGAGACCCGCCCTTTGAAAACTTTATAATTGGGTGAAAAAAAAAATTAAAGAAAAGAAGAAGAATGTTCAAACAGATGAACGTTTCTGGTTGAGAGGAAGACATTGTAGCATGTTGGTGAGGGAAAACGAGAAAGATGCAAAGAAACCAGTTGTTTATACTGACGAAATATAGGTGCTTACACACTATATTGTCAGTAATCGATGGAAAAAAGTTAGTTTTGGGCAAGATTCTGAATCTTTACAACAGAATGTCAGTTTTATTAGCTAGCAGAACACAGTGGCTATCTTGTCTGCCTAATGTGCAACAGGTACAAATCTTATTACATGCTTCAGCGTTCTTTTATTTTCATATCTTTATCTAAATGACTTTGATCACAATTTTTATTGATTGATTGCTTTAAATATGATTTTTAATGACAGTGGTGGCACTGGAAGGGTAATAGAAGTGATGTGCCATCAGTGTGGACTTTGAGTCCTGGTGTCCACTTATTCTGGACTCTTTCAGAACAGGCTGACAAATTTTCTTAATTGTGGGATGAAAACCGCTGTCTCGGTTTATTAATTTGTTGTTGTCGCAGTTAAAAAAATTATTATTATTTTATGGGTTGCCTATCCTTATTAAAGTTCATCTGGCCCTGTTATGTTTGGCAATAAGTTGTCACTTCGTTATAATGGCAGGTAATAAATATCAATTTGTTTTGACATCAAATTATTAATATCTCACGACAGTACATTCATGTTCATAGATATATTAATAACTGGACATTATTTGTTATTGTCTAAACCAATTATATATTTAGTTTTCTATAAAAATAAATCAACAGCTGTTTCAATTAGAGAGATAGATCTGACTATTAATTTCCTTTTTTTAACACCATTTATCAAATCATCTCTATCACCAACATAACTTGCATAATAGTTATCATATAAATTTCACTGATCATTAATCATATCATAAAAACTTATGGACCAATTTATATATGAGATCCATCCTTCATGACATCCTGACCACTCCACCAAGAGTGTCTTTCCACTGTCCACCTAACCTCCGTACCTCCTAGTGCATCCCTATGAAATCCCCAATCCACCTTCCCTACCCTCGGGCTCCTACCATTGTAGCCGCCCTAATTGTAAAACCTGCCCTATGCACCCTTCCACCACCACTTACTCCAGTCCTGTAACCCGGAAGGTGTACACGATCAAAGGGCAGAGCCACTTGCGATAGCACCCATGTGATCTACCAACTGACATGCCTGCACTGTGAAGTGTTCTATGTGGGAATGACCAGCAACAAACTGTCCATTCGCATGAACAGTCACAGGCAGACAGTGTTTGTTGGTAATGAGGATCACCCTGTGGCTAAACATGCCATGGTGCATGGCCAGCACATCTTGGCACAAAGTTACACCGTCTGGGTTATCTGGATACTTCCCATCGACACCAAACTTTCAGAACTCTGGAGATGGGAACTTGCCCTTCAGCTTATTCTCTCCTCCCGTTGCCCACCTGGTCTCAGCCTCCACTAAATTCAAATTCCCGCCCACCATCTTTAACATCTTTGCCTCGGTTCTGTGGACAGAGCCTCTGCCTCAAGTGGTATCTCTGTCCAACTTCTTTGGTTTCTACAAATGTCTGTCTAGGTGTGTTTGTGTTTGGATATGTGTGAGTGTGTGTGTATTTGTTTACCTTCCTTTTTTTCCCCTAAGGTAAGTCCTTCCACTTGTGGAATTGGAATGGCTCCTTAACCCTTGCCTTAAAACCCTCATCCTTTCCTTTCCCTCTCCTTCCCTTCTGCCTGAAGAAGCAACGACTCCTTTTTCACTTCCTTGAAACCCATATCCTTCCCTTTCTCCTCTCCTTTCTTCCTCTTTTCCTGACGAAGCGACCAACAGTTGCGAAAGCTGTATGTGTTTTGTGTGTGATTTTATTTGTGTCTGTCTGTCGACCAGCCACCTAGGCAGACATACTCAGCCTAGGTATGTATGCGTCTGTGTAAATGTATGGGTGTGTGTGTGTGTGTATTCGTTTTCCTTCCTTTTCTTCCCCCAAGGTAAGTCTTTCCTCTCCCGGGATTGAAATGGCTACTTACCCCCCCTTCCTTAAAACCCTCATCATTTCCTTTTCCCTCTCCTTGCCTTCTGCCTGACGAAGCAGCTAGGCTGCGAAAGCTAACGTTTGTGTGTGTGTGTGTGTGTGTGTGTGTGTGTGTGTGTGTGTGTGTGTGTGTGTGTTTATTTGTTACTATAAATAAAACACAAAACACGAATTTTATGTTTTATGATTGTAGGCTTCTTCAAATATTTATTTATTTAAGATATCATATAGATATATATGCCTTTTTTTAAAATTATATACAATTACAGTGTAAGAGAGTGACTCCTATCCATATACAACTTCTTGATGGTATTAGTAATTTTGGTTACATAAAAAATAAATGAAAAAATAAACCCTACAGTGCCTCCGCCACTTATGAACTATGAAGAAATAAATTAAAGGTTCTCTTCAGGCGTGGGCGTCTTACCTACGTCTGTCCCAGGTAAACTTATTACTTCCCACCAGAACCTAAGTCACGCTTCACTTTTTCTTTTATTGCTTTACTCGAAAATATCTCCACATACCCTTGTCAAACTAAAAACTCATCCTACATTTCAATGAACATACTTATATAATAAAAATCCATCATATTAACCTTGATTAAGCATCATTAAAATGGGTAATTCTTACGTTGATATATGGTAAGAAATTTTTTTTATTTGTGCATATTTTCGACTAGAGTCAGTCTAAACCATCCAATAACACACCACCAGATTAATTTAGAGAACCCCTCAGGGGCTCAGCATTAATTTGCTGAGTACGGGCTTGGCGAACCCGGGGTCCTGAGCTGTGGGCTGTGTCGCGCCAACAGTCCGCTACACTGTAAGCTCTGTGCGTGCTTCAATGACCATCGTTCGGCGCGACGGTGGAACGTTGTACGTTTCAGAGCCCGGGGATCTTGGCTTAATCGCCCGGGTCGCGAGGATGGTACAAACCTCTCTAAAACACCCCTCAATCTCAAGGTGTGCTATGTGCCGAGGAGATGCATGGCTGTTGAGGTTGAACAGCCGCTAGCGAGCAACCTCTGAGGATCCTGCCGCACCTCAGTTGTATAAGGCTTACCCAGGCAAGCGGGGCTCTGCCTGGGTGGACGTTTAGATCCCTAGCTGCTCATGGGACCACAATGAAACGAGCAACAGATAACATTGGTGGACGTACAACCACTGTCTCAAAGCGTGGGAAGTTTCGTGCTACTTATTATGACCCCAAGTCGTTCCCTTCCTTGGCTACGCCCTGGGAGGAACGCAGGGCTGCTAACAACAATGAACCATATTCGCCTAAATATCTTGTATGTACGAGGACTGATGGGGAATCATTTACAACAGTGAAGCCTCAGTTCTTCGTAGAACATCTGGAGGAGAAGTTTGGAGAGGTGGAGTCCCTCTCCAAGATGCGTAATGGCTCTGTCTTGATCCTCACCGCATCCCCAGCCCAGTCGCGGGCGTTGCTTGCTTGCGATAAGCTGGGAGATCGCGGTCAACATTGCGCCACATAAGTCGCTCAATCTGATCCAGGGCATTATTTTCCACAGAGATCTCCTCTTACAATCTGATGAGGAGCTGCGCGCCAACCTCGAGCGGCGAGGTGTTCACTTCGTCCGGCGCATCCATCGTGGGTCTAAAGACAATAAGGTTGCCACCGGTGCCTTCATTGTAGCCTTTGAAGGCGATACACTGCCGTAGAAGGTGAAGGTGATGTGCTACCGGTGTGATGTAAAACCCTACATCCCTCCTCCCATGCGATGCTTCCAGTGCTGGAGGTTTGGGCATATGTCATCCCGTTGCCCTTCCAGCGCCACTTGCCGGGATTGTGGACGTCCAGCCCACCCGGACGCACCATGTACTCCGCCGCCCATCTGCGTGAACTGTGGCCAGGAGCATCCTCCCTGCTCATCACAATGCCCTATGCTCCGGAAAGAGAGAAAAATTATTGAATACAAGACCTTGGACCGGTTGACCTATACTGAGGCGAAAAAGAAGTACGAGCGCTTGCACCCAGTTGCCATGACGACTTCTTTTGCAGCAATTACATCGTCAGCACCATCTGTGGTGACACCCATCTCTTCTCATTCTTTTTCTGTGGCCCCCCAGGGCCACAAACCTACATCTGCCCCCAAGGTGATTGGGGGCTCCCTTCCTTCTTCTGCTCTCAAGGTAATTGCCTCGGGAGCAACCTCCACCCTTCTGCCGGAGACACAACAACCCTCTCCAGCACCCCTCGTTCGGAAGGGGTCCCTTGGGACACTCCCTTCCAAGGGTTCTGCCCGTGTCGCTTCTGACACACGCCAGCAGCAGGCAAAACCGAAGGCTGCTGGACGCAGGGCCTCATGCTCCTCCTCAGTCCCTGAGGCTGAGTCTGAGAAGCCAGCCCTGCCGGGGAAGCCCCCGAGGGGCAAGAAGGACTGGAGGAAAAAGGTTGAAAACGACGTGAAGGATACCATGGTGGCTCCCGAGCCACCTCACCACTCCACCTCGACCTCTGGGGTCGAGGTGGAAATTCTAGCGTCCCCAGACGACCTCGTCGTCGGGGACATCACAGACATAATGGATACTGAGCCAGAACAAAGGCAGACAGCGGATTTGAGTGACGCTGATTTGTAATCACCATGTCTTCCCAGTTAGCAGACAGCATTATCCTCCAGTGGAACTGCGGCGGTTTCTTCCCCCACCTGGCCGAGCTACGACACCTTTTAAGCACAACACCTGCCTTCTGCATTGCTTTACAGGAAACGTGGTTTCCAGCAATGCGGACCCCAGCCCTTCGTGGCTACAGGGGATATTACTGTAACCGTAGCTCATATAACCGGGTCTCAGGTGGTGTGTGTGTGTGTGTGTGTGTGTGTGTGTGTGTGTGTGTGTATGTATGTCCTTACCTCTGTTCATAGTGAACCTGTGCCCCTTCGTACACCACTAGAAGCAGTGGCTGCCAGGGTAAGGACAACACAAGAGTTTACCGTCTGCAGCCTTTATCTCCCTCCAGATGGTGACCTCTCTTTGAATGATTTGGCTGCACTTATATCGCAACTACCCCCGCCTTTCTTCTTATTGGGCGACTTCAACGCCCATAACCCATTGTGGGGTGGTACTTCGCTTTCTGGCCGAGGCAGAGTAGTCGAGTCTTTACTTTCTCAACTCGACCTCTGCCTATTAAATACTGGTGCCCCCACACACTTTAGTGTGGCACATGGCACTTTCTCGGCCATTGATTTATCAATCTGCAGCCACAGCCTTCCACCATCTGTCCACTGGAGAGCCCACGACGACCTGTGTGGCAGTGACCATTTTCCGCTTTTTCTGTCACTCCCACAACGTCAGTCCCCAGAACGCCCCCCTAGGTGGGCTTTAGGCAGGGCTAACTGGGAAGATTACACGTCCACTTCTATTATTCAACCTCCCCCACTTGATTCCATCGATGTGGTGGTCGAGGGCGTCACTCACACCATTGTTTCTGCCGCAAAAGCTGCAATTCCATGCTCCAGAGGGTGCCCACGGCGTAAGGCAGTGCCGTGGTGGTCGCCGGAAATAGCTGAGGCTATTAGAGGTCGTAGACGGGCCTTACAGCGCTATAAGCGTCACCCCTCTCAGGAGCATCTCATTGATTTTAAATGGCTTCGCGCTCGTGCTCACCAGTTAATAAGAAGAGGTAAACAGGAGTGCTGGGAGAGGTACGTTTCCACTATTGGGACAGGCACCTCAGCCTCGCAGGTCTGGAGTAAGATCAGGCGGCTACAGGGATTACAGACACCAGTGGGAATCCCTGGGATCTCCTCAAATGGAGTCGTTTGTATGGACCCGCCTACTCTTGCAGAGATGTTTGCCGAGCATTATGCTCGTGCCTTTGCCTCTGCAAACTATCCACTGGCCTTCCGTACATTGAAGGAGCGGGTAGAACGCCAGCACCTCTCCTTTCGTACCTGCCGCTCTGAATCCTACAACAGTCCTTTCACTGAGTGGGAGCTCCTCAGTGCTCTTCGACAATGTCCAGACACGGCACCAGGGCCTGATAGCATCCATAGCCAGATGCTGAAACATCTCTCAGCAGTTAGTCGGCGTAACTTACTTGCGGTCTATAACCGCATTTGGTGTGATGGTGTTTTCCCCTCACAGTGGCGGGAGAGTATCATCATCCCCGTACTTAAACCTGACAAACATCCTCTGAACTTGGATAGCTATCGGCCCATTAACCTGACTAACATTCCATGCAAACTGTTGGAGCGGATGGTCAGTCGGCGGTTGTGTTGGATTCTTGAGACTAGGGGATTATTGGCTCCATGCCAGGGCGGTTTTCGCCAGGGTCGATCTACCACCGATAATCTGGTGTACCTCGAGTCTGCAATCCACACAGCCTTTTCCCGGCGCCAACACCTTGTTGCCGTCTTCTTCGATATGCACAAAGCATACGATACAACTTGGCGACGACACATCCTCAACACTTTATATGACTGGGGCCTCCGGGGCTCCCTACCGATTTTTATTCAGAATTTTTTAGCCGTCCGTACCTTTCGTGTTCAAATTGGTGCTTCCCTGAGCTCCTCTCATATCCAGGAAAATGGGGGTTCCTCAGGGTTCCGTTTTAAGCGTCCCATTATTTTTAATCGCCATCAATGGTTTAGCCACAGCGGTTGGATCGTCGGTGTCCCCCTCACTTTATGCTGACGACTTTTGTCTCTCTTTTAGTTCCTGCAGCACCCAAGTTGCCGAGCGCAGGTTGCAAGGTGCTATTCAGAAGGCGCAGACCTGGGCGCTTGCCCACAGCTTTCAGTTTTCTGCCTCCAAGACCAGAGTGATGCACTTCTGTCGGCGTCGGACTGTCCACCCGCACCCTGACCTTTATATTAATGACGAACTACTTACTGTAGTTGAAACTCATCGTTTTTTAGGACTGGTCTTTGACGCCCGGCTGACATGGATCCCCCACATTCGTCAGCTGAAACGGAAGTGCTGGCGCCATCTCAAACTTCTCAGACACTTGGGTCATACGAACTGGGGTGCCAACCGCTCCACACTGTTGCGGCTTTACATGGCGCTGGTGCAGTCCCGTCTCGATTTTGGGTGCATTGCCTATGGGTCTGTGGCACTTTCGGCACTGCACCTACTGGACCCCATTCACAACTGTGGGGCCCGCATTGCGACGGGCGCTTTCCGCACCAGCCCGGTGAACAGTTTACTAGTGGAGGCTGGGATCCCACCTTTGGGGATCCGCCGCCAACACCTGCTCGCGGCTTATGCAGCGAACGTATATTGTTCCCCAGGCCACCCAAACCGTCGTCTTCTCTTTTCTAATGTGGTCGTCCCTCACCATCAGCGACGCCCCAGGTCAGGTCATACGATAGCCTATAGAGTTCGGTCCCTCCTCCTGGAACTTGAGTCTTTGCCCCTCCCGTCTCCATATCGGGTCCAGGTGCATACACCTCCATGGTGTTTGACGAGGCCGTCTATTCGCCTGGACTTGGCCCATGGGCCCAAAGACTCAGTACCACTGGAGGCGCTCCGCCGTCAGTTCTCGGCTGTCATAGCGGAGTTCCGTGGTTATGACCTGATCTACACCGATGGCTCAATGGTGGATGACCGTGTCGGATTTGCCTATACACACGGTGACCATGTGGAACAGCACTCTCTGCCGAATGGCTGCAGTGTTTACACTGCAGAGCTGGTGGCCATTCACAGAGCTCTTGTGCATATCCTGTCTTGCTCAGGCGAGTCTTTTGTTGTTTGCAGCGACTCCCTGAGCAGCCTCCGAACTCTGGAGCAGTGTTACCCACGGTCTACCCTGGTGTTGGCCGTTCAGGAGAAACTTTATGCCATTACAAGGTCCGGGCGATCTGTGGTGTTCATCTGGTCTCCGGGTCATGTTGGTATCCCGGGCAATGAACGTGTTGACAGGCTTGCCAAGCAGGCTGTAGGTATGTCCTGTCTAGAGATCGGCCTCCCGGCTTCTGATCTCCGTTCATTGTTGCGCCAGAAAGTACGTCAGCTTTGGGATACTGAGTGGCGTAGCCTGCGCACGCCCAACAAGCTCCGGGTGGTCAAGGAAACGACGGTTGCATGGCGCTCCTCCATGCGCGGTTCACGACGGGACTCAGTGGTTTTATGTCACCTCCGCATTGGGCATACGTGGCTCACCCATGGACATCTCCTTCGGGGTGAGGACCCAGCCCAATGTCGGTGTGGCTCCAATTTGACAGTCGTCCACATATTGTTGGACTGCCCCCTTTTAGCCACCTTGCGGAGACATTTTAACCTCCCTGCTGTTTTATCAGAAGTTTTAGGTGACGATGCCAAAATGGCAGATACCGTTTTACGTTTTATTCGAGCAGGGGGATTTTATCGTTCTCTCTAACTGGAGATTTCTTTGTGAAACCGAGTGGTTGACTTTTCCTTTTTTATTCTTATGGTCGGTCAACCACGGCCATCGGTTTCTTTGTTGTAAGTTGTCTTCGTGTAACCGTCTTTTCGTTTAGTCTTGTTAGTCTTGATGACGTTGTATGGACTAGTGGGACTCCTCTCCCACTTCGCTATTTTAAACTCTAGGCGTCTTATCTTTTACGTGTTTGGATTTACTTTTGACACCTAGAGATGGAATGGGGGACTGATGACCATTGCAGTTTTGTCCCCCTTAAACAACCAACAACAACAACAATTTAGAGAACTCCCAGCAGGATTCTTGTAAATTTTAAACAAAAATAACGACTGCTCTGTCCCACAGTGCAGATTGAAATCCCCTGAGGACTGAATTTTCATGACAAATTACCACGATAATTATTCATAAGAATTAATCGCCCATATTATTATTTAGATTTTCACCATACAGGAAAAAATTACATTTCTTCATCACATACCTCAGTTCCGTGAAACCAAAATCAACTGAAGTTTGTAATCCTATACTTATGAACCAAATATTCTTTTCTTTATTGCATTCTTAATATTTATGACGGATTTTTGTTATACAGAAATTACGTCTTTCGTAATTCAAGTTTGACAGATCATTTCCCTGATCAGTAACTACAACAAACCAATAAATGAATAACAGAGATATTTTCTTTCTACTGTACAAAGAATATATATAATGTTCTCTCTGATTCATCAGTGTTTCTTCGGCGTTATCTGTATTCGTTATTCCGCT
This sequence comes from Locusta migratoria, assembly GCA_026315105.1. Classification (NCBI taxonomy): domain Eukaryota; kingdom Metazoa; phylum Arthropoda; class Insecta; order Orthoptera; family Acrididae; genus Locusta; species Locusta migratoria. Next base: position 196,788,018 of record CM048747.1, on the reverse strand, counting down.
GACACCTTTTTTCCTTCATATTTGTTTTAATCTTCAATCCGAAAAATCAATCGCTCTTTCTTTCATCTCCATTCTTTATCCATTCAAGATAATTTTCTGTAACCTACATTAAATAGACATATACATATTCATTAATCATATTATAAAGAAAATCGAAGGAATTATTATCTCTTCTGAAATATTTCGTAATAAGTTGAAGTAAAAACTCGAAAAGAACCCAGTCTTTAGATATTCTGTTTCGCTACATTGTGAAGATGGATTTCTACTGCCATCTTGATTACAGAGTGCAAAAAGGTGTTAACACTGCATGAAGTTTTTGTTCTTCAAATCTAAAGATGTGTTTTTTGTTGATGCTGTGTTCTGCCATCATGGATTTGTGTACTTGCCCAAGACACATGTTTCTTTTAAGTGCTATTGTAGTCTTACAGAGAGGAAATAAATAAATTAATAATAATAATAATAATAATAATAATAATAAATTCCAAGACAGTATGTAACTTCCTGTTTTTACCTTTTGTTATGAGAAAAACCGAAAAGTAATAGGATCTGTCAGATGTTTTTGAAACATGAGTCACTCGTGTCCTTTTGATATGTCTGGTTCTTTTCATGTTGTAGTAAAAAAAAGGTAAAGCAGTCAACAATCTGAAGATTGGTTTGAACACCACAGTGCTTTACTAGGCATAGTCCTGTTTGGAGATGGTATGCCATTGCCTTCCTCCGACCTTCGAACTGACTTACCCAGCCAGTTATAGGGGGACCAACAGTTTAATGTGGGTTCTGAACCACGGTGCTACTCGGTATTTTTCACATGAGCAATACTGCCAGAGGTGAAAGAAGTGGAAAGTGACAGATAAAAATCCTAGGACCTCGCAGGGATCGAACCCGCGACCATTGGATTTGTAGTCTGGCACTCTACCACTGTGCAACCAAGGCGCACTCATGTTGTAGTATGCTATATTAATTATAGAATTGGAATGTTTCCTATTAAAATTTTGTACCAAGTCCTATAATTGCAAAATGTCATTTACTGAAGTGCACGAAAAGTTATTTGACATGTGATTAATGTTTACTGATATCTAATTCTAGTTCGAAACCAATTCCATAAATTTGAGAAAAATTGTCTTTGTGGAAGTACAAATCTTATTTAGTTTGTTGAGAGAAGATACTCGTGCTGAATGAATAAACCATATTCAATTTAAATTAATTAATTTGGATCACTAAGGAACCTTGCTAGGTGGAAAAGTTATGACATACCAAAAAACATCAACAGACAAAGCCTGTGAGTGTGTGTATTGTTGAGACTTCATTGCAGGTAATAAGCAGCAAAATAATAAATTCTTTTAAATATTAACATTACAGAAATGACAAATCACTTTTGTAATTTGCTTTATTATTCTCCTTTTGTTATTTGTGGCTTATCAATTGTCTTAACAACAGCAATAATATTTTGAAATGGCACTCAACATGGAGCAATCCATATGTTGCTGGGAGATGTAACATTGAGTCTTTCTTATATACTGCATCCCACATTTGCAGTCAGTACTGTAAACAACCAGCGTCTCTAGTCCTAGAGGGTCTTTGGTAAATCCAAGAATATTTTTGATTTTCTTTGCTATGTGAGAGATGATCTTCACTTGATATTTTTAGGGTTCTTGTGATCTTGGCTTTTAGTGTTACTGCATACAGCAGGAATGCACAACTCTGGTATTTGTCCTCTTCTGGTCTCTCTTACCATCAATCCTCAAGGCTCTTCTAATTTTTGTCTCACACTGTAATTGATAATTTCTAAAGATTTCCTTTAGATACTGTAGTTCTCAATAAACTCTTCTCGTCACAGATGGACCTAGTCCTGTGTATTAAAGTGTTCAGTAATGAGTTATACTGCACCTGATGGTAACAGATACGAGTATTGAGACAAAGGTCAATATCTATTTTTTTCTTGTACACTGATGCTCCAGCATTCCTACCATGTTTCTAGTAATCATGGTGCCCAAGAATGATGTACTAAGGTTTTCCTCTATATCTTCCGTGAACTTTTTTTTTTTTTTCCATCAAACCATTAAAGTGTTGCAGGAACTCTAGCAGGTTCTCCTTGCCATGTGGTTATACCACAAAGGTGCCATCTACGTTTCCATTGGAGGCTTTTGGTTTAAGTCAGGCAGCATTTAGTGTTACCTCCTTGAAGTGCACCACATACAGTGCAGGCATGGAAACCTGTAACAACCATATATATTTCTTAATAGAATTTACCATCCATTTGAAGTGAGTGGTGATTAGTACATTTCACCCTTCTCTAAGAAACTACAAGTGGTGATCCCGGTCTGTGGCTAGGATCGCTACGTGCAATCTGGCCCCACTTCTCTGAAGTCCATTTTTTCCCCTCTGCCACCTTTTCTTTGGGTCCACTCATCTACATCTATGTGGCGTATCCCCTGGCCACAGCTCTCTGTTGACCTCTCAGAAGTCCAAAAAAATCTCACTTCGTCCTGAAGACATCTGCCACCATTTTTTTCACAATTTTCAGTGAATTCTGGGGTTGAGAAGTAGTCTATAGTAATGGCTTGAAGGTTGCTAGTCATATTGGCTTTTCCTATGTTCACTTGGATATACTGAACTTTGCTCCTTGCCAGATTTGCTGCAGTGGTTTCACTACACAAAGTTGGTAGCTCTCTTTTGCACTATTGGACGTATCTGTTCCTGCACCAGTAAGTCTTTCCTCATTTGTTGCAACAGTCTACTAGCTCTTTACTGATAATACTCTAGAACCCCTTTGATCCTGGATATCTAGTATTTTTTTTTTTTTTGTTATTTAACAGTTTGGACACCAGTGACATTGGGATTCTGGACATTGAAGTCATTAAGAGGCTAGCTAAATTGGCTACAGGCAATCTGACTCGTGAGTTTGGTATTCCAGAACCAGACTGATAAGTATTATACCATCAGATTCTAGCGATTTGGAACAGTTAATGGCACTCTGACTTTACTGAGCAAACAAAGTATATCATGAGTTTGTGGACATGCTGTATGGGTCTTCCGCAAGGACACTTCTCGTCCCTCGTCTTTTGTCATCTCTGCTCAGCCATATTTGGATGTTTCATCTCCTCAGTCACAATATCCCATCTCATTGTCATTGATCTGGTATTTTATGGTGGTCCACACTTTACTGGACTATTCTCACTTAGTTGCCCTGTAGTAGACTTTTGATCTTACATTGCCCCCTACTGTGGAATGGCTGACACCTCAGCAGATGACTTAGTTTTACATTTTATGCTCTTTAAGCCTGTGCTGCTAAGTCTTATCAGCCTAATAAGAGATTCCTCCACCCCAACTTTTCGTCACTGACTGGGTTTTGTGGTCCACCCGGGTCCTCTGCATACTCACTATTTGACACTTCTTTTCCCCTCTCACAGGGTCTGTCTGACATAGTGTTATTCTTTTGTCTTTATGTGCTTCTCTATCCTAGTCAGTGTCATTAATGTTGGGAGGAGTTCTCTTGGCAAGTTGTGGGGTGTATGTCCCCCCATTGCTGTCTCTGCCTGTGTGGGTACCTTTTTACCTTTGTCTTTTTGGTGCTACTATTGGCAGTAATGAGCTGAGGTGATTGCTGGTAGGCCACTCTATATCTTTTGAATGTTTTTTACCATGACTGTCAACAATATGAGGACAGGTAGCAACTCACCATAAAGATGATCACTGAGCTCCATGTCTTTCCTATGTGTCCGTATATTATTAACATTCTAATTTGAACGTTTTTCACTGTCATTTTACCAAGACACTTTTTGATACTGGAAGAAACGATGTTTACTGTTGCCAGTCACTATGACTGTTATTCCAGACAGACAATAAGCTATTAATAGTAAAGTGAACAACGCATCTGTGGTATACCTCATTCTAGCCACACAGGCAGATGAAGTCCTTCTCGTTCATCTTTGCATGAGATACAGCCCTATGAACACGGCCTTTTGTTCCAATGAGAGGACTGTCCTGTTTCTGTGTTGTGGCATAAATATCATAGTGAAACAACTCCTTTTCTGACAGTTTTGACGTCTATTTACAGTAAAACCCCTATTTTTTGTTTTCATGTGGTTCGTATTAAAAAAAAAAAAGAAAAAATTGAGGAAAATGTAGAAATGAGGAAAAATCTCAAAATCCCCAAAATTATGATCTAAAACAAATGCAATTGGCATATGTATATGATAAAAAATTGTAATCCTCTCCAATAGGCCTACATTGTTCCTTATCATTGTAAGTGAATGAAATTAAATGAACAATAGTTAAGTCTAGAATAGTGCCAGTGTTTTTATTGCTAGAAATTCATTACATCTTTTCTTGCCTCTCACTGGTTATATGAAAGTAACGTACCATTGGCTTCACAAAGTGTTATGTGTTGCCAACCTATGAGCAATAGGAAAATGCTGTCACTGGCTCTGGAGGACTTTATACTACATTACAATGCTTATACAATAATTTTTGGTAATGAACTTATCATCTGTTCTTAGAAATCAAAGATAAGTGACAGCAAGTATAAACTTGACAAAAATTTAAATTGGTGTCTGGTACAAGGTAATTTTCTGACATGCTGAAACTACAAATTATATAGAAAGAGCAGGCATTGCATATAGGGGAAACGACTGTTGAAGATAAGTTCGATTTTATAAGCAGCCACAAGTTGCTATACTTATTAATTCAATTAACCGGTTACACTCTGTACACAAGAGCATCGTCAGAATACTGTAAAAAATAGATATCAATATAACAGAATTTTTTTACATTAATATTACATCAATTACAAATTATATTTCTAATTTGGACAGTTACGTTTCATGATAATTGATAGCTGTCAATTTATATAATCATATGTACATAAATTTTAAATAGTTGTAGTCTGACAGCTGCATAATTTGATGTTTTCAATAGCTGTTAGTGACAGAGAGGCAAGGATGTAATTGCGTAGTATATGTAACATCCATGGTATGATTTGTAAATGTTATCTTTGGATGTACAATGTAATTTACATTTCAGTCGCTGCTTTTATGGGCATGTGTCAAAAAATTTTATATAACATACTGCACTAAATTAAACCACATCTGGTCCGTACAGTACTGGTGCAGTAAATTAAAACCTAACAGAGCAGTTCAGTCAGTGACATGTAGAAATCTGACACGTAACAGATCATGAGGTGAACACAATTTTATCAAAGTGCACAGTAAATATAATTGAGCATAGCGGTACATTGCCAGACATAAATGGCACAAGTTATTACTCCTTCTGTGTATAACCGCTAACTGACTAATTCTCACCTTTTCCAGCTATTTATAGACTGGTGTAAGAACAATTTAGGGATCTTGTTATCGGAATAATTGTTTATAAAATTCTAGGTCTGAATTTGATATTTGAATTAAACTACATGTTACTATTAGAACTTTATTTACAGCAATTATCCTTCAGCAAAAAATTAATAAAGTATCTGGACTCAATTGTTGTTCATTGGGGATGCCTGTTCCTATGTGATTGGCAGCCATATTAGATAATATAATTTATTGTATAAAATAATTCAACTTTTAATTAGATCGTGAAATGATTAATGTGGTATATAAAAAGAAAGGGAAAAATAGTGGCAATGAAAATATGAAGTCAAAATCGAGTATCTAACAATAGTCTAAGAGTAATTGACCCTGAAAGTTAGTACCAGTAGAAATCTTGACAATTATTATGCGAGATAACTATTTTTGCATGATTCCAGATACTTTACCATACCAGAGAGGAGCTCAGTTATACACTGATATGTGTCATTATACTGGAATATGCCGATTTCTGCTCTCAAAATATGATGAGGCGAGTTGTTACTAAATCTTTAATTGATAATATTTCATAATTAACAAGATCCCTTACTTGACTAATTATCATACTGAGTTCCTATTGTTGCAAAGGATATACTGAATAATAAAATTGCACTGGGGAAAGCTTATTTACCTATTTACTGTTTTTGTGTAATTACGGTGCATACTGTTTACATTTATACCTGAGTGTAGGAGAAGCTGGAAAAAAGAATTTATTGTTGTAGTGGTAGATACTGAAACAGTTAGGGTGGGACGTAGAAACTTTGCTTTGTTACACACTGTAATCGGCAACAGGAGAGTTGAGGATTCAGATGTTGAAGATGGTCAATACTAGTCGTCTGCCATAGAGTAGCAGCCATAGTGGATGACAGCAACGTACAGGCAAACTGTGCTGTACTATGCAAACTGTGTGATGGCACACCTCTGCTTGGGAGTATTCATTGCTTTTTGTGCATTCACATTTTGTCCCGTATAAAAACTGTGTGTTTATTTTTGTCTGACCCCTGCTACCTTCAGTTCCCCTTCAATTATGTGCAAGTTGAATGCAATCAAATAGTTCTTTTAGTAATAAACCCTCAAAAAAGGATATCACATATGTTAGGTTTTGAAATCAGATAGTGATATTAATAATTTATTATGACTTTATGTATAGATTTATAATTTATTTGTATATATTATAACTTGTGTAGTTTTTCCATAATTTTCTTATTGTTATTTAAAGGTGACCTGTTCAATGATTTTGCGAGCATGTCACAGTAACTGATTATATGCAGATTCAGTGAGCTTTTTCATTGTTTTGTGACACACACTACATACATACTTTTTTCTGTTTTTCTATAGGAATTATAAATCAAAGACAGCTTTGTGGCAACTTCGCAACAATCTGATGTTTGTAATAGATAATCTGCAATATTACCTTCAAGTGAATGTACTTGAAAGTCAGTATACAATCCTTCAGACAGCTATAAGTTCAACGAGGGATTTTGAACAGATTCAAAGAGCACATACAATTTTTCAGGCCAATATAATGAGCCAGACATTTCTTTTGATGAGCACAGTAAGTAATAATGATTATTAATGCTAATACTACCGTAGAACAGAAAACATGAAATGATGAAAACATTTTTGAAATTACACCATACCTCTACCCCTTATATCAGTTCTTCAACAGCATGTCAAAATGATACCAATGATGATAATGATTTTTTAAATTATTTTTATTGTTATTTTGTTGCTTCATCATTTTTCCATTGTTGTCCTTTATACTTGGTTAAAATATTCCACTACAGCTGCATTCACACTGATTTTCTTTATTATTTTCAGAAAGCAAATCCATTTTTGAACAGTCAGTTTCATAAACTAGGGATCTATATTCGTATCTGGTGACACCAGTTTATACATGAAGTACCAACTAAATTTTATTATATGATCAGTGTTTCCCAGTTTCATAAACCAATGCTTGTCCTATAGATAAGTTATGCAAGATCCCCCCCCCCCATTCTATTCAGTACCTCATTAGTTTTTCTTCCCATATAAAATGCAACATTCTTTTGTAAAACCAAATTTCAAACACTTCTATTCTCTTCTTGTCTGAACTGCTTTCTGACCACATTTCACTGTGTACTACTTGAAGAACTACATATCTACTTATTCTCTATGAATTTTTATTTAAGAAAATATTAAAATAGAAACCTTGCACCACATGTAACAGATGTGTGAGTTATTGATTTGTAATACAGGTTAATTGCAGAAACACTCTTTAGTTCTGACATTACAGTAGCTGGGAGTCAACCCACTAAATCTTAACCCAATTTATAGGCTATCGGCGAAAATGTGTATATTTAGAAGCTTCACTAGTGTGAAAATAATGCTGCTATGGCTACATGGTTAACACATGCCTATACAGGCCACAGGTTGCTAGCTGGGTCAATGGTGGCTAGACCACCACTAGGGACAAAGATCTACAAGAGAAAAGTAGCTTACTATACAAGTTAACATGAGGGCTACAGAGTGTCTGAAACTACAAGGAGACAAGGACACTATCCCTTGGTCTTCCTCTTGGTTGTTTCTTCTGATCTGTATTTCGCGTATCCTCCTGGTGATCCTTTTCTCCTCTATTATCTTTTAAATGGTTATACTACTGCAGTCTTAATCTCTCTATCCTATCTTGTAAGGGCACCTCTCTTACTATTTCCCTGATTTCCTCATTCCTCATCCTGTGTATTCTTGTTACCCCTATTCTACTTAGCAGAAATTGCTTGTATTCTGCTCATATCTATTTTCATTGTTCCCGAGTTTCTGACACACAGGTGAATATTGGAATGTAATAACTTTGGTGTAACAATCCTTTACTTTTCTGTGGTACATCCTTACTCCTTACCAGACTCCTAACACTTTTCAGAAATACTTTTGCCAGTCTGTCACATTCAGTAATTTCCTTGTTATTTCTCCCATTTTCCTCAGTTACACTTACTAGGTATGTGAAGCTTTCTGCCTTCTTCAGCTCTTCACCTCCAAGTGTTATTACCCTCACTGTTCTATTGTTTCTCCTGGTGGCTAAAATGAACACACATTTACGGATGTTAAACATCAATCTATATTCTCCCAATATTTCTTCCCAAGTATCCTGCAGCACCTGGATTTCTTCCTCCTTGTTGCCCCAGACCATCAGATTGTCTTCAAACACCATTGTTTTAATATTTTCTTTCCCAATTGTCCCTGCTACCTTTGTCATTAAGTCATCCATGACCACAATGAAGAGAAGGGGTGACAATGCACTGCCTTGCTTCAGCTTGCACATTTGTTTGAACCAATCTGTTCTTTCCTCTCCCACTTTAACACAACTCGTGCCTCCACAATACTTTTCCTTCGTCCTGCTGATAGTCTCTTTTTCCACTCCACTAAATTCCAAGTGCCTCTCTCACCTTTTTCCTACACACATTATCATACACCTTCTCTGTTTCTAAAAAGGCTATCAACAGGTCCTCCCCATACTCATAATGCTATTCTTGGAGTTGCCTTGCTGCAAATATGAGGTCCACTGTCGCTCTTCTAGGTCGGAATCTATACTACTCTTCTCTCATTCCTGTCTTGACTTTGGCTTGAATTCTACTTTCCAGTAACTTCTTGTATACCTGTGCACATTGTAATATCAGTGTGACACCTCTGTAACTTCTGCACTGCTTTCTATTTACTTTCTTAAATATTGGGGACTATCAATCCTTTCTACCTATCTTCCAGGGTCTTCTTTTCCTTCGTTATCACCCTCATCATCCGATACAGCCATTGTTTTCCAGCTTCCCCTGCTGCCTCCAGCATTTCCAAACTCACTTCATCCACCACTGGTGCCCTTCCTCCTCTCATCTTGTTTACTGCCATTAACACTTCTCTCCAAGTCAGGTCCTACTCCATTCCTGTACTGGCTTTTCTATCTTCTGTGCTGACATCCTCAAATCCACTTGCATTTAGCAAATCCTCAAAATACTTTTTTCATATTGTCTTGAGAGTCTCTCTGTTGTGGATCTCATTTTCATTCTTGTCCATCATCACCACATCCTCTCTGACAGCTTTTCTTATTTCTGACCATCCCATATAGAACTTTCTTATTTCCTCTGCTGTCCTCCTCCATCATCTCTGTCCACTTCGCTACCCACTTTTTCTATTCCTCTGTGACCACCTTATCTGCTTCTTTCACCTGTAATCCTCCTCTCTTGCTGGATCAGTTATTTCCTGTAACCACACTCTGAAAGCCTTGTTCTTCCTTCCCACTGCTTCCATAATGCTCCCGCGTACCGCTACTGCAGATTTGACCATTGCACTTTTGAACTACATCCATTTCTCTTCTTATGTTTTTGGATTATCTGTTCTGGAATTCCTCCTTGACTTCCTTTTCCTTCAGATTCCTTACGTTGGTTCTTCTTTCTTGGTACTCTGACCTCTTAATCTCGTTACTTACCCTTGTGTTCATAACCAATAGCCACTGCTCGCTATCTAAGGCCTCTGACAGTATTACCTTTATATATGTGACACTATTCTTTGTTTCCCAGTCATACAGCACATAGTCCACCAGGGATTTCTTTGTTAAATCACTGCTGTACAATGTTATTTTGTGGCTCTTTTCTGAAACCAAGAGTTTCCTCCCACTAATCCATTTCTCTTGCTGAAATTCAGCAGCTTTCTCCCTTCAGCATTCCTTCCATCACATCCTTCTGCTCACATTACATTTTCATATCCTTGCCTATCACTTACCATGTGTACATTCGAATCTCCCATGACTATGATGCTCTTGTCATTTAACTGTTGTTGTAACTCTTCAAATTCTTCCTTCTCTTGAGCTGAACATCTGCCTTGAGGGGCACACACTTGGCCTACCTCCATGCTACAAAGTAAAGTCATCAATTGAAGAAAGATATGTGGTAAAGAAGAAATTAGATTGGAAAAAACAAAATCTGGTCCATGTGTGTAATGACAGTGAAATTGAGCATCTGTCTCAGAAAAATCACAAGTAGTAGTTTTATGTCAAAAGGCTGATCCAGAAAGAGGATACCTGCTGAAATTACTTCACCACCAAGTTAAAAGTAGATTGCCAAGGCAATTAGAAACTACTATATAAGATAGCCGAGAATTAAGATGAGAACATACCATACCATCATTCAGGAAACTGAAAATGGGAAGTTAGAGAGATTAGGCTTCAAAATTAGAAAGGAAATGACAAATGATTTCAGCATGCTGACGTCATCACTTGTGGTGCTGGTGATTCTCTAGTAAAAGAAACACCATAAGTTCAACAACCATTACCCTGGCTGGAAGTATGTGAAATGGAAAGTCTGCATTATTTGATGAGCTAAGATATTTTGAAACCAGGCCATGGCCGATAGCTGAATGTGTTGTATGTGTTTGTCTTTTGTATGTGCCTGTCGCACCTCGTCGCCATGTCTTTGCGGTGAGTTGTAAACTGTCCTCACTATATTATTAATTCCAATCTGGACTTTCCATTATTATATTTTACCTAGGTTTAAGTAGTTTGTAAGCTACGGACTGATGACCACGCAGTTTGGTTTGATAGATTCACAAACAATTGAACATTTTGAGCACTGGAAGACTTAAGCCAAAACAAGGACTATGGGAGAAATGACATTCCATAGTAACTACTGATATCCTTGGGACAACAACTTCTTCTTTCTTGGTTCTACAGCTCATGATGAGTCTTGGCCTCTTCTACAATTTCCTTCCATTTCTCTCTGTCCTTTGCCAATACTCTCCAGTTTCTATAGCCCATCTTCTTAAGATCTTCGATTACTTCATCTTTCCATCTGGCTCTTGGACGACCATGTCCTCTCTGCCCTCCTGGCTTTCCTTGTAATACTATTTTTGGTACTTCTGCATCATTTTTGCGAGCCACGTGGCCTGCCCACCTCAATCTGGATGATTTCACTATCCTTCTGATGGGTTGGTCTTTGTATATGATTTACAACTCATGTTTGTATCTCGTCCTCAATATTCCTCTTTCACAGATTAGACCAATAATTCATCTGAGTGCTCATCTTTCAAATGCGTTCAGTATTTCACTATTTTGAGTTGTTAATGTCCACATTTCACAGGCATATGTAAGCACTGGTCGTACAAGAGATTTATAGGTAGTTAATTTAGTGGTACGAGTCAGGAGCCTTGATGATAGAAGTCTTGTTAGGGAAAAATAGGCTCTATTGGCTAGTATTAAACCCTGCATAATTTCATAGGAGGTGTCATTTAGATGGGTAACTGTCAAGCCCAAGTACTTGAAATGTTCAACTCTCTCAAATGTATAATTGCCCATTGTTATTGCATTTGGCATATTTTCTCTATGTGCTTTACCGGCTGCCATATATTTTGTTTTCTGGTCATTAATAATTAACCCCATATTCCTACTAGCCTGTTCGAGAGCCACAAATCTCTCCCATTGCTTTTTGGGTTCTTGCTACTATATTTATGTCATCAACATAGGCCAGTATCTGTTCTGATTTATAGAAGATCGTTACCCTATTCAGAAGGTTTCCATTTCTCATCACCCTCTCCAGGGTGGCATTAAAGAGAAGACTTGCCAATGCATCCCCTTGTCGCACTCCGTTTTTAATACTCAATGTGTTGGACATCATTCCTCCTATTCTTATGCTACCTTGTGTTACGTTCATTGTCATTCTCACCAGCCTTACCAACTTTCTTGGGATTCCCAGTTCACCTAGAGCTTGATATAACTGATTTCTATTTATGCTATCATAAGCACTTTGAAATCTATAAAGAGTTGATGCGTGCCAACCCCATATTCATTTTTCCAGGATTTGTCTTAAGGTGAATATTTTATCTGTAGTTGACTTCCCGTGGAGAAATCCGCATTGGTACGGCCCCATCTCCCTCTGTATGATTGGGAGGATTCTGTCAAATAGTATATTAGAGAATATTTTATATCCCAGATTAAGTAGTGTCATCCCTCTGTAATTACCACACTCCATCTGATCTCCTTTCTTATATATGGGACATATGATACCCTCTTTCCATTGTTGGGGCATGTTCTCCTCTTCCCATATTCTGGCGACCATTTTCAGGAGGCTTCGTTCCAGCTCTCTGCCTCCTTGCTTAAACAGTTCTGTTGGAATACCATCTGTCCCTGCCGCCTTGTTGTTTTTCAATTTCTTTGTGGCAGTTTTTACTTCTTCTATAGTTGATGTGGCAATGTTGTTGTCTGAGTCGTCTTCCCCATTCGTTTCTATTGGATTCTCTGGTATAGTTTTTCTAGGCTTGAGGAGAGTATCAAAATACTTGTGCCATCTTTCGCATATTCCCTTCTCTTCACTTATTATGTTCCCTGTCTCACCTTCTATTAAGCTAGTTTTAGTGCTGAAAGGCTTCCGTGCTGCGTTCACCTCTCTGTAGAATTTTCTTATTTCATTTTTGCTTCTCATGAGCTCCATTTCTTTGACACTTGCTTTCATCCATTCTCTCTCTTTTCTTTGGTGAATTCTCTTTTCAATTTTCCGTTTTTCTTTGTATTCTTCAACTATCCTCCTCATACAGTGTAAATGCAGTGTCCTTCTATATGCTTCATTCTTTTCTTTAGTTGCTATTTCAGTATCAAACAATGATGGTCTTACTTGTCTTGTTCCAATTCCCAGTATCTCTCTCGCTGATGTCTCCACCATCTTTTTTATCACTTCCCACTGATCTTTGATGTTGTTATATTCTCCAGTGTTTTCCAGAATCCTAGTTATCTTTTCCTGATACTGTTCTCTAACTTCCACTGATTCTATAGTTGTTATATTTCTGTGCCCAGGCTCAGACTCCTTTCGCTGCATTAGACATCCTTGCCCTCTCCTGTGCCCATAGCAGAAAATGATCTGTATCTATGTTTGGGCCTTTGAGACTCCTCACATCCAAGAGGTCTGATTTGTGTCTCGTATCTATCAACACATGGTCTATCTGATTTACTGTTTTTCCATCTGGTCAGGTCCATGTTTCCTTATGTATTTCTTTATGTGGGAACAGTGTTGATCTTATTACCAAATTTATAGATTCTGCGAACAGTATAAGACTTGTTCCGTTCTTGTTACTAGTTGCGCCAGCCGCGGTGGCCAAGAGGACTGAGGCGCTCCAGTCACGGTCTGCACGGCCACTACGGTCGGGGGTTCAAATCCGCCCTCGGGCATGGGTATTTGTGCCGTCCTTTGTATTAAGTAGTTTGTAAGTTTAGGGACTGATGACCCCGTAGTTAAGTCCCATAAGCTATACAAACATTTGAACATTTTTGTTACTAGTTGCACATTTGCTGTGGGGGCCAATTATCTCTATGTATGAAAGGCAATGTCCCGACTGACTGACTGACTGACTCATCATTGCCCAGCCCAAACCACTGAAGATAGAATCTGGAAATTTACAGAGGGTGTTGATCTTACTCTGTAGGCATCATTTGAGAAGTGTTTTTTCGATATTCAATCCGTAAAGGGGTGAAATAGGGGCTGAAATGTTTTTTGAAAATATGTTGCTATTTATGCAAATTTGAAGCTAGAACTACAAAATTTCGGATTTTGATTCAGAGTTAGAATTTAAAAGACACATGTTTCGGCAATTTTTGAAATTCAACCGATGAGGTAAAATAGGAAACACAAAAAATTGATTTTCAAAAATATGTTCCTGTTAACTCAAATTTCAAGCTATAACTATGAAACTTAGGATATGGACTTTTGATCTCAGTATTTTTGGAAATTCGGCAACTAAGGGGGGTAACATAGGCTATCAGAAAGTCTTTTAGAAAACACATCGTTGTCAAGACTATTTTGAAGATGGAACTGCAAAAATTGGTATTTGTATTGTTCAAAATTACTTACCCCCCCTCAGGGGCTCAGCATTAATATGCTGAGTACGGGCTTGGTGACCCCGGGGTCCTGAGCTGTGGGCTGTTTCGCGCTAACAGTCCGCTACACAGTAAGCTCTGTGCGTGCTTCAATGACCATCGTTCGGCGTGACAGTGGAACGTTGTACGTTTCAGAGCCCGGGGACCTTTGCTTAATCGCCCGGGTCGCGAGGACGGTACAAACCTCTATAAAAAAAAACTCAATCTCAACGTGTGCTACGTGCCGAGGAGATGCATGGCTGTTGAGGTTGAACAGCCGCTAGCGAGCAACCTCTGAGGAACCTGCCGCACCTCAGTTGTATAAGGCTTACCCAGGCAAGCAGGGCTCTGCCTGGGTGGACCTCTTTTCCCTAGCTGCTCGTGGGACGAGAATGAAACGAGCAATCAATAGCGTCGCCACATGCAAACCTGGCGTTTCTAAGCGTGGAAAAACGGAATTCGATGCAACTGCTTACGATCCTAAGACGTTCCCTTCCCTTGGCACCCAATGGGAGGAACGTAAAGGCCTTCGCCGATCCGAACCATACTCGCCACAATATCTGGTATGTGCCTGTTCCGATGGAGAATCCTTTCTGTCTACTAAGCCACAGTTCTTTGTCGAACAGCTCGAAGACAAGTTTGGCAAAGTGGAGTCGTTCTCAAAGATGAAGAGTGGGGCTGTATTGATACAAACGGCGTCCCAAGCCCAATCGCAGGCATTGCTTGCCTGCGATAAGCTGGGTGACGTTCCTGTGAATATCACGCCCCACAAGTCCTTAAACATGGTCCAAGGTCTAATCTATCAGAGAGATTTGTTGTCCCAGACCGATGAAGAGTTGCGAGCAAACTTGCAGCGTTGAAGGGTTCACTTTGTCCGGCGAGTATACAGGTGACCCAAAGATAGCAGGGTTGCCACCGGTGCTTTTATCTTGGCCTTCGAAGGCGATACACTGCCTGAGAAGGTAAAGATAATGGTATACCGCGTTGATGTCAAACCATATGTCCCTCCCCCTATGTGGTGTTTCCGGTGCTGGAAGTTCGGGCACATGTCGTCCCGATATACTTCCAGCCCGAACACCCGGACACCTCACCAGGGGGCCCACAGTTCTTTTGTGGGTACGTGTGTGGCGCGCACGGGGCCCCGAGCCGGAGCAGCCTTTCTTCTGCCCCAGGCTGCTTCACTTTCCCTCCCGGTTTATGCCTTCGCCCGGAGACGGGTGTATTTCGTGAGTTACGGTGGTTCTTGTTGTCGTTTCTCTTATTCCTTGGTTCCTTCCTTTCTTACCCTTTGTTTTCTGTCTTTCTCTCCTTGTACTCTCCTAGCCTTCTTCTCCTCATTAGTCTCCGCCTCGGCGTTTGAGACACTTCTTTCCTTTCTCTATTCTTCTTCTTTCCTCCCTGTGCATGTCTGAAGGCCGACCCACGCATTATCATGTGTAGCAGGTGACGGGGTAACGCGTAATTCCCCGCCCCGGGTAGACAAGTAGGGTACGTACGTACCCCCTGGTAAAGTCCAGGCCCAGGGAGGGGTGATTACCTGAGCTGATACCTTCCGAACATGCCGATTGGTCCCTCCGTCAGTTCTCGGGAGGTGTGACCTGAGGTGTGAACAATCACCTAAGGCGGGTAAGCCCTCAGAGTAGGCCCCCACTAGGAAGGAGCGCGCCATCGGAGACGCCGGTAATCCGGTAATCACGGGGGACACTTCCGCGATGACTTACTTCTCTTCTTCTATGACCTTGACCCAGAAACGTAAGATATATTCACCTCAGCAAAAGAAGACTCTGCCTAATCTACCGAGATTTCTTGTTGTCTCTCGCACCAATGAAAAAGATTTCACGTCTGTAAATCCTTTCGTCATCCAGATAGGTGTAGATGCAATTGCTGGCCCTGTTAAAACCTGTTCGCGTCAGTGCAATGGCACATTGTTGCTGGAAGTGGACAGTGCCTTCCAAGCTCAGAAACTAATCCGGACTACACTGTTACACACGTTTCCTGTCAAGGTAGAAGCGCATCGCACACTCAACTCGTCACGGGGGGTAGTCTTCACGAGATCCCTTGACGGGTTGTCTGATGAAGACATACAAACCTACATGTCCGATCAGGGTGTCACAGCCGTGCATAGGGTTTTGAAAAAGGTAGATAAACAGCTGACACCGACTCGTACTGTGTTTTTGACGTTCGACAGGGTTGAACTCCCGTCGAAGGTCAAAGCAGGGTACGAAGTTATCTCTGTCCGCCCTTATATTCCAAACCCAACGCGCTACTTCCATTGCCACAGGTACAACCATACCCGTGAATCTTGCCCAAATGCAGCAAAATGTGTCACTTGTGGTAGGGACGCCCATGAGGGGGATTGCCCACCTCCGTCCCCTCACTGCCTTAACTGCAACGGTGACCATGCAGCTTCCTCTCGCGACTGCCCTGTATACAAGGATGAGAAGGTCATCCAGCAAATTCGGGTTACGGAAAAGGTATCGACATCTGCCGCTCGAAAGTTGTTGGCAAGTCGAAAGCCCGCTGTCCTCCCAGCGGGCACATACAGTAAGGTTCTCACCTCCACTCGACCTACTAAGGATTCAAGTACCCAGACATGTGATTTTACCTTCACTGACACAGTTGTGCGATCCGCCAGCCTGAAGATTGCCCGTTCCACGTCCCCGCTTCCTCCTGCTGCTTCTAAAGTACAGTCTTCATCAACCTCTGGTAAACCGCGGGCACCTAAACAAGATGCCCGGACTTTGAAAAAGGAACCCGCCCGTGAGGATTTTCTGCGTTCTCAGGCTTCCCAACCGTCGACTGCCTCTTCTCACCGTCACTCTTCGAGAAGAGCCAACAAGGAAAAGAGTTCCTCTCCTTCCCCGCCGAGGCGTCATGCCGCCCAACAGTTGCCTGCCTCGGCCGTCTTCTGTTTCACCGGGGCGCTCCATCTGCCGGGCACCCGGCCCTTTACCGGCGATGGAAACTGCCCCACCTGATCCACTCAAGGAGGTGGCAGGCGCGTCAGTCGAACCTATGGACCATGACCCTTTGCCCCTAGACAGCGATAGCAGTGCTCCCTCGAAATCCGGTCCTCAGCGGCCGTCGAGGTGATCCCGCTTGCTTGTTAGTTTTTATCCTTATTTCTTACCTCATTTTTTATCATGGCGCTCCTTCAATGGAATATTCGAGGCATTCGTTCTAATCGGGAGGAGTTAAAACTACTCCTTCGATTGCACTGCCCGCTTCTAGTCTGCCTCCAAGAAACTAAGTTGCATCCAAGTGATCGTGCAGACTTTCCCCACTACACCTCTGTGCATTTCAACCTGCCACCCATGGAAGGTACCCCAGCCCATGGAGGGGTTCTGATGTTCATTCGAGACGACGTCTATTACCATCCCATTACATTGCATACTCACCTACAGGCAATTGCCGTCCGCATCACTCTATCCACATTTACCTTTTCCCTCTGTAATATCTATTCGCCATCGTCATCTGCCCTTACTAGGGCAGATGTGCTACACCTCGTCGACCAGCTCCCTTCACCTTTCGTGTTGGTAGGCGACTTAAATGCCCACCACCCCCTATGGGGCTCTCCGGCGCCTTGTCCGAGAGGCTCCCTTTTGGTGGACCTTCTCCAACACCTCAATCTTGTCTGCCTCAACACAGATGCGCCGACCTTCCTTTCTGACACAACTCATACTTACTCCCACATAGACCTTGCAATATTCACTCCTCAGCTTGCCGGTCGGTTTGAGTGGTATGCACATTCTGACATGTACTCGAGTGATCATTTCCCTTGTATCATCCACTTCCTGCATCATTCCCCATCTCCTCGTCCCACCAGTTGGAACATTTCTGAAGCCGACTAGGGGCTTTATTCTTCCATGGCTGTTTTTCACGATCAGAATTTTCCCTGCTGTGACAGTCAGGTCGAATACCTCACAGAGGTTATTCTCACCGCTGCCGAACATTCCATACCTCGTACATCATCTTCTCCACGTCGTGTGCCGGTCCCTTGGTGGACTGCAGCCTGCCGCGATGCGCTTAGAGCCCGGCGCCGTGCTTTACGCACCTTCCGCCGCCACCCAACTTTGGAGAATTGCATACATTATAAACGTATGAGCGCGCAATGTCGTCGTATCATAAACGACAGCAAGAAAGCTTGCTGGACTGCTTTTACCAGTTCTTTTAACCGCTTTACTCCCTCCTTGGCTGTCTCGGGTGGCCTACACCGTTTATCCGGCATCAAGGTCCACTCCCCGATTTCTGGCCTGACCATTGAGAACACAGTCCTTGTGGATCCCGCTGATGTTTCCAACGCATTGGGCCATTTCTTTGCAGAGGTTTCAAGCTCTGCCCATTACCACCCTGCCTTCCTCCCTCGCAAACAGGTAGAGGAGGCACGGCCGCGCTCTTTCCACTCTTTTAATCGTAAAAGTTATAATGTCTCCTTCTCCATGCAGGAGCTACGCCGTGCTCTCGCCCTGTCTGGATCTTCTGCACCTGGGCCCGATTCCATCCATATTGAGATGCTGAAGAACCTTTCTCCTGTGGGCAAGTGTTTCCTACTTAACACCTATAATCACGTATGGACTGAAGGTCAGGTTCCCACAAGTTGGCATGAAGCCATTGTTGTCCCCATCCCCAAACCAGGGAAGGACAAACATCCATTTCTCTCACTAGCTGCGTCTGTAAGGTGATGGAACGCATGGTTAACGCTCGGTTGGTCTGGCTCCTCGAATCTCGCCGCCTCCTGACTAATATCCAATGCGGTTTTCGTCGACACTGCTCTGCTGCTGATCACCTCATTACGTTGACGACCTTCATTATGAATAACTTTCTAAAGAAGCGTCAAACAGTAGCAGTGTTCTTCGACTTGGAGAAGGCATACGACACCTGTTGGAGAGCGGGCATTCCCCGCACATTGCACACATGGGGCCTTCGGGGCCGCCTCCCTCTTTTCATTCAAGCGTTTTTGGCGGATCGCAAGTTCCGGGCACGGGTGGGCTCTGTTTTGTCCGATACCTTTTGCCAGGAGAATGGGGTACCACAGGGCTCTGCCTTGAGTGTGGCTCTCTTTGCCATTGCAATCAATCCCATCGTAGATTGCCTTTCAGCCGACGTCTCCGGATCCCTTTTTGTTGACGATTTCGCAATTTATTGCAGCGCCCAGCAGACGTGTCTCTTGGAGCGTTCTCTTCAACGCTGTCTTGACCGTCTATATTCCTGGAGCATCGCAAACGGCTTCTGATTCTCTACTGAGAAGACAGTGTGTATAAACTTCTGGAGATACAAGGAATTTCTTCCACCTTCTCTACATCTCGGACCTGTTGCTCTCCCTTTTGTGGAGACTACGAAATTCTTGGGACTCATGTTGGATCGTAAACTTTGCTGGTCCACACACGTGTCCTACCTGGCTGCCCGTTGTGCCCGATCGCTTAATGTTCTTCGTGTCCTCAGTGGCACGTCATGGGGAGCGGATCGTACCGTCCTGCTTCACTTTTACCAGGCCATTGTTCAGTCAAAGCTCGACTACGGAAGCCTTGTATACTCTTCTGCACGGCTATCGATTCTCCGCCGTCTCAACTCTATCCACCATCAGGGATTACATCTGGTGACTGGTGCATTCCAGCCCTGTTGAAAGTCTATATGCCGAGGCTGCTGTATTACCCTTGACCACTCGTCGTGACATACTCTTGTGTTGGTACGCATGCCGCTTGCGGTCGATGCCCAACCATCCATCTTACCGATTATTTTTGGATGACTCACTCGATCGCCACTATCAGTTGTCTGTGATTGCCTTGCTTCCACCTGGAGTTCGGTTTCGCCGCCTACTACAGCGGCTCGATTTTACCCTTCCTTTCACCTTTCGGTTGAGCGAAAGCCCATTGCCACCGTGGCATCAGGCCCAGGTTCACACTCACCTCGAACTTAGTTCGCTCCCCAAGGAGAGCACTCCTGATTTGGAATACCGCTCGAGGCTTGTCGAACTCCGTTCGCGGTTCGATAATGCCATATTTATTTACACTGATGGTTCCAAGAGCACTGACGGTGTCGGATCTGCCTTCGTCGTCAGGGACAACCGTTCCAAATACAAGCTCCCTGACCCGTGCTTGATTTTCACGGCTGAGCCTTTTGCCCTCCACCAGGCCGTTTTGTACACCTGCCACCACCGCCAACCTTTCTATGCCATATGTTCGGACTCCCTTAGCGCCCTGGAGGGTCTTAAGGACCCTTTCTCGAACCATCCTCTCGTGTATCAGATCGAACGCTTCCTCCAGTTGCTAGCAGATGACGGCTGTCACGTTTCTTTCCTGTGGGTCCCTGGCCACGTGGGTGTGCCCAGGAATGAGACCGCCGACATAGCAGCCAAGTCCGCAGCTCTTTTGCCTCGCATGGCTACCTGTTGCTTCCCATCGGACGATGTTCAACGGGCTCTTCGCCAGAGTATCGTGTCGTCCTGGCACAGTGCGTGGTTTTCACTGTATAACAATAAATTGAGAACTGTAAAATCGATCCCGACTGCTTGGAGGACCTCCTCACGCCCCTCTCGGCGGGAGGAGGTCATCCTGGCCCGATTGCGGATCGGTCACTGCCGTTTCAGCCATCGTCACTTACTATCCGCCGACCCTGCACCGCTGTGCTCCTGCAGTGCACTGCTGACAGTGCGACATGTTTTACTGTCTTGTGTAAATTTTAATCATCTCCGTGTAGCCCTTCACTTTCCGTCTACTCTGGAGGAAATTTTAGCTGATGACACACGAGCAGCTGCTAGAGTTTTGCGTTTTATCAACTTGGCCAACTTATCGAAGGATATTTAATCCTTTTAATTGTTTTTTATCTTTTGTTTTTAGCCTCTTCTTGATGTTCTGACAGTCACCAAATTTTTTTGTTTTATTTTTTGAGATCTAGCGAATCCATGTTCTTGTCTGGGCGCTAATGACCATAGAAGTTGTGGGCCCTAAAAAAAAAAAAAAAAAAAATCCACCTGGACACCCCTTGTACCCCACCTCCTGTTTGCGTAAATTGCGGTCAACATCATCCGCCATGCTCGACATCTTGTACTGTTCTTCATCGGGAAAGGAAAATAATGGAAATCAAGACCCTGGAACGGCTTACTTTCTCTGAGGCATGCAAAAAGTACGAGCGACTCCATCCTGTAAAGATTCTGTAAAGATGACATCATCTTTTGCCGCAGTCACAGTGGCACCTATTCCATTCCAATCGATGGTACCAGTGTCATCTCCAACCATGGGCCCTATGGGCCAACAATCTTCTACTGCCCCCTCGATGGGTGGGGGACCACCTACATCCCTTGCTCCCACAACACCTGTGGGAGCAATATCTACCCCATCATCGGGGACTCCAGTCCCCATCCCCCAGCCGGGGAAGCACCAGTCTTCCCCGGCCCCTCTCGCCCAGAGGGGGTACCTTGTGGCACCCCTTCCTGAGGCTTCCACGAGTGGTTTGGAGGGTCCCAGCCAGAGGCTGCAGGATCCACCTGCCCCCAGTCGTCGGGTTTCCCGATCGACATCGGGCCCTGAAACCGCTAGTGAGAAGTCCTCCCAGCCCTTAAGACCGAAAGGGCAGCGGGAGGTAAAGAAGAAAAAACCGAAGAAGAAAGTGTCCTCAGAGACTTCAAAGTCACGGAATCCTGCATCATCTATGTCAGAAGATTAAGTCCAGATCTTCACGTCTCTCGAGAATCTGGCCCTCACTTGAGCCGATGCTCCTTTATGATGCGGATGTGCAACGACAAGCAGACCGCAAATCTTTGGGCTGACAATATTCAGTCCTTCATCTTGGTCTTCCAGCAAACCATGAATCAAATTCTCCAGTGGAATTGCGGAGGGTTATTCAATGATCTAGCTGAGCTGCAGCAGTTGTTGTGCTATTTCCCAGTGTTGTGTATGGCTCTGCAGGAAACTTGGTTTCCTGCTCAGCAGACCCCAGCCCTTTGAGGCTATCAGGGCTACTTCAACAACCGTACCGACTGTGACAGAGCCTCTGGTGGTGTCTGTATATACACCCTTGCCACTGTCCCCAGTATTGCTGTGCCTCTCCGCACACCTATTGAGGCTGTTGCTGTTCGCCTTCGGGCTATGCAAGAATTGACAGTCTGTTCAATATACCTCCCTCCAGACAGAGATGTTTCGTCCACTGATCTTGCTGCTCTGGTAGCACAGCTGCCCCCACCCTTTCTTCTTTTGGGGGACTTTAACGCTCATCACCCTTTATGGGGCGGAACAGAGACGACGCGATGTGGTAGGGATGTTGAAGCTCTTATTGCACAACAAGACATCTGCCTTCTAAATACTGGTTCCCCGACGCACTTCAGTGTTGCACATGGCACTTTCTCAGCTATCGATCTCTCGGTCTGTAGCCCGATCCTTCTTCCACACCTCACATGGAAGGCCCACAATGACCTCTGCGGGAGCGACCATTTTCCTATCATTTTGTTGCTCCCACAGTCTCAACAGTCGGAACAACTGCCTCGATGGTCCTTCCATAGGGCTGATTGGCAGCTTTACACTTCTGCTGTTGTCATTCCTGCCCAACTGCCAGCCGATGTAGATGTGGCAGTCCAACAGGTGACTGTCGCCGTAGTTTCCGCTGCTGAGGCCACTGTTCCAACCACCTCAGATCAATACCCGGAAGGGCACACTGTGGCTATGAACTTGATACTCTCAACAACACTAAAAGAGACGGGAATAAAACAGACTAAGTGTGGAACGGAGCTAAAATAGAGCAGGGAACAGTGGCTGGCTGATCACAAACAAATACAAGATGAGCCAGTCACTCTGCCCAGACTAAAAACTGAGGTAAAACAGGGTAAAAGTAAGAAAAACATCATATTAAAATATGAGAGGTGGGAGCCTGAGATACCAGGCACAAGCTCACTACTAAATAGAATGATAAAATCCAGCTGCACATATAAAACCTAAAACTCGGTTAGCCATAGAGGCATTGTCAGATAAAATCAAGGCAGGCGCAATAGGTAGATCAAAAGACTGCCACAAGGCGGCTAAAAACGGACAGTCCGACAGGATGTGGACCACTGTCAACAAATTTCCACAACGGCAATTTGGTGGGTCCTCTTTACGTAAAAGGTAGCCATGTGTCAACCACGTATGGCCAATACGTAGACGACACAGGACAACAGAGTCTCTACGGGAAGGCCTAAAAGACGACTTCCAGACGGCCATAGAGGTCTTGATCACTCGGAGCTTGTTGGGAGTGCTCGGTGTTGCCCATTGCATGTTCCCCTCAGCGCAAATCTGTGCCTTGGTGGTCACAAGAAATCGCTGAAGCTATTCGGGATCGGCGTAGGGCACTTCAGCGCTACCGGCGACATCCCACCATCGATCACCTGATTGCTTTTGAACGGCTCCGGGCCCGAGCTCGACGGCTTATTCGGCAAAGTAAGCAAGATTGTTGGGAGAGATATGTCACCTCTATTGGATCTTGTGCCTCACCTTCTCGGGTGTGGACTCAGGTTTGACGTCTTTTTGGGTACCGCCCACAAGCAGGAATCCCGTGTCTTCGCTTATAGGGTACTGTCTGCTCAGACCCGCTTGCTGTCGCCGAGCACATGACACAGTTTTATGCAGGCATCAGTTCAACTGCAGCTTACAGTGAAGCCTTTCGCACCATTAAAGACCGAGTTGAGCGGAAGCCACTGTCGTTTCACACACATCGCCAGGAGCCGTACAATGCATCCTTTAGCGAGTGGGAGTTTAAAAGTGCCCTTTCTGCATGCCCCGATACTTGTCCAGGACCAGATCGTGTCCATAGCCAGTTTCTTCAGCATCTTTCTGTGGACGCTCAGAACCAACTGCTCGCCTTGTTTAACCGTCTCTGGGCAGACGGTGTTTTTCCCTCCCAATGGCGGGAAAGCACCATCATCCCAGTGATAAAACCTGGTGCTGACCCACAGGTGGCTGACAGATACCGTCTGATCAGCCTCACGAACGTTCTATGCAAGCTCGTTGAACGGATGGTGAGTCGGCGGCTTATGTGGATCCTCGAAGACCGGGGACTCCTAGTAGCACAACAAGCGAGTTTCTGTCAGGGCTGCTCCACAATTGACAATCTTGTGTCGTTGTAGTCGGCTATTCGTACAGCCTTTACCCGACGTGAACACCTTGTTGCTGTGTTTTTCGGCCCTCAGGGGCTCAGCATTAATTTGCTGGGTACGGGCTTGGCGAACCCGGGGTCCTGAGCTGTGGGCTGTTTCGCGCCAACAGTCCGCTACACCATAAGCTCCATGCGTGCCTCAACGACCATCGTTCGGCGCGACGGTGGAACGTTGTATGTTTCAGAGCCCGGGGATCTTGGCTTAATCACCTGGGTCGCGAGGACGGTACAAACCTCTATAAAAAACCCTCAATCTCAAGGTGTGCTACGTGCCGAGGAGATGCATGGCTGTTGAGGTTGAACAGCCGCTAGCGAGCAACCTCTGAGGAACCTGCCGCACCTCAGTTGTACAAGGCTTACCCAGGCAAGCGGGGCTCTGCCTGGCTGGACCTTTAGTTCCCTAGCTGCTCGTGGGACCAGGATGAAACGAGCAATTAAAAGCGTGGCCGGTCGCGAAAACGGCGTCTCTAAGCGTGGTAGAGGAGATTATAATGCTGCTTGCTATGACCCCCGTTCGTTCCCTTCCCTGAGGAACGTCGGGCTAAATCTGCAAATGAGCCACCTTCTCCAAAATTTCTAGTGTGTAGCCGCACGGATGGTGAGTCATTTACTTCTACAAAGCCTCTTTTCTTTGTCGACCATCTTGAGGACAAGTATGGCGAAGTTTCTGGCCTGTCAAAGATGCGAAGCTGCGCAGTGCTCATAGAAGCAGCATCCCCGGCCCAGTCGCGGGCTTTACTTGCCTGCGACAAGCTGGATGATGTCCCTGTGAGCATTACACCACATAAGTCGCTCAATATGGTCCAAGGTATAGTTTTTCATAAAGACCTGCTGTTACAATCCGACGATGAGTTACGCGCCAACTTAGAGCGCAGAGGTGTCCACTTCATCCGGCGAGTCCATAGGGGACCAAAGGATCACAAGATTGCCACCGGTGCTTTTATCTTGGCCTTTGAAGGTGATACCCTGCCTGAGAAGGTCAAGGTGATGGTGTACCGGTGCGACGTGAAACCTTATTTTCCTCCCCCTATGAGGTGTTTTAAATGCTGGAAATTTGGCCACATGTCCTCCAGATGTGCTTCCACCGCTACATGCAGGAACTGTGGACGTCCAGCACACCCGGATGCTCCATGTACACTGCCTCCAGTGTGCATTAACTGTGGTTTAAATCATCCTCCTTGTTCGTCGGATTGCACCGTTTTCCGTAAGGAACGGAAGATAATGGAATTTAAGACCTTGGATGGGCTTTCTTATTCTGAGGCTCGGAAGAAGTATGAGCGACTTCATCCCATCACCATGACCGCATCTTTTGCAGCAGTGACATCGTCGCCATCCACCTTTGCGACTGCAGCAGACAATAGTGTTTCTGTCTCCAACGGCCGTCAGGGCCGTCAACTCAAACCTGCCCCCACAGTGGTCGGGGGCTCCATTCCTCCTCCTGCTCCCAAGGCAATTGCTTCGGAAGCAGCCCCCAACCCTCCGTTGTAGAAACGTCAACCTTCTCCGGCTGCCCTAGGCTGCGGCTAGGGACGCTCCCTTCTGCGGCTTCCACCAGTGCCGATGCCGGCACAAGCCAGAAGCGGGCACCGCCGCCGGCTGCTGGCCGCAGGGCGTCGGGCTCTCCCTCTGTCACTGAGATGGAGGCTGAGTCTGCAAAGCCCCTCCTTCCGGTGAAGCCCCCGAGGGATAAGAGGGTTCGACCGAAGAAGAACAAAGATAAGGCTAAAGAAACCCTGGTGGCCACAGTGCCACCCGCTCCCTCCGCCTCCGCCTCTGCCTCTGAGGACGAGGTGGAGATACTTGCATCCCACGAGGATCTTGCGCTCTTGGACGCATCGGACTCGATGGATTTAGACGCTGATGCATCGCTACCGGTGGATGCAAAAGCTGCTGAGGTGTAATACATCACATACTTTCATTCATGCCTTCCCAGCTGTCGGACATTATCCTCCAATGGAACTGCGGCGGTTTTTTCACCCACCTGGCTGAGCTATGACCACTTTTGAGCGTTACACCTGCTCTCTGCGTTGCCCTGCAGGAAACCTGGTTTCCGGCAATGCGGACCCCTGCCCTTCGGGGCTATAGGGGATACTTCTGTAATCGTAGCCAGTATAACAGGGTGTCAGGTGGAGTGTGTGTGTATGTCCTTACCTCTGTATATAGTGAACCTGTGCCCCTTCAGACACCTTTGGAAGCGGTGGCTGTTAGGGTAAGGACAACACAAGAGATTACTGTCTGCAGTCTCTACCTCCCTCCTGATGGCGATGTCTCTATGGCTGTCTTGGCTGCACTTATCTCGCAACTCCCGCCACCTTTTTTGCTATTGGGGGACTTCAATGCCCACAATCCCCTGTGGGGTGCTTCTACGATCTTTGGCCGTGGCAGAGTTGTCGAGGACCTGCTTTCTCAGTTTGACCTCTGCCTCTTGAATACAGGTGCCCCCACACATTTCAGTGTGGCACACGGCACATTCTCGGCCATTGATCTGTCAGTATGCAGCCACAGCCTTCCGCCATCCATCCATTGGAGTGTCCATGATGACTTGTGCCGCAGTGACCATTTTCCGATCTTTTTGTCACTCCCACAACGTCAGTCCCCAGCACGCTCTCCTTGGTGGGCTCTCCATGGTGCTCACTGGGAAGGCTACACCTCTGCTGCCATCGTTGGCCCTCCCCCACTCGATACCATCGATGTGGTGGTTGAGAGCGCCACGCAGTCCACTATTTCTGCTGCGAACGCTACCATTCCGCGTACATCAGTGTGCCCACGGCGTAAGACAGTACCGTGGTGGTCACCGGAGATCGCTGAGGCCATTAAAGTCCACAGGCGGGCCTTACAGCGATACAAATGGCACCCCTCTCAGGAGCACCTAATCAATTTTAAGCGGCTTCGCGTTCGTGCTCGCCAGCTTATAAGAAGACGGAAACAGGAGTGCTGGGAGAGGTACGTTTCCACTATTGGGACAGGCACCTCATCCTCGCAGGTCTGGAATAAGATCAGGTGGCAACAGGGATTACAGACACCAGTGGGAATCCCTGGGATCTCCTCAAATGGAGTCCTATGTACGGACCCGGCCACTCTTGCAAAGATGTTTGCCGAGCATTATGCTCGTGCCTTTGCCTCTGCAAATTATCCACCGGCCTTCCGTGCAGTAAAGGAGAGGGTAGAACGCCAGTCTCTCTCCTTTCGTACCAGCCGCTCTGAATCTTACAACACTCTCTTTACTGAGTGGGAGCTCCTCAGTGCTCTTCAACAATGTCCTGACACGGCGCCAGGGCCTGATAGCACCCATAGTCAAATGCTGAAACATCTCTCAGCAGATAGTCGGCGTAACCTACTTGCGGTCTATAACCGCATTTGGTGTGATGGTGTTTTCCCGTCACAGTGGCGGGAGAGTATCATCATCCCAGTGCTTAAGCCCGACAAACATCCTCTTTCCTTGGATAGCTATCGGCCCATTAACCTGACTAACATTCCATGCAAACTGTTGAAGCGGATGGTCAGTCGGCGGTTGTGTTGGATTCTTGAGACTCGGGGATTATTGGCTCCATGCCAGGGCGGTTTTCGCCAGGGTCGATCTACCACCGATAATCTGGTATACCTCGAGTCTGCAAACCGCACAGACTTTTCCCGGCGCCAACACCTTGTTGCCGTCTTCTTCGATATGCACAAAGCATACGATACAACCTGGCGACGACACATCCTCAACACTTTATATGACTGGGGCCTCCGGGGCTCCCTACCGATTTTTATTCAGAATTTTTTAGCCGTCCGTACCTTTCGTGTTCAAATTGGTGCTTCCCTGAGCTCCTCTCTTATCCAGGAGAATGGGGTTCCTCAGGGTTCCGTTTTAAGCATCCCATTATTTTTAATCGCCATCAACGGTTTAGCCACAGCAGTTGGATCGTCGGTGTCCCCCTCTCTTTATGCTGACGACTTTTGTCTCTCTTTTAGTTCCTGCAGCACCCAAGTTGCCGAGCGCAGGTTGCAAGGTGCTATTCGGAAGGCACAGACCTGGGCGCTTACCCACGGCTTTCAGTTTTCTGCCTCCAAGACCAGAGTGATGCACTTCTGTCGGCGTCGGACCGTCCACCCGCACCCTGAACTTTTTCTTAATGACGAACTACTTACTGTAGTGGAAACTCACCATTTTTTAGGACTGGTCTATGACGCCCGGCTGACGTGGCTCCCCCACATTCATCAGCTGAAACGGAAGTGCTGGCGCCATCTCAACCTTCTCAGACACTTGGGTCATACGACCTGGGGTGCCGACCGCTCCACACTGTTGCGGCTTTACACGGCACTAGTGCAGTCCCGTCTCGATTTTGGGTGCATTGCCTATGGGTCTGTGGCACCTTCGGCACTGCATCTCCTGGACCCCATTCACAACTGTGGGGTTCGCATCGCGACGGGTGCCTTCCGCACCAGTCCAGTGAACAGCTTACTAGTGGAGGCTAGGGTTCCACCCTTAGTGATCCGCCACCAACACCTACTTGCGGCTTACGCAGCCCATGTGTATTGCTCCCCAGGCCACCCGAACCATCGTCACCTCTTTCTTGATGTGGTAGTCCGTCCCCATCAGCGACGCCCCAAATCAGGTCATACGATTGCCTATCGGGTTCAGTTCCTCCTGCAGGAGCTTGAGTCTTCTCCCCTTCCATCTTCCTATCGGGTCCGTGCCCATACACCTCCGTGGTGTTTGCCAAGGCCGTCTACTCGGCTGGACTTGGCCCAGGGGCCCAAAGACTCAGTTCCACTGGAGGCGCTCCGACGTCAGTTCTCGGCTATCATAGCGGAATTCCGTGGTTATGACCTGATCTACACAGATGGTTCCATGGTTGATGGCTGTGTGGGATTTGCGTATACTCATGGTGACCATGTGGAACAGCACTCTCTGGCGAATGGCTGCAGTGTTTACACTGCAGAGCTGGTGGCCATTCACAGAGCTCTCATGCATATCCGGTCTTGCTCAGGCGAGTCTTTTGTTGTTTGCAGTGACTCCCTGAGCAGCCTCCAAGCTCTGGAGCAGTGTTACCCGCGGTCTCCCGTGGTGTTGGCCATACAGGAGACGCTCCGTGCCGTTGAACTGTCTGGGCGATCAGTGACGTTCATCTGGTCTCCTGGTCACGTTGGTATCCCAGGCAATGAACGTGTTGACAGGCTTGCCAAGCAGGCTGTCGGTATGTCCTGTCTAGAAATTGGCCTCCCGGCTTCTGATCTCCATTCGTTGTTGCGCCAGCGAGTACATCAGCTTTGGGATACTGAGTGGTGTAGCCTGCGCACGCCCAACAAGCTCCGGGTGGTCAAGGAAACGACGGTTGCATGGCGCTCCTCCATGCGCGGTTCACAACGGGACTCAGTGGTCTTGTGTCGCCTCCGCATTGGGCATACGTGGCTCACCCATTGACATCTCCTTCGGGGTGAGGACCCAGCCCAATGTCGGTGTGGCTCCCGTCTGACAATCGTCCACATATTGATGGACTGCCCCCTTTTAGCCGCCTTGCGGAGACATTTTAACCTCCCTGCTGTTTTATCGGAAGTTTTAGGTGACGATGCCACAATGGCAGATACCGTTTTACGTTTTATTCGAGCAGGGGGATTTTATCGTTCTCTCTAACTGGAGATTTCTTTGTGAAACTGAGTGGTTGACTTTTCCTTTTTTATTCTTCTGGTCGGTCAACCACAGACATCGGCTTCTTTGTTGTCAGATGTCCTTGTGTGATCGTGTCTTTACGTTTTGTGTCTTGTCCATTTTTATGATGTTTTATGGACTCAGTGGGACTCCTCTCTCACTTCGACATTTTAACCTCTGGGCGTATCTCTTTAACGTTAATGGAGCTACTTTTGACGCCTAGGGATGGAATGGGGGACTGATGACCATTGTAGTTTAGTCCCCCTTAAACAACTCAAAAACAACAAAAAAAACAACAGCTGTGTTTTTCGATCTCCGGAAAGCTTACGACACAACCTGGCGCCACCACATCTTGGCTACTTTGTACGACTGGGGCTTACGGGGCCCACTTCCGATCTTTATCAGGAATATTCTCTCCCACCGCTCTTTCAGGGTTAGGGTGGGTACCACTCTTAGTTCCTCACACATCCAAGAGAACGGTGTCCCACAGGGCTCCGTCCTCAGTGTGCCTCTGTTTTTAATTGCCATAAACGGTCTTGCAACGGCTGTGGGATCCTCTGTCTGTTCTAGCTTTTTTGCTGATGACTTTTGTCTGTATTTTAGTTCGGCTAATATTAGCGTCGCTGAGCGGCGGCTGCAGGGAGCCATCCGAAAAGCTGAATCATGGGCCTCTACCCATGGATTTCAGTTTTCAGCGCAGAAAACCCGCGTGATACACTTCTGTCGCCGTCGGGCAGTTCACATGGATCCCGAGTTATATCTGGGTGGTGAATTGCTCCTTGTCGAAGAGACGCATAAGTTTCTTGGAATGGTTTTCGACAACAGGCTTACTTGGATGCCACATCTGCGTCAGCTGCGACTAAAATGCTCGAGACATCTAAATATTCTCCGCTGCTTGAGCCATACTGCTTGGGGCACTGCTCGTTCCACCCTCGTACAGCTGTACAAGTCCTTAATACATTCAAGGCTGTATTACAGGTGCCTGGTATACGACTCGGCAGCACCATCCACCTTGATGATCCTTGACCCCATCCAACATAGTGGTATCTGGCTGGCGACTGGGGCCTTTCGTACCAGCCCTGTGCCAAGTCTTCTTGCCGAAGCATGGATTCCTCCATTACACTTCCGCCGGCAGCAGCTTCTTGCTAGCTATGTTGCTCGAATCCATGCCACACCACACCATCCAAATCGCAGGCTTTTGGACCCCTGGCCACA
This sequence comes from Locusta migratoria, assembly GCA_026315105.1. Taxonomy (NCBI): domain Eukaryota; kingdom Metazoa; phylum Arthropoda; class Insecta; order Orthoptera; family Acrididae; genus Locusta; species Locusta migratoria. The sequence continues at coordinate 196,756,850 of CM048747.1, read as the reverse complement.
TTGGCATCCCAGGGAATGAGCGTGTCGATCGGCTGGCTAAGCTCGCCACCACCGCTCCTCCCCTGGATATTGGTATCCCAGAACGGGATATCCGAATGGATTTGCGCCACAAGGTTTTTGAGGCTTGGAACATGCAATGGGCAACACTAAGCCCTCCCAACAAGCTCCGAGCGATCAAGTCCTCTATGGCCATCTGGAAATCGTCTTTCAGGCCTTCCCGTAGGGACTCTGTTGTCCTGTGTCATCTACGTATCGGCCATACGTGGTTGACACATGGCTACCTTTAACGTAAAGAGGACCCACCGAATTGCCGTTGTGGAAATTTGTTGACAGTGGTCCACATCCTGTCGGACTGTCCGTTTTTAGCCGCCTTGTGGCAGTCTTTTGATCTCCCTTGCCTTGATTTTATCTGTCAATGCCTCTATGGCTGACCGAGTTTTAGGTTTTATACTGGCAGCTGGATTTTATCATTCTATTTAGTGGTGGGCTTGTGCCTGGTATCTCAGGCTCCCACCTCTCATATTTTACTATGATGTTTTTCTTACTTTTACCCTGTTTTTACCTCAGTTTTTAGTCTGGGCAGAGTGACTGGCTCATCTTGTATTTGTTTGTGATCAGCCAGCCACTGTTTCCTGCTCTATTTTAGCTCAGTTCCACACTTAGTCTCTCTTATTCCCGTCTCCTTCAGTGTTGTTGAGAGTATCAAGTTCATAGGCACAGTGTGCCCTTTCAGGTATTGATCTGTATTTTACCTTTTCTTAATTGGATGTCTTGTCTTTGCTAGGAACAAGGGACTGATAACCATGCAGTTTAGTCCCCTCTAAACCCCCAAACAACAACAACGATTACTTACCAGGCGAAGGAGCACAGGTAGTGATAGTAGCACAAATAAATTATTAAATTCACACACACATACATACACACACACACACACACACACACACACACAGACACACAAATGCTAGCTTTCACAGCCTAGCTGCTTCTTCAGGCAGAAGGGAAGGAAAGGGAAAAGGAAATGATGAGGGTTTCAAGGGAGTGGGTAAGGAGCCATTCCAATCCCGGGACAGGAAAGACTTTCCTTGGGGGGAGGGGGGTTGGGGAGAGAAAGGAGGGTAAACAAATACACACACACACACACACACACACACACACACACACAGACACACAAACGCTAGCTTTCACAGCCTAGCTGCTTCTTCAGGCGGAAGGGAAGGAAAGGGAAAAGGAAATGATGAGGGTTTCAAGGGAGTGGGTAAGGAGCCATTCCAATCCCGGGACAGGAAAGACTTTCCTTGGGGGGAGGGGGGTTGGGGAGAGAAAGGAGGGTAAACAAATATATACACACACACACACACACACACACACACACACACACTACTGGCCACTAAAATTGCTACACTAGGAAGAAATGCAGATGATAAGAGTATTCATTGCTCAAATATATTACACTATAACTGACATGTGATTACATTTTCATGTAATTTGGGTGCATAGATCCTGAGAAATGAGTACTCAGAACAACCACCTCTGGCCGTAATAACGGCCTTGATATGCCTAGGCATTGCATCAAACAGAGCTTGGATGGTGTGTACAGGTACAGATGCCCATGCAGCTTCAACACGATACCACAGTTCATCAAGAGTATTGACTGGCGTATTGTGACTGGTCAATTGCTCAGCCACCATTGACAAGATGTTTTCAGTTGGTGAGAGATCAGGATAATGTGCTGGCCAGGGCAGCAGTCGAACATTTTCCATATCCAGAAAGGCCCCTATAGGACCATCAACATGCAGTCATGCATTATCCTGCTGAAATGTAGTGTTTCGCAGGGATCGAATGAAGGGTGGAGTCACGGGTCCTAAAACATCTGAAATGTAACGGCCACTGTTCAAAGTGTCGTCTATGTGAACAAGAGGTGACCAAAATGTGTAACCAATGGCACCCCATACTATCATGCTGGGTGATATGCCAGTATGGTGATGACGAATACACGCTTCCAGTGTGCGTTCATCACAATGTCACCAAACATGGATGCAACCATCATGATGCTGTAAACAAAACCTAGATTCATCCAAAAAAATTACATTTTGCCATTCGTGCACCAATGTTCGTCATTGTGTACACCATCGCAGGTGCTCCTGTCTGTGATGCAGCGTAAAGGGTAACTGCAGCCATGGTCTCTGAGTTGATAGTCCATGCTGCTGCAAATGTTGTCGAACTGTTTATGCAGATGTGTCTTTGGAGTCTTTTGCAACAGCATTGTTCCAGAAAAGATTCTTGGTTTACTAGCTGCGTCATGTCGGATAGAATCCTCGAGCTTTCAATGGCAAGCTCCTCCATCGTCATCAGGAGTAAAATTGCTGACTGCCGGTGTTGTGCAAGGCGTCCTGCTTATATAGCTGCAGCGCTGTGTCTAGTAGCGTCTGGAGGGCCTGCACGGGAAGACAGCATGGGCCGATGGGCCGCTGTACCATGTGACGTCATTGTGACGTCATTTGAAGTGTGCCTCCGGCCCCACATTTGAACCTGATGCTCTCGCTTCGCTATTAGCGCGAGACTTCTGTTTCTGCTCTACATCCAGGGCTCGCCCCCAGGCCCTGCTGAGTGTGTACCCCTGGTTTCTGTTGAAATTGTTGATGTTTAATCTAATTTCAGCCACCTCTTTTATAACAGAACCCCAGTAATAGGATGTTTGCACCAGAATTCTTGTGTTTTCAAATAGTATTTTATGCCCATTTGTTAGGCAATGTTCTTCCAAGGCTGACTTCTCAAGCTCTCTTTGTTTTATGTGTCGAGTGTGTTCTGCACAATGTTCAGCAACAGTTCTAGTAGGCTGTCCAATGTAAATACTTCCACACTCACAGGGGACGTCATATACACCCGGAACATGCAGGTCTGTACTGTCCTTAATGGTGTGTAACATGTGTCTGATCTTGGAGGTGGGCCGGAAAACTGGTCTCAGTCCATGTCTCTTCAGGAGTAGTCCAATCTTGCTAGTCATTTGCCCACAGAATGGGACGAATACTGCGGGCTTGGCCTCGTCCATGGATTCACGTGTTTCCTTTCATTGGTAATGACAGAAAGCTTTAGAGATTTCACTTTTTCTCCTTGAAAACATGCTTCAAATATTGAAATTCAGACTCCAAATAGTCGTCAGAAATAATCTTTGGCCTGTGTACAAGCGTGTTCAGGACAGCATTCTTGTGTACAGGATGATGGAAGCTGTTGCCATTTAAGTAGCGATCTGTGTGTATTAGATTTCCTATACACTGAATGACCAAGCCGGCCTCCTGCTTTTCGCTCGACCAAAACATCAAAAAATGGAAGCTTACCATCCTTCTCCATCTCGACAGTGAATTTTATGTTGGGACGGAAACTGTTCATGTGGTCTAAGAACTGCTGCAATGTATCCTTGACATGAGACCTTATCACAAAAGTGACGTCCTACGCTACGTTGACTACAGGCAACACTGGTCAACTACTGTTTGTTTATGAGAAATCAGTTGGAAACTTTCCTCATGTCAACACATTGTGTCGCTACTGGCGCCAACCTTGTGTGAATGCTCTGAAAAGCTGATCATTTGCATATCACAGCATCTTCTTGCTGTCGGTTAAATTTCATGTATGTAGCGTGTCATCTTTGTGATGTAGCAGTTTTAATGGCCAGGAGTGTATTATAGAGGGAAACATTCCTGATAGGAAAAATATGTATAAAAAATAGAGATAGTTTAACTTACCAAAAGCACAGGCTCGTTTACAGATACAAAAATTGAAGCTTTTGGAACTGTTTGTTGCTTCATCAGGAAAAGAGAAAAGAATGAGGGGAAAATAGGGAAGGATGCAGGTTCTAAGGGAGTGGATGAGGAGTCATTCCAATCCCAGGAATGGAAGTACTTACCGTAGGGGGAAGAAAGGAAAGGCAAACAAACACCCACACCCACACACATACACACGCAAGGTATGCATTTGTAAAAAGCAAAGAGATTGGACAGAGATGCCAGTCAAGGCAGAGGTCTTATCCAGAGAACAGAAGCAAAGATGTTATTGAATAGTGGGTGGGAATTTCAGTTTAGCGAAGGTTGAGACCAGGTAGGCAACGGGAAAAGAAAATATGATTAAGGGCAAGTTACCATCTCCAGAGTTCTGTAAAGCACCAACCACTAACTCGATCGCCTGAAATACTTACCCAATTTGTTACCTATAGAAACCATCATTGTAACCATTAATGCTACTTCCTTATACACAAACATACCACATGCCCAGGGCCTCTCTGCGATGGAGTATTTCCTTTCACGCCGACCACCTGCAACCCTACCTAAAACCTCTTTCCTTATTACTAGAGGTCTTCTCGGATACGGATATCCGCAGTATTTCTCATTTTGCGGATAAAATTGTGAGCGACGTGGATATCCGTGTGTTATATGCAGATAAAAAGCGAGGTATCTGTCCACTACGTCTGTCAAAATGTTAGTTGAAAACTTAGAGCCTGTGGACATTCTTAAAATCCTTGCAGGGCTCAGGTAGAGCGAAGTCTGTTGTCCTCATCCACTGACCAGAGTGGACATAGCTGTACCTGAGGGACCTGCGCCTAATCCGTGTCTTGATCTGCAGTCTGTCAAATGCTTTCTGGTTGGCAAACCGGCCCACAGGCCAACGGAGGTGCCATGACTAAATTTCCTCTGCCTTTGGTTAGTGCTTTGTAGTGACCGAGTTACAACGTATATCGTAATGAATACAGTGTCAGTTCTTTCTTAAAATGAACATGACATCAAATTTTTATGATGTCATATCTCCTGAGTTATGTGTCGTGGTTTTTTACCCCTAAATCAATTGTTACCTCAAGGAAGGAATATGTACACCAAATTTGGTTAAAATCAGTCCAGCGGTTTAGCAGGAGATGTGCAACATTGTTGCATGATGTAGCAATTTACTGCACATTTCACTGTTTATTATGTCACATCTCCTGAACTATGTATCTTACAGTCATTTAATTATGTCAATATCCACCGTGAAAGTGCAAGCAATATGTTGGCAAAGTTTCATCGCAACAGGATGAACGGGTCAGCTGCTCAAAAAATACAAACAAACATTCATGTTGATGTATTAGATAAATGGTGACGGAAGTAATAAAAACTGACAATATCATTTTATAGCAACTTTCATAATCAGATACGGTATACAGTGAAAGTAACATATTTAGGAAGGTACACAATGTTAGATTCTATAGGATGGCCGCAGCTGCAGCCGAAATTGCCTCTTTTTACTGAAAGTTACCAATTAGAAGTAGACGGCAGTTTTAACACTTAAAATGACAAGCTTTGCTATGTGTCACATAACCTCTTGTGCACTAATATGCGGAAACTAAAGTGTCCCGTTTATAAAACTCCGAAAGAAGCCTTTCTTTTTGTGAATGAAAATAGAGTAAAATCTCCTCTATGCAGATCATTTTTAACCACTGAAATTTAAGAGTATGCCTGTATTAAACAGCTACATAGTGCTCCAACTGCACAGGCTCTGAAGTGCTACTGTGTGTGTGGAGCGCCAACTTTTTCCTGTTTGGAATAGCCTGTTTTGGAGTAGGTATAGAACAGTTACCATGATTTGAGAAGTCAAAAGTAGTTAGGTTGTCACAGAAATGACACTCTAACAATAATTATATCATTATATACCATGGTTTTAAATATCGTTATCTATTACTGTCTGGAAATAACAGTAAGTATTGGAATCCAACCTTGAGGATGTTCAGTTTGGATTTAGGAGAAATGTAGGAACATGGGAGGCAATACTCAAATTACGACTTACCTTCTTAATTCAAATGTTAAGAAGTCCTTTCTGAAAGCATTGGTCTGGAGTGTAGTATTGTAGGCGAGTGAAACGTGGACGATAAGGAGCTCAGAAAAAAAGATGATAGAAGCTTTTGAAATGTGGTGCTTCAGACGAATGATGAAAATTAGATGTGTAGATCACGTAACTAATGAGGAGGTACTTAACCGAATTGGGGAGAAAAGGAGTTTCTGGCATATCCTGATAGATTGATAGGATAGATTGATGGGACACATTCTGAGACAGCAAGGAATCATCAACTAAGCATTAGAGGGAAGTGTGTGGGTTAAAAATTGTAGAGGGAGACTGAGGGATGAATACAGAAAGCAGATTCAAAAGTATGTAGGTTGCCAAACTTATTGTCAGATAAAGAGACTTGTACAAGACAGGGTAGCATGGAGAGCTGCATCAAACCAGTCTGCGGAATGAAGACCACAACAACAACAACAACATCTATTACTATTACCCATTCAGAACTTTAATATCCGTGGATGCGGATAACGAACTTGTAGATACGGATAAAGTGCCATGGATGCGATTGCACGGATATGGGCCTTGTGAATGTGGATAACACTTTTCTTATCCGCGCAGACCTCTACTTATTACCCTAGCCAGCTTCATCCTAACCCACAACTTCTTCACCTTTGAGGGCCAGACATACCAGCACTAATGGGAACAGCCATGGGTGCCAGGATGGCCCCCTTGTGTGCCAACTTATTTGTAGGATGCTTAGAGGAAGCCTTCTCGGATACCCAAGACTGTCATCCCAAAGTTTGGTATAGATTTATTGATGACATCTTCATGATCTGGAATCACAGTGAAGAACAATTCTATAATTTCCTCTCCAACCTCAAATCCTTTGGTTCCATCAGATTCACCTGGTCCTATTGCAAATCCCACACCACTTTCCTCGATGTCGACCTCCATCTGTCCGACAGCCAGTTTCACACATCCGTCCACATCAAACTCACCTATAAACAATGGTACCTCCATTATGACAGCTGCCATCCATTCCACATCAAACGTTCCCTTTCCTGAAGCTTAGGTCTTCTTGGCAAATGAGCCTGTTCCAGTCCTGAATCCCTGAACTAGCACACCAATAACCTAATGATAGATTTCACATCTCACACCTATCCTCCTGATCCGGTACAGAGGCAAACTGCCAGGGCCACTTCCTCATCCCCCCCCCCCCCCCCCAAACCTAGAACCTTTCACAGAACCACCCCAAAAATGCCCCTCTTGTTACCGGATGCTTTCCGGGCTCTGGATGTGGCTCTCCAGCAAGGATACGACTTCCTTCAATCCTGCCCCGAAATGAGAATCATTCTTCATGACATCCTTCCCACTCCACCAAGTGTATCTTTCCTCTGCCCACCTAACCTTCATAACCTCCTAGTCCACCCCAATGAAATCCCCAAACCACTTCCCTATCCTCTGGCTCCTACCCATATAACCACCCCTGTTGTAAAACCTGCCCTATGCACCCTCCCACTACCACTTACTCCGATCCCATAACCCGGAAGTTGTACACAATTAAGGGCAGAGCCACTTGCGATAGCTCCCACGTGATTTCCCAACTGACATGTCTGCACTGTAAAGCATTCTATGTGGGAATGATTAGCAACAAACTGTCCATTTGCTTGAATGGTCACAGGCAGTCACTGTTTGTTGGTAATGAGGACCACCATGTGGCTAAGCATGTCTTGGTACACGGCCAGCACATCTTGGCACAGTGTTACACCGTCCGGGTTATCTGGATACTTCCCACTGACACCAACCTTTCAGAACTCTAGAGATGGGAACTTGCCCTCCAGCATATTCTCTCTTCCCATTGCCTATCTGGTCTAAACCTCCGATAAATTCAAATTCCCGCCCACCATTATATAATATCTTTGCCTCTGTTCTCTGAACAGAGTCTCTGCTTCGACTGTCATCTCCGTCCAACCTCTTTGCTTTTTACAAATGTCTGCCTTGGTGTGCTTGCGCGTATATGTGTGTTGGTGTTTGTTTACCTTTCCTTTTATCCCCTAGGGTATAAGGTAAGTCCTTCCACTCCCTTAAAACCCGCATACTTTCCTTTCCCCTCCTTGTTCCTTCATCTTTCCCTGATGAAGCAACAAATGGTTGCAAAAGCTTGAATTTTTGTGTGTTTCATTTGTGTATCTGTAAACAAACCTGTGCCTATGGCAACTTAAACTATCTCTTATTTTAAATATTATAAAGGGAAACAATCCTGGTTGGATAAGTATTTATAAAAAGTAAAGAAGTTCTGGCTTACCAGGTGAAAAGGCACCACTTGGTTGAGACACACACACACACACACACACACACACACACACACACACACAAAACTGAGCTTTCACAACCGTTGGTTGTTTCATCAGAAAAGAGGAAGGAAGGAAAGGTAAAAAGTAAAGGACACAGGTTTTAATGGAGTGGGTAAGGAGTCATTCTAATGCTGGGAGCGAAAGGACTCGCCTTCGGGGAAAAAAGGACAGGTAAACAAACACATACATCCACTCACACATATACACGTACACACACCAGTGTGGACATACGCAACTTATGAAGGAAGAAGTATGATTGTAATCCATCTGTGAAAAGAAATTATTCCAACTACATTTGTATACAGTGCAACATTCTGTTTTAGTGTGGACAAATAAGTACTGTGAACTTCAGTTGCTGATAAATATCAACCATAGGTGACAACAACACATTTATACAATTGGTCTGAAGTGAACTCATGTCCATAAGTTACAGTACCTTTGAGAGTCTTGAGGGAACATGGTATGCTGGGGACAATGAATGGACTGAGCCAATATCATAAAATATGTTGTTATTGATATGGGATGGCACAGTGAACACAGGAAAGAAAGGCTTTGCATATGGCTGACTCATTGACAGATTGGAAGCTGCATCCAATCTGCAGAAGTTAAATGTCACCATTAGCACTTAGCATAGCTTCAGGAACTGAACTGGAAGAGTTTGTCTGTTGAAGGAAGTATTTAGTGGTAACACAGATACAGTAGATTCTGTCCTGTGACCAGTGACAAACTTTTATCTTGTATCATAAGCCTAAAATATAGCCATCTTCTACAGCACTTGGTCACATGCTTATCTTGGCCATTTGGTTACTTATCTTTCTTTCTGCTGTACTACTGTATTTATATTATGCTATGATAGACCCTTCAGAGTAAGTTTTTACTGTACTCTCATTTGAATTCTAAACTAAACAATATTTGTATTGCCTAAACTGTTATTTTGCTTTGTATATACTGATAACATTGCAACTGAAAAGTTTTATACTACTTTCAGGTGGAAGATAACACTCAAAGTGTTCACTACAGGACTAGGGGCTTTGAAGACAACCCTGTCCACAAGACTATTTCTAGTCTTCTTGAACTTTGCAGATCATTTTGTGCTGAGCAGCAGAAGAATCCCTTTGATGAAACCAATATTTCAAAGATGCAACAAGAATTTCATCACTCAATGTCAGTCTTATTGCAGCTTTTCTCCACCTTAAGGTCTCATCCTTGTGGTGCTCATTTAGCACAATTAAGACTACGGCTTGACTTCAATTTTTGGTTTAGCCAATATGCAAAACCATCCACTTTAAGTACGAGCTTTTAGTAAGAATTACTAAACGGACATTTTCCATTGATATTAATGTAATTTTAGGGATGACTGCGTTGCCTGAGTATATCGTCGTAAGAAATCATTTCTGTAGTGTAACCCACACTGCATAAATTTAATTTCTAAAACATAAACCTAAATATTGTGTATGTGTGCGTGTAAAATGTTTGTTGTCATAGATGTTTATTGTTTGGAATACAAAATCTTTTGCACTTATTTTGTAAGATTAAATTTTGTTAAGTTTTTATTTATTTATTTTACTTACTTGAACACGCAAGCTTATTGGTATTTGATGACTGTGTGTGTGTGTGTGTGTGTGTGTGTGTGTGTGTGTGTGTGTGTGTGTGTGTGTGTGTGTCTTTGGAAAGTAGCAGTACATCATTTCAATAGTTCTGATCACCACTTTCACTCTTCAAATTTGTGAAAGGTATGTTAGGAATGTAGGAATATTTATTCTTCTCTTGTGCAAATTTTAATTACTTTTATTAGTAGTACTAGTCTCTCTCACTACTCTCTCAAAATATTTGTTAGAGTGGATAAGTGAGGAAAAAATGATGCAGTTTCGTATACTTTTCAAATGTGCAGGGCTTCTTGAACCTAATTTAAACAGAAAGCTGTTAGTTAACTGATAATTTATACTAACTATTAATCTATTGTTCACAATAATGCAAAAGAGGAAAGATAATCTTGTCAGCTTGAAATTATCTGATAAGAGATAGTAACTTCTAACAGATATGAGCTGCAGTTTATTATTGTCAGATAATTGAGGATTATGGTTACTTTGGAAACTATAGGCAAAAGCATTCAGAACGCACAGTATATAATACTAGGTAAGATCTGGAGGGAAAGTGTAAGGAGGACCAAGAAGGTATTACTGGCAGGTAGTAGCTGTGGGAGGGAAATATAGGAACATATTAGCCAAAGGCTTCTTTATGAGTTAAAAAGTAATTATTTTATTTATAGCTCTCCCCTCTACCACCAGCTCTTCTAAACTGTGCAGGTGGGAGTTGTCTCTTCAACACTTTCTATGGTCCCACAACCATCCTGCTCTAAACGTTGGATAATGTGTTATACTTACACCCTTACACTAGCAAATAACTACACATACATGAATATGTCACTCACTTCACCACAAGAAATAACTCCCATAATAAAACCTTTAAAAACAAAGCATTCTAGTGGTTACGATAAAATATCAACAAAATTAATTAAAGTGTGTTCTTATGAATTTAGCACAATTTTAAATTATTTGTGTAACCAGTCTATTATAATTGGAACATTTCCTGATTGGCTAAAATATGTGGATATTAAATCTCTATTGAAGAAAGGGGATAAAGAGATACCATCAAACTACAGACCGATTTCACTTTTGCCAGCATTCTCAAAAATTCTAGAAAAGGTAATGTACAAGCAGCTTCTCAACCAGCTGACCATGAATGACATATTGTTCAGAACACAGTATGGATTTCTGAAAGGGTCCAATATTGAGAAGGCTGTTTGTACCTACAGTGACAATATACTGTCTGTCTAGGTGTGTTTGCGTTTCGATATGTCTGAGTGTGTGTGTATTTGTTTACCTTCCTTTTTTTCCCCTAAGGTAAGTCCTTCCACTCCTGGGATTGGAATGACTCCTTTTCCACTTCCTTAAAACCCATATCCTTCCCTTTTCCTCCCCTTTTTTCCTCTTTTTACTGAAGAAGCTGCCAGTGGTGGCGAAAGCTTGTATGTATGTTTGTGTGTGATTTTATTTGTTTCTCTCGACGAGCCGGTCCTTTTGGTAAGTCATCTCTTTTCTATTTTTATTAATATACATAATTAATTAGATAATAAATTGCAAGCAGCAGGTATTTTCTGTCATTTGTCAAAGGCATTTGATTGTGTGAACCATAACATCCTTTTAAGTAAATTAGAATTCTATGGTGCCATGGCAAATGCTGCAAAATGGTTCAAGTCATACCTCACTAACAGGAAACAAAGGGTGTCAGTGCAAGTGACTAGTGAATTAAGCCAACAGTCGTCATCGGATTGGAAAGAAATTACATGTGGTGTCCCACAAAGATCCATCTTAGGGCCATTGCTTTTTCTTGTTTACATTAATGACCTCTCATCAATTACACTACCAGAAGCAGAGTTCTTTGTGTTTGCAGTTGATACAAGTATTGCAATAAAAAGCACGTCAAACATAGTTATAGAAAGGTGTGCTAATGATATTTTCATTAACATTAATAAATGTTTTAAAGCCAACTCATTGTCATGAAACTTCAAAAAGACTAACTACATGCAGTTTAGAACATGTAAGAGATTTCCCACCAGCATACGCATTAAGTATGAAGAAGAGCAGATAGAAGAGGTTGATACTATTAAATTCCTGGGATTACAGCTTGATAATAAATTCAGTTGGGAGGAGCACACCACAGAACTGCAGAAACGACTCAACAAATCTATCTTTTCAATACAAGTGTTATCAGACATAAGGGACATAAAATTAAAAAGCTTGCATACTTTGGTTACTTTCATTCCATAATGTCATATGGTATAATATTTTAGAGTAACTCTTAAAGTCAGTCAAAAGTCTTCAGAGTATTATTTGTGGAGTAAGTTCACGGACGACCTGTAGAAGCCTCTTCAAAGAACTGGTTATATTAACTACTGCCTCTCAGTATATTTATTCCTCAATGAAATTTGTTGTAAACAATATATCCCTTTTCCCAACAAACAGCTCAGTTCATACATACAATACTAGGAACAAAAATGATCTATACAAGGATTGAAAAGCACTTATTTTAGTTCAAAACAGGGGTCCAATACTCAGGAATACACATTTTCAATAATTTACCATCAAGTATAAAAATTTAGCTAGAAATAAAGATCAGTTTAAGAGGAGCCTAAAAGACTTCTAGTAGCCAACTCCTTCTACTCCATTAGTGTATTTCTAAATTGTACCAAATGATGCATGTGTCGGTATTCATACTAGGAATGGTTTGAACCCCAATTTTACCAAATCGAATCCGAATACCAAATCTTAAGTATAATTTGTGCCGAATTCCGAACCCGAATCGAATCTTCCGAATCTCTAACCCAAATAATCTGTCCACTGAACTACATGTATTTAAAAAACCTATCACAGCCAGTCATGAAAATAAAGCCTTCAGGGATGGATCCCAAATGTAATTATTACAGTAAAATTTAAGAAATTACATTTTCATTTAGATTTTTATTTTAAATCTTAAGAATTTTTAAATAACTCCCTCCCCTTAAAAGAAATATGTATAGAACATTTTGAGATGCATGTTGGTTAGATGCTCTAAAAGATAAAAAAAAAACGTTCTTCACTATTACCAACTGTTCCATTTGGATGAAATAAAAAATAATTGCATAAATAAATCCCAGAAAGGAAAGGATTGCGTATTTTTTACCTTTTTCAAAGGGGAAGAGTAAAAAATAAAACTTGAAAAATTGAGTAGATATTTTTGATGTTGGAGAAATAGATTCTTAAAAAATAGGATGTGTAAATGTTAAATAATTTTATAGCGACATATCAGGCAATTCATGAGTGATAGACAGGACATTAAGAGACAGAGAAATCTGCATTTATTCGACATGTGTGTACTTGTTATTGCCATGAAGACATTTCAGAACTGTCAAAAGTATTTAACGAGCAGACTGCGCATTCTGGATTTATTCATTCTTTCAAACATTTAAGATCACGTAACTTGTCTGCACAGAGTTTATATTCGTAGAAGATTTAAAAATCAATACTAGAAATCAGTTGCTGTGCCTTACTTCTAACTATTCGCGTTCATCATAAGAATAATACAACTGTAAACATTAACGTCAAACACGTATTCTGCCGCGTTCGCCATTGTCTTTCGCGTTTGTTAGGCAAACGGAATTTAAATGTGGTAACATCTAACATGGTAGATTACATTGCATAATGTTTACATTTGTATTATTCTTATGGTGAAGAGAGTGTGGACTTTACAAATCACAATTCATAGGAACAACACCTTGCCCCTAATAGAAACACACGTAAGATGGAGCACGATGGAAGTGGTTGTAGTGTCAGGCATATTGCCGCGAGAGACCGCAAACACCGACTGCCGGCGTGGCGCAGGGGATAGTGTCACTGACTGCGGTGCAGAAGATTGCTGGTTCAATCCCGCCCACCGGCTAAAATTTATTTCTTTGTAATTAACAATTCCAGAAGGTTGTACATCTTTCTTATATTCACTTGTAAATTGTACTTGTTTCTTATGTTAACTGTTCTTCTAATTTCTGGTAAATTCTGTCTGTGTATAAATAGCAGAGCACTCTGCCTGAGAGGCAGTCAATGCTGCGTATATGTTGCGTTCATAATAAACGTGCTTTCAGTATAAGTGCTGTGTTTAGTTGCCTTCGAAGTCAACCTGGTTTCCATTTCAACGCGACATTGTTTGGTGGAGGCGCTGAGTACACTGTGCAACAGCTGCATCACCGTGGCTCCGATTAGGCAACGTAAAAGCCGTTGCTTACACGGACTGGAACCAGAATACAAGGTATACACCGAGTACATCCTTCCAAAAGTCCGTATTATCAGAAGAACGATGGAGACGAAACCAGCAATAAGCCAGTTGCACATCAGACACCCATCGGTGTTCTCTGGAGATGCTGGACAGGACCCCAACAAATGGCTAAAAGGGTTCAACCGAGTCGCCAAGTACAACAGGTGGGACCATACGATGTGCTTGGCCAATGTTTATTTCTACCTGGACGCAACAGCCCAGCAATGGTTCGAAAACAACGAAGACAAGTTGAATGACTGGGAGACGTTCCAGGAGGAACTGAAGAATACGTTTGGAGACCGCCAGCGACAAATCCGCTCGGCGGAAGAACAACTGAAGAACCGGGCCCAACGACATGGTGAGCCGACACAATCGTACATACAGAATGTTTTGGCCCTGTGTAAGACATTAAATCCGAACATGACTGAGGCGGACAAAATCACGCACCTGATGAAGGGTATAGCAGAAGACATGTACCAAGTCCTTCTGATAAAAGACGTCGCTACGACAGAAGAGTTGATCAAGTGGTGCCAGCATATTGAAGAGATGCAACAAAGGAGGGTTGGACGCAAGAAGTATGACAGACTCCCAAATGTAGTCCATATGGCCATTGTGGAAGATCAGCATGACTTCGCTTCTCTCATACGACAAATCGTGAGAGAAGAATTACAACAGTGCATGGCAGCCGGGACTATTAGACCAAGCGAGCATCAGATTATGGCCATGGATATGAGCCCTGCAAGTCATGAGGTAGCCGACGCCGCTGAGGACGAGGTATTTCAAACATTAGCTCCTGTCTGCCCCGTCAATCGCACCCGACGTGAAGAATGGCATCGCCCTGCTATGACTTACGCTGCAGCCGCCAAACAGCAGCCCGTGAACTGGCCGACGCGACCACAGCCAACTCCCCCGGTAACTATGACGCCCCGCAGAAGAACAGACGTCTGGAGGACAGAAGACAACACACCACTGTGTTTCCACTGTGGACGCCCTGGACATGTCGTACGCTACTGCAGAGAGAGGAGGCGAGTATTCGATGATTATTTTGCCGCAAGACGTCAGCCATCGGATCAGTTCAACCCCAGGCAGTCACCTGCTTATGAATTCAGTCGACCTATGGGAAGAAGCCCATCGCCATACCCTAGACGAGGTCCCTCCCCGACGCGCCGCAGCAGTTCACCGTCGCCGTACAGAGGTACCAGCCGCTCCCCTAGCTGCCGTGCCCAGGAAAACTAAGCGAGGCACCATCTACGGAGGTGAGGCCGCCGCAGATGAAAATCCTCCATGGACGACAGTCGCTAAGATGTCGGGAAATCTCATCGATGTCATAATCGACGGCCAACCTGTCCGGGCACTTGTTGATTAGGAGCCTCTTTTTCTGTATTATCGGATAATTACCGCCGCACACTAAAGAAGACAATGTTCTTTGATATGGGAGCAACTGTGCTGAAAGTCGCGAATGGAAAGTACATCCATCCAGCAGGAACTTGTGTCGCAAGAATAACCATCAACAACCGGACGCCGCCGTTTGAATTTGTTGTGTTAACAGAATGTAGTCGCAATGTCATCCTCGGATGGGACTTCCTTCAGGCATCCCAAGCTATCATTGACTGTGGAAGATCTGAGCTGCAAATTGAAGAAGTTGTTGTGCAGGATACATGTAATACAGAATTTTCTGGGAAGTTATTCGTCGTTGTCAAGAGAACACAGATGACTGATTAAACTGTGAAGTTCTAGTTGATAGTAAAAAGTTTATCAGGCTCACAAAAGAAATTTACATACCAGTGGCTATCATAAGCATTATCGGTGGTCAAGGAGAGATTTGGATCACTAATTGTCATGAGCAGTCACAACTTATCCCCAAGGGAATGTGTATAGGGGCAGCTGAACCAATGCAGGACGGTGAGCACAACGTCATCAATGAAGACCCATGCCCTGCTGTTAGTACAGACAACACGCTGGAGGAAACAAACATGGAACTGCCAATAGGGCCTGGACTGACCAAGGAACAACGCCAGCGGGTGTTAGGTATACTACGCCAATTTTCGGGTGCATCCACACCTCAGCAGGAGAAAAGTCAGACGAAACGGCCCACGGTAAAGCACCGTACCAATACTGGGGATCATCCGCCAGCGTTCGTATAGTGTGTCGCCAGCTGAAAGACGGATAATTTGGGAGGAAGTGGAGATGATGTTGCGAGATGACATTATTCAACCTTCGGAGAGTCCTTGGTCGTCTCCGGTGGTCCTCGTAAAGAAGAAGGATGGCACGTGGCGATTCTGTGTCGACTATCAGCGGCTGAACAGACTCACAAAGAATAATGTCTACCCATTGCCGCGTATTGACGACACCTTAGACTGCTTGAAAGGAGCTACGTACTTCTCAACTATGGACATGCAGACAGGTTACTGGCAAATTGAGGTTGACGAAGCTGACAGGGAGAAGACGGTTTTTATTACACCTGACGGCCTCTATGAATTTAAAGTAATGCCATTTGGATTATGTAATCCTCCAGCCACATTTGAACGCATGGTGGACAACTTGCTTCAACACCTTAAGTGGACGACGTGTCTCTGCTATTTAGATGACATTGTCGTTTTCTCGAAAACATTTGAAGAACATCTGAGTTGCCTGTCAACTGTGTTGAAGTGTGTTCAGGCTGCGGGTCTCTGCCTCAATCCAAAGAAGTGCCTCTTCGTTGCGAAAGAGAGAAAAATCCTAGGGGCACATAGTCAACGGAGATGGTGTCCGTCCTGATCCAGATAAAGTAAGGGCAATCACAGAATTTCCCACATTCGTGATGTGGGAAGTTTTCTCGGGCTGTGCTCATACTACCGACGTTTCATAAAAGGCACGTCCATTACAAGAACTTCTGCAGGGAGACGTCAAATTTTACTGGGATGAGACAAAAGAAAGAGCTTTCCGTGCACTTACGGAGGCTCTAACTTCCGCACCAGTGCTAGCCTTGTACGACGAGAATGCAGAAATGGAACTTCACACAGACGCCAGTGGTTATGGGATTGGTGCAGTGCTTGTACAAGTTCAGGAAGGTGCTGAAAAAGTGATAGCCTATGCGTCAAGAGTGCTCTCAAAGTCCGAGATAAACTATTCTACAACTGAGAAAGAATGTCTCGCAGTTATCTGGGCTATCAACAAGTTCCGGCTGTATTTATTCAGCAAACCATTCACCGTCGTGACAGGCCACCATTCTTTGTGTTGGCTGACTAGCTTGAAGGATCCATCAGGTCGACTAGCAAGATGGGCACTAAGACTCCAAGAGTACGATGTCACAGTGGTATTCAAGAACGGGCGCAAACACAAGGATGCCAACTGCCTTTTGAGAAATCCATTAGTGGAACACAACAGCATTAATGAAATTTCAGCTCTCACTGAATTATATGGCTTTACAGCTGAACAGAGGGAAGACCCAGCACTATTAAAAACGATAGAGGCCTTGGAGAAAGGAGAACCGACCAATGGAGAGTTCCAACTTATAAACAGAACATTGTATAAGAGAAACTACGATCCACTGGGCTCCAAATGGCTACTTGTTGTTCCAGCCAGCTATTCTCAAATATTTCCACGATGCTCCAATATCCGGTCATCTGGGATTCGTGAAGGGCCTAGACAGAATCAGACACAGGTATTACTGGAAAGGTCTCTACCGATCTGTCAAGCACTATGTGAGTCACTGTAAAGAGTGCCAGCGATGAAAGCATGTGACGCAATTACCTCCAGGACATCTCGTACCGATTCCGCCGGCAGCAGCTCCATTCCACCGAGTTGGGATCAATCTTTTAGGGAGGGTCCTGAAGTCAACAACTGGTAATCGTTGGATAATAGTCTGCACTGACTACCTACACAGCTGGCTCGCGTACGGACACTGGACGCCCAGGAGAAGGACCGTCAGCGGTATAACGACAAGCACCGACCTGTTGTGTACTGCCCAGGAGATCTGGTACGGATTTTTACCCCTGTATGGAAGGTTGGACTGTCAGAAAAGTTATTGAAGCGATACTTTGGTCCATATCGTGTCATACGCCACCTGTCAAACGTCACATACGAAGTTGAGGATTATGAGCCGTCATCGAAACATCAAAAACGAAGAGACATTGTTCACGTCCTGCGCATGAAGCCTTACTACGATCCTGAAGAGCAGGTAGATAACAATGTCTTCTTGTTCAAGGACTCTAAGGACGGTAATATTCCTGATGAAGCCACGACAGGAACGTTTGTCGTCAATAATCATGGAGAAGGGAAGGATTCTCTTGAACTGTCATACAGAGGACCCATGACACGGTCAAGATCCAGGACATTGCAGCTGGCGCCACAGGGATATAACAGCAGGTCACTGTTTCTCCAGGAGAGGGAGCAATGCTGCGAGAGACCACGAACACCGACTGCTGGCGTGGCACAGGGGATAGTGTCATGGACTGCGGTGCAGAAGGTTACTGGTTCAATCCCGCCCACCAGCAAAAATTTATTTCTTTGTAATTAACAATTCCAGAAGGTTCTACATCTTTCTTATGTTCACTTGTAAATTCTACTTGTTTCTTATGTTAACTGTTCTTCTAATTTCTGGTAAATTCTGTCTGTGTATAAATAGCAGAGCACTCTGCCTGAGAGGCAGTCAGTGCTGCGTGTATGTTGAGTTCGTAATAAACGTGCTTTCAGTATAAGTGCTGTGTTTAGTTGCCTTCAAAGTCAAGCTTGTTTCCATTTCAACGGGACAATATTGATGCAACACAGGCTTGCCAGCCGGCTTTACGTAGTAGCTTTTAGATAAGACTTCAAATGTACAGATATTGTATCAACACTAAACATTTACTAAATAAGAATAGAAATAACTTTGAAACTAAATGTGCAAATACAATACAATAATATTAGACTTATAATACAAATTTTACGAAATGTTTATAATAGCAATTATATACCAGTACGGTAATTCTGAATCACTGTCACTTGATTCCTTGTTATTCAGTTCCTTCTTACTACAGAGCATCATTTCTTGTACAATCTACTGCATTCAATATCTAACATTTTTAAATGCCTATTAGGCAATCTGATTTGGAACCCACTTCCATGTATCATCATACCATTGGCACACTTGTGCGTTTTACACGACCAGCTGGTGTCAGTTGTCTGTTACTATTTGAAAGGCAGTCAGTGTTTAAGCTTTACCTTAGAAGATTTATGGAAATAGACATCAAGTAGTTGCCAAATTGAAATCATCCTGCCTGGATGGCATACTATTAGAACTTTTTTACACATAATAAATAATTTTCTTCTTGAAATCATAGTGCTTCATTGCAGTTCACATAGCCCAGCACTTCACAAAATTCAATGAAACAATACATGAAATCAGAATGACTCAACTCAAGCAAGAATCCTAACACCTTATGTATTGTTGGTATTTACCTAAAGAAACTTATTTTTGTTGCTACTAATATTTGAAACGCTGCAATACTAAAGTCCTGTTTCCTTCCTTTTTTTATTTCTAAGAGTGCAAAAGTTAGCTACAGTATTTATATTTGCGCCTGCAAAGTAAGCTTGTGTAGCACTGCTTACATTAGACAAGAAAAGTTACTTGTGGCGGTTCCTAGCACCATTTTTCAGAACTTTGTTTGCTTTGTACTCAATTTAAATCCCAGGAGGCTTTTTTGCATCCCAGAAACCGGAAAAAATTGCAGCTTTGATTCTGGTAAGTACGCTACATTGTTTTCACAATAGGCACACAACTAAGTAAGTTTCGTAGTTGTTCAAATTGAATAAATTCAAAGTGAAATCGTTTTGTTTTATGATATCATGTCTTTCAGCAGATCTACGGAAAATAAATAACAAAAACGAATGCGCACTGTTATGTAAAATAAACAACAACATTGGTAACTGAAGCTTTCACAAAAAACACTTTGGATTCGGGATTCGGTAGTATTCGGCCATTATGCATCTAATCTCGAATACGAAGCCTGTGTGCTAGATTCGGCGAATAATGGATTCGGCCGAACTACTCGGACACATCCCTAATTCATACTATATTAGTATTATTATATTATCAGCTTGGAGGGGTAAAAAAAGAAAACTTAAAAAATATTTTGAGATGTTCCACATCCTCAAGTATCTCCTCAACATGGATCTACGGAATGAAAATCTAATCTAATCTATGTGTAACCCCTTACAGTATCCCCTTAATTAATTACTTCTCTATTTTTATTTTTTCCTTATTATTTTTATTGTTTCAATTTCCTCCACACTCTCCCCAGACTCCTCTACACCTCCCTTTTTTTCTACCCCACCCCTTCCCTTCACTGTGGTAAGTGCCACTTAACAGAGCCTTTACGATCCATCATCATGTAATGAGGAACTTTCCATCCCACCCTTACCCTGCATCCTTCGCCTTCAACTCCCCTTTTCACTTACTCTCAAGATGCTTGTGGCACTGGAATGGTCAGAAATGGTGGTTGTGTGTGTATACTTGTCTGAGTGATTGTGTGAATGTGTGTGTTTGTTTTTCGGATGAAGGCCATGGCTGAAATTTGAAGTTGTGTGAAAGTGATTGTCTATTTTTTGTGCCTGCCAGCAGCTTGGTGAGCCTCTTTACGGTGAGTTGTTACCAATTTTCCATTACTGGTATTTCAATATGATTTTTCATTGTTAGAAAAATATGCTTATGAGTGTATACAATCTGGGCAACTAACCTAAGAAAGTAACAAGCAGCAAGAAGTTGCATAGGTAAGTATAACTTTTTTCTCCGGCCCCCTCCCCCTCCCCTCCTCAGATTCTGGTTACTTAATGTCAGTGTTTACAGTAGACAAGCAGTGTAAGTTGATTTTCAAACTATTAAGCTCTTAATAATTGATACATAGTTTCCCAATTTCACAATATAAAATTGTGGCACTTATACAATAAAAATACCAGCAAACTTTTGTGTTCTGCTCAATACATCTACATATATACTGCATGCGGAGGGTTCAGTGCACCACCATAGGCATTTCCTTTCCTATTCCACTTCCAAATAGAACAAGGGAAGAAAGAATGTCTATATGTCTCTGTACCATCCCTCATTTCTCTTCTCTTGTCTTTGTGATATTTATACGAAATGTAAGTAGGCGACCGCAAGATTGTTCTACAGTCAGCTTCTCTGGCCCTCTAAATTTCCTCAACAGAATTTCTCAAAAAGAAAATTGTTCTTTCCTCCAGCAATTCTCATTTGAGTTCCCAGAGCATTTCCATGACACTCGCACATTGGTTGAACCTACTAATAATGAACCTCACTGCTCGCCTTTGAACTTCTTCCATGTCTTGCTTTAAACTGATGTTTTGTGGGTCCCAAACACTTAAGCAATACTCAAGAAGTGGTCCTAAAAGCATTTTATACACAGTCTCGTTTACAGATGAAGTACATCTTCCCAAAATTCTCACTATAAACCAGTCAGCTGTCCGCCTTACTCACAACTGCCCTTACATGTTCGTTCCATTTCATATCGCTGTGCAAATTTTACACCTAGATATTTGAACAATGCGACTGTATCAAGAAGTTCACTACTAATGATGTATTCCAACATTACGGAATTATTTTTCCTAATCTTCTGCATCACCCTAAATTTTTCTACATTTAGAGCTAGCTCCTATTACTCACACCAACTACAATTTTTTTGTAAATTATTCTGTATACCAATACAGTCAATTAATGACAACACACTCCATTACACCACAGCATCATCAGCAAACAGCTACAAATTAAAAGTTTCTCTTTCCTTCAAATCATTATATAGATAAAAAATAACAGCAGTCCTGTCACATCCCCCTAGGGCATGCCTGGTGATACACGGGTCTCTAACACTCGCTGTCTAGAATAAATATTGTATTCTGTTACTTAAAAAGTCTTCCAGCCAGTCACAAATCTGTGGACTTATTTCATATGCTCATAACTTTGTTAGCACTCTGCAGTGCTGAAACACATCAAATGCCTTTTTGAAATTGAGAAAATCTCAGTTTACTTTTGCCCTTCATCCATGTCTCGCAAGATGTCATATGAGAAAATGGTAAGCTTAGTTTCACACGAACGATGTTTCCTCAATCGTGCTGATTAATAGAAAGAAACTTATCCATTTCAAGCAAATATACTATATTCAAGCTGAGAATATGCTACAAAATTCTCCAGGAAACACAAGTCAATTATATTGGCCTTTAATTATGTGGGTCATTTCATTTACTTCTCCTATAAATGGGAGTCACATGTGCTTTTTCCCAGTCAATAGGAATTAAAGCTTCACAATAAATGCATGCTAAGTAAGGGACCAGTGCCGCAGAATACTCTTCGTAAAACTGAACTGGTATTCCCTCCAGACCAGAGGACTTTTTTCTTTTTTTGTATTTAGCTCTCTCAGCTACTTCTCTGCAGCAGAAATACCTATTACTATGTCCTTCATTTGGGAATTAGTGTGTTGATCAAATGATGGTAAGTTTGTACGGCCCTCCTGCATGAATGATTTCTTAAAGGTTAAATTTAGAACTTCAATTTCCGTTTGATTGCTTCTATTAACGTCCCAGAATGATCGAGTGACTGGATAGTGGCCTTTGACCCACTTATCAATTTTACATAGGACCAGCATTCTTTCAAGTTTTCAGAAAGAGCTTTAGCTAAGGTATGGCTGTGGTAATTATTGTACGCTGCATGCATAAATCTTTTTATAGACACACGAAGCTCTACTAACTTTTACCTCTCATGATTTGCGTGTTCCTTTTTGAAACGAGATTGTAACAGCCTTTGCTTTCTCAGTAGCTTTCTAATATTATTGTTATAATACCACGGTGGGTCTTTTTGATCCTTAATGGACTTTATAGGCACATATTTCTCTAACTCTTTATTTACAATGCATTTAAATTTAGTCCACAATTCCTGTACAACCATTGTACTGGAGCTAAACTATATGTTTTCTAAGTGTGATGCTAACAATTTATTATTGGCTCTTTCTAATGAAAGATCCTCCTAGCCTTATTGACTGGTTTACATGTAATTAACATCATTTACTTGAAACATTCTAGTCTCATCAACATTGTACACAATGAAAACATTGTATTCTCAAGACATACACTTCATTTACATAAAACATTTTTTCCATAGTACATGAGTGTCTGTCTTTCTTTTTTGTCTTCTATTTTGTAAGAGGCTCAGAATATTTTGGTTTGAGCTCTATTACGAAAAAACTGGTTGCAGGCTCTATTAGGAAAGAACTGGTTGCAGGTCTTTGACGTTTTTATAAGGCAACTGATTCTAGCTAACCATTACATGTATCAGTACACATTTATTTGGCGTGGTACTCTGTAGATGAGCAGAAAATATGAGCCAAACACAATTTCTAATACTGAATTTGCTTTGAGCAGTTGATGCTTATGGTTGGTAAAACAGCTGTTTCAGTACAGTGAAACTGTAGAAACACTCTCAAGACATATGAGTTACCTTGAATGGTTTCTTTTGCTGGGATGTTCTTAAAACTTATTTACAATGATAAGGACCATAAACATTTTGATAATGTGACAAGGATATTTTTCTCCATACAAGCAAAGTCTCTGTCACTAGGCAGCATGCTATGACCAGCTTGAAGAAAGGTGTGCTTGTTGTATATGAAATGACCAGACTTTAACAGGTCCGATTCTTGTTTCGTCCATCACAGTTGTCAGAAAACATCAACTTTTCACCTTTGATGTCATTCTTTTCAAAACACTGATTGATTGATTGTTTTGGCTTCCCTGAAAAAAATCAGTCTTGGTCCAACCCGCCACTGCCCGCACTGAAACTAAGTTTATTGTGCGATATCGCTCCCTGTATATCTAGTAAAGCCAACCAATCCCCTTGAACAGTGCAAGGAGTCCCTTTACCAGTTCTTTATTAGACACGATTTCTTCAGGTCTGGTTGTCCCAAATGTTCTGTGCCTTTTAGTCTCCAATGCAATGCATTCGAAGATTAGATGTGATGTAGTTTCATCACCGTCATCACAGATCCTACATTTAGGGTCCTCTTCTGTTATTACACTACTTTAAACAGCTTGCTGTTTTATATGGTCCCCTTTTAGCTACTGCTTCATCCCAGAGAGAGAGGAAAAAAGAAAAAAAGTCTTTGGGCACAAGAATGGATACTAAAATTATAGCACCTATTTTACACTTACAAACCTTTGGCACAGTAGTTAATTTAGTTGTGGGTAATGTCTGTTCCCAAATAGGATAATATTACAAAAAATGTTTTTGTCTTGTTTTGCTAGTTTAATTGCTTCACATATTGCAGAAGGCCCAGCTTCTGCTTTTTGGTAGTGGGTCTCCTGCTTTTTTCGCAATGAATGTATTTCACTTTGGTTTTTACAGTTCTTAGTATGCTTGATTGCTACATGTATCAAATTACACTGTTGACAGATGTCCATTTTAGGCCTCTTGAAACTTATATTGAATTCTTCAGTAAGTATTTTTCAAAATTTGTCTATAAAAACTGAACTTTTTCGTGCTCACTGACATTCTTCGATTTGCTTGTCAGAGCTGCATGCAATATTCCATACTTAAATACTCTCATGATCAATCTTTTCAAATTTAGTGACTGCTATACTTTGCAAGTTTGTCAGAAATGCTTTTACATTGTTGATGGCATCCTTAGAAAATTTTCTAAGATGACTGGTATGCTTAATTCTGTCATAAGAAGTGGGTGAAATTGCACCATGTTTCAATCATTTCACGATATTTTCCACACGCTCTCTATATTTCTGAAGTCTATGAATGTTACAAAATGCAATTTTGCGAAGAATATCTTTTCTGGCAGTTTTCACTGTATATAGAATAGTTTGACTGCATTTAGATATCTACTGTTTTGTCTTCTTTTTGATAAGTTTTTGTCCACAAACAACCTTGTAGCTAAACACTGTAAGTAACATTTCCCTGGTATTTTAGATTATTGTTTGTTTATCTCCTTCATCAATAAGCTGGAAACATTTTTTGGGCATTCGGATGGAGGGCCTATACCTTTTTCTTCAACAATTTACCATTATCTCTGTATTTCGTATACTGCTTTCCTTCATTACATTTTTTTTTTCCATCTGCTCTTGCACACTGCCATGTTTTAGCCTCTTTTGTTCCTTCCGTATGCTCTGTTGATCATTAACATGTGTAGTGCCTGCTTCATCATTGTCACTACTGGATGTACCTTTGGTGGAACATCTACCTCCAAGAAGCCTTTGAACCTGCAAAAGAATCACTCATAAGACTAACATTTGGCACAGTTCTTGGAATAAAACTTTACACTACCAGCCATTAAAATTGCTACACTAGGAAGAAATGCAGATGATAAACGGGTATTCATTGGACAAATATATTACACTATAACTGACATGTGATTACATTTTCATGCAATTTAGGTGCATAGATTCGGAGAAATCAGTACTCGGAACAACCACCTCTGGCCGTAATAACGGCCTTGATACCCCTGGGCATTGAGTCAAACAGAGCTTGGATGGTGTGTACAGGTACTGATGCCCATGCAGCTTCAACACGATACCACAGTTCATCAAGAGTAGTGACTGGTGTATTGTGACGAGCCAGTTGCTAGGGTCACCATTGACCAGACATTTTCAATTGGTGAGAGATCTGGAGAATGTGCTGGCCACGGCAGCAGTTGAACATTTTCCGTATCCAGAAAGGCCCATACAGGGCCTGCAACATGCGGTCGTGCATTATCCTGCCAAAATGCAGGGTTTTGCAAGGAATCAAATGAAGGGTAGAGCTTCAGGTCGTAACACATCTGAAATGTAGTGGCTGCTGTTTCAAAGTGCCATCAATGCGAACAAGGGGTGACCAAGATGTGTAACCAGTGGCACCCCATACCATCATGCCAGATGATATGTCAATATGGTGATGACGAATACACGCTTCCAATGTGCGTTCACCGTGATGTCACCAAACAGGGATGCAACTATCATGATGCTGTAAACAGAACCTGGATTCATCTGAAAAAATGACGTTTTACCATTTGTGCACCCAGGTTCGTCGTTTGTAACGTCACTGCTGCGTCCACCTAATCCTCAATGGGCGAAGTTGCCGTTACATTCTATTTTATGCTTAATCATTTAATAATTGTTCCAATGATTTGACAGTATGGGATGCGGACAATTACGAGGTTGATCCATAACAGTAAACTTTGTTAACTTCCTTTATTATGGAACGACAAATGTTAAAACCTCTTCCCTTTAAACACACTGATTTAATAACTGCGTGCCACTACGATGAATGTCTACAAGTCCACACTGAAACATTTCAATATACAACTGCAACCTGTATGCGATACGACGGAATGGCAAAAACTTTAGCCACCACTAAACGCATGTTACGAACTCACTGCCGACATGCTACCGCCTCGCTCTGCGGTCGGCGGGAGACTGCCCCACACCGGCCAACAAACAAAGAACATTCCAACTGAAGCATTTTTGCCAGCAGCTCTCGCTGCACATCAATGATAACTATCGTTCGACCAAAAGAGGTTACTAACCTAAAACCCTGTATCCTCACACGTTGTGTACACCATCGCAGGCACTCCTGTCTGTGATGCAGTGTTAGGGGTAATCGCAGCCATGATATCAGAGCTGATAGTCCATGCTGCTGCAAATGTCATCGAACTGTTTGTGCAGATGGTTGTTGTCTTGCATACGTCTCCATCTGTTGACTCGGGGATCAAGATGTGACTGCACGATCCATTACAGCCATACGGATAAGATGCCTGTCATCTTGATTGCTAGTGATATGAGGCTGTTGGGTTCCAGCACGGCATTCCGTATTGCCTGCCTGAACCCAACGATTCCATATTCTGCTAACATTCATTGAATCGCGAGCAGCAATGTCTCAATATGATAAACCGCAATCGTGATAAGCTACAATCTTATCTTTATTTAAGTCGAAACGTGATGCTACACATTTCTTCTTACACAAGGCATCACAACAATGTTTCACCAGGCAACGCCGGTCAACTGCTGTTTGTGTATGAGAAATCGGTTGGAAAGTTTTCTCATGTCAGCATGTTGTATGTTTCGTCACTGGCGCCAACCTTGTGTGAATGCTTTGAAAAGCTAATCATTTGCATATCACAGCATCATCTTCCTGTCGGTTAAATTTTGTGTATGTAGCACATCATCTTCATGGTGTAGCAATTTTAATGGCCAGGAGTGTACATCCGCTGTGGTATTCATTATGAAACACTAGTCTGTAAAATCTCTTGGGAATACAGTTAGTTGTAAAGAAGTAATAGATTATAACTTGGTGTAGGAAGGGGCAGTTTTCCATGAATGCTCGTATCTCATGAACTACGTGTCGTTCTAATTTAGAAGATACACTCAACTATATGCGTGTATACTGTCTGTAAACTTTCCTGTGGCTACAATATTTAGTGTAGGAATTATAAATTGTAACGTCATACTGAAAGCCGTAGTTTTACTCCATAAACAGCATAAAAGTAGTACCGAGAAAATTTTTTCCTTTCATCATTTTGCTATGGTTGTCAGCGAGAAAAAGTTTAATAAAAGTTTGAATTTATGTTTAAAGTAAGTTGCAAGTCGATAAGTACTCTCATTCTCATATAGTGTATTTTTAAAGTCTCGCCACGTTATGTGGCAGTTTTTTACGATTCCTATTGTTTATGACTTCATATCTTCTGAACAATGTAGCGTATGTGATTCTTAACTTTGCAGTAATTGTTTACCTCATGGTAAGAAATGTGTGTATCAAATTTGGTTGAAATCGGTCCAGTGGTTTAGGAGAAAATGAGCAGCATTTTCGCCAAATGCAGTAGTTTTTCGCGCATTTCATTGTTTATGACGTCATATCTCTTGAACAATGTATCGTACGTGATTCTTACACATACGAAAACATGGATTGAAGCTTACGTGTACAAAATTTCATAAATATTCTAACAAAACTGTCGATTTGTATTCATCACGTACACACAAACCCACAAACATACGGATATTGCTTTATATATTAGATACTAGCTGAAATTACCCGGCTTTAAAATAAGATTTTCTGTAGAAGCGTAGAAAACCGTTTGTTTGCGTGTAATAAAAGGGTACATTTATGTTAAAGCACTCTGATAAACAACATTTTGGCAGTTCCATTTGAAGTATGTACAAAAAGATTTTTACGTTATTTGGTTGTCTGGATCTTGAGTTATAAGGGAACAGACAGACAACAAATGCGTCTTATATGTATAGAGATTGCAGTCGAAGTCTGTAAGTAAAGTACCCTCCACCCAGTGGCGTAGCTACCATAGGGCTAGGCGGGGCAGTGCCCCGGGGCCCCCGAGCTCCAGGGGCCCCTCGCCCTCCGTAAACGACGTTCGAAAAAAGTTACAGTAGAGCGTGGAATTTTTAATGTAATGCTAGCTTTTTACTCTCCCTCCCTACCGTCCATCATCTCCCTATCCCAACAAACCATCATTCCCTCAACAGCCTCAATAAGATTGTTTCTAATGGGCCATCACACGACGCCACTCGGTGGCGCTGCTAACCGGCCAAGCCACTAGTCGCTGTGTACAACAATCTGCACACTTCAGTCTGCGTAGCAGCACAGTAGCGGCAGCATCAAAGTTGCTCGTGGCAACAGCTGCGGCTTCCAAGTGTTGCGGCGTGCCGCTCAGCGCATTGTGAAGGATCACACGCCTCCAAATACTGTATAAATACATTTAATGTACAGTATTTCTTATTGACAAATAGAATTGCATAGTTCGATTATCCAAATAATCGGTTTTCCGAACATCTATGTCCCCCAATTACATCGTATAATGTACGTTCTGCCTCAAACGCAGGAAGTGAAATCCAAAAATTATTCCCACCTCAGAATTTAAACATAACAAGGTCCTTTGCTTGTCCGCTAAGACGTGGACCCTGCACCGTTACTGTATTGTCGTTCGAAGTCGGAGTTGCCATGGCTCACGATATTTGCGAAATAACAGTGAATGGCGCTGAATTAGTAGCAGTGTGTTTGACAATACACGGTGTGACCACATTTGAATATGAAGTCTCTACATGTATTATAACAAAACGGTATTATTATGGTAACTCAACGTTTTGTGTAGTGAATTCCCACAAGGGAGTACAAGCCGCGGCGGAGTGGCCGAGTGCATTGAGGCGCTACACTGCGATGCATGAGGCCGTTGCGCCTCGGGGGTTCGAATCCCCCCTCGGGCATGGATGTTTGTGCTGTCTTTAGTATAAGTTAGTTCATAAGTAGTTTGTAAGTTTAGAGACTGATGACCACGCATAGAAGTCCCATAAGAAGAAGAGAAAATATGTTTTTGTCGCAATAGTGAACTGTGCATTCTGTACGCTGCCTTCCACCTCACTGTGACGATAATAAGCGAAGATGTCAAGTTATTGGGCATGGCTCAATCCAAAGTGTTTCATCAACAATCCGACAACTTCCTTCTGCTGAAATCATCTTACACGAATATTTCCACTGTTTTCCTTCTTTGACTGGGCTATCAACGAAATTTCTCTGATCGGTACTGAGCAATGAGCTAATAGCGCAGTAGTTTATCGAGAGTGAGTTGTCGGCACTGAAAACTGTCTGCCTGCTGTCACCACGGACGCCTTAGTCCTGACTTGACTGTTACCGGTTTGCTTCGCGTGAGGGGGGGGGGGGCATGTTTTCGTGTTTGAGTATTTTTTTTTTTTTTTTCCTTACTAACTTTTACCTGAAATTTCATTCACCTTGTATGGGGCAACTTCGGGAATTATTCGATGGGGTCGTTTTATCTGTTTGTCCTACCCAGGTCGAACTCTATTCCTCTACAAAATTTCATCCAAATCCACCCAGTAATTTTTGCGTTAAAGCATAACAAAGAAACTTTCACAGTTATTATATTAGAGAATACGATTAAATGTTATGTGCTGCGTGACACCTAACAATTTACTTAGTAGTATTTAGGTGCGCCTTATTATGGCTTCCAGTGGGCGGTAAGGAGCTGATGATTAGTTTTGCATCTGTATATTTTCAGTTTAAAGAGGGCCCCAACGTCATTTTTGCCCCGGGGCCCTTGGTGATATAGCTACGCCACTGCCTCCACCACGTACTGAACGAAATCTTATATCGACAGTGCCCTTCTTCTTGTTTTGAAGGTCAATTGGGCAAAAGTTCATCAAGTTCAGTGCAAAGATATAGATTTACACGGACACACTGAAAACACACTTCGACTTTTTCTCAAATTATCCGGTTGGTTTTCCAAAAAATGGAACGAAACCTGTTTAAGAGCCTTCCCCATGTAATTTTGTGTATGTGTACCAATTTCACGTTATTGGTTGTCTAGAGAAGAGGACAGACAACAAATGCGTCTTATATATATTCGATAATCCACAAACCTTATGTAGAAAAAAAATGAAAATTAGCCTATTTAAACAGATAAGCACATGGAATAGAGAAACTCCACATAATATATCTGTTACTTAATACCGATTTTTGTTAGAAGCTTAGGTATTAACATATAGCTACAATTACAGATATCGTAATACTTATAGAAAATTAATCTGGATTTCTTACTATCAAGCAGGTAGTGTTGAGGATAAACCTTACCATTATTGGCATCACATCATCACGTAAATTCGTGTAAATAATGTTAAGCAACACAACGCAACACTTTACTTGTAGAAATGAAAATTCATATTTACCTGATTATCAACTCCGGAGGTGCTTTCATCTTCTGGAACGTATTCTGGATCTTAATCACAGTCATAAGTATCCAAGTCATCTCCAGACTCCTTCAAAAACTCGCAGAAACGTCTTGTCGCCTTAAGTTTTCTTTATATGAACCCCCGCGAACAAATCTCGCGTTCGTGTTTGGAAGACGACGACTTGCGGTTCTCGAACTTTTTTTTACAGCACTTAGTACGTACTTATCTTCAATTAAATAAAACAACGTAAGTAAAATTTACGTTGAAATAAAAACATTGAAATAAGAATGATTATCTATCCTCACGACAAAAAGTAAAAAGTAGACTGCCTCTCTTGTTGACTCTGAATAGCGCCTTTTCCAAGGAACGCCTTCTCCAGGTCTAAGAACACCATCACTAAGTTCTTTCCATGTTCCCAGTATTTCTCTGCCAAAATCCTTACCGCAAAGATGAGGTCTATAGTACTTCGCCCTTTCCTGAAGCCATGCTGTTCTTCTCTAATAAGGGTTCAACTATCTTCCTAAGTCTGGTTTCTATAATTTTTTCCAGCAGCTTTAGGGGATGTGAAAGTAGGGTGGGGCACGTCCGCCATTTTAGGCCTAAGCAGGCCATCAGAGTAAATGGCATATTTCACTTAACTAGCTGTTATTTTAGCATTTAGAAATGTTGTAAATGTGTAGACTCATTATGTATTAAATTAAGAGCTTAACATAGCATATTCCACTTTTATATGGTGAAAAATGCCGCAGTGTTGGCAGTGAATTGTTATACTAAGACAGTCCGAGGTAGCAAGTTTTACGCATTCCACAGGGCCAAAGAGATGCGAAAAGACGCGAATTGTGGGTACATCGCATTGGAAGAAAAACTGCATTTCCATACGAGAATGCAAAATTTTGCGAAGTAAGTACATTTGTATTGAAATATCGAGTAAACTTCTAGGTTTATCTGTTCATACAAGTTTCTTGCGAGCAATGTTGGACGGACAAACATGTAGGAGAAAAGATATCATTAAAAGATATAAATACATGAAAATCTAACATAATGTGCCGTACTTGACGAATTTCGTATTTATACTTAGCCTGCACATTACGAGGTTGTAGGTGTGTTTCTTCAGCTGGACAATCAGTATCATCACTGCTGTCAACATTCCCATTCACCAGCGAGTTGAAATGGTTCCTCATTTCACTCCTAATTTCGGATTCTGTTCTCAACAGCTTCCCTTCTTCAGTTTCTAGCACAAGGATGTTAGTACGCTCATATCTTTTATCATTGACTAACTTATATAGCAGTTTTTTATTGCCTTGACAGTCTTCTTGTAATTTGGTGGTGAAGTCATCCCAACATTTATCCTTCTCGTTTTGGATCAGCCTTTTAACAGCCAACTTCTTGTTTCGATATTCCTGAGACAGACGTTCAATTTCAGTGTCATTTCTTACATCTACTCTATTTTGTTTTTCCCGGTCTAATTTCTTCTTTAACACATTTCTTTCTTTAATTACTGTCTTTACCCTGTCAGTCCACCAGGGTGTTTCCTTCTCTCTTTGTGCTGCACTTGTTTTCCCACAAATGTGGACAGCTTCTGTAACAAGAGTGTCTTTAAAGAGTTTCCATTCTTCTTCTACCCCAAGTTTTTCAGTTTTGGGTGTTCTATCCTTGATCTATTTCTGGTACTCTTGTTTCTTTTCAGGGTCTCTCAACAGCCAAGTCTTAATCTTTGGCATTTTCTTGTACTTAACTAATGGGACTCGTATATTCTTCAAATCCGCAGTTAACAGTCGATGGTCACTGTCCATACATTCACTTGGAATAACTTTAACATCTGTAACAGTCTGACTAGCTTTTTGGTCTGTTATAATGTAGTCTATGACAGTTTTATGTTGTCCATCCCAGCTGTAACGGGTTATTTTGTGACTCTCCCTTTTCCGATACCAAGTGTTCTTGATGATTAGCTTGTTTCGTACACACAAGTCTAGCAGCTGTTCTCCCTCGGTGTTTCTCTTACCATATCCATAAGGTCCGATAATATTTTCGCACCCCTGCCTCTCCTTACCCACTTGGGCATTTAGATCACCCATGATGTTGACATTATCTTCCACTATTAGGTCCTCTAGGTTTTCCAGGAACTGTTCTTTCTCATCAGCTGTGCAACCTGTTTGTGGGGCATAGACTTGGAAGATGGTTATGTAGGTGTTGTCAACATGTAGTTTCATCTGAATGATTCGATCACTCACATACATGATGTCTGTATGTATGGCTACATCTTTATGCAGGAGCAGGGCGACTCCATTTCTGGTCTCTGTTTGACTACCACACCAGTGTAGTATATATCCATTTCTGAGGGTTTTCTTGCCAGACCCTTTCCACTTGGTCTCACTTAGGCCTAATATATTTACCTTGCGCCTGTCCATTAGGTCAACAAGCTCTTCACATTTACCAGTGAGCGTGAGAATGTTTAGAGTTCCAAGTCTGAGTTTTTGTTTCTTTGTTGGTTTTTGTGTCTTCAGGGGTCTCCAATATGCTTCAGGTTTTTGGCTGTCATACTTTCGTGAGGTCCCTGGAGGGGTGTCATGTCCAGTAATTTCTTTTATACATCCGAGGCTTGTTTTAGTGTTGAAAGCACACTTTAATCCACCGCTGGCCAGCTACGCCTAACACGGCTTCACCAGAGCCCCGTTTGCCGCCGCTTTTCAGGGTTCCTGTAAGGCCTTCAAAGCTGCCGTAGCGGTCACGGAACTCGCATAGTCTCCACTGTACTTCACCCTTACAGACAATCCCTTACTTCGCGCCGTTGCCCGTCTCCCACGACGTGTTTTGTGGACGAGGGGTTGGCCTTGTGGGTGACCTGTATATGAAGGTGTTAATGTAGGTTTAACTCCTTCTCGACTTAACATTACTTGTGTACATTTGTTAAGTTTTTTATGCCCGAAGGTAGGTTACTTGCCTTGGCAGGATGCAAGTTGTGGTCACTATTCTCTCTCTCTCTCTCTCTCTCTCTCTCTCTCTCTCTCTCTCTCTCTCTCTCTCTCTCTCTCTAACATATTTATGAAATGAGAAGAGTTTTGTGTCGACCTTGGGCATGGTACTCGTGTCCACAAGCTCGCCTGGTAGACGTCAAGTTTCTCCGTAAACTAATTCAGCCGGTGATACACTCAAATCTGGTTTGTGCGTCGTCCGAAGACCCAGTAAAACCAGTGGCAAGGCTTTAGTCCAGTTAGTTTCATGACACGTTAGAGCTGCTTTCAAGGAACTGTGTAAACGTTCCGCCATGCCGTTACTGGTGGAGTAATAGCTTGTGGTTGAATGATGAACTGCCGCACAAAAGTTGTGAATAGATTCCATTCAAAATGTCGTCCCCTATCTCAGGTTATGTGGAGTGGACATCCGAAGCGCGTGATCATTGTGACATAAACGCCGCCGCCAAAGTTCAGTCGAGATATTGTCATCTGGGATTGCCTCAGGCCAGCGTGTAAATCTATGATGTTGAGTGAGTACCGCTGTCCTTCCGATGGAGGCAGAGGGCCGACGATGTCAATATGTGAGTGAATCTCTGTTATATCTAGAAAACTGCCTTGTGAGCGTACATGCTGTGTTACTTTGCACCACTGACACTGTGTACTCACGCGGACCGCCTGTCGACAATCTTTATATCCACTCCAGGCAACATGTAACGGTTTCGGACTAACTTCACCGTTGCTCTAACTCCTGGGTGACATAAGCCGCGTAATGTTTGGAAAACGTGTTTGCGCAGCACTGACGCCACGAATGGTCTAGATTTTTTCATGGGCCGCCTCACAACAAATCCTCGTATCTGATGCAGGAACTTCGAACAGTTTCAGTTGTAGGTCTGATGTGGCGTCACTAATGCACTACTGAAGCTCTGGGTCAGATTTCTGAGCTTTGGCCAGCTGCGCCAAGTCAATTGTCTGTGACACTACACTTACGCTTGATAAACAGACTGCAACTACATTACTTAGGGCTGAAATGTGTCGTATGTTAGTAGAGAACTGCAAGATAAATTCCAATTGGTTGAACTGACATGGAGAAAATTTGTTATTCTGTCTGAAAGCAAAATCAGAGGCTTGTGGTCCTTGTAAATAGTAAACACTCTGGCATCAAGTTTTGACCGGAAGTATTTAATGGCAGCATAGCCAACAATTTCCGCTCGTAAGCACTGTATTGTTGCTGCGTCGGCGTCAGTTTACGAGAAAAAAATGCTAGTGGCTGTCCAGGCATTGTTGATGTATTGTTGCAGAGCTGCGCCAACGGCTATCTGGCTAGCTTCAACTAACACAGCAAGAGGTGCGTCAAATACTGGATGTGCTAATAGCCGCTTCAGCTACTCTCTTTTTTACTTGCTTCGGACACATCTATCATTGTTTACGTCCACAGTATTGATGCCTTGCCTTCAGTTTTTGGTTCCGTTAGTGCTGCCATCAAAGGTTCCTGAAGTTTGGCTGCATGAGGTAAGTGGTTGCGATGAAAATTTAGAACCCCTAAATAACGATGCAAGTTCCTTGACAGTTTTCGTTTTAGGTATTCTGAGAATGGTCGCAATTTTTTCAGGCAGCGGACGTGACCCTTCGGCTGAAATAAGATGCCCCAAGAAGGTAATCTGTCTTACCAAACACACACTTGGCGTTAATTAAGACTCCAATGTCTAGCTGTGAAAATACTTCTAACAGAAGACGTTCACGTTCTTCCGGAGAAGCTGAATGTCAGTTAAATAAGTGAAACAGCAATGTTGTCAGTGTGGCCAACTTAGTGGATTTTCCACTAAAACTGGTGGTTTCTAACCTCCATTTAGTGGCGAAATATGGCTATTAGTGGCTGGTGAATTTTATAGTGGTTTAGAATAATTCAGTTTGTTACTGAAAATGCGATTTCAAACCACTACGCTGTTTTATTTATAGAGACATATGATTGGTTTAGTCGCTCCTCTTCCAGACGGACTCCTTATAAGGAGCTATACAAAATCCTTAACGATGGGCAGAAACCGTTAAAATTGTTCAAACGTGCCAGTGAAGGTGGTTATCAATAGACTTCACTGTATCAAGAATATAAACGCAATGCTCAGAGCTGAACCACATAATTTTTTTTTTTTTTTTTTTTTTTTTTTTTTTTTTTTTTTTTTTTTTAAACTAAAGTGCTTGAAAGGAGTCACATGGCAGAGTTATTGCACGGTATATCCAATGTTAATGGAAATGAACAGTCAATAAAATGTTCCAGTTTAAAGATGCAGATCACACCAAACTCTTTGACGAGTTGACCAACTTGATAGATATGCTTGTCAGCAAAGTTACCTTACCCGCAAATAAAGTTAATATTTTTACTCAAAAGATTCGCGATTTCTTTGATCGATGCTATCCGTGATTCCGCTTTGAAAAGCAGTTGCTTGAAATGAGAGAAAAAGGAGTAGCAAGGGAAACGGAAGAAATATTGCGTAATCAGTGCATAACATTTGTAGTAAGTCTGATTGAAGAAATAAAAAACAAGGTACCAGAAAATAAATCGTTCATGAAGAAAATTTCCAGAATAAGTTTTGAACAAGCACTGAATGACAACAAAGAAAATCTGATTGATATAATGGCTCAGTTCAATAAAAGCCTAGAATTTATAGCAAGAGTGGATGCTCTATGGCGACAAATTCATTTGTTGAGATGGAACGAACCACCAAAGATAAAAAATGGAATGAAGTACTGTATTTCAAAGATGCTTAAGGGGAATCCAGATTTGAGGAATTAGCGACTTTTGCGATTGCCCTCCTCAGTGGCGGACTAAGGGGGCGGACCGCCCCGGGCCTCCGGTCTTGGGGGCCTCCAAATATTTCGAAAGCTAGGCTCTTTTTATTTATTATTATTTTTTTAGCGCGCTTTTATAGTAATAGATTGCCAAGTGGAGGGGGGGCTCATTTTGTTTCGCTACCGCCCCGGGCTTCCAACAGCCTTAGTCCACCACTGGCTCTCCTAATACTGCCTCATTCCAATGCCGATGTTGAGAGGTTATTTAGCAGTATGTATGTAATAAAAAAACAAGCAGAGGAATAGAATAAAGTTACATCTTTTAACTGCTATATTAAGAATACTTTGTGGTTTGTGGTTGGCAAAAAAATAAAATGCTGTAATGATTATGGTATTTCAACAAACGTAAAATAAATCGGTACCTAGGAATCATCCTATCAGAAACCGAGAATGATGGTGAGGCAGACAAATGTAATTCTTCTTCAAAAGTCAAATTCATTTAAATAACTAACAGTTCTATTAGAACTTTTTGATTGTTCTTAACCATGAATAGCTGGTTTATTGAACATTTAATGATTGTGAATATTTTACTACTTAAGAATAAAGAAAACTAATTACTTAAATACTTGATGTTTTCTTTCATAATAATTTAAAAGAGAATTTAGTGGAAATTTTAGCGATTATGAGAGTACGGGCATTTTTGTTAGTGGTTTTGCACTTGAAACTGGTGGGGAGCTCACTTTCACTATTGGCAACACTGAATGTTGTAGTCCTCTCTACACCAAGTCGACAAAGCGGTGCCATGTCTCAGCCACGTTTCTGAGTCCATAAGTCATATATAAACACTCAAACAACCGAAAAAGGTGTGATTATGGCAATTTTCGGGATATCTTCCTCAGCAACTGGGATGGGATTTGAGTGTATGCTTTAGCGCAGTCTAATACTGTGAAAATTCTTTTTCCGGCTAGAGCATGGTTATAATCATTTAAAATTGGAACTGGATATCTGTCTGGTATCGTGAATTTAGGGCACGATAATCGCCACATGTCTGCCACACACCGTTCTTTATAGGCACTAAATATAATATTGACGACCAAGGTCCACTTGAAAGATGAATGATGCCTCCCTTCAACATAGTATCAAACTTAGCACTAGCCATGGCGTATCGCTCTGGCGCCAGACGCCTGGGTCGGCAAGAGATTGGTAGGCTAGGAGTGGTGTTAATGTAGTGGACAGTATTGTGACATACCTTCACACCTAGTGAGTGACGGTAACTGCTCGATTAGGTGTGCATAACTGTCGGCGGTTGACTGGATCACTCTGATGTCACTCGTGGTAGCGTTTCGTCGAAAACAAGTCGTAGACAATCCAATGACCTTGTCCAGCAGTGTGGCTTGAGCAATGTCCAGTATTAACTGGTAATGTGCCAGAAAATCTGCACCGATGATTGGTCCTGACATGCTGAGTTTCAATGTCGTAGCACGACGTAATCCAAATCCATTTGTTGTAGACCATAAGTGTGAATAATAGAATTATTCGCTGCCGACAAGTTTTATATGGTAGTCGGATGGTACTTCTGTTGCTTATCACGTGGTAAAATACTGAGGTCTGAGCCAGTATCCACAAGAAATTTGCGCCCAGTCTTCCGATCGGTCACAAATAAACGTGTAGATGGATGTCAAAGAGCTCCTACCTCTGACTGATTATTCTGCTGTATGTACGTGCAAGTAAAGTTACATTTATGTGCTTGCTCGCTGAACCGCCGATGGTACCAACAGCTTCCCGTTGGAATCGAGCTACTGGAGGATCGATCTGATATAGATCTGAAGTGGAATCTTTCCTTAGAGTTACGTTCCGTTAACAGACCTGTCATTTGTTTGGTCAAGGCATCTGCTTTGTTCAGGAGATTTTCATTCAGAGACTCGATCTTGCTCCCTAAATTCTTATAATCCGGCTTGTTTTGCTTCATAGTACTGCCACATGTCACAACCGCTTTCATACAGGGAGCAGGCAAAATTGCGTCTTGTTTGCGGTCTGCTAAATCGGCTACAGTGTTGAGAGAGATCTCTGTCTGAGATGCCGCGATAGCCTTCATCTGTGGTGGCAGTCTTCTACTCCACAAAGTGCAAAGCAGTGTGTCAGGTACAGTGTGCGTGTCGACTTTGCTTCTTAATGTCGGAGATATTGCAATTGTTTGTGGTCTCCTATGTCTTCTTGTGTTAAAACTTGACGTACACGCTCTTCTTGAGATTCTGACATACGTTGGATTAATTCGTTCTTGAGTATCTTGTATGCTCCTGCTACATGCGGGGATATAATAATGTCCTCTACTTCAGCGGCGTATCTATGACCAAGCTGACTGCCCACAAGCGCAAATTTTGTAGTATATGTTGTCACTCCCAAACATAAGAAACTGGCTTCCACTTGAGCATATCAGAGTGCCGGATTGTTCGGCGAAAACGGTGAAGATGTACTGCTAATCAAGAGATTGCAGGTGCTTCTGCCTCATCCATATTACTGATTGTAAAATCTTTGTTTTAAATCTTCAATGCGTATTTAGAGGTCTTCTTCGTTGGAATCATGTCGGTGTCACCAATGTCGCTGAAGTTTTCTTGATATGACCCCAGCGAACAAATCTTGTGTTCATGTATGGAAGACGACGACTTGTGGTTTCACGAACTTCATTTTTTCCCCATATAGCACGTAGTACATACACATATTTAAATTAAATAAACCAGCGTAAGTAAAACTTACATTGAAAGAAGAACATTGAAGTAAGGATGATTATCTGGCCTCGCGACAAAAAGTAAATAGTCTCTTGTTGACTCGGAACGACGTTTTTTCCAAGGAACGCCCGCTTAGCAGCATGAAGCAGACAGCTCCTAATGGCAGCACGTGAAACTTTTGACGTATTGCTGATCAGCTGATCGCCACGTGACGGCCGATCACGAATCTGTGCCGTCGTTACACCTTGTTTTGCACAGAAACATTGGAAACTTCACTCTCACTGGCATGTTTTAGGCACTTACCATTGTTTTCTTGCACACATATTGAAAAAGGTGGAAACAGTGAAAACCAGGAAGTTGAAAATTCGTGACATCTATCGGTTTTTGTGGAACGTTTTACTAACATGAATGAAACATAAAATTACAGTTTATACCTCTCTTTCTCTCAGACTGTCTCTTACCGATGTTTAGTACCAAGCCCCTCATATAATGTCCTTCTGAACTGAAACATGTTAGTGTTTCAGTGGGACTATTTTAGCCACCATTTCCAAAATTTTCAGTTCTAAAACCAGACAACCCTACTTGTGCCTATATGATGATTCCATTTCATAACCCTACAAATTTGACTTGATAGATGCCATTTGTCGTTCATTGATACTGTAGTTTTATATTTCTGAACTTGTAAAACAATATTTTTAATCTTATCAAGATCGGGCTAAATAATTGTAAAGCTGTAAGATGTTTGAATTTACTCTTAAAATTATGTGTAAGGTCTTTTTATACAACATTCGTAACAAAGGGCCCAACATACTTTCCCTTAGTTTCCTTGCACTTAAAAAGAATTTCATTCTAGTCACAAGTGTTTTTGATAATTCCATACAATCAATTCCATCTATAGGAGTAGTACTGTATTAAATGCTTTTCCAAAGTCAAGAAATATTCAATCTGTGTCAATCATGTATTTAATTAATAGAATGAATAGAATTTTGGTTAACAGAAAATTATATTATTCAGAAATTCATAACGTTGCATGATACAGCAAAAGAAAGCATTTTTGGTGATAGATTTATTAATATCAAATATTAATTTAAATGTTAGAAAGTCTTTTCTGGTGGTATTTGTCTCGAATATACCCTTGATGGCGGAGGGAAAGGGGGAGAGAATGTGAATGATAAGCAATTCAGACAAGAGGAGAGAAATATGGTGTTACTGAAGAATTCAGAAAATTAGATGGGTAGATCACTGTAACCAATTAAGAAGTAATGAACATAATTTGGGAGAAAAGGAATTTGTGGCATAATGTGAGTAAAAGTCGCAAACTGTGGTTAAAAGGAATGTGGACCACCTTGTGCCATAACATTAAACAAATCACAGCGTGCTTGATTTAAGTAGCTGTTTTACAACCCAATTTATTCGGATACTCCTTACCATCACTAGCATTCCTTAGCTGCATAGCTTGGGTTTATCCTTAAACACGTTCTCCACTCGTGAAATCATTTCTGCCTCAAGTTTTGTTAACATGCTGTCCCACATTCTCCACCCAGTAGTTTCTGATCCCTCTTTCTTATCACCTCCTCCAAACTTATGGCCCTTCACCTGCCACGTGTGTCACTCTCTGCTAAAGCATACAGAGGGGAACAAAATAATATGAACACACAATATGACCACAATATTTATTTATTAGTAAGGAATTGGTACACCATTGGATGCGAGAACAGCCGTAACTCTTCGAGGAACATATCAGTGAAGTGTCTTTACAGTTTTCAACAGAATGTTATCCTTTCTTGTACTCAAACATTTGCCAATTACTTCGCAATATTTGAGTTGTAAATTTGGTATTCACTCTCTGCTCTATAACTCCCCCCCCCCTAAGAGTTCAATTATAATTATGTTGTGATTTGGCAATTTTACTGTTCAGGTGAGGTGTTTAATACTTTTCTGACACTCTGCAAAGCACACCTGAACCTTTTTGGCTGTGTTTGTGGGCACATTATCATTTTGTGTTTGTTAGCTATGTGTTAGTCAAAGCAAGAAGTTTGTTTTGAAGGATGATGAGAGATATTCATTCACAATTCTGACCAGTGAGGGAAATGATAGAAATAATTGAAGGGTTTGGTGCAAGGAGGAGGCAGCACCACTTTTGCCAGTTTGTGGCAAATTGTAAATAACTTTTTAATAATTCAGTTTTCACGGAAACGAAAAAAATTTGTAAGCCTTGTTTTAGGCACTCTGGTACGTGCAATAGAGTTTTGATTTTTGGACCTGCCTCCATTTTGCTTCAGAGTGAATGAAAAACTGTTTGTAGGGTCATTTTCTTCATAATTAACCATATTTCACTTTAAAAAAACATAGTAATGGAAAGTCCAGGTTGGAATTAATAATTTAGTAATAAGGACAGTTTACAACTCACCGCAAAGCCTTGCGACGAGCTGCAGCAGGCACATACAAAAGACACACACATACAACACTTTCAGCTATCGGCCATGGCTTTTTTCAGAAAATAGAACACTCCCGCAGTCTCACAGGCACACAACAGAGTCATACAACCATCACCTCCGGCTGCCGCACTTCGGATCACGCTCTGCGGCGTGTAAATCGGGGATCGGGTGGGGCGGGGAGGGGAGAGGGGATAGGAAGGTTACGTCACGGTGGTAGGGATGGGTACAGCACGGCCTAGACGGGAATAACGAGATGCAGTTTAGGAATGGAGTGGGGAGGTGGGAGAGGGGAGAAAAATAAAATAAACAAAGTAAGTATTCTATAAAACAAAAATAAAATGCGCGCTCACTGCACACACACACACACACACACGTACGTACGTACGCGCATGCACGTAAGCACGCACACGCCCTCACACTTACACACGCACGCATTCACACACCACTCAAAATAGGAGAGGTTTGGGGTAGAGAGGTAGGAACTGTAAGATATGGAAAAAAGGGAAGTTATCGTAGGTTGAGGCCTGGATGATTTCGGGATCGGAGAATGTATTTTAGGAATAACTCCCATCTGTGCAGTTCAGAAAAGCTGGTGGTGGATGGGAAGATCCATATGGCCCTAGTTGTGAAGCAGCCATTGAAATCAAGCATGTGCTCCGCTGTATGCTGTGCCACAGGGTGGTTTTCCTTGTTTTAGGCCACAGTTTGGCGGTGGCCATTCATCCTAATGGATAGCTGGTTAGTGGTCATGCCAATATAGAAAGCTGCACAGTGATTGCAGCACAGTTGGTAAATTACATGGCTGCTTTCACAGGTGGCCCGGCCTCTGATAGGGTAGGATAAGCCTGTGAGAGACCTGAATAGGAAGTGCTGGATGGGTGGATTGGACAGGTCTTGCAGCGGGGTCTTCCACAAGGATATGGTCCCTGTGTGGCAGTGGGCTGCATTTCGAGGTGGTATAAGGATGAACTAGAATGTTGTGGAGGTTGGGAGGTAGACAGAACACCACTTTAGGAGGTGTGGGAAGGATCTTGGGCAGGATGTCTCCCATTTTTGGGCACGAGCATAGAAAATCAAAACCTTGGCGAAGGATACAATTTTGTTGTTAGAGTCCAGGGTAGTACTGGGTGACATGGGGTGCGCTATTTTGTGGATGCTTACTGATGTTAGGTGGAGGATTTGGGATGTGTGAGATATGACACGGGAGATCTGTTTGCGGACTAGGTCTGTGGGGTAGTTTCTGTCTATGAAGGCCTTTTGTGAGACTCTCAGCTGAGGTCTGCACAGATGGGAGCTATCCCTACAATACATTCTCCGATCCCGAAATCATCCAGGCCTCAACCTATGATAACTTCCCTTTTTTCCATACCTTACAGTTCCTACCTCTCTACCTCAAACCTCTCCTATTTTGAGTGGTGCATGAATGAGCGATCTTGTGTGCGTGCGCGCACGTGAGCGTGCATGCGCGCACGTGAGCATGTGCTTGTGT
The DNA here is from genome assembly GCA_026315105.1 of Locusta migratoria. NCBI lineage: Eukaryota > Metazoa > Arthropoda > Insecta > Orthoptera > Acrididae > Locusta > Locusta migratoria. The sequence goes on along the minus strand of CM048747.1, from coordinate 196,713,770 downwards.
GTGTGCTTATTTTGGTTTTTATATTTTTATATTTATTTTGCTTATTTTATTTTCTTATTTTTTCTCCTCCTCATCCACCTCCCCACTCCATTCCTTAGCTGCATCTCTATTCCCATGTAGGCCATGCTGTACCCATCCCCACCACCGTGACGTAATCTTCGTATCCCCTCTCCCCTCCCCCCTCCCTCCCGTCCCCGATTTACACGCGATACTGCGGGCGTTGGAGCAAATGCAGCGGGTTCGTGGCACACAATTTCTTCTTTGCTCCGATCCAGCTGAGAAGATGGCAGAATGCACACTCTCCAACAGCGGGGGAAGCAAGTGACGTTCTGTTGGGCACCAGGACATGTTGGCATTCGTGGCAACGAAATGGCTGATCGGGCTGCCAAGGAGCACTGCGAAGGCTATGATATCACACATTGCGCCGTTCCCCCGCCGGACGTCCTCTCTGTGGTGCGGCGGAGGTCCCTTCGTTTGTGGGAGGAGGCATGGCAGGCAGTGGCGAGCAATAAACTGCGGTTGTTTAAGTCAACTGTCCGACCGTGGCGAACCTCCTCTGTCACTGAGGCAGCATGAAGTGGCCTTGAAACGTCTCCGAATCGGGCATTGCCCTCTGACAGATGGCTATGTACTCCGTCGAGAGGATCCCCCGTATTGCGATGAGTTGGTGTGCAAATCACTGTACGCCACATTTTACTTGAATGTATTTCATTCCGTGCTGTTAGGGCAGCGGTGACTCTTGGTGATGCCCTATCCTATGTTTTAGCTGATAACGAGGCGAGTGTGACGAAAGTTTTCAATTTTTGTGAACTTTCTGGACTCTGGCCTAAGCGCTTTGACTGGAGGTTTTAGGACGTTAACGACTGGCTGGCCCACCACTTTTATTTCAGGGATCAGCTGTTCATGATACTCTGGTATAGCATTTTGCGGATGTCTACGACTGTGTACCTTAGAGGACCACCTTATTTTATTACCTTGCCATATTTGTTTGTGTATTTGCTTCGTATCCCCTATTGTTTGTCTAGTTTGGTTACGTACCCTTCTGTTCCCTTTTCATTTCATTTTACTCTGGCCACACGTATCGCCTAATTATCTTGTACGGGCGCTAAAGACCCAGTTGTCGTGTGCCCATAACATCCTAGTCATCCACATCAGCCCATTTAACAAAGATGTATATTCTGTCCACTGCCACAGAAATACTAGGTTTCATAAGAAGCTACACCTGTTGCATCTCGTGAAACAAATAGTGCATATTTGTATCGTAAACAGGATTAAATGCACACCAGTGGAGTCTCGTGAACAAATCTGTTGGACGTGTGGCTTTCGATTAGCAACGGGAGGGGGTGGGGGGATAGAAGTAAGTTTTACGGACAACGAAGTGTTTTCAATACTCAGTCTACATGTTATCAGGTAGGATCAGCAGCAGTGTAAAATTATTCGCTCACGATGCTTCTGTGTACATCAACATCTTTGCCCTGCAAGACACTTTACGGCATGACGCGGAGCGCACCATCTGCAGATCTACGAACGAGTGTGGACTTAGATTCAAGGGCAACCGAACTGTAAGTAACGTTGATGGTGCAAATACTTGTTTCGAACGATAGGCCTATATCGTTATGTAGGTGCAGAGGATAACTGTTAACAAAGTAAAGGGACAATAATTTTTACAGTTAACATTTCTGCCTTATGTATGGCGCTCCTCCCGCAAATTCGGCGAACTGGCCACTCTATAGATCGCCTAATATACATAGCTAGGGCGCCCATATAACAGGGTTTTTGGGGGGTGGGGGCAATATCAATTTTCACAATAAGAAAGTGATGAACACCCGGTGTTTAATAAGTGTCTTACTATACTTTCACTGTCCATATTAAATGTTTAAACGCCTTGTAAGAAGATTGCCTGTTGGAGGTCGTAAAAAAAAATCTCAAAATTCAGAGTGCGTAATAATATACTCTAGTAATAATAATTTCGTTATTGAATGTTGTAGCAAATCACAACTAATGGGTCGCAACAACACTTTCGCAGTGAAAGTTAAAAATTTGAATAAAAAATGATATTAATTGAAACAGTCACTGTGGTAATTAATTAAGCTTTGCCCTATCTGACTTAGCATTGACTACAGCCTCTAACTAGCACCTCTTACGATTCACGAACAGCACAACTTCACTAATAAATGTGTCAGAATTCATGTAGTGGTGATGGCGTGTTCGTGTTATTATCAAAATCGTAATAGCAGATAGACTCTGAATGCAATGATAATAGAGTACAGTGAAACTCCGTGGTGCAATGAGCTTCACAAATACTACAAAGTTCCCAATAATTTTGATAATATTGTTTAAAGCATTCAAGTTCCTTATAAAACTTTATGTGAACTATTTTTTTCTTTTTAATTGGTTCCAGGGCCTGGGTAGCGTACGCGTGTAACTGGCTGAGCAGTGGCATTTAACGTATTTCACAAAAAAATTACTTCCGTCAAGTCTGGTTAATCAACTATAATACTTTGACTACTGTTAGCCTGGTTACTTTCTACATAAATGAAACCAACTCTACTTTACGTGCAAACTCTCTTGCAAGTTAAAATCTTTGGCTTAAAAAAATTGATTGCAAAACTTAGAACAGCACTGCACTTTAATTACTAGTCTCTGTGTTGTAACACGTTTAGCAATTCTTTAACTCGTCTAGTAATTTCTTTAAAACTGATCGTAATTACTTCGAAAATGATTGAACTTGTTAGTCAATGTACAGGCTTGCATAAGCAACATAATCTAATAAAGGTGATAATGGGGTGACTACAACTACTTACAAAATTAAGACTGGTTTCAAAATAAGTAATGTATAATCGAACCAAAGTTCTGATTAGGTTGACACTACATTTACATGCATACAAAATAAATTGTTACAAAAGTACTCATTTGCTTTCGTCGTCTTCGTCGTGAAGTCCATACAAGACAGATATGATTACAATAGGTACTCTTACTGCTGGTTCAAATTATTTTTATCGACAACTCTTTGTTCAGCTCGTCTGGCTGAAATCTCCATGCATTTATATCACCTCGATACACCTTCTAATCTCCGTGATTACAACGACGATCACTCTCGGTGACAATAGACTTGATAACCAAACAGTTACTTTTCTTGCACACATGAAAAAGATTACATTGATAACTTTCGAGTATAAATAAACTTGTTTCGCACTTCCTTCAATACATTAAACAGTACACCTCTCAGGCTTTTGCAATTGCATTAAACTCGCGCCACACTGCGCCTACCGTGCCTCAGCACCATCAACAAATGTGTTTACTATAGCGAGTCCGCTCCGCGACTGCTTCAGCAGCGCGACACTCACAGCTACTCCTTGGGTGAAACAGTTTTCACACTACCTTTTGCAATCGTGACGTCACGCGTCAGCTTTCGACTATCGAGTTGTGAACGAGCCACTGTGAGATGTGTGCCTTTCGATTACTTGTTTACTTGAGATAAAGCTAAATACTTTTAAATAGGCGTATGCTGTGATCAGCCAGTTCGCTAAACTAGTTTACTGTTGAGAAAATACACCATAGGGTAATAGAAAAGTGTATAAAGGAAGGTGAAGATTTTTTTTACTTGGTACAGGCAATTGTAAATTATAGTAATTTAAGGGGATATTTGACTGGAATGTTATTTAAACGTGTTCCAGTAATGTCGCTCTCACTGTAAGTAGCATTTGTTCGTATTAGCACATTCATATCAGAAAAGCTCAATGCTATTCATAATTTCTAGTAAATTGGTAATTTCTACAACGAAGTATAAGCATATATGGTTTCATAGATTGGTTACTACAGTGCTGTATGGGACATTTAAAAGCAGTAAGTAGGCTACCTACTACTTTTTTAAACACTAACTGATTCTCATTGACGGGCAAGCATTGTACACAACAAACAAAAATTTCTGATTAAAATGCAGGAAGTATTGCACGCGCTATACAATCACATTCTTAAACATCGACATCAATTTTAAGCGAAAAAATAAAAATATGAAAACATCAAACAATACTTATAAGAGTATAAATAGCGCCTGTTTACTTTATTCGTTACAATGCGCCCACTTACACTTTTCATTAAATCCTTCATTAGAACTGACTTTTTCATTTAAAATGTTATTTAATGAAAAATGCGTAATCAAATTACAATCGCATTCAAATAAACAGTGTGCTTCAGTCGTTTCTGTTACAATGTTACGTAAAATAAACCATTTTTTGGTTTCAGATATCCAACCTCGATTTTAGGGGGACACTCAATTGACAAAAATATTTAAGTCGTCATGAAACATTTGAGATTTTCCATTAAAACGAAGTATAACAAAATAAAGATGACTAAGACACATTTTTCATATAAACAATGCAATCGTCGACTGCAACATGTAATTCGCGTGACGAAAGTAGGTTAACTTCCGATGTTAGCAGACGAGCGTTCTGTTAAAACATTCTTCTCGAGAAAGGTGACGTGACGGACAGTGTGAATGTCGCCATTAGAAATACATTGCGGAATGTTCTGACGGACGGTGACGTGACTTGGCCTTTACACAGTCCTAAACATTAACTCGCAACAGCGATCGACAAATCGATAGTCTGGTTTCAGGTCGCCTTCACAGTGCCGCTACGTCACAATGACGTCACGATTGCAAAAGGTAGTGTGAAAACTGTTTCACCCCTACTCCTTCTGTACCAAAGACAGTCTTTACAACAGGTTCAACATTTTTCTCTGGCGCATTGCCAACTTACAGCATAAGAATGTCCGTGCATTCATGCGGGTTTACACATACAGTACATGTTTACACTAAATGAATCAAATAGGAAATGTCGTTACATAAGAAATATATCTAGCATACAAGAAATGAAAAATCCATGAAATAAACAAATTTAAGACAATATATACATTACGTTAAATCAAACTGTAAGATACAGCGACAGGTGTACTCTTACAGCCTGACTTAGTTGCATAAGGAATAATACACTCACCCGCAACTCGGAAACAATAATAAAACGCAAAGCGTTGGAAACCGAAAAAACGCTTTGGCAGGCGGAAGCCAACGGGACAGACTGCCAGCGCATGTGCACTTGCAGCGTGTGCAGCTGCCAGGACGGTGGAAGCGGATTTCACGCCTTGGCGGCTGGCGTGGCGGTAGATTAGATTAGTTGGTTCGTTCCATATATCCGTGTTGAGGTGATCCTCGTGGATGTTCAACATGTCTTTTTTACTATTTGATGATGTAATATTACTAATACACTTTTTACAAGCTGATAATATTAAAACTAATAGTATGAATACATGTACACGCATCATTTGGTTCTATTTAAGAATTCGGCAGTGGCGTAGAAGGAGGCTTTTAGGCTCCTTTTAAACTGATCTTTATTTGTAAAAGGTAAAGCAGTCAACAATCCGAAGATTGGTTTGAACACCACAGTGCTTTACTAGGCATGTCCCTGTTTGGAGGTGGTATGCCGTTGCCTTCCTCCGACCTTCGAACTGACCTACCAAGCCAATTATAGGGGGACCTACAATTTAACGTGGGTTCCGAACCACGGTACTACTCGGTATTTTTTACATGAGGAATACTGCCAGAGGTGAAAGAAGTGGAAAGTGACAGATAAAAATCCTAGGACGTGGCGGGGATCGAACACGCGACCTTTGGATTTGTAGTCCAGCACTCTACCACTGTGCAACCAGGGCTAGCTAAATTTTTTATGGTTGTTGGTAAATTATTGAAAATATGTGTTCCTGAGTAGTGGACCCCTTTTTTTGAACTAAAATAAGCTCTTTTCAGTCCTCGTGTAGATCATTTTTATTCCTAGTATTGTAGGTATGTTTGTTGGGAAAAGGCATATATTATTTATGACAAATTTCATTAAGGAATAAATATACTGAGAGGCAGTAGTTAATATAACCAGTTCTTTGAAGAAGCTTATGCAGGATGTCCGTGAATTTACACACAAATAATACGTAAACACGCTTTTGGACTCAGAAGACGTTTGACTGACTTGAGGAGTTACCCCAAAATATTACACCATACTAGCTGATCCCCCGCTACTTCGCGTGCGTAGGCTGGTTGTTCTGCACCAGTTGTTTCTTTTTAATCCTGATGAAGAATCCATATCTTAAGTTTCGTAGTTATAGCTTGAAATTTGAGTTAACAGCACCAAATTTTTGAAAATCAAATTTTGCATCTCGTATTTCACCCCCTTATTGGTCGAATTTCCAAAAATACCGAAACACGTATTTTTAAATCATAACGAACAATACAAATACCAATTTTTGTAGCTATAGCTTCAAAATTGTCTTGACAACAATGTATTTTCGAAAAGAATTGTTGAGCCCCCCTTTTATCCCCTTAGTTCTTGAATTTCCAAAAATACCGAAACACGTGTCTTTTAAATTCGAACCCCAAAGTCAAATCCGAAAATTTGTAGTTCTAACTTCAAAACTGCCTAAATAGCAACATTTTTCGAAAAACACACCCTCTCCAATTTAACCCCGTTGATGGTTGTATTTACAAAAAATACCGAAATACGTATTTTTAACGTTTAACCAACTATACAAATATCAATTTTTGCAGTTCTAGCTTCAAAACTGTATCAATAGCAACGTGTTTTCAAAAAGAATTTTTGATCCTCTATTTAACCTTTTACTTGTTGAATTTCCAAAAATACTAAACATCATGGATTTTTAATCCTGACCATGATTCCATATCCGAAGTTTCGTAGTTGTAGCTTAAAATTTGAGTTAACAGCAACATATTTTTGAAAATCAATTTTTTGCGTCACCTATTTGACCCCCTTATTTGTCGAAATTCCAAAAATGCCGAAACACGTGTCTTTTAAATTCGAACCCTGAATTAAAATCCGAAATTTTCTAGTTCTAGCTTCAAAATTGCCTAAATAGCTACGTATTTTCAAAAAACGTTTCATGCCCTATTTCACCCCCTTACGGACGGAATATCGAAAAATCGCTTCTTAAATGACGCCTACAGAGTAAGATAAACACCCTACACAAATTTCAAGTTTCTATCTTCAGTGGTTTGGGCTGGGCGATATGAGTCAGTCAGTCAGTCAATCGGGACACTTCCTTTTATATGTAGAGATGACATGGAATGAAAGTAAGCAAAGTATGCAAGCTTTTTTATTTTTATGTCTCCTATGTCTGATACCATTCGTATTGCAAATACAGATTTGTTAAGTCGTTTCTGCATTTCTGTGGTGTGCTCCTCCCAAATGAATTTATTATCAAGCTTTAATCCCAGGAATTTATACTGTCAACCTCTTCTATCTGCTCTTCTTCATACTTTATGCATATAGTGGATGGGAATCTCTCACATTTTCTGAACTGTATGTAGTGAATCTTTTCAATGTCACTGAGTTGGTATTATACCATTTATTAATGTTAATGAAAATATCATTAGCAGACATTGCTTAAACTAAGCTCGTCATGCTATTTATTGAAATACTTTTATCATCTGCAAATGAACTCTGCTTTTGGCAGTGCAACTGATTAGAGGTCATTAATGTCCACAAGAAAAAGCAATGGCCCTAAGATGGATCCTTGTGGAACACCACACACACTTTCTTCTCAACCTGGTGATGACTGTTGGCTTAATTCACTAGTCCCTTGCACTGACACCCTTTGTTTCGTGTTAGCAAGGTATGACAGGAACCGTTTTGCAGCAATTATCGTGACACCATAGAATTCTAATTTACTTAAAAGGATGTTATGCTTCACACAATCAAATGCCTTTGATAAATGATAGAAAATACCTGCTGCTTGTAATTTTTTTATGTAATGAATTAAGTACATTCTCACTGTAGGTGTAAATAGCCTTCTCACTATCGGAACCTTTCAGAAATTCAAACTGTTTTAGACAATATGTCATTTGAGGTTAGGTGGTTGAGAAGCTGCTTGTACATTACCTTTTCTACAATTTTTGAGAAATCCGATAAAAGTGAAATCGGTCTGTAGTTTGATGGTATCTCTCTAACTCCTTTCTTGAATAGCTGTTTAATGTCTACATATTTTAACCAATCAGGAAATGTTCCTGTTATAATAGACTGGTTACACAAATAACTTAAAATTATGCTAAATTCACAAGTGCATGCTTTAATTAATTTTGATATTTGATCGTAACCTCTAGAATGCTTTAACAACAAAGATTTTTTATAGAAATTATTTCTTGTGGTGAAATGAGTGTCATATTCATGTTCCTGAAGTTATTTGTAAATGCTAGTTTCAAATATTCGAGGGCCTTATTTACTGACACTGAGAAGCCCATACTATCAGTAACAGGTATAAAGTACTTCTTAAATAGATTTACTACACTATGCCCTTCAGTTACTAATGTATTATCTACTTTTAATGCTATCTGCTCCTGTTCCTTTCTGTTCTACCAGTCTCCTCTTTCACCAGCAGACAGGCCAGACGGTTCCGGACAGCGCGGAGGATGATTATAGTATATGGAACAGAAGAATGAAATTATAGTGAAAGGAAAACACACTAATGAAACATTATGTTTAAACAGATGAAAATAATCTATTTTTTTTATTTTTTATTTTTATTTTTTTATTTTTTTATTTTTTTTTTTTCATTGGCTTTCAACAGGGCGTAGACACTCGACTTACACACCCTGAGAAAACGCCACTGATGTACTCACTGCTTAATACAGTTTCACAGTTTGTACAATACAGTCACTCTCTTTCCTCTTTGACCTTTCAGTACAAACGACACTTTTATGCTGCAAATAGAGATAATTGCTGCATTTGCAACAACTGTCACATTATGAATAATGGCTTATATGTATGTTTGGCCACAGTAACCACCTTTCTTTCTGGCTCTTGGTGAAAAACCACAAAAGAGTGTCTTGCATATGGCAATGAAATATATAACATAAACAAAAAAATACTATGTAAATAATAGAAAACAACTCTGTAATAACGGGTTACCAACAACGCCAATTATCTGTAACTCCGATAGTCGCTCGAGCCTGTCAGTCATCAACTGTTGAGCGTTCCACCACCGGTGCTCTTAGCTACGTGAAACAACGGAGTAACGTACTACTTTTGATTGCAGGAAGGTGCCCAATTCGTCGTTTCAGGCGCACAGAAATGAAGTGGAAAGAGGGAATAAATAAAATAAATTAAAAATTGTGCGGTCGGTCAGTTCGCGCGCGACTATTGCAGGACATTTCATAGTGCCGTTTTTATTCAGCATTCTCCCTTAAAAATATCGATGCAAATTTATTCGAAAGACACTGTTAGACTTACATATTGTCAATCGTCAATAAATTATTACGATGCAACCAATAGATGATGCGGAAACGAATAACACATGACCACAGGAGCCAACGCAGTGCAATACCAGTGACCCACGTTTGGAAATAAAAACGACAGACGGCATTGGGGATATTATTTCTTGTTCACTAACGAGGTTCCCCTTTGGCTAAGGCACCCGTCAAGAGCAGCCGTCAGCCGCTTGCAACTGCCAGCCGATTAGTCGACCCAGCATTGCTTCCCACTACCTGCTGCGGCCTATTATATAAGCACACTATCTTATACGCCCGTGCTTCGTAACTGTTGTTGAAGGAGGGCTGTGTGTATCATGGATTTTTAGGGTTCCGGACCTCAGTCAGTAAAAATAGAATCCTTGTTGGATCGCTCTGTCAGTAATCTCAGTTGTCCTAGCCAAGATGTAAAATGTAAGTAAAAGTAATTGTCCGAAACGATGTATCTTTGCAAAGTCCTTGATACAAAAAGTGAATCGTGCCAAAATAAGCAAAGAAATGTCGTTAAGTATTTAATACTCAAAGCGAAATCAGGAAGACTATGTTCAATGATTGTTGGTATTCGTAGACATAAGATTGCGTAATTCTGCCACAGAAGTTCGCCTCCTTGTTGTACTACCCCATACTTATAATGCAGCAGCGGTGTTTATTAGTTCTTTGATGCAGTACAGCGCCTCTATCGCTTGTTTGCTGTTATACGCAATTCATAATCTACATCTAAAACAATTTCCCTGATTCCACTTTTATGAAACGAAGTTGCTCCATGCAAATCCATGAAGTAGTTTAGGAGATGGACAGTTACTGAAAACACTTAAGATTGCGGTTTTTTTTCCGTGATCTGATTTTGATGACATCATGCCGGCCGCGGTGGCCGAGCGGTCTGCGGCATGCCAGCCACGGTCTGCACGGCAGCTGCGGTCGGGGGTTCGAATCTCCCCTACGCCATGGATGTTTGTGCCGTCTTTAGTATAAGTTTATTCATAAGTAGTTTGTAAGTTTAGGGACTGATGACCCCATAGTTTGAGTCCCATAAGCTCTACAAACATGTGAACATTTTGATTTGATGACATCATGCCTAATGTTGCCCCTATCTTAGCTCAAATTTCCTGTGAAAACCACATGAAAATGTGTCAGTAGGTTTTTTTTAATATGTTTGCGAAACGTGTTAGAAATAGGCATATCTTCATGAATAAGATGTAGCTTACATCCTACATCAGTTATATTCGCCATTTAAAACATTTGTTTCATGATCATTCATATCTCTGGACAATCGGCTGAGGCATGGAAAGCGAATTATAATAAGTAATTCAATAAGTAATAAGTATTTCATATTCACGGAATGTATGGCATTAACTGCGAATGGGTAAAGTTGAAAATGTGTACCCAGCCGGGATTCGAACCCGGATCTCCTACTTTCTAGGCAGTTACGCTGACCCCTACACCACTGGGGACTCAGCGATCAGCACACCTGCACGGAATTACTCAAGCACTCTTCCCGTCAGATACAAATTTGCAACTTTATCCTCTCCACTAGAACTCAAACTCGTAGTAACTTGTACTGATTCCCGTAAAAGTAAGGGCCTAGGAGTAACTAACAGTTGCCAAAGCTTGAATTTTTATGTTCATGTAAATTTTTCCTACCAGGAATGTTTCCCTCTATAATATTCAGTATAATTGTAATGTGATAACCAAATGCTGATGCTATAGTCCAATCTGCTTGCGTGTTACAAAGTGGTAATTAACTTAAATCAATGAACAAAGCCCTTGATATGTCAACTGAAATCTAATAAAACACCACAGTGTCCTTCAGATTTAATAAACTCTTCAAAACTAACATAAATACACTGTAATGCTCAGTTTTTATGAACAACACTATTCATGATGTAATGTGGTTGTTACAGTCACTTGAGGTTATTGTTGGAGTTTAAGTGAAATGATGTGCAAATCCAATATACTGGCAAAAGTATTGTTTTATATCCAACCACCAATTGGCTGTTTTGATGATGGGGTGGGTCTTATAAAGAGTGACATGGGAATACATTGCTACTTTAAATTCTGCATAGTATTTTGTAATTGTAAATCTGCTAGGTTATTACATTGTCGTTCATCAGTAAATCTGAAATTCCGTTGGTTGTATTTCAGTAGTCAATGTCTCCTTAATCCCTTGTGGTGGGCTGGAAAGAGCATCTACTATAATATTCTTGTACCCTGACATATAAATGATTTCAAAGCTGTACTCCTGAAGTGTTAGCGACCACCTGGCCAATCTTCAATATGTACCTTGCAATTCAGTAAAACTCTAATTTATGCATCCATCAAAGTAATGTGTTTTTAAATCACACAGGCCTAAGGCACACAAAAAGTTTAAGAAACTGTTTTTATCTATTGTACAAACCTATGTATCAGTTGAAGACCACAGAAGATGCTTTCAAAATAAAAAGCGAAACGCGTCTGGTGTAAAATAAATGTCTTAATTGAAGTTAGCATAAGACGGAATACCTCACTAGTTAAGGTAGCCTTTGGTTCGTCTTTACGATATTTTATGTGTATTTCCAATTAAAGTTGTTCGTAATTGTAATTCCTAGGCATTTAATTCAATTTACGGCCCGTAGATTTGACTGACTTTTCGAGTAATTAAAGTTTTACGGATGTCTTTTAGTGTTCATAAGGATGACTTCAAACTTTAGATTATTGAGATTGAATGCCAGTTTACACCTCATGCAGATATCTATATTGGTCGCATTTGCTTCCGATCTTCGTGTGACTTTACTAACCGACAAACGACACAATCATTACCGAAAAATGTATGACAGCTGCTCAGTATACCTCCTAAATCGTTTATAAAGACAGGGAACAGTAATAGCCCTATAGCACTTACCTGGGAAACACCAAATATCGCTTCTGTTTTACTCAATGACTTTCCGTCAGTTACTACCAAGGAGGTTAAAATAACCTCCTTGGTTACTACTTACAATGTGCTCTTTGGCAGGAAATCGCAAAGCCAATCACACAACTGTGGCGATATTCCATAAACAGGCAATTTGATCAGAAGCACAATGTCACAAGTCTCCTGGAAATCTCAATTATGAAATCAATTTGAGATTTCTTGTCGATAGCACTCGTAATTTCATGTGAGTAAAGAACTAGCTGTGTTTCATATAATAATAATAATAATAATAATAATAATAATAATAATAATAATAAAAGAACAGCTTTGTGAGTCCGTGTTGACTGTGGGCCAATAGGTCGTTATCTTCGAGGTAGTTCATAATATTTCAGAAAAGTATATGTTATAAACTCGTCAACGATGCAGGCCTGTTTTCTTTCGGTGCCGCGGCGGAGTGGCCAAGCGCATTGAGGCGCTATGCTCCGATGCGCGAGGCCGTTTCCCGTCGGGGGTTCGAATCCCCTCTCGGACATGGATGTTTGTGTCGTCTTTAGTATTAGGTAGTTCATAAGTAGTTTGTAAGTTTAGGAACTGATGACCCTGGAGTTAAGTCCCTTAAGCTTCACAAACATTATTTTTCGGATTACTCCTATTGTCTTTTTTGAATATTGGAGTGAACTGTGCAACTTTTCTGCCTTTCGGTAAGGATCTTTCGCTGAGCGAGCGGTTGTATATGAGAGGTAAATAGGGAGCTAAACATACTCTTAAAGTAGCCTAATTAGTATACAATCTGGACCGAAGACACTCTTTGGTTGTCATTTTAGTTGTTTTAATACTACAAGGGTATCTACTTTTAAACTACGCATGCTGGCGGTTGTTTTTGATTTGGATACTGGAGTCTTTGCTTCGTCTTCTTGGGTGAAGGAATTTCGGAAAGCGATATAATTTTTTTCAATGTATGGTACATCTGATCTACACTCACACTGTTAATTTCGAAAGACTGGAGACTGCTGCTCAGGAAAGCGATAAGCGAATTTTTATCTGATTTTTTTTGTTATATATTTTTTTTCTATTTTTCCTTTCACTAATCTCTTCGTCGGCTTTGATACTCTTTATTAGCTCTGGATTATTTGTTTCTAGGTGGTCTAGTACATTTTCACAACCATGTAATATTTAATGGGTTCATGAACCATCTGCTGGAGTTAGTTTTCGGAGAATGCGTTCAGTGCAATTCCGGCTGATATTTTATGCTTGCCTCTGGTTTTGAACATATCGAGGGTAAGTTATTCACCACCAATTAAAATTGTATGCTTGGGTAAGTTTTTGAAATTTTATCCAAGATTTCTTTGAACATTTCTGCAATCGAATCGCCTGAATCAGGGGTCGGTAAAAAGAACCAACTCAAATGAACTATGTACTTCAATTTCGATACAGGATAAACCGCTTGTGACAGCAATAAATATGACACCACCGATTTTATTCAATACTAGCTGAAAACCCGGCGTTGCTCGGGTATTTATCTCTTTACTCCTGCCATTTTTCAGGTATATATTAATTTGTATAAGGGCTGTATGTCTGTAAAATCTCTTGGAAATACAAATAGTAGTAAAGAAGAAATAGTTTAAAACTTGGTGCGTGATGGAGCGGTTTTCCATGAACGCTATTATTTATGTGCTCATATAGACTGGACTACGTGTCGTACTGTGATACAATATTTTAGATTTGTATGCAACACGTAAAAACATACGGACACTCTGCTTTATATATTAGATATCCTTTCTCAACGCCATTTGTCTCTTTGTAAGAATTTCGGCTGAACTTATCACCGGATTTCGGCAGCATTTGCTACCTGCAATGATTTGTGTTTCAGTGCTTCCTATTAGCGCTCGGAGCTCTGGTACTTTCCCCACACAGCTACGACAGTTTATAACTGTTAGTCTAATCACTAGTGGTTCTTGGGTCTGTTTTTGTCCTATTTGTGACCTGTACCCTTTGAGACTGAATCCCCCGTTTTGTGTGTTCCCGAAGTCCACTAGCGCAAAAAAAAAAAAAAAAAAAAAAAAAAAGTCCAGTCTATGCCGCACAGCCCCCAATCCACGTGTAACCACATTCTGCATGTAGTGGATGCTTGTCCTATTCAGCAGAACCCGGAACCGCAGCACCGATGGCGCAAGTCGAGGAATCTGCATCCTATATTGTCGCAGACCCTCCACTCGGCTCTGTACCAGAGGCTCACAGTCAGTCTGTAGACTGTGCTGCAGACGGTGAGCTCTCCTTTCATCTTGCAAACAAGCCTGGCAGTCTCTACCACGTCAGATAGTCGCTCAAAACCGGAGAGCATCTCCTGCGATCCAAAGCGACAGACAGTTTTGGTACCGACACGAGTCACCACCTGCAGTTAGCTACACCTGTACTCTTCATGGCATCTGGCAGTTTCACATCTGGGACGATTCCACCCAGTATGCACAAGGAGTGCACACTGGCCTTCTTCCCCTCCCGAGCAGCCATATCCCGAGGAGATCCATTACCCGCCTTATGTTGTGGCTCCCAACAACAAGTAGTCCAATCCTGTGCGATTTCCCGGATCTTACAGGCTGAGAAGTAACCACAGGAAACACGACATCATCTGATTCAGGAATATTGTCCGACACAAACAGAGGCTCGAATCTGTTGGTAAGATGAACCGGGAAGGCCTCTTCATCGGTCCTCCGGAAAGTCTTTTGCTGCCTGCCACACATTGGGGCGACCTCATATGCCGCTATGTGGGGGTTGTCTGCCTCATTGCGAGCAGTAACAAAGCTGTCCGCAGCCGCAGTCAGATCATTGGACACACAGGACGTGCTGGACGTCCGCTGTTGGCTGTGACTGGCCCACAACAACGGTAACCTTCGACCAAAGCCTCCAGCTGTGCAACTGACGTAACACAACGTGAAGCAGGGAGCAACTGTCACCAACTGAGCTCGACAGTCACAGCCCCTATCCATGACTAAAGTTCTCTCTAAAAAGACGCGCTGCAGGATTCTGCGGTAGATAATAATGTAAATGGCAGAATTGCACAAAGAGGTTAAGCAATCTCGCAAAAGGTCGAAACTTTAGTGTTAAATTACACAAGTGAGGCTACGTACAACGATTTCGTGGAATAGGCGACGCAAGTGCACAGTTATCACATTACACGGATTTAAAAAGAAACGCGAGAGTGGCCCTGCTAACGTCTACGAACTGCAACTACAATCAGAACAAAACAAACGACTGTCGCGATTCAGGCGAGTTTGAGTGTACAGGTGGTTTGAGTGTACAGGTGATCACACAATAAATTTAAAAACTGAAAGAAAATAGCGCACAGAAAAATCAAATGCTGTATGTCGCTTCTAATTAGAAGCCTGTTACGATATATGAAGGTGCACTCTGCTGTGCACAGGACGGCGGTCACACAGACTCTTATTAAGCTTTACCAACTGCTATTTATTACTTATTTCTAAGTTAAGAAGTGTATATTATGATTTCTTCACGTCACTGGCTATCCTTGCTCAACTCTGCTTCTGCACGGAATTTACTCGCTTTCAGCGGCTTTCCTTTGTCCACTAGTATCTTCCACGATGTTAAGCAGATGCTGGGGACAAACGTAGATTATCCTCAATCGCTGGCCTGGCCCTGACGAAATGGCAGCCGCACGGCTGGCTCGCCTGCACGTGTATCGCCCTGCCTCCTATATATCGAGCCTCATTTCTTGAACAGGGTCGTACATAGCCCAACATGTGTAAGTTATATTTGCCCAATACAGCATATTTTGTTCAACACGCACAGAACGTGTACAGATCTGCATAGTTATTTTCACGTCGTGCTGCCCAAGTTGTGAGAAATTCTGCGTGAAGATCGCTAAGAAAGTTTCATAGAAATAAGTGTTCTAGAACTGGTATGTGATCATGGTGGCCTTCGAAAAGCGAAATATGTTTTGTCTATAGTTAACAGTTTATCAGAGCATCGTGAATTGTTACCGCAGCATCGCCATGTATTTTCTTTAGATCCTAAAATGCTTCTATAAGGTTTGAATTTATAGCCATTGGAAACTAATTGTACAGTACCACGATTGCTATAATTTGGTCGGCAAATATGTGTATTTGGCATTTTTTTTCTCGAGAGCTCACATCGGTGGTGCTTCGTTGACAGGATCCGGCCGCCGTGCAAATTGGGGGCAGAGTTCTTGCAAGAAGGACGCGTAGCTGCCCATTAACGCCACGGCTTCACCAGAGCGGGCGACCGGCAAACGCGAGTGAACCCGGAATACACCCTCACGGCAGCAGGTAGCTGTTGCCGAATTGGTTGAGCCGGAGATGAATTGTCGACAAAACAAAACTGTTCCGATGTCTTAATAAGCTCGGGTTTCTTCGACTTTGTATAGCTCTTACCAGTGTAAAAGCAACGTACACTGACAACGGTGTCAACGTCTCTTGTAACACACTGTAACTATTTGATTTATACACCGTTTTGTTTGTGGTAGTGTGGAATTTCCGCAAATTCTTCCATATCACCTGGGCTGCAAATATTATAGAAATTGAAAGTGCTGTTGATATGCATTTTTATTTATATTTTTATTTATTACAATAAACAGATTATAAGAATACTTAGGTAGTATATTTTTCGTGCAAACGTTTTCAAATCGAACAATGCCTATAGATATTAACTAACTGAATGTATGGTAAATTAAATGTCAGTAGTGTTTGTTACAGAATTCAAGTGCAAGTAATTTACGAGATATCGTATGTTGAAAAGTTCCTACACTGATACTTGAACAATACCTGTGGTACCACACACTCAGGAAAAAACATAAGCTCATACACTATTTACGTGGATTCTTACAAGTAAAGAGACAACTGATCAACACAGGTTGCGTTCAAAATGACCACCGGCATCTACAATATTCGTTTCCAGTCTGGTATGGAATGAATACTGCACCTCTCCTAACATCACAACTGAAATGTCAGAACAGGCTGTAAAGGGTCCGTCGTTGCATTTCTGCTAGCGTAGCTGGCATGTCCTTGTAGACAACAGCTTTCCCCACTTCTGGAGAAAATACGACTCCTCTTCATCTAATCCAACGATTTGGAAACACCTCCTGCATTATGGTATGGACAGCCTTCGTATTGCTGCCACAAGTTCCTCGTAGATTCCAAACAGACGTCTCCTCTTATCCGTGAAAGACGGTCTGTTAGGAGACTGAAAACTGGGCACATTCATTGGACCATCCATGGCAATCGGGCTTATGAGCTCATGGTTCACTGTTCCACTCCACACGTTTACACTTAATGGCGGCTGACATTCCACCTGATAAAGCGAAAGGGGACAGTAGTACATGTTTCGGCGGTTTATCTGTCCATGATTGAGTAAATGTGCCTTCATCACGAAATGTTCAAATGTTTGTAAAGCTTATGGGACTTAACTGCGGGGTTATCAGTCCCCCTTCATCACGAACAAGATATGTGATACATCTGAAGTATTCTGTCTTAATCCCAGTACAGGCGCTAACACGATACTCATAGTCGTTTCCGTGTATTTCTTGCTGGAGAGAAATGTGTGATAGAAAAGGAACATGTCGATGGAGAATGCATGGAGTACTTACCTGACTCAGGCCACTTCCTCGTGCGACTGCGCGCTATCAGCAGCAGCTAAAACGTTTATTCCCCCCCCCCCCCCCCCGTTCTGTCGTCACTTACTTCCTTGTAACAGGTTCAAGACATTGATAAATAATTACCGGGATGGTTGATGTCTATTGGGATATGTTCAATATTTCTATATATACCGTACAAAACCGAAATGCGTTCTTCCTGTGCTCCCCATACACCATCGTCCACTCACGATTTACTGCGTGGACTGTTACACATTAATTGACCAGCAAGTCACGATGTACACTAGGAGCACACAAAGAACATATGCGTTCATACATCATACCTAGCAACTACGCACATTGAAGGGCAGCCGTGCCGGAGTAGCCGTGCATCCTGAGGCGCCGTTCTGCGGTGCGCGCGGCCGTTCGCCGTCAGAGGTTCGAGTCCTCCCTAGGGCATGGGTGTATGTGTTGTCCTTAGGTTAGTTTAACTTAGTTTAAATAGTTTGTAAGCTAGGGACTACTAACTAAGCAGTTAAGTCCAGTAGATTTAAAACATTTCAACATTTTGTTGAATGGCACAAACAAGTGGCGGTATGGAAAGTTTTCAAGATACGATATTTCGTAAACGACTTGCACCAGAATTCTGAAACCAGCGCCACAGACTTTCTGATTTGCCGTACTTTTAATATGTAAATGTCAATAGGCAATATTCCACACAAAAAGTGTATATTTTCACAAAAATTCTTCAAGTATTTTTACTATCTGTCTGCGGGCTAACAATTCGAGCCTCTGGCTACCAATGCATTCTGTGAAAAGCGCTAATCACTAGCACTTTCCATTTCCGAAACATTTGCAGTGAAAATTTGAGGTGATTCGCCCTGTATACGTTATAACACACTTTCATCGGCCTAAAATGTGAAGATGTTTCTTCTTCGAATACACTATTAGGAGAGACACTGTGCAGTTAACCGGAAGCTCATATGTTCAGATGTTTGTAGATCTATGGGACTTAACTACTGCGGTTATCAGTCCCTAGGCCTACAAACTACTTTAGAGAGAGAGAGAGAGAGAGAGAGAGAGAGAGAGAGAGAGAGAGAGAGAGAGAGAGAACTCGAACCTCCGACGGGGAGCAACCGTGCGCTCCGCAACAGGGCGCCTTATAACGCCCAGCCATTCCACCACGGCTCGTCGCTAGATTTACACTGCAGTATTTGAGGTTCGTGTTCTGTTGGTACCATTAATTAATTTATATCATTATATGCTTTGTTGATGTAGTAGGAGCTTTATGCCGAACTTAACACACCACCGCAAACGGATCTGTGACAGACAGACTTTTATTGCCAGGATGTCTCAGCATGCAAATCACGGGAGACTGGGCCCTAGCACACATCCACTATGACGGTTCCAGTGCGCTGTCCCAGTGTAGTGGCGAGGTTCCAGCAGGACCACTTACCGACAGCCAAGAGTCTAATAGGTCAGCAATGAATTTGCTGACGTCGACCTGATAGGTTCAAACGTGTCTGAGACACTATATCAATAATTGTATATATATGCCTCCAACAGGAAATAGAAATTTCTATTCGTATACACAGATACGCTCGATCCCTTGCGGCAATACAGTTAGGCTGCGAACAAGAGGAAGTAACTGGTAGGAGGTGCAAGGTGTTCCGAATATTTCAAATGTTTAAAATTTAATAGCAATTGACCAATACTGCGTACTACGTACGTGCAAAACTGAACTTTTAAAACCGAACAATGTGGTGACTTCGACAACTGTTGTAAATACACCCGAAGGAAATACTGAATGAGAGAACAATCTGATAAATTTATATTATGGAAGGGGAAAAAATCTGACTGCGTCACAATAAATGAAATTTGACTTAACCTCGTATTCTCATTACAAACTGGAAACCGGAAACAGAATGCTGGATCATAATTTTATCAATTGTATAAAAAATATGCAAATGGTTGATAGGTAATAATGAGGTTAAAGAATATTAAAAAAGTGAAAACAAAAATAAATCGTGTATTCTAAAAGTTTAAAGCAGGAAAATATTACAGGAACCTTAAGAAAATCATGAATTACAATCATGTAGTGCCGCAACACATACCTGATGATTCAGGTGATTTTGTACATTATTCCAGTTATTAAGCCATGTGTCAATATACATGTTATATCTACTCCAAGTTAATACAATTCGCATCACAATTTCTCTCTCCATTACAATTCATTATCCAGCTATTACATAACGACTGCATTCACTAAACGCTTCTAACCAACCCTGGCACGTTACAACTACTGACTGACTGGCGCGTTACTAGCCGGCCGCGGTGGCCGAGGTGACTGAGGCGCTCCAGTCACGGTCAGCACGGCCACTACGGTCGGGCATGGATATTTGTGCCGTCCTAGTTCGTAAGTAGTTTGTAAGTTTAGGGACTGATGACCACGTAGTTAAGTCCCATAAGCTATACAAACATTTGAACATTTTGAAGCGCGTTACTGCCACTGCTTCTTGCTGTCGAAGCGCTCACACTCAAATCGATCGATAGTTCCAAGGATTACTGTGCCACTTACAATGTATATCTGTGGCCAGCTCGCAACATCAACTAGATTGAATATTTTTACTTTAAAATACGTATTAAATAAACTGAGCAAATGCAGAATGACACACAGCACAAATAATCAGACATTAATTAACGTTATAAGTACTGCGTAAACACTATTGCGGCTTAAATATTATAGAAAATTAATTATGTCAGGACCATAGGGACCTATCAGAGGTACTACCATAGTAGTTTGTGATATGTTGAGAATTTGTTCAGCCGGCCGCGGTGGCCGAGGAGACTAAGGCGCTTCAGTCACGGTCTGCACGGCCACTACGGTCGGGGGTTCGAATCCCCCCTCGGGCATGGATATTTGTGCCGTCCTTAGTATTAGTTAGTTTATACGTAGTTTGTAAGTTTGGAGACTGATGACCCCGAAGTTAAGTCCCAAAAGCTATACAAACATTTGAACATTTTTTTTGATTTATACAAGAGAAAGAGTCTAACTAATTGTTCAATTCCATAGATAACTCATTGGTCAGACTCTGGTCCTTATTCAAGCAGTTGTCAAAGTGCCGTTGATTGGTAGAGCTACAGGACGCCCTGAGAGGTTTATCGTGAACAATTATGTTCAACGAAGATGTTTAGATTGTCAAAATCCCGAGCTGGTTTAAGGGTTCTGTCCATAAGGTTCAAAAGAACTGTCGCCATATGCGAAAAATATGCCCAGGATAGCTTGAGATGGAGCATAGAATATCGTCGACATACCTGTGTGCTGTGCGGATCACAATCAAAGGGTCCTGCTATGAAATAATATGGCACCACTCGTTACGGGGGACAGTCAGTTTAGCAGCCCGCAGCTGTCCTGGACGTCTCCAGACTCGTCTTCACTGGTCGTTGGGGCTCAATTCAGGGTGGGATTCATTACTGAAGACAATTCTACTTCTGTTAGTGTGAATACGAGCCGAAACACTGCAAACGTGCTTTTTTGTGACAGAGATCAACTTTAGTCGATGAAAGGGGCGTCTTAAGCTCGTAACCCTTAGAGGCCGGTGATTTTTCGGTTCAAATTGGCTTCTTATTTTGACCAAAATTCACACCCAGAATTGTCGGATAACTAATTTTATTGATTGATTGATAGAGCTACAGGACGCCCTGAGAGGTTTATCGTGAACAATGATAGGAGGTTGATATATCGACTAACAGCAATGGACAATAAATCTTCTCCCCTCGATCCAAGCCCTGAGGCTGCTTGACACTAATCTAAGTGGTGGCTGCTGCACTTCCAAACCAAATGTTTGTTAAGCTTATGGGACTTAACTAGGGGATCAAAAGTCAAATGTTCAAATGTTTGTAGAACTTATAGGACTTAACTACGGGGTCATCAGTCCCTAAGCTTACAAACTACTTATGAACTAGCTAATCCTAAGGACGGCACAAATATACATGCCTGAGCGGGGATTCGAACTCCCTACCGTAGTGGCCGTACAGACCGTGACTGGCGCGCCGCAGACCGCTTGACCACCGCGGCCGGCGGTCATCAGTCCCTAAAATTACAAACTACTTATGAACTATCTTATATTAAGGACGGCACAAATATCTATGCCCGAGAGGGGATTCGAACCCCCGAACATAGTGGCCGTGCAGACTGTGACTGGCGCGCCGCAGACCGCTCGGCCACCGTAGCCGGCTCTAAGTGGTGCAAAATCTTTTTACAGACATTAGAAACCTACAGGTAACCCAGGCCAGAGCCAACAAAAGAGATACACGGTGGCCTAAAAGATCTAATTGCTTAGATAAAAACCAGGACCATCTGTGTATCTCTCAGCCCGGCACTGATCTGGATTCAGGACACTTTTCCAACTGCTAGAGCCAGTTATATCCATAGTCGTGCCAAATCAAGCAGGGAGAGCACGTTTTCATAAATAAGGACGCATTAAATTGAAAGTCGGCCATCAGGGGTGACCATGGTGAGAATTACCTTTGGAATTATGGGTGGGCACCAATTGTCCAAGTGCGGTCATGGTTTCAATGTAGTTTCTCTACTTCGCAAGCGCAGCACTGGGTTGCAATCTTGTAATTTGATAAATCTGCTGTCGTATTTATCAACGGCACCGAAGACACTCGAGTACCGAATTTCGTTCAAATTAGTTCGAACAACATTGATACCTCAAGTGCGTATGCCTTGTACTGGGTCGGCATCTTGGAATTTCCCAAATTTCCTGCCATATTAATCATCACCGCCTTTAAGGACGTAAGGGATGGTTATACTTCCTCAAGAATATTGCTTGAAACCCTGTGCCTGAAAAATTTATCTTGACATTTCCATGGAATCATATTTATCTCAGTCGCCGACAGGTGGCGTTTTGTGGCGTATATCGGATCGCGCATAAGGTATGTAGTTAGTAGACTATAAATAAAAGGCAGGATCTAATATCCCGACAATAATAATTTTTGTCTGGGAATCGCCCTAGAAACAAATTAAATTGACCCCAATCCCCCGATTTCGACCAGGTTTTTGGGGAGCTTTTCCTTGGTTGTAAGGCGTATGGCGGAACTGGTAAGCCCCTCAAACTTATTCCCAATTAGGGTCCCCCTTTGCCCCACTATCAGCTTGTCTGATAGTTGGCTGAATAGAACTGGGATTCTTTATGGGCCGGATATCAAACAGCCCGCTCCGCTCCTCGGAGTGCAGAATACGTCTTCAGTTTTTTCTTAAATAATGGCACGTGATAGATATCTTCACATTCTCCACAATTTATAATTTCACAATAATCAAGAAATTTCCTATCAACTCTGGAAAAAATTAAGCCACCACTTACAAGTAAAATTTGTGGCAACTCTTGCTCCAGGTAAAAATCTGTGAATTGATGAAAGTCTGTTATTACGAATGGGTAGGCTTCGATTCAAACAATATGTTCCCTTGAAGAGAAATCGTTTAGGGATCACGCTTTTCATGATAGTTAATTGTGAACTGGATTTATTCTAGGCTTTTATTTATACAGGTGCAGATACTGATTATCAGAAGTTTGTGCTGGATATTACTGGGGATATTGTTGCTCACTTCTTACAACGCTATTTTTGATGGGATGTAATGTTCGTAGATAAATGTTATACATCTCCCAGTTTGGCTTACTTTCTACATGATCGTGATAATGGATAGAAAGGGGATGTCCAATCTGGGTAATAAATTATGTCATGGTGGAGCCAAGTCCCTCGAGACGGGGCCATGTATCACAAAATTGGAAGATAAAAGCCAAGTACATGGGCTGCGTTTGCGCAACTGGAAAGACAGACACATCGTAAAAATCAAGAAGACATTATAAAGCCAACATGTGTCCGCAACTGTAATTAAATTATGGGTATAAAATATGAATATAATGAAAACGGATGGTATAGATGTCTACAGACAATTATACGTAACGGAGACGGCGCGGGACACAATAAATGGGTATCGGAAACTGATCTTCCACCTCATTTACCTTTGTCTAACTAATGATCACGCTTCATATAAAACGAGGTGCCTGTGTCAATTCCTCAGTTGATGTTATGGAGTGTTAGGTTATTATTGAATCTTGATCCCGCTCAAAATTATACTTACAACAATGATTCTTCCACTCGGTTGATAGACCAACATTTCCCTGGAGAAAGTACAAGTAGAAGATGTAATGTATGGAGTTTACATAGCAAAAAAAAAAAAGAACAATAATCATTTGTCCCACTTGTGATCCTCTATGCTTGGAGGACTACCACACACCAGTGGAACTACCATGAAGTCCAACATCGGAAAGAGAGAGGGAAGGGCCAAAAACATGATGTACATGAACGTGAGGGGCAAGGGGCCTCGCGCAAATCAAGCACTTCGACGTGAGAGCGAGGGGTCGCATGAAAATCAAGTAGCCCAAAGGGATCATGTCTTCGCCACCTCCGCGTCGTTGGTCTTGGGTCACGCTAAGAGCGAAGTGTGACAGAACTTGCCCATTACATTTCAATCGACACTTGCAGAAATGGCGTGAGGACGATACAGGTAACCTGACACTGGAAGAGACTAGATATATTCCCAGAAAACGTGCTGAACCTGAAATCAGGCATATGAGGGCTCTGGTCCAAATGACCAACGCTCAATGTCAGATTCGTGACGAGCAGCCTTGAAAACCCCACAAGTGTAAGATTTCAACACGGTCTGCAAATTTCCAGAGAACTTACGAATTTCTGGTCCAAAACGGCCACGGGTCCCTCGTAGAGCCGCCCCTAGACCAGTTCCAAGTTTGGCCACTGTTCGGAGTCGTTATTATTACCGGCAGATTTGATATTCCTTGTTTAGTGTACCAAAATTCACCCGACAACATCGAATAGTCTGTATACTCATACTTACGAAGTACCTTATATTAAAGACGACACAAACATCCACGCCCGAGAGGGGATTCGAACCCCAGACGGGGAGCGGCCTCGCGCATTGTAGCATAGCGCCTTAATGCGCTTGGCCACTCCGCCACGGCTACAAGGAATAACATGTGCAGATACCCATATTTCGATTATACTGATGGACACATCTTGGCTTTATAATGTCTACTTGATTTTTATGATGTATCTGTCTTCCCAGTTGCGCAACAGTCAAGTTCATGAGCACTTGTCAACATACGTACGCTGCGTTTATCTTCCAATTTTACTGGAATGCATGTCTCGTTATGAGCGACTTGAACTTCACCATGATATAATTTACTATCCAGATTAGCCAACCCCTTACTATCAGCTTTTACCGTACCACATATTCCAGTATCACAATCCTGGAGAAAGTGAGCTGAAATGGGAGATGTATACAAATTATTTACGAATATTACATGCCCCTTATAAAAATAATGCTGTAACAAGTGAGCGACATAGTCCCAGTAATATGCAGGTCAAAGTTTTGATAATCAGGCACCTGTTCACTATCTTTGGCAGCTGCATGGTGCAATAGCGCTCCATTGTTAGACTTTCATGCGCCGGCTGCCTGAATCTACAGTTTTGCATTTTCAATTTGTGACCAATTGGCAAATTCATACGTTGTGCATTTTATGCCTTTCTTCTGATATTCAGCCGGCCGCGGTGGCCGAGGAGACTGAGGCGCTCCAGTCACGGTCTGCACGGCCACTACGGTCGGGGGTTCGAATCCCCCCTCGGGCATGGATATTTGTGCCGTCCTAGTTTTAAGTACTTCATAAGTAGTTTGTAAGTTTAGGGACTGATGACCCCGTAGTTAAGTCCCATAAACTATACAAACATTTGAAAAACATTTTTTTCTGATATTCATTGTCGTCCTACTACTCAGAAAATTGCTCCATATGGTTTGTACTAAGCTGCCCATGTCTGGGTATAGATAGTGCAAGAACAAACTAGTTTAAGTCACAAAATACAAAAATTACTAACTACAGTTGCATAAAAATATTTATAATCAATTGATTTTTCCGTCTGCACTTGACAGAACATGACAGAAAACACTTCCGTATGTTCTGCAAATAATGTTTGTTCATCTACCTTCTTAGACCCTCTTCAGGTGATTAAAATGAAACAGTGTCAGTTATTGCTCATTTTATAGTTTAGTAAACATCTCATAGATGCGGTCTCAGCGACGGTAGACTACTGTTTAGACTGCAGTGGAATCTTTTGCTGTCTGTGGCACCCTCAAGGCTGCCTGGATCTCAGTGTGTCAGCCATAGGAAAGGCCGGTGAGTGGGGTGTCGCGGGTTGCCTGCTCGCCGATCCTCAGGCGCATCCCATGCTTCGGCTCCGTCGAGACTGCGGTGCGTGAGTTGCTGATGCACGATAATCCTGCCCCTCTGGTTTGGTGGGCCCCTGCTCCGTACGAGCAGCTCTGAACTGGAATAGTGTTGCTATACCCCTGGGCTACTCACCATTTGCAGCGTCAGTCCCACGACTCTGGCATCAGTTATCCATGGATCCGGAACTGCTGTCATTAAGCTGGCCAGCAAAGGTACGATTGACACAGTGTGGCAACACTGGAACAATCTGTATTCACAAGATGTTACAATACAGTAATAATACAATCAGAGCTGGGCACCTTTAATCAGAAAGTTAACTTCGTTAATCATTAATCCGCTAGTAGAAAAGTTAAGTTCGTTAAATGTTAAAGCGTTACTCTGCGGACAATTTAACGGAGGTTAACGTTAATCGTTAACTCGTAACAGTATTGTGCCGCCACGAAAATATAAATATATGTTTATGTTAATTTATTATTGAAATCAGAAATTTTAAAAAATACGTATTACCCTACCTGACATTTAAGAAAAACGTTTAGGATACGGAAGTTAAAATAGGGCTTGGAGTATAAATAAAAATTAGTATTACTCGGCCACTCTATCGTGGCAGTCGGCCGTGAGCGTAAACAAATGATATGTAATCACATTACTATAGTGTAAAATAACCCCCGCAACAGTCATTTGCTTTGGGGGGAAAGTCTTTCGTTCTTTGAAATGATTTCTCTTCTTGTCTTGTATAAATAGAAAAATGATTATCATTTGTGTACACTCGAGGCTGGCTGCCACGATATAGTGTCCCAGTAACTTATAAATCTTAATATTTAGTAATAATTATTTATCAATAAAATACAGTTTACAGCAGACTCAAAAATATATAATTTTACTGAATGTCATTGGCCATAAGATGCATATCTCATTTAATAAACATTAGCATATTAAAATTCTCGTCTGACACTGAGGCATGTTTGCGTATCAAAATATTTTTTCACATGGAAAAAGAAGTTTGACTGCAGCACTTGATGGTATACCAGTATTACCTTCTATACTAATAATAAATCTATAAATGTTGGCCGGCCGCTGTGACCGAGCGCTCTGCGGCGCGCCAGTCACAGTTCGCACGGCCACTACGCTCGGGGGTTCGAATTCCCCCCTCGGGCATGGATATTTGTGCTGTCCTTAGTATTAGCTAGTTCATAAGTACTTTGTAAGTTTAGGGACTGATGACCCTGTAGTTAAGTCCCATAAGCTCTACAAACATTTGAACATTTGATTCTTTTTGTAAATGTTGGCCTGTCGCTGTTCACTTCTATCTTCAAAACTACTCAACGAATCTTCATGCTTTTTTCACAGGAAAACATATAGGCATAATTTTATCAAACTCGGACCACGGAAAAAAATATATCGTAATTTTCAGTGTTTTCAGTAACCGTCGTGCCTGTTTGTTCAACTATTAAAAACCTCTTATCTCCAAAACTACTTAACGAATTTGCATGGGGTTTTCACAGGTAACTTGAGCGTAACTCTGGGCAACATACAGATTTCATTTCTTTAAAATCGGATCACGGAAGAAAAGAATATCGTAATTTGAAATATTTTATATACGACCGTCATGTCTGTCTGTTTCTTTGAACACGTTTATCTCCAAAACTGCTTGACAAATTTTCATGGGGTTTTCACACGTAACTTGAGCATATCGTGCGGTTACATAAAGGATTCAATAATTAAAAAAAAGATAAAGATAAATAAAGATATCATAATTTAATCATTTGTTTAAAAGCCATCGTGTATGTCTGTTTGTTGAGGATAATCTAGAAAAAGTACTACACGAACTTTCATGGGTTTCCACGGGTAAATTGAGAATAGTATTTAATCAAAATCGGACCAGGGGAAGAAAAGATATCGTAATTTGTAATTTCTGGTTTATGCTATGCTTGAAATGCAGCGTAGTATAGCAAAGATCCGATAGAGGCGCTGTTACTTGCTTAGGATACCAAATAATCACGTACAATGAGGGGAATAATTCTTTGTGTTGATAATTAAATAAATGATTAATGTTGTACGATCAGTAAATAAATGATCTCCCAAAGCGAATATTTCGTCGCCAACGTTAACATACTATTCATTCATTTCCGTGTCCAGATCAAGTTTTGTTTTTCCAATAGTTAGCCACCGCCACAGCTTTGTCATTGGCTTGTAGCAGGTCACTGAAACTGCAGGGCTCCGGCAATAGTCGGCAAGTAAGCAGATGTGCCTCGACCTGAACCTCTCCGCATTCACAAAGAGCATCGTCATCGTTAGTCAGCAGGCCCCACCTGCGCAGATTAGTTTTACATCTGGGTACACCAGCCCTCATCCTGTTTAGTGTTCTCCAAACTGTATAGGAAAGCTTGTTTCTAGGTGCCATTTCCTCTTTTGGTGTTATTGGCAGTCCGGTTTGTTCATTCTTCCATTTACAGACTCTGTTATCTTCCTGTGAACCGTCAAGGATCTTAGATCTTGCAATGAAGCTGTTCCTAGATTTGAGCCTCCGAGCCTGAGTGACGTGCCCATTCAATGGGTGTCGGTAATCATTCTCTTTCTTTGTTCTCTCAGCGTCTGCTGCCACCTGCCTTCTTATCCTGGGTGGGGCAATTCCAGCAAGAAGGTACATATTACCTGTTGGTGTGGGTCTGAGACAGCCTGTAACAATGCGCATAGTCTCGTTGACACTTACATCAACCTGTTTAGTGTGGGCGGATGCATCCCATACTGGTGCTGCATATTCTGATGCTGAGACACATAGAGCAAGTGCTGATGTTCTCAGTACTGATGGTTGAGCTCCCCATTCATAGTTTGTCAGCCTGCGGATGATGTTATTTCTGGAGCAAACTTTGGCCTTCGTATTTCGGCAATGTTGTTTGAAGGAGAGCGTTCTGTCAAGTGTAACCCCAAGGTATTTAGGTGTTGGACAGAGCTCTAGCTTCTTACCCTGCCACGTAACGTCAAGATCAACTCCAGCATCTCTATTGCGTAGATGGAAAGCACATACTTGTGTTTTACAAGGTTTGGCTTTAGGTAATTGGCATCGTAGTATTGAGCAAGTTTTTCAAGACCACTGGATAGTTTTTGGGATTCTTCGTCAAAACTGGATCCCTGGACAGCCACAGCTGTGTCATCAGCATATACGAACACTCGTGTATCTTGAGGGATAGGTTGGTCATTAGTGTACACATTATACAAGATCGGAGAAAGTACACTTCCTTGTGGTAAGCCGCTACCACTGCAATTAAAATTTAACCCACCAACGACACAAAATATATATTTTTTTACTAGCTGTATCCCGCATGCCTTGCAAAGCCATGGAAAAAAAGTGCTTCTTTCCGAGGGTAAAAGGTAAAGCAGTCATCAATCCGAAGATTGGTTTGAACACCACAGGGCTTTACTAGGCATGGTCCTGTTAGGAGGTGGTATGCCGTTGCCTTCCTCCGACCTTCGAACTGACTTACCCAGCCAGTTATAGGGGGACCTACAGTTTAACGTGGGTTCCGAACCACGGTGCTACTCGGCATTTTTCACATGAGCAATACTGCTAGAGGTGAAAGAAGTGGAAAGTGACAGATAAAAATCCTAGGACTTGGCGGGGATCGATCCCGCGACCTTTGGATTTGTGATCTATCACTCTACCACTGTGCAACCGAGGCGCATCATTTGAATTTAAAACATAACAACGTTCCTTCGCGTCTATCGATGTTTTCATTTACTAAGAATCCTTTGCAAGGAAATACGAATTTATGTAGTTTCCTATCTGATTTAGGTGCGTACTTATTAGATCTTGAGTTCATTCTGTGTAGTACAGTACAGAACAACTAGAGGCCCTGTTGCCGGTCGCGGTGGCCGAGGGGACTGAGGCGCTCCAGTCACAGTCTGCACGGCCACTACGGTCGGGGGTTCGAATGCCCCCTCGGTCATGGATATTTGTGCCGTCCTTAGTATAAGGTAGTTGATAAGTAGTTTGTAAGTTTAGGGACTGATGACCCCGTAGTTAAGTCCCATATGCTTAACAAACATTTGAACATTTTGAGAGGCCCTGTTAGTTATGTAGCGTACCAGAGAACTAATAGTTGGCGTTGCTTCATTTTTTTTTTTTTTTTTTACTTATTTTTGATTGTTATGGCATAGAACAGCAACGAACCACTAAAGGTGCTGTTGGTGTTGTAATGCTGCCAAGAAATAATACATGATCGTGTTGTGCGTATTCTCTCACCAACAGAAGTATTTTGAATTAAGAGCCACAATTTTACCTCTGAAAATACAAACATTGAACAGCGAGTTGCTATTTACACTTTGTATATTCACTGCTTAATGACATTTATTTTCTTCTTTCAACAGGAAACATTTGAATTTAAAATATAACGAAATTCCTTCATGTCTATGGATGCTCTAATTTACATAAGAATGCTTTGCAAGGAAAATCGATTTTATGTTGTTCCCTTTCTGATTTTGGTCTATTCCCATTACATTTTGACTGCTTTCTGTTTAGGAATGCCTTGAAAACGCCATAGTACTGTAACGGACAAAGTGAGGCGACGTTAGTTTCATAGTACACCAAATAACTAATTATGGCGATTTTTTCATTCTCATAACTATGGTGTAAGACACTACAAGAAGGGGTACAATTTTACTTAGGCGGCGACATTGTGTTCTGATGTACGCAACGACCAATGAATGCTTTTTTTTTTAAATCAGTCACATAGAATGAGGGGAATAATTCTTTATGTTCACGATGAAATAAATAATTTATATTCTTCTGGTCAGTAAATTAATCATCCTCCTATGGAGTGAGCATTGCGTTCTGTGCATCTTCTCAACATTGAGCTGCAATTACCACGTGATATTGAGACAAGTCCATTCTTTACACACACGTATTTGCTCTTACGATTGGTTTGTACCGCATTGGCTGCAAAAAAGCCCCACCTCCCTTGCGCAGAGCAACCGCATAACATGAAATAATATCGAAATAAATGTGTCACAGAAGCAACAAGAAAGTTGAGGAAGCGTCACTAAGTGGGCAATTTACACATAGTCATCTGTCTTAACCAAACAAACAAGGACCAAAATATTCAGCGATTAGTAGATTTTTTCCAAAATCACATAACATTTCCACCTTAATGTTGAGTAGACAAAATCTGTTCTGCGCATCTGAATGCTCATTCCAGAGATATTTCTGCTCTGTGCCTGCCACTAGAGATAATATATACACGCGAGCGACAAACTCATTAGAAACTTCTCTGCTTTCACAATTGTTCGGTACAATATTGTGACTAAAATTTGTAGTTACTTACGTTTGGTGCGTACATCATGAAGATAGAGAAAGACGTCTTCTTTTGCAAAGACAATTCTACTTAGAGTTATAATCCGACATCTGAATATATAGTTCTGTTACACAAGGTCGATTTCAACTTCGCGCTTTATGAAGTAATCACTGTATGACGTGAGGACATGTATTAGCTGAAACACAGTCAAGACAATTCATTGGAAATATTATATGTAATGGGAAGTTCTGTACAGACAATCAACTGACGCCATTATTTCAACGATTTCCCATACTTAATCACACATTGACACCACCATGACGTCTTTTTAACGCAGACGTGAATTGCTCTTTTGATTGAATTACCAGACTTTCAACATTTTTCGAGTTTTCGATAGCAGGGAGCACTGCATACAGAATAAATACATTGTCCCCAGTGCAACACTGCAACATACTAATACTTCAACATACACTTACTGTGAGAGATAAACAGTTTAGAACTACACCATAGAAGCAATAGATGGCACTGTATTTATTATTACTATTTCTTATTTTAACCATAGGAATGTTTTCAGAAGTTTACGCCAAACAGACAATTACACGCCGCAGTCTTAACTTTATGAATTTATTGAATTTACACCGTTCCGGAGTACGGACATAAATTACTTTCAGTTTTTGTATGAAAAAATTTATGAAAATTTTTGGTTTTCAACAATGACCTCTACTTAAATTTTACATCTTGGTTAGGTGAACTGAGCCGATTGACAGAGCGATGCAACAAGGATTCTGTTTTTGCTGACCTATGCCCGGAAAAAACCCATGATATACATTGATTCCTCTTTAACAACCGATGCGAAGCACGGGCATATAAGCTAGTGTTTAATAAAATGATTGCTAAAATATTTTCCCCAAGAAATACCGCAACGTTAAATGAGTCGTTGGATTTCATGTCCAAGCACATCTTCTTCGCTAGACTTTCGGCTTTACTTCATAAACATCTGTGGCCTGCAGGCTTCTGCTTAGATTGAGTGACAGACATTAAACATGTTGCTCTTCGTGCTCACTGTTGCTGCTTCCGTCACCATAATTTAAATTGTCTTTGTCCTTCGAAGTTTCGGTGCGTTCTTCCGTTAATGCATCTTCTACTTTTTCCTGCATGCGTTGTCTTATAGCTTCCACACGAGTGCTTTAGTACATTTCCAGCCATATCAGCCGGAAATTTAGATGAAAAGCCGCAGCAAGTTGACATTGTTTATCGTCCACTTAATAAAACATTGGCTAAAGCTGTGCACTACACGAGACCTATCCTGCGCTTAAAAGAGCATAATTTACGCAGCAAGGCCTTTGTCATAAAAGTAACGGATTAACGGACTTATGGCAAATTAACGGAAATTAAAGAGGTCGTTAACGTTTTTGAAAATAAACTTAAAAGTTAATCCGTTACTCAAAAAGTGAACTTCGTTAATTTACGATTGACGGATTAACGGACTTGTGCCCTGCTCTGCATACAATCAAGTGCAAACCACAAGAACGACATCGATCCTACTGCCTATTGGTAGCTGGTCAGGGTATTTATTCAGTTGGAGAGAAAGTTGTGTGATGTCATTTGTAATTACTGAATCATTCCAATTTATTATGGCTGACCAACAGCCCCTAATTATGCAATGTTTGCTTAACTGTTTGTTTGACTACCTAAACGACTCTATCAGGTCTCTGATAAGCCTTGTTACGTTCAATCTAGCGTATCTTACTTAATGTTCTTAGAATATCTCTCTCTCTCTCTCTCTCTCTCTCTCTCTCTCCCCTCACACAAAAACACAGGCAGAAGTGTCGATGTAATGCTCCTGGGGACCGACCAACCATTTACGCCTTGAAGCAGGTTGGTGTTGACATCTCCTTATGCAGAAGCAATGTTAGGTTGTCGAGACTAGTTGTAGCATGTACAGAGAAAAAGGCAGCTCTAAGTGATGGTGTAACTTCAATTCTCCTTAAGGTATTTGGTTACTCTTGTGAATTTAAATAAACACACATTATTGTTATTATGAGGCGAGGCATTGAATTATGATTTCTACTACGGCTGGGATTTTACCCCTGGTCTCCAGAAAAAATAAATAAACATAAATAAAAATAAAAACTAGCAGTCACTTTATCCATTCGGCCACTGTGGAATAACGGAAAACGCGAAACCACAGAACTTTAATTCCACCTCAATGTTTTTAATTCCTATCAGCATTTCCGAGGCTCTCCATAAGCGGAATTGAACGTAATGGGGGCGATGCTGCCTATACGTGAAGCGTAGGTGATATCAAAATAAAATCAAAAAAGTACAGTTAGGATTGTCCCCATTGCGTTCAATGAGAAACACCCAGGCGAAGTTTCTGCTGTAGTGGGATACATACTTTGCTGAGCATTTGCCTTATGCATAATGCCATTGTGGGTGACGACCAGGATTCGAATACCGGCCTTAGCACAAATTTTATTTAAGTGCCACCTTATCATTATTTGTGATATTTTGAGACTAAATTTGGCTCTGGAATATGTATTTATTTTATCTTTAAATAAAGACAGTCCTCAATCCAAATGTACACTGCTCAAAGCAGTTAGGGTATCAGTGGAGATATCATTCACAATAAACATATAGTAACATATATTATTCACATATTGGTTACCATTGTAATTTTTGTATAATACAGTACGACATTTTGCTGTCTCCTTACTTGAAGTATATTTAAATTGAAGCACCTTGGGGCTACTATAATAGTAAAAAAAATCATTTTCGTTGCCCTCTAATATGGCGTGTGATCACCTCGGACGACCAGTACTGTAGCACAGCTGCGTGGCACGGGCAGTATGAGGTTATCAATGAACTCCTGAAGGATATTTGGCCGTTATTCCTTGAGTGCAATATCCAACTTTGCAACCGCTGTGGGAGATGCTCGTCTGGCTGCAGTGTGTCTGCCAAATGCATCCCAGACATGCTCAGTCGATATTAAGTCCGGTAAAGAAGCTGGCCACTCCATTCGTTCAGTTCCCTCAGCTTCAAGATGTTGTCCACGAGTGCAGCTCAGTGAGGGGGAGCGGCATCTCCTATGGTCCCAGCGTAGGCCACAACAAAAGGTCGAAGGATCTCGTCTCTGTACATCTGAGCAGTCAAAGCGCCATTCTGAACGACATAGAGATCCGTACGTCCGCCAATACTAACTCCTGCTCACACCATTCGTCCACCACCATGATATGGTGGTGTTTCCGGCACATAAGAAGGATTGTTCAGAGTTCCACCTTGTCTCCTCTGTGAACAGAGCCCGATGCCATTCATTACGACTCCAATCCTGATGTTCCCCCGCCCAGTTTTGCGGGCTAAACGGTTTTAATGGGATAAGCACCAATAGGCCTCTGCAAAGAGGCCACATTACCGAAGGCAATTTCGGACTGTTTGTGTTGATATCGCGCGTCCTGTTTCTGCCTGGAGGGTGCGTTGCAGCCTCCTGTCTCGACGGGCTGAAACCAGAGATAACCGTGGACGACCTTGCCTTGCCTTGTTTTAACGGTTCCTGTTGTATAAAATCGCGTCCAGGTCCTGGAAATTACTCTTTGGGACACTACAATGGCTGCAGCCACCTCCTTCTGTGTATGTCCCGCTTCCAAACTTCTTACGGCTCTCCATAATATATCTTCGGGTAAATCACGTTGTTGTTGCACTGCACTACCTGCTCACAACACTATCTGAACCCAACTGCTTGAGTAGTTCGCTTGGTAGTGTAAACACAAGTCATCACGAACTCCCTCTGCAGCAACATTCGCCGCGATGGAGTAGCCGAGCGGTCTAAAGCGTTTCGCTGCGGAGCAGTTTGGTCCGATAGATTTACAAACATTTCAACATTTTTTTGCAGCAACTTTCTGTTATTACCACTAACACGGTTGCCGTAATGTTGTTGCCTCCACTCTTTAGAACCGACAGGAGCCGTCGAACCATTTTAGTTCATCCTGCCGATGACAGTACTTAAGAACGTTGATATCTTAACTATTCCCCTAATAGTATTGACCAGTGTATATTTTAATACACTTCAAGAAGAAGGAGAAAAAATGAAAATAAAAAGCGAACGACGTACCACAAAGGAATTATCTGAGCGAGGCACGAATTGGTAGATGTAATGTTCCTGTGCAAATTCTTACAATTTCAAACGAATTGGATATTTATTCAAGACAAAGAGCTTCACTAACTGTGGCAGTCAGTGTGTTGGTTGCCGCGTAGTCTGGTGCGCCTTATTACGGATTATGCTGATACTCCCGTCGAAGATTCGACACCTCCCATGGGCATGGGAGCGCGCCCGCGCGCGCTCGCGCGCACGCGCGTCCGTGTATGTGTGTGTGTGTGTGTGTGTGTGTGTGTGTGTGTGTGTTTTTCCTTACAATAAGTTATTTAGATAGTCTGTAAGCCTAGGCACCGATGAGCTCAGCAGCTGGTTGGATTACAGTTCTACTAAGGAAACTGCCTATACTAAACTTGTGCGTCCTATTTTGAAGTATTGATGCGCATTGTGGGATCCATACCGGGTGGGACTGACGGACGATTTAGATAAAATTCAGAGAAGGGCAGCTCGTTTTGTATTATAGCGATATAGATGAGAGAGTGTCACGGAAATGACGCACGAGTTGGGGTGGAAGTCATTAAAAGAAAGGCTTTATTTGGTGTGGCGAGGTCTATTTACGAAATTTCTTTCATCAACTTTTTCCTCCGAATGCGAACCTATATTGTTAGCACCCACCTATATAGGAAGGCATGATCATCATAATAAAGTAAATCAGATCGAAAGCAGAAAGATTTAAGTGTTCCTTTTTTCCCGCGAGCTATTAGAGAATGGAACTATAGCGAAATATCATAAAAGTGATTCGATGAACCCTCCGCCATTCACTTCAATGTGATTTGCAGAGTATCCATGTAGATGTTTATTTGCCGCAAGGAAAGGCAGTGGATTAAAAGCATCATGCTACCGACTGGGCGGCCGTTCCCGCCTGAGTTTTGAGTCCCCCCACTGGCATGTGTGTGTATGTGTGTGTGTGTGTGTGTGTGTGTGTGTGTGTGTGTGTGTGTGTGTTTGTGTGTTGTGTGTGTTGTCCATAGTGTAAGTTACAGTGGTTTGTAAGTCTAGGGACTGATGACCATAGGAGTTTGGTCCAATAGGTTTACAAACGTTTGAATATTTGAAGAAACATTTGTATTTGAATGCATTGGTTCTCCTCTATCCCTTACGCAGCAGTCATTCAGCTTCACAATGGTTAGGACAGTGGACTCGATTCAAACCTGTCAGCGGTTACCCAGATTTAGGTTTTCAATGACCTACTTAAAATGGCTGCAAGCAAAAGCCGAGATGGTTCCTTTCAAAGGGCACGGCCGATTTTCTTCGACATTATTATTAAAAACATAAAAGTTATGCTATTTTTCTAATGACCATGTTGTCGAGGGGCGTTAAACTTTAATATTCCTTCCTTCATGTTGATACAGTTATTGGATGTATATCCAGAGGGATAACGTGCCAGTCGGCGCGTTAGGTTGTCAAAATCCTCAGCTGGTTGTAAGAACTTGTTCATAATGTTCCAAACGTTCTCAATTGGAGAGAAATAGGACAACCTTGCTGACCAAGGAAAGTTAGGGAAAGCAGGTAGACAAGCAGTAGAAACTCTCTCCGTCTGCAGGTAGACATTATCTTGTTGAAATTTAAGCCCAGGACGACTTGCCATGAAGAGTAACAAACTGAGGTATAGAATATGGTAGACATACTGCTACGCTGTAAGGATGCCGTGGATAACAACCGAACAGATCATGCTATGAAATTTAATGGCACCCAATACCATCACTCCTGATTGTCAGCTCTTAGTGAGGGAGTTAGTCGGGTTAGTATCTCATCCCTGTCCCGGACGTCACCAAAAACGTCTTCGCTGGTCTTCGGAGCCCATTTTGATCTTGGATTTATTACTAAAGCCAATTGTACTAGAATGAATGAGATTTTAGGCCGAAAATGCCACACAACACTGACATACAACATTGTTGGCATACAGAGGTCAACTGTAGTCGACGAAAGGACATCTTGAGCTCAGTCTCCTCTGTGCAAGATGTTTATAAATGGTCCTTATGGTCACTGAAGCACTGGTTGCCCTTCGAAGTGATCATAACTATGAATCCGAGGCTCTGAGTGCTATTCTGTTGATTGCTCAGACATGTTCTACTCTCTCTTGGTTCACCACTTCCCTTTTCAAGCTGTTCTTGATCTTACGTCCATTGTACACCCATTCCTGCCGATATCGTAGAAAAGAAGCATCGCCCCTATTCAAATGTCGAAGAATTATATTGATCACGTGCCTATATGTAAGGCATATTTACTGAGTACACGGAAGGGAACTCTACAAAACTTTATGCCCTTACTTCATCGACATGTCCTCTGTTTAGTGGGGCATTGGGGGGGGGGGGGGGAGATCAGCAAATGATGTCGTTTTGGGCACTCTTGGGCAGTACTTACCCGTACTCTGACAGATAATTGTTGCTGGTGGCCTCCGGTGTTTAGGTGTCGCGTATTTCTTGGGTTTTTATGTGTACTGCGCTTATTTTGCGGCAATCAGCTCTTTAAGTTACGTCATGTAGGGGAGGGAGGAAGTGACCCCCTGATTCCTGCATTCCATCACGATCGTTCTGTGAATCCAGACTATTATATTACACAATTGCTGAACTGATGCTCCTAAGGTCAATATTCTGGGAATTAATTGCTTACATCAGTGTTCTGAGAACTGGGAGGTACCCAAGTGTGCTCTAGGAAATTGTGCTTACATCATCTGCCAGCGTGTATACTGCCAAGAGTAAAATTAGGAGGCGGTGGTATAACGGTGTGGTCTTGCTTTTCATGTAGGGGGCTTGCACTCTTTGTTGTTTTGCATGGCACTATCACAGCGCAGCCTACATTGATGATTTAAAAAAATTCCCACTGTTGAAGAGCAGTTGGGGGATGGCGAATGTATCTTTCAACACGATCGAGCACCTCTTCATAATGCACGCCTTTGGTGGGGGGATTACACGACAGCCACGGCGGAGCGGCCGAGCGCATTGAGGCGCTATGCTGCGATGCGCTAGGCCGTTGCCCGTCGGGGGTTCGAATCCCCTTCGACCATGGATGTTTGTGTTGTCTTTAGTATAAGTTAGTCCATAAGTAGTTTGTAAGTTTAGGGACTGGTGACCCCGCAGTTAAGTTCCATAAGCTTGACAAACATTTGAAATTTGAACACGACGATAACATCCCTATAATGGACTGGATTGCACAGAGTCCTGACTTTAACAGTTTTTCAACCTTTAGGAATAAGTGACCCCCCTTCCAAGTAAAAATATTCTGGCGGCTCCCTTTCAAACAAAAATATTATGGGAATCCCTCCCCCCTCCTCACGAACCGTATCAAAACAATGTCATCTCAAGGGAAACAAATTTTACCTTCATTCTTTTGCTTCAGATTTATTTTAAATTATTGGAGGAAGTTTTTTTTTTTGTATATTTCTCGGAATGGTACACATGACCTATTTTTACGTGAGTTTCGACAGAAAAATATATTTTGTTTATGAGTATTTCTCATTTCAGGTGAGACTCAGAACCATCTTATGCTCAATAAGAAACTTAGCACTGTATAAACAATTTGTAAGGAAGCAGATCTTTCTCGACGTTTTGAGAATTACTTATGTTATCAAATTCTTTTCCCGTAAACAGTTATCAGACTTTGCTGTTATTCATCATCAACATATTGTAAAACAATCTATAATCTATTCAATTCATAATGAATATTCCACAAAGAACTCCGTAATTTTAACATCAAATAAATTTCACTTAGGTATGCGTATTTGTATTACTGATCCAATGGTTCCTTCTGTGACGGCGACACCCTCCCCCCCCCCCACCTCCCCCGAGATTAGATTAGATTAATTTTTCGTTCCGTAGATCCATGTTGAGGAGATCCTCGTGGATGTGGAACATGTCAAGAAACAAAATTTACAAGCTGTATAATAGATGAATAATAGATAATACAAATAATATAAATACAGATACATACATTTTTAAGATTTATTATTATTTTTTATTTATTTTTTATTTTTTTTAGCTGATAATATAATAATACTAATATAATATCAATACCGATACATGCATCATTTGGTACAATTTAGAAATTCACTAATGGCGTAGAAGGAGTTGGCCACTAGAAAGTCTTTTAGGTTCTTCTTAAACTGATCTTTATTTGTAGCTAAATTTTTTATACTTGATGGTAAATTATTGAAAATGTGTGTTCCTGAGTAGTGGACCCCTTTTTGAACTAAAGTAAGTGCTTTTAAGTCCTTATGTAGATAATTTTTATTCCTAGTATTGTATGTATGAACTGAGCTGTTTGTTGGGAAAGGGGATACATTATTTATGACAAATTTCATTAAGGAATAAATATACTGAGAGGCAGTAGTTAATATACCCAGTTCTTTGAAGAGGCTTCTACAGGACGTTCGTGATTTTACTCCACAAATAATACGTATTACACGCTTTTTGACTGTGAAGACTTTTGACTGACTTGAAAAATTACCCCAAAATATTATACCATATGACATTATGGAATGAAAGTAAGCAAAGTATGCAAGATTTGTTAGTTTTATGTCTCGTATGTTTAAGACTTCGCGGTCTTTCAGAACGCTGACTTCGTGCAAGGAAAATCAAAAACTACGTTGGTCATTAGTCCCTAGCCTTTCATACTACTTACACTAACTTAAAGTAAATTATTCTAAGAACAACACAATCACTCATGCCCGAGGGGGGTCTCGAATCCCCGACGGCGACGCCTCAGTGCGCACGGCTATTTTGCCACGGCCCTACCAGAAGACGAGGCTGAAAAACTCCAGTTACAATCTATATTATGAACAGCTGCAGTTCTCACACCAACGACTGTTCTTTCGGCCACGTCCGATACAACAGGCGCCGCATTTCCTAATTGGACATTCGCTGCGGACCGTATGCTGTGCCTCTCTTTTCGCACATGTTGGAAAGAACAGATTCCACTCAGTTTCTACATGGATTATATTTATCCTGTACAGTAATGTCAAGGTTGCATTTCCTAGTTTGTCATGGCTTTGTTTAATCCTAATCACGTCGCAACGGAAGTAAGTAACCACACGCCTTTGGTACAGGAAAGGCACTACTATGAAATTTTTGGGAACGTCCTTTTCATAGTGAATTAGGAATGTTGTATGCCATGTAGATATCGGATAGTGACCTTGAAAGTGAATCTATACACGTCATCCTTGCATTTTGGCATAACGACAGTCATTCCTCTCGCATGTCGTTCTTGACTGCAATTGGATTGGGGAGAAATAATACTAAGCTAAAGGGGAAAAAATTAAACATCTCAGAGAATACAATCACTTGAAGCACCAACTAGGAAACGTACTGAATGACCAGTTAGAAACAGTAGACAATAATTACTTTAATATTTAATGACATATTATAAGGAATCCCTCGCCCCATCTTTAACCCCCCCCCCCCCCTCTGGATTACAGATACAAGACTCAGGCCTATTCCAACCCTCCCTAAGCTGCCACTTAGGTCCTAAGTACCGTGAATGCACAGACTAGCTATATCCAGTGGCAACAGAGATCTTTACTAATGAACAGTATGAACGTAATAAGACCCACAGAACAGAAGCCAAATTCAAATGTTTGTAAAGTTATGGGATCTAATTGCAGAGGTCATCAGTCCCTAAACTTACAAACTACATTAACTAACTTATCCTAAGAACCCCCCCCCCCACACACACACACAACCATTGCCCGAGCGTGGACTAGATCATCCGACAGCGAACGGCCACGCGCATCGAAGCAGCGCCTTAGCGTGCACGGGTGGCAACAGAAGTCAGAAGCACAATTTCGTACACGTAAAATATCCTTTCAAGGTAAAAGCCATAATAATATTTTATGTTTCAGATTGCAATGTACTTCGTGTTATAACGGTGTCTTAGACGTAAATTAATTTTAATTTTAACCTTCAGAATTTTTTAAATCTCTTTTTGTGCCAGTGTGATAAGATCAGACAAATACTGTTAGTGGCCTTGAATTGCGGCAAGATGAGACTATCTATTACTAAAATATATTGTAAGCAGTAATATGCAGAGAGTGGAAAAAGAGTGAGGGGTGCGCCCTGGCGTTCCACGTGCAGACCAGTCGGTGTCTTTCATAAAGGCCGCCTCGCGCTCGTCTTCTTGCACTCTAGGTGGCGAAACTGTGACGCCGGCCGCGGTGGCCGAGGAGACTGAGGCGCTCCAGTCATGGTCTGCACGGCCACTACGGTCGGGGGTTCGAATCCCCCCTCGGGCATGGATATTTGTGCCGTTTTAGTTCGTAAGTAGTTCATAAGTAGTTTGTAAGTTTAGGGACTGATGACCCCCGTAGTTAAGTCCCATAAGCTGTACAAACATTTGATTTTTGAAACTGTGACATTGCCGAAGACGACTGCGCCCTCACGGTGGCAACTGTGAGACAAATCAAATGTTCAAATGTTTGTAGAACTTATGGGACTTAACTAAGAGGTCATCAGTCCCTAAGCTTACAAACTACTTATGAACTAGCTAAGACTAATGACGGCACAAATATCCATGCCCGAGGGGGAATTCGAACCCCCGACCGTAGTGGCCGTGCAGACCGTGACTGGAGCGCCTCAGTACCCTCGGCCACCGCGGCCGGCACTGTGAGACAATTTCATCATATGTGGTGCTACTACAATAAGATATAGACGTGCTCTCATTTTGGGAGCGATACATGTATAGACTCCTGGCCATTAAAATTGCTACACCACGAAGATGGCGTGCTACAGACGCGAAATTTAATCGACAGGAAGAAGATGCTGTGATATGCAAATGATTAGCTTTTCAGAGCATTCACACAAGGTTGCGCCGGTGGCGAGACCTACAACGTGCTGACATGAGAAAAGTTTTCGACCGATTTCTCATACATAAACAGGAGTTGCTGGCGTTGCCTGGTGAAACGTTATTGTGATGCCTCGTGTAAGGAGGGGAAATGCGTACCATCACGTGCCGACTTTTATTAAAGGTCAGATTGAAGCGTATCGCGATTGCGGTTTAACGTATCGCGACATTGCTGCTCGAGTTGGTCGCGATGCAATGACTGTTGACAGAATGTGGAATCGGTGGGTTCAGGAGGGCGATACGGAACGCCGTGCTGAATCCCAACGGCCTCGTATCACTAGCAGTCGAGATGACAGGCATCTTATCCGCATGGCTGCAACGGATCGTGGAGCCACGTCTCGATCCCTGAGTCAACAGTTGGAGATGTTTGCAAGACAACAACCATCTGTACGAAGAGTTCGACAACGCTGCATCACAGACAGGAGCGTCTGCGATGGCGTACGCAATGACGAACCTGGGTGCAAGAATGGCAAGCGTCATTTTTTCGGATGAATCCAGGTTCTGTTTACAGCATCATGATTGTCGCATCCGTGTTTGGCGACATCGTACTGAACGCACATTGGAAGCGTGTGTTCGTCATCGCCATACTGGCGTATCACCCGGCGTGATGGTATGGGGTGCCATTGGTTATACGTCTCGTTCACCTGTTGTTCACATCGACGGCACTTTGAACAGTGGCCGTTACATTTCAGATGTGTTACGACCCGTGGCTCTACCATTCATTCGATCCCTGCGGGACCCTACATTTCAGCAGGATAATGCACAACCGCGTGTTGCAAGTCCTGTACGGGCCTTTCTGGATACTGAAAATGTCCGATTGCTGCCCTGGCCAGCACATTCTCCAGATCTCTTACCAATTGAAAACGTCTGGTTAATGGTGTCCGAGCAACTGGCTCGTCACAATACGCCAGTAACTACTCTTGATGAACTGTAGTGTCGTATTGAATCTGCATGGCATCTGTACCTGTACACGCCATCCAACCCCTTTTTGACT
This sequence comes from Locusta migratoria, assembly GCA_026315105.1. Taxonomy (NCBI): domain Eukaryota; kingdom Metazoa; phylum Arthropoda; class Insecta; order Orthoptera; family Acrididae; genus Locusta; species Locusta migratoria. Next base: position 196,670,402 of record CM048747.1, on the reverse strand, counting down.
CAATGCCCAGGCGTATCAAGGCCCTTATTACGGCCAGAGGTGGTTGTTCAGGGTACTGATTTCTCAGGATCTATGCACCGAAATTACGTGAGAATATATAATCACATGTCACTTCTAGTATAACATATTTGTCCAATGAATAAGCGATTATCATCTGCATTTCTTCTTAGTGTAGCAATTTTAACGGCCAGTAGTATATATATAGTCCACACTGTATGTAATATTTTGTAATGGTTGTAAACGACCGTTGTTAAATTACAGTTTTGATGTGCAGATAAGTGCAAAAATATTTTTGCATGTTCTACATAGATCTGAAGATGACAGGTAGATTGTTGAAACCGATCATGAAGTGGATGTTTGACTCGCGATCTGGACAAGACTTGTTCATTATTACAGAAATAATAATGCTGAGAGTTTTAGCCTACGACCCGTACCTTACGACTTCTCGTGAAATATAGGCTCGGACGGTAATGAGGAAACAGTCTTTTAACTAACCAGAATTCGTTACAACAAACTGGGGTCTTAGGAGGTGTGGGTGGATGGTGGGGGGTGGGGGACCAGCGCCGACGGGTAACAAGAGTTGTAACTCGGTGCTCATGCACTGCCGGAGAATAGCTGTTGCGGATTGACTCGTGGCGTGCACGACGCGAGGCAGGCGAAAGGGAGTGGGCAGGGATTTGCGGTGCCTTTCGTCGGCGCAGCAAAAACGGCGTGCTGGCGGCGCCGTCCTCGGATGCCTGCGCGCGCTGGGGGCTGCAACCCGCCGCCCGCCGTTTCGCAAATAGGCTGCAGAGTGGGGCGCGGCGATATAAGCGGCCGCGGGCTTCCGGCGCGCCGACACCGCGCGACATGAAGCCCATACCGGCCGCAGGCAGCCCCGCAGCCGACGCCGGCGCCCGCCCAGCCGACGCCGCCGCCGACACGTCGCCGCAGGCGTGCAACGGCGCCGCGCACGCCGACTGCGCCGCCGCCAAAGGTCAGTAGCGGCAGCTGGCCGCACCCTCTCCTGACGGCGGCGCCGCTGCACCCGTCTCAACCTGACGATTCCTATCTGTGTGCTACTGACTTCTCGTACATCTCGGGCGGTTCCTGTATCCGTTATTTCTTTCACTGCAGAGTAGTGCAAAAATATGGTTACTGTGAAGGCATGTGATCCACACCTCGTTGCTGTGTTATCTGTACAGTGTAGTAGTGCATGTTACGCGACAGTTACCAAGTAATGCACATGTGACATACCGCATAAAATTGCTAACCGCTTATTCTTATCCATTCAAATACGAATATAGAAGTATACTTCAAACGCCAAGATACCTTTTTATAATTCATTGACGGCAAAACTATGAAACTATGGTGTCGTCATGTCCTCACGTGCCACTCATCTAATAAATAAATAAATAAAAAGAATATAAATAAAAAAAGTGGGGGAGGGTGACAGCTATCATCTATACAACACTGTGTTAATCGTAATAACACAATCCTTGAACATGCAATCGTGTTTCATCAGCTTGTTAAATAACAAAATTAAATGCTTAAACTATCAGGTGTTCGGTAAGAAAATCATATTTATTCATTACGGCGTTTCGACATCTGCAGTCATCAGATCTGTAAGATGAAAGGAGCAAGTGTTCGCTGTGCGATCGAATTACACAAAGTATTAAATCCAAGTTAAAAATAGAAAGTATTTAAAGGTAATTAAATTGTTCACTCACGCAAAAACCACTGAACTTGTAAAGTTCAGCGTCAATAATTAACTCTCTACCTAGTTCGGACGTCAACTACAGTCTTGATTCAAATTACGCAGCCGGCCGCGGTGGCCAAGGAGACTAAGGCGCTCCAGTCACGGTCTGCACGGCCACTACGGTCGGGGGTTCGAATCCCCCCTCGGGCATGGATATTTGTGCCGTCCTAGTTCGTAAGTAGTTCATAAGTAGTGTGTAAGTTTACGGACTGATGACCCCGTAGTTAAGTCACATAGACTATACAAACATTTGAACATCAAATTACGCACATATAAAATCTTTAGCTGACAGATGTACTGTATTTGCAAATGATTGTTAAAAGAAGGAAAGGAAGAAGGCCGCATTTGGGCATTGATATTAAGCAATGGCGACAAGTAAAAATGTGAGCCGGAACGGGAATCGAATCCGGGTCTCCCGCTTCGGGCCAGCGGTCACCTTAACAACTTTTTTTTTCATCTGGTAGGTACATCTATCGTTCAGTTTGTTCGGTGAATGGTTGGTTCAGCTTTTTTATTACAGAGGGCATTCAACCCCCTGACCGGGCGCCCGGCAACCACTTGGCCACCCGTGCTCGCCTCCCGTCCGTCTCAAACTTCCACAAGTCTCACGCTAAGTTTGTAGCGCCCCAATCGTCCATGCCCTCTTACACTCGCCATTACGGATTCCAGTGCGAGGTTGGACGTATGACCGCATCTGCGGTGAAATAACTGAAGCTAACGCCGTCGTCGCGTTTCATACTTATTGTATTGCTGTGGTGTCTGTTCTTTCGGACGTCCGAAAGAACAGAAACCACACCAATACAACAAGCTGTACTGTAGTTGACGCCGCTACTAGGTAGAGATTTTGTGAGGCTGAACTGCAAACTTCAGAGGTTTTTAGGCGAGTGAACAATTTAAATACCTTTAAATACTTTTTATTTTTAATTTGGATTTAATAATCTCTGTGTAATTCGATTGTACAGCGAACACTTTCTCCTTTCATCTTACAGATCTGATAGTGGTAGTTGTCAGAACGCCGTAAGCCGGCCGCGGTGGCCGCGGGGACTGAGGCGCTCCAGTCACGGTCTGCACGGCCACTACGGTCGGGGGTTCGAATCCCCCCTCGGGCATGGATATTTGTGCCGTCCTTAGTATAAGGTAGTAGATAAGTAGTTTGTAAGTTTAGGGACTGATGACCCCGTAGTTAAGGCCCATAAGCTTAACAAACATTTGAACATTTTTAGAACGCCGTAATAAATAATTTTAGCAATCTAAGCGGTTTCTTTTATTCTTATTGAAGAAAATGAAGATCGCAGACTCGTACAAGGAAATTCGTTTCCTTTATAGAAAACTGTCTGATGTATTGCACTGAGTGCACGAGCTTACGCTCACCTATTACGAGACAAACTGGTACGTCTCGGGCCTCATGTTTATGGATTTATGTATTACAATTAACACAGCGTGTTATATGGTGGTGGTTTTTATGAGGATGCATGGGCATAAGACGAGAAGACGGCAACGTAGTTTTGACGAAAATGGTCGAACTTTAGATGAAAGATCTAAAATCACATTGATTCAAATCGAATTAAATTTTTAGTAGAAATTTATCTAGTAATAGATCGCAGATGCACATGAGTCTTGAGTTTAACGAATATGTTTTAACTTTCATTAAGTTTATTTTTAGATTGACACACTTCATTTTTCTTGTATCTTGGTGGTTCCTGCTAACAACAAAGAAACCAAAATGGTACCTGATCAAAATAAGGTTGAGAATCAATAGTTTTAGCTAAACGATTAAACTAATACTGTACACGAAACCTATTAGTTACTATGAAGGGCGCAAGGAAATAATTTCAAACAACAGTTAATGTTTATAGTGATTAAAATTGAAACTTTTGCTCCTTTACAGGTCCTCATGGCAAACTAGTGATCTTAGGACAGTAAAACCTTGTGAAAACATTTGTAAGGGTATGCAAAAGAGAAATACAGTACAAACCATTGAAAGAAGCACATTGTAATGTCGTAATGAGAGGTTAACATTTGTGAATTGTTTACCATCCTCATGTTCCAGGCCGGCCGCGGTGGCCGAGGGGACTGAGGCGCTACAGTCACGGTCTGCACGGCCACTAGGGTCGGGGGTTCGAATCCCCCCTCGGGCATGGCTATTGGTGCCGTCCTTAGTGTTAGCTAGTTCATAAGTAGTTTGTAAGTTTAGGGACTGATGACCCCGTAGTTAAGTCCCATAAGCTATACAAACATTTGAACATTTTTGATCACGTTCCAGGTTACGAACTTTGCTCACTGTGACGGCCACTACATGCATAAGATACTGGAACCGCATTAGAGATTGTTCTACAGCTGCCTGAAACGTCTTAAGTGGAATGTTGGCTACCTATCTCGCTATGCCGATATGTACTCTTGAACGTGTGTTAGTGTCCCGCTGATGCATCCTGTCTTTCGAGTAACCCCACGGCCAGAAGTCAGCGCACCGTATCAGCATCATTTCTATGAAATATGTGTACCCATACGCTTAATAGTTTCCGTCTGCAGTGGACTACAGTAGTGGAAGATTAGTTATAACCACCCATTTAGGTGGAAATATGAACTGTAAACACCATAGGTGGAACCAGCGGCGGGTTGTCACATTTGCCGTCACTTGGCTATTCACATTTTGCCGCCCCTAGCGACATTTACGATACGATACCGTATTTCACAATCATACTAATTATAATTTTTGTCAGTGAAATTGTATCTTAATTTTTTGTGCACTGACGTCCTAATTATACCACCTTAGTATGACTGTGAACTAGGGGACCAAAGTGTCACTTCCTAGATTATTTTTACAAACCAACTTTTTCGTTAAGATTGCACAAGAAGTAGTTTTTGAGTATATATCTGAGCTAATAAAAGCTCTGTCATATAATGCTAGCCGGCCGCGGTGGCCGAGGAGACTGAGGCGCTTCAGTCACGGTCTGCACGGCCACTACGGTCGGGGGTTCGAATCCCCCCTCGGGCATGGATATTTGTGCCGTCCTTAGTATAAGGTAGTAGATAAGTAGTTTGTAAGTTTAGGGACTGATGACCCCGTAGTTAAGTCCCATAAGTAAAAAAAAAAAAAAAAAAAAAAAAAAAAATATATATATATATATATATATATATATATATATATATATATATATATATATATATATATAAAATCTGGCACTCTAGGCTTCAGCCTACTCATCCTACTGTTAAATCCACTGGGTGCAACAAAATGATATTAAAGCTGAATAAAGAGAGCAACGAACATGTGCCATTTTGTTAGTATTTGCTCGTAGTATTGTGGATGTAAACAAGTTATATTTCTCGGCTCAATAAACAAGTAATTTGGGTTCCAGTCCAACATTTTCTGCATAAATGTCGAATGTAACACAGTCTCTTTGCATTGATGTTTCGGCAATCAATTAGAATCACTTTTTTCAGTTAGGTCATTTTCAAACCAAGCCCCATGGAAGGAGTATTGTTTGCTGTAACTTCTCTGATGAACTGCAAATTTATGTGCGAGAAAGGCTGGAAAGTGTCGCAGAATTTCTCTCTCATCACATAGATACTGTTAATTTTTTTGCTAATAAAGATGTTGATGGACGTAAAAAAACTGTGCCGTGCAAAAGCTTCTGATCAAACCGCTGACAAACGTCAAGGATATTGCAGGGCAGAATGGCAACTTGGAAGCACATGCCAGTCACATTTATCACAAAAGAGCTGCAGAATGGGAGAACGCGTTCAATATACCTCACGTGGGGGTAATCAACCGTATACACCAACAAAAGCGCAGCAAAGAGATGGAAGCAGAGAAAAACTTTTTCCTTAGTCGAAACAGTTATTTTGCCCGGGAGGAAAAATCTACCATTCTGTGGAGACAGAGATGATTGACAGGCTTTTCATAAACGTGCAGGTTTCCAGAGCTCTGTGAATGAAGGAAAATTTAGAGGACTACTAAGATTTAGAGTTTCTGTTGTCGACAAAAAAAAAAAAAAAAAAAAAAAAAAAAAAAAAAAAAAAAAAAAAAAAAAGGACTATAGCAACACCTGCTGTCAGCTTCGTCATATAAGTAAGACAATTCTAAATACTCTCATTTCATGTTGTGGAAAAGAGATTTCTGAGCAAAATTTTAAGTAGCTTACGCTCATCACAGTTTTATTCAGTACTTTTTGTCGAGCCAACAGATGCTTTTCACTCGTCTCAGCTGAGCCTTACGTTAAGATACACACATAACGGTAATATGCGTGAGGATTTCATTAGTTTCGTTGATGCGTGTGTAGAAGTTTGCTCATATGAATCTCGAAGATGACTATTATTTTGACGAGGAAGATTGGAAAGAATACAGGAAGCTACTTAACACAGAAGAGCAGGCAATTGCTACGTCCACAGCTAAAGAGTAATCATTAACTAGAAAGACCATTGGTACAGTTGTCCTACACAAGGTGTAGGCTAGGCTCAAACTTTCATCGGAACGTTGTGTTGGCTTTGGATGGACTGCTTCCGAAGTTCGAGAAGCTGCCATTGCAGTGCAGAAGGAGGCCAAGAACGCTGTTAAGATAACATGCTATAGTAACAAACTAAATACCTGTATATCCTGTAGTTCCAAGATGCCTGCTGTCCTGGATGCTACGTCAGCAATGAAAGACGTCATTAATTTGAGACACACCCTAAAAGAAAAAGTGTCCTAATGAATACTTTCGATTGTGCATTCACATCACTTTGTGAGACCCGGTGAGCAGAGAGGCGTGAAAGTTTACTTCAGTTTTCAGCTGATCTTGTAAAAATTGTGGAGACTCTCGGAAAGACTGTTGAATGACATAACACGAGCACTGCTGGTAAGGCTGCTTCTCTGATGTTAAATCTTGTCTGGTCGATGTGCTATCTCTAACGCAGTCTCTAAGCCAACAATTGCAGAAACCTTCTGTTGATCTCAGTAAGAAAATTTGGCCACTAGCTTCATTAACATATGGAAGGGCGCAGAGTCTTGCATCTGTTTCTGAAAAGTCTTTGAACTTTCTGCAAATCCCTTCTTAAGATCTGCCAAAAAATTTTATAATATGGAAATATTATTGGAAATTTTAGGAATACTTGTATATTCAGAAATTGTTGTGAAATGAAGAAATTCTTGACTTAAAAACATCTCTTCCAATGAACCAGCTTGTGATGGAATGATGATACACTTTGAACCAAACCTCGTATTCATTTCAGGTTTCCTTGTACCTTGGTGTTGTTATCTGTAGAAAAAATATTTCTTAATAATTGGAGTATCTAACTTACACTTTGAAAATACTTTTGGTGGTCCAGCTTTTGGCCTTCCGCGGTCCGGACCTAGACCGCGGTCCGCCAAAAAATGTTTAAATGTTTGCTAAGCTTATGGGACTTAACTACGGGGTCATCAGTCCCTAAACTTACAAACTACTTACGAACTAGCTAACACTAAGGACGGCACAAATATCCATGCCCGATGGGGGATTCGAACCCCCGACAGTAGTGGCCGTGCGGTCCGCCAGTTGCCGATCGCTGGTATATGCATTCTGAAGAGACACCGACCACGGAAACTCAGTAACGTTTCATCTATCGTCAAATATTCTGTCGGGCTATAATACTACGAACAATGACTTCCAAAAGTATGTCATATTTCCCGAATCGCAGCAAATTTATCTTTATTCTTTCTCGACTTCCTAGTACTTTTATCATCGAATCAAAACTCTGTGGTCCATATATCTCGGAAAACATATCTTGGCATAAACCAGAATCTTTCAAGACACTACTAATAAACAAGAAACCAATGAAAGCCTTTATCTCAGTTACGTCTGCCGTATGTAAAATTGAATTCCTGAAGTCAAGGTTTTTGAGCTTTGTTTCGTTATTAGTGTAACGAAGAATGTTTCCTATCATTTCATTGGTGATAAAAAGTGAAAATAATGTTTTGCATCTGTAATCCATTGCGCCTTCCCTTTAGGTCTAGGCAGATGAACCTTCCCTTTAGGTCTGGGGAGATGAGTGATCATATTTGAAGAAGGGTTCATAAATATATTGACTGTAAAGGTTTGTCAGTCCAGATTGTTTGCTCGTCCCTGCCTAACTCAAATTTTCTATCGTGTGTTCATTCTTCTTCACTGCTGCACTTCTCACCCACATCAACTCAGTGGAAAACATTTTCGTCTGTATCACAAGACTTTAATTGTCAGATTCTGGGACAGACTCTTCAGTGTCAGGGTCACCATTCTCTTGGTGTGAAGGATCTTCCTGGAGACGTAACACAGCTAGAATTGCCTCAGGTGCGTGTAACAGTTGTTTCCAAGCCATTTTCGTATGTAAACTGCGAAAAAGTCGCATAGAAAAATCAATAACATTACTGGTACGGTTTGGTCGGATTCGACCCGGATTAATGACTTCAAGCCTTGGTCATTTACGCTATAATGCAGTCACTCCAATAGCCAGGGCACGACTGGTTAGTTGCTTTTCTGGCCGACTCGACTTCCTGCACGGAGCGGGTAGAGCAGTGTAGGCTAAAATAGAACCGCTGCGTGGGATTCAACCCGCACCGTACCGTTTGAGGGTTAATTGTAACATAAAATGCCAGTTCAACTGGAAATGGCAGTCTATTTAAGTTGAAAGGTAGATCTGTCAGAAATAATGAGCATTCGTTAGATGTACTCTGTTTCATTCCCTTCCATTCCCTGTAGCTCAATAGAGGACTATTGCTTTAGCCTGCAACCGTGTGCACTTCACAGCTCAAAGTTGTCAACAGTACTGTCAGCTTTCCAGCAATTTCCTTAAGCTAACTGGAATACAGGAGTGTCAGGGTAGTAAATAAGAAGTGTAGTAACACGTGGTGCATGATGTGACAGGATTTTACCTTTCATAGTATACAGGGTATATCAAAAAGGGTGGCGCAAACTTACACAGTTCAAATAAAACGAATATAGAAGCAAAAATGTCCCAGTGAACATGGGCCCCGCAAACGAGCCGTTTGCGAGATACTTACGAAAGTATGGTTCCAAGCCGATACTAACGGAATTCTTTGTAACATGGTACGGTTTACCTCCTGTGCACTTGAGGCCGTCCTATGTTCGTTGTTTACAAGCTGGATGTAATGGAATCACATCATAACGCAGAACGTTACAGGACGGATGCAGTAGACAAAGGTTATCAGTCCCGTCTGAGGAGTGCCACTTGTACTGAGTTGTAGTTACAGTGAAACATTACAGCAACGAAGAGTATGCGGAAATGCATTTCATGTGCGGTAGCGCTAATGACAATGCACGGGAGGCTACCCGCTTGTACGAAGAAACATATGCTGATCGAAGATGCCCCGAAAGTCATACATTTTTAAGGGCTCATCAGCGCCTGAGATAACATGTTTTGCATATGGCAGAGCAGGAGGTAGGCCTGCTCACATTACGCCTGTGGTTGAGGATATGGTGCCGGAAGCAGTACAGCTCTCTACAAGAACCTCGACGAGAAGAATTGGCACACAAGTGCCTGTACTAAGCCACAGTAGTGTATGGAGAATTTTACATCGCAATTTATTGTACACTTACCACTTCCAACAAGTTCAACGTCTCAATGATGCGCAGTTTGAATCTAGAGTGGTGTTTTGTCGGTGAATGCAACAGCAGCTTGTAGACAACCTTTGTTTCGCATGTAACATTGTATTTACAGACGAAGCAGGAATCACACGCGATGGTGTTTTTAATTATCATAATACACATTTGTGGTGTGAAATAAACGCACATGCTGTTCATGAGTTACCACATCAGGAGTTTCTCACTGAATGTGTGGTTAGAGGTACCTGGTGATCAACTCATTGGCCACACATTCTTCCACCAAAACATAATGGACGTGGTTAACTTAGCTTTCTGCGGCGTCATCTTCCAGGATTGCTTGAGGATTTTGCCCTTTAGCAACGTCAGAGTCTGTGCACATTTTGCTGCTGCTGCTGCTATGAGACGGCATCTAGCGCGCCAAAGACGGATAGGTCGAGGCAGACGTGTACCTTGCTTGTCCTCCAGAACACCTGATCTGAATCCTTTAGATGTTTGTGACTGGGGTCACCTCAAAATGCCAAGTGTACATACAGCACACCCATTAACACGGCTCGGTTACAGAACTGGAGCGGCGAGTTGTACACGCTTGTCAACCCATACGTGAATGTGAACTAAATTCGATGTAAAACGTTACAACTAAAGTCTAAATTTCAACTTAAATGTGGACTAACTAGGTCTTTTTTTACTACGACGTCAGTGTCGGCTTGGAACCATACATTTCTAATTATCTCGCATATGACTCGTTTGCGGACCCATGTTTACTGGGACATTTTTGCTTCTATCAGTGTGTACTTTCAACAGTGTAAGTTTGCGCCATCATTTTGATACACCCTGTATATGCTCCCATACGTATTGAATTATGTGTTGTGCAATTGTGTAATTTTGGAGGTATATATTCACTTGTATAACTGCTGTATCTTTGTAAAATTTGTTGCGAATACAGTGAAAAGTAAAGATGTAATAGATTATAACCTGCTGTGTGATGGGGCGGTTTTCCATGAACGTTACTGTTATTGTCCTTATGCATCACGAACTACGTGTCGTACTGTGGTACAGTTTCGAAGGTATATTCAGCTATATGTGTGTATACTGCCTGCAAAATTTCCTGCGAGTACGATTTGTAGCGTAGAAATTATAAATTGTGATATCTTTCCGAATGTCGTAATTTTACTTTACGAATAGCGGAAAAGTAGTAAGCGAGAAAACTTTTCCTTTCATCATTTTGATGGGGTTGTCAGCGAGAAAAAGTATAATAAGGGTTTGAAATTATGTTTAAAGTTTATTGTAAGTCCTAAGTAACTTATGTTCATTCTCATGTAGTGTATGAATAAAGACTCGTCTTGTGATGTGGCACTTTTCTGGACTTCGTATTGTTAATGACGTTATATCTAATGAAAATGTGTGGTATGTGGTTCTTACCGCTACACTAATCGTTACCTCATGGTAAAGAATATGTGCGACAATTTTGGTTGATATTGGTCGAGTGGTTTAGGTGGAAATGTGCAACATTATAGCGAGGTGCAGCAGTTTCTCAAGCATTTCATTATTTATGACGTCTTATCTCGTGAACTATATGTTGTAAGTGATCGTTAGACTTACCTTGTTTGAAGGTCAAGTGTGCGAAATTTTACCAAGCTTCGAACAAGACTGTACGTATGCAATACGAACTTAGAAGCACACACACACACACACACACACACACACACACACACACAAACACACAAACACACAGACACACGGACACTCTGCTTTATTATAACGAGTAGCTGAAAACCCGGCCTTGCCCGGATATTTATTTAATCCATACTCTCTCCTTCTCCGCGTCTCCCTCTGTCCTTCTCTTCCCCTCCCCCTCCCCCTCCCCCTCCCCCTCGCCCTGTTCATGCTCGTGGCGTTGGTTTACGGGGCGCTACAATCTCAGCCTTCCCCTCTCTCGTCCCATTTCTTCACCGCTATCTGTCTCCTTGTTCTGTCTGTGTTAAATCCCGCCGCCTCATTCATCTCCTCATACCTTCTTCCTTTTCTTGTGCCTTTTTCCACTTGCGCAGGGCAGGCGTGGTTGACTGCGGCACTGACATGGTTAATTTTGGGGAGTGGCCAGACGCACTTTCTGTGTTTCTCATCCACCGCCTCTCTGTCCAGAATTACAAATATCTATTAACTTTCGTGGTGAACAGTGGGAAATTTATTGCAATGTACCTTCTGCCATGCACCGTACGGCAGCTTGCTGAAGGTCAAGTGAAGGAATAAAATGGTCCAAGTCCATACATAAAGTACTCTTCGCCATTCACCATACGCAATTTTGTGTATACGGTGACATTCTTTTTGCTTTGAAGATCAAATCTGCTAAAATTTCATTAAGATCGAAACAAAGACGTGGAATGTGTCTAAGTCCGTATGTGAGGTACCCCCACCAGGCATCATAGACGTCATATCACCTAAAGTATGTGTCATATGTAGTTCTTACCCCTCCCGCAATTATTACCTAACGGTAAGGAAACTGGACACCAAATTTGGTTGAAATAGGTACACTAGTGTAGGATAAGTGCAACATTGTCGTTGTTAAAAAAAAAAAAATGTTCAAATGTTTGTAGAACTTATGGGACTTAACTACGGGGTCATCAGTCCCTAAGCTTACAAACTACTTATGAACTACCTTATACTAAGGACGGCACAAATATCCATGCCCGAGGGGCGATTCGAACCCCCGATCGTAGTGGCCGTGCAGACCGTGACTGAAGCGCCTCAGTCTCCTCGGCCACCGCGGCCGGCCATTGTCGTTGAATGCGTTTTTCGCACATTTCATTGTTTATAATCTCATACCTCATGAACTATATTGGAATAAAACTGTAGATTTGTATGCAATACAAACACACAAGTATATATAAAGAAGGTTATTTTTTGCTATCGATTTGCTCTGTCGGTTTTCATTTATACTCGGCAAATTTTGTCTATTTTTATCGCATTTTTTCCGTTTAATTGGTGTTTGGACTTCACACTTTTTCCTAGTTGAATGAAGTTTGCACATTACTTTACATTACAAGTATTGTTTGAAAAATATTGAACATTGTTTAGTTCCTGGAGAATTAGGTGCAAATTCTCTCTCTCTCTCTTTTCGCGAAGTGGTGACAAACGATGTTTTAGTTGCTATGGAGCTAACGATCGGCTTTACATTGTGAGGACACTACAGCAAAGCGGAAATGAACTACATTGCGTGCGGAGATACAGTTCCAATACAAGTGCTTCAATCTTCCAGTAACCACTTTAAATTTGGGTCTTTATAGCATTTTGGAGAACGTTTTCCTTTCGGTAACAATACGAAATAATATGTCATTGTCAAAGGGGAATGCGCAAACAAATATCCTAATCCACATAGGTTCAGCTGCGCAAGCTCAATCATTCAGAGGCCAACAAATCAACGTCAGGAAATTTCCCAAAGAAATCGATTGGTAAATTAGACTAACATAAATGTGAAAACGAAGGCTTAGCGCTTTCCGAAACAACCGATCTGCAGTCAAACAGAAATAAGATGTAGAGTTATTTAGGAGAGTGTGTGCCCTCTTATGAGTCAGCGGCCGTACTGCGGTGGATATACCGGCTTCCGTTAGATCACTGAAGTTGAGCATCATCGTGTGTGCTTGGCACTTGAATGAGTGACGATTCGGTCCGACCACGCGGTGTCAATCTTTCGTGATGGACTCAGCATCGTGATACCAATTGAGGAGGTACTTGACCAAATAGTACCGGCTCCAGGTCACGAAATTGCCAACGGCGAGAAGAGTGTTCTGATACTCTCACGCTTAACAGCATCCGATGAGAAAGAGCCTGAGGATGATACGGCGGCCGGTCGGGACCTATGAACCTTCTGAAACCTGTTCGGAGTTTATATCCTCTTAGGAGTGGAATATATGAATTCTGAATGGTGGTGGCTGCTAAGTGTATAGCTCCTGTAAAGCAAATGGTTGTAAGTCATCTAGAAACACCGATGGTACGTAACGATTAGCAATCGTACTTTTAACATTGATGAAAACAACTCGATCATACTCCATGTCACTAGTCATACACCGGTAAAAATTAGTACATCTGGAAAGACGTAGACCATTTTGATCCGATGACGGCAGATGCCACCTGGGGGGTAGTGGGTGCACTGATAATGGCTTGCCGGCCGCGGTGGCCGAGGAGACTAAGGCGCTCCAGTTACGGTCTGCACGGCCACTACGGTCGGGGGTTCGAATCCCCCCTCGGGCATGGATATTTGTGCCGTCCTAGTTCGTAAGTAGTTCATAAGTAGTTTAGGGACTGATGACCCCGTAGTTAAGTCCCATAGACTATACAAACATTTGAACATTTTTTTGATAATGGCTTCAACGTCGTCCGCCAACAGACTGCGAAGCGACGCAGCTGCCAGAGAATGCCAAAGCCAAAAGGCCCAGTGTGATATCAACGTTGAGACGTGCGTAAGGATCTCTGAGAATACAACAGTGATACTGATAGGGCCTAGATGTTTTCATTAGTAAGCTACAATATAATCTATTTTATTGAGGCAACAAAATAAGATAAAAAAAGCTTATCATGATCCCACAACAATAGGCAAGTATGACAATAGATATAAAAGGAACAACAGTTATTTAAAATTTTCACCAAAATTTTGGAATTCGGCAAACTTCTTTAACACAACCGCTAGGGGTGCTTAACAGTTTGCTTGTAGGGAAAATGTTTGTCTTTTTAACAATTTTAAGAAGGATTTAAACAATATAACAAAATTTTACAAGAAGGAAACTTTTTAATAACAGTAGGCAAATTTGAAAACAGATGAAGAACAATAGCTATTCAAAATGACAACTCGCTTTTGCTCCCCTTGGTTTCAATTTAATACTTTTACAACAGATATAAAGGAGCAACAGCTACTTTAAAATTTCACAGAAATTTTGAAGTTACGACCCCTGCGGATGCTTAAGAATTTGCTTGTTAGGAAAATGTTTGCGCTTCAATAACTTCAAGAAGAATTTACTATCATGGTTGAATGAATAAGTTTGGTAATTTAAGCAATATCATAAAATTTACAAGGAACCAGACTTCTTAATAAGGGTTGGCAAATTCGTCAACAGGTAAAAGAGCTACAGTTATTAAATGAAAAGGTCTTGGAACCTAAAACAGTCTATACATCGGCAGCCCACAGAGAAATATCAAGTAAAACAGGAAGAACTGCAGAAGTACAACTCGTCGCCGGCAGCAGCAACGACAAGAGGGAAAAAGGGGCAAACCCAGATTTCCGACTTCGCCTGGGGGAGGAAACCAGGTCGCAGAAGGGCAAAATCACATGAATTCCGCCCGCTGTACTTGGTAGTCAGAGTTTAAGATAAACGGTCACTTCACAGACAAGGTATTTCAGGAGTCAAAGGTAATGGTGATAACCAAAAGCAGTTAAACTGAACTTTGACACGCGGAAAGCAGCCGAGGCCCGCGTAAACAGAAGGGACCGGCCTTCACGCCCGAGCAGACAGCGTGCTCTGAGCACCGGCCCAAGCGCCACCGTCGGCTGCCGCAGACCGACTCACCCCTCGCCGGCCGGCGCCGAGGCGGATATCCAGGCGTGAGCTAGCGCCGCCTCAGGACAAAGAAGAGCAAGGGAAAGGCGGCGCGGAGATTTCAAACAAGACGTGTCCCTGGCTCAAACATGTTAAGAAAACAAGGGCTACACCTCAGAGATGCACTCGTACTTCCTGCAACCAACTGAGAGAGTTTGAAAGGGGCCAAATTGTATCCTTCTGAGTCGTGAGATGGTCGTTTCGGAGAATAGCTACACAAGTTGGATACGCAACGTCAGTTTTTCAGCTATACTGGTTGCAATGGTCACGTGAACACCCTCACACTCGTAGACGAGGTTCTGAACTTCCATGCAGCATAAACGTCCGTTGAGATCATCATATATAAGGGCAGCAGTGGCAGATCGTACAGGTATCACATCCTGCAGGCACACCACAGCATCGAGGTGCTCGGTTCGACTGGTGTCGCCAGAGGCATCACTTGGAAGATGGAATGGCGGGCTGTGGCCTTCAGTGATGAAAGCAGATTCTGCCTACACACAAATGATGGTCGTTTCCGCGTACAACGTAGACCTCGCGAGTACTCTCTCACTGAGTGCATTCCTCCAAGACACACTGGTCCCAACTCAGGTCTTATGTTCTGGGATGCAATGACTTACAACTCTCGTTCACCTTTTATGTTTGCGGAGGCAACACTGAAAAGCGCTACGTGAATGCAGAATTTTGCAAAACCCCTTCTTTTACAACTCTTACAATAGGAAATTATGTTTTTCCAACAGAATAATGTCCGCTTACTCACAGCGCATGAGACTCAATATGCTCGAGAAGACGTGCAGCAACTTCTTTGGGCAGCACGTTTTGCGGAGCTTCTCTCTAAGGTTATGTCCTACGTGAGCGACAAAAGCGCGCGACTTACAGCTACACGACACTGCAGCTACAAGCAACGACATGGACGTGTGTCCTACGTGAGCGACAACTTCTCGCTACAAGATGGCGGCTACAACCGATCAGCTGTTTCCAAAATTTGGCACCTGTAAACCGTAGAATAACGATAGCTCCAGAGTAAAGCAAAGACGTTTTATTTACTTCAGGAAAAAAGACGTAAAAAGAGTGTTGTGCATTAAATTTACAAAGTGAAGAATGTTCGTGGACCTATTCCATTCATAACTTCAAATACGAAAACAGACAATGAAGACCACCAGCCAAATACAACGAAGAGTACGAAGAGTATTTTCGAGTTTTTCTTTTGTAACTACAAACCATCAACAACGGAATAAGTACAAAATGAGTCTTATTGTAAGACGACAGTAAATCATTTCATTCTGGACGGAATTGCTAGCAGTGTGCATTGCATAGGGGTAGTGATGTGGGCTACCAAGTTGTAATCCAATAACCGGTTTTACAATGTTTTTAGTTCACATTTTTCGGTACCCCATGATTATGCTTTTCATTGTTTTACATTAATATTGTTAGATTCTTATTTATTAAACATTATTTTCATTCTCCATTTTTGTCTATCTGCCCATAAATTTTATTTTATATTCCTTCTTCGAATAATGATTGAATTCCTTGGATACATGTACTTGGGCGGTCTCGCTCATTTCCTTCTTCCATAATTCTCTGTGGTAGTCTTTCCTTTGACATCCTTTTTGTATGCCCATACCGTAAGAGTTCTTTTCTTTCTATAAAATCTGTAATTGAATTAATAATGTCCATTTTCTTCCTGAAGACTTAATTTCTGATTTTTTCCCACTTAGATATTCATGCAGATCTTCTCCAAAAGTCCATCTTCGTTGCCATAAACCTCTTTTCTTTTTGCTATTTAAGTGCCAATATTTAGGATCCATATGTCATGATGCTTTTGATGATTGTATTAAAGATTTTTCTTTTCGTTTCTTTTCTGATCCGTTGGTCCCATAAGATACCATTTAATGTCCCAATAGTACACTTCCCAGCATTTATTCTTGCATTAATTTCCTTCTGTGCTGTCTTGTGTGATAGTTACTGCTAGGTATTTGTATTCTTTAGTGTGTTTAATACTGCCCGTTTCTTCTTCCAGTGTTAAATCTTGGTTTATGTCTCCTATTATCATAAATTTTGTTTTATTCTTCTTGATATGAATACCCATTTTTATATTCCTCTATTAATTTTCTTGTAGTGTAGTCTATGTCGTGTTTACCCTGTGTCAAAAATGGTCATTAGCAAATTGTAAGGAATATATAGTAACATCATTTACCGGGATCCCCGTGTTTTTGCATTTTCTTTTCTAGTGCGTTTTCGGTATATATTTTATAAAGTGTTGGTGACAGACAGCATACCTGACGTAATCCTTTTGTTACTTTAAATGCAGGTGGGGGATAATTTTGTATTTTTATTATTGATGTTGAGTTTTGGTAAAGGTTCTGAATTGCTTTAATTATGACAGGGGACCGAAGAAACCCGGTATGTATAGAATCCATTGTCATTGTGGTAGGACTTACATTGACCAAATAATTCGCACTATTCAAGATCGCTGTGTAAAACATCACCGGCGTACTTGGTAAGCTTCAACCAGTTAAATAAGCTTTTGCGGAATTTTACTTTAATGAGTGACACAACGTGTTATATAATGAGACGTAAATGATTGCTCCTGCCTCCTGCTACTGGGAACGTGTTCATAAATAATCTATGGAAATCTGTATGTCGCACATTACCTTTAATGTAGACAAAGGATTGCCTTTAAGTAAAATTTGGAATCCAGTTTTATTTTATATTAAAAAATAACGGTCTTAATTTGGACCAACAGTTTATTTTAACTTCTTTCAACCCATCGTTTTTGCCGATTTTCTCCTGATTGCATTGCGCCTAGTGGGCGGTCCCTTGGCTGTGTGTAAGGGGCGCCGCTTCTCCCCTAAACCAGCCTCCCCTCCCCTTCCCGCTGGCCTTCCCCCTCATCCCCTCCCCCAGACCAGCCTGCGTCAGTGGCACAGCAGTTTTAACAAGTGCTGTGTTTTCGTGTACCTAGTTATGCGCAGCACTGTTCTTTTTAACTTGTTACGCCTGCCGATCACGGTAGTGCAATCGTCGGCGCCAGTGTGCTTTTTTCTCGTGTGATGTCAGTGCTCTGTGTAATTCGTCCATGACATGTTTGCACTTCTACACCGTGACCCCTTTTATTCTCTTCATTGAATTTCAAAAGTCATCCACAGCAGTCTGCTTGTTTATGTTATACATTCATTGTTTTTAACTTCAAGTCTAATGTTTTCTTAAAAACAGTTTATGTAATCACTGTCGTAAGGCTGAAGAACAGCATACCAGAGTGTTGCCACCTCGTCCATGTAGGACATAAAAATCACAATAAAGAGGAACAAATCTCCTAAACCAGTTTCCGGCGAGTCAGACCATTCAGCTTACTCACCTGAAGATGACAGTCAGTTGATCTGCTGAAATATTGTGTAAAAACGACGATATCCGGCTGCGGACCCGAGAAGATCATCGTCATAATGCAGTCGTAGATCAATAAGACAAACATGTAACATCGTTGACTTCTGCCAAATAAAAGTCGTCGAAATTATACGACACGAAAAATAACTTCTAGTGTTCTATAATATTCATAAATAGCAACGTAGTCTTGCCACAACGTATTACCTACACATAAATATTTGACACCAATTATGTCAATTATGATATATGAGCGAAAGTACTAGTCAGAATGTTACGACTTTAATGTACGTCGTAAAATTTACTAATGGCGTTATATAGGCTAATAATTTAATTGCAGATAGTTTGAAAATGGCCTGGACGCTGAAATAATCTTATAACTTAGTTGCATCAACAACCAAATTAAGGTCGTAATCCACGGAGGGATGGCCAGTGCTCTAACGTGCCTTGCCTCGGAGCGCGCGATTGATATCCAATGGAGGTTCCAGTCCTCCCTCAGGCATGGGTGTATGTGCATGTTGTCCTTAGGTTAGTTTCAGTGATTTGTAAGCCAAGGGATTGAAAACCTGAGTAGCTAAGTCCCATATATTTATAAACATTTTCTGTATTATATACACAAATAATTATTACCTTAATCAAAATCAAGAACCAGTTAATTCAAAATTGGTTGGAAAAGGAACTCTATCTTCCTCAAATGAGATTCATATTGATGTAACTTTTCAAGCTTTCACGGCGGATCTGTTGTAAATACACTTCGCGGGTTTGCCGCCGGATGACATTGTGAATCTCCCACAATATTTCGCCGACCCAACTGTTCGACATCTTCAGGTGGTGGTAGCTGTCAGTACTTCAAGGCGCGACTGATGGTAATTGCGCGGCAGCGGCGGTATTTATCAGGGCGTGTGCAGAGACTACGCATGCGCGAGAGACCGTTCAGTGTTGGTCGGCGGCGGCGCTTCTGGTGCCCCCTGCTGGGAGCCGAGGAGGCGTGCGCCGTGGGCAATGATGTGCTGCCGGACGCTCCTGTGGTGGAAATTGGAACTAAGTATCTGCGTTGCGCTGCGTTCCTTCGTGTTTCCGATTTTTTCTTTTCTCCTCTTTTGCTTGGATTGCAGCCAATAGTGGATTCCAGGCTGCGCATATCTGGAAACCTGCATCCCTGTTGATAAGATTGTCCGCCGTGCGGATGTGTATGGCCTCCTTAAAAATACTGTCCCAGAATGATGATACTGACGATAGAACTTCCGTTTTCTCGTAACACATCCGATGACCTGTGTTAAGGCAGTGCTCTGCTACCACTGACTAACTGAGTTGTTCATATTAAAAACGAATATGTGATTTATTATGGTAACTTGAACTCGACACTTCATAACAACGACAAACATATCATATGCGCATAACACAACAAACAGTTAATTAACACAACTTAAACTACAAAAAGGAAAATCAAATCGAGTTGTATATTCCGTGAATAACTAAAAATAAACCCCTTCAAATTCAGTCAGACTATTCAGTGATTGCTTGTCCGTACAACAGCAAAATGGGTTGGGTTGGGTTGTTTGGATGGGATAGGGGGACTAAACTACTGAGGTTATCAGTACCCCGGTGGGGAGGGGAAGGAGTGAGGATAGGAAAGGAGGGGAGGGGGAAAGGAAATGCAGTCCGGGAAGTAAAGAAGGAAGGAAGACTGCATTAGCTCGGGGCCCCGTGCTCGCCACGCACGTACTCACGAAAGAATCGTCAGCCCCCTGGGGGCCAGCAAAATGAATGTACACCATACCTTCAAGAAAACATCAATACTGTGAATTTGGTAACGCTGGATAAATAACTATTCACTCTAACAAACCGATGTTGTAATATGCTCACCAAGCAACACCGTCGCCGCGGTGGACGCTATGATGTGATTTAGCGGGCGATTAACAGCGGTCAGCTGCGTCGAGATGGCTCGAAATCGTTACCAGGACGGCTCAGCGCAGATCTCTAGACATTATTCCACTATCGGCAAGAATAGTCGCAGCCCACATGAGACGTGCGCTCCGGCGGTCGGTTCCGTTAGCAGGCTGCGTACTAGCAACTAAGGGTGGGCGCTCCCTCAACTGCTTCGGAACGAACTCATCCTGGGAGGCCACACATTTAGCCCTGAGTGGTTGAGCGGATTCTTCATTAGCGGAAGAAGGCCTTATCTGGACGGAAAAACCACTGCGATTTTTTACGCATGAAGTAATGAGACTAAAACGGAATTGAATTCACCTCTTTGACATAACCCCAATCGTGAGGTCACAGGATGGGCAAATTAGTGGAAAGTTACAAGCCAGGTGATTTGTAACGTTTCAAGTACTCTCCGCTGCATACTTACAGTGTCCTACGGAATGCACATGTATAGAATATACTGTACGATGATGAAATGTTTAGTCCTACAATACCATTTGTGGCACTAATTCGCGATCATTTTTACATGCACTATTCCCAAAAAGGAGCTAACATTGTCAAAGGTCCTAATACACCGACAGATGTAAAAGTTAATTCTTGGAGTTTTGTTGAAACAAAGCATATAGACTACATGAAATGATTAGCTGCGGTGGAGTGGCCGAGCGTTCTAAGGCACCTTGCTGGGGAGCGCACGGTTTTTCGACGTTGGAGGTGCCAGTCCTCCACCAGGCATGGGTGTTCGAGTTAGTTTGTAAGCCTAGGGACTCATGACTAACGTAGTTGAGTCCCTTAGATTTGATTTGAACATCAGTTTTGAAATGATTACATTTATAGAGAAATAGCTCAAGCGGTACAGATGTACGAGGGGTGTTCAAATGAGAGGGTACGAAACAACTAAACTGGTTGAAATTTGAATATGCCGCTTTCGGATACCGTAGTACGGCATCTAGGGATGCGAAACATGCGTCGTCACATCCCCCCCCCCAACTCCCCCTTTTTCGACGTACGAGGTCCGATATTCATCATACTCCTCGTGCACGGGTACTGCGAGACAGTCCGTAGCCTACGCATCAAGAGCAAACGGCCTGGACTGCTCACGGAGGGAGTGATTCTGCTCCATGATAACGCGCTTCCACATGTCTCCAGGGTCTCACAAAGTGTACTGGTCAAGTTCAAATTGGCAAATCGGAGCAGCTTGAGCATCCGCTCTACAACACTGACATCTGACATTTCTCCCCGTGACTTCCATCTATTTGGTCCGCTAAAAAAAAAAAAAAAAAAAAAAAAAAAAACCTCAAAGGGAAACGCTTGAACTCGGACGACTAACTGAAGGACACAATAGAGGACTGCATAAAATTTGTTGGAGTGTCTTGGTCGCAATAAACTTTAATTTAACATTACAATGGGTGAATACACAAAGTATCGAGGATAAGGTAGAATCAAGAAAACAGTAATCAAAAATTAGGAAAATGACGACAGAAGCAAAGATTAAGAATTGGGAAACTATATGTGATAAATTAGATAATCTAATTGGAGGAAAGAGAAGATCAGAGGAATGCAAGATACTGAGAAATCCAAGACAAAATTGTGAATGCACCCAAATTAACTAAATTAGTATCGAGACTTGGGAAAAGTACTTTAAAGAACTATTGACATAAAATAGGAAAGAATTTTTGCATACAATTAATAACAATATAGAACAAACAGAAAATAATGGCAGCATTTCACTGGACATAGAAATAATAAAAAATTCAATCAAAACCGTAAAAATAGGAAGTGTTACTGGAAGTGGAGGAATTCCAGTAGCACTGGTAATGTATGGTACCGATAAGTTACATGAACTTTTAAGAAGCCTCTTTGAAAAATTCTTAAATGGCGAGGCCGTACCGGAAGACTGGAGAGCAGGATATATATCGACAGTCCACAAGGAAGGAAGAAAAGATGAGTGTAAAATGTATTTAGCAGATTTTATGGAAGAATAATAATAATTTTAAAAAATTAAAAAAATAAAAAAAAAATTGGAAACGGAATTTAAGGGATGGAGGTCGAAGACCAGGCTGGTTTCAGAGCAGCGAGATACCTATAGATCATCTATTTAGCTTCCAGCAAATAATTGAAAAGAAAAAAGTTCGAAATCAAACCCTTCATTTAGTTTTTGTGAATATAGAAAAAGTATATGATAATATACCATTATATAACGTGTGGAAAGCATATCGCATATCTACATCTACAAATACATAGGTACTCTGCAAATCACATTTAAGTGCCTGGCAGAGGGTTCATTAACCACTTTCATAACTTTTCTCTACCGTTCAAAATGTTCAAATGTTTGTATAGTCTATGGGACTTAACTACGGGGTCATCAGTCCCTAAACTTACAAACTACTTATGAAGTACTTACAAACTAGGACGGCACAAATATCCATGCCCGAGGGGGGATTCGAACCCCCGACCGTAGTGGCCGTGCTGACCGTGACTGCAGCGCCTTAGTCCCCTCGGCCACCGCGGCCGGTCTCTACCGTTCCATTCTCTAATAGCGCGCGGGAAGAAAGAACACCTAAATCGTCCCGTTTTCGATCTGATTTCTCTTATTTTATTGGGACGGTCATGTCTCCCTAAGTAGGTAGGTGCTAGCAAAATATTTTCACATTCATAAGTAAAAGTCGGTGATTGAAACTTCGCAAACAGATCACGCTGCAATGAATTACGTCTTTCTTTTAATGATTTCCACCCCAATTCGTGCAACATTTCCGTGACGCTTCCCCCCCCTCCCTCCCGTAACGTGATAAAACAAAACGAGCTGCCCTTCTCTGAACGTTCTCAATATTTTCCGTCAGTCCCACCTGCTGAGGGTCCCACAAGGGGCAACAGTACTCCAGGAGAGGACGCACAAGTGTGATGTAGGCAGTCTCTTTGGTGGAGCTGGTGCATCTTCGAAGCGTTCTCCCAATGAAACGTAACCTTTGATTCGCCTTCCCCACAATATTTTCTATGTGTTCTCTCCAGTCAAAGTTGTTCGTAATTGTAACTCCTATGTATTTGGTAGAATTTACGACCTTAAGGTTTGACTGGTTTATCGCGTAATTGAAGTTCAGTGGATTTCTTTTAGTGGTCACGTGTATTATTTCACACTTTTCTTTATTTAGTGTCAATTGCCAATTTTCGCACCAAGTAGAAATTTTGTCTAAATCGCTTTGCAGTTGCTTTTGATCCTCTGTTGACTTCACTAACCGATAAACGACAGCATCATCCGCGAACAGTCTAAGGGAGCTATTCAGATTGTCTCCTAAATCAAAAATGTTCAAATGTTTGTTAAGCTTATGGGACTCGACTACGGGGTCATCAGTCCCTAAACTTACAAACTACTTATGAATTACCTTATACTAAAGACGGCACAAATATCCATGCCCGAGGGGGGATTCGAACCCCCGACCGTAGTGGCCTTGTAGACCGTGACTGAAGCGCCTCTCCTAAATCGTTTATAAACACGAGGAAGAGTAGGGGACCGATAACGCTTCCCTGTGGAACGCCAGATATCACTTCTGTTTTACTCGATGACTTACCGTCAATTACAACGAACTGTGTCCTTTCTGATAGGAAATCGTGAATCCAATCGCACAATTGGGAAGATATTCCATAAGCACGCAATTTCATTAGAAGCCGCTTGTGGGGTACAGTATCAAAAGCCTTCCGGAAATCCTGAAATATGGATTCGATTTGAGATCCCTTGTCGATGGCACTTAACACTTCGTGTGAATAAAGGCAAGCTGTGTTTCGCAAGAGCGATACTTTCTGAATCCGTGTTGACTATTGGTTAATAGGTCATTCTCTTCGAGGTAGTTCATAATATTCGAACAAAGTATATGTTCCAAAATCCTACTGCAAATCGACGTCAATGAGATAGGCCTGTAATTTTGGGGATCACTCCTATTGCCTTTCTTGAACATTGGAGCAACTTTCCAGTCTTTGGGTACAGATCTTTCTCTGAGTGATCGGTTATAGCTAAGTACGGAGCAATTGCATCAGCATACTCTGAGAGGAATCTAGTTGGTATACAATCCGACCCGGAAGATTTGTTTTTGTTTAGTGACTTAAGTTGTTTTACTACTCCATGAACATCTACTTCTAAGTTTCGCATGCTGGCATCTGTTCTTGGATTGAATACTGGAGTGTTCACTTCGTCTTCTTTGGTGAACGAATTTCGGAAAGCTGAGTTTAGTAATTCTGCCTTAGCAGTACTGTCGTCGGTACTATTACCATTGCTATCGCGTAGTGAAGGTATTGTTTGTGTTTTGCCGCTAGTGTACTTCACATATGACCAGAATTTCTTTGGATTTTCTGCAAGATTACGAGACAGGATTTCGTTGTGGTAACTACTATAGGCTTCTCGCATTGATGTCCGCGCTAGGTTGCGTGTTTCAGTAAAAGATTGCCAGTCTTGTGGATTCTGTGTCTTTTTAAATTTTGCATGCGTTTTTCTTTGTTTCTGCAAGAGTGATCTGACCTGTTTTGTGTACCACGGGGGGTCGGCCCCCTCTTTTATTAATTTATTTGGTATAAATCTCTCGATTGCTACAGATATTATGTCTTTGAAAGTAAGCCACAACTGATCTACACTCGCATTTTTAGTTTTGAAAGACTGGAGATTATCACTCAGGAAAGCGTGAAGCGAATTTTTATCTGCTTTATTGAATAGATATATTTTACGTTTATTATTTGTGCATTTGGGAATTTCGACATTTAGTCTCGCTACTACAACTCGATGTTCGCTAATCCCTGTATTTGTTTTGATGCTCTTTACTATCTCCGGATTATTTGTTGCTAGGAGATCAAGGGTATTTTCGCAACGGATTTCCGTAGATTATTTAAAAACACGTCCCCAGTAGCGGGTGGCAGGAGCGATCATTATATAACATGTTGTGTCCCTCATTAAGGTAAAATTCTGCAACAGCTGATTTAACTGGTTGAAGCTTAGCAAGTATGCCGGTGATGTTTCACTCAGCGTTCGTGAATAGTGCATATCATATGTCCAATGCATGTCATACCACAATGACAATGGATTCCATACTCATCGGCTTTTATCAGTCCTAAATCAGTCTTAATTGACCCAAGGACGGCCCTAATCTTCGGTAATAGCATAAACACACTCTTAATATCATACCTTCTTCGAATTCCTGAAATTTTCGAGTATATATTCCCGGCGAAAGGCAAAACAGCAACAAATTTATAGGTGTCCTTTGATGGTTCAACTTTAAGAAGATCCAGTTCTCAGTTCTTCATTCAAATGTGTTGCATCGGAGATGGCAGAAACTCTTTTCACCAAAGTTCGCAAAACCCCCATGCATTGGTGTGGCGGATGACAGTTAGTAGTACTTGTTGCTGTATAGCTATATAATGGAGCAGAATAACGAGCTAATTATTCACATGAGAGCAATAATATATTATCGCGGGTATTGTGACCCTGTATGACTACTATAAGTAAATTGAAAGGCAAAGGTCTCAGTTTCGAATCTCGGTATGGCACACAGATTTAATCTGCCAGTAAGTTTCGCATCAGCGCACACTCCACCGCAGGGTGAAAATATAATTCTGGAAACATTCACTAGCCCGTGGCAAAGCCGTGTCTTCACCACAGCCGTTCTCCCAGGACTGCTAGTGCCACATGGTTCGCAGGAGAACTTCTCTGCAGTTTGAAAGTAGGACGGGAGGTACTGGCGGCAGTAAAGCACTGAGGACGGACTGAGAAACGTACCGGCGTAGTCCAGTCGGTAGAATGCATGCCCGCCAAAGGAAAAGCTCCCAGGTTCGTAATGCACTTTTAATCTGCCTGCAAGAGTCATCAAGTAAATTAATTTTTGGAAATAAGAAACTCAAACTTCTACAGTTAGTATCTTATACTGCGAAATCATAGCGCGGATCGAATTCTTAGTCCCTTGCGTAATCTGACTGCATCACGTACGCATGTGAGTACTAGTAGGAAAGCGATAGAATGTTCAATACCCGTCGAAGAATATTTTCTCCGAAGGACTGCAGATATAAGTGCGTTGTAATAAACTAGCAACTTAATAGTGCAGTCGTAAACAGCTCAAAGAATGCGCCATTACATTACTCTTCAAAATGTGGGGAAACTACGCACGAAAATCGCTTGGTAGACAAAATAGAAGCTAACGAAGCCAGTTTCAGTAAACTGCGAGAGAGATTAAAATATCTAAGTCGGTTATCAAGAGGAAAAAAGGTGTTCATTTCCGCGGTCATTCGCACTGTGAACGAAAATATACATTTTAAGGGAACGGAGATCAGGAATCACGTAAAAATTGCACGTCAAATATTGCAGAAATGAAAATTGCTACTGATATGCGGTTTTTCAGAGGGTGAATTGGCTGTCAGGGGCTCGTCTTATTAGCCAATAAACAGATTTCAATTGTACAAAGAATGTGTATTTTGGTAAGTGAGCGAAGACTTTTGTGGCAGCATAATTAACCTCTTTCTGTGCCAAAGTTAGATTTAACCTTGAAAAGTTAATATCATCGTTTCTCCTAAAGTTGTAGCTATGCACACCGATATTTTTTTGAATTGGGTCGGATTATTAACAACAAATTTCATAATTGAATATATATATATATATATATATATATATATATATATAGAAAAGAGATGACTTACCAGAAGGACCGGCTCGTCGATAGAAACAACTAAATAAATAAAATCACACACATACAAGCTTTCGCCACCACTGGCAGCTTCTTCAGGAAAAAGAGGAAAAAAGGGGAGGAAAAAGGGAAGGATATGAGTTTCAAGGAAGTGGAAAAGGAGTCATTCCAATCCCAGGAGTGGAAGGACTTACCTTAGGGGAAAAAAGGAAGGTAAACAAATACAAACACACTCAGACATATCGAAACGCAAACACATATCTGCGTTTCGATATGTCTGAGTGTGTTTGTATTTGTTTACCTTCCTTTTTTTCCCCTAAGGTAAGTTCTTCCACTCCTGGGATTGGAATGACTCCTTTTCCACTTCCTTGAAACCCATATCCTTCCCTTTTTCCTCCCCTTTTATCCTCTGCGTTTCGACATGTCTGTGTTTGTATTTGTTTACCTTCCTTTTTTTCCCCTAAGGTAAGTCCTTCCACTCCTGGGATTGGAATGACTCCTTTTCCACTTCCTTGAAACCCATATCCTTCCCTTTTTCCTCCCCTTTTTCCTCTTTTTCCTGAAGAAGCTGCCAGTGGTGGCGAAAGCTTGTATGTGTGTTTGTGTGTGATTTTATTTATTTAGTTGTTTCTATCGACGAGCCGGTCCTTTTGGTAAGTCATCTCTTTTCTATTATTATTTTTGTTTATCCCACCGGGAAAGTTTCCCTCTATAATATATATATATATATATAGTGAAGTTACAGTGAAGATCCCTAGATCCCCAAAGAAATGTCTGCAGAATGATCTTGGGTGGGCTTCAGCAATTATTATGATTACACGCTTTTGTGCAATGAATACTTTTTTACTCAATGTTGAATTACCCCAGAATATGATCACAAATGAAAGCAGTGTTTAAAAATAGGCATAGTAAGCTAATTTACTGAGATGTATATCACCAAATTTTGCAATGATCCATAAGTAGCTGAACTCAAACGTTTCAGCAGATCTTCAATATATTTTTTTCCAAAATTTTGAATATTCTACCTTAGCTACAGATTTATGTTCAAACTCTAAATTTATTAATGGTGTCATGCTGTATATACTGGTTTATCAAAGTTTAATGAGAGTACATTTGTAGAGAACAACTTAATAATTTTCTGAAAGATATCATTTACAATTTCAACAGTTAATTCTTGTTTGTCAGGCGTGATAGCTATACTTGTATCATCAGCAAAAAGAACTAGTAGCATCTTCGTGAATGTAGAATGGCAAGTCATTAATATATATTAAGAACAGCAAAGGACCCAAGACCGAACCTTGTGGAACCCCATTTTTGATAACTCCCCGGTTAGAGGAATTAGTTGTTTCTTCTATATCATGTGAACTGCTTATATCAACTTTCTGCACTCTTCCAGTTAGTATCATTTACACCATTTGTGCACTGTCCCACTCATACCACAATACTTAAGCTTATCTAGAAGAATCCCACGATTTACGCAATCAAACGCTCTAGTCCATTTACTGGTGATGTCGATTCTCACCAGTAAAGAGACGGATGACCATCACAGATTGTGTTCAGAATGACCACCAGTAGCGGCAATACACGCTTTCAGTCTGGTATGGAACGACTGCTACACACGTGTTAGCATTTCAGCGGAAATGTCAAACACGCTGCAGGAATACGTCGATGCATATCGTCGGATGTAGTTTTTTAGACAACTTATTTCAGCTTTCCCCATAGAAAAATCTCCAGGATCCTGGAAACGGGCGGACCAAGGTATAGGCCCATTGCGTTCAATCCAACGATTTACAAACAATTCGGGAAGACATATTTTAGTAATCCGTGAACTATAGGTTTATTTAATCGTCTCTGTAATTAATTAACAGGTTATCATATTGGTACTACAGATTGCTTCTAGTCTGCAGAGGAACATGTTCTAGCACCCGTTCCAGCTGGTATGTCAGGAGGCTGCGATACTTGGGCGCGTATATGACAAACTGGTCTATGAGCTGATGGTTAAATATCTCACTCTATACATTTACACTGCATGGACGCTGACGTTCCATCTGACGAAGCCACCAGGAACAACAGACCAAAAATGCATGTTTCAGCCGTTTACCTGGCCACCCTGCGTAGATGGAACTTCATCATTAAATAAGATACGCGGTGCATCTGGAGTATCCTGTCGCAGTACCCTTGCAATGAAGATAACATGATCATCATGATCGTTGTTATGCAGCTTTTGAGGTAGAGAAATGTGATACGCATAAAACCGATGTTACTGGAGAATTCGTAGGACAATTGGCTGGTTCTTGTCACTTCCTCGTGGGACTGATCAGGAACTAATGTCCGGATCAACTTCTGTAGCAGCCAAATCGTTACTTTCCCTCACTTGTTTCCATTTGTTACGGCGTCTAGGTGTCACACTACCACATTTTTGTAACTGGTTGAAGAGGCTGATAAATAATTCACTAGATGGATGACGTCTATTGGGACATGTTTCTGTATACTCCGGACAAGAACGAACTGCATTCTTTCCACACTCTCCATATACCTTAAACATGCCGTTTTTTTCTGCACTGGTAAATCCCGTAGCCCATTGACAACCTACGGCTTGCATTGGAACACGCTGGCTATCAAGTCGCAAAGTATGAACAGAAAAACATTGTACCTAACAACTTCGCAGGTTGCATGAAGCAAACAAGTGTCGGATTGGAAACTTTTCACAGTACGACATTACGTGTAGGAATGCTCTAGAGTCCTGAAACAAACACCACCAGCATTTTAATTTAACCTACATTTAGTTTCTTGGTATGAATGGGAATGTTACCATTTAAGAACCTAATATATAGACCTCGTATATATTATTAAAATCGCCACGCGGGAGTAACCGAGCGGTCTGGAGCGGCACGTTACGGATCGCGCGGCCTCCCGCGTTGGAGGTTTGAGTCCTCCCTCGGGCATGGAGGTGTGTGTTGTTCTTAGTGTAAGGTAATTTAAGTAGTTTGTAAGTGTAGGAACTGATGATCATAGCAGTTTGGTCCAACATTAAAGAGCTGTGAACACTTGAGCAGTAGAAGATGTATCTCACAGTATGGAAGATGAACAAATTGTCATAGCTCTTAAGGTTTGAATTTGAGGAACCACGTATAGCGGGCATTTTCCCCTTGTTTTGATTTCAGTAACCTGTCGCCAAAGACTGTTTTTTTTTAGGTGTGTGGTGGGGACCTTTCTGCTCATTTTATTTATACACAGAAGATTTTGGTCCAAGTTGCTGCTTCGCAATTAATCGCTTCAATTATTGATGATGGAAGAAATTTTCATCATATCTGTTTCCTCAAAAGGAAGACCAATGTAGTGGTTGAATAGTACTAAAAATCTAGTATAGAAAACACAATAAACTAGACCGGATTGCTAGGTCCAGAATAATGACCAGGTTGTTTCAACTTAATACCTCTAGTGTGTGTGTATTCGTAACTATGTATATTCACTGGTCAGAACAATTAGGGGATCAGTTGAGATATCTAGGTTCTGAAGTATTGTCATCAGAGAATGAAATAAAATGGTTTGACGTCTTTCAGTCGGTTCTACGGTGTCGAGACAACAACATTACGGCAACCGAGATAGTGGTAAAAACAAAGTTGCTGTATACGGGATTGGTGTGGACTTGTGTTTCCTCCACCAAACGAATTACACAAACAGTTAGGTTCAGATTTAATAATGAGCAGGTAGTGTAATGTAACAACAACGTGACTTACCCGAAGATATGGTATGGAGAACCACAGGACGGTTGAAAACAGAACTGACACAGAGGGAAGTGGCTGCAGCTATTGGTGGACCTGGATGCGAATTCAACCCCAGGAACCGTTAAAGGGAGGCAAGACCAAAGCCTTCCGCACTTCAGTAGGTAAAATCAACAAGAGATGACCGTTATCTATGGTTGACAGCCTGTTGAGAAAGGAGGCTGAATGGAACTCAGCTGCAACGCTCCCTCCAGGCAGCAACCGGACTCGCAATGTCAACACAAACAGCCCGAATCGCCTCCGGGAATGTGGCGTCTACGCACGGAGGCCTATGGTGTGTGTCCCATTAAAACCACGACACCGTTTAACACTCAGAAGCTGGGCGGAGAAATATCGGGATTGGAGTCGTAACAAATGGCGTCGGGTTTTACTCACAGATGGTGAAGATTTGGTGTTCAGCCGAACATTCGTCGTTCCCTCACCTGGATGCACTTGGCAGACGCATTGCAGCCAAACCAGCACCTCCCACAACAGTTGACAAATGTTTGTAGAGCTTATGGGACTTAACTACTGGGTGATCAGTCCCTAAACTTACAAACTACTTATGAACTAGCTAATATTATGTGCCTCAGTGCATGGTATTCTTGCTGCCTTTGACACACGAGCACTAAAATTCCGGCGGTGACAACGCTGCATGAATGCGCTCCTGCCATGTCAAAACCAACTGCAGAACGATCTGAACAAGATATCACTACGGTGTAAAAATTGACTCTAAATAATGAGAAGTGTGAAGTCGTCCACATGAGTACGAAAAGAAACCCGTTAAACTTTGTTTACAAGATAAATCAATCAAAAGTGAAGGCCGTAAACTCCACAAAATACATAGGAATTACTATTACTTCAGACTTAAACTGGAAAGAACACGTAGATAATGTCATGGGAAAGGCGAACCAGAGACTGCGTTTCATTGGTAGAACCCTTAAAAGATGCAACAGAACTACTAAAGAAACTGAATATACTACGCTTGTCCGTCCTTTTTTTGGAATATTGCTGCCCAGTGTGGGATCCTTATCAGGTGGGTTTGACGGAGGACATCTAAAGAAGAGCAGCTCGTTTTGTAATGTCACGATACAGGGGAGACAGCGTTACGGAAATGATACAGGATCTGGGATGGGAATCATTACAACAACGGCGCTTATCGCTGCGGCGTGTGCTGCTTACGAAACGCCAATCGCTAACATTCTCTTCCGAATGCGAAAATATATTGTTGACTCCCGCTTACATAGGTAGAATTGATCATCAGAATAAAATACGAGAAATCAGAGCTCGAACGGAGAGATTCAGGTGTTCTTTCTTCCTGCGCGCTATTCGAGAATGGAATGGGAGATAAATAGTATACAGGTGGTTCCATGAACCCTCTGCCAGGCACTTTAAATGTGATTAGCAGAGTATCCCACGTAGATGTAGATGTAGTAGACTTGCTTCAATCTCATGATAATCTGAAAGAAACTGCTTGAGATTCCTGAATTTTCCTAGCCTCTTGGGTGAACCACGAATAAATGAAATCAGGTTTTTGAGAATTGATAGAATATCTCTTAATACCGGAATTTATTAAATTAGTCTTGAACAACTAAATTTAGGGAATGAGCCAAGCAATGAATGTAAATAGCTCGGGGCTCAGTTTCTTTTGTCAGCGACTGTAATCCTTGCAGACAACGGCTAACGTTTTATGCGCCGCCAAAGTATTGCCCACGGCAATTGTTCAGACATAGAAAATCTTAATAATATATCCGTCACAGATTTAAACAGGGCATCTGAATCAGTTAATGGGAGCTCATATAAACCCCAAAACAACTCATGAACATTTGGTCAGCAATACGAAAACAAACAGACATCTGCTCTTTATTGATATATCGGATGTCTTGTCCAAAATTAATGATATAAATCATTTAACTTTTTTTAAAATCAAAATTCTCTGAAGGGACATGCTTATCAATGTTAAAATTTCGTTAATTTTGTCATGAGACATCCACCTGTAATTAGTCTGATTAAGCCGTAGTCTCAGTTTAGGTACATCCTCGGAACGTAATTTCAGAAGAGTGAGAAAATTAGAAGACTCATCAACATGACCACATAAGGCCAATCCTTGGAAATCCAAAAACAATACTGAAGTAAAATTTTTCCTCAAACAAACGGTGGCGGCCTCTATTTCTTTTACTTTACAATCACTAATTGAAGACATAATATTTAGCCTACTCCTTTTTTCATAGAATTATTTGTTTTAACTGAACAAATATGCAAATTACTTTTTTCATGAGATTTGAATCGTTTCAGAGCAACGGACCAATTTTTAAATTCGTACTTATCGAATGCATTTTAGGAATCCTTGTTTGCAGTAACATTTTTTGGAGGCAATCTCTAGTTTTCACACACAGACCTACAGAATAAACAATACCCTGTCATCTTTTTCGTCATACTGAATCCACGTGTATATGTTTACTCAATATTTTTGAAAAGCCCTTCCCCGGAGGCTATCACATTCAATGCCGGAATCATTTTTCTTGGAATTACCAGAAACAGTAACAAAGAATTCATGGCCCAAGATGTCGCAGATGGATCACTTTTACTGCTGCAAGATGTCGATTCGATATCACCGTCACCATCACGATTATCAGTCAGAATCCTTTATTATTTCACTATATACTTCTCCATTTTAGCGATTTTCACACACAAGATATTCCAAGCGCAGGTGAAACAGGTCAAACAGAAAAGGAACTATAATCCGACTACATCGTTCAAGTGTTTACAACTAATAGCTGAAGCATGAAAATTCAAATTCAGAAAAAAAAAAAAAAAAAAAAAATCTGTCGCTGGCTGATGCGTTTCGTGATCTTTGAAGAGCTACCAGTTAAATCACAAAGACCCTCGCTAGTTGTTATGAGGACTGTCTATTTACTGAATGTTTTAGCTAGGAGGGATAGGGCACTCATCGCAGCAGGTATGTCGACTCCTTGGTAACCTATGTAGTCGTCAAAAGGTTATCTTAAAAGATACAGCGAATTAAATTCTTAGTATAAACATTTTCATCGTATCGTACCAACCCTCTTCATTTCTAGTAATTTAATGCAACAGTTAAAGGTTGCTACCTTCTGTTTACATTAGGAGTATGCAGAAAATGGTCACTTCACTCACATGTCAACGTGGCTTTTAATGCTTACGAATTTAGTTAGCTGTTTCTTTTAAGATAATGTATTTACGGCGGTGTATTACAAAAGCCAGCCGCCCATCAGTGGGACGAGAGAGTCGATTTTAATTACACCCAAGAAATATAACGTAAAGGAAAAAGAAAATACAAAAATGTTCAGTGGGGTATGCCGAGCATACCCACTCAAATTATGGGGTATGCTTGAGCGACCGAGCATACACGTAGTCGGTGCCTATGCTCATAAGTCAAACATCTTGCTCGACAAGGACCGCTGAGCTATATTTAATCAAATGTGACCAACATGGGATGTAACCGGGTCCTCCTGATAGCGTTACAGCTGTCGAAACTTATGTCCTAATAAAAGTTTATATGCAACTGATTGGCTGATTAATTTCATCCATTTGAAATTCTTATATTGTGGTTATTCGTAGGAGACCACGGTTGAGTCTAAAAAAATTATCGATAATTTTTGTCTTGAAAATAGTTTATTACTATTATTCGAATCAAATTTCCCCAATAAAGAGTACAGTTTGTATGTAGTGTGTAACGCTATTTTGTTCTTTTAGTAAAGACGGACTGTGTCCTAAAATGCTGTTGGATACGTCCGTGTGAAGCTGCTGAATTCGTGCTCTTATCTGGGCCGCTTTCAGTCGATTGAAATGGCCACCCAGTCACGTCGCACAGGCCATTTCATTGTTTGTCCAGCAAAGCAAATGGACGGCTAGGGTTACACCAGAGGTCGAACGCCAGTACCGAAGAGGAATTGCCAACGGCGTTGAAGCTCATAGACTGTTTATTGCTCGAACCAAAATCTGTTGCGTACAGTTCTAATTTTTCTTTTGACTTTCTTTTTGCTTGGTGAAAACGTAGCTTTGTTATTATATGAACTGCACATTTTTCTGTTAGAACTATACGTTTAATCAGTGTATTGAGATTCGTATGGAAGATCAATTTCATTAATGAAACAGCAGCGTTACTTTAAATGAAGCAAAATAATATATGTTATCACATTGTCAGCGAAGTTCTTTGAAACTTCCCATATTGATGAACATCATCTTTTCTGTCACCAAATTAGTACTAGAAACTACTGGAAAGGCAAGGTTCCGTAGAAGCATTGCGTACACTGAAACGACAGTAGTGATGATAATAATCAAGAATGTCTTGAACTTACGGCCAAAGATAATAGCGTTCAATCTTTCGGTCTACTTTGTTGTATGGGAGTGAAAAGTGGTCGGATGCAGATTCTTTATTAATAAGGTTGAGATGATTATAGGAACTAATAGATGGGAACAATGTCGGGAGAGTGTCCATAATAAGGAGATCATAGAAAAACTGGGAATGAACGCCATAGATAAAGCAGAGAGAACAGGCTTAGATGGTACGATCATGTCAAACGCGTGGGAGAAGCAAGGTCACTGACGAGCTACAAGGCACCAAAATCAGCAATGAATAAGGAATCGTCGAGGAATTTTATAAGGGTACCATGCTCCAGAATGATCGATGAAATGCATAATCGATCTTAAATATTGATGATGATAATAATTTAATACATTGTGCACCACGCAATCTGGAGAAAAGAATTCCAAAACCATCCTCCCATCATTTCTGCAGCCAGCCAGTATCTCTCTGACTCAAGGATAAAAATGTAACTGGTACGCGTATCTCTCTAAATGACACCCTAAGCAGTGTTTTTGAGACTGCAGGTCGCGACCCCCAGGGGATCGCAAAGACTTTCTCGGGGGTCGCCGTCACACAGGAAAGTACTGGCACCATTGAACAACCAGCCCAGTGCACCTTTGACTACAAAGGGTTCCATAACACAAAAATATAGGCCCAAGAAAAGAGAAATTTACTTTTTCTTAATATTGCATCATTACTTGTTTAAAATTAATTCTGAATTGAATGCAAAGTAGATTTTATTGTATCACAGCGCAAGGTCGGAAAACTGTTTTCAGGAACCATTCGTTAGATTAATGTACAAGATGCAATAATTACTGATTATACTGGTGTTGTATCTATTCTTTCTGACATTTCCGAAAGAACAGACACCACTCCGATATAATAAGTATTCACACGCGAAGACGGCGTTAGCTTCATATATTTCACCGCA
Source organism: Locusta migratoria (assembly GCA_026315105.1). Classification (NCBI taxonomy): domain Eukaryota; kingdom Metazoa; phylum Arthropoda; class Insecta; order Orthoptera; family Acrididae; genus Locusta; species Locusta migratoria. Next base: position 196,634,523 of record CM048747.1, on the reverse strand, counting down.
GTTGCGGTCATACGTCCGACCTCGCACGGGAATCCGTAATGGCGAATGTAAGACGGCATGGACGATAGGGGCGCTACAAACATAGCGTGCGACATGTGGAAATTTGAGACGGACGGGAGGCGAGCACGGGTGGCCAAGTGGTTAAGGCGACCGCTGGCCCGAAGCGGGAGACCCGGATTCAATTCCTGGCCTGGCTCACATTTTCACTTGTCGCCATTGCTTAATTTCAATACCCTAATACAGCCACTGTGTATCCTTTCCTCCCTAATCCTTCTTCCTTCCCCTCCTTTATCAACAATTTGCAAATGCAATAATTAATTCTAAGAAAATAATTTTTAAAGAAGTAGATTTTTAAATTTCTATTGATACAGCTTCCTTGTAAATTGTCGACTCTGCTTTTAATGTATATTTTTCGAAATGTAAGAAATTATTTTTACATGGTTTCCGACAGAAATGTATATTTTGCATAACGAATGTTTCGAACTTGGACAATATTCAGAAACGAATTATGCTGGTTAAGAAAGTTCCCACTGTATAGACAATTTTTAAAGAAGTAGATTTTTTTATTATATAGTGGGAGCTTTCTTAATCAACATAATTCGATTCTGAATCTTGTCTAAGTTCGAAACATTCGTTATGCAAAATATACATTTCTGTCGGAAACCATGTAAAAATAATATCTTTCATTTTGAAAAATACACATTAAAAGCAGCGTCCAACAATTTACAAGAAAGCTACATCAACGGAAAGAACATTGCATTAGTTGCCTTTGAGATAACGAACATAGTTTTGTTAGAGTTCGTGTTGCGAGCGGTTCAGGCGACTTGACAAAATATTTTAATTGGAAGGCGGTTGGATATTGGAAAAGATTGAAAATCACTCCCATATAGCAAGGCGAGGCCTTAATGGGCTATTTACATAAAAATATGATTACGTCCTGTACTTCATAACTGGCACGAGCAATAATTTTTGAAGTCGTCGTTAACCGCCATTCACACACAAACGACAAGTGAAACCTAACCATTAATCTGTGAACCCCTGTTTAAACAGTGAATATATCGCACATAAACAATCAGTAGAGAGCACTGCGTTTGCCTTGCTTTGCTCTGACTACAGTGTGTGTCAAATTATTGAATTTGTGTCCTGCTTGTGTTACACAGTTTGCAGATGAAAACTGCTTAAAAGCTGTCATTGTTGTGTGCGGATGTGATCTGATGACGGTTTCGTTATAGCTGATATTTTTAGAGGACGTAATTTAAATGACTGTTTTAACGATACCCGTGTTCTGAACCTAATATTCGTCTTCTTCTGTTCCAGGTGAGTACCCAGTGCTGAATGCCTCAGCACCATGCAAGTCTTACCTGGTGAGTTGAATTAAGTTTGTCTTCTCGTTCCACGACGATTTCCATAGCCCTACATCTCTAAACAGCACAGAAAACTGCAAACTGCACCAGGGTTTCTAATATACAAAAGCTTTGCAGTTAAATGCGAAATTTAAAAGATACAGAACTTTCTTTTTATATTCACACAAGCTTAATTCCCGCTGCTTCGCACGCGTAGACTGGATGTTCTGCATTGACTCTTTCTACTTCCAAATATAAATATTCATAGATTTACCTTTAATAATGCTTTCCCAATTAAGTACTTTGATACAACTTGTCATCCCCTATTGCACCACTGATGGCAGAATTCAAAACATCCAGATACACGTTTTTTTATAATTCTAAATTCTCGCCAGGGCGAGAGGCAAATAGTTCTATGTTCCGGGTAATTCAGAATCGTTATCCACGGTTTATTGGGGTTGTAAAAGATGCTAACATTGAGCATATCTTCCAACTTTTACGGTTTATCCGTAAAATTTACGGAAATTGCAGCATTTTTCAGTTTTACGGTTGGACTGTGTTGTTTCACGACTTCGAGGGCAGAAATTAGAAACGTTAACATTTGATAATCAACCCATTTCCCAACAATCGATGTTTTCGAGGTTGAAGGCAAGTCTACGATAGTGGATAAAAAATTCTATGGTACGATAGATGCTTTTAATAGTGTGATATTTATGTCGTCATGGGACTAAATTATGAACTATTGTATTTTGTAACGAAGTCATGTTCGGAAATTATTCTTTTACTCGTATATGGGCTGGCGAAAGAAAAACGACAACTATTATTTTTCTCAGAGATGAGATTATTGACAATTTCAGTATAATCGCCCCCGTTATTTATGACCTTTTGCCGAATGTCTGGAAGGCATCGTAATACCATCTGCGTGTCTACTCTTGATGACGTCGCGTATTGCCCGCCCTATGGCGTAAATGAGTGTTTTTCAGTGTTTTTCAACCTGAAATGGGGGGGGGGGGGTCGCAGGATAATGCATTAGCAGAGGGTTCGATAGCAAACCTACGTTCAGCTTCTGTGGTACAAGGGGCACAAGCAAGTGACAGGGTTTCGTAAAAGTTGCTTAATTAACAAATCATCCGTCGGTGGAAAATTCCCATTGTTCTGACATGTTTCGGGTAGCCCTCAATGAGACGCCGAAAAAGATATAAGATGTACCTATGCCACTTTTCATTTCTGATGTTTGGCCTACCGAAACGAGTAACAATGAAGCCATTCTTCCACCTCATGATGAATTGTTAATTAGGCGACATAACAGCGTTTGTGCAATATTGCTACAGTTATTTACAATGGTCGCAATCTTCTTGTATGACTTTGTGAAATGTTCAAATATTGTTATGTCAGAAATATATCACTAACAATACATAACAATATTGGGTCATAGTAGTTTGCTGCTGTTGCGAGTTTTCAATGCAGTATTATTTTTAATCAACTTATATCAAACATTTTTATTACTGGGTCTTAGTATTGCTGATAGTTAAGGGTTTTCAATATCCTTTCGAAGAAATCCAATATTTATGAGCACCATTGAATCATTAAGAAGTGATGCATGAGCTATTATGGTTTTATACTCGCATATTACAACACGTAACCTCAAATTACGCATTGTGGCATATTTTTTATGATAGCGAAACAATACATCAAAGATTTGATTTTTTTCCGCTGCTGCAGCTTTCACCAGATGTGAATGGCTACACAAATCTTAGATACATTTAAGAAAGAAAATTAAATACTTTGCCTTCGGAATCACAGTTTTATTACTGGCCTGGAGGGGGGGGGGGGTGGGTTTCCGAGTATTTTTACTCGGAAAGGGGCTCGAGGGTTAGAAAAGGTTGAAAAATACAAAGAAAAAGGGTTTGGTAAATAAACCGAAAGGAAAATCTGATCAGTGGCAGGGAAAATCGCTCTCCTTTAGGACGCAAAATTAAATAGTTTAGTACAAAATGTGGGGATAAATCTGTGAATGACACAGCCATCCTAGCACAAGATTAGAAACTGTCAAACATCAACTCACGACTACAGACTGCACTCAGTACTGCCGAGCCTTGGTTGTAAGGATGGCGTATGTAAATAAACGTCGACAAGTGCGAAGCAATACTGTTCACCAGAAGGCCGAAACAACTGCACAAACACTAACACTGCAGACCAGTAACATTACACACGTTCCTGTGCGAAAGTCAAGTACCTCGGTGTCTGGCTTGCCGGAAGCTCACTTGGGGGGGGGGGGGGGCACATAAAACACACAACCATCCGGGCAAACGCTGGCTCAAACTCTACTCAATGCTCAACAGGAAATGGAAATGAGCGTATGGCTTTCTTGGCCGGGAATCCCTTGCGGAATTGTTCGGCCGCCTTAATGTAAGTCTTTTTATTTGACGCCGCATGGGCGACTTAAGTGCCAATGATGATGAGATGATGATGATTAGGACAACACACCACCCAGTCCCCTGCCGGGAATCGAACCCGAGCCTCCTGCGTGGTAGTCAGCGACGCTTCCGCTGAGCTACGGAGGTGGACGTTCAACAGGCGAGGAAACTGAACAGGCGGGTGTCGAGGAACAAGTACACAACATTTGTGAGATCTCTGGTGACGTATGATGCTCCGTGCTGGGCTTACGCAACACCGACACGGCTGCGCCGATTGCAGCTCATACCGAACAAGGTGCTCAAAAATGTTCAAATATTGGTAAAGCTTATGTGACTTAACTACGGGGTCATCAGTCCCTAAACTTACAAACTACTTACGGACTAGGACGGCACAAATATCCATGACCGAGGGGGGATTCGAACCCCCGACCGTAGTGGCCGTGCTGACCGTGACTGGAGCGCCTCAGTCACCTCGGCCACCGCGGCCGGCAACAAGGTGCTACGTATCATAAGCAATGCCCAAAGATACACGCGCACAGCGGACCTTCACCGTGAATACCGCCTTGATACTCTCATGGAGGTATTCAAAAAACACGCCGCACGACTATACAAGATCTCTAGACACTCGAACAACCCCTTCATCTTTTATCTGGGCAACTACGATCATAACCATAGATGGAAGCATATCTGTCCTAAAACACTATTTCGCCGGAATAGGTAAGAACCTATGGTAAGCTTAGCTAGCACAAACAAAATGACTGTGCGTCGAACCCCTGCACCACAGCAAATTGACTGGCTATGCCAGCTGAACTAATACAGCCGACTATTTGGCGACAGCGGGGAACACGAACAAGTATGATACACAAACAAATCCCACACGCAACCCACACACGTAGAGGTTGATACCAAAATCGACCACTCATTTGTCAGTTATGTTTGTTGCAGCCAGCAGCCCTGATGGTGGCCCAACAGACATCCCAGTGCAGCAGCATTGGGGCCGACTCACCAACCGGATTGACAAATTTATAACAAACTCGCAAGAAAAATGTTACCGAGCTTGCACGATACCCAGTAACTAACATAACCCAAATGCTTGCATGATCTATCACAGACAGCAAGAAATTTCTCTTGTCAACTTGCCTTGGCACTTTTTTTACCTCTGCCCTTAAAACCGCTCTTGTTTCGAAAAGCTTTCGACCACTTACGATCCTCCGATGAATAGTATTAATGGGTAATATCTTACACACACGTACGGCACACATCACAGTTTCCGCTCCTGTGACTCCTACATTAGAAATTCTAACATATGCAGAGGTGACAGTAGACTTATTGAGTTGGTCGCCATGGTAGTGCGAGCGTAGAGGGAGGGGCTCCACTCATGAAAAAAAAAGAATATATATATAATAATATAAAAACCACACTTACACGCATAAATGATGCGTAACTTCTACTAACTCTACAGAAATCTCCCAAACTTAGAGAAACAAAAGAGTATTCTGTGAAGGTTCAGTTGGTTGATGCAAACAAAACGACTAGGAAAGTCAACAGAAAATTATAGTAGAGAAAGAAGAAAACAAAAATTATTTTCCATATGTTTCGATAATTTAAAGTAATGCATCATTTAAAGTTATGGTGAGAAATAATGCATCATTTCAAGTTATGGCGAGGAAACTCTGGAACGACTTTTTAAAGTCGCACAATACTATTCAATAGGAGACATGTGATAACCTTGAAGTGTTGGCGTTTACAAGGTGTCGATGGAAATTAGGTTGTCAGATAATTTGATCGGTCGAGACAAGGATTTTTCGCTTAGCAGTGGGACCTGGTTTTATCTCACAAGAAGAACACCGTTCTTTTATGCAATCGGCCAGAGTGTTGGAGGACAACCCGTGACTGCGATGTATCATGGGCACCACGATACCGCCAGCGGCAGCGCCGCAAGACCTGTTTATGTGCAGAACCTGTGGCGGGCGGTGCATGCGCCTTACGCCACTCGCGGGCCTGTATATCATGGCGATTTCTGCCCTCGGCATCCACTGTCTACAACTCCAGATTGTTTTATTCCTCCATTGGGGTGTCCCAGGACATCCTTTTCCCCTTCCTATACCTCATTTACTCTGCCAACATGCCACAGCCCAGGCCTCACAATTGGCCGTGCCTACGTCACACCTACAAGGGGAGAACGCCTACTCGTCATCGCCGAATTCGACCAAATTTATGGTGAGACACGAAAGTGCCCCAAGTGGGAACTCTAGATAGCCAAGCGTTTAGGAAATAAAAGGAAGTTTGATGCGGATCTATCACCATATGCATCTTATCAACTGTCGCTGTGAAGACGTGTTTAGGGAGTGGTGTTTGGCGCAGTGGTATTTGAATTGAGAAGGTCGCGGATTCAAGTTCACCCGGCGGCAAATTTTTTTTATGCTCCTTGGCAATACGTACACCTACATATTGTTCTCGTAGGGATCGTGAGGACAAAATTAGAATAATTACAGCTTGCACGGAGGCATTTAAACAATTATTCTTCTCACGCTCAATACGTGAATGGAATGGGAAAAACCCTAATAGCTGGTATAATGGGACGTACCCTCTGCCATGCACTTCACAGTGGTTTGCAGAGTATTGATGTAGATGTAGACTGATGTCACAATTAACCGCAACAGCATATAGGTTATTTTATTAATTTATATAAGAAAAAAAAGGAGAGAGATAAAGGGCATTGGATGAAATTCGGGACTACAAACATTTAAAAGGGGACTGTAGTTAACACGTACTTGGGGACGTCGTGTATGTAAATCTATACTTCCATTCTTTTGCGATTGATCATGTACCAAGGCCACGGTGGAGTAGCCGAGCGATCTAAGGCGCCTTGCTGCGGAGCGCGTGGTTGCTCGCCGTCGGAGGTTCCAGTCCTCCCTGGGGCATGAGTGTGAGTGTTGTCCATAGGTTAGTTTACCTTAGTTTAAGTAGTTTGTAAGCTATGGACTGATGACCACGCAGTTTGGTCCGATAGATTTACAAACATTTGAACATGTACCAGGGTGATATTCATCGAAGAAACAGGGGAAGCAATAATTTTGACCGCATCTTGCGCATGTTATGAACGCCGCCCTCTGGCAGTTACACGTTTTTTTTATGTCTCTATAGAAAAACAAACTTGATTGACATTCTGAAAACAGCTTCTTTCATCTAACAGTCCAGCAGCGAACCACGCGTAACGCAGCATGTCGCTAAATACTTGCGAGGACAGCTGGTGATGTGTAATAGAATGTAGTTAGCACCTTCTAGACCGCTCACAACCCCAACTTTGCAAGATAATCCGCTTGTTTTAAATAATGACGTGCCATGCAGATTTTGTGCACATATAAATACAAAATAATGATGTTGCAGTTAATTGTCAAGTCATTGCCAAGGAGCAAAAAAATATTTACCGCCGGGCGGAATCGAACCAGCGAAACTTTCAATAAAAAATCCGATCTCTTACCGCTGAGGCAAACACCGCTTTCTAAGCAGACTCTCTCTGGAGCAGTTGATAAGGTGCATATGGTGATAGACCGTATCAAAATTCATTTTCTAAACGCTTAACCATATGGAGTTCCCATTACGTGCACTTTCACCACGCCCTACATGTACCATAAATTTGGACGAATTCGGCGATGAAGAGTAGGCGTCCTCTGCTTGCTAGAGGCCGCGAACGCTAGCTGATTGGCCGGCCGCTACGAGGCGGTGGGCGTGTCCCAGCGGCCAGCCAGTTAGCTGGCGGCCGCCGCCTCTCGGTGTGACGTAGGCACGGCCAGTGGTGAGGCCTCGTCTCCTAGGCGATGTTGCTCCAACTCGAGTGCTTGGCGAGCACCGGCAAAAGCACCGGTGCTGTGCTGCAGCGCCGGTGGTATGGGGTACGTGATGTGAATGGGGCATGCCAGTGGTAGGAGTGGAACGAGTTGTCGCAGCGCCTAGCGAGGCCACAGTCGTGTTGTTGTTTGTGACTTATTAAAACCACAAATAATAATTTCTACAACTTTTGTGTATAGACAGAAAGTATACTTTTATTGCGCTCCTTATTTTTCACTATTATTTAACATTCTTTGCTGATCTTTAGCATCAGTTTGAAGCCTCTAATTTTCTCACAATTCACATAATCGTTTTGGCAGTTGCATTCCAACGAAACATTACACTTGACCTTGCTTTTGTTTTGTTAATGTTCATAATAGAAAACATTTATTCAAAAACGAACGTCGTACAAAACATTGCAACATATTTCAGGTCACGAATCCTGGGGAATTCTTATTGATCAACGCCGTTATAAAATGAAATGAAATCATCGCTGTAATGGTAATAGTGGTCTGTCAAAATTGAGTCGCACTGTAGTTTCATCGGCTCAATTCGGAGACTTGATGGGCACCCTCTGAGCGCACCGAAAGTGCGTCATAGAAACTTTTGAGTGCATTCAAATTCTTAATACGCTTTTTCATACTCACTGAAGTGATCTTAGTTATTTAAATTCAAGAAGCTTAGAAAGGGAAAATTGTCCAAATTTCCTTCTTGAAGCTAACATTTAAAAAACAATACCTGCAATTTGGAGCTTTGTGTACGATCACACATAGTACCGATTAATTTATTTTCACCTTGCAACTTTTTATTTAAACCATGTTAATACTCGTGATGTCATTCATGAAAGCGAGGTCAGCGATCCATTGTTTATCTTTCAAGTCTAACTGTGGAAATATTTCATGTAAGTGGACAGATCTGTTTCTTGTCTCGAAAAAGACAGAGTAATTTTTAGTATATTAACCATCGTACGCCACAGTAAGAAGGGATGTCTTGTGAAATTATTCAAGATCCTACAAAAATCCTTTAAATTGCTGAAGATTCAAGCTTGCTTTCTAAAAAATTCAAGTTTTTTCAATGTTATCCATGATGCACATAAACGTGTGGAAAACTTTTACACATAGCTGTTATTGATTTGAATGGCAGTGCAGTGTCAAAATTGGGGGAAGCGCAGTTTCGGGTACTTTTTTTTTCCACGACCCACATTTTCTGATAACATTGCAGGGCCCGCCTCAGTTGCAATTCTGTTCAGCTGCTCCAGTAAAACTGCATCTCCTCTGAAACATCTTTTGGGTTTTGATACTTCTCTTACATCCTCAGCCACAGTGAAATTTTTATTTGGCGCCCGTTACGAAAATTGCAAGTTGAGCTGTGCTGCGAGTTTCATTGGTCTCACTAGGGCAATCGAATACTCTACGAAGTTACGACATTTATTACCCTCCTATAATTACGCACCAATCTCTGGCATTCGCCGAGACGTTGTATGTTCAGAAAAAGTTAACGCCTCAGATAGGGCCACTACAGACAGCCATATTACTTTCGAACAACTTTCACAAATTGGCCGTCCGTAAAAGGTCTTCCGCGTATTTCAATCTTTTTTTTTTTTTTTTTTTTTTTTTTTTTTTTTTGTAATAATATAGCTGGCTCGAACTGCTTTTACAGATAACCAATGTAGATCAGATACCTGCGGAACAGCAATAACTAACTCAACTCTAAAATCTCAGCACACTTATAATTTAGTATAACAAAAATACCTAAAGAGGAATAGCGGAAGTTGGTATAGATATAAGTGCAATTACATAAAGGTATATTTTTCTTTTTCTTTTAGAATGTGAGCAGTATAAATAAGATTTATCTCATCAAATTGTGGCAATTCTGATTTCAATTTAGTAATCAGTTCTGTTGTGTCAAAAATGTTTGTAGAACTTATGGGACTTAACTACGGGGTCATCTGTCCCTAAGCTTACAAACTACTTATGAACTAGCTAAGACTAAGTACGGCACAAATATCCATGCCCGAGGAGGGATTCGAACCCCTGACCGTAGTGGCCGTGCAGACCGTGACTGGAGCGCCTCAGTCCCCTCGGCCACCGCGGCCGGCTCTGTTGTGTCCTGTCCAACAATACCCTCGTGTGTTACGGAAAGTTTATTTTCGTAGTGACAGCGCTCTATCGTTGCTTTGATATTTACGGTAGAGTGGCATATTAAGGATAGCGGGTTTTTCATCAGGTATAAGGGGAAAATGAATCTTCCCATTGAGTAATAAAAATGGCACACTTAAATCCGAACCTTGTCTGTTCATTTTGAACGTTCGCAAGATAAATTAACAGTGTCTCATTTGATAAGATTCAGAACGGATATTTCCTCGGAACTAAGAAGACGCGAGAGCGAGCGCTGTCTCTGTCGGCACCGGCCTCGATTCGTCATTCTTACTTGCGAATAGCAAAATATGCCGAAACAGTGTATTAAAAAAATCAAATAATACGATATTATACATGTCGAGGTATCACGGTTTACAGTCGAACTATATGTAACTCTTGTCGAGAGTCGTTGGATTTCCAGACATTTTTTGTCAGATAATTATCGTTTCGTTATTTATACGTAATTTTCTGTAAGCTTTTAAATAAGTACAGTCATATAATTATTAAGATGTCATTTATTTAATTTTTCTTGAAGATATTGTGAAGACCAAATTCACAACCCCTGTCGACTACTACAACAAATCAACTAAGAGGGTAGCATAAAAGTTCGAAACAAGAATGAAGAATGCTACATCACAGTTCAACGAAAGGCGAATTCTTTTCAATGTGGTAGTTGCTTATTCTTTATTCTCTTCAGTTTCAATCTGCCATTCGTCACAATTATATTACTGTCTGCATCTATGTCTGTATCTGGCAGCTGCCGCTCTCTCCCTCCCTATAAATTCGAAGGTATTACAAAACCAAGGAATTTACAAAACAGCCGAGAAAGTTGTCTTTTAACTAAATTCCTTTAATTTTTTTATACAAATTTACAGCCAAGATCGCGTTATTTATTTATGGATGACCGGTTTCGACGTTCACAGAAGTCATCTTCTGATCTCCTATATTTTACAATGTCATATATTATATGGTTTTACCTATATCCTGTCATTACATTTGTGATGGAGTAGTTGTACACAAACATTGATGGTGAAGTTGGATCTACAGTATACATGTCCGCACTGGTTGCACAAGAGTCACTAAGCCCCAAAGAACAATGAGTTCCTTTAAATTTTATTAAGGTGTAAAATTTATTTTAATTGTCATTAACTTTTCTTGCCATTAAACAGTTTCCCTATTTTATTTATCCATTATTTCCATTATTTCTTGGTTTCCTTATTCTCTTTCTGAATCTTCCATCCCCTCCCCTCCTAGTCTTCTCGCTAGCGACGCCCTACCCTCTATCTGATTCGTAAGCTAAGTCTAATTGATATTTGTTTTTATTCCCTGGTCTTTTCTTTGTGTACGTTTTTCTCTTGAGCTTTTACAAAGTGTTCAGTACAGATGAAAACCACATCGGAACTGTAGAATCTCTCCTACTCTAGCTCACGCCTACGTATTTTACAGTTAACATGCATTCTATCTTTTATCAATGATCAACACAAACAGTTCGGAATCGCCTTCAGAAATGTGGTCTCTAGGCTCGATGGCCTATCGTGTGTCCCATTAAAACTACAAATTTGTTGAGTCCGCAGTAACTAGGCGGAGGAACGAATGGCGCCGGGTTCTGTTCAGATATGAGTCTAGATTTTGCCGGACAGTGGTCGTTCCATCACTTGGAGAGAACTTGGAACAATCCTGCTTATGTGCAGGAAACGTCACCATATCATGGTGATGGACGAATGGTGTGGTTAGCAGTCAGTATTGGCGGACTTACGGACCTCTGTGTCGTTCAGAACGATGCTTTGACTTTCTGTTGTGCGCTACGCTGGTGCCATTTGGGGTGGGTTTATTCTGGTGGACGATAACGCTATTCCCCACAGATGGCCATCTTGTTCACCGGACTTAAACCTGACTAAGCATGTTTGCAATGCACTTGGCAGGCGCATTGCAGCCGGAGCAGTATAGCCCACAGCGATTCAGAGCTGGATGTTGCACTCATGGAATAATGGCCAAATATCCGTGAAGATCTGATTGATAACCTCATACTGTCCATTCACGAAGGTGTGCAACTGGTCTGGCGGTCTGAGGTGATCACACACCATGAAATGATCGTATGGCTCTTTTTGGCCTCGAGATCACGTGTGGGATTGTTCGGCCGCCTAGCGCAAGTGTTTTTAATTGACGCCATTTCGTCGACTTGCATGTCGATGATGATGAAAGCAACACACGACACTCAGTCCCCTACCGGGAATCGAACCTCGGCCCCCTAGGTGGTAGTCAGCGGAACTGCTGTCTGAGTTACGGGGACGGACAATCACACGCCGTATTAGAAGGACAACGAGAATGACTTTTGCACTGTTGTGGTAGCACCATGGTGCCAGCTGTAAATGAACGACATGTAAACCTGAAGTAAAGAGCTGAGACGGCAAAATCTCGTACTGTATCAGACAAAAATTACAATTGTAACCAATATCTGAATAAAATACGTTACCATATGTATACTGTATATGGTATCTCACCTGATGCCCTAATTGTTTTGAGCAGTGTATATCGGCGCATAATTGCGATAGTGTTGCCGGTGCCACATTTTCTGCACGCACTGACCTCTCGATTATCTATATATATAAAAGTGAATGTCTGTTCGGTGTACGTTTATCACGTCCGAACCAGAAGACATAAAGAGCTAAAAAATTGTACAGTTACTAATGTCTACCCGGGGAAGGCTTTAAGCACGGTTTTATGGCGATCGGATAGCTATATATATATATATATATATATATATATAGCAATCTGATTTTTATTTAGTAATTTGAAGAATATAACGCGAAATGCGGAATAATAATTACTCTTTGAAAATTATATTTACTCTTTGAAAATGGTTTTATTGGTTGCATTGTTGCTTGAGGGTTGATAATGATTAAAAGGGTGGAGTATATTGGGATGGTAAGTTATCGGTGTATATAAAATTCTCGAAAACCACAGAACGGAAACGAATGGTCTATGTGTAATTGTTGTCCGAAGTCTCCCGTTGTACACCATAACAGTTCCATGCCGATAAGGGGTGGAAGATTTGCTGGTTGAAAGTCAAATTATGAAAAAATTCGGACTGAAGGCCAGCGACTCTATAGCAAGGAGGTTACATACAGCGAAACGTGATGCCACAGACCATATCTTTGGTCTATGCGTGCTACAATGTCTTCAGCTTTCTCTCTGTAAGGATAAGCATACGAATAAGGAAATATAAGAATAAATAAATAAAAGAGTAAAAAAGAAATTTCTTTTAATACATCTCTTTAAGAAAATCGATTTGACGTTTTGCGCATTATCTATCATAATCAACCAACACGCGAGCGGAGCCGCAGGTTTAAGCTAGTATTCCATAAACGTTCGACTGGATTCATGTCGGGCAATCTGGATACACACATCATTCACTGGAATTGTCCAGAATGTTCTCCAAATCGTTTGTGAACAACTATGACTCAGTGACATGAAGCAGTTCGTCCATAAATGTTCCATCTTTGTTTGGGATCTTGAAGTCCATGAATGGCTGTAAATGTTTTCCAAATAGCCTAACGTAACCATTTGCAAACAGTGATCAGTTCAATTGGACCACTAGAGCATTGCACTCCACGTAAAAACAGTCCACACCACCACCAGCTTGCACAGTGGCTTGTTGACAACTTGGAACCATAGCTTCGTGGGGCTGCACCACATACGAAAGCCAGCATGCGCTCGAGACTAACCTCACCAAGCCATGGTTCCTAAGTCGTTCAGGGTGGAACTGATACGCTCGCGAGTTCTGGAGAGGCCCCGCAGGCGATGCCGGACTGCTAACGAGGCGGTCCTCGGCCGGCACAGCCTATTAACGCCACATAGCGCCGCACTGCCCAGATACGTTCAAACTGATGTCTGCTGCTATTTAATGCAGTGTGACTTTAATGTTAGCTCTGAAAACTCTACGCATACGTCACTGCTCTCGTTCATTAAGCGCAAACCATCGGCACCTTCTTGACAAGGTGGATCTAGTAATGACTGCCTAAATGGTATGTCCCATGCGTCTGGCTCCAACAACTATTCCCTGTTAATTCTCATCATGCGGCCTTGATCACATCGGAAATGTGTTCACATAAATCACCAGAGCCATGATGACAGTTCTATCAATGTCCGCCCTTTTATACCTTGTGTAAGCGATGCTAGTGTACAGGCCCGACGGTTCATATTTTTTAAGAGTGGGTGGTTGTCCAAAAATCCCCCCCCCCTTTTCTAATTCCCCCGTCCCCACACGCTGTCAGTAAACTCTACACATGAAAATGTTCTTTTGGTTTGTGTACAGCCGTTAATCTCCGAAACTACTTGACCGATTGCTTTGAAATTTTGACACAACGTTGTATTGTAATACGGGTACATATTTCTTGAATATATTGTGTAGAACGTATAGCCGGCCGCGGTGGCCGAGGGGACTGAGGCGCTTACATAAGTAGTTTGTAAGTTTAGGGACTGATGGCCCCGTAGTTAAGTCCCATAAGCTATACACACATTTGAACATTTTAGAACGTATATATATATATATATATATATATATATATATATATATATATATATATATCACTTTTGCGATTTTTCGTATCAAAGTTTCCCCATAATAAAATTTATATAAATTCATATATGACATACACTGAAAAATTTAGTATATAAAATATGCGCATATTCCAGTAGAACGTTGTGTAAAAATTACAAAACATCCGGTCAAGAACTTTCGGAGATATAACATTTTGAACATATAAACATGGCTCTAGGTTAGAAATAGTTCTAAGAGAATACAGAGGAGGCGGAGGAAGTTCATGTAGGGAGGGGGAAGAGGACGAACAGATAGTAATGATGAGATGGATATTAACACGCAGTTACTCGTTAAACGAGCAATGTTCATAGCGACATCCGTTTCAAAAACTTTCTGTAGTTTTTATTCTATTTCACTCGTTGTAATGTACGGTCAAAAATTCATTGAACCGTTAGCTACCCGCTGTCGAAATTTATGAATAAATTACGTACACATACATGACAAAGAGTATCATTTTAAAACGACTGTTATGAATTAAGGAAAGGTTAATGTTTTATTAGCAAACTAAGATTCTGTTCCAACACATGTCAAAATATCCGATCTTTAAATCCTATGCTTTCTTCAAAATAGTCAGAAGCGTTATGAAACTAAAAACTCGCGCAGAATGAAAATTACGCTTTTCAATTCCCACAAGCAATGGAAAACATGTAAGGTAAAAATGATGTTTGGTGGTCCTATACACAGGTTTTACAGCGTGAAAACCGGAAAAAAAGTGATTTCCTCCTTTTTCCCAGGTCGGCCCAATCGAAAGTGGCCATCTTCGCGCCGCACAATGTAAATAAATATTCCCTCAAATCAAGAGTGAATAGTTTACCAAGAGCACATGGCCACTTCATTACCTTAATTCCTGACTCCTTGTGCATTTATTTATTATTTTTGTTTGAATACTGTTAAACGTTATATAGATGCGGCAATCTTAAATAAAATGTTCTAAAATATTTTGCGCTATGTTTGTTTGCAGTCTGGACTCCATTAAACATGGCATCAACGTCAGGAGCACATGCCTTGGTGTACTCCTTTTAAGGCGTTTCTGCGGATGCGCGACTGGCATGACGTCATTGCCTTATAGACCCAATACACACGAATTCTGTAGACAATGTGCACGCTTCATTTCGTGCTTAGCCGGTAGGTTGCAGTTCGCTTCAAGCGCAGGAGACACTGCAGCCTGCTTTCCTTCCCAAACAGCTGCACCTAAACGCTTTTATGGACAGTGGATTTATCAAAACCAAGTCCCTCTTAGTAAACGGTGGGATTTCTTACAATTATATGTCAATCAATTACACATTGACTGTAAGAGCTGTCTCAAGTTTAAACTAAGGAAAACTGTCGGGCAGCGATGTTCTATAAGACTGTTGGTTAAACGCGAGTGGTATTTCAAACGTAATGACCGCTGGTTCAAAAACGTTCAAATGTTTGGAAATCTATCGGACCAAACTGCGTGGTCATCAGCCCGTAGCTTATTAACTACTTAAACTAAGGTAAACTAACCTAAGGACAACACACACACACACACACACATACACACACACACACACACACACACACACGTGCCCCAGGGAGCAGTCGAACCTCCGACGGCGAGCAACCGCGCTCTCCGCAGCGAGGCGCCTTAGACCGATCGGCTACTTCACCGCAGCATGACCGCTGGTTAGAGTCCTGGTATGCATTAATATTTTTCCCTCAGCTTTCTGTTTGGAACGGATTTTGGGACCAGCAGTGGCATTCATATTCTTACTTGTCACAAATATTTACCCAGTTTTTGCTGAATATGTCGCAGTTTTAGATGATATTGTGAGACAAGAACCTTAGACTACAGCTTCAAAAATATTTATAATTCATTGTTTGTCAGAAATATTTAATCTTTATTTTAGAACTTATTGCGATTACCTAAGGTAGAGTAGGCGGGAAGCTAATAGTGCAGCTGAGATCGCTATGAGTGAAATGAGCAGTGAAAACATTTTTTATTCTTCTTCGTCGTCACAAATATGTATAAAAAACTTTTAAATACATATTAATATCTTCTTAAGTTATACAGGTAGGCTGGATACTGTGCATGTAGCTACACCATGTCTTTTGGCATCTCATATTACTGGGTCAGGAAGTGGGCTTGTTTGCAATAACACAAATATCTGCACAGGCATTTTTGTGACGTGTGGAGCAACACATGGCCTGTCACCAAGGCGACGACATTTGCGCCATCCACTTGATGCAGCAGCGAAAAAAAGGCGCACCAAAAATGTTTGTATAGTCTATGGGACTTAACTACGGGGTCATCAGTCCCTAAACTTACAAACTACTTATGAACTAGCTAACACTAAGGACGGCACAAATATCCATGCCCGAGGGGGGATTCGAACCCCCGACCGTAGTGGCCGTGCAGACCGTGACTGAAGCGCCTCAGTCCTTTCGGCCACCGCGGCCGACAAAGGCGCACCAGCAGTGCTGCCACATAGGATTCGGCAGTAGCACCATGTCATCTCTGTAGACTATTTCCAGTCTGCGTACAACGTCGCAATGAAGTTATTACCTTGCTAAGGCTCCGATGATGGTTAATGGTCTGAAGTTATAAATGGAAACACAACACTATCACCTCTAGTTCGAATAAACGGTAGATTGGACTGCAGCCGTTATATTTCTAAAGAGTAACGTCGATAGCTGCGTCCTAATTTTGAGATCTGTGTGACATTATCTTTCAACAAAATAACGTATGTGAGCATGGTTCCCATCCTATTCTTACCTACTTCACATCAGATTGTGTTCCAAGATTGCACTGACCAACACATTCTCCACGTGTCTCACCCATTTTAAAATTCTGTTCATGGGCTTACAACAGTACACAACTATTCCCCAGACTTATGCTCTCCGGCTCAGGACTGAAACGCAACAAAAAAGTATCCGTATTGTGTATCGTCCAGTCTCAGTTCGAAACGTAATTAGCCAGCTGATAACCTTTATTATTATTTTGTCAACTTCTGTCTGAGAACACCACAGTGGTATTCATAAATTACGCTGGATAAAATACCGCAAACAGCCACACGTTTTTCGAAAATTGATTGTACCATTACCAGTTCATCGTCAGATGGTAGTCCAGACTTCTTTGCAAAGTTTTGCATTTATCTAAAAAAAAAAAAAAAAAAAAAAAAAAAAAAAAAAAAAAAAAAAAAAAAAAAAAACAACCTAGTTTTGTGATTACTTAGTTTGGAAAGTCGTGATAACATAGTTTGCAGCTCTCATCATTGTAATTTCTTCATGGAAAGCTCTGCTTTATGCTTTATATACTACAATACAAAAGTTTGAATTTATTTTTCGATCCATGCTGATTCTTGAGTTGAATTATGTGCAAGATGAGGGATACATTTATTTAAATTGGCAACTGATTTGATGTGTCAAAGAATACGACGTGTACACAGATATGGCTACTTTTATGTCTGTAGTATACAACTCTGTAGACATTTCTTCACATTACATATAGTTATAACTGTCAGCAGCTTTCAAACGAAAATAATTACATGTTTAAATATAATAATGATCTGTAATATGAATGAGAGGGTTTGTAGTTTGTACACTAAAGTTGAGAGAAAATCTATATTTTGAGATAAAAGCCGTCTTGGTTGTAGAATCACGACAGCTTTTATTGAAAAATATATAATGTCATTGGTTGCAGTACGACACCATAGTTGGAAATCACTTTGTTGGAAAAAAATCTGTATTCAAATCGTATTCTTTGAAACATAAAATCAGCTGCTAATGTAAGTAAATGTGTCCACAATTTTGGTTGTAGTTCATCTCAAGATTCAGCATAGCTCGAAAAAGAAATTCAAACACGTCTCTTGTAGTATGTAGGGTACAATGTTTCATGAAGTAAGAGCAATGTACACAGCTGCAATATAATGTCCTTTGTAAACTATACAATCACAACTTTGTAAATTATGTAATAGAAAAACGTTTTAGGACACAAGTGTAAATCTTTGTAAAGAACGAAACACTACCACCTGACGATGGAAGCAGGCCCTGAACTAGTAATGCTTCAGTTAAACTAATTAAAAATTTTGTTGGAGGTTGCAGCATTTCCGAGGGCGTGATTTAATAGCCATTACCGTTGCCACGAGTACTAGCTTTATTGAATATCCCACTCTGTATACCGCGAAATTATCGCATTTTCTTCGTACGATGCGGTAAATGCATACTAAGTAAAATTTAGCTATTTGATTTCGACCCTGATGTTATAAATTTATGTGGCCGGCAGTGTGCTATTCATTTCTGCCATTTCTGTAACATTTCTTGAAGATTGCGTCATGGGTTATTGTGCTGTAACATCCACAAGTTTCTTTGTTACTAGTTGTAAGTCCAACGTACTGGACAGATTCTTTGTTGACGTTTACATTTTATTTTAAAGTTTTGAACTGCAGTGTAGTTCATAAGGAGAAAGGGAGCCGTTTTATTCCCCCATCATGTATCTATACGATTTCACTCCAGATCGTTAAATCTGACGTTATAAACGGGCAGTGTCTCAGCAAGTATTTCTCAGCTATGCAGCGCCTTAATGGGAAGTGCTGTGATTGGTGCTCACTCGCCTCATGCGCTGTCCGCCTCGCTAGCTGAGTGGCCGTCGTTCGCGATTGGAGCGCGTGCCGAGTGTGTTGTGTTAGTTCCGGCTGCACCGCCGCGCTACGTGTCCGCCTCGTTCCCGTTAGTGTGGTGTTGTTCTGTGGCCGTGTTACACCGCGTTCCCGACACATTTCCGCTGGTGGTCTAGTGTGTGCTGTTCGTGAAACTCACCCTGACGCGGCGTTGTCTTACGCCGCGATGGCCAGCGGGGCTCCCTCGAATGTTCCACGTAAAGGTACTGTTTCAAATGTTTGTATAGTCTACGGGACTTAACTACGGGGTCATCAGTCCCTAAACTTACAAACTACTTATGAACTACTTACAACTAAGGACGGCACAAATATCCATGCCCGAGGGGGGATTCGAACCCCCGACCGTAGTGGCCGTGCAGACCGTGACTGGAGCGCCTTAGACCCCTCTGCCACCGCGGCCGGCGTAAAGGTACTTTCAGCTTCAGCTTACACAGATTCACGCGGCACGTGCAACCCTATCTCTTACAGGTACACGACAGGCTACAGAAAAAGAATAAAATTACTATAGATCAGAGGCAAACTTTGGTTCTGAATTTTTTTGATAAATTTATTGATCCGCTTCGGGTTGAAGATGTTACATAACACAGCGGCGGCGTCCAACTTTAAACAATATATATCGAAGCGATAGTATCAAACAAGCGAATATCGGGATGGAAAGGAGCGGTCGATTCGAATAGTGATTGGTGTGTGAAGCAGTTGTTGATTCTTCTAATAGTGATTAGTGTGTGAAGTGTAGTGCTGGCACTTCACAGAATGCAGCGTCGACACTTAACATGACAACTGATACCGCGACTGTAATCTTTAATTTACGAGGAGAGTCAGTTTTCTGAACGGCCGAGGGCCCATACAAGAACCTGTCAACCACAGAGCAGGAACAGGATTATACTGCGAGTGAAACGAGCAGCAATAACATTTAGACTATAGCCCACGCTGAGACCTGTGACCAATGGTATATTCTGTTTACTAGAGACAATTTGAGTTGTACTCTTACGCTCCTGGCTAACCACATACTTTAAAATCATGACATATTCATAAAATTAACATTCCCTTGTTCACTATAAATCATTTCGATATGAACGGCTTCGATATAAACCGATATATATACTTTGGACGCCGCCGCCGGGATATGTAACACATCTTCATGTAGAGATTAGATTTCTGAGGCCATCCTGCTCAGTTTGGGGATATAAGATTTATTCTGTGCCAATGATGGTCTGATCAGCGCCGCTTACAGGTGTCTACTGTGGTGTTCCGTCTGTAGAAGCCGGCCGCAATGGCTGAGAGGTCTGCGGCGGGCCAGTCATAGTCTGCACGGCCGCTACGGTCGGGGGTTCGAATCCCTCCTCGGGCATGGATGTTTGTGTCGTTTTTAGTACAAGGTAATTCATAAGTAGTTTGTTTAGCTTAACAAACATTTGAACATTTTGGTCTGTAGAAATGGTGATAAAAAGTTAATTATCACTTACAGTGCAATCAAAGCCGCCACTTTGGTATCAACTGTCCGCGTTCTGTGGTGTAATTAAAAAGGGATATACAAATAGCGTAAAAAAACTGACCTTAGCGGATCTCGTAGAAAACACGTCTTCATTGCTTACCTCGCTAAAGCCGATGGCAGTTAGCGGCCCGCCGAGAAATCCACAACTTTCTTTTTAACTATTTTACCAAATTATGTTCCGGCTGAAAACTTCCCTGATGACTTCGGCTTTTCTGGACCGCCTGATCACCCACGAATTAAACGATGCTTTGTTAAATGTCTTCCACAAGGTTGATGTATATGATATTACTGGGTCTCGACCACGCAAGTCACCTGGAATGGATGGTATTCCTACAGAATTTTGTTTCTTTTTGGACCTGTCATAGGTGACACAAAACGTTGATTGTCTCAAAGGGACACGGAGACTCTTGCCTCTTGCTACTTTTAAGGGAGGCCAAATGATCTCTCTTCAAAAACCACTGGTCGACCTCATATGGACTCACTTCGCCTACTTACCCTCAACATCGATTGTAAAACTGTGTGTTACTCGACACGATTATTTCCGTTCATCAAATATGGGAGCCTGGTCGCATTATACTGACTTCTGTTATCAGATGTTGGGATGACGTTTTAGTGGGTGCGGCCATTGATAAATCGGGGTCCTCAGACCTGTTCTCGACTACCAGATGGCACTTGAGCATATCAGTCATATTTCATTAATGAGCGAGTGAACCGCTTTAGTATCAGATATAATCCCGTCTTTTCACTGTCATCCATGCCTCATGGGGTCCGGGCATACGAAATGTTGATGGCTCAAAGAAGCTTTGGTCGTATTGTCACTAATGCCCACATCAATAATCGTCGTCATAAGTCGTTGTGCTCACTACTGAGCGTCGTGACCCCATGAACAAAGCGTCTCCATCCCGGACGGTTGCCAGCTTCTCTTAGTGCCTGGTGAAGAGGTAGACCGGAGATCTCCTTGATTTGATCTATCAGATTTTCCCCCTATCTTCTCACAATATGGCCAAATAACTGCAGAATTTTTTCGGTGACTTGAAAAGAAAGGTGTCTGGAGATATCGAGTTGTTCAATAATGGACACATTTGTTCTTCTTTAGACCCATTTTATACGTAGCATCCTATGCCAGCACCAAAGCTCGAACCCATCAATGCATTGTTTGGCCTTGAATGTTCATGTTTTGCAACCATAAAAGATAGAAAACACGAGTGTTTCAATTAGACGGATCTTTGTGCTATTTGTTACTGCTCTGCTATGCCAGATCTACGTGAGCTTTTCCATAGCAACTCGCCCAGCGTGCTCAGACTTTATCTCCATAACTTCCCGTGCTGCAGATGGTTGACCCAAGATGAAGGAATGCACGACTTCCAGTTCCTTTACTCAACCTGTAAGTTGGATGTGTTCTCTATCAATTATCAGTTTGGACTTGATGAAGTCGATCTCTAGTCCATATGCTAATATCCTTTATTCTTGTTAGTAGCTCAGCAAGTTCATCTTCGCTGTTGGCTAAAAGCACAGTGTCATTATCAAAACGGAGGTTGTTGATATTTCTCCCATCAACTGAGATGTCTTTGATCCAGCCATCAAGAGCTTTCCTAATGACATGTTCTGCATAGATGTACAGTTGTGGGGATAGGATACAGCACTGTCTCACACCTTGTGATTGAAGGAATCGGACGTGCCAGCACTTTTGTCTTTACAACTGCGAAGTGATTATTGTATAGACATTTGATCAATGCTATCAAGTGGGGTGGGACACCGAACTCTGCAAGCATCTATCATAACTTCTCCAAGACAACACAATGGCTTTCCTATAGTCAAGGAAACAGATGAAAACAGGAACACAGAACTCTCGCGGTTTTTCTATTTTTCATATGCTGAGGATATGTTCAAGAGTTCCTTTTCATTCAACAAAACCTGCTTGTTCTGTGGATATGTAAATGTACAGCTTCAGACGTTGGTTCAGGATGCAGAGCAAAATTTTACTTGCATGAGATATGAGGGCAATAGTTCGGTAACTGGAGCCGTTCCTGATAGATCCTTTCTTGTGGAAGGGGATGAAGAGAGGCTCTGACCAGTCTTCTAGCCACTCCCCAGCTTCCCATATTCTTTTACACAATGACTGCAGCACATCAATACCTTCCTGACCAATTTCTTTGATAATTTCTTAAGACATACCGTCTGCACCAGGGGCTTCATAACTCTTCAGATGTTGAATTACATTCTCTATTTCACTGCGTAAAATTGAGGGTTACGAAGTATATTCCTGAGCTGCTTGATTGACCGTACTGTTGTTAATTCCAGAGTTCAGCTTTTCACAATACTGTTTCCACCTCGCAACGTCTTCCTTGTCTGTGATAGGGTCACCCTCCCTTCATCTACCACCCACGTAAGAGGATTAAATTCACTGGTGATTCTGATTTTCTTGAAGCGATAACGTACTTGATTGCGATTATATTGCTGTCCTATTTCATTACAGATACCATTTAAAAATGTGCTTTGTCCTTTCTACAGTTCTGTTATATTATTCTGCACAGGTTGTTGTATCTGTCTTGATTCTGGGTAGTGTGGATACTAGTTTTCTTCAGATGGCTTCTCTCTTCAATTAAATGTAGTTTGGACTACGATATCCAGGGATGTTTTGCACTTTGCACCTGTTCTGATGTCGGAAGTGACGAGGAAACAACATTTTTTATTCGGTCCCACATTTGTGACGCTGGTGCTTCCTTATCAAAACTGATCTTGTGAAGTTTTGGTCTTACTAGTTCACCAAATTTGAGAATTGATTCCTTGTCATTCTTAGCTGTCTTTCTTGGTAGATTTAATATGCATTTTCATGGATAGCAGAATGTGATCACTACCACAGTCAGCTCCAGGAAAGGTTTTACGATCTAAGACTGAAGTCGTGAAACGTCTTCGCACTAGGATGAAGTCAGTTTCTAAATCTATCACCAGGTGATATCCAAGTGTACAGTCGTCTTGGGTGACGTTGGAACCTTGTGTTACAGAAATCCAGCAAGACCATGACGGACCGTAAGTGCGAGTCTTGGGTAGTATCTCCAACTTTAGCATTGAAGTCACCTTGGATTATTGTCTGTTCATTGGTAGGGATCTTACTAAAGACTTGCTCCAGTTGGTCATAGAACTTTTCCATCTCCTCGTCTGACGCTGCAGCTATTGGAGCATAGACCTGAATTATGCTGAGTCTGCACGGAGAAGCATTTAGTTTGGTAGAGATTGTCCTGTCATTAATGGGTGATCGTAAGTGCATGTTTTTATTTTCGTGGCGCTTTAGCCAAGTGAAATTCCTTGGGCGACGTGGTCGGTTGCTACAAGACTTCAGGAGTCATAATGGATCGCAACTCCATCAAAAATAGCGCCACTTAACTGGCGAGAGTTTACGATTCGTGTTCATGGAATGATTCTTAAACATGAACGCTGCTCCCTTGTCGCCACAATTAAGTCATCGGTATATGCCAGACTGCTTTTTTTGTTTCCGCCTATTTTAATCCATCCTACCAGACTATCGTTTTCAACATATGGTTGAAATAATATAAACAACACTGGTGACACGTTACAGCCTTGTCTTATCCCTGAAACTGTCCTGAGCCATGAACTCACTTTACCGTCCACTCCCTGACAATCTACGTAAAGACCTTCAATTGCCTACAGAAGATGCCTCCTATACCACAATCTTGTAGAACTGACAGTAGTTTCCTCGTAGGAATACAGTTATAAGCCTTTCGCGACCTATAAAAGACACAATTCCCTGTTCCACTCTCACCAGTTCTCTTTTATCTCCCGCATGTTAAACGTCTGGTCCTGACAGGTTCTAAGAGGCCTAAACACACACTGATTTTCAACCAACTTACTTTCGTTACAATATTTTCTGTTTCCACGCTTGAAAAAATTGTGTGCTATCTTCCAGTCAGGTGGAATCTGTCCGTACTGCCTAACATTCCACTGTATCTTATGAGTTCCGACTTTTTCATCTACCCCAGGTGCTTTATTGCAGTGCAATCTTAATCCATTCTCTCCAGTTTCTGAAGTGTGACCCGGTTTCCATTATCATTCTTATCCAATTGTACATCGAAATTCTAAATATTACAAGAAGGTGTTTTCACTTAAATTAAGAAACTCTTCAAAATATTCGTTTTACTTGCCTCAGGCGTCCACTAGCAGCTTTCCTGGCCTGTTTAAAACCTGGTCAATTCCTTCTTTCCTCCGTTCCTCCGTTTGACTCAAGGAAGGTCTTCCAGCTGATTGACCCAAACTCTTCCCATGATTTCTGCTTTATCTGTTTGGGTTTTTCTTTCTTCAACATAACTTTCTCTGTCTGCCTGAGTTCTGATACAGAGCCATTTTTGGTACGCCTTCTTTTTTCTTTTACTGGCTGCCTTGACTGTGTAATTTCACCGAGCTGTCTGCTTCTTCCTGCCTTTAAACACTACTGTTTCAAGACATGCACTAGCCACTTCTAGTACTGTGACCTTCACCCTGTCCGTTCCTTTTCCAGTGACGGAAAATGATCACATTCAACTAAATGGAATCTTTCTGAGCTCATTGTTATATACTTGCGCCTGATTTACTTGTCCTGAAGATTCTGAACTCTTCTCTGAAGATTGGATAACGATAAGTATCATCAAAAAATCCTCCGAATATACGTATGTTTCTGACTGCCTTCCTGAATTCCTGATCTTTTATTACATAGTCAATGACAGATCTAGTTTCCCTACTTCAGCAAGTATACCAGGGAATGTACTTATGTTTAAAAAGTTTTTGACCATACTAGCACAATAATCAAAGAGCTGTTTTCCGTTACTGTTGTCCTCCAATTCCTCTCCAAACTTGCTTCTAACCTTTGTTTACCCTTCTGTTCAATTTCCTATTCTGGCATTGAAATCCTTGATGTAGTTAAGAGTACGTCATAAAATCGGTCCATCCGATGTTGATCTGTCCCTTTACAGGGATGGTCACAATCCAAATTTTCTTTCTAGATACAATCAAAATTTATCCACATCAGTCGTTCTTTTATTTACGTTATTGCAACTATATTGGGTTTAATTGCTTTCCTGATCTACAGCCCTGTACGTGATTGTGCACTTCCTGCTTTGACTTTTGACGGATAGACCTTGTTTTCTCCCATTTCATCTTCTTTCCCTCCACTTACCCTAACGTCATGGAAAAAAGGCACAACCCCATCTTGCAGTCTCTGCCAGCTTTTCTTACCGAGTTTCTGACCTACCACGGAGTGATACTTGCCTGGAGAGGAAATGTGTTGACACTTTCGCGGAGCCCCGGACACTGCAGGTAGTGGACAGGGTGTTCGAGAAGTAGGGTAAACCGGCCTGTTCGCCGCAGGTACCTTTGGGATCGCTCGCCGTCTGGGTTGTGCGAGCTTGCGGTAAAATGGAACGGTCCGACGGCGTTATGTAGCACAGCACGGCCGACTGGAAGCGCAGGAGAAGTGCAAACAATGTGCTGTCTTCAGAGGAACCATCATAATTAGGTTCGGCGTAGAGTTATAAACTAACATACAGCGAAGTGCTTAAGGGAAGTCTCCAACCAAAAATTTAACTCTTATTCTACTTTGACGATTATAACAAAATTTTAAAATTGTCTACTATGTAAAGATGCAGCAATATCTATGGTTTGAAATCCATAACTTCATTGGTTTTCAAATTCTGAATTTTTAATTTGCTTGAATAGTATTCTAGGAAACCAACTTTTGGTACTTTCAAATGACAGATTTTTTTTTTTTTTTGGTACATTCACAAGACATAGTTCAACAGTTCTGTTCATTCATGTATTGATCACATATTTTCAATGTCTATTTCAAATTTCGGCTTTAAATTTTCTTTACTTATTGGTACTTAAATGTGATGACGAAATAAACAAGCACAATAAACATGCCATTACCAT
This sequence comes from Locusta migratoria, assembly GCA_026315105.1. Lineage (NCBI taxonomy): Eukaryota > Metazoa > Arthropoda > Insecta > Orthoptera > Acrididae > Locusta > Locusta migratoria. The sequence continues at coordinate 196,608,140 of CM048747.1, read as the reverse complement.
GAACCACAGACATTGCCGTTGTGGGGTGGCTTGCGTGCCTCAACGATACAGATAGCCGTACCGTAGGTTCGACCACAGCGGAGGGAATATTAATGCATAGAAGTGTGCAAAAACATCAAGACTACTTGCTGCAAAATAATTTCATTCAGCTTGGTTAAAACTGATGATAGTTTTCACCGAGTTAAAAAATTTGTTAAAATGAATTTTAACATTTTAGAAAAAATGACTGTTACTTAAGAATCTTCTTATCGTAACATCGAATCAGGGTTGTCTTTTTCTTGATTTTTTTTTTGATAAAAATCTACTCACAGACTTCTTGAAGAGGAGCAGTGGTACGAATATCTGATTGTAAGCTTTTTCCTATTTCCTTAGAACTTTTTGATTGTACTGATGTTCAGTGTATTCCGTAATTAAAATTTACACAGTCAACAGGCAAAGTAACTAATATGCAACGATTAGCTGCCAATTGTTTCGCTTCAGTTTTTGCAACTTTTTTATCCCTGTTTGCGTTTATGCGAAGTTAAGAGTAAAAATGGTTCTATTTGATGACATAAATCAGAAATTGTCTTTGGCATCTTTCGTTGTGCCGCAGCCTCTTACACAGTCCGTATTTGAATAATTTCTTAGACATATTTGTATTTCGAATACAGCCAAATCGTTTTGGGATACAATAGTACACACCCCAGATGTGTGAAATAGTTTAATCTTTTCCTTTAAGCTTTAGGGTGGAGTCTTCCGGTAAAATGGAGAGTAGTTTTTTTAAAGCAATGAAACTGCATATGGTGGAAGACCATGTGACTTTATTGAACTAATTACAATATGGGATGAGAGACAAGGCGTTTGGCGGTTATAGGAGGGACTTTGCTGTAGGAGAGTAGTGTGTGGCACCTTCTGACTGCAGTGTATGCCCTTGGTGAAAGGTGTCAAATAGCCTTTGTATCCACGTTTGTCGACAGTTGTGGCAGTTGTCATTCTAGATCCCACGGTTTGGTTACTGGGACTGTCACCATTCACGTCCTTGCAACGATGGAGTCGTCTAGGGATCTTGGCAGCCACGAGAGGATCTCAACAAGCTGCATGCAGTCAATTAGGCACACGTGCTGTGTATGAGCGGGAATTATTTTCTTGGAACACTGTCCGAGGGAGCTGTGCCATGAAAGATAAAAATGCGGTCGCAGAGTGTATGGGAGCTAACGCTTTGCCGGCGATGTATGGCGAAGCACGACTAGAGGTGACCTGAAATCATATCCTATGGCTCCACACATCGTGATGTCAGAAATTACGCCTGTGTGTCTCCCCACATTATTGCTCGGATGTGCCCACAGCTCCCGAAGCCACCAAATCCGAACACGATGGTCACCGGATTTTATGCAGAAGCGGGACGCATCACTGGACCTGGTACGACGCCATTCGTCTTCTGTCGGTGCCTCCCGGGCACAGCTCCACTCCAAAGGCAATGGCAACCGACGAATGGTTAGTAGGACCCCAATCCGGCAGATGAGAGTCACCGAGAAGCTGTGTGGGAGCTCACAGGATATTGTACAGACGTCAGTATATGTTCGTGGATGGCGGGTGCTGAGGTCATGGGATCCTGCATTGCTTAGTGCTCCATGCGTTGGTCGTTGCTCAGTGTGGTGCATCTTGGTCAATCGGAACCTGCTCGACTTGATTGTGTGCCCTCATGTATCCACTGAATCCATCAACGCCAGGCCACTGTGTCACTTGAATGGCGCTCGTGCCTGACAATCGCACGATGTGACCATCCCTGCTTCACGCAGTCCGGTGATGCGGTCCCTTTTAAATGCATTCAGTTGGTGGACAGGGTGTCTAATAGGTCTGCGGGTGCTTCGTAATGTAAGTAAATGGCTTGCTTCACGACTCACTGCACTTCACCAACTTCGGAATAACAGAGCGTTGACTTAACGTACTCTGATTGCCATAGTCATGTTAAATTTATCACTTACTCTCATATCATTCGTATGCATGGATACCGAAATAGGTTATTACTGGACCACTCCTTGGTTGCCGTGCGAGAGTGGCCGCTTGGTCTAAAGCATCATGCTTGCGGACTGGGCTATCACTACCGCCTAAGGTTAGCCCTCAACTCGTGTGTGTGTGGTTTTTTTTTCTTGTCCTTAGTGTAAGTTACGTTAAGTAATTTGTAAGTCTAGGTATTTCTTTTGTCACAGTGTACCAGAGATTTTAGAAATACGTTTTCACTTTGATAACACCTTACTCTTCTTTGTGTACTGAAACAACTTAAAGCCTCTGAGTCTCTTCTTTGAGTTTCAAAGGAAGGGAAACAGACTGGAATGTGGGAATTAGAGTGTTGACTGAACATAAATACAAACTACTTTCAATGATCACTATCGACAAATTTAAGCCTTACGCTGAAAACATTATCCAAGAATACCAGACTGAATTTCCACCAAACCGCTGTGTTTAATCTCCGCAAATCTTTGAGAAATACGGGTAATTTAACAAAAACATTCACTGTCTATTTATTGATTTCCAGCGAGCTTATTACAGTATCAACAGACGTAGAATATACGTAGCCTAGATTAAGAGAATTAATTGTACCGAGTAAAATCATTAGAATGATATAACCGTGTATAGATAGCTCATAGGTGGTAGTGAAATTCAGTCGATCCAATCTCCAAACTTCCAAATTAAGGCAGGCTTCTAATAAGGAAAAGGTCTTTCATGTGTTCTCTTGAAACTTGAACTGGAGAAAATGGTTCAACAGAGTAGGTTACAGCTATACAATAGTCTTAGATTCGAACACAGTGAAATTAAACACCTGGCAGACACACAGTCTTGCTCTGCGAAACAGAAGAGCTGAAGCACATGTACTGATATCTCAGCCACAGTGCCAGCAGCAGGGGACGTTTGATAAACCAAAGGAAAACTTAATATTTGGAACTAGGACGAGTCGTAAAATCAAATCAACAGTTTTAAGTTGACCACCATTCTAGATTCAGAAACGTTCATAAGTTTAAATAACGGCGATCACACTTCCATTGGAGACAAGTGAGAGGACAGCCTCAGGATCAAGTTGGCTGTACTCACTAAGCAGCCCACCAAAGAGAGAACTTTTTGCAGTCGTTACAAAGACGAACAGAATCATCGGCCCAGTAGTACTGTATGGTTCGGGAAGTTGGACACTTACCAAGAAAGAGACAGAAAAACTGAATGTTTTCGAAAGAAAAATGACGAGAAAAATTTGGGGATCCGTATTTGAGAATGGCATCTGAAGAATTCGAAAGAAGATAGGAACTTATCAATTAATGAAGCAAACCACTATCGCCCAGAAAATGAAAAGTAGGATGGAATGGAAACGTGCATAGAACGGAAACTAACAGAATGCCGAAGATTGCATATGAGGAACTCTCCAAGCAACAAGACCATTGGCCCGACATCGAACACAGTGGAAAGATGGCGTAGAGAAAGAAATCACAGCGTTAGGAATAATCGCATCCACATCAACATATTTACTCTGCAAATCACATTTAAGTGCCTGGCAGAGGGTTTATCGAACCGCTTTCATAATATTTCTCTGCCATCAAGGCTTCTAATAGCGCGCGGGAAAAAGGAACACCTAAAACTTTCCGATTTTGTTCTCATTTCTCTTACTAGCCCACTTTAGGTTACGGTAGTAACACTAAAAGTGGGCCTTTGCGATCGTCCTTTGGCAGCTCGAAATTTAAGTGAAAATAACGGTTTAACGATTCATCTGACATGAATATTGAATAATCTAATTTATAGAGGAGAAAATTCTGTACAACTTTTCTCTCTTATGTTTTTTTCATGTCTCGTATCGTTTGAGATATATTTGAAAAAAAAAAAAAAAAAAAAAAAAAAAAAAAAAAAAAAAAAAAAATCTGACACCCTCCATTGAATCAACGAAAACCAGCCGTTCGGAGATGTCACGTGACATTCCTCGCTCAGAACTCTCTGGCATCCACCATCTTTCGTTGCGAATTCGATGATTTTCTTATTGGAACTTACACGTTTTCATTTCAAAGCAATGTCGCACTGAAAAATTAACAAAAACATGTCGTTCTTCGTACGATAAATGATAATGTAGTGTCTAAAATGCCAAATTAGCATCAATTAACGACTGCCATCAATAGTACGAGATTAAAGGTGGTATGTTCTAGTTGTTAGCCGTAATGTAGGGGGCAGCGTGTTGGACTGTAATGCTCATGGTCGGTGGTTCGGAACCTGCCACTACCGAAAACTTTTTTCTCCACTTATGGAATATATTGAAAGTCATTAATTAGAATCAATGCACCTACTAAAATGTTTGTCTTTGACATGGTTGCTATGGACGTTTTTAACGTAGAAGGTATTACCTTTCCTGTAGTTCAGATACGACTTCGGTCATGTTACTCTGTTCTGCGCTAAAATAAAGAGCAAATATCATGTTTCAAACCGTGACTGCGTTTTCTTTTACTGCTAAAATCAGAAACGGAATAAGTGAGGTAACAGTCAATTCCACATAACTGTAGAACTTAATATATATACAAAGTTAGTACTATCAATACGTCATATACAACAGTCATTGTAACAGTATCGCCCCAGTTTATATACATGTAATAAAGAAGTCTATGTTTACAATTAGTTGCTATGTATTTCATGGCATGTTCTCGAAAAAGAACAATGCACTTTTCAGAGAACCACTCGGAATCTTGCAGAATATAGTTGTGTTCAGTTAACAAGAGTGTGCGAAAACCTTTTAGGATGCAAGAGGAAAAATAAAGTGGGCCAAAAAAATTGACAGTATGTTTGTCAAAGCTAAACTCAAATATCATATAATTTTAACTGTTTGTTAAAATATGGTCAGAAAGAATATTTCTCTAAAAGAGTCACCTTCCCTCCAGCGACTCCTGGTTCAGTTCCTGAAGCATTTCATTGACACTAGCACACTGATCGAATCTTCCAAACCTAGCGGCCCGCCTCTGAACTGTCTCTGTCCTTTAAACCCATAGACCACAGATAATATAGACTGCACGTGTCATCATTCCACTGAATCCAACATCTAAGTCACGTGACCCTGGGCAGGAAACCGTTTTTATCATTACGAGTAATGCGAAATATAGCTGAGAGTTGCAGTTTTTATTATTTGTAGTGCAAATTAAGCCTATATTTGAACAATAAAACGTCTTACCATGTTTTATTACGTCTTTAGTATTACATTTGGCGTTAGTTCTCCGCAATTGTAAGTATGAATGGGGTGGCTACAGTTTTTACATGTGCCTAGATGAAACGTGTTTTTGCAAGCAACAGAACTACAGCTTTGAAGCGAAAAATTGTCGTTGAACTGTGAGTCTTTTAGTTTGTATTTTACACGGGAGTAAAAGATCAAATATCAGTTTGAAAGGAGCATCAGCTTCCTTAAAATTCCTCAACAATAGGCTACATTTCAAATGTTTCGTTGTGCTTTTATAAGAAATGAAATATATTTGCATCCACATTGTCCCATTTTAACAAAATACAACCGTTTATATATTAAGATTTTTGCTACACATCGTGATGCCAAAATGGAAAAGTGAGGAAACATCGATAATCACATTTATAAGTTGCAAAAAGTAAAAGATTCTCAGTGTAACACAAACATCGAGTATATGTAATTCTGTTGCTTCTAAAAATAACTGGCAAAAAGGTACTTTTCACTTGGGCACATGTAAACACGACAATCACTACATTAAGATGAAAATAATAGGAATACGAGAAGTCGTTTTATTGTTAAAATCAACGCTTGATTTCACCTGTAAATGAGAACAACTCTTGCTCATAATGACGAAAACTCAGTCACGTGACTCGTATGCAATTTTATATGTTGGCATCAAACCACTACACAGCAGAGATAGGGACACTCGCAGTTTGTTATCTTTGGTCTATGACCACAATCAAGGAGGTTAGAATACAGGGAGACGCCCTTATGCTGAAAAAGTGAAGCCTGTCCCCGCCATATCGCAAAGATTTCGAGAAGTGTTAGTATTGTAGAGCTAATGTTATCTGTCACTTAAAACAGGAATAAAACGTCCCACGGTTTTGCCGTGATGTACAACGTCTTAAGAGTGCAAATTAGCAGTTAAAAATTAAGTTTTCAAATATATTATGATGAGTTTTATTACTATTTATTCAAGAAAGTATATTGTATGGAAGCACATACTTAGCAGTGAAAGTCAGCTCATTGCATTAACAGTGAGAGTGTCAACTTAACGCATAGTTTTAATGGAGAAATAGCATTCCGAAACTGATAAAGATGGCGTACAGGCTTCAACTGAAGTATGTACCTGACATAGATAATGACATATCCCTTTATTCTAACCTCCTTTACCACAGTCATATCACCATAATTTTTTATTATTTAGATTATTATTTTGGTCCGAAATGTTTGCAAAAACTTATAAAACTACAAATCTAAAGTGGGCCGTAAAACACGTCACTGCGATTTTTTTTTTTTTTTTTTTTTTTTTTTTGATCATGTGTCCCTATATGGGTAGATGATGACAATATGCACTGGCCGAAACAATTAGGGGATCATTGAAATATTTACGTTCGGAAGTATTGTCATCAGCAAATAGACTAAAATGGTTTGACGTCTTTGTCAGTTCTACTGAGTGGAGACATTATGGCAACCAAGGTAGTAGTAATAACAGAAATTTGCTGCAGTGGGGTGTTGGTGCTGACTTTTTACTCTACCAAACGAATTATACAAGCAGCTGGGTTTAGATAGCGCAGTGAACAGGTTGTGTAATGCACCAACAACATGATTTATCCGAACCTATGGCATGTTGACCCATAGGAAGGTTGGGAGCGGGACAGACATAGGACGTGACTGCAGCTATTGGAGTGACCCGAAGTGTAATTTTCAGGACCTGGACCGATTTCAGACAACAGGAACGGTTGTAGGAAGGCAAGGCCAAGATCGTCCCCGGGTAACATCAGCAAGAGATGAGCGTTGTCTTCGGTTAACAGCCTGTCGGAACAAGAGGCTGAATGGAACTCCGTCAGAGGTGATCGCCCACCATATTATAGGACAACGAGAACAACTTTTCCACTATTATGGTAGCCCCATGGTACCTCACTCTGAGTTAACGCCATGTAAACCTGTATCATACACAAATTACAACTGTAAGCAATATCTGAATGAAATACGTTACCATATGTATATTGTGTATGATATCTCAACTGATCCCTAATTGTTTTGAGCAGTGTAACTTCATATGAGGATGAGGAAATTTTGTGAAAGAAATTTCGCAAATACATCTCGCTGCAACGACTATCGTCTGCTTTTTAATGATTCCACCTCAACTCCTGCATCATTTCCGTGACATTGATAGCTGTATCGCCGTAATACAATACGAGGTGCCTTTCTCTCAAACTTCGCTATTCCCTCCTTTAGTCAAACTTGGAGGGGATCCCACAATGGGCCAGCATAACCCTACAATATGACGCACGAGTGTAGTGTAGGGAGTTTCTTTAGTAGAAATGTTGCATCATCTAAGTGTTCTACTAATGAAATGTGGCCTTTGGTTCCCTTTCCCAATGATAATTTCTGTCTATTCTTTCCAATTAAAGTTATTGTTGACTGTAATCTCTAGGTATTTAGTTCAACTTAAAGCCTGTGGACTTGACTGATTTTTCGTGTAAATTATTTCTTTTAGTACTCATATCCATGACTTGACACTTTTCATTATTTAGGGTCAACTGCCAATTTTCGCACCATGCAGATATGTTAAGTAAATCGTTTTTCATTTATCTTCCGGTGACGTTAATAACCGATAAACGACAGCCTCGACAGCGAACAGTCTTAAGACAGCAGCTCAGATTCTCTCTTAAATCGTTTATAAAGACAGGGAACAGTAGCGGCCCTATAACACTTCTATTGGGAAAGCCAGATATCACTTCCGTTTTAGTCGAAGATTTTCCCTGAATTACTATAAACTGTCTTTTATGGCAGGAAATCGCGAATCCAGTCGCATGGCAATGGTAATATTCCACAAGTATGCAATTTTATTAGAAGCCGCTTGTGAGTTGCAGAATCGAAAGCCTTCCGGAAACCAAGAAGTACAGAATCAATTTGAGATCCTTTCTTCATAGCACACATCACTTCCTGTGACTAAGGAGCTAGCTGTGTTTCGAAAGAACGGTACTTTATGAATCCGTGTTGGGTATTGGTCAATAGTCGTTCTCTTCGAGGTAGTTCATAATGTTCGAAAAAAAAAAAAAAAAAAAAAAAAAGTATATGTTCGAAAATTCTCCTGCAAACCGACGTCAGTGATAGAGGCCTGTATTTTGGCAGATGAGTCCTACTGAAAATTGTAGTGACCTGTGCAACTTGTCAGATTTTGGATACGGTTCTTTCGCTGAGCAAGTGGTTTTATATAAGAACTAAGTTTGGAGCTATTGTGTAAGCATACTCTGAAATGAACCTAATTGGTATACAATCTGGACCGGAAGAATTGCTTTTGTGAAGTGATTTGAGTTACTTTACCACTCCTAGGCTATCTACTTTTAAACTATGCATGGTAGCAGCTGTTTTTGATTCGAATTCTGGAGTATTTGCAAAGTCTTCTTTAGTTAAGTAATTTCGGTAAGTTGTCTGTAACAAAGCAGTACTGTAGTCAGTAGCATCACCATTTCTATCGCGTGGTGAAGATCGCCGATAGTATACATATGACCAGAATTTCTTTGAATTTTCTACTAAATTATGAGTTTCGTTGTGGAAACTATAAGCTTCTCGCATTGAAGTCCGTGCTAAATTTAGTGTTCTGTAAATGATTTAGAGCCTTTTGGGTTTTGTGTAAGTTTAAATGTGGCATGATTTTTTGTTTGCTTCTGCAAAAGTGATCAAACGTGCTTTGTATATCACCGAGGGGGGGAGAGGTTAGACACTTCTTTTGTTAATTTATTTGGTATAAATCTTTCCATTACTTTCGGTATTATTTCGTTGAATGTAAGAAACATACAATCTACTGCCCCTGTTAGTTTCGAAAGAATAGAGATTCTCACTCAGGAAAGCGTCAATTTAATTTTTATAAGATTTCTTGAATAGATAAATTTTTCGTTTAATTTTGGTGGAGAGAGACAGTGAGAGATAGATGACAACGAAAGCAGATCGTTGCTGCAACGCGTAGTCTGTTGCGCCTCTGTTCGCTGAAAAAAGTACTATACAAGAGCTGCAAATCCTAATCATTAATCATAATATTAATACGTGAACACGAGAATTGCAGTACCGATGTTTAGTATAAAATGTTTGTAAACCTATTAACCAAATTATTATGGTCATCAGTACCTAGACTTACAAACTGCGTAAAGTAGCTTACACTAAGGACAACATGTTGTTGTGGTCTTCAGTCTGCAGACTCGTTTGATGCAGCTCTCCACGCTACCCTGTCCCTATGCAAGCCTCTTCATCTGAGAGTACTTACGGCAACCTACATCGTTTTGAATCTGCTTACTGTATTCGTCCCTCGATCACCCTCTACGAATTTTACCCTATACACTTCCTTCTAATGCTAGGTTGACGACACACACACAGATTTTTAGTACTAATCATACAATGAGGCCAATGAAACACACAACTGAAAAGGTACTTTTTCATACATGTACACAAAATAAAACTCGTGTGCGTAAGTAGCCGTTAAGAGTGCTAAAAGGAAGCCAATACTTTCACATCTAACCCTTTGTTGTTTCCTTTTTTTAATCATTTATTAAAATCTCTAATAATTATAGGTAATCATCGAGAAATGAAGTGTTACCAACTTATGATCTGCGTACCGATCAAACTATGACAGATATGACAACGATCTGTGAAATTGGATTTTAGGGACGTTCATGTATAAAAGATTCATTTGCGGTAACACCGTCGCGGCGGATTAGCCGTGCGCACTGGGGCGCCGTGCTGCGGTGTGCTCGGCCGTTCGCCGTCGGGGGTTTGATTCCTCACTCGGGCATGAGTGTATATGTTGCCCTTAGGTTAGTATAACTTAGTTTAAGTAGTTAGTTAGCTAGGGACTAATAATCGAGCAGTTGAGTCACATAGATTTGCAAACACTTAACATTTTTTGCGGTAACACACGCATAGAGGGCAGCAACATTGAATGACCCAACTGCTAGGTCGAAGAGGTTACTAGTGCTGGAAATGAAAACATTGTTATTACGAGTTCTCTAAATGTTACGTATTGGCTTCGCTACTTAGATTACTTTTATGCAAGAGTAACTGTCTGTTCAGTTGACACCGTTACTTATGGTATATCGCCCCAAATTTGCGACTAGATAGGGGATTTCCTGTCAGAGAGGAAACAGGTGGTAGTAATAAATGGTAAGTCATCGATTAAAAAAGGTGATATCGGGCATTCCACAGGGTAGTGTCATTGGTCCTCTTCTGTTCCTTATTTACATAAACGATTTAGGGGAAAATCTAAGCAGCTCTTAGGTTGTTTGCAGATGACACTGTCATTTACCGTCTAGTAAAATCAACATGAGTACGAAAAGAAATCCGTTAAACTTTGTTTACAAGATAAATAAATCAAAAGTGAAGGCCATAAACTCCACAAAATACCTAGGAATTACTATTACTTCAGACTTAAATTGGAAAGATCACGTAGTAATGTCGTTGGAAAGGCGAACCAAAGACAGCGTTTTATTGGTAGAACCCTTAAAAGATGCAACAGAACTACTATAGAGACTGCATACACTACACTTGTCCGTCCTTGCTGCCCAGTGTGGCATCCTTATCAAGTGGGTTCGACGGAGGACATCGAAAGACCTGCGGGTCACGACCCCCTGGGGGTTTGCAAAGAATTGCGGGAGGGTTGGGGGGGAGGGGGTGTCGCCGCCACACGAGGAAGTACTAGCACCATTGAACATCCAGCAAAGTGCACCAATGTCTACAAAGGGTTCCATGATAGAAAAATATAGACCTAATATAATGTTCAAATGTTAAGGTTATGGGACTTAACTGCGGGGTCATCAGTCCCTAAACTTACAAACTACTTGTGAACTACCTTATACTAAAGACGACATAAACATCCATGCCCGAGGGGGGATTCGAACCCCCGACCGTAGCGGCCGTGCAGACTGTGACTGTCGCGCCGCAGTGCGCTCGGCCACTGCGGCCGGCTAGGCCTAAGAAAAGATAAATTTACTGTTTGTTAAAATTATATAGTTCCTTACTTAACATTAATTCTGAATTGAATAGAATGTAGATTTCATTGTATTACAGTGTGTTATCGGAGAATAAACGCAAAGTCTGAAAACTGTTTTCAGGAACCATTCGTTAGATAAATGTAAAAGATGCAATAATTAATTCTAAGAAATTAAAAAAATAGACGTCTTTAAGAATTGTCTATACAGTGGGAGCTTTCTTAATCAGAATAATTCGATTTTGAATCTTGCCTAATTTCGAAACACTCGTTTTGGAAAATATACATTTCTGTCGGGAACCATCTGAAAATGTCTTCCATTCCGAAAACTACACATTAAAAACAGCGTTCAACAATTTACAAGAAAGCTGTATCAACAACTGCCCTTGAGATAACGAACATAATTTTGTCGGAGTTCGTATTGATAGGGGTGCAGGGGGGGGGGTTGCCAAAATATTTTTTAATTAGAAGAGTGTAGAATTAAGGCAAAGGTTAAAAATCACTACCATATGGCAATGCGAGGCGTTAAGTTACTTGATCCATCTCCAGATGCATTCCCTTATATTTACATAAAAAAATCTAATTACATCGTGCACTTCATAGCTGGCACGAGTAATAACTTTGGAAGTCGTCGTTAACCGCCATTCACACACAAACGAACTGAAACATGACCATTAATCTGTGACCCACATAAACAGTGAATATGTTGCACGTAAACAATCAGTAGAGAGGACTGCGTTTGCTTTGCTTTGTTCTGACTACAATATGTGTCAAATTATTGAATTTTTGTGCAACTTGTTACACAGTTTACAGATGAAATCTTCTAAAAGCTGTCGACATTGAATAGGGATGTGATCTGAGGACGGTATCTTTTTTTATCTGGTATTTCTAGAGGACGTAATTTAAATGACTGTTTTAACGATACCCGTGTTCTGAACCTAATATTCGTTTTCTTCTGTTCCAGGTGAGTACCCAGTGTTGAATGCCTCTGCACCATGCACGTCTTACTTGGTGAGTTGTATTGTTTGTCTTCTCGTTCCACGACGATTTCCATAGCCCTACATCTCGAAACAGTGCAGAAAACTCTACAAGGGTTTTGAATATACAAAGGCTTTGAAGTAAAATGTGAAATTTAAAAGCTAATTTCTTACGAGATTCGGAAATTTCTGTTTGTATTCACATTTAAATTCGGCTCTGAGTATATCCCATTTCGTTAAAAGAAAAATGGGACTGTCGGCAAATGTATATCTGCGGTAATTAGTCTGTAGATGGAGGTGATCTTTTGAGAGGGAAATAGTTCTACGTTCTGGGTAATTCAGAATCTCTACCCCCGGTTTCTGGGGGTTGTCAAAGACTAACATTGTGGCTACCTGCCAACTTTTACTGTTTATCCGTAAAATTTACGGAAGTTGCAGCATTTTACGGTTTTACGGATGGATCGAGTTGTTTTACGACTTGGCAAAAATTTTAAACGTCAAAATTTGATAATCAGCGCACTTCCATACAATCGACGTTTGCGAGAGTTGAAGGCAAGTCTACGATCGTGGATGAAGCTTTTAAGAGTGTGATGTTTGTGTTGTCATTGGAGTTGAATTTAAAGTCGGGGTAACTATTCTTCCATGTGAAGAAGGTTTCGACAGGCTCTGCACCGCACACTCAAAGAAGTGATCATTACTTAGTTGTTGCCGTTCAGACCTAGAACACAGTGATCGATCTCCAGTATACAGAAAAATTCCTTTCCTTTTCATCAATGAGAAAGTACTTTTGTACGTACTGCCTGTGACATCAACAGGTTTGGGCTCTAGGTGTGACAAAATTGAAGGTAAACGGTTTTCATCCATTCTTTTTTATTCGGAAACGTTTCCTATCTTATTATGCAAGGAAGAGAATGAAACTACAGATGAGATGGTGAATAACCTTCAGAGGCAGTTCACAGCTCTTCAATTAGATGACAGTTTGGTAACACCAATACGAAAAATTCGTGGAATTGAAGGACTTGTCTAGAAATTCGGCTATACTTAAGTAGTGCTCACTATCCTGACCACAGCCCATAGCAATGCAAAATGTGAACGTGTTGTCAATCTTGTGAAGCAAAATAGAACAGACTTCAATTCATTCATGGCTAATGAATCTCCCGATTCTCTCTATTTGGTGAGATATAGTTCTGTTAAGACAAAACATTTTCTCAAGACATCTTGCATGAAGCCAAGAAGGTCACAACTATGACTTCAAAGTCGACCTAGCATGTGACTTGCAGTGTGTGTTACATCTTGCCTGTGTTAAGTTAAACTGGTTGTGTAGAGCCATTTCAACTATCGCACATCTGCTTAATTTATTGGATAAGTCTTGTTATGTATGCTCGAAACAAATATTCACTATACCTCTGCAATTTAACATGGATTTCTTCTCGATTGTTACGCTCATCTAGAAACGTTGGCGTATGATGTAAGTGGATTTTAAAAGATATAGTTATGGTGGGTGTGACGCAAATAAAGTAAGGTAGGGGAGAGGAAGGGTGGTATGCAAATGGTGTATGCAAATGGTTTATTCACTTAATATTAACGGATAGGCGTGGCTGACCCATCATCTAATTTCCAAGTAATAAAACCCATCCAAAATTGTGTAAAGTGGGCTAACTAATTTGAATGATTTGAGTAAAGAAATTTGTCTTAACTCGTTTTATTCTCTGAAGTCAAATGAACGTCAGAACAAAAGTTCACATACAATTCAACACAGATCAAATTTAACGAACCTATTAAAAAAAAAAGAAAAAAAAAAAAAAAAAAAAAAAACAGAATATACACTTCTACAGCAAGCGACTAGTAAGTTGAGGATATTTACATCTGATTCTAAATAATTGTGAAAACCCACATTTAACTGGATGGAAACCGTGGTGCAATCGAGAGGAATATTCCGATGCCAGATTTATGTCACGTATTCAACAGTCCGAAAACGTGAATTCCCCTTGAAATACCAGCAAACGCATGCGGTACTGTACCAAAACTGCTGGCTGGCGATGTCGGCAACACTGCGGCTGGACGGCGGCTGTGTGCGTCGTTAGCTGCAAGTCGCGGTCCTGAAGATAATTCAGCTTCATATTCCAGAAGCGATATTTAACTATATCACCCAAATTCGATCCTAACGGATCTGTGCCTACGATCTCACTCATTCAGCTATGTTGTGCCACTATAGACAATTTACGTATGAAACACGAATGTACTGTAGGCAGAGATGACACCAGAACTATGACAATCGCAATTAGCGCTTTGGTGCATCTAATATCAGGCAGTCTGACCTTGCTCTAGGCTTGCCAATACTCAGCGCTATTAGCAAAAGTTTTGGAGCAACTCCAAAAGTTGTACCACAAACTCTAAGTACAGCTGCTCGAAGTATAAACTGAGAGCAGAAGAGGAGCGTCTGCTCTTCTCAGCTGCTCAAACACCAGTCTCTTCTCTCTACTTCTAAAATCTCCATCTCCTCTCTGCAAAGCCTCCAGGCTCCACCTCTCTATTGAAACGCCAATCCACAGCGAGGCGCCAAAGTACAGCCAATCACGGTTTGCGTTCGGGAGTCGGACAGCGAACCCCCTTACTATAAAACAGCCAAAAGCCAACTCTCCCGCGTTTCCACCTGTCGGGCCTCGCCCTTACGTCTAGCATTGTCATGGTAGTGGCGAATGATCTTCAGACTCCTTCCAAAACACCGCCAGAAAGTTGTTCACAGAAAACTGCCAAACTCCCTCGCTATTGTATAATTGTGGCGTCTGCCAGCTTGGCGCCAGAGACGTACAATGTCCTTGCGGGTGCCACCCTGGCATTCGCCAACTTGGCACAAAGCACCATACACCAACCATGGAGGCATATTGTACTGCTCCAGACGCTCTTCGCTAGACGACGCCAGTGTCGCTGGCGCCAGCCAGAAACTTGAAGGCTCACGCCTCAGTCCTACCTGTCTTGGCCCTCAGTCGTAAGACGTCTTCCGAGAACCGCTGACCCTCCGAATAACAGAGCCACCCTCGTGCTCGCCACCGGTCGCCGTTAGCTCTGAATGCGTGTTTTCTCCCGCTTGCTACAGGCCTCACACAACCAAGTAACAAAATATTTCTCTTTCGCCCCAAGTTCTTAAACCGATAACCTACGAATAATCTAATAAAATTAAAAAGGTTACGTTGTGCTTTTACTGTTGGAAAGCAACGTGGCAGTACTGAACTCTCTCACTATGATTACACTCAAGAATCCTGTTTAAAATATGAACTATTGTATTTTGTAATCCAAAAATATTATTTTCATGAAACCGTTGTTTTTACTTATAGCCTTTTCAAAAGCTGGCAGGTACGATTGTGATAACGAACTCATGTTTGGCAATTACTCTTTTACTCATATATGGGCTGGAGAAAAGTAACAACTATAATTTTTCTCGGTGATATTATTGACAGAGATGCTTACCGTTACACACATTAAATATAATCGTTCCCGTTATTTATAACCTTTTGCCGAATGTCTGGAAGCTGCCGTATACCATCTGCGCGTGTTGCCTGCCCTATGGCGTAGATGAGTGTTTTTCAACCTGACGGGAGGGGGGGGGGGGGAGGGGGAGGGGCGGGGTCATGGAGGATGCAGCAGCAAAATGTTCGATAGCAGACCTACGTTTCGTGACATTCAGCTACTGTGGAAGAAGGGGCTGACGGAAGTAACAGGTTTCGTAAAGGTCCCTTAATTAACAAATTATTCGTAGGTACAAAATTGCCTTTGTTGTGGCACTTTTCGTGTAGCCCTCAGTGAGTCATCGAAAGAGTGACCGATACAAGATTTATCTATGCCATTTTTCATTTCTGATGTAGGACCGACCGAAAGCGTAAGAATGAAGCCATTTTTTCAACTCATGATGAATTGTTAATTAAGCGACTTAACAGAGTTTGTGCAGTACTGCTACAGTATTTACAATGGTCACAATCTTCTTGTATGACTTTGTCACACGTGCAAATATGTCAGAAAATATCACTAACATATTATTTTTAGTCGATAGTACTTGCCTGCTGATAACGAGTTTTCAGTCAACTATTATTTTTAATCAACTAAAATCAGTACCATTTTATTACTGGATCATAGTATTTTGCTGCTAGTATTTTCCTTTGGAAGAAATCCAAAGTTTATGAGCGCCCTTGAAATATTAAGAAGTGGTGCTTCAGCTATGATGGTTTTATAGTTCCACATTGCAACACGTATCCTCAAATTACGCATTGTGGTTTATTATTTATGACAGCAAAACAATACATCAAATACGTGTAGTCCTTTTTCAGTTTTTATTAGTTTCCGCTACTGCAGCTTTCACCAGATGTGAATGGCTGCGCAGATCGTAGATGCACCTAAGATAGAAAATTAAATACTTTGCCTTAGGAATCACTGAATTAGTTCTATTACGGGCCTGGAGGTGAGGGGGAGGGGGGTGGTTTCGCCGGGCATGTTTACTCGAAAAGGGGATTGCACGTTCGAAAAGGTTGAAAACACTGCGATAAATATATCTGGCAAATAGGGTTCTAAAATGTTCAAATGTTTGTACAGCTTATGGGGCTTAACTACGGGGTCATCAGTCCCTAAACTTACAAACTACTTATGAACTACTTACGAACTAGGACGGCACAAATATCCATGCCCGAGGGGGGATTCGAACCCCGACCGTAGCGGCCGTGCAGACCGTGACTGAAGCGCCTCAGTCCCCTCGGCCACCGCGGCCGGCAAATAGGGTTCTACATTCATCTAGCTACACAGTGGAAATACCCATTTACATAACAATTCTGAAACTATGAAAATAAAGTCTTAAAATTACGGAACATATGGACAGATAATTTTGTAAGGAGAGAAGGGTTCCGAAAGGGCAGAAGGATCTGGGACCAAATAGCTACCTAGGATGGAATATGGAAACAAAAGAATGAATTTCGTCGTGACTTACTTATTAGACTACAACAAAGCATATCAGTGTAATTCACAAAACGTGTGGGAAGTACTAGGCTTTGAGAAGACCAGAGCTTTGTACAGAGCATTTTGTACTGGCGAGGGAAATTTTAATCAATAGTGAAGAAGATATCAAAATTATGCTGGAGGAAATATAGAAAGTGAATATATATTTTGATGTTCTAAACATAAAAAAAAAAAAAAAATCGGCTACTGCACCGAGGAAATAAAGAGAATACAATCAGGAGAAAGAGTTACAATTATATTAAGCAAGGTTAAAGAAAGGAAGTCATCAGTACTGAGCAGAATAAAAATGTCTGGACCTTCAACTTTTGATTTGTCATTTAAATATGAACTGTGGAAATCAGAGAAAAAGGCCTACGGGAGGAAAATCGATTCTTCTGAAATATTTGTTTGGAAGAGAAGTCTCATGGACGAAAAATGTAAGTAATGAAACAACCATGGAAAAATACAAACTGCGGATGTAATTATGATAGTTTGGACATATCGTCACAGCACAACTCACTAAAAATGTCTTGAATGCTTTTAAGAACAGATCGTAAGAAACTTCAGCTACCGTCAGTGGAAAAGTTAGTAGCAGTTCGTATCTTTAGCTTCATATCTGTTCTCATAACTTAAGAATTGCGTTCTTTGCATGTTTTTTGTGTTTGAGAAGTGAGAGTCTTATAATCCCCGTTGTTTTTGTTTAATTATTTTTAATTTCATAGGTACGATATCGCATTTTAGTAGCTGTAGTTCACGTAGTCGTTATTCACCTGTTGTCGCAGAGAGCCAGTGAACAATGACAGCTGAGTCGGCCGCTGTCAGTGCCCCAGTGCAGTAGCAAGTCGCGTTAGATAGCGGTAAACTCGCGGGGGCAGGAGAGAGTGCAGCAACTGATCGTCGATGGCACACACAGACGTCTCGGCTTAGGGTACGTTCAGCAGGTAACCCCAAACAGCAGTGAGACTACGCTCCACCGCACCGAAGCCTGCATTGGTTCGTTGCCCATCACAGCTCATACCGAATCAGGCAGTTGTGCAGTCTCATCTTATGTGCAAGAATGTAATCATACTGAAACATTTGTTTTTCACGGCAAGGAAGGAAGCAAGATAAGGGTTTAACGTGTCGTCTACAGCGTGGCCATTAGAGACGAAACAGACGCTCGGATAGTTTTTGTCAGGGATGGGGAACGAAATCTGTGGTGCTCTTTGAAAGGAATCATCTCGAGATTTGCCTAGGCCTAATTTAGGGTAATCAAAGAAAACCTGAATCAAGATTATGAACCGCCCGACTCCCGACTGCGATCCAGTGTTTTACCACTGCGCCACCTCGTTCGGTTGTTTGCGCAGCAATTGCTGACTATCTTGTAGTGTAAGTTGGAACGTGGGATCGTAACAACATTCTCCAATGAACGTTTAAAACCGCCTAAAAAGCCTCATTCAGGTTGACAGGGCACTGACGCGCGTCGTTAGTCCGCTAGGTGGATTCGAACTGGGGTCGGCTCGACCCATCTCGGAAGGCGGCGTTTAACCGCGCGGATACGCTGCTTGTGATATAGGGTGGAGAATGTTTAAAGACTGAGAGGTACTGCTTCTCTCCTATACAGATGCAGAAGAATTCTGTCGTCCGTAAACAGCTGAAAGCTGTAATGTTCACGGCCAACAGCATCTAGGCTAGTGTCCGGGCTGCGATGTCGGATTGACACCTGCGGCGAATGATTTGGCACCTCTGGAGCCTGTGGCACCTGCAATCACCGAAGCTGGCTCGTCTTCTGATTCCTGGTCCCTGCCGATTGGATATGCCTGACAGTGATGGTGAACAGTAGCGGGATCGTGAATCGCTGGGCAGAAAGCGAAAGTAGGCACCAGCCTCAAGGCAGTTTCTATCTTAGTAACAGGTCTGAGGCATTGCCCGCTGCTGAGCTAGGACGGGCTCCCTCGCCTGCTGGCGACGGCCAATCTCCAGGAAGGGTCCGGGCAAGCGCAGGGAGTGAGATTCCTCGTCACCTGGTCCTACAGAGCGGGTTATGTAGGCCCCTAGGGAAATAGCGGGCTGGTCGGGAAGGAATGCCAGTGTCAATTCTGCTACTAAAGAGAGTTCATTCGAGTCGTGGAGGAGGCCCTGCCGGTGGCGAATGAGCGCTCTAGAGGCACCTGACTGTACATCGTGGCCGCCCATGGGGGCATCAATGACACCTGTCGCCTGCGTTCAGACGGCATCCTGTCTCCGTAACTGTAATGGTGGGACATCTGAGAGAGCATTTGGAAAAAATTTCACGTGTCCTGTTGTAGTAATAAGTGGACATTTTATTTTACCAGATGTAAACTGGGAGAAAATTCTTGTAGCGCTTTATCCGAAAATTTCCTATGAACAGACTCGTGGATATAACTGGTTAGATCCGCTAATGACGAACAGACTCGTACAGTTAGCGCAGAATAGCGAATCATTGATTATAAGGCCGTTACAGCATCACTGAATATAGCTGTAAATAGGAATGTGAAAAAAGATAGAAAAGTCTTTGTTTAGCAAGTGCGACAACAGGCAGATTTCACAATACTTGATAGATCAACACGAAAATTTTCTTTGCCACTGACATTGAGTATCAGTGCATAAAGTTGAAAAGCATCGAACAGTAAACTTAAGACAAGTATGCGCCGAGTAAAACTGACAGACAGGAAAGATTCCACGTGGTTTGATATTTGCAAAATTTCTATGAAAGCAAAGAAAGCGTCACTTGAAATTGCACAGATTGGACGTAAAATTTTAAAGCGTTCGGAGCGAAACCATATGTCAAGACCTTCTATGATAGCAACGAGAAGGTGACGTACAAAAGTCAGAAATATTAAATGTCTTTTTGAAAATTTGTTTCACGGAGGAAGAATGCTAATAGTTTCTCCTCTAAATCATCGCTCGATAAATAACAAGTAATAGCAACTGACATCGCTACATAGGAGATTCTACGTAGAGTATGCAAAGGAACGTGCCGTTCTTCTAGATGCAATATAATGCAGATCTTTAGAGAAGTGTTCCTGATGTTTGGAAAAAGGCGCGGCTCATTGCTGTTTTCAAGGAGGGATGTCCAACAGATTCGCAAAACTGTGTGGTTATATTTCTGATGTCGGTCTGTTGTAGAAGTTTGGAACATACTTGTGCTCGTGTATGTATTATGGCATTCTGAAGTCCGTTAATCTCTTTAAAAAGAGATGAGCTTCGAAAGCAACGTCGCGGTGAAGTGGCAGAGCGTTCCAAGGCGGTTAGCTGCGGAGCGGGCAGCAGCTCGCCGTCGGAGGTTTGAGTCCTCCCTCTGGCATGGATGTATTTGTTGTCCTTAGCATACGTTTAAGTAGTTTGTAACTCTAAGGACTGATAACTAGGATAGTTAAGTCCCATAGATTTACAAATATTTGAACCGCAAGCAACGATTGTCGTGAAACCCAGCTTGTTCTTCTTCCGCGAGACTTGCAAACATTAGATACAGGCCTCCCAACGTTGACTGCGGTTTCGCAGTCAGATAATAAACTGCGAGCATACATAATAGCAGGCCAACTGTGTGAACATATTGAAGACTTCCTAGTAAACAGAACACAACGTTTCATCTCATTCTCGTCGCAATCTTGTGACGTGAAATTAATTTCTGACGCAGCACAAGGCAGTGTTACAAGGTCATTTCTTTTCATAGGTTCACCTTTTAAGTGGAACGAACGCACAAAATTACTGGGCAAGGGAGGTGCCAGACTGATATTCATTGAATGCTCAGGAAGTTTCTTTAATCAGCAATGGAACTTCCTTACAAAACACTCAAATTTTCTAGCCAGTGGGAGATTAGTAGCAGGTGAGAGTGATGGATGAGACATAGAAGATCCGAAGTGGAGCCGCATACTTCGTTACTGTTTTAGGTAGCAAGCACGAAAGCCTCTGAGGTAATTGGCCAACTTCAGTGACAGACGCAGGAACGGAAGCGTTCTGAGTCACGCCATGGGCTACTGTTAACTTTCCGCCAAAGGATATTTCTTAAAGAGTAAATCAGTGTATTGCGTCCTCCTATGTGTACATTGCGAAAAGACCACATGGATAAAATTAGACTAAAAGCAGGCTTACTGATAATCATTTTCCCTGCGAATCATACGAAAATAAAATAGAAAAAGGAGGAAGTAGCGAGGGCCATATTTGGTCACACACGGTTTACAAATGTAGGTGAAAAGTAATGACTGTGTGGGTAGAGGGCACAAAAGAAAGCACCGAAACTGCGCTGGATGAACAGAGTTCCAAACCATCAGAAGTCCATGGAGGGACATTTTCCAACCCGTCACCAGAAGTAGGAGACGACGTAATTGTCTGTACTAATATTAAAACTACAAATGTAGGTGTGTCGTTCAATATTTAAAACCACTAGTCGAATTTTAATGCGATTTTCACAGGAAATCATTTACGTTGGGTCGACATATCGTAATGTTAAGTGTTTTCAATCACTGTCGTGACTGTCTGTTCATCTATTAGCAACCTCATATCTCTATTTCACTATTTTGCTTAGGGTTTTCACAGGTAACTTGACCATATATTGGGGCAACATAGAGGCTTCGTTTCATACATATCTTAGCACAAAAAATCGTAATGGAAAGTTTTTAATCTACGATCGTCCTCTATTAATCTGATGTCTCTCTTAGAACACGTGAATATTCGAAAGAACTAGACGAATTTTCATAGGATTTTTCACAGGTAACTTGATTGCATCTTGCAGGTTGATAAAGGCTTCGTTTCATAAAAGTAGTTTCAGAGAAATTATAGGTATCATAATTTGAACATTCGTCTAAGAGCAATCCTCTTGTGTTTGTGTATACAGGCTAATCTCAAAAAGTATTACACGAGCTTTCATGGCGTTTCACACACAAATTAAAAGTAATTTGGGACAACATACAGACTTAATCAAAATCATTTTAGGGGAAGAAAATGTCATTTGAAATTTTAGGCGTCTGTTATGCTTTCGCGCTGTTAGTTTCGTTGTTCGCCAAAGAAGCAATAGATGACCCTGTTGTAGGTATTAACTTAGTAACAAAGTATTTTGGTTAGCGTACGCCAGTGACAGCTAAGCGCCGCAGTCTTATCTCTGCGGTTACAAACTAACAATGAACTGCGAGTTACTGATTTCGCTTTGTTTATTAAAAAGTAACTACATTTCTATGCTTGTTTGGGCAGGTTTCATTTGTATTTAAAATACACTACTGAAATCAATTAGGGTATCAGGTGAGGTAACTTACACGATATACATATGGTAATGTACTTTATTCAGATATGTTACCATTGTAATTTGTGTGTGATACAGTAAGATATTTTGGTGTCTCAGCTCACTGCTTGAGGTTTACATGGCACGTATTTAGAGCGAGGCACCACAGGGCTACCATAAAAGTGAAAAACGTCATTCTCTAATATGGTGTGTGATCACCTCGGGCGGTCAGTGCAGTTGCCCACCTGTGTGGTACGGACAGTCTGAGGTTATCAGTCAGCTCTTGAGGGATATTTGGCCATTCTTCCCTGAGTGCAATATCCAGCCCTGCAACCGTTGTGCAAGGGGCTGGTCTGGCTGGAATGCGTCTGCCAACTGCATCCCAGACATGTTATTTAGGGTTTCAGTCCCGTGAACAAGCTGGCCACTCCATTCGTTCAATTCCCTCAGCTTCAATCATGTTCACCGGTGCAGCTCTGTGCGGACGAGCTCTATCGCTCACCAGAAGGAATCCATCTCCTATGGAACTAGCACAACAAAATGTAGGGCACAACAAAATTCAAAGGATCTTGTCTATACTTCTTAACAGTCAAAGCACCATTGTGAACGACGTAGAGTTCCGTACGTCCGCCAATACTGATTCCAGGTACGCCATTCGTCCACCACCATGATATGTTTCTTCCACATAAACAGTATTGTTGCACGTTCTCTCCAAATCAAATGTTTGTATAGCTTATGGGACTTAACTACGGGGTCATCAGTCCCTAAACTTACAAACTACTTATGAACTACTTACGAACTAGGACGGCACAAATATCCATGCCCGAGGGGGGATTCGAACTCCCGACCGTAGTGGCCGTGCAGACCGTGACTGGAGCGCCTCAGTCCCCTCGGCCACCGCGGCCGGCTTTCTCCAAATGAGGAAACGACGATTGTACGGCTTGACTCATATGTAAACAGAACACGGTGCCATTCTTTACGACTTTAATCCTGATGTTCTTCTGCCCAGTTTCTGTGGGATAAATGGTGTCTTGGTTCAAATGGGATACACGCCATAGGCCTCCGTTCGTACAGGCCACATTCCCGAAGGCGATTTCGGACTGTTTGTGTTGATATTGCACGTCGTGTTGCTGTCTGGAGGGTGCGTTGCAGCTGAGTTTCTAGCAGCCGACTGTTGTTTGTTATTGGATTTTGGAAAGGGACTAAACTGCAAGGGTTATCAGTCCCTCAGCCTCCTGTCTCGACGGGCTGTTTACCGGAGCTCTTGCTGATGTTACTCGTGGTCGACCTCGAACTTGCCTTCTTTTAACGGTTCCTGCCGTCTGAAATAGCGTCCAGATCGTGGAAATTACACTTTAGGACACTCAAACAGCTGCATCCAATTCCGTCTGTGTCTGTCCCGCTTCCAACCTCTCTATGGCTCTCCATGCCATAGCTTCAGGCAAGTAACTTTGTTGTTGCATTACACTACTTGATCACTACACTACCTGAACCGAACGTCTTATGTAATTACCTTAATCAACAGAAGTAAACGCCAACCCTCTCTGCAGCAACTTTGTTGTTACCACTATCTCGTTTGCTATTAATGTTGTTGTCTCGACTCCGCAGAACTGAGAGAATGACGTTGAACCTTTTTAATTCATTGTACCGATGACAAAACTTCGGAACCCAGATATCTCAACTGATCCCCTAATTGTTTTGAACGTTGTATAAATACATTTCTTTGCTTTTATCGATAGGTTTCGATTGAATAAAAATCCTTTAAAAGGACAATGCAATTTATGTAGTTTGCTTTGTGATTTCGGTGCGTACTAATTCTATTTTGAATTTGTTCTGTTTACCAATAATTAACGAATGTCCATTCCTAGGCAACCGGCGAGACTTTTGCAACACAGAGGGTCAGGATTGTGAGGTCTGTTGACTAGGACAACTGAGTTTTATCACGAAAGAATCCAACAATAGTTCCATTTTTCTGGCTGAGATGGTATACTGAGATCCTCTTTTACCATCTGTTCTGAAGTTCCCACATATAGGTACTGTTTCATGACATCATAGTAGAATGCGACGCTGATGCAGGTTCCATTTATGAATTTAAGTTATTAACATACACCGAAGTTCTGGATGACGCAACCACAATACGTTAGCAGAGATCAATTATCATAAATGTAAAACTACACGTAGTCAACAAAGTGATTGCTTTTATAACAACAGAAAAACCGGGGATAATGCTTATGTTTTTATGAATTTAATTCAAGCTTTGTGTTTGACTTTTTCAGCTTGCGTTTCTATCTAACAAAACCAAATGCTAAAGAATGAAACTTTACGGCAAATGCAGGCAATATAGACCGATCCTGAAATGTGAACTAGATTTATATAACTCACAATTTTGCAACACCAAAGCCGACTTCATAAGAAATGTTTACACCGTTTGTTACGTCTCGTCTCCTCCCACCACTATGCCACGTCCTTACGCGGTAGGTGGCAGGACGTAAACAACTCGAGACCAAGTCTTCAGACCGTACCAACTGGCTCCGTCTCTTGGGCGGACATTTGCAAACTGTCTGGAATTTTAATGAGACTTGGCCGTGGAAGGCTGTCAACATCGTTCCTAACTGCGGGCATCCGAATTAATTAGGAGACTGAGGAAAGTTCACAGGTGTTACAACTCTAATAAAACCGGAAGAATATTCAACAACAAGCTATTTCCTTCTAAAATTTTACAAACATGTAGGCGAAAACATCCTTCATTGCTCAGATAATCGACTGACATTCGGGGAGAGTAGCGAATGAATACGGGAATCAACATAAAAATTTTAGAAGAACTTTAATCTACAGTAGTTTTAAGTGAAGGAGAGTGTCCAATTCACGTGAGAATCAGTGTATTACAAAGAAAGCGAAAACCATGACATAGCTGTCGAGGTACGAAAATGAGACGTTTGCTTTGCAGAGTGTCTCGTTTTACTGCCGAAGAGCGACATTGTCACGCTCGCCTGTAAACAGTGGCGCCTAAACACAGTCCTACCTTCTGCTGCAGATAATGCTCAGACAAACATTACTGTGACTCATGGCTGCAAGTGCCGAGGGTATACAAGTGAGTGTCGGAGTCGTCTTACTGCAGCCGCTGGTCTCAAGTGGAGATACCAAACACGGTGGAGCTGTAGCGATCAGAAATTCTCTGCCTTCTTGAGTCTTGCGGTGCTTACAACCCTAAAAAGTAGGACTGCTACCAACTCCTGGGAAGGGCAGTGGTCAGGGGCTTACCTCCTGGGACTTGAAGAACAGACATCGTTCTTTGTGTGCTGAGGTCCCCCCCCCCCCCCCCCCCCGTCTTGACTCCAACTGCTCGTTTTTGTAGTTCTTCAAGAGAACAACCATTTGAAATGTCTAAATTTAACGCTTGAAAGCATGTTGACCAAATAACCAAATCCTCTCAAAATAATACTATCCGAATTTAGATACAATACAGAGTGCTGTTTCTCACTGCCAGGAGACTCTTCTCTGAATTTTCGGTCGGAGTTCACTTACACATTATCTTCGGAGAAGTCAGAAACAAAATTGATAACAAGTTCACCAGTTTCTGTAACAAAAAGTAGTGGAATGTATTGAATATTAATTATTTGGTGTTTCTATCTTTTCTTTATGACTTGAGAAAGTGCAAATGCGCGTCCCGACGCGTGAATGAGGTTACCAGATTTATGGTGTTATATGCTAACGAATACGTACAAACACTTCCTTCGTACGAACCGCTCACCTAGTAGAAGGAAGTGTAAATATTGCCCCAATTACGTAAATAACAGCTCTACGTTTATTAGGAGAATGACACTCCAAACTAGTTATTACCATTCAATTTAGTAGAATAAACTACATTCGTAAAATTCCGAAAAATCTCAAAAACGAATTGATTTGTACAGATGATGCTTAATCATATTCGCAATTGCGAGTACATAGTTGCGTATGTCAGAATATTTGCGTTGTTTCCATCGAGAAACATGGACACTGCACTTGATATTTAAACGAGCCACAGCAAGGCTTTCTCGCGTCTCTCTGTACTGGACTTAGTGGTATCCGCGAGCAGTCGTGGATAGCTGGCAATGTGTGGCCTGTGGACGTTTGGGTCGGTCCGGTAAACATGTATGGATAAATGCTTGATCGCTTACGAAAAGCGGAAGATCCAGGTTCGAGTTCCGGTAAGGTACACATTTTCACATGTCACCATTAATTTGTACAGTTGATGGTGATTCACAGTCGCAATTTTGAACACAGTTCTAGTATTTCAAAAACGAATCTTTAAGTGCAATGAAACTATGAGAGTATTTGTGTGTGTGTGTGTGTGTGTGTGTGTGTGTGTGAGAGAGAGAGAGAGAGAGAGAGAGAGAGAGAGAGAGAGAGAGAGAGAGAGAGAGAGAGAGAGAGAGAGGAAGGAAGGAAGGAAGGAAAGGGGGGAGAGAGGGAGTACAATTTGTAAAGGGAGGCCAGGGCTCGAATACAGTCAGCAGGTTTAAATGGATATTACATCTTATAAAAACAGCTATCAACCACTAATTCAAGGACATTTTCTTCTATACTTTTTCTCCTTTCGTTACCGGCTTTGAA
The DNA here is from genome assembly GCA_026315105.1 of Locusta migratoria. NCBI lineage: Eukaryota > Metazoa > Arthropoda > Insecta > Orthoptera > Acrididae > Locusta > Locusta migratoria. The sequence goes on along the minus strand of CM048747.1, from coordinate 196,581,213 downwards.
TATTCATTCATAATCGGATGGCAAAATTTTACAATACATTGTATAACGCAACAATGGAACTCTGAGAAAATAGCATATTGATATCACAGATTATTGGTATACTCAATCTTCATTAGAAGATTCGGTAGAGTGATGGGGGGCGGCCACAGTGGCCGAGCGGTCTGCGGCGTGAAGTCACGGTCTGCACGGCCGCTGCGGTCGGGGTTCGAATCCCCCCTCGGGCATTGATGTTTGTGCCGTCTTTAGTATAAGCTAGATCATAAGTAGTTCGTAAGTTTAGGGACTGATGACCCCCGTAGATAAGTCCCATAAGCTCTGCAAACATTTAAAGTGATGGGACGTCCTACAGTGGTGGAGTAATTTTTGAGAGCATTACGTGTGCTTTCAGCACGAAGAGAGGTTTAATGTGAGTCGCGCTCCCAGAGATGAACGGGCTTCCTCACTCTGCATGAAAAGTGTTAAGGCCGAAGAGTACACACACACTCGATGTTTGAATCGCGTACGTTCTGTTCGTATGTTACTGCATTAAACTACACGAACTGTGACAATATGAGTGGGCATTCCACTGAAAAGAATACCTTAAAGATCGTGGGAAACGGTTGAACAATTTCACTAGGACTAGACCGTCAGGCTCAATAGTCACTGCCAGCGTCCTTTAAAGGATTACATTTACTCAAATGTTCTAATGTTTGTATAGCTTATGGGACTTAACTACGGGGTCATCAGTCCCTAAACTTACAAACTACTTATGAACTAGCTAATCCTAAAGACGGCAAAAATATCCATGCCCGAGGGGGGATTCGAACCCCGATCGTAGTGGCCGTGCAGACCGTGACTGGAGCGCCTCAGTCCCCTCGGCCACCGCGGCCGGCTATTACATTTACTCCTTGCTGTGCTGTACGAAGCGCACTTCACAATTAAAATATACAGCTGAAGTTAATCAAAACTAGATCGCGGCAGACTGTTAGTAGTGGAGAAAAACCCACGAGATCCTTGCCCACTCAACACCTGCTGGCCACGTGTTCATGTGGGCTATAACTCGCGTGTTGTTTTGGTCCAAGTCCGTACCTCTTCGGCAGGTGGCGTTACGTAAGCGGGAACTCTGGCTGAGAACGCGCTCCGTTCAGAAAAAAACCAAACAAACCGATAAGAAACAAACTGCCTGCTGCGAGCGAACGACTCCCGTTACCGGTTTCAGGCGCTCCCCTTATTCCACTTTTTTTAATAGAGAATTTCAAAGAAGCGAAGAACGTGACTGTGATGTAACTCTACCTTCTATCCAAGGATTCCAAGTGGAACTCACACTGAGGTTAAACCTATCTGAGTGCTGAACACACATAGTGGATTCACAGAGTTCTCCATTCATCTGCTATACTAAATTATGCCAATAAACTGAACTGTACAGAGTAATAATAATTGTTCCCTGAATTCTATCCCCTGTGTCATAGATGTATCGTGTACTGGTCTACATCAGTTTTCCAAACTTTTCCTAATGGCGGCACCGTTGTAATTCATACACTTCTATGTGATTACCTTTCATTAATAGTAATTAAGAGAAATTGTAACAAATGATACTAAAAGATATATTGATTTCTAAGTACAATATGCACTAAACTAGGAGAAGGATGTTTATTTTTTCCACATTTTTTTTTGTTTTATATTTTCAATTTATTATTCTTGGGACACCCTTAATGTCACTACGCGACACCCCAGGGTGTCGAGACACTCAGTTTGGAAATCTCTGGTCTACAAGCACCCCGTGTTCTGAAAATTTTACTGGCACTTTTTCTTTATCTAATAAGTAGAATACATGATCACTAATAAAAACACGACAATGTTGCAATATTCCACAATATTTATTGTTTAGTGCTAACTAGTATTCGGCTGTTACGCCATCATCAGATACAAAGGTTACTATAAACAAACGTCAAGGCAAAGATTTTCAAAATGTTTGTATAGCTCATGGGTCTTAACTGCGGGGTCATCAGTCCCTGAACTTACAAACTACTTACGAACTGATTTATACAAAAGACAGCATAATCATCCATGCCCGAGGGAGGATTCGAACCTCCGACGCGTAAAGCCGCGCGATCAGCTCCAGACGCTTGGTTACTCCCGCACGGCAAAGATTTTCACTATTGGACTATTACAAAACAAATAAGATTACAATGAAATATTCACAGGCAGGGTGAATGACCTGGTAACATTCATAACAGTTCGGTAGGCATATTGGTAAAGTATATATATATCTGTGTCAAATTATTCCAGATGAATTCCAGTAAACATTATCAAACAATGCAAAAGTATATTTTATGACTATGATGCCTTTTTTCTCACTAACATGAACCGCATAGCTCCTAGACATTATGGCCTACCGAAACTCCATAAAGACAACTACCTTCTGCATCCTGTTGCTCAGCCCCATACTACAAATTAGCCAAAGAAGTAAACGATTTAATCAAAACCAAAACTTTGTTCAAACCTGCTCACGGGATTCTAAATTCCATTGATTTAGTGAACAAGACAAAAGACATTACAATTCTCCCAATTCCAAATTAATGTTTTTTTATGTCAGCAACTTGTTTACTAATATACCTGTCCAAGAATGTTCGAATATTCTTACCGACCGACTTACTGGTTAAATCAGGTATCAACCCAGTTGTCATTGAGGACATAAAATTAGCAACATACACTTGCCTAGAACAAAATTATTTTTACTTCAATGGAAAGACATACAAACAATTAGAGGGTCTAGCTATGGAATCTCCTCTCAGTCCAACCTCGCAGAAATCTTAATGGATAACTTTGAAAACCATTTCTTGGACAATAATCCACTCTCTTCCAAATTTAGGTATATGGATGATATGTTATGCCTGTGGACAGGTACCACCAGACAACTACAGACTTTTCTCAAACAGTTAAATTCTAAACACAACAACATCCAGATCACAATGGAGTTGGGAGGTAACTCTATAAACTTTTTAGATATATCCATTGACATCAGTCAACAAACCAATATCTTAAAAATTTACAGGAAACCCACCACCACTGACAGTATCATACTGCCAATTCTCAACACCCAGAGACATACAAACATGCTGCCTTACATTCAGTGAACCACCGCTTATTATCCATACCGATGAGTGATATCAACTTCTAGACAGAACTTAAAACAAAAAAATTTCAATAAGTAATGGTTCCACTGCTGCATTAAGTGGATTCCATATTGCACAAAAAACAAAAGCAACAAATCTCTTCACTTCTTTACCCTGTCTGACACACCACCCCAAGACTGTATTAAATGGTACACGACACCATGTTGCCAGAAAATTAAAATCGAGGAACCTTAAAACATAATTTTATGTACACAACACCTTGTCACACATTTTACCTAATGGTAAGGACAGCATATCACCTTTGGAAGAGAGTGGAATACATAAAATCACTTGTAATTGTGGTAAATTCTACATAGGTCAGTCTGGCAGAGCTATTTCAACAGGCATAAAAGAACACCACAGTAGTTGGAGACTGTACAACAGCATGATTCTTCTTTGTTTCTTGGCCTTCTTCTCCGCAGTTGCAGTTATACTGTTTGTATAAGTTAGATTACCGTTTCGCTTTATTTCAAAGCATCTTTGGTGGTCAACTGGATAGGATTCTCTCTCTCTCTCTCTCTCTCTCTCTCTCTCTCTCTCTCTCTCTCTCTCTCTCTTTCTCTTTGTGTAAAATGGTTTTATTTTATTCAGAATAAAATTAACTATTGAGATTATTCACGTTTTTATGTTGCTCTCTTAATATGTTTTTGTAGTACTCACATTGCCAACTATGCTGTCACTGTATTTTCAGTTAAATTTTTTTACTAATGTTGCCAAACTCGCCATCTCTGTAGCTTGGCTGGATGGTGGGGTCAGTGACTGAGCATGGGGCCATACCCCCATCACAGTAATACCAGAATGTCCTGTGACATGTGCTCAATTTTTATTGAGTACAGATACCGCTATTAGTATGTGCGGGAAAGCGGGACAGAATGAAATAAATAGTCCAAATTCAGTGGTAAATCCACGTTTCATTATTTTAATGACATTGTTATACATGGTATAAATAGATACTTGTTTGCACATTGCAGAACACAACTTTCATAGCTTAGAAATTATCTCTAGTATCTGTAATCATAATTTGAAATTAACCTTACATTTATTTCATTCTACCCCATGTGTGGGGTACACTGAAACAGGTTACGGGACACAGTGATACAAACATTTGTAACATTTCAACTTGTATCATTTATCTAGTTGTTGGCCAAAAGCACATTAGCATATTGTATGAAAAGTTGATTGTTTCTGAATAGTAGATTCATAATGTTCTATAACTTTGATGAAATATTCACTGAGATTTATCCCATATTTATAAGAGTGATGTAAGTTCCAAATGCAAAGTAACTTTAAGAGAAACATTTTTAATCGACTAGGGTGCACTGAATCTGTCTTTTACTGGTGGTTTTCGGAATGAAATCTCCTGTTTTGTGCTGGTCCTTAAAAATCTTAGTCCATAGTCTTCTTAAGAGTTTTTCTTTGGTTGCAACACCTCCTGTCGGAGGTTTCAGATTGAACCAAAACATAACAATCCGCTTTTTGATCTCTCAAACAGGTCCTCAGACCCATGTTAAAATTACTTTAAAAATATTAGTTTTACAATGTTGCATTTTAAAATCATGTGGGTAAGACTGAAACGGTTTCACTGTTGCCCAATGATTCATGTTTCAGTGTGCTCCACGTACCTGAATAACAAAAAACCACATTTTTACATAAAAACTAATCGATAAACGTTAATGATACTTATCTGTGCCTTTACTGCAGACAATGTTGTTTCCAAATACAACCGCCGAAAATAGTTCAGTGAATAGTCCTGTAACAGTTACGATACTGTTCTTCGAAATAGTCAACTCCCATAACTATGCAATGCAGAGCTCTACGATTCATTTCCTGGAAATTTTGAAGGTAACATTTCTTTCGAACGGCGTTCAGAAGCCTCGTCACGTTTCGTTGGATGTCAGGAATATCGTGAAATCTCATTCCTTTCAAAGCGAGTCTAGGGAATGGGAAGAAGTCTGTGGGATTGAGATGTGGCGAGTATGGTGGATGTTATAAAGCTGCACCACCCTCTATTTTTTGTTTTGCTAGGAACTGTCTGACTATATTGGCTGTGGGGCCGAGCTTTTCGTGCAACTTGAACATCTACCATCCTCGGCGAATCTCAATCCTTCAGACTTCATGTTCCTCGACTCAAACTCGCTTTGAAAGGAAAGAGACTTGGCGATATTCCTGACATCCAGGGAAACGTGAAAAGGCTTTTGAACGCCATCACAAAGCAAGAGCTCGTGCAGAGCTTTTAGGACATGTATCACTGCCCTCAGCGGTGCATAGTTATGGGATTTGACTATTTCGAAGGACAGTAAGGCAACTGTTGTTCATAGTGCATTTACATCATATTACAGGACTATTCACCGACCTTTGTTAGGCCTGCATGTAACACAATCCTCTATAAAAAAAGCAGTAAAATTCCACAGTACATATTATTGGGTGTCAGAAATTTACTTTCTACCATGAAAAACAAACACCTACGTGAATGTATCCAATGGTATCCAATTTGACAGTAAATCAAGAGCAGCTTGGTAACTCAGTTTATTCACGAGGAGTTCCACAGGTCATATTAAGATATTTTGCGAGAAAAAGATATTGTTTCACTGCGCCTCATGTTTAACTGTAGCCCATATTCCTCTAACCCAAACAAACAAAGCCAAATGAGGGCATTTTCAGGGATTCTGTTCTTGATAGAACATTATCATGCTGAAAGAAAAGCACAATTTTTTATATGTTCTACATGATTATCTTTATTTAGTTAATCTGTTTTCGGCTTGGAAACCCATCTTCATTTGCTGATCTCTGTATTCAATAATAATTGGAAACGTGCCATATGGCATTTTTATTGCAGTTCGCCTATGCTACCATCTCCTAAAATATTTAATGTTTCTCCTGAAACACCCTATATATTCTGTTGATAATTCAGTTACTAATAATTACCTTCTCAATGGGTAAGTAAAACTGTCCATATTTAACGTATTTAATCAAATTATAACTTTTTGAAGTGGTCAGTACTACAGTACAGTACTAAGGTTATTGCGTTATATTTTAGTACGAATCCCACAAATGTGAAAAGATAAATCCTCGAAAAATGTCCTTCCCATGCCCATTTTTACCGCGGAATAAGCATCGTTCATTCCAGAAAGAGTAAAGTAACTTTCTAAAGTAGGTGTGGTAACATTACGTGACACTCCTCTCAACTAAGCCCAGAACACTGCACTTCAAACACTGCACGAAAAACGTGTTCCCTGGGAGTGGGAATAGCACAACAGGATACTTGTCTTTGCTTACCTGAAGGCATTCCAACTTGGATAGGATTTCTGCCTCGCTGGTAGCATTCTACCCAGATTGCACAGTCATAGCCTGATTATTCCTATTGTCAACAAAAGCTGACATGCTTCTTGAGTCCAGAAGTAAAACCGTAAACCGCAAACCACAAGAAGTTTGCTACGAGAAAAGGAAAAATTCTCATTAAAAGAAAAAAAAAGTCTAACTTTCCGAACGTAGGAGGAAACAACTGAAATAAATAAATGTCCCCTTATTTATCTGCTTTCATAGTCATAGTCTGCAAACCTGTGTTTGTAGTCATAACGCCAAGTAAAATACTGATGACAGTTAATGCACATTTTTTTCCTGCTGGGTGAATCTTAGCACTGACAAATATTGTTACTGTTTGTTGCTACTGTATATAGCTCAAATTAATAACATGAAACACTGTCTTCTCGAATTTTCATGTAATTTTTTTAGACGTGCTATTTATCTGAATTACAATTTCTTGGAAATTACAGTGGTGTGCTAAAACAATGATCCATTTGAACACTGTCTCTTGAACATCACTAGCTTCAAAACTTACACTGACCCCTACTAATCGGGAAACACCGCACCTGTGACCTTTTAGATTGTTCAACACTAAAATTTTTCGTACTTAATTCTTTTTGTGTGAATTCCAAAACCACTTTTCACGTGCTGTGTGTGTGTGTGTGTGTGTGTGTGTGTGTGTGTGTGTGTGTGTGTGTGTGTGTGTGTGTGTGTAGTGCTACCTTTGGATTTCAGTTGTGCACTATAGTGATGGTAGAGTTGTAACTGTTGAGGTTATGAAGATATGACGGCATGAATTTACCGCCGTCATATACTGGTGATCACGAGGATATCTATTTTACATCACAGTATTTTCCCGAGCGTGTAGGAATATTGTTTCAGAATATTCTCTAATGATCTAGAACGGCACTTCGAAGTGGCACATACCATCACTGATTTGCAATTTCTTTAAAAGAAAAAATGTTCAAATGTTTGTAGAGTCTATGGGACTTAACTACGGGGTCATCAGGGGTCCCTAAACTTACAAACTACTTATGAACTACTTACAACTAAGGACGGCACAAATATCCATGCCCGAGGGGGGGATTCGAACCCCCGACCGTAGTGGCCGTGCGGATCGTGACTGGAGCGTCTTTAAAAGACTTTAAGGGACGAATAATATAGTAAAGATAGAGGAATAACTCATCGAAAATTGTATCTAGCACCAGAGAGAAACACGTAAACATAGATTGGCTGTGTGAACGATCAATTTCATATACAAAAAATGAATAGGAAGCATGGAATATTCTATTTTCGGTAGAGCGATAAACCGAAGCCAGATTGTAAACTTAGCAACAGAATTGCTATATTCGCTCGTTTCCAATATGCGCTTCAAAAAAGGGTCTAAACATCACCAAAGCGGAAAAATTTAACCGGAAAAGAAAAAGGGCAAGTCAATATTCATACCATTAATCCCACTAATTTCAATTAATTTACCATTTGGGTTAAAAAGGTAGCAAATCCTGTTAGATAAACCTACGGTGCAACTATTTACAAAGCACACGGGAAAACATTCCGTGTCGTGGTGTCATTTTAAACGCATTCAGCTTATACAACAACAGAATGTATTTGTCCTTGCACTCAAAAGCAAAAAAGAAAGGAAAAGAGAGAAAAAAAGGAAGTTCTCTCCTCATTTCTGTGCTTATAAGGCCGTAGTCGAATCGTAAAACTTTCCCGTAAAGTCACACATTCGGCTGCGGAAGACATTCTCAGAGGTAAAGAGACGAACTGCGATCAGAATTTCAAAGAAGGTCGTATATATATATAGACGATGCAGAGGGCGCCACAAGCCACACGTGACACAGGCTACGAGACTATCTCTGGTATTGCCAACATTATTGCCAGAGAAGAATAGATTCTACTTCCACTGGTGTAACGATGAAGTCCAAATTCTGTCTAATTTAACAGATTCTTCTTTCCTGTTAAAATTATTGCAGTGTTTGTAGATCTCGATCGCTTCTCTATACGTGCGCGCATAGTAACGAAAAGTTTTTGAGATGACACTACTCTCATTAATTTCGTTGCCCTCTTGGTAAACATGTTCCGTACGGTCGATTTCTCCGTATTTCCGAGCGGCAATTCCTCTTATGTTTACCCTAACAGGGTGATGACACTTCTGTTTGTTGTTTAGATATATACTAAACCAAGGATGTAGGGAATTTCATACACACCCGGCGTATCGAAAGGGTGTCCTACGTCTTTTGCAGATCTTAAATTTAAAAAAAAAATGTTCAAATGTTTTTATAGTCTATGGGACTTAACTACGGGGTCATCAGTCCCTAAACCTACAAACTACTTATGAACTACTTACGAACTAGGACGGCACAAATATCCATGCCCGAGGGTGGATTCGAACCCCCGACCGTAGTGGCCGCGCAGACCGTGACTGGAGCGCCTTAGTCCCCTCGGCCACCGCGGCCGGCTTTAAATTTTCTTTTACCTTCGTAGTTGGTCTGTAAATAGTCCCCCCCCCCCCCCATACTGGCTCAGCACTTTTCCAATGGGGTCTGTACCTTGTTAACGAACGGAAGAAAAACTTTTCCCTTGGGCGTTCGTTGTTTATTGTTGCTTTTGACTCTCTTCCTAAGACGAAGGGCTCGGTGTATTTCTTTGGTAGAAGATCGTAGATCTTCCACATCATCTTTGAAGTAAATCGGTTCACGAAGGTTGTGCGCCTTATGGACCATATTTTAACGATACCTGGTTTTTGACTGGGATGGTGGTTAAGAGTCGTTATGCAGGTAACACTCAGTGTGAGTAGCCTTCCTGTAAGCCCTGTGGCCCAGCATCCCGTCCAGTCGCTTTATTACCGACAGCCTAAACTTCTGATCGCAGTTCGCCACTTTATCTCCGAGGATGTCTTCTGCATCGGAAGATGAAACGTTAGGGGAAAGCCTTAAATTCGACCTCTCCCTATGAAGCCGGAAATTTTAAGTGAAGTTAACGCAGGCCGTGAAAATTTATATTGTACTAGCTTATATGCCCGCGCTTCGCAACGGTCGTTAGAGAAGGACCTGTGTATATCATGGTTCTTTGGGTTCCGGACGTAGGTCAGCAGAAATACAATCCTTGTTGGATCGCTCTGTCAGTAAACTCAGTTCTCCTAGCCAAGATGTCAAATTTAAGTAGAAGTCATTGTCGAAAACGACGAATGTTCATAAAGTTTTTCATACTAAGAGTGAAATTAATTTAAGTCCGTACTGCAGAACAATGTAAATTCAATGTTTGGTTGTGTTCATAAAGTTAAGAATGTCTCTTTGGCGTAAACTTCTGAAAACACTATCGTTGAGATGAGAAATATTAATGATAATAACAGCGCCATGTTTTGGTTTTATGGCGTAGTACTAAACTGTTTATCTCTCATAGTAAACTGAATGCTGAAGTATTAGTATGTTGCAATGTTGCACTGGGGACAATGTAATTATTCTGTATGCTGTGCTCCCTATCATCGAAAACTCGCCGAATGCTGAAAGTCTGATAACTCAACCAAAAGAGCAGTTAATGTCTGTTTAAATAAGACATCATGATGGTGTCAATGTGCGATAAAGTAAGTCTGGGTAATAGTAAAAGGAATGGCGTCAGATGATCGTCTGTATAGAACTTTCCATTAAATATAGTATTTCCAGTGAATTGTCTTGACTGTGTTAGCAGCATCGGCCACTCTTTCAGCTAATTCATGTCCCCACGTCGTTCAGTGATTATTTCGTTAACCACGAAGTTGAAACTGACCTTGTGTAATAGAACCATACGTTCAGAAGTCGGATTATAACTATATGTAAAATTGTCTCTGCAAATGAAGACGTCTTTCTCTATCTTAATGTAGTCCGCACCAAATGTAATTACAAATTTAAATCACAATAGTGTACCGAACAATTATGAAAGCAGAGACGTTTCTGATGAGTTTGTCGCAAAGACATATTATCGCGTTGAAATGGAAGCAGGGCTTGTCTTCTAAGGAAAGGTTGTCGAGTGAACACAGCACCTACACTGAAAGAAAGTTTATTGCGAACTGAAACGTACACGCAGCACTGACTGCCTCTCGGGCAGAGTGCTCTGCTATTTATAAACAGACAGAATATAGCAGAAATTAGAACAGTTCACATAAGAAACAAGTAGAAATTACAAGTGAACATAAGAAACACATAGAACATTTGGATATGCTAATTTAAAAGAAAGAAAATTTTGTCGGTGGGCGGGATTGAACCGGCGACGTTCAGCACCGCAGTCGGCGACGCTATCCCTTGCGCCACGCCGGCAGTCGGTTAACATAGGGTCTCGCGGCATTGCTCCCTCTCCTGGAAAAACAGCGACCCGCTGTTGTGTTCCCTGTAGAGCCAGCTGCAATGTCCTGCATCTTGAGCTTGTCATGGGTCCTCTGTATGACAGTTCTGGAGCATCCTTCTCTTCTGTAAGATTATTGACGACAGACGTTCCTATCGTGGCTTCATCAGTATCATTACCGTCCTTAAAGTCCTCGAACAAGAAGCCATTTTCGCCTATCTGCTCTTCAGGACCGTAGTAAGGCTTCATGCTGAAGACGTGAACAATGTCTCTTCTTTTTTGTCGTTTCGACGACGCCTCATAAACCTCAGCTTTGTATGTGACGTCTGACAGGCGGCGTATGACACGATACGGACCAAAGTATCACTTCAATAAATTTTCTGACAGTCCAAATTTGCGTACAGGCTTAAAAATCCACACCAGATCTCCTGGGCTATTATCCATCGGTTACCAGTTGTCGATTTCAGGAACCTCCTTAAGAGATCGATCCCAACTCGGTAGAATGGAGCTGCTGCAGGTGGAATCGGTAAGAGATATCCTGGAGGATTACCTCCACGATATCTCGTACCGATTCCACATGCTTCCGTCGCTGGCACTCTTTACAGTGACTCACATAGTGATTGACAGATCGGTAGACACCTTTCCAGTAATACCTGCGTCTGATTCTGTCTAGGGTCTTCACGAATCCCAGATGACCGGATATTGGAGCATCGTGGAAATATTTGAGAATAGCTGTCTGGAGGTGTGCTGGAACGACCAGTAGCCATTTGGGGCCCATTGGATAGTAGTTGCTCTTGTACAATGTTCCGTTTATAAGTTGGAACTCTCCATTGGTCGGTTCTCCTTTCTCCAAGGCCTCTATGGTTTTTAATAGTGCTGGATCTTCTCTCTGTTCAGCTTTAACGTCACCTAATTCAGTGAGGGCTGAAATTTCATTCATGCTGTTGTGTTCCACTAATGGATTTTCGGCACCTTCCTGAACTTGTACAATCACTGCACCAATCCCATAACCACTGGCGTCTGTGTGCAGTTCAGTTTCCGCATTCTCGTCGTACAAGGCTGGAACTGGTGCGAAAGTTAAAGCCTCCTTAAGTGCCGGGAAAGCTCTTTTTGTCTCATCCCAGTAAAAACTTGGCGTCTCCCTGCAGAAGTCCTTGCAATGGACGTGCCTTGTTACAAAATACTTTTATGAAACGTCGGTAGTATGAGCACAGCCAGAGAAAACTTCTCACATCACGAATGTGCTGAGGAGTTGGAAATTCTGTGACTGCCCATACTTTATATGGATTAGGACGGATACCATCTCCGTTGACTAGGTGTCCCAGAATTTTTCTCTCTTTGGCGACGAAGGTGCACTCCTTTGGATTGAGGCGGAGTCGCCGGCCGCGGTGGCCGAGGGGACTGAGGCGCTCCATTCATGGTCTGCACGGCCACTACGATTGGGGGTTCGAAACCCCCTCGGCCATGGATATTTGTGCCGTCCTTAGTATTAGTTCGTTCACAAGTAGTTTGTAAGTTTAGGGACTGATGACCCCGTAGTTAAGTCCCATAAGCTATACAAACATTTGAACATTTTTTGAGACGGAGTCTTGCAGCCTGAACACACTTCAACACAGTTGACAGGCGACTCAGACGTCGTCCACTTAAGGTATCGAAGCAAGTTGTCCATCATGCGTTCGAATGTGGCCTGAGCATTACATAATTCAAATGACATTACTTTGAATTCATAGAGGCCGTCAGGTGTAATAAATTCCGTCTTCTCCCTGTCAGCTTCAACCTCGATTTGCCAGTAACCTGTCTGCATGTCCATAGTTGAGAAGTATGTAGCTCCTTTCAAGCTGGATAAGGTGTCGTTAATGCGCGGCAATGGGTAGACATCTTTCTTTGTGATTTTGTTCATCCGTCGATAGTCGACACAAAATCGGCTCGTGCCACCCTACTACTTTACATGGGCCACCGGAGACGAACAAGGACTCTCCGAAGGTTAAATAACGTCATCGTGCAACATCTTCTCCACTTCCTCTCGAATTATCCGTCTTTCAGCTGGCGACACTCTATACGAACGCTAGTTAATTAATGAATGATCCCCAGTATTGATACGGTGCCTTATCGTGGGCCGTTTCGTCTTTTACTTTGATGAGTTGTGACTGCACCCGAAAATTGGCGAAGTATAGCTGACACTCACTGGCGTTGTTCCTTGGACAGTCCGGGCCCTATTGTCAGTTCCACAGTTGTTCCTCCAGCGTCTTCTGTATACTAACAGAAGAGCATGGGTCTTCATTGATAACGTTGAGCTCACCATCCTGGATTGGTTCAGCTGTCCCGATACACATTCCCTTGGGGATAAGTTGTGACTGCTCGTGACAATTAGTGATCCAAATCTCTCCTTGACCACTGGTAATACTAATGATAGCCGCTGGTATGTAAATTTCTTTGGCGAGCCTGATAAACTTTTTACCATCAACAAGCACTTCACTGTTTAACCGGTCATCTGTGTTTGTGACCGCAACTCTTCTGTCAACGGCGATATCATCACGTTGTCAACGGCAAATAACTTGCCCGAAAATTCTGCACTACGTGTATCCGTCGGAGCGACTTCCTCAATTTGCAGCTCAGATCTTCCACAGTCAATGATAGCTTGGGATGTTTGAAGGAAGTCTCATACGAGACTGACATGACTACATTCTGTTAAAACGACAAATTCAAACGAATGGGTCCTGTTGTTGATGGTTATTCTTGCGACACAAGTCCCTGCTGGCTGGACGTAGTTTTCATTTGCTACCCCTGCAGCACAATTTCTCCCGCATAAGAGAACTTTGTCTTCTTTAGTGTGCGGCGGTAATTATCCGACAATACAGAGAAAGAAGCTCCTGAATCAACCAGTGCCCGCACAGGTTGGCCGTCTATTATGACGTTGACGAGATTTCCCGACATCTTAGTGACTGTCGTCCATGGAGGATTTTCATCTGCGGCGGTCTCACCTCCGTAGACGGTCGCCTCCCTTAGTTTACCTGGGGGCGGCGGCTAGGGGAGCGGCTGGTACCTCTGTACGGCTGCGGCGCGTCGGGGAGTGACCTTGTCCATGGTACGGCGATGGGCTTCTTCCCATAGGTTGACTGAACTCATCAGCAGGTGACTGCCTCGGATAGTAGTCTAATGGCTGACGTCTTGCGGCAAAATAATCGCTGAATACTCGTCTCCTCTCTCTGCAGTAGCGTACGACATGTCCAGTGGAATCACAATGGCGTGTTGTCTTCTGTCCAGACGTGTGTTCTTCTGCGGGGCGTCATGGTTTCCGGGGGAATTGGTTGTGGCCGAGTCGGTCGGTTCATAGGCTGCCGTTTGGCGGCTGCAGCGTAAGTCATAGCAGGGCGACGCCATTCTTCACGTCGGGTGCGACTGGCGGGTCAGACAAGAGCTAATGATTGCAATACCTCTTCCTCAGCGGAGCCGTGGCTTACACGGCTTACATCCATGGCCATAATCTGATTTTCGCTCGGTCTATTAGTCCCGGCTGCCGTAAGTTGTTGTTATTCTTCTCTCACAATTTGTCGTATTAGAGAAGCGAAGTCATGATGGTCTTCCACAACTGCCATAGGGACTACATTCGGGAGTCTGTCATACTTGTTTCGTGCAACCCTCCTGTGTAGCATCTCTTCAATACGCGAGCACCACTTGATGAGCTCTTCCATCATAGAGACGTCTTTGATCAGAAGAGCATGATACATGTCCTCTGCAATACTCATCAGGTGCGTGATTTTGTCGGCCTCAGTCATATTTGGATTCACTATGTTACACAGGGCGAAAATATTCTGTATGTACGACTGTGTCGGCTCACCAAGTCGTTGGGCCCAGTTCTTCAGTTGTTCTTCCGCCGAGAGGATTTGTCGCTGGCGGTCTCTAAACGTCTTCTTGAGTTCCGTCTGGTTTCCCAGTCATTCAGCTTGTCTTCGTTGTTTTCAAACCATTGCCCGGCACCTCTACCAAACAATGTCGCGTTGAAATGAAAGCAGGCTTGACTTCGAAGGCAAGGTTGTCGAGTGAACAATATATTACTAGACTGGAAAACTTGCCTCTGTTACTGAAGCCTGACTCCGCCATCTTGCCTCACTTCACGTCAAAAAGTTTCTGTGCGGTACTACTACGATCTTTTGATACGATGTGACGTTGTAGCTTTACTAGTTGGTATGAACATTACTTACATTGGAGCTAATACTTCCGCAATAAATGAATTAAACACATACGCATATTTAGTCGAATCGTGTTATGAGAAGGACGTTTTACGTGTGGTTAAATTTCACTTACCGTCCTGGCAGCCTTGCGTGATTGTTATCAATCATGTGACGTTGGCATTAGCCACTTGCATGACAACGCAAATATTTTGTTATGAAGTCTTCGGTTACCAAGGGAATTACATTTACTGAGGGAACGAGGGTACACACAAGAACACCACAGAGCAGGAACAGCATTACTTATTTACTTAGTCGTATGTAGGAAACACTAATCAAGTCAGTGTCTTTGGATTTCTAAAAATATTAATATCTTGGCGAGGGTTTTCTGTCGTTTTGTTGATGTTGCAAACATAATCATGCGAGGCCGCCTGGATGGTAAGTAAAATTTTACTGTTACGTACAGATATAGCAGACTGTAGTTATCTCAAAAGCAGTCGGAAGAATAAAGATATATGTATCCACGACAAATAGCACATTCAGAACGATCAAATTAATAAATGAAAAGCCGAAGTTTATCGAAACTAGTTACCCATTAATAAATTGAGGAAACGCGACACATTAGTGCATGTGTCAAATCAGACTGTAGATTTCGTAAGAACTTTCAAAAGTACGAGAATACGTATTATCCACGATAAACACTTATGGTGAGCATACTAGTGAAAGAAAATTCGAAGTTGAATGACATTGGTACAGATTAATAGAAACAGAAAATCAATGCAACTCATTACTGTATGTGTCAAAGTTTACTACGGCTGAAAAAAAAAAAAAAAAAAAAAAAAAAAAATACAGCCCTATGCATCACATGAATTTCCCACATGTCAAAAGTCTAGTGACGACTGTTTTCTGTAATAACACACACGACTGCTGACAAGTTTATAGTATAGAAATATGGCGGCGAGATTTCACTGACAGCAGTGATGCAGCATTGCCAGTGTAGTAATATGTCTGTGGTTTGTCGCTCGTGTGTGTATATTATCTCTAGTGGCAGCACAGACATATATTACTAGACTGGAAATGCCGTGTACTATATCACTGGTGTCAGTGAAGTCTCGCTGCCATATTTCTAGACTATGACGTGCGAACAGTCGTGCGAGTTAATACAGAAAGCAGTGGCGTAACTAGGACTTGGCTTGGGGGGGGGGGATAGATCTGCTTGACGAGCTAAATTTTAGTCAGTTTCCAGACAGACTACCATCTACCACTCCCGTTGAAGATTAATTCACTCCCATCCAATGAAAGCTTATGGTAAAACACCATAAGTGTTACATGGTCCTATTACATTTGTTGGAGCTAGATTTGATTTCAGTATTAAAAGTACTGAAGTTTTTGGTGGCTCTGGTTGGCTTACTGTAGCCATTGTTCGTTGCAATAATGCGAGGCAAGGTGGTCTTGAGTCTTTCTCCTTTACCAGATTGCTGTTATACAATTTCTTTCTTTCTTTCCTTTTTTTTGGGGGGGGGGGTCTGGGGGGGGGGGGGTTCTATCCCCCTCATCCCCGCCCGTAGTTACGCCACTGACAGAAAGCATTCGTAAAAATACAGACGAACTGACGTAACTACGCTGTCCTTAGAGTTGTGAGAAATTTTTTGTTTTGTAAATGGCGGTAATTTTTTAGCTGGGGTAAGCTTCGACACATACAGTAATAATGAGTTGCGTTAATTTTCTGTTACAATATATTAACAATTTCATTCAACTCCGGATTTTCTTTCAGTAGTATGGTCATCATAAAAGTGTTTTTATAATGGATAACATGTACCTTTATTCTTTTGAGAGTACTTACGAAATCTAAAGTCTGCTTTGACACACACATGAGTCGCGTTTCCTGTTTTTATTAATCTTTTAACAGTTATGATCAACTTCAGATACTCTTTTCATAGTATGAACGTTATAAATGTGCTATTTGTCGTCAATAACACACAGCTTTATTTCCGCGAGACCCCTCGTTAACCAACTCCCGGCGTGGTTCAGGGGACGCCGGGCGCCGTGGCTCAGCGCGCCCGGTCAGTGGGCTGATCGCCCTCTGTAATAAAAAAAAAAAAAAAAAAAAAAAAGCTGAGCCAACAACAAATAGAACAACAACGAACAATCAAGATCAGCGACCGCAATGAGCAGAACTACCCAGAGGAAAAAAAAAAAAAAAAAAAAAAGGGGATAGCATCACCGACTGCGGTGCTGAAGGTCGCCGGTTCAATCCCGTCCACAGGCAAAAATTTATTACTTTGTAATTAACATTTCCAGAATGTTCCATACATTTCTTATGTTCACTTGCAATTTTTACTCATTATGTTAACTATTTTTCTAATTTCTGGTACATTCTGTCGGTGTATAAATATCAGAGCACTCTGCTTGAGAGACACTTAATGCTGCGTGTATGTTTCAGTTAGGAATAAACCTGCTTTCAGTATAAGTGCTGTGTTCAGTTGTCAACCCTGCCTTCGAAGTCAAGCCTGCTTCTATTTCAACGCGACATTGTTTGGTGGAGGCGCCGGGTATCCTTCATCACCGTGGCTCCCATTAGGCAACGTAATAAAAGCCGTCGCTTACACAGACTAGAACCGCAATACAAGGGATATACCGAGTACATCCTTCAGAAAGTCCGTATTATCAGAGAACCATGGACAGGAAACCAGCGGTAAGCCAACTGCACATCAGAGATCCATCGGTGTTCTCTGGAGCCGCTGGACAGGACCCCACACATTGGCTAAAAGGGTTCGTCCGAGTCGCCAAGTACAACAGGTGGATCATATGATGTTCTTGGGCAATGTTTATTCCTACCTGGACGGAACAGCCCAGCAATGGTTCGAAAACAACGAAGAGAAGCTGAATGACTGAGAAATGTTCCAGAGTGGCTGGCTCATCCTTTATTATCCTCGCGATCAGCCTCTTGGGTTTTCTTCTTTTTACGTTTCTTTCTTCTTTGGGTTTTCTTCTTTGAGTGTCCTGAACTCATTGTCCATCATTGTGTACCCATTATGCGTTTGTCTTTTGTGTGAGTCATGCTTGGTTTTGCAAGATGCATTACGCCGTATCGACTTTGCTCGCAACAGGGGACTGATGACCACACAGTCTAATCCCCTCTAAACAACAACAACAACAACAACAACAACAACAACAACAACAACAACAAATGTTCCAGACATATCAGTAAGACGTTTGGAGATCACCAGCGACAAATCCTCTCGGCGGAAGAACAACTGAAGAACAGAGCCCAACAGAATGTGCAACATAGTCAATCCGATCATGACTGAGGCCGAAAAAATCACGCACCTGATGAATGGTATTGCAAAAGACATGTACCAAGCTCTTCTGATAAAAGACGTCGCTGCGACGGAAGAGTTCATCAAGTGGTGCCAGCTTATTGAAGAGATACAACAGAGGAGGGTTGGACGCAAGATGTAAGACAGCCTCCGCAATGTAGTCACTATGGCCGTTGTGGAAGACCAGCATGACTTTGCTTCTGTCATACGACAATTTGTGAGAGACGAATTACAACAACGTGTGGCAGACGGGGCTATTAGAAGGAGCGAGCATCAGATTATGTCCATGGATATAAGCCCTGTAAGTCACGAAGGAGCCGACGCCGCTGAGGAAGATGTATTTCAGACTTAGCTCCTGTCTGCCCCGCCAGTCGCATCCGAAGTGAGGAATGGTGTCGCCCTGCTATAACTTACGCTGCAGCCACCAAACGGCAACCTATGAACCGGCCAACGCGGCCACAACAAACTCCTTCGGCAACAATGACGCCCCGCAGAAGAACAGACGTTTGGAGGACAGAAGACAATACACAACTGTGTTTCCACTGTGGGCGTCCTGGAAATATCGTACGCTACTGCAGAGATAGGAGGCGAGTATTCGACGATTATTATACCGCAAGACGTCAGCCATCAGAGCAGTTCTATGCCATGCAATCACTTGATGACGAATTCAGTCATCCAATGAGAAGAAGCCCATCGCCGTACCCTGGACGACGTCGCTCCCGGACGCGCCGCAGCCGTTTACCGTCGCCGTACAGAGGTACTAGCCGCTCCCTAGCCGCCGCGCCCAGGAAAACTAACCGAGGCGACCATCTACGGATGTGAAGCCGCTGCAGATGAAAATCCTCCATGGACGACAGTCGCTAAGATGTCGGGAAATCTCGTCGACGTCATAATAGACGACCAACCTTTCCGGGCACTGGTTGATTCAGGAGCTTCTTTCTCTGTATTGTCGGATAATTACCACCGCACACTAAAGAAGACAAAGTTCTGTGATACAGGAACAATTGTGCTGAAGGTCGCAAATGGGAAGTACGTCCAGCCAGCAGGAACTTGTGTCGCAAGAATAACCATCAACAACAGGACCCAGTCGTTTGAATTTGTCGTTTTAACAGAATGTAGTCATAATGTCATCATCGTATGGGACTTCCTTCAAGCTATCATTGACTGTGGAAGATCTGAGCTGCAAATTGAGGAAGTCGTTCCGACGGATACACGTAGTGCAAAATTTTCTGGGAAGTTATTTTCCTTTGACAATGTGACGATCTCGCTGTTGACAGTGAGAAGAGTTGCGGTCACAAACACAGATGACCGGTTAAACAGTGAAGTGCTTGTTGATGGTAAAAAGTTTATCAGGCCCATCAAAGAAATTTACATACCAGCGGCTATCGTTAGCATTATCGGTGGTCAAGGAGAGATTTGGATCACTAATTGTCACGAGCAGTCACAACTTATACCCAAAGTAATGTGTATCGGGACAGCTGAACCGATCCAGGACGGTGAGCTCAACGTTATCAATGAAGACCCATGCTCTTTTGTTAGTACAGACAATACGCTGGAGGAACAACTGTGGAACTGCCAATAGGGCCTGGACAGACCAAGGAACAACGCCAGCGGGTGTTAGGTATACTTCGCCAATTTTCGGGTGCAGTCACAACTCAGCAAGGTAAAAGTCAGACGAAACGGCCCACGATAAGGCACGGTATCAATACTGGGGATCATCCACCAATTAGCCAGCGTTCGTATAGTGTCGCCAACTGAAAGACGGATTAAATTATATCTTTATTTTGTCCGACCCGATTTTAATTATTGAAGCCTTTTCTAACCCTACGATATGCGCATGTTAGGTGTGAAAACCCCATGAAAATTCAAGTAGTTTTGGAGATAAACGTGTTCGAAGAGACAGACATGACGGTCGTAGATAAAAAATTTCATTTCATGATATTCTTTTTTTCCGTGATCTGATTTTTATGAAAAGTCCATATTATGTCCAGCGTTACGCTCAAGTTGCCTGTGAAACCCCCACGCAAATTCGTGAAGTAGTTTTGGAGATGAAATTTTTAATACTTGAACAAATAGACACGGCGTTTACTGAAAACACTTAAAATTACGAATTTCTTTTTATTTTTTGTGATCCAATTTTGATAAAATTATGCCTATATTTTGACCCAACCTTTTCCCATGTTTCCTGTGAAAACCGCATGAAGATTCATCTAGTAGTTTTGATGATTGAATAATATATTGATTTTGTCCCAAAAATATCGATATATATGGGCGGTATTATTTTAGCGATAATCGATATTTCGAAATCAAATTACATAGTGTCGATATTTTTAGTAAATACTATAGTTTCTCTTAGTTTTCAGTAAATATTGGATTTTTTTCTTTTGAAATTGGAGTAGAACATAATGTTACTTTCGCTGTGTTAAGAAGGGCAATGCACAGTGCCCATCACGGGAGTGTCACCCCACGTCATGGTTCCTCGGAAAGAAAGACTGTTCTTCACGGTGGGGGCAAATGTATGATGGGAAACGCTGAAATGCTGACATTAACGCCACTCGACTCTACCAACAAGAACTACAACGCTTCTGGCGTCGGCAGAAATGAAGTAACAGGGCGGTCGACGTGAAGTGCTCCAGACAAATCCGATATGTAACGAAACCGAACGACGAACTCATCTGCCATCTTTATTCTACCACTGTTAGTAAAGTGGTAATTATGTCAAAGGTAGGTAGGACGTAGAAGGAAGGAGGAGAGGTATTGGCGGAAGTAAATCTAAGAGGATGGACCGTGAAACGTGCCAGGATAGCTGAATGGGTAAAGCCCTTGTCCGCGAAAGGTAAAGACCTCAGGTTCGAATTCCGGTGCGGTCCACAATTTTAGTCCATCAGGAAGTTTCATATCAGTGCACACTCCACTGCAGAGTGAAAATATAATACTGATGATCATGTCGTCTATAGCGCATTGCTGCGGTGGAATGGCCGAGCGCTCTAAGGCGCCGTGCTGCGGAGCGCGCTGTTGCTCATCATAGGAGGTTAGTCCTCCCTCGGGCACGGGCGCGCGTATTGCCTTAGATTAGTTTAAGCTGGTTTAAGTAGTTTGTAAGCCTAGGATATAACCACATTTGTTAAGTCTCATAAATGTACAACATTTGATTTTTGCAGTGCATTCATGAATGTTTTTCAAGAAGCTGGACGTGTATCTTGCAATTCAAGTGAAAAGTAATATAAAAGTAGAGGAAAAACAACAAATCTGTCTGCATATTTGAAGAGTAAACACAGTCAAACGTACTTCGAGCTACAAAGATCAAACATAATTGATACGAAAGCTAGTGGTATTAGTACAATTTTCCTGGAAAAGATCGGTCAATACTTAAAGATACAGCTCATCTCATCAATTAAAGTTTTATGCTCGTCGTCAGATTTAGTGTGGCTGGTATTTGGACTGAATAAACCCCTTGAGGTCTAAAACCGGCAGTATATTTCCAGTGTGAAGGCGATATTTTTATAGGTGAATGTATCGTTATATTTGACTTGAATATATCAATAGTTTTCGATATGTCGCAAGCGGATGTTACCACAGTCTAACATATACAGTCGCGACACTCACTGTTGTGAAAGTTGTTACCAACTGACAGTTGCAACGACACTAGCGCTCCTAGCGGTGGGCAAGCCGCCGAAAGAGTGATGTTTGCTTATAATTACACGTGTATGTAATTAACGAAATAGTTAATATACTTTTTGTGTCACAAGCATTAGTAATATATCAAGAGACAAACATAATTCGGAAATTAATGTAAAAACAGTCGAACTTAACTGATTCAGTGGTATAACGAAGAACTTCGTCATGAAACAATACTTACGAATATGTGTATATTTGCAGCTTATTCTGTTGAAACTAAGTAGAATATAAACATAAAAGAAACATAAATTTCTTTTCTTACTATGACAGATTTTTTGACACTTATCAGTCTGGTATGGGGTCTAATGATTCGCACATTTTTAGGCTTCACTCGCCTTTTTTAAGCTCATATTCTTTTGAGTGTGACTACTTTAGCTTAAGAAGACAATGTCATGAAGATTCTTGCCGTTTGTGGTT
The DNA here is from genome assembly GCA_026315105.1 of Locusta migratoria. NCBI lineage: Eukaryota > Metazoa > Arthropoda > Insecta > Orthoptera > Acrididae > Locusta > Locusta migratoria. The sequence goes on along the minus strand of CM048747.1, from coordinate 196,558,851 downwards.
CAGCTGTAGCAACAATTGTGGAATTGGGTTCTTCTTTGTTGAATACAGTTTTATCGATTTTTCAGTTTTCCTTCAGCTACAGTTGTGGTGGCTGATTTGGTACGTTAAATACTGTAGTTATTACAGTCTACATTCGTTTCCTACGTTCCACCCTCACCGATTTCATTGGGATTTGAATGGAGAAACTGTAACGTTCTTGAGAAGAAAAAAAGACTTCTTACTGCCAAAAGGAAGGTATTATGGTGTTTCCTAGGCATTTTTCTATTTTTAATAGTAAATTAAATTATTCAGTAAAAACCTGTAGGTTACAAAATAACAGTAAATAAACTGTGCCGCAATGTTACCTTTTCCTACCTTGTCAGGGTTCTTAGGGAACCTAAGAAAGACAAAGGTGGAGCTATTTTTAAGTTATTTCCTATTTTATGATACTACATACATTCCCTAATGTAAGAACTGTGTTAAAATAGATATAAACGATACTATTCGCACCCATCCACTACCGTATTCATAAAAGTAGCTTACCGGCCGCTTGGAGCGCTGCTGTCGCAGTGTATAACAAAATTCTGCGGAAGTGCGTGACTCTATATGTTAGACTGTGATGTTACTCTTTTAAATATCGATGTATCGGATACCCGATATTTTTAAAATATCAGTAGCCGTAATACTTCGCGTGGAAATTAGATGATCAATTTCGAAGCGAATGGGAAAAAGTCAAGCGAAGCGAACTCGTTTCTTCATAGGTTTTGCTTTGCTGGTCATTGTTACTATTATCAAAATTATAAACGTCTATGGCACGTTGGAGGAATGGAGGAGGAGAAAACATAGAAAACTGCAATCCTTTGTAAAATCGAACGCTGGCTCGTTTCTCCCAGGTGTAACTACGTTTTTATTAGTTTCTCCATGAGTGGATGCTTGCTGTTGCCGCAACTGTGGTAGAATTTAATGAACGTCCAGCTCCAGTTGCATATATTGGTGCTTTATTCAAGCCCACACTACCGGTTTAGGCCTCTATGCTAGGCCATTCTCAAGTGTGACAAACCTGCATATAATGTGTAGCAATAAGTTTACAAAAATTACATGGTACAGGATAGAATGTTACATATAAAAAAGGCACTGTACAGAAGCAGAAGGGAACTTAAGTTATGCCGTAGAGAAAGCAACGTCAAGTAATTAAAACAATAGAACTCAGAATTTAAAGCTTTTGGCGCCCAATGGAGACACGAGAAAATGGGCGTGTCATATTTAACATTCCAAATTATTATAATCGACATGTTCTGATGTGTTCTAATCATTACATCATTGCAAGCATAAATTTCTAAACATTAGTTGATAAAATATAAAGGTCAATAATAAAATATTATAAATGTCCGTTAGGATAAAAACGGAACACTTGGCGGCCAATGAGGCTATGTGAATAGTGGGCGTGTCGTCAATTTAAAATTTTGATACAGGAGGTATAATAATTTAGCTTAAGGCCAATTGTATTCAATTTAGTTTACATTAAAGTTGGTTGTATTGTTTAAACAAAGTACAAAAATTCTTGGGATTAAAATGATTGCAACCAACGAGGCGTTCAAGCCGATAGTTGAGGGGTGGCCTCTAGCGAGCGAAATTTGAACCAGGAACGCTGGTGCGGGCTCCAGAGCAGTTTGGGCGCGTCGTTGATTGCTTACATTCTACTGTTTACAAACAGTAGTAGATGTTACAAAAACAGCCACAAACTTGCGGAGCATTTCTAAAAATTTTTGTTAATTACTGGGCGACACATATCTAACAAATTAGTATTCTTCAAAGTGCATTGCTCGTTAAGGGTGTCTTCCTTGGACTTTCTTAGGTGAGTGTATGTCTTGTACAACGTAATTTTTGTAAACTTATTGATACATATTATATGCAGGTTTGTCACACTTGAAAATGGCCTAGCATAGAGGCCGAAACCGGTAGTATGGGATTAAATAAAGCACCAATATATGCAACTGGAGCTGGACTTTCATTAAAAACTACGTTTTTGTTTATTACGGCTTTTTGTAGATGATGCATGCAAGATCGTGACAGACGATAGCTTACGTTTCTCCGGCGGAAACACGTTTCTTATGAAAACTTGTAATTATGAAGAAACTACGATTATAAAGGCTAGTCTACACGTCGACACCAGGTTGCGACACTCGTTGCGTGAAATGAATTGCACGCAACTGGTTCCGTGTATGACTGTAGACACGTCACCGAAACTATACCCTTCAGTTTCCTTGTTTTGGAGTGCCGCAGTCGTCGTAAAATGAAAGTTTTGGCAGCTGTAAGAGTTGCGGAGCTATTACTGCTCTGTGTGAAGTCACTTCATAAGAGTAAACATAAAAAGACTAAGAAACTTATTTCGGTTGTTAAATGGAAGACGTCAGTTGCTGAAAGAGATTATGGTTGAAGAGGCTACAAATTATTTTAATTATCTTAAAATGTCACCGGAGCATTTTACGTTTTGTTCAAATATAGTAGTGCAATAAGGAAACAAGATACTCTTATGCGTATAGCATTGTCACCAGAACTGAAATTAAAAATTACATTAAGTTTCTCGTCAAGTGGGAATTCATATTCGTCTCTACAGACCCTGCATCGTGTTCCGAAATCCACAGTTGCTTAACCAGGAAAAAGTGAACAATATGTTTAAAAGTACTTACATAAAAAAGGTGGATGTAGAACACTGTCACGTTTTGAATAGATATTTACAAAGAATTGTAAATGTAAAAGCTGTCACGGTTTAAAGAAATAATGTTAAATAAAAGAATTCGGCTTAACAGATTTGTGTAGCCTTCTCTTCTGTGTACAATTTTCCTTAACCCTTTCGCTACGGTGAACTTCTGCAGAAGTCGGGAGCGAATGTGCCCCACAGCCGGTGGACTGCTGCAGCAGTCGAGTGCTGCCTGTGCCGCCCAGCCGGTGAACTGCTGTAGCAGTTCCGCCTCGCGTCATACATCGTAATGTAATGCTACTGAAATGTCACGTAAAGCAATTGTAAATAAATAATTTAACAAGCGAAATATGCGTTTATAATAATAACATCCATATCCCACCAGAGCTGAATCCAAAACTTGGATCTTTTAGAATTTACGAATAAATTACGGGAATTACCTGAAAGAAGGAAGAAAACTGTTTGTATTCCAAATGAATTTTCCCTAATAAATTTATGGTATAAAGTCCAATAATTGTGATAACACTGAGAGTGAAAGCAGGACAGAGTAGCGCCGTGGGGAGTGCGGAGAATGCGCCGTACAGCGGGCACGGCCGGGCGCGACTGTCATTGGTCTATAGCGCACCGCGCAAGAATCACGGCGCCGGAGAGAAAGGGTTAAAGTCTGCAAGTTCAAACCACGTGATCTTGGTCTTACCTTGCGCTGATCAACATCCAGATGTTTTACTAGATTGCATTTTGCACAGTTTCTTTGTACAGGTATTTTGAATTGAATGTATTTTAACCCGCCAATTAGCTACCGTTCACCCATCAATATTTAATTCACGAATGATTGCTTCAAGAGCACCTACACGCCGCTACTGGTTCCAGAAAGCTTTTATAAGCTCATAAACACCTATTCATCCGATATATGTCCAAATACCGAACAATTTCTTCCGTTCCCCACTTCATTTTGTGATTTGGTTGTAACCTAAACTAAAAACTCGCGCAAACAGTTTCGCAAAAGTTGGGAGGAGCCGAAACTGTTTGTTTCGCCAACGAGTTGCGCATGCGCACTGGCCAGAAGTGCAGTTTCATGAAACGTAGTGCCGTCGTGTAGACTAGCCTTTTTAATTCTTTCTTATGGCTTTTGGTTACAGTGACCATACAGCCAGCGGTTATTACAGTGACAACATTACAATTGAATTGAGATTCTTACAATGTATAGCATAATATTAATAAGTATCTTACATCATACAGCCTTAGAATAAAAGTAGAAAAATCATATGTACAAGACATAAAACAATACATATTTAACAGTACGAGTGACATTTGTAATACAACAAAAGTGCAAACAGCATAGGACCATATGAGAGTTGCAAAGACAAATAAAAGTCAAAATATAATATAAAATCACTTATGCAGTTTCACGCTGCGCATGTTCAAGGTAAACACACTAGCTCTAAAATTAGAGCTGTATGCCGGTGACTTTGAGGTAGTCCTTCAGTAAACTGTACTTAAACTTGTCGAATCCATGAAGGAGGACAGTGACACTTGTGGGGAGGGGGTAACCCCTCGCAACCAGCGTTCGGTAGAAGACACTTTGTGCGGCCGTGTACTTGGTGCATGCCAGTATGATGTGGTTGAGATCCGCCACAGCCGTTACATCTTTGTCGCAATGCCGAGAAGCGATGATTTTCAAACGGTGAGACTAGCGTTTAAGCAACGTGCAGCGGCAGCGGCTTGCCTAGTTGCACAGAGCCGTGAGAGCGGCCGCGGTGGTGCGCGTGCGACGAGCGCGACCAGTTACGCAACCGCGGCCGGCGCGGCGGGTCAACGCACCGCCCGAGGACGCCGCCGACGCCGACGCCGCCGCTCCCGGTTCGAGCCCGAGGCGCGCCAGCCCTGACTGCCCACGCAAAGGGCCGCGGCCTTCACGAGTAGTCTGCCGTCTGTGCGAGTAAACGTCTGAGCTGATGCCGATATCCGCACCACTATTCACTTTGCCGATGGAAAGTCCGCACTCACACTACTACTACTACTACTGCATCTACATGGGATACTCTGAAAATCACATTTAAGTCCCTGGCAGAGGGTTCATCGAACCACCTTTATACTATTCATCTCCTATTCCACTCTCGAATAGCGCGCCGGAAGAAAGAACACCTGAATCCCACCGTTCGAGCTCTTATTTCTCGTATTTTATTCTGATGATCATTTCTACCTATGTAGACGGGAGTCAAATATATATATATATATATATATATATATATATATATATATATATATATATATTCGCAATATGAGGAGAATGTTGATGACTGGAGTTTCGTAAGTAGACCACGCCGCAGCGATAAGCGCCGGTGTTGTAATGATTCCCATCCCAGATCCTGTATCATTTCCGTGACGCTGTCTCCTCTGTATCGTGATAATACAAAACGAGCTGCCCTTCTTTGGACACTTTCGATGTCCTCCGTCAAACCCACCTCATAAGGATCCCACACGGGGCAACAATACTCCAAAAAAGAACGGGCAAACGTAGTGTATGCAGTCTCTTTAGTAGTTCTCTTGCATGTTTTAAGGGTTCTGCCAATAAAACGCAGTCTCTGGTTCGCCTTTCCCACGACATTATCTATGTCTTCTTTCCATTTTGTCGGAAGGAATAGTAATTCCTAGATATTTTTTGGAGTTTACGGCCTTCACGTTTGATTGATTTATCTTGTAAACAAAGTTTAACGGTGACATGAAAGTTTTCTGGGTGTTGTACCGCGTCATGATGTAAGAAGGCGATTATTTAAATAACCGACGTTACAGTGGCCTTCATCTGGGTATACTGATTTAACGGATTTCTTTTCGTATTCAAGTGGACGACTTCACACTTCTCATTATTTAGAGTCAATTGCCAACTTTTACACCATAGTCATATCTTATTCAGATCGTTCTGCAGTTGGTTCTGATCGTCAGATGATTTTACTAGACGGTAAATGGCGGCGTCATCTGCAAACAACCTAAGAGAGCTACGTAAATTTTTTCACAAATCGTTTATGTAAATAAGGAACAGCAGAGGACCCTGTGGAACGTCCGGTATCGCCTCTGTTTCAGTCGATGCCTTGCCATCGATTACTACAAACTGTGTCCTCTCTGACAGGAAATCCCCTATCCGGTCGCAAATTTGGGGAGATATACCGTAACCACGCAATTTGATTAAAAGCTGTTTGTGGAGGTACGGTATCAAAAGCCTTCTGGAAATCAAATGCGAAATCAATTTGAGAACCCTTGTCGATAGCACTCATCACATCGTGTGAGTAAAGAGCTAGTGGTTTCGCTTGAAACTAATAATAATAATAATAATAATAATAATATCCCACGCTGCTCCATCTTATTCGATGGGTCGGCGAATGAGGCTTCTCCACCAGTGCCGGTCCTTGATTTCCTCTTCTTCGGTATACGCCAGTGTCTCCCCTCTGTTCTATATCCGACTTCAACATGTACCTCAGTCGTGGGCGTCCTCTAGGTCTTTTGTCTCTGAAATTCAGCTCGTACATTTGTCTTGGTAGTCTGTTTCCATCCATACGACGCATATGCCCATACCATCTCAGCCGCTGTGTATTTATTAGGTCTTGTAGTTTTATGACTTCAGCCTGATTATGGGTTTGCACGTTCCTAACGTTATCGCTACGTGTCTTTCCTACCTACTACGAACAAATCTCATTTACGCTGCTTGAATTTAGTTACATATCGAAGTCGTAGAGCTCTGCGACTGTTTTAAATATATAGAAGGCTGAATTGCAGTCAGTCGCAAATCATTATATAAATACACAAACACAAAAACTGAAGTAGTTATTTTATTTATTATTCTGGTTTTTGCAATGTCAATACATTTTTCCAGCACCTATATTAGTTAACATTAAATTATAATTGTTTTCCATTGTTCTCCTATTTTTCCATTAATCTTCTGGAATGTTGTTCTCCCTCATTGCTGTTTGAACTCCCTGTATTCTGTGGGCTTCTCTTATTTTCTCTTTCATTTGGTATAAACAACTATACATTTCGGTAGCCTTTCTTGATCCATTCGTCTGACATGTTCATACCATTTTAGTTGTCTGATTACTTCGTTTCTTTTTTTTTTTTTTCTTTCTTAATATTCTTGCTGCACGTCTCCAGAAATACATTTTTGTTGCTAATAATTTCGATTTCGGTTGCCTTTTGTTGTCTATACTTCTGAACCACAAGTTATAATACTAATAACTATTGTTTTAAACCTCCTTATTTTACTCAGTTTGTCTTGGAGGATTCCATTAAAACAGAAATTATCATCTTTGCTGTCTTTATTCTCGATCTAATTTCTTTGCCTTATTTCCCATAATTTGTAATTTTCACATCTAAATATCTATATTTCTCTGTAGTTATTGACCTCGTCGCTTATTCTAACAATAAGTCTTCCTTTCTTCTACCAATTACGATGTACTTTGTTTTATTCATGTTTACATTTAATCCTGGATTTTTTTAAATATTCTTGAATCAGTTTTCTGGTCATATACACGATATACTTAGTCTTGTGTTACGATCAGTTTGTCATCCGCAAATTGTAATGAGTATATTAATATTCCCATGGTTTGACATGATTTCTTGCCGGCCGCGGTGGCCGAGGGGACTGAGGCGCTCCAGTCACGGTCTGCACGGCCACTACGGTCGGGGGTTCGAATCCCCCCTCGGGCATGGATATTTGTGCCGTCCTAGTTCGTAAGTAGTTCATAAGTAGTTTGTAAGTTTAGGGACTGATGACCCCGTAGTTAAGTCCCATAAACTATACAAACATTTGAACATGATTTCTTCCAATTCTGTAAAGTTCCTTCTTTGTATGAGATGCTACAGCCCTGACGTAATCCTTTTGTGACTGGGAATCCGGGTGATAAATAATTACCAATTTTTATTTTTCCTATGGCATTTTTATGTAAGTTTCGAATTGCTTTTATTATATTTGGATTTATTCCTATTAATAGTAAAGCTTTCCATAAACTGTGTTATGGTACACTATCATAAGCTTTTTCGATATCTATGAACATGAAATCTAAGCGGTGCTCAAACTAATTTAGTTTTCAATTATTTGCTGTAGGAAAATTGTATGATCAATTGTTGATCTTATAGCTCTAAAGCCTCAAATGCTTGTAGCCCTTCCACTCTTTGTAGTTTTTTTTTTGCATTTTTTACTATTTCTGTTCTCAGATGGACGTAATACCCTGTTTGTTTAACATTTCATTATAATCAGGATTTTCCAAGTATTCTTATGTTTTATGTTCATACATTTTTAAAATATTTTTCCCAAGAGCCATGGCTCGTAGATTTTTCTTTTTTATAATTGCTTCATAAATTTTTTATTGTTCTCTATGCTGTTTCTTTTACCCGCAATATAGAGATCTATTTTTGCCATACTTCTTCCTATGATCCGTTCTTTGCTTCTGTCACCTTTTTCCGGTTTTTAGCTTGTTGATCATTTAGTTCTATTTTCTGTTGAACATTTCTGGAATTTAACCATTTAAAATATTATTCTTTCCTTAATTTCACTTCTTTTTCAATTTGTTCATCCCAATAATGGACGGTTTGAATACTTTTCTCCTAACGCTTCTTTGGTGATAAATTTTTATCCTTGTTTGTTGAATTATTATTACATAATCTAATTTTGATTTAATATATATTTTTTTAAACTATTTATAATATTAATTATACAAGGAGAGAATGATAACTATGTAATTCTAAAGGCACTTTGCCATAGATGTGCATGATACAAAAATCATTTGTATATGTAGCAGGTGAGAGTGCTTAATGGAAGTAGACGTTTCAATACGTGAAAGGAGGCATTAGACGAAGATTCGCTGCCAGAGCCACCTAGCAGTGATACAGGCGTGTAATATTCCGGATAATTCCTACTGCCTTTCTTGAATGTTGGACTGACACGTACAACTTTGTATACCCACTGTTCTAAGTTGTTCTATTTTTGTGGGTAATATCTCTTGGTCAGAGAGGGCACATGGTCTGTGGACTAATGTCTTGAGGACCCCATTCTTCTGCACAGGGTGGTGACAGCTGATGGGATACAGATATAAATCAGTGTGTGTAGGTTTTCGATACACATTTCATCTGCCTTCCTCTTTTACTAGTATATTCAGAAACGGTAGCTCGCCATTCTTCTTCAGTTCTATGGTGAACTTGATAATGGTGTGGTACAAGAAACACACTGAGCCTAGTCTTTCCATGAGGCCAGATCATGATCATCCACATACCTGTAGAAGCAATTGTGTTTATATCTGGCTGTCTGTAATGCCCTCTTCTCAAATTACTCCTTGATAATGTTGGCGAGCAAGGGAGACAATGGGCTACCCATAGTTGTACCTTCAGTTTGCTCGTGGTATTGGTTCCCATACAGGAAATACATGGAAGTCAGCATATGCCTAAACAGGCCCAACAGAGCACTGTCAAATTTCTCTGCAATTGGATGGAGGGACACCCTCCTTGTATATTTTAGGGAGACCGTACATTTCTTGCCAATGTGGAACGTCCTACATTGACCAGACCACCAGAACAGTGGACACCAGATGCAAGGAACATCCGTCTAAGGCAGGTGACGAAATCGGCCATTGCTGAACACTGTCTGGAACTGGATCATCTCATGAATTATGATACCAAGATTCTGGCACAGACACCCAGATTTTGGGATAGTATAATAGATGAATGAGTAGAGATAACAGTAGCTGAAAATCGCATGAACTAAGGCACAGGTAACAGAGTAGAGCCTGGGATCCTGCTTTAGAATTGTTAAAGAAGCCATCAGGTCAGCTGCAGCATGACAGGAACAGAAGAACCGAAGGCGTGGATATACAAAACAACCCCGTAGCGGAGCACCAGGCGCATGGAACCGATGATAGAACGTCGTGGAGCAGGGCAAATGGGCGCGGACTAGAGAGAGAGCGCCAGGCCGATGATTTAACACCCAGGGGCGGGCCTGGTGTGCGCGGACCACAGGGGGGAATGCCTAGAGCTGCAGCGAACGCCAAATGGAACATCAGCGCTTTAGATGACAGTGACTGGGCGCGGACTACAAACGGAACGCCAGACCGTTGATGAAGCGCTCACAAGGAGAAGGCCGCAGACATGGCCAACCAATTCGGCTCAAATTTGGCAGGTCGCTTGTCTAAAACGAACGACTCTAAGATATTTTGGGTCAAAACCCCCGAGTTTTTGAGAAAATCACCCCTAAAGATTATGACGAGCACTCGAATTAAAATTGGAGGGAAATAGAGCGTTTCTCATCATCGGGTATGGGCTCCGCAAACGCATACTTTTCCAGAAATCGAGGAAAGAAACTTTTACAACTGCCGCTTCTGTACCCACATGGTAAACAATTTTTACCGACAGCGCCGATAGCGAAACGGCTAGGAATAGGAGAACCCAGGTTCGAATCTCGAAGAAACGTAGCGGATGTCTTTCTTCTCGTTTGTATTTTTCCATATCTCTCCTGGTAGGGATAGGATGGTTAATAAGGTAAGCAAATCAGTAAGGAATGAGAAAAGGTAGGCAAATAAATTTCTCAAACCTCTTGGGATAGTAAACAATTCTTCCACTGTTACATGTCCTCACTTTTCTTTGGACAACTAGATAGAAACAAATATACTCACGGCACCAAGAACATCTACTGAATGCAATCTATCGATAGCTACATTGCTCCTTCCGAAGAGTCGGCGGTAAACAAACTTGGTTTACATTTAAAAATGTCTTTTTCAGGAATTAATTTTGATGCCAACCACGCATACGATATCATTGTCTGAATAATCTGTCTGAAAGTTGGTTATGAATTATGCTTTGAATAGTTATTGAATCCGCGCGGTTGTTTAATTCCCGCTGGGTTTCCAGAAGCACACTGCAGTTCTAAACTTGGAAATAAGGTTTTTAACCTGGCGATAGAAATAAACACCACACGGCTGGCACACAGGTTTGCGGTTTGGATGTATTACTTTTATTGTGCACGCCGGCTAACCATCGCCATCTATAAATATTGTCATACACTGGAATATTAATTTGTCCACTCCAGGAATCCAATATTAGAAAAACTTACCAGAAACGTATGGTTTCAAAACATTCTCAAGAAATGTTCTGTAACTCGCGTTTGTCAGTTTCCCGGATTTGGAGCAGGTAATGTAAACATTTTCCAACGAGTCGGTTAAGCGATTGACCTTTTCTCTCACCCGAGGACTAAATATAACATTCGTTTCTTGTAAAGATAGGAAACCTCAGGCAACACTTTTCCAGAGACTAATGGCATATTGCGCCGTGTACGAATGTGTTAATTTATACTACCAATTGCGACAAAGGTTCGTTTTCCTGCCTTATGCGATAACGTGCGTCGAATTTTCACCAGATACTCGCAACCTGTTTGTTCGGTGTTGTTAACGTAATCACGATTAAAACCGGTAATAAGTGACGTCGTTTGCGTGCTGAAAAGATCCACCACTTTCTATATTTTGTACCTCCTGTAGAGACGTATTCAGTGACGTGGCGTTAACGAATTCCGTGCCCAAGATAACGATGCAGCAAACGTAAAATCCTTGTTGAACGTATATTGAAGCGCCGCATCTGTAGCCCACCTCTGAAGTATCCTCTTTGTTACATTATCGTTACGACGACGAGATTCGACAAATCGGTCATATGTCCACTTATTTATCGCCTGGTATTTGTCGAATCTTGTTCCTCCTTTAACGATATCACTAACCCACAATTTCAAGTCGTCCTTCCTTTTCAGTCCGGTTGTTGCTTCATTCTTTTGCAGTGTTTGTAAGTTCTAATTTGGATGATACCTGGCTAGCGCTTCCGCCTTTACTTTTACTCCAAGCGGTATAGCGGCGTAGTTCAATCGTTAAGTAACAGGTTCGTAATACTCATCTGGAACAGACGAAGCACGTATTCCCTGTGAGGTGAAGATTTCCAAAGTGTTGTGACCATTTTGCGATTCACTAGTCGTGATATCTTCCACTGAATCGCCTTCTGCTTCGTCTTCATGGTATAGTATTTCAGTATCAACAAAAGTCATTTCATTCGTCAGCTCCCAAAATCGCTAGACGATAGCCGCTCCTATCAATCTGGAACGCCGAGAAACGAAACTGCCTGTTTCCGGTTGTGCATTGATGATGAATCTGTCTTGCAACACTTTTACAAACCAAAACGCAGCGTCGGTAACTTCCCGCTTGCCGTCGTCTGTAACAGGTGCCCAACTATATATTACAGCGCTAGTCGAAGGGTGTACATCCTCCATTATTCAGATTATGCGCCTGAACGATAGGACACAACAAACAATAACTAGTTACTACCAGAGGTGTACAAATTCCCCATCTAGCTTGCTTGTCCCTAGCTTCACTGCAACCATTCAAGCAGGTTAGCCTGAAGTGACGTAAACCCAAGAGTGCAGGTGTACCGAAGTGCACTGGGTAATGCGGCAGATTGGGTTACCGCAAACCCCACCGACTTGGGTTCCCGTAAGCCTGGCAAGCTTCGCTGGACCCATCCAGCTTGCTGCACCTGAGAAGAGGTTGCGTTGTCAAGTTAGCGTGACTGTACAACAGCCTGGTAGTTAGACTGCATTTTCCGCAACAGTGAGAGCAACAAGACGAGTAAGTCGAACTTGAGAAAAAATTAACAACTGTTGCATACATAATAGTATCGAAACACAGGACAAGTACCGCACGGGAAAAGTTTTCGTGTGTTTATGAGGCAGCTTCGAATAAATCGGTAGGTGTGGCGCAACGCAAACTATGTGAAAAGCTATTAAGTACACATACGGGAACCTAGAGTATGTTACGACATGTTTGCAAATTTGTTCAGCAGCTGCCTCATTCGATAAATATTTTAAAATAAGATAAAGATATAGTGACTGACAAGTGCTTGGAACTTTGCTAAGAACCTGAGCCCATTTAGCAGTATAAAGGGAAAAGGTTTTCCAAATTTAGGGCAGACACTGACCGACATGGGGAAAAATATGGGTCAGTTGATATTAAAAATCTTATGCCTTCTAGAATCTAGAGTGTCAGTAGCCAGGAAAGTCCAAACCTTAGCTGATAAAGAACGCAGCAAAATGCTTCCAAACGTGGTGCATGCGATTCGATCTGGTACATATGCATGTACAATTGATCTATGGACAGACAATTACAAAGGGGTGCATTACATGTCCATCACAATGCATTACATAAATTCCGACTGGCGTTTGCATAAATATGTGATGTGCTCTGCATTTCCTGATTACCCTAAAACTGGCACCAACATCCGAAACGAGTTGGAAGAAGACATAGCCAAAATTACGTTTGTCACAGACCAGAGCAGTAATATTCTTAAAGTTTTCGAGACCTATAAACGTCTTCCATGAATGTCTCATTGTATAAACACAGTCTAGAAACATGTTATGAACGAACAGTTTTTGAAAGAAAATGTCCCAAATATATTAGTAATACATTGCGGAGAACGGTTTCCTACTTCAAGAGGAGAGGTCTCTGTGTGAGATTGCATGCATCTTTAAAGCAGTGTGTTTCAACTCTTTGGAATAGTTATTTTGACATGCTGCTATCAGTACATTCGCAGATTCAGTGAAGGCTGGCTTAGATAGCGAAGGTGTCTGTGATAAGATACTGGATTATGACCACCATATAACTAGCCAGCTTATAGCATTTCTTAAGCCATTTAAGGAAGCCACAGTCGGTTTAGTCTCACAATGATCCAATCTTACATTTTATGCCTTTAAAGGTCATTGTACTCTGCAAGATGACGGTTAAGAGGTACGTAATTTTATTCCATCTGAATATCACAGAACTGCTTGTGAAATTTAAGTTTGGATAAAAATGTATTTTAAGAAAATGAAACCTTTGAAACAAACCACCGGTGCCTTTTTTTAGAACAGAAAGATACGCCGATAATGTAGAAAAGACAAAATCTCATATATATATATATATATATATATATATATATATATATATATACTATTCACATTCGTCTTTTGGTACCCAGGTAAAATAGGTAACTTCTTTAACACGACAATGAAAGCGTCTCGCTGCGGAGCGTGCGGTTGCTCGCCGTGGAGGTTCGAGTCCTCCCTGGGGCATGGGTGTATGTGTTGTCCTTAGGTTAGTTTACCTAGGTTTAAGTAGTTGACCACGCAGTTTGGTCCGATAGATTCACGAACATTTAAACACAATGATGCGCGCCGACTAAACTGCTACGTAGCGTAGCACAGCGGTAAGACGGGTTGGGTTCAGCTTGGCCTGGCCAGGAGTGAAGCGGCCTGCCAGTTCTGTTGACAACGCGCGGCGGCCTGCCTGCCTGCCTGGCCTCCAAGCAAGCTTGGGCGAGCTAAACGCGCGAAATGTACACCTCTGGTTACTACAGCATAAACAGAAGAGCCAATTACTACAAACTACATACATTAAACGTCACATGTTACTTAAGGAAGAACACTGTTTTCATTCGCAAAACGTATTTCATTCGGCGCATTAACGATGGAAAATTCACTATGTGTATCCAGGAGGTTCCCGTCAGCCCAATGACGGAAAACAACTCTTTCCGATTGACTTCTATAAGGCTCGTGCTGGACACCTCCACACTTCCAGGTTCACAACTATGAGATGACGAAGAGGCAACTGGGACGACAGAACTCTCCCTACGTGCATTCTGTCCCGTGCCTCGCTGTAAACAAGCGTTGCGCGGTTTGCTACCTGTGATCCCTCGTGAGGAATTCGCAACACGAGTTGTGACAAGGCTTTAAAGTTTAATACTTACTAACTCACGACGTTTGTGAAATTAAAGTTAGGTTTTAATGTGAGCCAAAAATATAATTTCTAGGACTGGAATCGGTAATGTATCTGGGTCAGTGGAAAAATCAGATTTACCATCATGTAGAATGAATTAAAAAGATGATTTTTTTTTTGCATATGTACATATTTTGAACGTACAGTTTTTGAACAAGAAAACAAAGTTAAAGCATTTACACATACAATATCTTGTTTAACAATAAGGTTATAAAAATTAATAGATAGGCCTAAGTAGTACGTTTACATTTTTCTTGCCTTTGATGTTGCAACGTTATCAATTACTTCATCGAAGTCGATAAATTCAAATTTTTCTTTTTTCACACTTAAAAATGCTAGGTCACTTGGGCGATCTTGTCCCATAGTTGATCGTAGATATGTTATAATTAACTAAAAGTTGCTGAACAAACGTTCACAGTTAGCAATTTGAAACAGTAAGGAGTAATTGAAGTGCGACTCTCGGGTTTGAAAAAATATCTCCTCCATACGACATTATAAAGGTAAGAAGCTCAAATGGTGTTTAAGGTTCACTGCCTTTTTGACTGCGGATTAACATTTTGCAGTCGCATATTTCGAGATAGAGTTCTGTTCCATTAAAATCTGTGTTATAAAATTCACCCAGATTTTTGCAGTTTTTGCCAAGTCCCTTATTATCATTAGCCTCCTTCAATAAAGTTTTAACGTGCAGTAAAAATCCAAATTTGGAGTTGACATCACGTAGTCGAGTAAATCTTGTACTTATTTCTTGCTGCAGACGATCAGCAACGCTTTTCATAACGCGAGAAACTTCACTTCTGCAGAAAGACCAAAATCACCAGCCAATTCTCTGGGAATTTTTCGACGTCTTCGAATAAATGTTGTTGCATCAAGATCCCACTGTTCACAGAGGGGCTTAACCTTTTCTATTGCCTGTTCAGACCTCTTCTCGAATATCTGCAAGTTCAGTCGCTAATGATTCAAGATCATGGAACGCTTCTCCAAAATTCAATTTAGGATCTTGTAATGTGACCTGCACGCGATCAGTTCTCTTCAAAATGTCATGCCAGAAATGTATTAAAGTAATGAACGTGAAATTCAGTATATTTTGCAATAGCTGTAACTTCACTTTTGGTGTCACTTTTGGTACTACCGTCATCAGCAAATTTTTCTAATAGCTCTACTAATTCTTCCAGACCATCGACAATAACGCTACCCACTTGTGGCCTGGCGCTCCATCGAGTTTCAGATTCACGTTTGACGGTTTTCTGTAAAGCATTTTTAATAGTTCTCATTACAATATTCAACGTGAGAAAAAGAGATATGTTTGTAATTACTCCAAAAGTCGCTATAATGCTTGGATCTTACTTAGCTGCAGTAACTCCTACTAAATTTAAGAAGTAATTATTACAATTTACAAATAATGCCTTATTTTTTCCAAAATTCCTTGCTGAACGCCAGATGTGTGTTCTCACATAAAGGCAGCATTATCCCAACATTGTGATCTACAATTTTGTAATGAAATCTGATCGTAATGTAATTTTTCTGAAAATGTATTTCCAAGGTCCTTCATGATACTTCCAAATGGGAGATTGAGTCAATAATTAAATCACTAAAGACTAAGGATTCTTGTGGATATAATGGGGCATCTCTCAAAATTCTAAAGTACTGATCTCGATATTTTGCCTTTCAGAATGGTCCGTTTCCCGACAGATTAAACTACTCAGTAGTGAAACCACTTTATAAGAAAGGAGACAGGGATAATTTAGAAAACTATAGACATTTCTATGCCATCGGTTTTTTCTAAAGTTATTGAAAATATTGTATATTAAAAATTATTTCAGTTCACATAATTTGTTGTCAAACGTACAGCTTGGTTTTCAAAGTGGTTTAACGACTGAAATAGCTTTATTTTCGTTTCTCTGTGAGGCACTTTGATAGGTTAAATAAAAGGCTACGGACATTAGGCGTCTTCTTTGATTTAACAAAGGCGTTTGTGTTGATCACAAAATATTTTTTGCAGAAGTTGGAAGATTATGGAATACAGGAGTAGGTCACAACTGATTCACCTCTTACTTTAATAACAGACAGCAGAAGGTAATTATCCGCAGTGTTGAAAATGGCTATGACGTACAATCACATTGGGGCACAGTTAAGTTTGGGTTACCCCAGGGATCTGTTTTGGGACCATTGCTGTTTCTTATTTATATAAATGATATACCTTTGAGTATAACAGGTGACGGCAAAATATTTTTGTTTGCCTATGATACCAGCTTGGTAGTGAAGGATGTTGATCGTAATATTGACACAGTAGCAAATAATGCAGTTCAAGAGAAGTTCATAGTTTGTAGAAAACAAATTTATGTTCAATCACAGTAAAACTAAGTTTTTACAATTTCTATCACAAAATAAACGAAATCTGACATTTTGATTACACGTAATGGACATATAAGTGAGACGAACAGTTCAAGTTTCTAGGTGTTCAGATAGACAGTAAGCTGTCGTGGAAAGCCCACGTTAAGGATCTTGTTCCAAAACTAAATTCTGCTTTATTTACCATTAGAACAGTATCTGAAATAAGTGATTTTTCAACACGAAACGTAGTCTCTTATGCGTACTTTCATTCACTTACGACGTACGGCGTTATTTTTTGGGGCAACTCGACTGACAAAAAGGATATTTTTGGCTTAGAAACAGGCGGTTCGAGCAATATGTGGTGCAAGTTCACGAACGTCATGTAGATCCCTTTTTAGTAGTCTGGGAATTTTGATACTGGCGTCACAATACGTATTTTCTTTAATGTCTTTTGTTGTTAATAATATCAGCTTATTCCCACGAGTTAGCTTTCATTCCGTGAATACTAGACAGAAGTCGAATCTAAATTTGCGTCACACCATCTTGACATTTGTGCAGAAAGGTGTGTAGTATTCTGCAGCACCCATTTTCAATAAGCTTCTACAAGAACTCTAGAATCTTAGTACTAACCCACGCGCTTTCGAATCTAAATTGAAGAGTTACCTCATGGCTCACTCCTTTTATTCTCTCGAGGAATTCATAGGAAAGTTAAACAGGCTAATTCACTTTAGTCTACGATTGTCCTGTGCCTAGGACTAGTTATTCAGTAATTTAGTAAGTTTTCAAATTTATACTGACTCTTTGATCACCCGGTAAATAGCAAGTTAAATAAATTAACATCCTGGTCAGTTAATTAAATGCGTAAAATACACTATAGATCAATTTTAAATTGACCAACGACGGTACTAATACATTTATCTGTGTGAAATAACATATGAAACACGGACACGAATATAGTGGACGTGTTTCAATTGATAAGTTTTGCCGGATTACGTGAAAAAGGAACATATTAGGTAACTACACCCTATTTTAAAAGAAGAGGTTGTAACTGTAGGAAAGACAGACAAATGGACAAGGAAGTGATAGTATGAAGGCGACAGGTTTACTAATTGAGGTGCGAAACTCTACAAATAGGTATTTCAGAATTTACGGCTATCCTTTCTTACGTACGGCCGCGGCGCTATGCTCAGATGCGCGAGACCGCTCCCCGTCGGAGGTTCGAATCCTCTCTCGGTCATAGATGTTTGTGTTGTCTATAGTATAAGGTAGTTTGTAAGTAGTTTATAAGTTTAGGGACTGATGACCCCGCAGTTAAGTCCATAAGCTTCGCAACATTTGAACATCTTTTTACGTATTTTTCGTGGACTACATGTGGGTAGTTTCACAAACAAATGACGTCTGGTTTACTATCTCGAACACAACGAATGTCTGAGTTTACTACATACTTGGGAAAATTAGAAGAATATTTGTTGGGAATGATATTTCCAAGACTGAACTGAAGCAATATTGCCATTCTGACATCATATTTCCTTAGAGCACTAGAAAAATCGGACTGAATGAGGCAGTGTTGTTAACACTCAAATCCACTCAAACGGTTTTTTGTGATCTTCCCACAGCTAATCCGGAGGCCACTGAAATGGGACCTTAAGGAACTGAAGGACATTTCCCCATCCTGTCTTTCCATTTTTAATCCAGGACTCTGTTTCTAGTGACTATCATGCCGACAAAGGATGTTTGTGTGGGTGTTGAGTGAATTATGGGGTAAGGCGTAGACGAATGTATGTTTAAGGACAATCTCGATATGACTCAATGCGTATCGATCGATGACGCAGCAATTTTAACGAATTAGATATGAATGGACTGAACAGATGCTGTAAACCGACCTTGGGGTTGGCTTCCGGGACGACAAGCTGTAGTATAATAACTATGCCAAAAATTTAATCTAGAAGAGCGTCCACACAGAGCATGTAATATTTAATGACTACGTGTTTACTTTGTGTACAGTAACAGCAAACACGGACTGCAGGAGGAGAGGCCAGTAGGTAATAGCGAGTTAGCTGAGCTGGTCGATAACAAGCAATTACCAGTCGATAACCTTTAACGAATCTTGTCTGTAATTTTCTAGTAACGCGGTAAATTAGGGTCAGTGAGTGTCATTTACAGTCTAATTAAACGCTTAATATACGTGTTTTGCAAAAATGCAGAAATCACTATTTACGGGGATGTTGTTGAACAAACATATTTGATATTAAAGAACTCAGTTCAGAAATATAGTTCTTACATAATACGAATGATGATAAATATTCTTGTATAGAGTATTCGTCTGTGGATTTGTGTTTTCAAAACAGTTCAGAGACCGTTGCTTCTGATAGGCGGTAGTCGGTGTAGGACCAGCTGTCGCCAGAGCAGTAGTTTCTTAATTTTTCTGCGTTTTCATAACATGCCTTTCTTTTAAATTACAATAGTACTTCTGTTCTTGAGAATTCATTTAGCGTATTTGCTAAATTTTCGTTAATTTTTCTGTTTTCGTGGGTTGTAGTCTCGCGTGATTTAGTACATACAGTAATTTTAAGTACACTCCTGGCTATTAAAATTGCTCCACCAAGAAGATGGCGTGCTACAGACGCGAAATTTAACCGACAGGAAGAAGATGCTGTGATATGTAAATGTTTAGCTTTTCAGAGCTTTCACACAAAGTTGGCGCCGGTGGCGACACCTACAAAGTGCTGACATGAGGAAAGTTTCAAACCGATTTCTCATACACAAACAGCAGTTACCGGCGTTGCCTGTTGAAACGTTGTTGTGATGCCTCGTGTAAGGAGGAGAAATGCGTACCATCACGTCTCCGACTTTGATAAAGGTCGGATTGTAGCCTATAGCGATTGCTGTTTATCGTATCGCGACATTCCTGCTCACGTTGATCGCGGTCCAATGGCTGTTAGCAGAATATGGTATCGGTGGGTTCAGGAGGGCAATACGGAACGCCGTGCTGGATCCCAACGGCCTCGTATCACTAGCAGTCGAGATGACAGGCATGTTATCCGCATGGCTGTAACGGATCGTGCAGCCACGTCTCGATCCCTGAGTAAACAGATGGGGACGTTTGCAAGACAACAACCATCTGCACGAACAGTTAGACGACGTTTGCTCTAGCAAGGACTGTCAGCTTGTAGACCATGGTTGCGGTTACCCTTGACGCTGCATCATAGACAGGAGCGCCTGCGATGGTGTAGACAACGACGAACGTGGGTGCACGAATGGCAAAAAGTGATTTTTTTCGGATGAATCCAGGTTCTGTTTACAGCATCATGATGGTCGCATCCGTGTTTGGCGACATCGCGGTGAACGCACGTTGGAAGCGTATCACCCATCGTGATGGTATGGGGTGTCATAGGTTATACGGCTCGGTCACCTCTTGTTCGCATCGAGGGCAGTTTGAACAGTGGCCGTTAGATTTCAGATGTGTTACGACCCGTGGCTCTACCCTTCATGCGATCCCTGTGAAGCAGGATAATGCACGACGGCATGTTTCAGGTCCTGTACGAGCCTTTCTGGATACGGAAAATGTTCGACTGCTGCCCTGGCCAGCACATTCTGCAGATCTCTCTCAAACTGAAAACGTCTAGTCAATGCTGGCCGAGCAACTGGCTCGTCACAATACGCCAGTCACTACTCTTGATAAACTGTGGCATCGTGTTGAAGCTGCTTGAGCTTCTGTACCTGTACACGCCTTCCAAGCTCTGTTTGACTCAATGCCCAGGCTTATCAAGGCTGTTATTACGGCCGGAGGTGGTTGTTCTTGGTACTGATTTCTCAGGATCTATGCATCCAAATTGCGTGAAAATGTAATCACATGTCAGTTCTAGTATAATATATTTGTCCAATGAATACCCGTTTATCATCCGAATTTATTCTTGGTGTAACAGTTCACAGAGATGTCTGCGCCTGTTGTGTGCGCATTCGGGAGGAGTTGGCCGCTGTCAGCAAGCAGCTGGAGGCTCTGCTGGCGACGGTCAAGTCCTGAGGCTGTTGCCCTGGGCTGCAGTGTTAACCGGGCCCCTAAGGCGGCGGCAGGGGGCTCAGGTGCCTGCAGCGGCGTCTGCACAGAAACTCTGCAGTCCACCTAAAGGTGCGTGGCGGAGGGTACTCAGTACCCACTCCAATACAGAACGAGGGAAAAACGAATGCTTGTATGCATCCGTACGAGCCCTAATCTCTCTAATCTTATCCTTGTGGTGTTTACGCGAAATGTACGTTAGTAGCAGTAGAATCGTTCTGCAGTTCACCTCAGTCTACGTTTCTAAATTTCTTCAACACTATTTCTCTAAAAGAAAGTCGCCTTTCCTCCAGCAACTCCTAGTTCAGTTCCTGAAGTATTTCAGTGACACTCGAGCATTGATCGAATCTACCAAACCTAGCTGCCCGCCTCTGAACTGCCTCTTTGTCCTCCTTTAAACCTATCTGGCGGGGATCAAAATGTTCAAATGTTTGTTAACCTTATGGGACTTAACTACGGGGTCATCAGTCCCTAAACTTACAAACTACTTATCAACTACCTTATACTAAAGACGGCACAAATATCCATGCCCGAGGGGGGATTCGAACCCCCGACCGTAGTGGCCGTGCAGACCGTGACTGGAGCGCCTCAGTCTCCTCGGCCACCGCGGCCGGCTGGCGGGGATCCCAAACACTTGAGCAGTACTAGAGACGAGGTCATACAAGCGTTTTATATGCAGTGTCCTTTACAGATTGATCACACCTCCCCAAAATTCTCCCAGTAATGCGAATCTGACCATTTGCCTTCCCCACTACTGCCCTTATATGCTCATTACATTTTATATCGGTGTGCAGCGTTACGCCTAGGTATTTAGTTAACACGACTCTGTCAAGCAGCACACTGCTAATGATGTATTCCAACATTGCGGGATTGTTTCTCCTACTCATCTGCATCAACTTACAGTTTTCTACATTTATCGCTAGTTGCCATTCCTCACACCACCTAGAAATTTGGTCCAAGGCATCCTGCATCCTACTACAGTCATCAAATGAAACCGTAGATTGCAACACACTCTGATGCCACTGTGGTGACAGTTTCCGACGTCCCTGCGAGTCGGCAGTTTCCAGACAGTGATTGCCGTACTGTGCAGGACTCAAGAATTCTGGGCAGAAAGCGAAACCGAGAACTGGTCGTAAGGCTGTTTCTTTGCGCCTTAGCAATAGATTGGAGTTTTCATAGAAGCCGGTTTGCAGCCGGTCGTCGTCTAAAGCATCACACGATATTTCGGCCAGACACCTGCTAGCCATCTTCAGGTGAGTCGATGAAGACTGAAGAGTGCGTCCAGCGTTCCACTATACATAGAAAACTTGGCGGTTACAGCGCATGCGTCAAAACATAAACAGACAGGCCACACTGCCGGACGGCAGCGCCCTCGCTGGTGGAGCCGCGGAGTTCAGCTGTCCTCTGCACTGCCACTGCCGCTCACAGCCGACTCGGCGCTCTCCGTCGTCTTCGATCTGAGCAAATTTTAGTAACGACGGGATTCCATGCTTTGTCAAGATTGTAGCCACTATCCCGATTCATCAAATTTTCCGCGACACGTAAATCCACAGATTCTTTGATAATGGAGTCCCAAAAAGATGTTTCTGTTGTCAAAATTACCGTTTTATCGTACTCCATAGAGTGTCCGGTGGAAATGCAGTGTTCACCGGACACTCTATGGAGTACGATAAAACGGTAATTTTGACAACAGCAACATCTTTTTGGGACTCCATTATCAAAGAATCTGTGGAAATACGTGTCGCGGAAAATTTGATGAATCGGGATAGTGGCTACAATCTTGACAAAGCATGAAATCCCGTCATTACTAAAATTTGCTCAGATCGAAGACGACGGAGAGCGTCGACGTCGGCTGTGAGCGGCAGTGGCAGTGCAGAGGACAGCTGAACTCCGCGGCTCCACCAGCGAGGGCGCTGCCGTCCGGCAGTGTGGCCTGTCTGTTTGTTTTGACGCATGCGCTGTAACCGCCAAGTTTTCTATATATAGTGGAACGCTGGACGCACTCTTCAGTCTTCATCGACTCACCTGAAGATGGCTAGCAGGTGTCTGGCCGAAATATCGTGTGATGTTTTAGACGACGACCGGCTGCATACCCGAAACTTCTATGAATATTCGATACGCCGGGAGAATTTTAA
Organism: Locusta migratoria; assembly: GCA_026315105.1. Taxonomy (NCBI): domain Eukaryota; kingdom Metazoa; phylum Arthropoda; class Insecta; order Orthoptera; family Acrididae; genus Locusta; species Locusta migratoria. The sequence continues at coordinate 196,535,829 of CM048747.1, read as the reverse complement.
TAGATTGGAGTTGTCCGCTGCTGATAATATAGTGTATCTGAGCCAGCGCGGGCAGCCTCGCCTGTTGCGGCGATAGTGTACACTTCTGATAGATTGACCCGGCTGCAGATCGTTGTTCACGTCGGCACCAGTGACTCCTGCCGCTAGGGGTCAGAGTCCGTCCACGGATTCTTTAGGTGGCTGGCAGATTTCGCTAGCTTCGTTCGCGGGGTGGAAGCAGAGGTTTCGATTTGCAACATCGCTCCCAAAACCGATCACGGCCCTCTGGTTTCGAGCCGTCTTTAAGACAGGTGGTAGGGACAGAGAATCGAACAACATTGTTCTTAGAGCTGTATCCGAAAATTACTTGAACAGTTAAATAGTGCAAATTCGTGGAGGTAACGTGTTAGACTTGCAGATAACAAATAGATCCGAACTTTGGGATTCAGTTAGCTTATATAAGAGAATCAGCGATCATAAGGACATTACAGCATGAATGAATATTGATTTAAATAGAAATAACAAGAAATGAAGGAAGATCTTATTTAGCAAAAGCGATAAAGATCAAATTTTAGAGTACTTGACTGTTTAACAGGATAGTTTCGTCTCAAACACTGACAGTGTTGAGCGACTGTGAACAAAGTTAAAGGGTTCTGTACAATAACCGTTAGATAATTATGTGCCAAGGAAAATTATGAGATATGGGAAAGATCCACCGTGGTTAAACACCTCAGGTAAAAAAAAAAAAAAAAAAAAACCTGCTACGAAAGCAAAGAGAACTTTACCGCAAATATAAATTTGCCAAAGTCTTGCAGAAAACAAAAGTTAAATGAAAATTTGCGTAAGGAGTGCTATGAGAGAGACGTTCAATTACTTTTAAAGCAATTTTTTTGTACCGACTTGGCAGAAAATCCTAAGAAATTTTGGTCCTATGTCAAATCGATAAACGGTTCTAAATCAGATATCCAAATATTCTGTGACCATTATTATAGTGTTAAAACAGAGGATGAGACACAAAAGGCCGAAACACTAAATTCTTTTCCCAAAACTGTTTCACAGAGGAAGATTGTACTGTAGTACCTCTGTAAACCATCGCACGAGTGATAAAATGGCGGAGTTTGAAATAAGTGTCTGACGGATAGAAAAGCAATTGAAATTGCTGGACACAGGAAAGGTCGCTGGAACTGGTGGCATATCAATTCGATTTTACACGGAGTATGCAAAGGAACTTGCCACCTTTCTAGCAGCGGTGCATCGAAGGCCTCTAGAGGAACGAAGTGTTCCTGACGATTAGAAAAGAGTGCAGGTCATTCCCGTTTACAAGAAGGGTTGTCGATCAAATGCCCAAAACTATCGCTGACATCGGTCAGTTGCAGAATTTTGGAAAACATTTTCTTTTCGAATATTATGTCCTTTCTGGAGACCGGGAATCTCCTTTGTAGGAATCATCGTGGCTCTCGAAAGCAATGATCGTGTGAAACACAATTCGCGCTATTCGTCCAATATATCCAGAGGGCAGTAGATACGGGGTTCCAGGTAGACGCCGTGTTTCTTCACTTCCGCAACGCGTTGGATATCGTTCCGCACCGTTGCCTGATGAACAAAGTGCGAACATATGGAATATCAGATCCACTGTGTGATTGGTTTCAGGTGTTCATAAGGTAACAGAACGCAGCATGTCATCCTCAACGGAGGTCTTCAGACGTTAAACTGACCTCAGGCGTGCCTCAGTGGAGTGTCATACGATCTTTTCTTTTCACAGTATATATAAACGACCTCGTAGCTATATACAATGTTTTGTCTGTAACGCTCTTTAACAGAGTGGAACAACAAACAGATCATCTTATTTGAATACCAAACAGGCTTCCGGAAAGGTAGATAGTGTTCTGATATGATTTGGAGCCTCAAGACAATGTTAAGGGTTCGCCGTAACACCAATGCATTTATGATCCTTGTGGATTTTATGAAGGCGTATGACTATCGACAGACGAACTGTTGTGGACGCCCCACAAGAGCTCAGCATGGACAGGGAGACCAGGAAATTAATCTGCCAGACTTTCACTGAGGGAAGTTTCTGGTGAAATCAGAGGCTTTGGAAGTGCATAAAGGTGTTCGACAAGGAGATGGCCTGCATTGGTATTCGGGGACAGAGAGTCAAAGTGTCTAGCTCTTTCTGATGTCCTAGCTATCTTTACGAAGACTACTGAAGAAACGTGAGATTCCACAGAAGTTACATGAGGCAGCATCAAGAACAAGTCCCCAAATCTCGTATGTGAAGACACATTTCATGGGCGGTGTTTCGTGTAATGGGTAAGTTTCGCAATTCGTGACATCACTCTCATTATAGTTATTCCACGTCATTCGGTACGTTTTCGAGAGTTCGGTGTCTTTCTAAATTAGCCTCCCTGTCCAATCCAGATGGTACAATGATTTCCCCCAGATATATGAAGCAAGACACGTGTCATGGCACAATCACACACGTGTCTTGCTTCAAATATCTGGCGGAAACCATTGTACCATCTGGATTGGACAGGGAAGCTAATTTAGAAAGACACCGAACTCTCGAAAGCGTACCATTTGACGTGGAATAACTGTAATGAGTGATGTCACGGATTGCGAAACTTACCCATTACAAGAAATTTGTTCTTGTGAAAGCTTTGTATGCCTCTGAAACTCTTTACAACGCATGAGATGCACATGAAATGAACTTTTCATAAATAAATAAGTACATAATATACAAATATTTTCAGTATGTCGTGACTTGCAGCTCGCAAATATTAAAGAAAAACACTTTTTTTAATTCCGCCAAGATCGCTAGTTTGTTTGCTTCTTTCTTTTACCGGTTTTAGTGAACAATGTCATCAGAATTTTTTTGTTTCTCAACCAAAGCTATTGACGTTTATTACTTTTTCATTAGCGAGTAGTTTCGGGCATATCCCATTTTCTCAAGCTACATAATTTATATTTATTGTTGCTTTAAATCAAAATCTGTCAAAAAATAGAATAAACGCAATAAACTAGCATCATTTACAATGATCCAATAACGACAATATCTCAAATATATGAAAAACATTAGGTAATGAAGGTCACTTGCTAGGTAATATCTAGTGAATGCGTTAAAACGTGATGATCAAATGTAAATGTCCACAAAACACAATAAATATAAATTACGTGGCTTAAAAAGAGTTGTCCGAAACTAGTCGCCAATAAAAAAGTAAATGAACATCAGCAGGTATAGAACTGTCCATTATATGGACAATAATTGGAGAAAATAAGTTTTGTAGCTCCCTGTTGGAAGTCGCAAGCTGAGTGAAGGAGAATCGCGCCCGCGACGAGTGCCGATCGACTCGTGTGCGGACGGACGTCGCTGGCATCGCGAGGTTCGCGCAAGACGCGCGCGACGGACGAGGCGTGAGTCGCGCCCACGAGTGGGAAACGACACGTGACCGGACGAAATATTATTATTATTATTATTAATCTACATTTCTGTGATGACGGTGATGAAACTGCATCACATCTAATCTTCGAATGCATTGCATTGGAGAGTAAAAGGCACAGACCATTTGGGACAACCAGACCCGAAGAAATTGTCTAATAAAGAACTGGTAAAGGGACTCCTTGCACTGTTTAAGGGCATTGGTTGGCTTTACTAGACATACAGGGAGCGATACCGCACAATAAACTTAGTTGCGGTGCGGGCAGTGGCGGGTTAGACCAAGACTGTTTTGGCTTCTCTGAAAGAATCAAATCAAATCAAATCAATCTACATTTCGTCGTGGGCTGTCCGTGACTGTACCGATTAGGTTATGGGTATATAATAATAATAATAATAATAATAATAATAATAATAATAATAATAATAATAATAATAATAATACGTCTTCAGTCACAATAATTTTATTGTTTTTATTGTCCGACGCGTTTCGGAGCTATAACTCGATTTTCGAGGACTTTATTACTGTATTTTTGTGTTACAACTGCTTCAGTTTTTCACCTAACGGTAGAAAAACGACCCAGTTGTTAGTTTTATACGAATAAGTTGCCTCAGGCGTTAATACAAGGATCTTATAATAAACATACAGTGAAGTATGGTCTACACTATTACAGGTTTAATTTATCTTTTGCACATATGGGGGTGTATTATGCTGCTAGAAAGTCTTTGGCTACTCACTAAATAACATCAAATATCTGACAGATAGCCAACTAGTATTTAAAAACAAATTTAAATAATTTCTGAATGAGAACCTCTCTCTATTCAGTAGACAAATTTTTACATAGAAATTAGTGATCTAATTTTATAAAAGCAAAACTTAAAAAACTAAAAAAAAACCTGTCATGAATTGTTGTCTTTTGCTTAACTGATACCTTCCACATCATTACGATATCTCGTGTTCATGATCTATGGAAGCAGTAATAATTTAATGTAACGTAACAGGCTCAAGCAATTCAGAGATATAACGCTGGCTAGTTCGTGTATCGGGAACGCATACTAGAGCGTTCCACAGTGGGATTCAGTACCACATCAAACCGTAACACAGGGTGCAGACCCAGTGTGCCGATGGCTTAGGCAGCAGTTCTAAAGTGTCTCGCCACGGTGACTCCTGACGCTCATACTGCCATCGTGGTAGTGATGGCTGACAGAATGAGTATTTGTCGGTGTAAAGAACATCGTTGCATACAGCTCTTGGTCTGTAGCTTTTCACATGTTGTCGACTCGGCGCGAATGCCAGTGGCGTACACTCAGTGGTAAACGCAGCAAAGGACGTCTTGCGTCACAGACCACACCACCGCAGAGCGATGCATCAGCCAGGCGCACAAAGTGCCTGTCATCACGTGTAATGGTGCAAGGCGCTGGCTGCACTTGCTCCCGTCGCTACGTCATTGCCCATTGCATCGAGCAACCTGTATGACAATTGCTTCCTTACGTCCGACACGATCACCGATTTCTCTCAACAATAATCTGCTATCACTATACGCAGTCGAACTCCGAAACTTGCTCGTAAGACGCTCGCCGGCTTCTCGGAGGCACACTGAAACTGCTTATGCGAGAGATCCCCTCCAAAGAACAGTTGCAGTATGTCGACAGGGCCGCGTCTCCCCTCTTTCTGCAGTGCTTGCAGATCGCGCTGCTGGTGTCAGTGATGTACGACTGAGCTGAGAGATAAGCACCGCTCTTCGGCGCCACAAATGCTGTCTCTTTCACTTGTTTCGTATGCTTCCTTCAAGCTGTTGCACTTGACTGAACACCGGCAGATACATCACAAACTGGAAGAAATGTGTGCACATTTTCCTCGACGAAAATTTATTATTAAGGCCAGGTGCGGTATTACACAGTTTAGTACCCCCCCCCCCCCTGTCACCTTTCGTTTCTTATTTTTAACAGGAATTACCTCAAACTCTTACAGTTACTTCGTCTGTATAAAGTAAATTTCTGATAATAGTTTGATTCCGAGCTGTATACATTGATGGCAGTGTGATAGTTGCTTAAATTCACATTCCTCTAAGTTTATACTAGAGTCTCACACAAGATCTAAGTCGTCAAGGAGGTGAGGTAAGACTATGCCCTGTAAAACTTTCAAGACACAGAATTGTCGCCTCAATGAGGGTACACTAATGCTCTGAGCGCTGTTTGCTGTGAATGCTGTAACCATTGCCTGCATATAACGTGATTGAAACGGATTATTTAGTGGATTTCATAGTATTTGTTGCAAGTTGTCATCACTGATGGCACTGCTGTGCGAAAAGCAAGTGATATAAGCTCTCTTCAAGCACAAAACCCATGTATACGCTTAGTGCGACCTGCCCTCGTTCGTGGGTCCAACTATAGTAGGCATTGAATTCATACGACACGGACATACGAAAATTCTGCCGGGGCCAACATTCGAACCCGGCACCTCTCACTTACTAGGCAGTTGGACTAGGGCTCTGCGCAGCCCCAGGCACTCGGGCTTAACACAGCTGCGAGGACTACCCAATAACGTGTCCCGTTCGCTCTGTGGACTACAATGTTCGAATTAGGACGACACATTAAAGTTTGGTTTGGACCCGGTCGGTTAACCGTGTGGTCTAAAGCACCGCTTTCCGAGACGGGGAGGAGTACTGGCCCCGATTCGAATCCGCCCGGCGGATGACGGGTTAACGAAGGGGGGCCAGAGTGCCGGCCAGCCTGTATGTGATTTTTAGGCGGTTTTCCACACACCCGTAGGTGAGTACCGGACTGGTCCCCAAGTCCCGCCTCACTATACGATTCGCAAACATTTCATAACACTTCACACTTTCATACATATTACACATTTGGGTACATATGATCTCCCAGGGAGGCAGAGGTTGGCGACAGGAAGGGCATCCTGCCACGGGTCAATGTTAACATGCCAAATCCAAATAAACAAAGCCGACCCTACAGGTGCGGGAACAGGGCCAGGAGGAAAGAAGAATAATTATTAAGATTTGGTTTGGACGGGCTACGTGCTTGGGTAGTTTTTGCAGTTGTCTTACGCCCGAGTGGGGTGGCGCAGAGGCTTAGCGCAACTGCCTAGTAAGCAGGAGGTGCCGGGTTCGAATCCCGATCCATCACAAATTTTTATATCTGGTTGGTGTGTAATTACGATTCTTACCAGCAGGTCAGACTCAAAAGACTCAGTTATCTATAATTCAAATGTGTTGCTTAATGTTGAGGTTGTTAAAAAATGTACAAAATTTGTCTGGATTTGTGTGACAGTTTTTTTGTATAGTCCATTTTAAGTTAAAAGACTTATTACGTGGAATTTTATACGCAAAGAAACGCCTTTGATGGCTACATTAGCGCTGACATCAACCAGAGAGGCGATCTACAGAAACAACATAAATTGCGAAACGGTAGTGAGGCGGCTTATGACAGCTCCATGGAAAGTAGAGTGAGTTTGTGGCGCAGTTGAGATAAACAGATTTCAAAACTGGACCTTCATTAGTTGTACTTTCGCTCGAGTCGCCAGCGGCGCTCAATAGGTCCCAAGTTCAGAAGGCCCCTGGAAACGCGGTCAAGGCGCGCGCGGTCCGCTCGGCGGTGCGGTCGGGAATGTGGACAGAGCGTTCCTTTTTGCCCGCGCGACAACAGAAGGCCAGTCTGCGGCCGCGGCCGCGGCAGGCGTGACTCAGCCGCGGGCAGCGCGCGCCGGCGCGGTCCGGCGAACTGCTCACAGTAAATGGTGGGTGTGGCGGCACCAGCTCTGGACCCGATCGACACCCCGCCAACTCGACAAATAAGTCAGCACCTGTTTCACGTACAGGCGGATTAGTTCTAATAGATGGCAGGCATGGAGGCACAGCCTCTGGACCTGAAGACTCTACCAGCTTACGGGAATTAGTTTCATAACTACAAGTTTGAGTACTGTGGGCAGGGCCAGCTGGGAATTTGTATCTGACGGAAGGCGTGCTTAGGTAGTCCTTGCAGGTGCGATGATCACTGTGTCGCCAGTGGTGTAGGGGTCAGCGCAACTGCCTAGAAAGCAGGAGACCTGGGTTCGAATCCCGGCTAGGTAAACATTTTCAGCTTTGTCCAATCGCAGTTTTACATATTCTGTGAATAAAAAAGAATAACAACTGCAGGATCAGAATTGACATCTGTTCTTTCGGTACAGACGTCACACACACACACACACACACACACACACACACACACACACACACACACACACACACACACACAAAAGTCATAATCTGATTCACAATTTAAGAATACGGCACCAGTTGGTAGTCCTTTCTTTATGCTCAGTACAACGCGTTTCGAGAATTTCTCATATACGGATCATTTGATTACGTGATTATTTACACTGTTAAGATCAGTTAGAGGATCAGGTGAGATATACACAATATACATACTGTGACGTATTTTATTCAAATATTGTTTACAATTGTAATTTGTGTGTTATGCAGTACGATACTTTTCGGTCTCGACTCCTTACTTTAGGTCAACATGGTGTATTCTTAGAGCGAGGCACCATGAGGCTAAGATAATAGAAAAAAAAAAATTCATCATCGTTACCCTCTAATATGGTATGTGATCACCTCGGACGGCCAGTACAGTTGCACGTCTGTGTGGCATGGACAGTATGATGTTCTCAGATCTTGAGAGATATTTGCCCATTCATCCACGAGTGCAATATCCAGCTCTGCAACCGTCGTGGGAGTTGCTGGTTTGGCTGCAATGCGTCTGCCAAGTGCATTCCAGACATGCTCAATCAGTTTTAACTCCAGTGAACACGCTGGCCACTCCATTCGTTAAAGTCCCTCAGCTTCAAGCATGTTGTCCACCAGTGCAGCTGAGTGAGGGCGAGCGCCATCTCCTACGATACCAGCGTAGGCCAAAACGAAAGGTCTAAGGACCTCGTCTCTACACCACTGAGCACTGAAAGAGCTATTCTGAACAACACAGAGATACGTACGACCGACAATATCGACTCCTGCCCACACCATTCGTTCACGAACTGTTTTTGACAATTCGCGTCCTGTTGCTGCCTGGGGGTTGCGTTGCAGCTAAGACGCATTTAACTTCCCATCTCCACCGGCTGTTAACCAGAGATATGTCACCTCTTGCAGATGCTACCCGTGGACGACCTTGAACTTACCTTCTTTTTATGGTTCCTGTTGTCGGAAATCGTGTCCAGGTCCTGGTAATTACACTTTGAGACACTCCAATAGCTGCAGCCTCCTCCTCCTGTCTCTGTCCCGCTTCCAACCTTCCCATGGCTTTCCATGCCATAGCTTCGGGTAAGTCACGTTGTTGCATTGCACTACCTGTTCACTACACTGTCTGAATCCAACTGCTTGTCTAATTCGTATAGTAAACACAACACCAAGACCCTCTGCAGGAGCTTTCTGTTGTTACCACTAACTCAGTTCTCGTAATGATGTCTTCACTCCGTAAAACCGACAGACAGATGTCGAACCATATCAGTTCATTCTGCTGATGGCAGTACTTGAGATCCCAGATATTTCAGATGATCCAGTAATTGTTTTGACCAGTGTACTTACTGCGATGCCTCCATGTCGACATGTATCTAAAGGCTGAGAAGAAATTCTCGAAACACGTTATGCTGAAAAAAGAAAGAAATTTATGATATTCTGTTTGATGGCATTAGGAGTACGAGTGAGTGATTTATATGGGTGGGTGCCTGATAATGCCACTAGTGGGTCGAAACGGGGTGCAATTTTTAATTTTTTTAAATGTTTTTGTATGCGGCCCACCAAGAGTTCCTCTTCTGCGCCAACTTCTTTTCATAGATTGTGATTACAAGGAGAAACATTGAATTAAAATTTTGTGCGCCGGGTGGGATCCGAACTCGAGTCTCCTGTTTCATAGGCACTCCCTTTATCCTTTCATCCACCATGGCGTTATGGATAACGCGAATGCACGGAATAACCTAAGCACGTGACTCTCCACAGCACAAAAATTCTGACTCCATGTTCCCCTATGTATCAGTTACAGAGGCTCGCCAATAGCGGTTCAAATGTTCAAAAATATATACTACTGCATTAAATATATAACTACTGCATTATCAATCCCTAGGCTTACAAACTACTTAAATTAAGTTAAACTATCCGCGGGAAAGTGCCTTATAGAGCTCGGCCATTCCACCGCGGCATCAATAGCGGTAATTGATCGGAATTACATAGGGGAACAGGGAGGCGGAATTAAAGTTTGTGCTGTGCAAGGAGACAGTTTATTCCATGTGTTGGACTTTTCACGATGCCACAGTGGCTGAATGACTGCCGGCGCGGTAGTACAGCGCGTTCGTTCAGAGGGCTAGCCGTAATCTGTAATAAATAAATAAAATAAAAAAATGAGCCATAACTCAACGAGCAACATAGCACAAACACTATCCCACTTTCACAGAGGACCGAAATACCTGAAGAACAAATAATCGTTAAAGCCAGTTCCTAGTAAGCAGGAGACAAGGGACCCGTGTTCTAATCCCGACATTCCTCAAATTTTAATTCATGCTTCTCCTTGTAAACATTATCTTCGATTTGTCTCCGGAAAATGAATTTATTTATATTGGGTGATTCTTACAATAAAGAAGACACCACCAACCACTTTTGATTATGCTATTTATTTACTAAATAGCGCCGTTACCGGTTTCGAACCTTAAAGTTCATGATCAGACGGCTGTTCACGTCCACATAAATGTCATTTGCATTTTTGTTATGCATATAATTTTTTTTTTGTTTCACTCATGGTCTGTTGTCGCCCCTAGGAGCTTGTCGGATTCCGATCTCGTGCCGTCCCTACTGCGCAGAAGACACGTGGCTTTGCAAATCTCGAGCGGCCACGAGCCACCAGCGGATGTCACGTCTTCGTTGGCGACGAATTTTTGCTTTGAGTTTCCTCTTGCTGGAGCCGCATTCCGGTTTTTGAGGAAGGAAATGTGCAAAGCATTCTCGGTACCGGTTATGTTGTACGCGGCACGCTGTTCAAAATGTTTTTCGGATAATGACATCTGTTTTCCGAGTGTTCAGAAAGAGCCTGAGAAAGTGAGCAAGGTTTCCCTACCATGCATCTTTCTGCATATCTTCGTAAGGAGAAGCCCACCAGCAACATTTTATATTCCTTCGGGTACATTTTAGACTGAAATAGATATAACAATTCCAGGATCTTCGAAAATGTGACCAAATGAAATGACTTCTTTAAAGAATTTAGGCAGAAAACCAGGAAAAGTGGTGTTTACGGCTCCTTCGCTGCGATTTCACAAGTGGCAAATTACCTGTTAAATAATTTGGTGGCAGTATGTTTAAGTGAATTGATCGTCATCACGAACTTGTTTACTTGCACATCCTACTGCCTTTCAACTCTCTGAGAACATCACACGAATTCACAGAGAAGCTTAGACAAACCAGCGAGGATCGAATCCTCTTTTTGGCAGTGAGTGTAAACCCGGGCGACTGAAATCCCGTGAAAGGTTCTTAGTCACGAGAATAGAGGAACCACCAGATGTTTACCCACCTGTACAGGAGGTGCCCAGCGGATTTACCACGAACTGGAAGACATGGAGGACTCTGAACCGAATAAGGACGGGGTTGGCCCAATGAAGACAAACATGACTAGGTGGGGCCTTGGAACCACGGATGATAAGTGTGACTGCGGCAGAGTCAGTGAATTTCTGCAACTTCGCGACTGCAGCGCTGCTAAGCGGCTGGGTCGTAAAAACATGCCGCGAAACGACTGAGTAATGAATGTGTATTTGTAGAGAAGTAGCAAATTCAAAATACCTTCGTACTTACAGATTTTGTGGTGCTATAAATTTTAGCAATTAATAATTCGGAAATATCTCATTTGCAAAGGATGCTCAGAAGTAAGAGAATAATGTTACGAAAACAAGCGTTCATTTATAGTTGTTAGTTATACTTTTAGGCATAGAAGTTAATCTTTAATAATTCATACACGTCGGAACTTCTGCTCTTAATCGGAATCTTAAATACTGGACCACTAGTTCATAACATTACTGCTGTGTAAAGGTAATGTCTCAATACTTCCAATAGCAGTTAATAAAGTATTTCAGTAGAGCTTGCTTAGTTTCGTACCTCAGTTTCACAAACATTATAGACTTGTATACCAACATACTTTGGCGGTTACCAGCTTGTTTGATGAAGTGAATGTGTAGCTACAAATAAATAATGTCCATATATAAACTGTTAATATAGCGCGTCACATTCTTGTAGATATTGTTTGATACCCTGCCAAGTAGCTAAAAAAATAAAAATAAATAAATAAATAAATAAAAATGATAGGCACCCAAACGGCACAGATCAATGACAAGGTGAAAAGAGCATTTATAAGGCGATGTAGAATATAGTCTCCTATCATGTAAAAATCATATGTAGTTTTGAAAATATTAGAATGAACGGAATCAGCCAAAACAAACTCGTGCATCGTGACATTACGCACCGATCACGTGAACGTAATCTTAGGCATTTCCTTATACACTTAAGCACACCAGGTTGCAATTCATCTCTGCTTTCAAAAAATTTTATGGACTATAAGATTACGACTCAGCTATTGTGACCCGTATGAATTACACTGCAGTGACAATTTATTATAGACTGCCATTAACGGAAGCAGTGGTATTACTTTAACGATATTTTTGTACTATACGTTCACAGCAACGTTCAGTGACTAGGAAATATGAAAATAACAGCATTAAAAACGGCAACTTCTTAGTTTGTATCATGCCATTCCTGTGTTATTTTCTACTGTCCGCTAGGAGCGATAGTATCGCTTCACTTGCAATTTTTCCCTACAGACTTTCGCAACTGTCTGTGATAGACTGTGACTGCGGTGCTGCACAGGATATGGAGAACATGCTCGCAACCCTGAAGACTTATGGCTGAACAAGAAAGTAGCTTTGGATGCGGCCCTATACTGAGCTTACAGATTGTGACCTGGTTTTCGGACACAAAAAAGTTTCATTGTTGAATAGAAGTAGGACCTAAAAATGAGCAATACTGTTCATGAGAAAAAACCTTTAAAATGTGCATAAAAGTGTTTAACTTATCAGATGTTTCCGTTTTCCTTGGTGTCTGGATACTGTGTAAAGTGATGTCATTTTCTCGTATGCAAACCATTTCGCCTTACTAGTACCAACCCCAGTTTTTAAATTTTTTCTTCTTGAATGCCATCATTTTTTTTCAGTTGATGCTACCTTCAGTTCGCTTCCATTCATCATGTACCTTGTTTTTGTATTTATCGTCAGCTTGCTGCGGGTTCCAGATGGAAGGTCCTCCATTGTACTGATCTAAAAACTTTACCGTGTCACTCTCCAATTATTACGCATTGAAAGTGGTCAAAAACTGAATGTGTGTCTACTGCACTTACACAAACTAAGACAGACCACAACACATTGTGGGCTAGGATGTTCGGGCCGTACTGTTTGCCATCTGTTGACCCACGACCATTTGACGTCTGGAGGGTTTACTGACAATTCACGGTCGAGCCTCGAGTTACCACGAGCCACGCCGACTTATTAAAAGTCGTTGTCTTTCCACGGCGCGTGGTCTGACAAACTTCAGACGAGGAGGCTCGTCAAACCACAGGCCGTGGGAACGAGACTTTATGCTGTGTCAGTCTACATTTTTATGTTTTCCTTGCCTCAACCGTCGTAGGTTATTCTACTTCCAAGATCCTAACTACCTCCACGGCGTGATCACCAATTTTGACCTTATGATTCTTGCTAATTTCATTTCTTCCACTTTTAATTACGATTGTCTTTTTACTGTTCACTCTGTCCACATTCTAGTAAGACGATTAATTCCATTCAACATATCCTTATTCTTCACGTTTAAACGAGGACAGCAATGCAATCAAGTAATCTTTTCATTGATATCCTTGCAATCAGAATTTGAACTCCACTTTGGAACATTCGATTTATTTCTATCATTGCTTCTTTGATGCATATACTGAACATTAGGGGCAAAAGACTACATCCGTCTCTTACAGCGTTCTCAACCTGACCACCCGTGGTGTACGGCGTGGTGGCCCTACGCGTTGGATGAGACAGTTTCGTGCCTTCTCTAATGGAAAAACGAGTGAAAAACTCAAGTAGAACAAGGAAAGCACGAGGAACAGATCTGAGCAGAGAGAAACATAACCTAAAAAAAAAAAAAAAGTAACGTCTTTCATTCATAATCAGAACAGCGGTCCTTGTTTCTAACCCCGCTACTGTTTAAATTTTGGAAAAAAGATAGATATATAAATAAATCAGTAATGGCGGCCGATGACTTTCGAAATAGGTGAATCTCTTTCTGCCGACGGCCTCTTAAAAGTGGTTGGAGAAGCGAACAATGTTTCAGGGGGGGAAACTAACCAAAAAAAGTCGAAACAAGCAGCAGAGATCAACGACATGAAGCTGCGGAAGGCGATGGAAACTACATTAAATACAAGTAACGTGTGTCCAAGAGACCTGTCACTGAAAAACAAGTGCCGTGATCTGTACATTGGATGAAGATTCCGGAATGGTCTACCGCTCTGATCTCCGAGAGGGGATTGCCAAGGGTAGGTGACCATGAGGGAAAGATTCTAATTAATATAATAAGATTAATACTGTTAAAGATTGTGTCTGATTGCACTGTATGCACAGTGTCCCAAACTTTAGGGCCAAAACAGCTGGTATTGAGATCTTGTGATAGCCAACTAATGACTGAAAATGCGAATTTTTTGTCCAGTGGACGTACACAGCATAGCAATGTAGTTCACAGTAATTGTTCAGAGGGGCAATATCCAGTCTCAATGCATGGATTGCATGTCTAGATAGAACATCCCCGCACCACCCACATCTTTAGCCACCAGCAACATTTCTCTGTCAACATGCGATTGGGCATTTTTAATTATCACCTAACAAGACCTTATTTACTGTCATATCGTTTCACTGGTCCATGTTGTCTGGAGTTCCTGCGAAATGTGCTGCCACAGTTATTGGAGATTGTATCCCTTGTCGTCCGCAAAAGGATGTGGTTTCAACACGACGGAGCACCAATCCAATGCCGCATTAATATCCACGAGCGTTTGAACAATATGTACCCTCATTGTTGGACTGCAAGGAAAAGTCCTGTCATATACCCAGCGCCATTTCCGGATATCACACCTACACACCTATGGAATTTTTTCTCTGGGGTTACGCCATGTTGTTGCTGAGTAAAATCACCGGAAAACGGATGAAGACCTGCTCGCTAGGTTCCATTCTACTTGTCGTCCGGTAGAGCAGGCACCAAGGACTTTTAAGACAGTGCTGCAGAGTTTCATGTGCCGTTGCCATGCATGCATTGAGACTCGCTGTAGTCAAATTGAACAGCTACTATCGTTGTTATGCGGTTTACGTTGTGGATTTCCATAATACAGAATGTATGCGTTTCCGGTAATTGATTTCCTGTCTGCAAGGAAAGGACGCCAACTCATCATCGCCAAATTCGTCCAAATGTATGGTACATGTAGGGCGTGGTGCCCCAAGTGGGAACTCCAGATGGCCAAGCGTTTAGGAAATAAAAGAAAGTTTGATACTGATCTCTCACCATAAGCATCTTATCAACTGTCCCTTTGACGGCCTGTTTAGGAAGCTGTGTTTGGCAGCGGTAAAAGATCGGATTCGTATTGAGAAGGTGGCGGGTTCAAATCCATCCGGCGGCAAATTTTATTTCTGCTCCATAGCAATGCGTACACCTACATATTGTCCCCGTAGGGATCTTGTGGACAAGATCAGATTAATTATAGCACGCACGGAGGCATTTAAACAATCATTCTTCCTACGCTCAATATGTGAATGGAATGGGAAAAACCCTGGTACAGTGGGACGTACCCTCTGCCATGCACTTCATTGGTTTGCAGAGTATCGAGGTAGATGTAGACTGACGCCACAATTAAACGCAGCATCATATAGGTTATTTTATTAATTTATATAAGCAAAAAAAGAAAAGAAAAAAGAAGAAGAACAAGAAGAAAGGGCATTGGATGAAATTCGAGACTACAAACATTTAAAAAAGGACTTTAGTTAACGCGTACTTTGGGACGTCGTGTATGTAAATCGATACTTCCATTCTTTTGCAATTGATAAATTAAATGTACCGGGGCGATATTCATCGAAGAAAAAGGGGAAGCAATAATTTTGACCGCATCTTCTTGTGCACGTTATGAACGCCGCCCTTTTGCAGTTACATGATTTTTTTTAGTGTCTCCATGGAAAAACTTGATTGTCATTCTGAAAGCAAGAAAATATTTGCCGCCGGGCGGAATCGAACCCGCGAACTTTTCAATAAAAATCTGATCTCTTACCGCTTTTTTTAAAGGTACATTTATTAAACATTTGAAGTACATTAATTATAACATTGGTTTCATAACTTTTATGTTGACAGCTTGTTACGATTCGTAGGAAATTTCAATACTAGTAACGTAAGAAAATCGCGCAAATATTCACGTGTTTTACGTGAACTGTAACTACCACAGTTATCTGTATGGGTTAACTTGCCTTAAACTGGACGTAAATGTTAAGTAAATTTTTGTAATCGGAAATCTCAAGCTAGGCATGTATGAGATTGACGTTTGTTTTGATTTGTCATAAGAACTGTGCCACAGATCTTAAACATAGAAGACGATGTTATCAGCATTTGTACGTAGTGATTGTAACTTGCTACTAAAATGTTATTTTGTATAAAAGCCATTAGTAGGCACAAAGAATCAAATAATAATGCAATTACATAAATATCTCTTATTTAAAAATTAAAATATTTGTTTGTGCCTTTAAAAGAAAAGTGCGTAGCAGTTGTAAATGTTTCTTTCAATTTCATTTGTATAAAAAATCTTTAGTAAACACTAAAAGACAATTTATATTGTAATTTGAAGTATATTATCTATTTAAAAATCTAAAATAATCTTAATAGAAACTTTTAACTGAAAATTGAATGTCACGTGATGTCACATGACGTGACGACACGTGACGCAGCCGCCTTATTGAATCGTATTTAAACTCTGTTGGCATATGCCAAAGACAGAAAGAAAATGTGTGCTGCATTGGTAGTACTGGTGGTAGTGACAGCAGTGAAACCAAGCTATGTAAGATGTATGCTATGAGTATACAAAGTGTAAAAGAATTGAAGTGCAAGTGACTTTTGTGTTTTTGACTGTGGTTCAAATAAATTTGTCTTCTCGACAACGTAGTGATCTGTGTAGGGAACCTGTTAGGCTATCCTGTTAATTTGGACTTACGTATGGACAAATTTCTGAGGATTTGCAGTGAAGTGTCGTTTTGAGTGCTTAACTTAGATAATGAGCACCTCTGCGACATAACAAGCTGACACGCAAGAAGCATGCACTCTTCCTCACTTGTTTCCTCGTTGGTAACAAGGATTATTTGCCTTAAGTTCGTCGCAAAGGTTGTCCAGATTTGGTTTTTCTCCATGGCCCACACTTGCAGAGCACTTTCGATAATCATTGCAACGGCTTAACCACTTTTGAGCCAAACACCGCTTTCTAAACAGACTCTCTCAGGGGCAGTTGGTAAGGTGCATATGGTGACAGATCCGTATAAAAATTCCTCTTATTTCCTAAACTCTTAGACATCTGGATTTCCCACTTTGTGCACTTTCATATCTCACCAAGCCCTACATGTACCGTAAATTTGAAAGAATTCGTGGATGGCGAGTGGGCGTCCTATCCTTGTGAATATAATCGTCTGTTTCAATTCGACTCAAATGTTTGTTCAAACGACAAAACCTCATATACGGGGAGTAATCAGAAAATATGGTTTAAAGGCCGGTTCATAGAGTTGTCTGTTAGACAGAAGTTAGTAGTGTTACTTAATGTCACTGCAGGTTGGCAAATGTGCACAGTTCCAGCCATTTGCCACAGCGCTATAAATGTGTTCAATTACTAGAATTCTGTGGACGAAATATACAATCGTGGATGAAGTTAACCTGCAGGTGGTAGAGGTATACGGAGAAACGTAATATGTAGGCAGTGTGTTGCACAATGGTGTCGAAACTAGAAGGCCAGTAGAGAAACCTTCACCGACGAGAATGCAGTCGCCAAACGAGCACGACATCAACAGATTTGATGAAAACAGTTCACGTGGAGCTACAACAGGAGTAGTGCGTTATGCACATCACCGAGAGATTGCAAATGCTATTCGTAAGAGTTCGACATGATATCCTTCAGTAGTGAGTAATTTGTTGCCGATGGATTTTGCCATACAAAATACATTTTAACACCAATTACACAGAGTATCAGCAATGATTTTCCCGTTAAGTAGACTAGAGCATATCTTATGTTGTCGCCGGTCGCGGTGGCCGAGGGGACTGCGGCGCGCCAGTCACGGTCTGCACGGCCACTACGGTCGGGGGTTCGACTCCCCCCTCGGGCAAGGATATTTGTGCCGTCCTAGTTCGTAAGTAGTTCATAAGTAGTTTGTAAGTTTAGGGACTGATTACCCCTTAGTTAAGTCCCAAAAGCTATACAAACATTTTTTATCTTACGTTGTCTTCGGATGGCAAGTGTCATCACAAGGCCTATACACTCTACTTTGTTACATAATACTCAAACACAATGATTTAGGCTGTGAAATTGAGACTGACACAACAACTGCATCCACATATATTCTCTGGGAACCATTTCCAAGTGCTTCGTACTAGGGCCTCTCTCCGTTCGACTGACGTATAGAACGCAAGCATTATCATTGTACGAACATGTCTGTGGGCGTGGTCCCTGTGGAAGCGTTGCTTAGGGGTTTGCAGAATATTCGTCTCTGTAGATTTAATGAGAGGAATAAAAAGACTGACTTGAGCCGCAGTAGAGCATTGAAATAACTCATTGGTGACAAGTGAACATTTGAGCCGATCGCCCTAACATGTTGGATACCCGCGCTCGCCTCCCGTCCACCTCTAATTGCCACATGTCGCACACGGCGGCCGTAGAGCCCCTATCGTCCACGACCGCTTACGCTCGCGCGAGGTCCAACGTTATTACCGCATCTGCCGCGAAGCAGTGAACCATAAGCCGTCACCACGTAGAAATGCATACATAGATTCTTTCGGTATGACGTAAAGAACAGACATCACACGAATCTATATATACATATATTCCTAGTTTTCTCACATAGAGCTGATTTTGGAATTACTGTTAGCTTTAGTGGGATATTATACGTCTATCTTAGGCTTCGTGTTTAGATTTTTCAATATGCCTGTAAGGCTCTTCCATTGACTGAACACATCTGCGCATTCGCAAGTTCACTGTCCCCTGATGGTCTTCTCCCTTAAACCATCATGCTGGAGGATTGGTTTGTAAGCAGTCTCCTGCTTTATCCCAGTATCCTGCCAATTGTCCGAATGTTGAGATCTACATTTACCTTTGACTTCGACTATGGCTGTGAGTAATTCAGTTGATATCGCTACAAATTGACACCATTAGTTCGTAATGGCCTCTAAGCATGCTGGACACCACATAACTTACGGTCTAAACTCGACAGAAACGTAATTCTTCTTGAATGATCTAATTATTGAGCCACTACATAGCAATTTTAAAATTCCTTAACTGTAAGTCTACAGGTACAACCAACTTCTTCTCTCAATCAGTCGGATCACTTACTCAGTCCCGTTTGACCATACTTAGATGGGGCTCTGAAACCATAATAATATAACAGAAGAATGAGGTCACTTGGTTCATAAAACCTTCCATTTTTGTGGACAAGCGACCATGCATAAGAATGAGGGTCCTTACATTCAAATTGTCGAGTGAAATGGCCTCCTCGTCTGAGGCGTTATGCTGTGGACTGGGCGGCTGTTCCCGTCAGAGGTTCGTGGCCTCCCTCGGGCACGGGTGTGTGTGTGTGTGTGTGTGTGTGTGTGTGTGTGTGTGTGTGTGTGTGTGTGTTTTGTCCTTTGTGTAAATAGTTTGAGTGACGAAAATAGCAGTTTGATCCAGTAGATCTACTAACATTTGAAATTCCAATTAGACAAGGCTGAGGTAAAAAAACAATAGTGCACTTAAAAAAAACCGCTGTCGTGACCTTCCCAGATATCTGTACATTAAAACCACGTAACATACACATCTACATGGGCGGAAACGTCGAACCATGCTCTACCTAATTATACGTGTAATGCCCAGTTTAAGATGATGGAACTTCTCGGCACATGACATAGTACACACATGACTCACTATCTACAAAAAATATTGATTTCGAGCTTAAGGTGATCCTAACCGCCCTGTACATATAGTGTGTGTGTGAGTGTGTGTGTGTGTGTGTGTGTGTGTGTGTGTAAATACACAAATACACACGGGGGAGGAGGGGGTCCGAGGTGCTTGAACCCAATTCTTTCAGTTTGTTGTAATACGATGTAGATAAAATAATCAAGTGATGATGTCCGAAAATACGTGCTGGTACGGGGCTCGAACCTGGATGCTTCTCGAATGATCTTTTTTTTTTTTTCAGAATAATACGTAACGATCATTTCACATCCACCCCGTTTGTCTGTAGACATAAATCATTTTTTCCTTCATCTTTATCCCATATGCATAGGTCCGAGGTTTTTATCTGGATTTTGTATGGTTAGTTTCTTACCGCCACCCCATAACGCCCCTCCCCTGGGTAGAATTATGTGAAACCTGTGTAAGAGTACTCCAACTGCCTGTGTAAATATTTATAAATGTGCAAATCTGCGAAAGTTTTTTTTTCTGATGTTTGCACATCGTGTAACTGGAGCGGAGCTTGGCTACAGCCCGGTATTCGCCTGTTGGGATGGGGGGAAACCGCCTAGCCGACCGCGGTGGACGAGGAGACTGAGGCGCTCCAGTCACGGTCTGCACGGCCACTACGGTCGGGGGTTCGAATCCCCCCTCGGGCATGGATATTTATGCCGTCCTAGTTCGTAAGTAGTTTGTAAGTTTAGGGACTGATGACCCCGTAGTTAAGTCCCATAAGCTGTACAAACATTTGAACATTTTGGAAACCGCCTAAAGGCTGGTCAACATACCAACGCCATGTTAATCCTCCGGAACATGCGAACCGGGGCCAGCAAACTGGGCAGGCCCGTTTGTAGACAGAAATGAGTGACAGTAACCATTTTCACATCAACTGGCTAGTCGCGACGTTTAGTGGCTAGTTTGCTGGTCGGGGAGGTGTCCTGACCGCCGTTCGAATCCACCCGGCTGTGTAATTAGGGTTGGTGTACCAGCTAGGCAGCCTACCTGAGTGGGGATTTTGGGTTTTCCACATTCATCACTGAAGGCGGGCAGCTTTCCTGTTGTTTCAGCTACATTACATTGGCTACTAGCTGAAAATCCGGCCTTGCCCTGGTATTTATTTACTTATTCCTGCCTTGAGTTAGTACTTGTCCTATCCCTTCTCTCTTTGTCCATCTCCTTTTTTCTAAAAACATATTATATTTATCGAAGACTGTATAAGATTTAAGGCTGTCTTACAAAATGTTCAAAATCATAAGTGCGGTATCCAAACAAAGAAATACAGTAATCAAAATAAAAATGACACCCAAAATTAGTACGATCTCATATTTACCGAGTTATTATATGTTGTACAATTGTATAATTTTTCAGGTATATATATATATATATATATATATATATATATATATATATATATATATATAAAGTGTTGTATGTCTGTTAAATGTGTTGCAAATACAGTAGGAGTAAAGAAATAATAGATTAAAACTTGAGGCGGTTTTTCGTGAACGTTATTCTTTGTGGTCATATCTACGTGTCGTACTGTAATACAATTTCGAAGATACATTGTTATATGTGTGTGTATACTGCCTGTAAAATTTCCTGTCGCTACAATTTTTAGTGTAAAAATTATAAATTGTAACGCCATACCGACAGCCGTAGTTTGTCCATGAACAGCGGAACGTTACTGTTTATGTGCTCAAAAATGTCTGTAAATCTATCGGACCAAACTGCGTGGTCATGAGTCCGTAGCTTACAAACTACTTAAACCCAGGTAAACTAACCTACGGACAAACCATGCCCCAGGGAGGACTCGAACCTCCACGGCGAGCAACCGCGCGCTCCGCAGGGATGTGCTTTAGACCGCTCGGCTACACCACCGCGGCTTATGTGCTCATATCTCATGAACTACGTATCGGAAGGTGATAAAATTTAGAAGCTACATTCAGCTATATGCGTGTATACTGTCTGTAAAATTTCCTGTCGCTACAATTTGTAGTGTTCAAATTATAAATTGTAACGCCATACGGAGAGCCGTAGTTTTACTCCATAAACAGCGGAAAAGTAGTAAGCGAGAAACATTTCTCCTTTCATCATTTTACCATGGTTGCCAGTGAGAAAAAGTTTAATAAAGGTTTGAAATTTTGTTTAAAGTTTGTTGTAAGTCGCTAAATACTGTCATTCTCATACAGTGTATTTCGAAAGTCTCGCCGCATTATATGGCATTTTTTGCGATTTCTGTTGGTTATGACGTAATATCTTTTGAACCGTGTGTCGTATATTATTATTAACCCTGCATCAATTGTACATCACGGCAAGGAATGTGTGTACCAAATTTGGTTGAAATCGGTCCAGTGGTTTAGGAGAAAATGAGCAGTATTATCGCTAATTGCAACAGTTTTCCGCGCATCTCATTGTTTATGACGTCATATCTCGTGAACTATGTATCGTACGTGATTCTTACACTTACTTTCTCATGGATTGAAGCTTACATGTGCAAACTTTCATAAAGATTGGAACAAAATTGTATATTTCTATGCAACACGTACAAATATACGGACACACTGCTTTATATGTTAGATTGCTACGCAAACAATTTCTTCGTATTCACTGTCTCACAGATTTACGCTGCACGCAGACATTTGAGTACTCAATGTTTCTCGCTTGCCTGTGGGCACCAACAAGGAACAAACTGTAGAACAACTGTTCGGTTCGGTTTGGCGCGGGCAGCGGTGGGCCGGAGCGACCGCAGCGAACTGCAGGGTGCAGTGCCTCGCTGCTGTTTCGGGTTCACTCGTTCAATCCATTTAAATTCAGCAGTGATTAATCGACACGAACGTTCACACTCGCTCTAGAAGAGGCAGCAGAAAGAATAATCGAATGCAGTATTTAGTACTTCCAAATCGACATAGAAAAATTCATCTTGATCTTGATCTTGACCCTGAAAGGTTTTAGGAAAACTGATTAATAAATTTAAGGGTTTCTGTTATAAACGAAACAATTCTGGCTACAGTATAATATCACTGTTTATTTGCGATAGGGCTATGTGGCCATCACAAATGCTTGAGAATAAATGATGATTTTCGTAAAGCTTGTCCGTTTTTTGCCACAGGGAGCTCATCGTGGCCTTGCCCGCTGTATAGCTCCCTTATGTAAGCAACCGGTCTGTCCAGAGCTCCCTAATATAGTGTTGCGTTCTGGGGGTCTTGTTGTCTCAAACCAGAAAGCGCGGCTGCGGAGGAATCCGTTGCGAAAGCGACCTGTTATTCGAGACGGCGACCGGCCACTTGCTCCTTAATTATCAGCCGCTCTGCACGCTCTGAGGCGCCATAATTTCTCTACACACGTCGCCGCTTTATACGTAGCAAGCCGATTTCGAATCTAGTTTACATTTCTACATACACCAAAGTGCCAGGAGTGACAAGTTGCGTACTGAACTCTAGAACTACTACTTTTTCAAAACATTAGAAATTTTACTTATGCTATCGGGGATTTCTAATGGACGTAGGTTCGAAGACTTCATTTACTAATAATAACAAGGCGTTACATGGAAGCTGAAAGTTACAAAAAATTGTTAACTGCATGGAATTTTACAGTTGATAAAAAACTACAAAAAGTGCTCGCTAAAACCAGTAATAAATTTAGTGATCATTTGCTTCTGGCAGTAGATACTTCAGGTACTGTTACGTTGGGACGATATCCAGTATGTTAATGTCACTTGATAGTCATCTGATCAAGTTTTCTGCGTGGAACTGCACATTTCTTTAGATCACCAGAGCTCACTCATTTACCAATTGCAAATAAGTATGGAAAGAGCACTACTATCTGTTCGTGTGCTTTTGGAAGAGCTATTTATATTTGCGTAACTAAAAACCCGCTGCTGACAGGATATTTATTTATTCCGAACTGCTGTTAGTTCATATCTCTTCCTCTCTCTGCGCACCTCCTCCTCTCCCCTCTCTCGGCCCTTCTTCCCTCTCCTTCTATCTCCGTCTCTGCCTCTGTCCCTTTCTCATCCCATACTCCATGAAAAATAAATATATGTATATCGACCAACTTTCATGGTTATCGGTGAAATGATATCGAAATTTATTGCAAGGTACCCTCTGCCATGCACCGTAGCGTAGCTTGCGTACTATGGGAACCTTCTCCATGAAAAAATACGTGCATGTGCCAACTTCGATGTTGGTCGGACAGCCGCGCGGGAGTATCCGAGTGGTCTGAAGCGCCATGTTACGGATCGCGCGGCCTCCGTCGGGCATAGATGTGGGTGTGTTGTTCTTAGATCAGTTTAAGTAGTTTGTTAAGTTTAGGGACTGATGACGAAATTAATTTGGTCTCATAAAATTACGAACATCTAAACATTTGGTGATCGGACAAATGTTGTCGAAGCATGGCGTGAGATACCTATCCCATGCACCGAATGGATCTTATGTACACTACTGGCGATTAAAATTCCTACACCAAGAAGAAATGCAGATGATTCATTGGACAAATATATTATACTAGAACTAACATGTGATTACATTTTCACGCAATTTGGGTGCATAGATCCTGAGAAATCAGTACCCAGAACCACCACCTTTAGCCGTAATAACGGCCTTGATACGCCTGGATGGCGTATACATGTAAAAATGCCCATGCAGCTTCAACACGATACCACAGTTCATCGAGAGTAGTGACTGGCGTATTGTGACGAGCCAGTTGCTCGGCCACCATTGACCAGACGTTTTCAATCAGTGAGAGATCTGGAAAATGTGCTGGCCAGGGCAGCAGTCGACCATTTTCCGTATCCAGATAGGCCCCTACAGGACCTGCAACATGCGATCGTGCACATTCCTGCTGAAATGTAGGGTTACACAGGGATCAAATGAAGGGTAGACCCATGGGTCGTAACACATCTGAAATGTGACGGCCACTGTTCAAACTGCCGTCGATGCGAACTAGAGGTCCAATGGCACCCCCATACCATCACGCTGGGTGATACGCCAGTATGACGATGATGAATACACGCTTCCAAAGTGCGTTCACCGCGATGTCGCCAAACACAGATGCGACCATCATGATGCTATAAACAGAACCTGGATTCATCCGAAAAAATGACGTTTTGCCATTCGTGCACCCAAGTTCGTCGCTGCGTACACCATAGCAGGCGCTGCTGTCTCTGATGCAGCGTCAAGGGTAATCGCAGCCATAGTCTCAGAGCTGATAGTCTATGCTGCTGCAAACGTCGTCGAACTGTTCGTGCAGATGCTGGTTGTCTTGCAAACGTCACCATGTGTTGACTCTGGGATCGAGACGTGGCTGCACGATCCTTACAGCCATGCGGATAAGATGCCTGTCATCTCGACTGCTAGTGATACGAGGCCGTTGGGATCCAGCACGGCGTTCCGTAATGCCCTCCTGAACCCGCCGATTCCATATTCTGCTAACAGTCATTTGCACGCGAGCAGCAATGTCGCGAATCGATAAACTGCAATCGCGATAGGCTACAATCCGACCTTTATCAAAGTCGGACACGTGATGGTAGGCTTTTCTCCTCCTTATACGTGGCATCACAACAATGTTTCACCAGGCAACGCCGGTCAACTACTGTTAGTGTATGAGAAATCGGTGGGAAACTTTCGTCGTATTAGCACGCTGTAGGTGTCGCCACCGGCGCCAACCTTGTGTGAATGCTCTTAAAAGCTAATCATTTGCATATCGCAGCATCTTCTTCCTGTCGGTTAAATTTCGCGTCTGTAGGACGTCATCTTCGCGGTGTGTAATGGCCAGGAGGGTAGATAGTGATGTTGTTTTTGTTTTAAAAGGTCAAATGCGAAGAATTAAAGAAGAAAAGTCTAAAACTGTAAATTTGTATCAATTACAAAGAGCTAAATAACGGGCAATCTTCTTTATATACAAGATGATTTAGTTTGAGAAATTGATGTTTGTCAGATCTAGAATTGCCCCGACGCAGATCCATAGCAGTCTCTCCTGCGCTATTGCTCACTCTTCAAATATTTGTTAAGCTTATGGGACTTAACTGCGTCGTCATCAGTTCCTGAACTTACAAAGATGAACTCATACTAAAGACAACACAAGGGAGGATTCGAACCCCCGACGGGGAGCGGCCTCGTGCATCGGAACATAGCGCCTCAATACGCTTGGTCACTCCGGCGCGGCTGCTAAGTCTTCTGCAAACAAGACTAGATCGTTCTTTACATTTACCCCCACTCTTCTCTCTGTTACGAAACTGACGATCCCTTCATTCCTCAAGGTGTGTGCTATAAACCGTGCCGCTCCTTTACTCAAGTTACGCCTTAATTTTTTTTTCGTCGCTAATTCGATTCAATAACTCGACGTAAGTTGTTTGATCTACGCATCTAATCGTCTGCATTCCTCCGCAGCATCATATTTCAAAAACTTCCCTTGTTGTTTGTCGTCCATGATTCACTACGCTAGGAATAACTGGCTCCAGGAAACACTTCATAAAATTTTTAAAGTTGTACTCTGTTAACGAATTTCTCGTTTTCAGAAATTCTTGTTTCTTGCCTGTATTTTACATCATATTTACACGTGCTTTGACCATAGCAGTTATTTTGCTGCTCAAAACATCCACTACTTGAAGTCTCTCATTTCGTGTTATACGTCGTTCAGCGTTGTCTGATTTACCTCGTCTCGTCTGCATTACTCTTATTTTTATTATTTTGAAGACACTATTTATTACGTTCCACGGATTTTCTATTCTGTGCAGGCCTATAACAGAAATGCCATGTCTTCAGTAAACCCCAATCGATATGCAAGCCAAAAGCGTCAATCGATCCCGAATTCGTGTTTGAAACTCGCATAAAGCTTCGTAATAAAAGTTTCATCTTGAAGTCCTTCTTGCGTCTCTCTCTACACCTCAATAATTCTAAAGAGTGCATGTGACTGTCCTTTTAGCAGAACGCTGATAACGCTTATGACGGAGTCCATATTAATGCTGCGAAACATGTGGCATTTATGAAGACTAAAATACACAATTTTTACAAAATTGTGTATTTTAATCTTCATAATGAATAAGTTCTACCAAGAAGCAACGGAAGAATCAGTTAACATTTGGCATTTACTCTATACGTTTAAAATTATCTCGTTTGTTATGTCTTCTATGTACTATATAGAAACATATTTCGTGAACATCACAGCAAGTACCAGCGAGAGGCATTTCATATCTTTAATTTCTAATATTATGTCTTTTTCCATTTAATAAGTACCATGAGAGCTATTAAAATTGATAAGCATATTCAGGGGTTAGGTTTCTACGCAATTTTTACTGAATTCCATGAAGTAAATTGTTGATCATGTATATAAAATAACAAAACAAGAGGGAGGGTAAATACATGAAATTTATATACTTCATTTTTAACGTATGAACTGCTACATTATCAATAGATATAAGGTCCTGGGCTGACCGTGGTTGTAACATATGTTGGGATTTAGTAATTAATAAAGTCCCTTCATCACATACAAAAGTATATTACTTTACTTTCCGATCCGTTTCGGAGGTACAGCTCCATTTGAAGTACTAAAGGGCTTCAGTTTATCACCTAACGGTAACAACAAAGAGTTATTACATTGAACTAACTGTGTGTGGGCCGAGATTAATGCGAAAATATTACAAGATGACAGAATTAACGCTAGTGACTTATTACTTCATTTAAATTACGTAATTTCCGACTTCGATGTTAGTCAATTACATCAAAATCTACACCGAGCGAGGTAGCGCAACGGAGTAAACTGGTACTGGAGGTGGTTTACCTTCGTTCCATTGTTCTGCTAATATTGTTTAGTATGTTAATTTAAAGCTTTTTTTTATATTGCGGACATTACATTACTTAAAAGAAAATTAACTTTTTAAGTGCTAGTGAGGAAGTGGAGAATGGGACTGCAAGGAAGGCGGAGTTGAGAGAGAGAGAGAGAGAGAGAGAGAGAGAGAGAGAGAGAGAGAGAGAGAGAGAGAGAGAGAGAGAGAGAGAGAGGGGGGGGGGGTATGTGGGGGATTGGTTGAGGAGGGGGTGGAATAGGGTGGAGATTGGTATTTATGGTGGAATAGGGTGGAGATCGTTTTTATGGAAATTGTGTTCATTGCTTCTTAAGAAAGTTTTGTTAAGAGACAGGCGTTACTGAATACAGAAAGTAATCTGTTGCATCCACTGTTTGCTTGTTCGTTCATCATTACCGTAGGTTGGAAAAATCCGTTGTTTTTATGTTTAAAGTTTCTCTGATATACGGAGCTCTGCTCCCGATGGATGTGCCAGACTGAGAAACATTTGGAGATGTCTGGCTTGCTGTGTTCGCTGTCATAAAGGCAGAAGGTAATGTACATTGAATGTACACTAATGTAGACACTGTGTTGTGTGTTTATTTTGTTTCATTCAATGTGTAATGGCTCGACTGACGAATAAAAGGAAGAAATGCAGGCGTTTATCGAGAGAAGGTATCAGAGTGCACGATGTACAAAGTGAAATTATTTCGCAGGATGGTTTTCCTAAAATATAATAAGTGTTTCGGTACGCCAAACAATATCTCGAGAACGCAATGAGATATTTTTGTGCTCTCGATTTCACAATGCCTCTGAATTTCATACGCTGCTTTGTATGAGCTAAAATCAACCATACAAACTCTAAGGAATATGTTTTTACCTCTCATAAGTTTTTAAAATGTGGTACAATACTTCAGTTAACTTTATCTTGCACAGTAACAATAAAAACGTAAATCTTCAGCCGCGGCGAAGTGGCCGAGCGGATTGAGGCGCTATGGTCCGATGCGCGAGGCCATTCCCCGTCGGGGGTTCGAATCCCCCCCTCGGGCATGGATGTTTTTGTTGTCTTCAGTAAAAGTTAGTTTATAAGTAGTTTGTAAGATTAGGGGCTGATGACCCCGTAGTTAAGTGACATAAGCTTCACAAGCAGTTGAACAGTAAATCTTCATCGTGCAGAGAGAGCAATATGTAAGATGTGCAAAAATCTTTCTTCGAGTAGTCAACTTAAAATCGGAAGTGACCGGATCGTTAGCCCTCAGCAGGTTTGGCACCGGAACACTTTTTTTTCTGGAATATCTTGATAACGGATATCTAGTTTCAAAAACGTGAAAGTGCTGTTTTTATATATCTAATGGATATACAATTAAAATTTGAGCCATTTGCTATGGTTAGTTATTTACATATTTGCATCCCATGTTGCAATAATGGCTAAATATTGGTTTGTGTGATTAAAAACTGCTGGCCCCGGTGGTGGAGGAGACTGCGGCGCGTCACTCACGGTCTGCACGGTCACTACGGTGGGGGGGTTCGAATCCCCCTCGGGCATGGATATTTGTGCCGTCCTTAGTGTTAGCTAGTTCATAAGTAGATTTTAAGTTTAGGGACTGATGACCCCCGTAGTTAAGTCCCATAAGCTATACAAACATTTGATTAAAAACGGTAACTCTGAAGGTTTGGACATCAGTAACGTATTAAGATACGAAAAAATGTAAAATGAGAATATCATTTTAAGAAAATGTGACAAAAAAGTCGGCAGTGTGTATTGATCAGAAGGGAAGGAAGTGGACATCTGCATAATTCGTTGTTTTGGTACCCAAAAACCATAGTCTTTTTCTCAGGAACCGCCGATGAAGAAATGATACTTTTGTAAGCCGTGTAAAGCCCACATACACTCAATAACGAATAGATTTTCTCAATTTGGTTATGCTACAGGAAGTGTGTAATTTTAAAATTTTGATTCTTCACTGAAGTATAGCTATACAGTACGGTAGTTATTTTTATATGTATTGAAACGATCACTAAGTCAAGCACTATTCAAAACACGTCACCCCTTATCTATGCGATGACTGAAACACTGCATATGCCCTGAAGAAACGAATTTTCCGACCGCGGATTTTTTAGAACATACGATTTCTTGCTTAGTTTGCGAACGCTTTCTGTATCTTAGGTTTTTCGAATTTAACACCTTGCTGGGTAAGTATGTACTGACCTTTGAGGTTACAAGACGATAAGAACTTTTGAAAGAAAAATCATTTTGCAAAATGTAAGTATTAAAAGTTGGCACATTTCTCGCACAGCATGCCTGAGGTACAACATGTAGCATTTTAGTGACTTTTGTGCGACCATTGTACTAGACAAAATAACTACTATTGTACTCATACTGTCAACTGGCACACAAATTACATCAATACTCATTTAATCATGTGGAAGGGAACATTTTGAAACAGTCTCTGCCCTTATTCACAGACTAATGCGTCAATGCTGGACCCCTACACACATGCGGTGATCAACAATGATGCACATTATGGGTGGTATGAATTTATATGTTTGAGAAAAGTCCCTACTGCATTAGTACTGGTGTAGACAGATACCTTTCCTTTGCGAAACAAGAGTGAAGATGCCGTGATGCCGCGTTGCAAAGTAGCGGTAAAGTAACCTGATCTGCTAGACTCTGTACCTTGCAAGCATGCGTGCGTGGTATACCAGAAATGTAACAAACCATCTCCTGATATTTTGAAAAATAAAACGCTTCTTTTTCCATATTCCTTGTCAGTATTGTGTAGTAACCTCAAAAGCAAATACGCATTTCTTTCATTAAAAGCAAAATGTTAATAGTGCACGGCGGATTTTTGGTTTAGCTATGCAGAAGGGGGTAAGCCACAGTCTTGTTTCTGAGTTATAAGTCGTAAATTTGCTGTCATGTACTGCCAGGAAGCAGACAGCAGTTATAAGAGTCCAAGGGCATGAAAGGGAGTACTGGTAGGAAACTGAGAAAGTCACAGTTACAGCGTTTCCCTGATTTTATTAAATTTGTACATTGAGCAAGGAGAAACTTGCAAAAAGAATTAAAGTTCATGGTGAAGAAATAAAAACTTAAAAACTTCGTGGTTTTTCTGGATATTGTAGTTCTATTTCAAAGAACGCAGAAGAGCAAATGAACGGAATGGACAGTGTTCTGAAAGAGAGCATAAGATGAATATTAACAAGAGCCGAACAAGGGCAATGGATTGTGAGATATCTTCCACTCCATCGAGCCGTCTGGTCCAGCAGCCAATGCAATACAATTTCTAATAAAATACAGTTTTGATTACGTTGATCAAAATAAAATATTCGCAACCAAGACTGTGTTTGATAGAAAGAAATTGTGGTCGAATTAAATCTGCGATGCCGAAGGAATTACAGTAGGAAATGTGGCGTTAAAGATAGCAGAAGACTTTTGTTGCTTGCCCAATAAAATAATTTATGATGGTCGGAGTACAGAATATTTAAAATGCAGAATGCCAATGGAAAGGAAAGCATCTCTGAAGAAGAGAAATCTGTTAATATCGAATATTAAGTGTTACGAAGTCTTTTTCTAAGGGTATTTGCCTGAAGCTAAGCCCTTCACGGTAGTGAAACGTGACTGATAAATACTCCCGACAAGAAGAGAATTGAAGATTTTGAAATTACGAATGCTGAAAAATTTCTGGTTTGTCTTGACTAAAATAAGGGATCAATTGATAGATGCTAAGGAATCAAGGAATCATCAATCTAGTATTGGGGAAGTGTGTGTGTGTGTGTGTGTGTGTGTGTGTGTGTGTGTGTGTGTGTGTGTGTGTGTGTGTGCAATCGCAGAGGAGACAGAGACGAATACGGTAAACAGGTTCAGATGGATTGTCGTTTTTGTTCGGAATTGAACAAGACAGAGCAAACTGGAGAGCTGCATTCGGCTTGGAGACCACAGCAATATTGCCAGGAGGACACTGGGAATTTATCGTCTTGAAGTGTTGCAACGTTGATTTTGGAAAATCCTTTAGGGGATCACGTCTCGTTTCATGCAATATTTCACAAGGCTATCACACGGGAAAGAATACTGTCACATATCGACTTATAGCTCGTGGTTTGATAGGCTATTAGCGATGTAAATTCTGTATAATCTGAGGCTGAGTTTTTGTTTACATAGGAAAATCCAAACGATCTGTCATGTTTCGTTTCACACACATCATTCACATACAATCCGTGAATTATACACAGTTCAAAACAATTATGGGATCAGGTGAGATATTATAAACAATTACATATGGTAACGTATTTTATTAAGATATTCCTTACAATTTTAATATGAGGATGATAAAATACGCAATTTCCTGTCTCAACTCTTACCTCGAGGTTTACTTGGCGTTTACTTAGATCTAGGCAACATGCGGTTATCATAGTAGTGAAAAATTCATTCTCGTTGCCCACTAATATGGCGTGTGAAAATCTCGGACGGACAGTACAGTTGCATATCTCCTTGGCACGGAAAGTGTGAGGTTATCAGTCAGGTCTTGAAGTATATTTAGCCACCCTTACACCAGCGCAATATCCAGCTCTGAAACCGCTGGGGCACGTGACGGTCTGGCTGCAATACATCTGCCAACTGCATCCGAGACATGCTCAATCGTGTTAAAGCCGGTGAAGAAGTTGGCCAGTCCATTTGTTTAATTTCCTCAGATTCAAGCATGTTGTCCATCTGTGGAGCTCTTTGGGAACGAGCGTTATCGTTCACCAACAGCGTAGGGTACAACAAAAGGTTGAAGAATCTCGTCTCTATACCTCTGAGCAGTCAAAGCGGCAGTCTGAACGACATAGAGGTCCGTACCTCCACCGATACTGACTCCTACAGACACCATTCGTCTACCACCATGATATGGTGATGTTTCCTGCACATAAGCAGCTTCACAATTCCACGTTCCTTCCAGATGATCGAACGACGATTGTCCAGCTGAACAGAAAATCGTGACTCGTCTGTGAACAGAACCCAGTATCACTCGTTACGACTCCAGGTTTGATGTTACTCCGCCCAGTTTCTGTGGGCTAAACGGTGTCGCGCATGCGCGCACGCACACACCGTAGGCCTCCGTTCGTAGAGGCCTTATTATTCCTTATTGCGATTTGGACCGTGGTTCTGAACCCACGTTAAACTGCAGGTCCTCCTATAACTGGCTGGGTAAGTCAGTTCGAAGGTCGGAGGAAGGCAACGGCATACCACCTCCAAACAGGAGCACTGTGATGTTCAAACCAATCTTTGGATTGTTGATTGCTTCACCTTTTTACCTACTATTTCGGACTGTTTGTGTTGAAATTGCGTGTTCTGTTCCTGCCTGGAGGATGCGATACAGCTGAACTGCATTTGTATGTTTCTTTTTGATCTGATCTTACCGCCACGCTCAGGACTTGCTTCTCTCTTTTTCCTTCCTTCTGTTTTCCATTTGTAAGAGACTTTTCGTAATGAGGTATATCGTATGACATGAAAAGATTTCTTGTTGGTGGGGCCGGCAGCATTCATGACTTTGAAATACGACATTTTATATTAAATTATTCCACGTAGCTGCAATTATTTTTTATTTTGATTGTGTTTTACGAATTTGCCCAACAAGTTGTTTCAGAATATTGCCATTTTCAAGTGCATTTCAAGGTGTTAGTGACATACATATAGCATTTGGTGGACAACTGTCAACTGTCTGTTCTTATATAATAATTTTATTTACGAATTTTTCAGGAATTCGTTGAAAGTTGACGTACTTTCGTATTTTGACAGTTGGACCTCCAACTAAACAGTCAGTTAACAGTTGTCTACCAGATGCTATATTTATGTCACTAACACCTTGACACGCATCTGAAAATAGCAATATGCTGAAACAAGCTTGTTGTACAAATTCGTAAAACACAAAATAACAGTAATTGCAGATATCTGGAATAATTTAATATAAAATATGAAAAAGGTGTTTTGGGTTCATGTGCATCATTTCCACGACGACTTGTACGAAAGCACTGTTGCCTGAAGTACGTGCAGTGAGTGGTATAGTTTAGTTTTTTAACGTTCACAATGCCGTCTACTCTTGCTTTGCAATGACTGATATGTTAGGACAAAATGAGTTGTTCTTTACCCAGGCGTCAGAAATTATACAAAACAAAGTCCTTAATCCTTGTTGAATCCTGGTTTCAGATACTGACTAACCTTGTGCACTGCTGGCAACATAAAACTGTCGAGCGATAGTTAAATCACTGTTACTTGGAAGTGAACCGTAGGAAGAGATGGAGAAAACCCGAAGTAAACAGTAATCGATTAAAATATCGAGCACATTAGACCAAACGCCAAATCAGCGAGTAGGCGAATATACAGAGTAGATCTCCGGTACTTCTGCAATATGGAGACACTTGGTCCACGAGACCATGAGGCTCAGCGATGTGCATGACGACTTGCGATGATAATTTCGTCTGTCATATAATATATATGCACAATCAATGTCAACACTCTGTGAGACACACACACACACACTCTCTCTCTCTCTCTCTCTCTCTCTCTCTCTCTCTCTCTCTCTCTCTCTCTCTCTCTCTCTCTCTCTCTCTTCGAAGACAGGTTTGTTGCAGCTCTCCACGCTATCCTGTCCTGTGCAAGCCTCTTTATCTCCGAATAACAGCAGCAGTTCACATCCATTTAAACCTGCTTACTGTGTTCGTCCTGTGGTCTCCCTTGACGTCGTTAACGCCACAACATTTCCCTCTAATACTGAACTGACTTCTTTTCCGAACGCTCTTCCCGCTTTTGTTTAGTCGCGAGGTTGGCTATTGATTTGGCTTAGATAATGTTAAGGTGGCCAGGTGCACTTCCTGTCGCCAACACAGTACTCTCAGGAACTAGAAATGTGTACCCCAACTGAGTATAGTGATATACAAGTGAAAGTCTGCGATAGGTTTTTAAATGTTTATGAATCGTGTAAGTGAAGCAGAACCTGAGTAGTAGTCCGGTATTCATCTAGTGGGATGTGGAAAACAGCCTAAAAACCACCACAGGCTGGACGGCAAACCGACCCGTCCCCTGCCTTCGTTAATACACCAGGCGTATTGGAATTCGTGTCGGCGTACCTCCCCATCCTGAAAAGCGGCGCCTTAAATAGCGGGGATGGCCGGGCGGATCATCTAATACTACACTGGTAATGTCTTTCAGCCATATCAAATTGTATATTCTTTCAAACGTATTGGTCTTAATGGATAGAATTATCACCATAATGAGAGTACATCTCACTACCAAAACATCATTGCCACATAGGCTCGTCATTAACTCAAAACAGGTTATATGTTAATGACAAGCCTAAGAGACGCTGTTGGTTTCCTAATGAGGTGTGTTCTCATTTTGGTGACAACGTACATATCCCACGCTACCCAGAACAGTTAAGAGATCGGGTGAGATAACACACAATATACCTGTGCTAACGTATTGTATTCAGATAGCGGTTACTATTGTAATTTTTTTGTGATACAGTACGATATTTTGCTATCTTTATTTGAGGTTTACAAGGCGTTTACTTAGAGCGAAACACCATGGAGCTACCTTATTAGTGAAAAGTCATTCTCGTTGTCCTCTCATATGGTGTATGTTCACTTCGGACGGCCAGTACAGTTGCAAACCTGCGTGGCATGAACAGGATGAGGTCATCGATCAGCTCTTGAGGGATATTTGGCCACTCTTATGAGTGCGATATCTGTGGTGTCGCACAAGTACAAAGTGCGCGCCACCTACTTTCGCCGCGCGCCGCCAGGCACGCTCGGCGCGGCGTTCTCACGACGACAGCCACGAGCGCCCTCTGCGACAACTCCGCTCGTGGCCACCACTGAAGGACTGGTCACTTCGGACGGAGATAGCAACCAGTTAGGACCTTGGTAATCAGATAGGCACCAGTGAAGACTTTGCTATCGTACAGGCACTAGGCAGGCCTCTAACAACTATGTATCAACATTCTGCAGTACTATGTAAAAGTTAAGTATTGTTACATTCTGTGCAATATATATCTCTTTCTAATTTACTCTAGTGTTTATAGTTTCTGGCTGCTCCCCTCCGTACCTGCACCAGCGTGCTATTTTTGTTACTGTGTCGGTCTCGTTCCACTCGGCCACCGACACCTACGACGAGGCTGGGACACAAAAGCGGCGATGAAGTTGGGACACAAAAATATCCACCTCTGCAACGTTTGTGGGAGGTGCTGGTCTGGCTGCTATGTGTCTGCCAAGTGTATCCCAGTCATGCTCAATCGGCTATAAGTTCAGTGAACAAGCTGGACACTCAATTCGTTCAAATCACTCAGAAGCATTTTGACCACCAGTGCAGCTCTGTGCGGCCGGCGTTGTCGTCCATCAGAAGGAACCCATCTCCTAGAAGAAGTCAGAGGGTCTTTTCCTTACACCACTGAGCGCTCAAGGCGCCATTCTGAACGACTTAGAGGTCCATACGTTCGCCAATACTCCTGCCCACCCCATTCGTTCACCAACTGTTTGTGTTGATAGTGCGCGTCCAGTTGCTGCCTGGAGGGTGCGTTGCAGCTGAAGCATTCAACCTGCTGTCTCGACCGGCTGTTAATCGGAGATAAGTCACCTCTAGCTGATGGTACCCGTGGACGCCCTTGGCCTTGCCTTCTTTTAATGGTTCCTCTTGTCTGAAATGCCGTCCAGGTCTTGAAAATTACACTTTGCGACACTCCAATAGCTGCAGCCACCTCCCTGTGTGTCTGCCGCGCTTCCAACCTTCCAATGTCTCTCCATACCATAGCTTCAGATAAGTCACGTTGTTGTTGCATTGTACTTCCTGCTCACTACAATCTCACCCCAACTGCTTGTGTATTTCGTTTGGTAGAGTGAACACTGCAGCAACTTTCTGTCATTACCACTAACTCGTTTACCCGAATGTTGTTGCCTCCACTCCGTAGAACCGATAGAAAGACGTCGAACCATTTTAGTGCATTCTGCCGATGACAGTACTTAAAAATCTAGATATCTCAATTAACCCCCTAATTGTTTTGAGCAGTGTATAAAATGAGTCCACAACGTCTGTAGATGAGTGATGGATCATCTCGAAACCGGTAGACCTACTGTGTAAATAAAAGCTTAATATCTTACGTCCTATTGACAGCGTGGCCATTAGAGGCGGGCTTTCAGAAAAGACTTCTTAACACTTAATATTCGGTGTTAAAAAAAATTCTCTTCTTCAGAAATGCTTTTCTTTCCATTGCCATTCTAGTTCTTATGCGTATTTTCCATAAGTTCTTATACTTGCTGAATAACAAAAATTATACATTACCTTTATTATCCTGATTTAACTCTTAGAACTAACTAAACCTAGTTTCTATACAAGCTGTTTATAGTTTTTCGTTATATTTACCCCCTCCCATTGGCCCGGGGGGGGGGGGGGCTGAGCTCATAGAAATTTTCTTACCCTGCCGTTTGCAAATTTTCTAGAGTAACGAATATAGCATTTTCGAGAATGTTAAGTCTGAATGCTCTGTCTTTACATGTAGGTTCACATCTACATCTTGATCTACGTACATACTGATTAATACCCCTCACGGTGTGTGGTAGAGGGTTCTGTGTGTACCACTGTCGCTTCCTCCTCGTATTCCAGTCGCCTATGATTTGCGGAAAAAACGACTTCCGGTATGTCTACGTGTGGGCTCGTCTCTAATTTCATCCTTGTGTTCTTTTCGCGAGATATGCGTAGAAAGTGGCAATATATTAGTGGACTCTTCGAGAAACGTATGCTCTCGGAAATTTGACAGAATCCCATACTGCAATAGAAAACGTCTGTTGAAGCGTCTTCCAGTGTTCCAGTGAAGTTTTCGGACGATTCTTACGACGCAAAAAAGAAAAAGTTCACACGTTTGTAATTTTATGGGACTAAACTAGGTTGGTCATCAGTCCCGAGTCTTACAAAGTGCTTTAAGTTAAACTAACCTAGGACAACACACACATCCATGCTCGAGGGACGATGCGAACCTTCGCCGTGGGAGGAGGCGTCGCGATCCGTAACGTGGCGCTCCAGACCGCTCGGCTACGCACGCGCGGTTGTGAGTCTTCATGCAGATTTTTGCTGGTTTGAGACACAATGCCTAATATGAATCGTCCGATTCCAATATCTGTAAGATATCTTACTAATAGTTCATAAATATTTTATACCAACACAAATTGGTCTGTGAATAACATAAATAACATCAAGAACATTCTGAAACACTCTGTGCAACGTGCACGTATTCCCAAACTCAGTACAAAGCCACGTAAGACAAATAGTTTTCTTCTGTTATGACTACTCGTGGCACAGGCCTTGTATCTAGGTGGCGTTGGTGAAACCCGGTGCCGACACACAGCCTACTGCTCTCGAATAGCGCCAAGGCGGCCGCCGAGCCTAACGTCCCCACCCGACAGACGATCACCATCAACAGTGTCCCATGCCCTCACGAACACTGCGGAGACGTTTGAACATTGGCGCGAAGACCGGTGATCAAGGACTCTGGCTTACGGCAGAGAGGAGGGGTGGTGGTGTCAAAGGGAAAATTGTCAACAGGGAGTGGCGTACCCGGACGGTTACCCATCAAAGTACTGGCCACGCCCGACGGTGCTTATCTCTGGTGATCTAGCGGCAACCGGTGTATCCATCTCGGCACGGCCGTTCACTAGAGAACACGTGCAGGTCTTGGGGCTGGAGCCACTCCGTGCCCCGCTAGTACTCCACTTGTATTCGCCGCTACCGCCACTACCATAAGAATTTGAAAGGTGAACACTGTCAAAAGCTTTCTCCATATCTACAAACGCTCTAAGCATAGTTTTGCCTTCCGAAATCCTGTCTACATCTACATGGGATACTCTGCAAATCACATTTAAGTGCCTGGCAGAGGATTCATCGAACCACCATTATGCCATTTATCTCACATTCCATTCTCGAATAGCTCTGATTTCTCGTATTTTATTCTGATGATCATTTCTACCTATGTAAATGGGAGTCAACAATATATTTTCGCATTCGGAGGAGGATGTTGGCGACTGGAGTTTCGTAAGTAGCCCACGCCGCAGTGATAAGTGCCGTTGTTGTAATGATCCCCATCCAAGATCCGGTATCATTTTCGTAACGCTGTCTCCCCTGTATCGTGACAATACAAAACGAACTGCCCTTCTTCGGACTCTTTCTATGTCCTCCGTCAAACCCACCTGATAAGGATCCCACACTGGGCAGCAATACTCCAAAACTGGACGGACAAGCGTAGTGTATGCAGTTTTTGTAGTTCTGTTGCATGTTTTAACGGTTCTGCCAATAAAACGCAGTTTCTGGTTCGCCTTTCCCACGACATTATCTACGAGTTCTTTCCAATTAAAGTCTGAAGCAGTAGTAAGTCCT
This sequence comes from Locusta migratoria, assembly GCA_026315105.1. NCBI lineage: Eukaryota > Metazoa > Arthropoda > Insecta > Orthoptera > Acrididae > Locusta > Locusta migratoria. The sequence goes on along the minus strand of CM048747.1, from coordinate 196,496,979 downwards.
AGGTATTTTGTGGAGTTTACGGCCTCCACATTTGATTGATTTATCTTGTAAACAAAGTTTAACGGATTTCTTTTCGTACTCATGTGGACGACTTCGCGCTTCTCATTATTCAGAGTCAATTGCCATTTTTACACCATACTGATATCTTATTCAGATCGTTCTGCAGTTGGTTTTGATCTTCAGATGACTTTACTAGACGGTAAATGACGGCGTCATCTGCAAACAACCTAAGGAGAGCTACTTAGATTTTCTCCCAAATCGATTATGTAAATAAGTAACAGCAGAGGACCAATAACACTACCCTGTGGAACGCCCGATATCACCTCTGTTTTAGTCGATGCCTTACCATCGATTACTACGAACTGCGTCCTCTCTGACAGGAAATCCTCTATCCAGTCGCAAATTTGGGGCGATGTACCATAACCACGCAATTCGATTAAAAGCCGTTTGTGAGGTACGGTGTCAAAAGCCGTCTGGAAATCGAAATCGATTTGCGAACCCTTGTCTACGAAGATGAATTGTAGCATCAGTATTTGTTGTGTTTTCCAATATTTCTCCTAAATGCTGACTGATCCTCGTCGTACCAGTTTCTCCGTTCTTCTCTGAATAACTCACGTTAGAATTTTCGCAACCACGACTTTATAAACTCGAGTATTAAACTGCGCTTTGCTCGCAGTAGAGCGGATACGCCGTTAGCGAGAGTGGGTACGGTAGGCGTGCAGCACTGGATACACGTACGCAGGGGGCGGTGTAACGAGAGCGCCGGCTGCAGGGAGCGTTCGCGAGGCCCCGCTGCCGCCAGACACCGGATCGGCGGCCGCGGCCGCCGTGGGACCGCCGCAGGCCTCAGGTGCGCTGCTGCTGGCCGGCTTGGCGCGGCGCTGCGTTACGTAAGGAACCGGCCGCGGCGGCTGTGGCGGCCGTGCCCGGTGGTCGCTGCTCGCCGACCGCCGCCGGCCACGCGGGGTGGCGAACCTCGCGGCCGGGCTTATATAAGCGGGCCGCGGCCCCCTTTACGTAACGACGCATTCCCACCAAAACGTGAGCGACACGTGAGCGGCCGCTGCACCCGCAGCTGCTACACGGATGCGCCGTCGCCGTCGCCGTGGGAGCGCGCCCGCGCACCAGCGCTCGCCCGGCAGCTCTGCGGGCCGACGACGAGGCCCGACTGCCTGGCCTTACCGACCTGACTGGCGCACCACGTACAACCACAATCTATCACTGAACAGTCCCTCCATGTCATCAAAACTATCCCAATACCTGGCGCCCTCCATGTCCCAATCAAAAATTTCTTTCCCGCCAATGAAATTCGCTATGACATTAGCCAATGGGGGACGACCTGGAAAGTGACGTCAAAACAACATTCACTTCTTCTTTCCATGTCAACAGACGCAATCTTGATTTGCCGTATGTCTTGCAGTTTTGGTTTTATAACTAGCAGTAAGGTATAATTACGTAGGCTTCCGAGGCCAGAGTCAGATGACATAAAAGTTATCTGGGTGTTGTACCGCGTCATGATGTAAGAAGGCTATACTTCAATAACCGACGTTTCGGCCAACGTTAGTGGCCTTCGCCGGCCGCGGTGGCCGAGGAGACTGAGGCGCTCCAGTCACGGTCTGCACGGCCACTACGGTCGGGGGTTCGAATCCCCCCTCGGGCATGGATATTTGTGACGTCTTTAGTATAAGGTAGTTGATAAGTAGTTTGTAAGTTTAGGGACTGATTACCCCGTAGGTAAGTCCCATAAGCTTAACAAAAATTTGAACATTTTTAGTGGCCTTCATCTGGTTATACTGATGTGAGCTGGTTGTTACTACACTTTATATTACTTTCATTTAAACATTTTAAAAATAAGCGATGTTATTGGTGAATTTTTGGCGGAAGAATGGAACTTTATTATGACGCGGTACAATACCCAGAAAACTTTGGTCATCTAGCAGTAAGTTGTTTCAGGGTAACAACGCATCAAAGATGAATAACAAAATCATGTCCGGATCAATGAAGAAAATAGAGTAATAGAAGTATTACATCCTCCAAGTTGTCGTAGTGTACTGCTTAGCGATAAAGACCAGTGGTAGACTAACGGAGGGGGCGGGGGCGAATCGCCCCGAGCCTCTCATTTTGGGGGGGGGGGGGGGGCTCCAAATGCCTCGAAAGCACGTCTTTTTTTACCGTGGCTTCATGTTCTGGGGCCTCCAAATCTCCAAAGGTATTTTCATTTTCAGACTGTCCTGTGCCTCTCGTCCTGCGGGGCCTCTAGATCTCGTGAGTTACTTTTTTATACTAATACATGTACTTTCAAGTGGACGGGAGGCTTCATTTTCTATTGCTGCCGTCCCGGGCCTCCGACTGCCTTACTCCGCCACTGCTGTAGACTAACAAGCAAGGGGAACTGGGTTCAAATCTTGTCTACTGCAAATATTTTTTGTAATCTTATCGTTTGTATCACATTGTAGGAGTTATTTATTACAAATTGTGGGATTTTCTTATTAACAGTAGTATGTTACCCAGTACTTGATGTTACTTTTAACAGAATGCTGTGTCGGGAATGAGCGTCATCGATATGAAATTTCTGTGTGACTAAAAAACGGAGAGTGAAACTGCTACCAGTTATAGGACTAGCAATGATGTTTTTGCTTTTCCTTCACCTTCGATCCAAATATGTCGCCATTTCCGAGAATATGGTAAGAGACAAACCTACGGGAAACGTTTAAATTGCTGATAGGCCTCAGTGAAATGAGTATCAGTGACATTTACACTATTCGCTTGTGAGAAACATTTGTTTATTTCTTAATATCTCGTAATTTCCAAGAATAAGGTTGGCCGATATTTCTTGTTTGCCCCCATTATTTTGTTCCTTAGTTTCGAATACGTCGCGATTTCAGAGTGTATCACCAATATTTGGTAGTTTATTTCTGAATATGTCACGTTTACAGGTGTGTATAGTTAACCATGATCCTAAGATGATAACTTTCTTTTGCAAATGTATACAGCATACTCAGAACATTGTCGTCTGCTGACTTCACATTTGTACTCCAAGAACGTGTCATATCTTCGCCTAATGCCAACAAGTAGTATCTCTTGGAAAGATTTTTTTTTTTTTGTGCTTGGGATATAAGCGCACGTGCCTTAACCTTGATGACAGCTTCCACTCTCGCACGCATACATTCCGTCTTAGGGAATGGCAGCCCATTCTTTATGGTGTGCTGCACTGACGAATCGATGTAGGTCGGTGAGGCTGGCACGAAGTCGGTGTTCCTAAGTATCCCAAAGGTGTTCTATAGGATACACGTCAGGACTCTGTGAAGGCCAGTCCATTGCAGGGATGTTATTCCGTGTAATCACTCCGCCACAAGCCGTGCATTATGAACAGGTGCTCGATCGTGTTGAAAGATGCAATTCCCAAATTGCTCTTCAACAGTGGGAAGCTAGAAGATGCTTGAAATATCTTCACTCCTAACAAGAGCGACCATCAACTACCGAAAACTTCAGTAGTTTTTAAACTGAAATTAAAAGCAGCCTCAACAAAAGTAAGAGGACGATTTAAAATATCGTTCACAGCCGTAGTTATAACTGTATCTCCTTGAGTAAAACCCAAAGTATATACGGCTCTACATACAAGCAAACACTAAGCCTGAATCTTCTCCTATAGCGAGGCAGCTCTGAGAGTATTCATTGTAGGGGTCCAAACCCCCTCCATGAAAAGCGACCACACCCTAACACCACCACCACCTTCGAATTTTACTGCTGGCGCTACTCACACTGGTAGATGCAATTCACCGGACATTCGCAATACCCACACCCTATACCGTGATTTGTCGCTCCACACGTTTCTACAGTGTTCCCATGTTTACGCTCCTTACACCGAGCGAGGCGTCGTCTGGCATTGACCTGCGCGGTGTGCGGGTTATGGCCAGCCGGCCTACCATGAAATCAGTTTTCTCGCCTACCGCCTGTCATAGTACTTGGATTGGATCCTGATGCAGTTTGAAGGCCTGTGAGATGGTTTAAGTAGATGACTGCCCATTAGACTGTACGACCGTCTTCAACTGTCGGCGGTCTATGTCAGTCAACAGACGAGGTCGGCCTGCACGATTTCGTGCTGTACGTGTCCCTCCACGTTTCCACTTCCTATCACATCAGAAACAGTGGACCTAAGGATGTGCAAATCTCGCGTACAGACTTCTGACACCCAGTCACCTTAACCTCGGTCGAAATCCGTGAGTTCTCACGATGTCTAGTGACTACTGAGGTCGCTGATATGCAGTACCTGGCAGTAGGTGGCAGCACAATGCGCCTAATATGCAAAACGTGTGTTTTTGGAGCTGTCCCGATACTTTCTATCAGATAGTGTAGATTCAAGTGGGCACTGTCACTGGTGATCAAGCCACGTTTTACTGTCGCACCTTGTTGTCAGATCCCCCTTATACACTGCCTGACAAGAAAGTTGAACAGTCCAGAAGACGTTGTCGGATGTGAATTACACGCTATTGGACACCCAAAATAAAAGACGAAGGAGGACCGGAGATAACTGCCAAAATTATTTCGAAGATAACATGTTGTACAAAGATCACATTATTGAAAATATAACTCCATGTGACGTAAGGAAAATTATGAAAATACTAATTTTGTTGCCACTCAAATATTCAAATGTTTGCAATTCTATGGGTCTAAACTACTTTGGTCATACGTCCCTAGACTTACCAACTACTTAAACTAACCTAAGGACAACACACACATCCATCCATGCCCAAGGGAGGACTAGAACCTCCGATGCGGGAGGCCTCGCGATCCGTAAAGCGGCGCTCCAGACCGCTCGGCTTCTCCCGCGCAGCTTGTTGCTACTGTTGCTAGCTGTATCCTCTACTATTTTCCTCAGGCAAAGACTCAAATAGCGTCTAGATGCTAAATTGCTATTCGGATATAGCAGTCCACGCTGCTTGCACACATTGCCAAAGTCGATCTGGTGTAGAAACGGGTGCTTTATCCGTGGCCTAAGATTTCTGATCAACGAGGAATGGGGAGGACAAAAAGCGAAGGTTGCAATGCAGTCCACACTTTAAAGGCATACCTTGTTGTCCCAACCCCCCTCGTCCATTGCCTGACAAAAAAGGTGAATCTCCCGGAACTCGTTGTCACATGGCTATCCAATGTGCAACATAAAATACGACCGGAAATATCACGGCCAAATCTTTTAGCACAAACAACGTTGTATGAAGACCACATAATTAAAAATACTGCCCCATGTGAGGTGAAGAAGATTATGAAATCAGTATTGTGTGCTTCCACGATCGTTGGCTATAACCTCCGCTATACCCCTCGGCATTGATTGAAAAGGCTTTGGATATATTGTTCGGATACAGTAGTACATGCTGCTGCCACATGTGGCCAAAGTTAATATGCTGTAGCAGTGTCTGCTGTATCCCAGACCAGACATTCCACAATCATAAACCAAAAGTTTTCGGTATCCTAAAATTCGAGAGAATAGGCTGCCGATTGCACCAATGCAGTCCGATGGGCGACGAAGTAGTCTCAAATATTACCTTCCACGAGTGGTCGCACTTTTTCATTTTCCAATGTGGTTTTTGGAAAGCTCCAAAGTTATGGCACGACAGATGTAATGCTTGCTGGTTGGTGTACTACCAATGCATACAAGAGAGATGTAGTAGAGAAAGCAATACCACCCCAAACCATAAATCCGGTCAGGACCATGTGGTGATGCATAAGTCTGTCCCCACGGTGTCTCCAGAGTCTAATCCGACCATCGGCATTCGTTGCTAGAAACAATGTCGTTGTCTCCCATAAGTTAGGACAGCCCGACGACAAAGTTCAAGTCATTATCTTCGCCCATCCCAACCCATCGCATCGCATTGCATTGGTGCGTGGACAGACTTCTCTCCAGATGAAAACGTCTTGTCGATGATTGCGGAGCAACTGGTCCGTGGTACACCACCTGCTATTGCATCATATCAACTTTGACAACGTGTGAAAGCAGCTGTATCTCACAACTTATCCAAAGCTTATTTGATGCAATGCTGAGGCGTATGGCAGCTGTTACAGCTAGCAATGGAGTTAACTCCATACTGATTCCATCATCTTCCTCGCTTCACTTGGAGCTGTATTTCCAATATTGTGTTCTTTTATAAAGGTTTATCATGTTTGGGGACTATCTTTTAATCAATTTATTGAAGACAAGAGGAAACATTGCTTTTTACTTTTATTAAAATACCGGTTTCGGCAGTTTAACTGCCATCTTAGTAAATTAAATCAAAGATCCGAAGATGGAAGTTAGACTGCCGGAACCGCTAATCTTAATAAAAATAAAATAATAAAAAGCGATCTTGGCTCTTGTCTTCAATAAAAAGTTGTACTCTTTGTACAACGTCTTATCTACCAAGTTGTCGAGGGTGTGATATCTCCGATATTTCCTGGTGATGCCTTTTGGATAGCCAGTGCTGTATAATTGACACCCGACAATCTATTCTACATTGTTCACCTCTGATGCCAGGCATTGTATGAGAGGGCTGGGTCAAGAAGGTAAGCCACTAAAGCGTAGATTACATTACTGCCTTGGCCTCCTTATTCTCCCATTAGTCGCCTATCGTAAAAGTGTGTTAATTGCGAAACGACTAACCACGGATACAGCACCAGGTCAACTTTGGCTATATGTGGAAGTAGCATGGACTGCTATACCCGAACAAGCATCCAGAGACTGTTTCAGTGCCGAGCGTCTATTACAGGTTACAGTCAGCAATAACAACAACAAACAAAAGTAATTTCTTCAGCTTCCTCGCTTGAAATGGTAATGTATTTTTAATCATGTTATTTTTGTACATCGTGTTATCATCCAAATAAATTTCACTGTGATATCCGCGGTCCTTCCTGGTGGTGTATCTTGGGATGGGAGCAGTGTAACTTACTTTGTATATACGCCATCGGCAGGGTATGCTGTTATCTGTGAACGCTAGATCGGTAACGAGAGTACATTTAAAGCTGTTTTTCTTGTTGTTCTCAGGGCCAGTATTGTACCTCGTTTTAAAAATAAACGAGAAAACATACATATATACGTATCTCCTAATATCCTACGTTTTCATGGTATTGATGACAGTAGACGGGCAAGTGCTGTCCAGGTACAATCTAACTTCATTTATCTATGCACTCGTTTAAACTCACTGTATTTTACAGGGCTTTCTGTTGCCAGGGAGACTTGTTTATTCATCATTCGCTTTCGACGTATCTGTTGTGAGGTAGTGAGAACTGAAAGTGGTCCATTCAAACGTGGCAGGTATTGTTTTAGGTAGCGGACCGACATGTTTTATTTGCGGCACTGCTAATGGTTACGTACAGAAGGTTGTGCAGTTGTATCAGACGGCGTTTCCACACTCGAGACAACTGCAGTGCTGTGTATCGTCGTGTTGCACACAGAGGCTGCTAAGCACCACAGACTGTAGATCAAAGAGATCACCTGTTGCTAATATGCTTCACCAGAAAGAGAAAAACTATATATCAGCGCTAGGCAAGTGATCCTGGCATGTATTGTATCTCCAAGTTCAGCAGGCAGCATCCTCCAAGAACAGTTCATGTACACATATCTTCAACGTGTGTCGTTGATCACTCTCTAATCGAGAGATTTTTCCGATGGTTTGCTTGATAAAGCGCCACCTGTTGTCCATCTCATCAGTTTCGTTTAGGGTGAAACTACATTTTTAAAATAGACGGGAAAACATTTCAACAACCGACACACGCGGGCCTATCAGTCATCAACCTACATTATAGGCTAGGCATCGCATTAATGTGTAGGCTGGTATTGTAGGTGACAGTCTGGTAGGGCCAGATATTCTTCCAGAACGTCTTACAGGTGCAACTAAGATTTCAGAATTCCCTCCAAGGCCTGGGAGAAATTATGAAATTGCAAATAAGAAGAAACTGGTGGTTTATGCATGATGGAGCTCCAGCACAATTCAATCTCACTATCTGATATCTACTATGACAGATAAGACAGTTCCATGCTTCACATGGTCCCCCGACGACAGTCTTTTGTTTATTGTCCCACGTCTGTGGAGAGAAGCATGCAGATGCAGAAACTCTTCACAAAAATGTCTTCAAAACCTGTGAAACAAATCGAAACCATTAGGGAGTATTTGAAAGGGTAGGAGAGTGTATGCCAATTTAGAAGCAAGAGGATAACGTTTCGAGCATTTATTACGAGTTTGTGTTGTTCCAATTCGGATTCTATTAATAACTCGATGGGTTTTCGACAATGGTTAATGAGTACTTTTTCGTCTTTTGGTGAAAGGGAACTGTTCTCAGAATTCGTAAAAGTACTTTTCCATAACTTACGTAAGGTGTGTGTACAGCATCACATGTTCATAGTCCACAATGAAGAGCAAGCATAATAGTATTTTCTTGAGACAGTGTTATCAGAACTTGGCTGTTTGAAAGGGCCTCCATGTCACCAGAAAATCTAATCGTTTAATATCCAGATTTATGGTACATTCAGAATTAAACGTTGGGCGATTTGGTAACGAGAAAAGTGCATTAGACCATCACATGGGAGGATGAGGATCACCATCTTCTAATAAAGTACATAGTAGCCCGTTCACATCTTTGGCTGTCATAAGAAAACAACTAGTGTACTCTATGCAACTTTCTATGTCATCCTACGTCATTGGTCAGAGATTAGTAGCAGCCATACTAACGTCTACATTTACATGGATACTCTGCAAGTCACATTGAAGTGCACGGCAGAGGGTTCATCGAACCACTTTTATGATATTAGTCTATAGTTCCATTCTCTAATAGCTCGCGGGAAAAAGGAACACTTTAATCTTCCTCCTTTCAATCTGATTTATTTTATTACGATTATCATGTCTCTCTATGTGGGTGAGGGAAAACAATTTATGTTCGCATTCGGAAGAGAAAATTGGTGAAAGAAATTTCACAGAAGATTTCGCCACAACAAATAACGTCTTTCTTTTAATAATTTACACCCACTCGTGCATCATGTCCAGGACTCTCTCTCCCATACATCGCGATAATACAAAGCGAGTTACCCTTCTCTGAACTTTCTCTAAATTGTCTGTCAGTCCATCTGGTGTGGTTCCTACAATGTACAGCAATACTCCAAAGTAGGACTCACAAGTGTTGTATAGGAAGTTTCTTTAGTAGAATTGTTGCATCTTTTAAGTGTTCTGCCAATGCCACGTAGTATATGGTTCGCCTCCCCTACACTATGTTCTTTCCAATTTAAGTTATTAATAATTATTATTCCTAGGCATTTAGTTGAATTTACGGCCTCTAGGTTTGACTGATTTATCGTATAGCTGAAGTTTAACGGATTTCTTTTAGTCGTCATATGGATGACCTCACAATTATCATTATTAAGGGTCAATTGCCAATTTCCGCACAATGTAGATATCTAAATCATTTTGTAGTTGTTTTTGATCTTCTGGTGACTTTACTATCCAATAAATGAAAATATCATCCGCGAACAGTCTAAGAGAGCTAGTCAGACTGTCTCCTAAATATTTTGTAAAAATAAGGAACAGTAGGGGCTCATAACATTTCCCTGGGGAACGCCAGGTACCACTTTTACTCGATGACTTACCATCGATTACAACGTACAGTGTCCTTTCTGACAGGAAATCACGAATCCAGTCGCACAGTTATGTCAATATTCCATAAACACGCAATTTTATTAGAAGACGCTTGTAAAGTACATTGTCAAAACCTCCCGGAAATCTAGAAATACTAAATCTACCGGGTGATCAAAAAGTCAGTATAAATTTGAAAACTTAATAAATCACGGAATAATGTAGGTAGAGAGGTAAAAATTGACACACATGCTTGGAATAACAGGGGGTTTTATTAGAACAAAATAAGAGTATTGCGAGACGCTTGAAAGATCTCTTGCGCGCGGCTTTTGGTGATAATCGTGTGCTCAGCCGCCACTTTCGTCATGCTTTGCCTCCCAGGTCCCCAGACCTCAGTCCGTGAGATTATTGGTTTTGGGGTTACCTGAAATCGCAAGTGTATCCTGATCGACCGACATCGCTAGGGATGCTGAAAGACAAAATCCGACGCCAATGCCTCACCATAACTCCGGACATGCTGTACAGTGCTGTTTACAACGTTATTCCTGGACTACAGCTATTGTTGAGGAATTCTGGTGAACATATTGAGCATTTGCTTTAAAGAACATCATCTTTGCTTTGTCTTAATTTGTTATGCTTGTTATTGCTTTTCTGATCAGATGAAGCGTCTTCTGTCTGACATATTTGAACTTTTCTTGGTTCTAATAAAACCCCATGTCATTCCAAGCATGTCTGTAAATTTCTACCTCTCTACCTACATTATTCCGTGATTTATTTAGTTTTCAAATTTATGCTGACTTTTTAATCACGCGGTATTTGACATCCCTTCTCGATAACACTCGTCACATCACATGAGTAAAGAGCTAACTGTTTCACGAGAAGGATACTTCAGGAATGTGTTGACTATGGGTCAATAGGTAGTTCATAATATTTGAGGAATGTATATGTTTGAAAATCATGCTACAAACCGACGTCAGTGATATAGGCCTGCAATTCTGTGGATCACTCATAATGCCTTTCTTGAATACTGGAGTGATCAGTGCAACTTTCCAGTCTTTGGGTACGGTTTGGAACGTTCGCTGAGCGAACGGTTGTGTATGACAGCTACGTATGGTGCTGTTGCATCAGCATACTCTGAAAGGAACCTAACTGGCATACAATCTGGAGTGGGGGACTTAATGTTGTTAAGTGATTTAAATCTCTTTAATACGTCTAAATTACGTATGCTGGTAGCTGTTCATAATAGGAATTCTGGAGTATTTGTTTTGTCCTCTGTAATGGAGGAATTTCGGAAAACGGAATTAAGTAATTTTGCCTTAGCAGAACTGTCATCAGTACCATCACCATTTCTATCGTGTAATGGAGATATTGATTGTGTTTTGCAGCTAGTATACTTCACATACGACCAGAATTTATTATCTCTACCAAATTACAGGACAGGTATTCGTTGTGGTAACTATTGTAAGCATCTCGCATTGAAGTATGAGTTAAATTTCTAGTTTCTGTAAAAGATTGCCAGTCTTGGAGACTTTTTTGTGTTTAAATTTGGCATGCTTTTTTCTTTGCGTTTATAACAGTGATCTCAGTTGTTTTGTATACCACGGTGGGTCAGCCCCCTCTATTGTTAATTTGTTGAGTGTGAGTCTGTCAATGGTTGTCGACACTACGTCTTTGAATGCAAGCTATATCTGATCTACACTCGTGTTGTTAGTTCCGAAAGACCGGAAATTCTCGCTCAGGAAATCGTTAATCATATTTTTTATCTGCTTTTTGAATAAATGTACTTATCGTATAATTTTGATGTATTTTGAAAGTCCGATATTCAGTCTCGCTACGAGAACCCTGTGTTCAATAATCACTGCGTCTGTTTTAATGCCCTTTATTAGCTTCAGATTATTTGTTGCTAGGAGGTAAAGTATGTTCTCACAACCATTTACTATTCTTGTGAACTTATGAAATAATTGATTGAAATAATTTTCGGAGAATGAGTTCAGTACAAAGTAGGCTTCTGTTAACAAATCATCACAAATGGCAGAATTTGGAGTGGAGCCACTGACTGGATGGATTGATCTGCTGATGAACTGATCCACGATGCGCTCAGCGATAAATCGTTGCTCTACAGCAGAGTATTTGTTCCGAAATCCTGGCCTTAATAGCAAAAATTAACGTTTGCCCAACGGTTGTAGCAAGTATATACTAGCGTAGTAAATGCCATCAGATTGGCATTTTTCTGGCACTGGCGACTGCAGTGAGAATTTCGTGGAAGTGGGTCTACAAGTCTTCTGGACGCAGATGGCACCGAATCGTCTGCAGAGTGGCAGCCACTTGTGCGGTGTTCTGCGGCGCAGGATCCATAGCACGGAGCCTGCATTTCAGGACATCTCAGACCCGCTCGATACGGTTAAAGTCTGAACTTCGGGTGGCCATCTAACTCTTCGGGCCAACTTTGCATGTTCCTGGAACATTCCGCGCTGCGTGCTAGCGATGTGACGGCACGTTATCTTGAGGCAACGCAGAACCACGCAAAATTGGTGGGGTTGGTCTCCCAGCAACTCATCATACCGCGGACCATCCAAAGTCCCTTCCAGAAATACTAGGCGGCCCATTCCGTAACAGAAATATGCACATCAGACCATATCAGTGACAGTCAATACTGTAATAGGAATCCCACAAGCAGAGCGGCCAAGATCGATAATTTCAATTTACTTTATTTTGACCTATTTTGACAATTATATGTTGCCATCTTCAATTCTGTGAGAAAAATATATCACTAGATTATACAACTGTATGTAACAGTCCCACTCCCATGAACCACAGACATTGCCGAGGTGGGGTGGCTTGCGTGCCTCAACGATACAGATAGCCGTACCGTAGGTGCAACCACAGCGGAGGGGTATCTGTGGAGAGGCCAGACAAACGTGTGGTTCCTGAAGAGGGGCAGCAGCCTTTTCAGTAGTTACAGGGGCAACAGTCTGGATGATTGACTGAGCTGGCCTTGTAACATCAGCTAATGTGGCTTTGCCACACAGCTACTGCGAACGGCTGAAAGCAAGGGGAAACTACAGCCGTTACCTTTCCCGAGGACATGCAGCTCTACTGTATGAACATATGATGATGGCATCCTCTCGGGTAAAATGTTCCGGAGGTAAAATAGTCCCCCATTCGGATCTCCGGGCGGGGACTACTCAGGAGGATGTTGTCATCAGGAAAGACAATACTGGCATTCTACGGGTCGGAGCGTGGAATGTTAGATCCCTTAATCGAGTAGGAAAATTAGAAAATTTAAAAAGGGAAATGGATAGGTTGAAGTTAGATATAGTGGGGATTAGTGAAGTTCGGTGGCAGGATGAACAGGATTTCTGGTCATGTAGGTACAGGATTATAAATACAAAATCAGTTGCGGGTATCACAGGAGTAGGATTGATAATGAATAAGAAAATAGGAATGCGGGTAAACTACTATGACCAACACAGCGATCGCATTATCATTGTCAAGATAGATACGAAGCCAACACCGACAACAGTAGTACAGGTTTATATGCCAACTATCTCTGCCGATGATGAGGAGATCGAAAAAATATGAGGAGCTAAAGGAAATTATTCAGACAATTAAGGGAGAGGAAAACTTAATTGTTATGGGAGACTGGTATTCGGTAGTAGGACAAGGAAGGGAAGGGAAGATAGTGGGTGAATATGGTCTGGGCAAAAGGAATGAAAGAGGAAGCCGCCTGGTAGAATTTTGCACGGAACATAATTTAGTTATAACAAACACCTGGTTTAAGAATCACAAAAGAAGGTTGTATACTTGGAAGAGACCAGATACACTGGGAGATACCAGATAGATTTTATAATGGTAAGACATAGATTTCGGAACCAGGTTTTGAAGTGTAGGACGTACCCAGGGGCAGACATAGACTCTGACCATAACTTGTTGGTTATGAACTGTAGGCTGAAACTGAAGAAACTACAGAAAGGTAGGAAAATAAGGAGATGGGACCTAGATAAATTGAAGGAACCTGAAGTTCTTAAGAATTTCAGAGGGAGCTTCAGGCAACAATTGACAGAAACAGGGGAAAATAAAACAGTTGAGGAGGAATGGGTAAAATTAAGAGATGAAATAGTGAAGGCAGCAGAGGACAAAATAGGTAGGAAGGCAAGACCTACAAAGAATCCTTGGATATCACAGGAGATACTAAATTTAATCGATGAAAGGAGAAAGTATAAAAATGCAGTAAATGAAACAGGCAAAATTGAGTACAGACGACTAAGAAATGATATTGACAGGAAGTGCAAAATGGCTAAGCAGGAATGGCTAGAAGGCAAATGCAAGGATGTAGAAGAATGTATAAATAGGGGAAAAATAGATACAGCCTACCGGAAAATAAAAGAAACATTTGGCGATAAGAAAAACAGCTCTATGAATATCAAGGACACTGATGGAAAACCAGTTCTCAGCAAAGAAGGGAAAGCTGCAAGATGGAAAGAGTATATAGAGGGGCTCTACAAAGGAAATGAACTACGAGACACTATTGTAGGAAGGAAAGAGGATGTAGATGATGATGAAATAGGAGATACTATACTGAGAGATGAATTTGACAGAGCACTGAAAGATCTAAGTCGAAACAAGCCCCTGGAGTAGATGATATCCCGTCAGAGCTACTGAAGTCTCTGGGAGAACCAGCCATGACAAACCTGTTTCACCTGGTGTGTAAGATGTATGAGACAGGCGAAGTACCCTCAGACTTTAAGAAAAATGTTATAATCACCATTCCAAAGAAAGCAGGTGCAGACAGGTGTGAAAACTACAGAACCATCAGTTTAATAAGTCATGGTTGCAAAATATTAACACGAATTATATACAGAAGGATGGAAAAGCTGGTAGAAGCCGACCTCGGGGAAGATCAGTTTGGGTTCAGGAGAAATGTAGGAACACGGGAGGCAATATTCACTTTACGGCTTATCCTAGAAGATAGATTAAGAAAAGGCAAACCAACATTTCTAGCTTTTGTAGATTTGGAGAAGGCTTTTGACAATGTTGATTGGAATAAACTCTTTCAATTTCTGAAGCAAGCAGGAGTAAAATATAGGTAGCGTAAGGTTATTTACAACTTGTACAAAAACCAGACAGCGGTTGTCAGAGTTGAAGGGCATGAAAGGGATGCAGTGGTTGGAAAGGGAGTAAGACAGGGTTGTAGCCTTTCCCCAATGTTGTTCAATTTGTACATTGAGCAAGCTATAAAGGAAAGCAAGGAGAAATTTGGAGAAGGAATTAAAGTTCAGGGTGAAGAAATAAAAACATTGCGTTTTGCCGACGACATAGTAATTCTGTCAGATACAGCAAAGGACCTGGAAGAGCAATTGAACAGAATGGACAGTGTGCTGAAAGGTGCATATAAGATAAACATTAACAAGAGCAAAACTAGGGTAATGGAGTGCAGTGTAAGAAAATCAGATGATGCTGAAGGAATTAGATTGGGAAACGAAGCAATAAAGGAGGTAGATGAGTTTTGTTACTTGGGCAGTAAAATAACAAATGATGGTCGCAGTACAGATGATATAAAATGCAGAATGGCAATGGGTAGAAAGGCGTTTTTGAGAAAGAGAAATTTGTTAATATCGAATATTGATTTAAGCCAAAGGAAGTCCTTTCTGAAGGCATTTGTATGGAGTGTTGCCTTGTATGGGAGTGAAACATGGACGATAAGCAGTGTGGACAGAAAGAGGATAGAGGCTTATGAAATGTGGTGCTACAGAAGAAAGCTGAAGATTAGGTGGGTGGATCGTGTAACTAATGAGGAGGTACTGAACCGAATTGGGGAGAAAAGAAATTTCTGGCATACGTTAACTAAAAGAAGGGATAGATTGGTAGGACACATTCTTAGACATCAAGGAATTGTGAATTTAGCGTTGGAGGGAAGTGTGTGGGGTAAAAATCGCAGAGGGAGACCAAGAGACGCGTATAGTAAGCAGATTCAAGTGGATGTGGGTTGTCGTTCTTATGAGGAGATGAAAAGGCTTGCTCAGGATAGAGTAGGGTGGAGAGCTGCATCAAACCAGTCTCTGGACTGAAGACCACAACAACAACAATGTAACAGTCATACATAACATATCACATTTAACAATTACATACCTATTAACATATAAATATCACATCATATTTTGCCACGTTTAGTTTCTGTTCTTCGATACGGATATGTTGAAAATAAAACATTTTATTGTGTCTATGATAAAGTATGTTGCACCCATATCGCACGCCCATCACTCAGAACGTTTGTTTGCAAAAAACAAAAAGCTTGTTACAATGTGTTATTAAAGATCTTCTATAATTATAGTATTCCTCCCTTCCCATATAGGCTATCAGGATCTTATGTAAATTGAGCATATATATATATATATATATATATATATATGTGTGTGTGTGTGTGTGTGTGTTGTGTGTGTGTGTGTGTGTGCGCGCGCGCGCGCATCTAACTTTTGCTAATAATAATTCAATTTATTTCAGATACTACTTTCATTTTAAAAAAAGCCCTTACCTATTCTAATTATATCCATAATGGACGTGAGGTCGCGGTTGTGTAATTAATTATTTTGTCAAGTAGGCTCAATCACAGAGATCGTGTAAAAACACTAAATTATGACGACGTATTTCAAGGTTCAAGCCCTCATCATCAGATAAAGTATACAACATGCTGAGCACCTTTCTGCGAAGACACGGTTACAAGGGAAGTAACCACGTTTTCTTTTATTACGTCTTAGATTTTTGTCTCAGGTTTTAAGATTCTTGTATAGTTTATCTGATGATGAGGGCTTGACCCTTGAAACGCGTCGTCATAATTTAGTGTTTTTACACGATCTCTGTGGTTGAGCCTACTTGACAAAATAATTAAAATAACTGTGCATTTTCAACTTTTCACGGCGTAAGGAGTAATCCAATAAATTTCGGGCGTGCAGCCGTGCAAATTCTAAGTCTTCCACTAATATTTCGGCCGCGTATCGTCCGGCCATCTTCAGAGTGAGTCCACGACTGCCGACAGGTTGCCAGGCGCGGCCTTATATACACCATCGCGGCGTCACTGCGCATGCGGGTTTCAGATGCTAGTCGGCGGCAAAGAGGTACACTTAGCACGCGCGCTCCCCGTGGCGAAAGGAATCAGGAGTTCGATTCTATTATCGATATGTGTTCTGTGGTGGCAACACCTTGTCGACATCTCTGGAATTTTATTACATTAAGTGCAGGATTCCACGCCTTGTCCAAATTAAAACCATTATCTCTGTTCATTAAATTTTCAGATATTCTAATTTCTACTGCTTCTTTAAAAATTGCGTCCCAAAATGAAGATATAGGTGTTAAAATCTTCACATCATTGTAATTCATTGAATGCCCTTCATCTAAAAAATGTTCTGCTACAGCTGATTTGTCTGGCTGTAATAAACGAGTGTATCTTCGGTGTTCCACACATCTTTCGTGCCCCTCAGGGGCTCTGCATTAATTTGCTGAGTACGGGCTTGGCGAACCCGGGGTCCTGAGCTGTGGGCTGTGTCGCGCCAACAGTCCGCTACACCGTAAGCTCTGTGCGTGCTTCAACGACCATCGTTCGGCGCGACGGTGGAACGTTGTACGTTTCAGAGCCCGGGGATCTTGGCTTAATCGCCCGGGTCGCGAGGACGGTACAAACCTCTATATAAAAAAAAAAAAAAAAAAAAAAAAAAAAAAAAAAAAAAAAAACCCTCAATCTCAAGGTGTGCTACGTGCCGAGCAGATGCTTGGCTGTTGAGGTTGAACAGCCGCTAGCGAGCAACCTCTGAGGAATCTGCCGCACCTCAGTTGTATAAGGCTTACCCAGGCAAGCGGGGCTCTGCCTGGGTGGACTTTTAGTTCCCTAGCTGCTCGTGGGACCAAGATGAAACGAGCAAATAAAAGTGTGGCCGGTCGCGAAAACGGCGTCTCTAAGCGTGGGAAGACAGAGTTTAACGCCTCTACCTATGACCCTAAGATGTTTCCGTCCCTTGCCACCCCATGGTAGGAACGAAGGGCACTTAATAGATCTGAGCCGTACTCACCTCAATATCTGGTCTGTGAGCGTACTGATGGCGAATCCTTCACTTCTACTAAGCCTCAGTTTTTTGTCGACACAATCGAAGACAAGTTTGGTGAAGTGGCATCATTTTCGAAGATGAGGAGTGGGGCCGTTCTGTTACAGGCGGCGTCCTCGGTCCAGTCGCGGGCACTACTTGCCTGCGACAGGCTGGGTGATATCCCGGTGCGTGTCACGCCCCACAAATAATTAAATATGGTCCAAGGTCTTATCTATCATCGCGATCTTTTATCCCAGACCGATGACGAGCTGCGAGCATACCTGCAGCGACGAGGTGTCCACTTCGTCCGGCGGGTGTACAGGGGTCCTAAAGAAAGTAGGGTTGCCACCGGTGCTTTTATCTTGGCCTTCGAAGGCGATACACTGCCTGAGAAGGTTAAGGTAATGGTCTACCGGTGTGAAGTCAAGCCCTATGTCCCCCCTCCTATGCGGTGTTTCCGGTGCTGGAAGTTCGGGCACATGTCGTCCCGATGTACTTCCAGCCCAACATGCAGGGAATGTGGGCGGCCACCTCACCCGGACGCCCCATGCACCCCACCTCCGCTGTGTGTGAACTGTGGGCAACATCACCCGCCATGCTCGCCGAACTGCTCTGTTTTACATCGGGAACGGAAAATTATGGAAATCAAGACCTTGGACCGTCTAACCTTCTATGAGGCACGTCAGAAATACGAGCGGCTACACCCTGTCCGTATGGAAACGTCTTTTGCCACAGTTACAGCAGCTTCCTTGAGACCAGTGAAACCACCGGTGTTGTCTCCTCCTGTGGGCCCTAAGGGCCGTGAATCTTCCGTGACGGGTGGGGGCCCGTCTCCATCTCTCGCTCCCTCGACACCTGTGGGAGCAACTTTTCCCCCACCATCGGGGACATCTGTCCCCACTCCCCAGCCGGAGAAGAAACAGTCTTCCCCGGCCCCTCTTGCTCGGAAGGGGTCTCTCGGGACACTCCCTTCCGAGGATTCTCAGAGTGCGCCAGGGGATCCTAGCCAATGGCTGAAGGATCCACCAACCGAAGACCAAAGGGCTTCCAGCTCTTCCACTGTCCCTGATGTCGCTTCTGGGAAGTCCTCCCAGCCCTTACTAAGGACCCTTCAGTGGCTCGAAAGGAGCGCTCACTCACATCTTCGGCCACTGAAGACGAGGTGGAGATCCTTGCGTCCCCTGAGGATCTCGCCTTCCTAGGATCGCCAGAACCCATGGTTCTCGATCCTGCGGATTCTGTGGAATTGGCAGCAGGTGCCCCTGCTGAATAACCATTTCATCTCTTACATTATGGCTATTCAGCAGACAGCAAAAGAAATCTTGCAGTGGAATTGCGGCGGTTTTTTCCGCCGCCTGGCTGAACTGTGGCAATTACTCTGCCGCTTCCCTGCGATCTGTCTAGCCATGCAGGAAACATGGTTCCCCATCGACAGGACCCCAGCCCTCTGAGGCTATCGGGGCTATTTTAAAAACCGAACCATCTACGACAGGGTTTATGGCGGCGTCTGTATTTATGTCCACGCCTCTGTCCCTAGTGCTGCTGTGCCTGTTCAAACGTCTCTAGAGACAGTCGCTGTTAGACTCCGGGTAGTGCGAGATTTTACCATCTGCTCTGTCTACCTTCCACCTGATGAGGCCATTTCTCCCACAGACCTCGCAGCCTTGGTCGCCCAACTTCCCCCACCCTTTCTTCTTTTGGGGGACTTCAACGCCCACCACCCTCTGTGGGGTGGCACACAGGCCTCGGCCCTGTCAGTCTGCAGCCCTAGCCTCCTTCCACGTCTCACCTGGAGGGTCCATGACGACCTGTGTGGCAGCGACCATTTCCCGATCTTCCTGTCGCTCCCACAGTGTTCGCCTGCCGACCATCCGCCTCGCTGGTCCCTCCGTAGGGCTGACTGGCCAGCTTATTCTTCAGCTGCTGTGATTTCCCCTCCGCTTCCAGCAGATGTTGATGCCGCCGTTCAGCAGGTCACAGAGGCCATCGTTTCTGCAGCCGAAAACTCTGTTCCCACAACATCCGGTTCGCTCCATCGTCCATCGGTGCCCTGGTGGACACCAGAGATTGCTGAGGCCATCCGGGAACGTCGGCGAGCACTACAGCGCCACCGACGTCACCCTTCTGTCGAACATCTTGTAGCCTTCAAGCGCCTCCGGGCATGGGCCCGGCGACTGATACAAGAGAGCCTCGTGGGAGAAGTATGTCGCGTCTATTGGTTCTCGCGCTTCTCCTTCCAAGGTGTGGTCGCAAGTTCGACGCCTCTTCGGGCACCGCCCACCGGCGGGAATTCCATGCCTCAGCGTCCAGGGTATGCTGTGTACTGACCCTGTCGCCGTCGCTGAGCACCTGGCAGATCATTTTGCACGTATGTCGGGGACTGCTGCCTATAGTGCAGATTTTCGTGCATTAAAGAGCGAGCAGAGAGCCAGCAAATTTCATTTCGAACACGACGTCGTGAACCATATAACGTCCCATTTACTGAGTGGGAGTTGGAAAGTGCCCTTGCTGCATGCCCGGATACCTCCCCTGGACCCGATCGCATTCACAGCCAGTTCCTCCGACACCTATCAGCGGATGCTTTAAAACAAAAGTGCTGGCGACACCTCAACATCCTGCGCTGTCTCAGCCACACTGTTTGGGGAGCCTCACGCCCAACGCTCTTACAACTTTACGAGGCCCTCATTCAGTTGCGCCTAGACTATGGCTGCATAGTCTACGATTCGGCTGCGCCGTCAGCGCTGCAGGCATTAGACCCAATTCTACACTGTGGTGTTCGTTTGGCGACGGGCTTTTCGCACAAGCCCTGTGACAAGCCTCCTAGTCGAAGCGGGAGTCCTCCCGCTGCGGTTCCGCAGGCAACACCTGCTGGCTTCGTATGTTGTCCATGTTCAGGCCTAGCCCCTCCATCCAAACCGCCGACTCATTTTTCCAGACGCTGCGGTACTTATTCCTCCACGACGGCCTAGGTCGGGTTACCCCATCTCAGTCCGTGCTCGTTCCCTTCTTTCGTCCCTCGCATCCTCTCTACTTCCTACCTTGTTCCACTATTCCTTTCGAAACCCTCCTTGGTCTATTCCTCGATTGCAGCTCCGTCTGGATCTGTCCTGTACGTCAAAGGATTCGGTTTCCGCTACACATCTCCGCCACGAGTTTCTACAACTCCTAGACTCATTCCATGCCGCAAAACCCGTCTACACAGATGGTTCCGTAGTAGATGGCCGTGCTGGGTATGCGTTTCTTCCTGACGACCATGTGGAACAGCATTCTCTGCCGGGTGAGAGTACCATTTCTCTGCCGAACTGGTCGCCATTCTAAGGGCTCTGCAACACCTCAAAGCGTGCCCCAGGGGGTCATTTGTCATCTGTTCTGACTCCCTGGGTGGCTTACAAGCGATCGACCAGTGTTTTTCTCGCCAGCCATTGGTACGGTCGATCCACGATAATGTTCACTCTCTAAGCCGATCTGGCCGTTCTGTGGTCTTTGTGTGGACCCCGGGCCACGTCGGCATCCAAGGGAATGAACAAGTAGATCGCTTAGCCAAGCAGGCCACTATGGAACCACCGCTTGATATTGGCGTCATGGAACTTGATATAAAATTGGTGTTGCACCGGAAGGTGCGCGAGGCTTGGAGCGTCGAGTGGGCTATGGCGAATGCGCCAAACAAGCTTCGGGCAGTGAAGCCGTCCACAGCTCTGTGGAAGTCTCCACTGCGGCCGATCCGCCGAGAGGCGGTTGTCCTCTGCCGCCTCCGTATTGGGCACACGTGGTTGACCCACGGGTATCTCCTTCGCCGTGAGTCCCCGCCCGTGTGTCGATGTGGTGTCGTAATGACAGTAGCCCATCTTTTGATGGATTGTCCGATATTAGCCAATCTGCGGCACTCTTTTAATCTTCCAGACGCACTACCCTTAGTTTTAGGTGACGACGCCTCTATGACTAACACAGTTTTAAGTTTTATCCGCGCCGCTGGTTTTTATGAATCTATCTAACCGTGGGTGCTGTGGCCTGATATCTTAGGCCACCACCAACCCAGCTTTTTACCTTTTCGCGCCCTTAGGGGTTTTTAGTGTGTGCAGTGTGGCTGGCTCATCCTGTTTTTTCTTTGTGATCAGCCAGCCAAGGTACTATGCTATCCAGTTTTATTCGTGACTTTCTTTTACTCATTCTGTGTGTCTTCGTTTTGTATTGTCAGTAACTTGTCCATTGTCCACCTGCCCTTTTGTGTGGTGTCATTTTCAGGGCATTGTTTTATATTTACTTTATTGGCAGTTAACTCTCAGATAGGAACAGGGGACTGATAACCTAGCTGTTTAGTCCCCTTAAAACAATCAACAACAACAACAACATCTTTCGTGGACAGTACGGGTTGTCTGTCCTATATATGAACATTCGCAATTTCCACAAGGTATCTGATACACACCAGATTTTCTAAGCAACAGATCATCTTTCACAGATCCGACTAATGCTGCGATCTTCATAGGTGGCCGGAAGATTACTTTAACTTGATGTTTTTAGAGAACTACCGATCTTTGAAGAAAGAGCACCCACGTAGGGCAAGAACGCTCTCGATCTGACGCTATCTTCCTCCAGGTCATCTATTTGCATTCTTGGTTTAACACTGAATGCTCTGCGAATCAGTTGGTGCACAGAGCACACTGTATATCGGATGACGAGAACTTGGAAAAAGAGCTCACACACCTCAAGGACATCTTCAAAGCGAATGGATATTCCCAACAACAGATTCGCAGAATTTGCACGGCTGCACGCCCGAAATTTAGTGGATTAATTAAAATAACTATTCTAACTAATTTCAGTGTATTCTTTTACAGCAATATCAGCACTTGGGAAATGATGCTTAAGTGACTGTTGCATTCCCGTAGTCGATCTCGATAGTAATTTCTATAACCTTTCTTAACCATGTGCACCTACTTAATCTCAATGCCTGCAGGAAATCTTTTGTCATAAGAAGTCCGATAGATTTTACGTAAATTTGCTACCTTACAAATTAACTTACCATTTTGCAAGGATTTACATTTTTCGCTTTATAGACTCACAAAATGAGCATCATTTCACAATAAAAGAATTTATTTCCACAGCTTATGCACATCGAAATGAGCAGAGAATTTGCAATAAGCGTCGATAGTCAGGTAAAGTACGGATTTCGACAGTTTCTTGTGTGGTGATGATTTCTGGTGTTGTCTGTATGCAAAAACATTGTGCGAAACACTCCATGTCTCATTCAGTGTCTCACACCTTCAAAATTACATTCTCCTATAATATTTCATCGCATGTTAAATTTTCATAGCGGCATCCACCTTAGCCTTAGCCGACAGCACCCAGATATATACACTAGTAAGTCAGAAATTACTAAGTCAGAAGGTTGGGATAATCGCCTATCGTGAACGGGATCATTAGACAATGAATGGAATAGTTGCCAAAATCTCGCTTGCTTCTTTCCAAACGTCACAGACGTTTTTCCTGTAAATTTGCAAGACTAGCGATCATTGAAGAAAGAATATGGTCGAAACATGGCTTAGCCACAACCTAGGGGAAGTTTCCAGAATGATATTTTCATGCTACTGTGGCAGTTGTCAAGATGGCATTGTTGGTCCTCCACAGCTGTTACTGCCGTGAGCTGTAACCGTGATGCTGAGATGATCGTGTGGCTGACAACATGCCAATACCGAGCGAGGTGGCGCGCTAGTGACACACTAGACTCTAGCATTCGGCAGGACGGCTCAGACCCTCATTTATGATTACCGTGATTTCCCTTAATCACTCTAGGCAAATGTCGGGATCGTTCTTTTCAAATACCACGGCCGATTTCCTTCACCATCCCTGACAAAAAGGCTACCCGAGCGCACATTTCGTCCTTTCCTTCAACATTCCAAATCTGTCCTCAGTAGGACTTACGTGCCACCAGCTTGGATATCGACTCCGTCCCGGTAGCAGTAGACCTATCCAGAATGTAGAATAGTAGTTGCAACGGATTCATGACGCCATTCACTAATGAATCAGCACATGCATCCAGGCCAGAGGTGGCAATATCTACATCTACATAGATACTCTGCAAATCACATTTAAGTGCCTGGCAGAGGGTTCGTTAACCACCTTCATAACTTTTCTCTACCGTTCCATTCTCTAATAGCGCGCGGGAAGAAAGAACACCTAAATCGTTCCGTTTTCGATCTGATATCTCTTATTTTATTGGGATGGTCATGTCTCCCTAAGTAGGTGGGTGCTAGCAAAATATTTTCACATTCAGAACTAAAAGTCGGTGATTGAAACTTCGCAAACAGATCACGCCGCAATGAATAACGTCTTTCTTTTAATGATTTCCACCCCAATTCATGCAACATTTCCGTGACGCTTTCCCCCCCGTAACGTGATAAAACAAAACGAGCTGCCCTTCTCTGAACCTTCTCAATATCTTCCGTCAGTCCCACCTGGTGAGGGTCCCACAAGGGGCAACAGTACTCCAAGAGAGGACGCACAAGTGTGTTGTAGGCAGTCTCTTTGGTGGAGCTGGTGGATCTTCGAAGCGTTCTCCCAATGAAACGTAACCTTTGATTCGCCTTCCCCACAATATTTTCTATGTGTTCTCTCCAGTCAAAGTTGTTCGTAATTGTAACTCCTAGGTATTTGGTAGAATTTACGACCTTAAGGTTTGACTGATTTATCGCGTAATTGAAGTTCAGCGGATTTCTTTTAGTGGTCATGTGTATTACTTCACACTTTTCTTTATTTAGTGTCAATTGCCAATTTTCGCACCAAGTAGAAATTTTGTCTAAATCGCTTTGCAGTTGCTTTTGATCCTCTGTTGACTTCACTAACCGATAAACGACAGCATCATCCGCGAACAGTCTAAGGGAGCTATTCAGATTATCTCCTAAATCGTTTATAAACACGAGGAAGAGTAGGGGACCAATAACGCTTCCCTGTGGAACGCCAGATATCACTTCTGTTTTACTCGATGACTTACCGTCAATTACAACGAACTGTGTCCTTTCTGATAGGAAATCGTGAATCCAATCGCACAATTGGGGAGATATTCCATAAGCACGCAATTTCTTTAGAAGCCGCTTGTGGGGTACAGTATCAAAAAGCCTTCCGGAAATCCAGAAATATGGAATCGATTTGAGATCCCTTGTCGATGGCACTTAACACTTCATGTGAATAAAGGGCAAGCTGTGTTTCGCAAGAGCGATACTTTCTGAATCCGTGCTATTGGTTAATAGGTCGTTCTCTTCGAGGTAGTACATAATATTCGAACAAAGTATATGTTCCAAATTCCTACTGCAAATCGACGTCAATGAGATAGGCCTGTAATTTTGGGGATCACTCCTATTGCCTTTCTTGAATATTGGAGTAATTTGGGCAACTTTCCAGTCTGAGAGGAATCTAGGTGGTATACAATCTGGCCCGGAAGATTTATTTTTGTTTAGTGACTTAAGTTGTTTCACTACTCCAGGAACATCTACTTCTAAGTTTCGCATGCTGGCAGCTGTTCTTGGATTGAATACTGGAGTGTTCACTTCGTCTTCCTTGGTGAAAGAATTTCGGAAAGCTGTGTTTAGTAATTCTGCCTTAGCAGTACTGTCGTCGGTGGTATTACCATTGCTATCGCGTAGTGAAGGTATTGTTGTGTTTTGCCGCTAGTGTACTTCACATATGACCAGAATTTCTTTGGATTTTCTGCAAGATTACGAGACAGGATTTCGTTGTGGAAACAACTATGATTCTCGCATTGAAGTCCGCGCTAGGTTGCGAGTTTCAGTAAAAGATTGCCAGTCTTGTGGATTCTGTGTCTTTTTAAATTTTGCATGCGTTTTTCTTTGTTTCTGCAACAGTGATCTGACCTGTTTTGTGTACCACGGGGGGTCAGCCCCCTCTTTTATTAATTTATTTGGTATAAATCTCTCGATTGCTACTGATATTATGTCTTTGAAAGTAAGCCACAACTAATCTACACTCGCATTTTTAGTTTTGAAGGACTGGAGACTATCACTCAGGAAAGCGCGAAGCGAATTTTTATCTGATTTATTGAATAGATATATTTTTCGTTTATTTTTGGTGCATTTGGGAATTTCGATATTCAGTCTCGCTACTACAAGTCGATGTTCGCTAATCCCTGTATCTGTTTTGATGCTCTTTACTATCTCGGGATTATTTGTTGCTAGGAGATCAAGAGTATTTTCGCAACCACGTACTATTCTAGTGGGTTCATGAACTAACTGTTCGATGTAGTTCTCAGAAAAAGCATTCAGAACTAGTTCGGACGATGTTTTATATTTGCCCCCGGTTTTGAATACGTAATTATGCCAACATATCGAGGGTAAATTAAAGTCGCCACCGATTATAACAGTATGCTTCGGATACCTATTTGAAATATGATTCAAGCTTTCTTTGAACATTTCTGCAACCGCATCGTCTGAGTCAGGGGGCCGATAAAAAGATCCAATTATTAATTTATTTCGGTGGTCAGGTATAACCTCTAATCAGACCAATTCACAGGAAGTATCTGCCTCAATTTCGTTGCAGGATAAACCGTTTGTAACAGCAATAAACACGCCACCCCCTGTTTTATTTATTTTATCCTTTCTGAAGACCATTTGGCCCTTTGAAAAAATTTCGCCCGAATTTATCTCAGGCGTCAGCCAGCTTTCGGAACCTATAACGATTTGTGCCTCAGTACTTTCTATCAGCGCTTGGAGCTCTGGTTTTTTCCCAACACAGCTACGACAATTTACAACTGTTACACCAATGGTTTTTATGTCTACTTTCTTCCCGTGTCTGACCTGCCCCCTTTGAGACTGAAACCCATTTTGTGTATTCCCGAGGCCATCTAACCTAAAAAACCGCCCAGTCCACGCCACACAGCCCCCGCTACCCGTGTAGCCGCTTCCTGAGTGTAGTGGACTCCTGACCTATTTAGCGGAACCCGAAAACCCACCACCCTTTGGCGCAAGTCGAGGAATCTGCAGCCGACACGGTCGCAGAACCGTCTGAGCCTCTGATTCAGACCCTCCACTCGGCTCTGAACCAAAGGTCCGCAGTCAGTCCTGTCGACAATGCTGCAGATGGAGAGCTCCGCTTTCATCTTGCAAGCAAGACTGGCAGTCTTAACCACTTCTGATAGCCGCTCAAAACCAGAGAGGATCTCTTCCGATCCAAAGCGACACACATCATTGGTCCCGACATGAGCCACCACCTGCAGTTGGCTGCACCCTGTGCTCTTCATGGCATCCGGAAGGAGCCGTTCCACATCCGGGATGACTGCCCCCGGTATTAAATATGAGCTCTTATTGCCAAGTTGTTTGTAAATATAATTAATATCACATATTTCAGCCCCTCAGGTGGCAGTTGTTTCTTCCTTCTGCGACTCCAGTTTGATATAAAGTGTATTTCATTTCATGAGAACCAGTTCATGTGTTAAGTCATAAACGGCAACAGACAACTACACGACCCCACTTCTCGCTCTTCAGGAAACCATTCTTATTGTTTCCCAATCGTCCTATAACAACGTAAACATCAGTTGCTATCTTTATAACCACAACTTAATGTCACTCTCAGCAGAGGAGCCATGACGAAATTGACCCTGGACAGTAGCGTACTCAGAGGAAACACAAGATCAGCGTGGCTAAAACGTCCGTTAATTCAGTGAGAGTTGCACCACATATGGTTGGCTGATTTGTTATTCAAGGGACCAAACTACACAGGTCATCGGTCTCGCTTTACAATATGCTGGAGACCCAACCCAATACCCAGGAATTTTTTTAATAGAATAAGTCTGTGACTCAGCAGTGAATAACCGCTCAAAAGCAACTGCCTTGTCTTTTGTGAGCAATGCTAATACTGATAACAGATCTATCTACATATGTCTCACTGCCTGCATCACATCTGCCAATAACTCTCCACCTGAGAGAAGTTTGAAACTAGGACATAGGTACTGATTCCATTACAGCTGTCACGGCGGATTCTGAATTTTTGTGGGTAGTTAATAAAATTGTTGCCATGTAATGGCAAAATTTGGAGTTTTTGTTCCCGCCCATCACACAGATAGGAATTTAGCTGTATAGCTTAGTCATTTTCACTTTCCGGTGCAAACAACACTATCTTAGAACAAACGCAGTTAATAATTGTACAAAATACCGCCTGCACATTGAACTACCTTCCCATGTCGTCTGTACAATTTAAATATTTCACTAAAATACTAAAGTACTTTAAACCTCGCCAGTAACGCGATGTTGTTATGGCACCTCCGATCTAACAGGTGGCGCACAACGTCTAAAACTACTAATCGAAACAAAGAAAAAAAATTTTGGAATTCCCTCGCCACACCAACCTCCAAAAGTTCATGCAACTGAACTAAAACATTTCCCCTATGCACTTGCTCCAGAAGATTATAACCCCCTCAGAAATTGTTCAGAATCTCGCACTCTACCTTGACTAATGCAGCAGCTTATCTATTTCTGCTTGGCGGATGTTGTTTCAAATCTTCTCGATTAAATTTAATAGAATGCCCTTTTCCTCTTCATATCAGCATTCCTCTGGTGTAACCTAAACTCCCTCATTTCCTCTCCTAAAAGATTTATATTGTGTCGTCTTCTCTCCCGTTCTACCTTTCAACTCTGTACTACCTTTCTCATTAAACAAGATCAATTGTTAAGACATACCACATCCACTTGAACTTCTAACTGGAAGTATTTAGACAACCAAGCAGATATCTGGAAAACCAAGTAGTTAACAATTCAATTTTCGCAAAAAAATAAGTTTTTCTTTCAAATTGTTAAGTTCAATATTCCATTCAGTGTTATAGATACAATTAGAATTAATAATTATTATAGAATTTTTTACAACACAAAATAGATTTCCGAAGAATTTCACTGCTGAAAATAGATGTCGCAGTACAATCATCAAAATAATCTGATGGTACGGGTGATAAAAAATGATTCGTCGGATTTTGAATGAATGTATTTGATACAAAATAGTGATTGAAACATTGTATCACACCTCGGCAATACAAGAGACACAATTAAAAAATCGAGACGTTTTAGGTTAACATTGGAAAAGATGTATGAAGAGCCTCTACGTGTAGGAAGGACGCCACATCTGTCTCTCGCAGTTTCTCCACATGAGGATGGTGAGGGTAGTAATAGTAATAGGTTAGATCATGATTCGTCATAGCGAAAACAGTGTCGCTTTTCTCAAGTATTGCCTTTTTTGAGTTGTCACTCTTCTCGCCGAGTTGCGGTATGGAAACGGACATTTTCAAGTGTCTTACACGTCATTACAAATGTTCTGTGTGCTCTCCTTGAGCTACTTGACATACATCTACGCGGCAGCCAGGCTCGACTTATACATATTCGTGGATGCCACTATCAATGTTCGCCAACGCAGCAGTGATGCGATCCTGGAATTGAGCCAATGTTGTCGAAAAAAAATGTTACGTACACAGTGTCCTTCACGTATCCCAAAAGAAAAATTCACAAAATTGTGGGACCTGTAGGCCGAGCTCAAATGCTAAATCATCCTGAGCACCTAGTTCAGAGGGGGACGCCCTTCTCCGTGCCAATGAGATGGCTCTCCGTCTTTTTTACAGTTTTCCAGTAAAAAGGACCCTTAAATGTTGCTACTTGGCAAATAACACAAGACATTCACTTTCGGAGAATCTCTCTCAATAGCAGTGTAAAATTTTCAATGCCCATTATGCGGACATTCTGACGATTCCCTTTACATTTTAGGTGAAACGTCGCTCCATCACTGAACGCGTGTCTGTGGGGAAATCCGTTGTCTTCCATTGATTCTTGGAAACGTTCACAAAATTCGCGTCTGATTGTGCGGTCGAGTTTCCGTAATGTTGCAACAGTTGTATGCGGTGTGGTTTCTGATGCAGCATTCGCTTCCGCAGAATCTTAGGACTGGCTGAGAAGTGGCTAGTTCGTGACTTTCACGGCGTGTGGATCTCTTCAGGCTACGATGGAACACACCTGTGACGCTCCCCATTGTTTCCTTCGCGGCAGGTTTCCTCATGGATCTTTTTCCTCTACAGAGGCAGCCTGTTGCCGTGAATTTTCGATACCATCGCAGAATTGTTTGGTGGGATCGTAGCTGCATGTTGTATTGTCTTCGAAACGCACGCTGCACTATGCTCTGTCGCTTTGTTATTACTACCGATGGGTGGGCATTCTATATTTGAAGTGATAAGACGTCAAAGCCAAATGAATCATTTGCAATCGCCCTGTACGAGTAATATGAGATAATGTTTAGAAAAAAGCAGCGATAGGAAGTTGATATTAATAGAAAACTTTAATTAGTATGTTTTGAAGAAACTATTAGCATTTCACTCTGCGCGGTTCAGCATATGTTACGTTGCCTTGTAAATACAGGATGTACCAGAGGCCTTGATAACTTGTTCCATGCGTGATGACATGGACGCGTATAAGGTGCGAATGGCGCCCTATCGTATAGCCATCCGTGTGCTGTACTCGTCTGGTTTCAAAGTTCATGTGTGGTGGTTGGCATTGACGCACTGCGCTGCACCATATCCCACATATTTTTGACTGGCTATAAAGCCGGTGATCGGGCAGCCAGGGCAAAAAATTAAAAGACTTTGACAGCAGCAAGGCA
Source organism: Locusta migratoria (assembly GCA_026315105.1). NCBI lineage: Eukaryota > Metazoa > Arthropoda > Insecta > Orthoptera > Acrididae > Locusta > Locusta migratoria. The sequence continues at coordinate 196,466,678 of CM048747.1, read as the reverse complement.
CGTCGTGTTCTTGCAGCAGCTTGTAGTTGTACAGTCTCGGTGAAAGCTGGTGCCTGGAGTGTCGTGCAGAAAGCGTAATGGCTACAGGTCACAGTATGTCATTCACGCATTACTTAAAAGTAATTATTTGTCCAACAGCCGTCAGTCTATGCTGTTTTATTTATGAAAACGGTTTCGGTATTACATTAATACCACCTTCAGCCCATGTCACACCACTCACCTATTGAAGTGAACAGTCAAAATCGCCATATACACCGTTTTTTTTAAATATTTCCTCCAACTCCTGAAACAGTTCCAGAGGAGATATAATTTTATTTAAAATTGAGAGCATAGCACTATATAAACGCGTTTTCGCGATATTGGTTTCATGTCCGGCGGGCGAACCCGTACGGTTTGCACGCTTCCGTCCAAGAGGATTTGAGGCCCGTTAGAAAATATTTATTTCAATTTAAGAAAACTTTACTGTGAAGAAATTTTATTTTCGACATCGTACATTGTTATATAGTCCCTCAATAAAACATATAAGGAATGAGAGATGCAATTGATTCGCCTTTGGGAGGAGGACGGTTTAAATTCGCCCCAGCAATCCAGAGTAGGGTTTTTCCCGATTTCCAAAAGACGTACCTGGCATATTCTGGGTTGGTTCATTTCAAATAATGCGATGATTTCCTTTTCCATCCTTATCAAAACAATCAAAGCTTGTGCTCTGACTCTAGAATGTCTTTTACGAGCCGTAGCAAAGAGAAGGGAAGCTGCTAAAGAATGCTCCTTCGTGAGCACAAGCTGGGCCAGTCCTCAATACGTCTTCCTTACCCAAAATTTATGCAGGGGAACAAATTCCCGCGTTTTGTGCTGAAAGAGAATAGCAGAAAATGACGGCGAGAGAGAGAGAGAGAGAGAGAGAGAGAGAGAGAGAGAGAGAGAGAGAGAGAGAACAGTCATGATGGTAGTAAAAAACGTAAGTGATGGAGATAGTAGCAGTGGGATCAAAAGGGAAAGCAGACAGTGAAACGAGCAAGACAGATAACTGGAGACGATGCGTAAGGCTTGTAGGTCTTACTTTAACAAGAATATTGTCCTTTTCCCCATCAGCTGTACCCACATGTTACAGGTTCTCTCTCTATGGTTTACATTCACAACCAATCCATCCCCAAGGGCGTGTGTTGAACAGAGAAAATGGAGAGTGACTGTGAGAAAGAAAAAGAATAGGACATAAGAATGTCAGAAAGACAGTGAAAAAAAGCACAGACAGTGGTAACGAAGTTCGAGAGAAAGGATAAAGAGAGCAGGAGAGAAAGTGCCAAAGGAAAAAATAGGAGACACAAGGGCGCCGCATAAAAGCATTCAGCATCTTTTTGTATTAAGAGGGCGAATTTTTGGCGAGCGAAGGCGAAATAAACGATGTGTAAACGATGTGGCAGCTGGTTCCTCACTTTTGTCAATCTTTTAAGCAGGAACATATTTCCCTTTTTTGTGGTCGGACAGGAGCAGTTTCCAGCTGCTATTATCCGTGCTCGATTTTGCCAACTCCGCGGCCGTTAAAGAGTGTTAGTGAGTAATGCAATCGGTCACAAATAGACGTTTGCGGGCAGTCACGCCCATTTTTAGGCGGCTAATGCAAAATTAATGGATATATGATGGCATGCAATCAAATGAAAAACAGTATATCGTGGAGTTTATCATGAAACCGGTTTTCCTTTAAGGAGTAAATGGACGCTACCACATTCCATCGTTTCTCACCCGTATGATTTTGCACATATTTTTGAACGGATTCATAGTTGAAAGTCGTCCATGGTTAGTTACTTCCAAGGGAAACGTCTTATATCTTACTGATGGGAACCCTTGTGATCACTGTGACGCGAATTTTTTTTTTTATTGTGGTGTTTAAATTAGTGGTTTGTTTAGAATATTTCATGGATGTTGACGATGCCAAGTTCGTAAAGTGTAACACATACATTCCGTAGAAGGTTGATCTCTTGGACACTCATTTTGTGTCACCCTCCCGAAGCATATGCTGAACCATTAGCTCATAAGTTGTCCTGGCGTAACTGTTACCGCAACACTTTCAAATTTGCCTTACTAGGGTTTTAACTTGCGTCCTTGCACTCAAGGAGATTCATTGTTACACGTCTCTTTTAATCGTGTATTTTTTAAGCTATTTTCTTTCTGTTACCTTCCAGTATATAATTTTCATCATCTTTTGTATTACACCAACATACACAACAAAAAACGGTACGAAAATAAATTACTTCTCACCAGAGAAATGATTGCAGCCCCAAAGTGAAACAAAATGAGACCTATGTCACCATAAAGAAGCTATGTCACTGACTTAAAGCACAACACATGATTTCTGTATCACAATTCCTACCATAACCAAACATCTGACAGAGAACATTCAAGGATGAAAGGTGCTGTCACTCTTCATCAGCACGTCAGTGTGTTTAATACCATTTTGGATGTTTCCTGAATAAGGCCCTTTTAGTATGTGGCGATTAAATTTATGGATTTTTTTAGTAAAGTTCTGTATTTTCCGAAGCGTTACCGTTTACCTAGATAGTCCACTATGAATGTATACCGAATGGGTGACCTTTTGATGAAAAGACATCTGAAAGCGATATTTGTACCTCAAAGTGGCACAGCACCTGTTTCCAATATTTGAACAGCTGATGATGTGAAATTTAGTAACTAAATTCCTAGCTATTTGCACTACAGACTCGTTCAAATATATATATTTTGGTGAAGAGCCAGAGATGTATTAAGAATCGAGGTCACATGATTGAACTGAAATGTGACTGGATACAGTCTCGTTATTTATTTATCGGTGAGATCGGCAAATCAAGGAAAACGCATCGTAATCGGAGGACATAAAATGAAATTCACCACGTAATTGAGGGCGAGCAAGATAAATATTTTTAATGACGAGCAAGGCTGTAGAAAGTTGTACATCATCTTAGAGGTGCATCGATGGCCGTGCTGCAAACTTAATTACGAGTTGCCGTCGTAATGCCGGATGACCTAATTCTTGCAACTAGCTATCGACAAAGTCATCAACTGTTCCTCTGAATAAGTGACACCATTTTATGGACCTTCTCGTGCCTGTAGTGTTCAGATTCAGTGCCTCCATATGGCGCCTTATCAGTAACATCCTGTGAACTGGACTGTAAGCACCACGGAATAGATCAGATCTCTTGCCCTTGGTACTATTTTGAACCTAAGTTTTGTAATAAACGAACACCGGTGCAAAGACACATCTTTCCATAGCTAACCAGACTGTGACCATGTGCATACTATTGGGCAGGAAAAGTTCCTTATGTTGCCAGACATGCTGCAGTATTCATGAGTGCAGGACGCCCCAAAAGGCACCGTAAGTAACTACAACTGTCGCCTTAATGAAAATCAACAATACTGAATTAATATCAATTACAAGCATAAAAAATTATGGACAATGCTTCCAGACTGGGGAATCAAAAAAAAGTTCAAATGTTTGTCAAGCTTATGGGACTTAACTACGGGGTCATCAGTCCCTAAACTTGCAAACTACTTAGCAACTACCTTATACTAAGGACGGCACAAATATACATGCTCGAGGGGGGATTCGAACCCCCGACCGTAGTGGCCGTGCAGACCGTGACTGGAGCGCCTCAGTCCCCTCGGCCACCGCGGCCGCCTGGGGAATCATTATTGCCTATGTGGTATCTCTGGTTCACTATCACACCCAAAGCCACGTATAAAGTAGTAGTCACTGCTGGTCTCAAAGGTTTGTAAACCTTTATTTATCGTAATTCTGACACGCAAACACTTCGTCACCTCTATAGTGTGTGGTATTACGATGTTACCCACTGCTCAATGATATCAAGAATCGAATTCGAAACATTCCTACATCTCGACTGTTACAGGCCGCTGAAATAAATTCAGTGGCGAAAGTAAAAAATGTTGGTCGACCGGAATTCCAGTCCGGATCTTCCACTTCGACCAAGCGATCGCCTTAATCTCCCCCCGCCCCCTTTCCTCTCCTTCCTTTGAGTAGTTGGGTTCCTTTTGTTCGTGGCATTGCTGGGTGTTGTATATTGATCATTGAGTTGTTGGCCTAGTCCCTTCATTAGAGGGCATCCAGACCTCTCACAGAACGCGCTGAGCCACCGAGCTGGCAAAACAATTAGGTTATCCGTACTCGCTTCCCGTCCAGCCGAAATTCTCAAATTACCGTACACTCAGTTGTAGTTCAAATGTTCAAATATTGTGACTGCTGCGGTAATCAGTCCCTAGTCTTACAAACTACTTCAACTAACGTATGTAAGGCCAGGGCGCGCGCGCGCACACACACACACACACACACACACACACACACACACACACACACACAAGACAAGACTCGAACCTTCGATAGCGAGCAACCGCGCGCTCCGCAGCATGGCGCCTTAGAGCGCTCGGCCACTCCACCGCGGCTACGTTGTAGTGCCCCTGTTTATTATTTCTCTTCTCGCAGCTTTAACTGTATTCCTGCAAGGAATCGAGCGTCCGAAAGAACAGAAACTTTACCATAATCGTATGTATGCCTCCAAGAGGCAAATGACAATTTCTGTGCGGATGCACAAATACTTCCGGCTATAACGAAGCACCTTTCGAATTTTGTAAGTTTCACTAGTCTTCTTGTATAATTAATATTGGAAATCGAGAATTCAATTTTTATATTCACATGTTTTCTATGCGATTAGAAACACGTTATTGTAGAAAATCTAATGCACCGCAACGAATACACAAAACATTTTATGTTCCTAAGCTGCGATAGGGCCCATCCACAATGATTGTGATTTTCCTAAATCACTCCAGGCAAATGCCGGGATGGTTCATTTGAAAGGGCACGGCCGATTTCCTTCCCATCCTTACCCAAAATCCGAGCGTTACCTCCGTTTCTATTGACCACGTTGTCGCCGGCACGATAAACCCTACGCTTCCTTCCTTCCAGCCACTTTGATGGCGCTTTTGTAGGTTGGCAAATAAAACATTTCTGAAGCCGTGTGATGTTTCGTGGTTGGCTTAGAGTATACAAATCGTATGTCTTCGTTGTTGTAACCAAGAATATATAACTTATATCATTTCCTTGTTCTAACCAAAGATATTGTTAGCGCCGTTTACAATATACACGAAATAAAAGGGCATACATACATTGTTTTAAATATCAATTTTTTCCCTTTAGGAATGACGACTATACAGTTAAAGGTAATAAGTAATACCTGCTCTAGATAGAAAATTTAATGGAAACAGTTAGAGGCAGATACACGAAACATATATACAAGAATTGCTCGTTTACATATATAAGATAAACAGAACAACATTCACTGTTAACGTATCAAGCACTGTACTGGTGTATTTCCAACGGTTGCGCATGTAGAGACAATGCCGCGATTCAACGGTGACGCTCACGAACTCGTGTGCTGCCCGGATCAAGTCCACTTGTGCCTGACAACAGACTACTCTGGCGACGAGTTTCCCGTTAAACGGGCAGCGGAGAGGACTGGCGAGTCGAGTTTGCGAGCTCTCAGACAAGTTCTGAGGTGATGTCATGGCACTCTCGTGCGAATTACATGCAAGTGTACGAAGCTCACATGGCCCACATGGCTCCCACTGCCCACTATTAGCATGAACTGTGCCTCCAGCTAACCATAGGAGGCAGGCTACAGCAGCGAACTCTCGAGTCGCAGCCACTCAGGCAAGCAGTCCGCAACAAACGAGAAAAGCTGGAACTTTCCCTGTACCTGCTCAAGCTATTTGTCGCTTAGTCGCCGGCGTTTCAGCTAACATAATATACGTTCTCACTGCACATCTCTTACACACAGCAACACAAGAAATTTTATACGTTATATCTCAATATTGTCTTTGTACAATTATTACGGAATCTTGTTACAGTTACAGCGCGCTGTAACTAATTTTTCAAAATGTTGCGCGCAAAAGCGCAGTTTTAGGGTCTTGATACACGTTCCTATTTGAGCTAAGATCATAGGGTCTTTTTTTCTATTCAGCCTGGTGCACTGGTAATTTGTATAGCCGTTAGAACTTCTGCCTTACTTTACCTATGTTACAGTGTATATAGTGTTACCGTAAGAGCGGGCAAAATTTAAAGGGACGTAGAGGATGCTCTACTGAACAATTTGAGGTAGGAAACCTGCGGTCGGAGAAGCCGGCTCACAGAGACATGCAAGGAAACTTGTCTACCGCTTTGTCTCGCATATCTGCTTTCAAGCTTTTTTACAACTAACATGCGACAAGTTTACACCAAGGAAATTAGAATATAGGGAGACGCCCTTACGCTGAAAAAGTGAAGCCTGCCTCTGCCATATTGCTGAGTCTTAGAGAAGTCTTCCTATTGTGCAGCTGGTGTTTTATGTCAACACGAATAAAACATCCCGCTGCCTTGCCCGTGATGTACAATGTGTTAAATGAGACAAAATCAGCGTTAAAATTAAGTTTTCAAATATCTTATGATGCATTAACAAAGAGAGGGTCGACTTAACGCATAGTTTTAACGGAGAAATACCATTCAACAACTCACCAAGATGGCGGACAAGCTTCAATTGACGTATGTGCTCGGCATAGATAACGCCATCTCCCTTTATTTTAACCTCGTTGGTTTACACGTACTCTGCTGTTTAATTTTACATGTGCATTCTTTATTTTCTGCAAGGAAACAACGAGCCATATGTTCTACCCGGCCGTCGAAATGACCACATTTACTTGAGGTTTTTGCAAAGAGTTCTGAGTTGTTGGAGAACGTACCGTTAGCTGTTCATGAGGTGCATACAACATAACGGTGCACCGCGTCACTTCGGTGTGGATGTCCGCAACCATCTCAGTGCTGTATTTCCTGGTCGCTGGTTTGGTAAAGGAAGGGCTATTCCATGGCCTGGGTGGTCACCTGACCTGAATCCCCGTATTTCCTATAGCGATATCTAAGGACACTTTGTAAGAGCTCCCGTCGGATACGAAAACGGAATGTAGTTGCCAGAATCGTAGCTACTTGTGACGTGTTTCGAGACACACCAAGGATATCTTTGTCAGGATACGTAAGAATCTTGTTCCCCTTTGTCATACTTTCATTGAGGTTGATGGCCATCAGTTTTAGCAATTTTTTTTAACACACTGTCCAAATGGTATACTCATTGTGTCAATGACGGTGTTTGCTGTGAAATGATAATGTAATGCTAATGTACACGTCAGTACAATTGTATTCCTAGTATCTCCTTAAGCTGGTGTCTCCGTTCCCAGGTTCCGCACCACAAATTGTTCAGTGGAGCATCCTCTTCGTCCTGTTAAATTTTGTCCGCTCTTGCGGAACTCTTAAAGACGAACAGGAGCGAATGTATTAATTCTTTTGCAAAAGAAAAACTGATGCACGGCGCTGCTCGCAGCGTGGCTCGTACAGTATTGTCGCATTGAAATTGAAGCAGGCTTGACTTAGAAGGCAGTGTTGTCGAGTGAACACAGAACTTGTACTGAAAGCAGGTTTATTGCAAACTGAAACGTACACGCAGCACCGACTGCCTCTCGGGCAGAGTGCTCTGCTATTTATACACAGAAGAATGTACCAGAAATTAGAAGAATAATTAACATAAGAAACAAGTAGAAATTGCAAGTGAACATAAGAAGCACGTGGAAGGAAGGAAGGAAGGAAGCTTAGAGTTTAACGTCCCGTCGATAGCGTGGTCATTAGAGCTTACGCTCGAAATGTTTGGGTAAGGATACGGAAGGAAATCGTACGTGCCCTTTGAAAGGAACCATCCCGGCATTCATCTGGAATGATTTAGGGAAATCACGGAAAACCTAAATCAGGATGGCCGGAGGTGGATTTAAACCACCATCCTTCCGAATGAGAGTCCAGTGTGTTACCACTGCGCCACCTCGCTCGGTGCACGTAGAACATTCTGGAAGTGTTAATTACAAAGAAATAAATATGCTACCCCTTGCGCCACGCCGGCAGTTGCTTAACGTGGGGTCTCGCGGCAGTATCAGCGTGCCTAATGAAGCTCGTCCGTCTCACGCCGTCTTTGGAATCACATGACAAGATTTTCGAAATGCCCACCGCCCGTAGTAAGATGGTAGCGCAAACGAAAAAAAAAAAAAAAAAAAAAATCCTTAACATCCTGTAATCATAATGATAGTTTTACTCTTCAGCGGAGTGTGCGCTGATACCAAACTTCATGGCAGGTTAAAACTGTGCCGAACCGGGGTTCAAACCTAGGACCTTTCCCTATCGCGGGAAAGCGTTCCACCGACTGAGCTATCCTCGCACGCTTCACGGTCCGTCATCAAACCTTTACTTCAGCCAGTACCTCGCCTCCTGCGAAACCTTGTTGCTGGACTAGCACTCCTGGAAGAAAGGACACGGTGGCGACACGGCTTAGCCACAGTCTAGGGGATGTTTCCAGAACATTTTCAGTCAGCAGCAGAGTGTGCGCTATTATCAAACTTTCTGGCGGATCAAAAGTATCTACCTGGTCGTGATTCAGTCTCGGACCTTTCACATTCGCTGGCGGGTTAGAATTCCAGCCTGCCACAGAGTCATAGTCTGCCAGGAAGTTTCATATCAGAAAAAAAGTGAATTTGGACAGTAGGAGCGAGGTACTGACGACACGTCGTGAAGCGTGCGGGGATAGCTCAGTCAGTGGATCGCTTTTCCGCGAAAGACAACTTCGAATCCCGACCCGACAGACAGTTTCACGCCCCGTACAGTCTAAACGGAAATAGTCAGATGCCTCGCAGATCGCCGATTCAAGCTCGTCGAACGTCGTGAAGTGGTTTCGGTAGACATCCTCTTTCAATGTGTACCACGCAAAGCGGTCACACGAATTCAGATTGGCCGAATATTGGAGGTAGACCTATCAGCACCGGTAAATTTGCAATTATCCAACGCAATATTAACAGGAATTATTTACAGAAGGATGGAATAGCTGGTAGAAGCTGACCTCAACCTAGAAGATAGATTAAGAAAAGGCAAACCTACTTTTCTAGCTTTTGTAGATTTGGAGAAAGCTTTTAGCAATGTTGACTGGAATGAACTCTTCCAAGTTCTGATGCAAGCAGGAGTAAAATATAGGGAGCATAAGGTTATTTACAACTTGTACAGAAACCAGACAGCGGTTGTCAGAGTTGAAGGGCATGAAAGGGATGCAGTGCTTGGGAAAGGAGTAAGGCAGGGTTGTCGCCTTTCTCCAGTGTTATTCAATTTGTACATTGGGCAAACTATAAAGGAAAGCAAGGAGAAATTTGGTGAAGGAATAAAAGTTCAGGGGGAAGAATTAAAAACATTGCGTTTTGCCGACGACATAGTAATTCTGTCAGAGACAGCAAAGGACCTGGAAGAGCAGTTGAACGGAATGGACAATGTGCTGAAAAGTGCATATAAGATGAAGATTAACTAGAGCAAAACTAGGGTAATGGAGTGCAGTCTAAGAAAATCAGGTGATGCTGAAGGAATTAGATTAGGTAACGAAACAATAAAGTAGGTATGAGTATTGTTACTTGGACAGTAAAATAACAAATGATAGTCGCAGTACAGATGATATAAAATGCAGAATGGCAAGGGGTAGAAAAGGTAGAAAAGCGTTCTTGAAAAAGAGAAATTTGTTAACATCGAATATTGATTTAAGCCTAAGGAAGTCCTTTCTGAAGGCATTTGTGTGGAGTGTTGCCTTGTATGGGAGTGAAACATGGACGATAAGCAGTGTGGACAGGAATAGGATAGAGACTTTTGAAATGTGGTGCTACAGAAGAATGCTGAAGATTAGGTGGTTGGATCGCGTTACTAATGAGGAGGTACTGAACAGAATTGGGGAGAAAAGGAATTTTTGGCATACCTTGACTAAAAGAAGGGATCGATTGATAGGACACATTCTTAGACAACAAGGAATTGTGAATTTAGCGTTGGAGGGAAGTGTGGGGGATAAAAACCGCAGAGGAAGACCAAGAGATGGATACAGTAAGAAGATTCAAACAGATGTAGGTTGCCGTTCTTATGTGGAGTTGAAGAGGCTTGCTCAGGATAGGGTATTGTGGAGAGCTGCATCAAACCAGTCTCCGGACTGAAGACAACAACAACAACAACAACAACAACAACAACAACAACAACAACAACCAACGCAATGACTTATTGCCGAAGTATTCATCAAGAAAGCGACTCGGTGGCTGATCGATGACTCACAACTCTCCTGGGAAAAATGGTGGAAAAAGGTTTCGTGGAATCAAGAGATGAGGTACTCTTCACGATGTATACTGGCGGACTGTGTAACCAGCATATTCTAACTGAATGTGGAGACCATCCCGCGAGCATCAAATACGTGCACTTCCACGTCAGGATCCGCCTGGTAATTGCGTTATAGGTGATAGCGTGGGATAATTCCGTTGCATATTCTGCACGGGCGAACCGGTCATTGCCGCGTTGGCAGCTGTTAGGGGTGGTGAGAGCTGACACGTGCGCAGTGACTAGCTCCAAAGCCTTTGGTGCAAGCTTGGAAATTTTCGTCGCCTAGTATTAATAATCTACATCCACATAAATACTCTGCAAATTTAAGTGCATGGCATAGGTTGCATCGAACCGGGTTTCTGTTGTTTTCCTACCGTTACATTCTCTAATGAAGGGGCAAAGAAACACTTAAATCTTTCCGATTTCAATCTGATATCTCTTATAATGATGCTGTCGCGCTGTTTAGGTGGGTGCTAACAAAATATGTTCGATGTATTTCCATGTTATATTGGAATTGGGACTGCGGCTGGTCTAGTTTTAATTCCAAATAATTAATGTGTTCACCAAGAGCCGTAAAGTTTGTTTTACTTCAAAAGAATAACTACAATGACAAACACTAATTTTATATACTGCCCCAAATAATGCATTTTATCGTTAATTTCAACTACTATACCAATGATAATCCCCTACACCACTGTATCGTATATTTCACCCTCTTACGGCATTTTAAATATTTTTATACATATCTACTACTGCCTAAGATAATCTTAGAACACAAACAGTCTGAAGAAATGTTATTTATTACATACAATCAACAAGACCATTGCTTCTAGCAGTAATATCTTTCAGACGCTTTGCTTCTTGTATTATTTATGAATTTCACTTTATTTTAATACCTTTTTTATTATACCAACCATTACGCCTTAATAGATTGCTTCAATGCTGATTGTTGGGTCATTTGTACTTGTTGTTCTTTATATTTTATATGTCATGTGTAGAGTATGACGTTATAGATAAATACTGATTTACAACTTCATTTGTCTAGAGCTTGAAGATGGTATTAATGAAATAACGAAACCGTTTCGCAAATACATCTAGAAGAAACGAATAATGCCTTTCATTTAATGATTTCTAGCGCAACTCGAACATGATTTCTTGACACTCTCTCCCTTGTATCGCGGTAACACATAACTAGTTGCCCTCCTAACTTCTATATCCTTCGTGAGTCCCACTTGGTAGGGATCCTACAATGTACAGGATAGTGAAGGTAGTTTCTTTATTATCCTATACGTGTTCTGCAATGAAAATTTTCCTTTGATTCCAATTTCCTATAACATTTTCTGTGTTTTTTTTTTTCTTAAGGTTGTTCCTGATTGTAATTCCTAGGTATTTAGGGTCTAGTGGCATTTTTCGCATTTCATTTTATATATTTACTTATTCGTTTCAAAAGCGTTTCATACAAAGGTCAAAGACAAGAGTAAAACTATGATAAAAACAAAAGAGATTATATATAAAGAAATTACAAAAACACTAAATACAATCAGACCAAAAATTAGCAAGCTCTACGGCATTCTTCTTGGCCTGCAATAGGTCCCCCAGCGTGCAGGATACTGGGCACGGAGGACAGCTGTACAGGTGCTTGGTGGTTCGTTCGGATCCACATTCTCAGAGAGTTGATTCATCCCCGAGGTAGTTCCATCTGGCGATGTTGTCCTTTGTTCTACCAACCCCACTTCTTAGTCTGTTGAGGGACTTCCACGTTTTCCAGATTTTCGCCTGGGGGGAGGGACTCCGGAGGTGGTATCCATGTTGCGATATCAGCATTTCTGGTCGTCCACAGATTTTTCGTGCCGTTGAAGGTGATGTACTACAGTTGACAGTAGTTTTCATAAAACTCTTTCTTGTTTTCAGCCTGCTTGGGGGAGTTTGGTGTCCCTGTAGCGGGTGAGCAGCGTTTCGTTCTACTTTACGTCTCTCTATATTTTAGGCAAATTCCCGTGTTATATCTGGTGGGGCTATCTCCGCGAGGTTGTATACTTTGTTAGTATAATAATAATAATAATAATAATAATAATAATAATAATAATAATAATAATAATAAGTTTCACCTACAGTTTGGTAGAATCGATTCTTGCATGGATCTAAGGAAACTCTTATTGAAAGAGAGGCGCTGCAAACCATTTCCATTGTATCTCAAGGCTTACTGCCAGTTAGTGACAGCACGAGTCTTTTGGTTCTTACACCACGTCTCCCGCCCCATGAAGTCAAGCGAACCCTCCTGCAATACCCCATCTCTCCTTACAATCTGTTGGATTAGGTAGGTGTGACTCACATAATGTTTCGGAAAAATAGCAATCGTAAGAGACCAAAGGATGCTACCTTTCCTTCTTGAAAATGGAGAGTTCAGAGACCACCTATACTAGTTGCACTGCCAAACAGGACAAGTCCCGCTGCCTCAACTACCAGAGACGCGTCTCCTGCATGCAGTTACCGGAAAGAGTTTGTACACTTTTATGCAGTGGTGAGCCGCGGGGGAATGGCCGCATGGTCTGGGGCGCCATGTCACGGATTCCTCTCTCAGTCAAGGGTGTGATTGTTGTCTTTGGAATAAGTCAGTAGAAGTAGTTTGTAAATGGAGGTGTCGATGACTGCAAGAGTTTACTGCCTTACGTTCACAAACATTTGAACATATTTTAAATTGGTGTAATTACGGGCGAGCGTGCAGGATTATTACAGTGCGGAAAAAAATAGGTCTGAAAAGATTACGTCAGTTTAGATCCGATGATGGCAGGTGCCACATGGGGGATAGTAAATGAACTAATAACTTTTTAACGGATGTTTTCTACCAACAGACAACAATGTGACATAGCTGTCAGTGAGCCACCTGTGTTCCCATTAGTATGGAATGTTTACAGCGTCAAGGCCCGGCGTAATATCAACGAGTGAAGCAAAGAGGAGGCAGGCCTCGGAGATGTGCTTCTGACAGCCAACTGATTGACTTTGAAAGGGGTCAAATTATGGCCTTCAGATTGATGGAAAAGCCCTTCCAGCGAAATTCGAGCAAATTTAACATGCTTCGTCAGTTGTGCAACGATATTGGTTGCAAAAAGTGACGAGCAGTCTCACACCTGTTGACAAGGTATGGACGTCGACGCTGCACAGACAACCGCCGAGATCGTCTTACAAGGGCGTCACTGGCAGCTCGCACAGTAGCACAGATCAGGTTTGTGAGAGCAGACGTGTCAACACGAACTGCAGGAACTTGCATCTGTAGCCAGTCTTCTACTCATTCAAAGCATCGATGTTCACGCCTCGACTGGTGCCGTCAGAGATCACTTGGGGCCGGCCGCGGTGGCCGAGGGGGCTGAGGCGCTCCAGTCACGGTCTGCACGGCCACTACGGTCGGGGGTTCGAATCCCCCCTCGGGCGTGGATATTTGCGCCGTCCTTAGTATTAGCTAGTTCATAAGTAGTTTGTAAGTTTAGGGACTGATAACCCCGCAGTTAAGTCCCATAGACTCTACAAACATTTGAACATTTTTTTTTAGATCACTTGGAACATGCAATGGCGAGCGCTGTCACGTGCAGTGTTTTTGTCCAAGACGCACTGGCCTTTCCCCCACAAGCCATATCGTCCCGGGTGTGATAAGCTACGACTCTCGTTCATCTTTGGTGTTTGTGGAGAGAACGTCCACTTACGCTCGATGCATTTTTTTTTTTTCATTCTTTCAGCAGCGAGGTGATGTGCTGTTCCCATAGGATAATCATCGGCCACACACTGCATGTGAAACTCAACGTACACCAACACGATCTCAGGTCTCATGTCTAGCACATTGGGAAAATTATGGGACTAAAACTATATTGTGCCACTTGTCAACCCACAACTCTTGCAGGAATAAGTTAACATGCGAGCAGGGTGGAATAAAGTATCCCGAGACAGTAGCTGCATTCTGTATGGTAGAATGGATGTCAGAATCAGCGCATGCGTTGTCACCCATGGAGGCCACACCATGTTGGAACTTAAGTAACGGCAACTATTTATTTAGTCGATACAAAAGCGTAACTTGTTCGTACCTGTTACTGTCCTTCAAAGTAGTCACCAGCGTTGTTTAGCACCCGTTGCCCGTTGCCAGCGATGTGAAAGGCGTAGGACCCTGTTAGCGATGGTGCGAATGGAGCGGTCTACTGCCTGTCGAATCTCTGGAACAGTTCTTTACTGAGTGCTGCTAAATGGTTCCTACATTGTCGGAATCAAATGTTACAAGGAATTAAGTCCAGGGAGTAGGGTGGATGGTACAGTATTTCCCAGTCTCATCGACCGAACAGAGCAGCCACAGCTTGCACTGCATGCGCCCCCGCATTGTCATGCAAAATGATGTGTGGATTGTGCGGAAAGTGTTGCCGCTTCTTTCGCAAAGAAGCCTCTTGCAGCGAGTGTTCACTTTCATGTAATGTGTGGGCAACACTATGTGTTTGCAGACATCTAGAGTAGTTGAATTACCCGTCTTATGTACTCTTAAGACCACCTCCACTGTGAAATAATACAACATGTTTACTGGAAACATCCAGCCACTAGCAAGACTTGTGGCAACTATTAACAGGTGCAACGTTTGGTAGCAGAAGTTATTGAATATATTTCAGAATTACAGTATAATCATAAACACATTCCCGCAGAAATCTAGGGAAAAGATGAGATTGCTGTTAAAGGTTCAGTTATAAAAATTCTCTGCGAGTGATATAAAGCATATTATGTCTTACTTCTTATGTCCTGATCGAGGCTACACGTTTGATGTTAATCTCTGTTCTAACTTAAATCACCCAGTTTCCCCAGTTCAATCCCCATAGAACAACCAGCTGATTAGTTATAAACGCTTCCAATTGATCAAACTTGGTTAGATTCCTCCCTTCCTCTCATGATGCATTAAAATTAATACAGCAGCTATATACATATGAAACTATTGTTTTATGTTTATACGCACAGAGTGAAATTGCTTTAGTCTTAGTAACGTGCCAATTCCGAAAATATTAAAATACAAGAGAAGAGGGTTCAAAACTCAGTGATTTAGTATCCACCAATAGGGAATGACGAAGGACGTAAGGATTTGTCTCCATCGATTTAATACTTAAGATATTGTGGTGTGAGGGAGAATTTTGACTTTTTCTACATTTTCTTCAGCTACAGTTCACTTTATGAATTCACCTAGTAAATTAGTGTGTTTGGTGGCGGTGTTAACTCTGTTTGCGCTTGTGATATTTGGTTTTATAGCATACTAGCTGCGAAACCCGACATTGTCCGGCTATACATTTTTCCAGTCTTAAGTTTCCTCTACACACCTCCTGTTCGCATCTCTTACTGTCAATCTCCTCTCTCCCTTTCTTTGTCCATTCCTTGCGCCACTCTTTCCCATCTTCTCCCACTGTAAACATAATACTTCGCCCTCTTTTCCCTTCCCTCCGCTCTATGCTCAGCCGTGCCTGTCTGCACAATTAACTCATGGATGTTTTCTGAATACTTTTTGTACCCATTTCCTCTTTCCCATCTCTTCGACCATCTTATCCTCCTTTAATCTATATATCCTCCCCCTCCTGATCATCGCCCATGTTTCTCACACCAACCCTCCCACCCCGCTGCCTCCTTCCTGTCTCTCTGCATCACCTCCTCCTCACAGTGACAATCTTCTCCTTTCCAATGTCTCGTGCCAACGCCCCCTCCTCCTCGTCTCTTGTCACAAATCAATTCGTACCCACTCTGTTTGCCCAACGCCTCCTCCCTATATCTCTGTTCCATCTCACCCTCTCATTTATTTCTTCCTTTCCATTCTATCTGTCCCTCTCCTCAACCTCTTCTCCCTTTGCCCATCTCCTACACCCAAATCTGACTGTGAATCATCTCTTTGTATCCATCTCTTCATAATCTCTAATTCCATCCTCCTCTTGTTTTTCTCCCCTCTCTCTGTCCATTCCTTGTTCCCCCCCCTCTCTCTCTCCCCCTCTCTCTGTCCATTCCTTGTTTCTCTCTCTCTCTCTCTCTCTCTCTCTCTCTCTCTCTCTCTCTCTCTCTCTCTCTCCTTCATCTCAACCTCTGACTAATCCCCCTTGGCCCCTCTTCTGTGTAGTTCTCTCCTTACCTGGTCATTTCTTCATACTCCCTCTACTATCTCCTTCTCTCCGTTTATCTAATGGTGCCCCCCTTTCTCCTGGCCACCTCATACTACTCATTCTCTCTGTCCATCGCTCACTGTTTCTTGCCCCTGATATGTAGACAGCCCTGGAGAGCAGGTCAATAAGGCAGGCCGATACTCTTCTTACAGAACACACCAGTGTACAGGCCAGCCTATATGGTAGGGTCTGGAAAACATGTTTTTGCCCGTATCTGCGCTCGTTGGGAAGAGAGAAGTTTATAAAACCCGTTGAGATAATTCTCGTGTTGCAAGCATTATTAGAAAAATTTGATATCGAACCAGTAGTTTCGAAGAAGATGTGACAGTCATTTTTGTAATATATAATACTGCATAATACCGAGCAGTCTTATACATGATGCAGACGACATGTGAATCCCATGCAAATGGTCCAGCACAAATTTTCAACTTCGACGTTGAATTTATTTCAATTTCCTGAAATGGTCGAAATGTTTCAATATTTGAAATTCGTAAATTTACGACCGTTAATGTCAAATAATGGTGTTTGTTCTTTCGGACATCTCCGAAAAGAACAGACACTATATCGATAACTGTATAGACAAAACAATTTAAATTACGATAGCTTTTGTGTCTTTGATTTGATTGTTAAATTAGTCTCAATGTTGCCCCAAGATATTCTCAACTACTAGTGGGAAACTCATAACTCATCTACTAGTTTTGCTGATTAGCGCGTTTAAAGACACAGCTAGGACACGTTTATTTAAAGAAAAATTAATCTCGAAGTCTTTTTGTTTCTGTGATGTGGTTTTGATGAAATATGTTGCTACGAACTACGCTCTGCTTTCTTGTGAGAACCTCATATTAATCCGTGTTGTAGTTTTGGAGATACGCGTGTTGGAACTAGAGCTTAAATTTCATAGAGTGGCACAAATCTCAATAACCAGTCTATGGCTTGCCAGTGGGGAAACTGAGTGCTTTATCTGCTAAAACAATTTTATTTTTCTCTGCAGTTTACCAAAATATAAATTAAACATGCCTAAATGAGATCAGCTTTGAATTCCATGAATTGAAGAGACAAAACTCTAAATATTTATTATAATGCAGATGTGTTGAAGAGTTTTACGGAGTCTAAGACCGTCTTGCAATTTTAATTACTCTTCATAAAAGTGTAGAAAAGCAATAAGTTTTTTAGTAATTTCAGTTTTCCCTTAAAGAAAATGATGTAACAAATAGTTTGGTTGCAAATACGAAAGAGCATCTACTCAGCAATGTTTAAAGAGAGATATATATACAACACAAATAATGAGAGGCGTCCCAGTTGTCTTTACTTTTCTATTGCATTCACGAAATATGAGTAAAACCTTACTACCAGCGCCCAGAAAGCAATTTTGAAGATAATTTTATGAATAAGTCATTTGCACATGGTTTGTAATTTAAATTTGATTACATTCCTTTCCCATATTGTTATATCATTTAAAGATCTATAATATTAACAACTTTTATTTACCTCAATTTGCTTCAAACATGGCGGACGTATAGTTACTTTATGAAGTGTAAACTCTTTGCTTCAGTCATACAGGCAGACAAGACGATTATAGATAAAATTTTAACTGATGATATCTTCCTTTTCCACGATCAGATTTTGAGGAAACTATGCATGTATGATGCTGTAAACTTCGCTCACGGTAAATGTGAATATTGCGGGGAAAGTTGTTGATTAGTTTTGAAGACAAGTGTATTTAAACCGATTAATTACAACACGGTGGTTTTATAGTTGTTTTACAACTAATTATACACCCGTGCGTCGCAACGGAAGTTAAGGAAAGGCTTTCACATACTGTCGCTTTTTAGGGATCCTTATAGGATAATTTAATCAACATATTCGTTTTCCCTAGCTTATAAGTCAAATTTAAGCAAAAATATTGAGAGAAACAAAGGAATTTCACAAAGCGAAACAATAAATGAAAAGTTTGGTGCTTATTTCTGCTGCATATCTATGCTTCCGCAAATATTAATATCACTGATATTAATATAAAAAATTGTTTCTTTGGAGTGATATCAAGAGCTTCAATTTCATTGAGGGTTGTTAGGTCCACTACGTTTGAAGCAAATTGAATTGACGTCCGCCAGGTTATTTGGGGTATCGGCTGACAGCTGGTTTGCCACACCCACTAGAGAATTTTACCTTTTTACAGTTCAGTGTTTTAAATAAAGATTGACTATTGAATACGGTTGTGCATCAAGTTCCGTCAATCTTTATCGAAGCTGCGAACTGACTAGCCTGGTAGTATGTTTACTAAAAATGCGGTAATGAAATCTCACGAATGTCAGTAATATAGTTCCAGTTCGAAGTATAACAGTTAAATGTTTTCATAATTTTTCGGTACAATATTGTGATTACATATTTGTAATTACTTACTTTTGGTGCGGACTACATTAAGATATAGAAGGACGTCGTCTTTTTGCAGAGATTTCAACTTCGTGCTTTACGAAGTAATCACTGCAGGATGTGGGGACATGTACTAGCTGAAAGAGTGGCCGATACTGCTAACACAGTCAAGACAATGCACTGGAAATACTATATTTAATGGTAATTTCTATTCAAACGATCCGTTGACGCCATTCCTTCAACGATTACCCAGACTTACTTTATCGCATATTGACACCACCATGACGTCTTATTTAAACAGACATGAACTGCTCTGTTGATTGAATTCGTCGAGTTTTCGATAATAGTGAGCACTGCACACAGAATAACTACATTGTCCACAGTGCAATATTGCAACATACTAATACTTCAGCATACACTTACTGTGACAGATAAACAGTTTAGTACTACATCATAGAACCAATACATGGCGCTGTTATTATTATTATTATTATTAATATTTCTCATCTCGAGGATAGAAGTGTTTTCAGAAGTTTACGCCAAACAGACAATTACACACCGCAGTCTTATCTTTATGAGCACAACCTAACATTGCATTTACATCGTTCCGGAGTACGGACTTAATTTAAATTTTTGTATGAAAAACTTTATGAACATTCATCGTTTTCGACAATGAATTTTTCTTAAATTTGACATCTAGGCTAGAACTGAGTTTATTAACAGAGCGATCCAACAAGGATTCGGGTTTTTGCCGACCTAGGTCCGGAACTCTAAAAAAACCATGATATTCACAGGTCGCTCTTTTACAACCGTTGCGAAGCACGGGCACATAAGCATTGTTTTGTTCCCGTGGTCTAAAGTCTGACGAAATAAAGGCGTTACCTGCTGTAAACTACAGTCAAGCTACCTGTGAAAACCTCGTACAATATTGTCTGGAAGTATCTGGTATTAGCGTAATAAAATAGACAAACACGACAGCTAAGAATAAAACTTTAAATTAAGATATTTTTTGTTTTCCTGATCTGTGATGAAATAAAAATTTTATGTTGCCTCCAGTTTGCTCATTTTACCTTTTACAGCCCCATGAAAATTCATCTGATAATTCTGAAGAGATAAAGCGACAAAAACAACAAATTCAGATAAAGAAACCTGTAAATTACAATATCCTTTTTGTGTAGCCCGATCGGGAGGGAAGGAAAAAAAAAACCTATATGTTGCCGCCAAGCTACACTCCGTTAACTGCGGTGAAAACCCCTATACAGATTCGTCTAATGTTTTCTGGGATGGATTTCATACAAACAGACCGTCACGAGGATTAAACACAAAGCATTAATATCGCAATATCTCCTTTTTCTTCGATCCGGTTTTTATGAAGTAATTCCTGTATTTGTAAAATGACATGCTGACCACAGCTGTTTACTTTATTAACTCAAAGCTACCGGTTTCGGTCAATGTACCATTTTCAAGCGCCAGCAGAGCTTAATCAGTTGCTTAACGTATCATGTTACAAAATTGAAAAACGTTAAAATGTTTGGCATCATGTTTCACTTTCTATAGATGTTTTTCCAGTGACTGATTGTTACAAATTTAGGACCTGTGGTCAACACGTCATTTTACAAATATTTAAAACCTTTTAAACCCTTTTTCACTTTCCTAATTCCTGTATGTTGCTTCAATCATTGCTCAAGTTACATGTGAAAACTCATGGAAAATCGTGGACTTTCCGGAGATTAGTGAGTTCAACGAAAATAACGACAAATACGGCGCTTTTGCGGTGTCATTTTAGTATAGATTCGTTGATTGAGACTTGGGTTTCTCGTTTTGGAATTATTGGCGCTTAGTTCAGGAACAAGTGATACGTATATCGTCTGCTAGGCGGACCTGCTGTTTTAGAGGAGTCCGTGGTGTTCTTCAGCGCTATGAGTACTAGGTAACAGCTACACGTAGCTGTGAACGGTTGTGTAACGCCTGAAACAATCTCAACCCTCTAAATGCCAACAAAATATCTTCAGAATGAACCAAAATAAATTTAAAATCGGCAATTTGGTTAGTTTGTGAAAGGGAACAAAAAATGTGGATGTATTGCTGAAATGAAAAAAGGTTAAAAACTGATGCTAGTATAGCGTCGCATGGGGAATATGTTATATAAAGACTCGTACAGGACGTGTTGGAACCTGTTCTGGATCCTGGTACCTGGAGGAGAATTTGTGCCCCCCCCCTCCCATCCTCAACTCGTTTATCCTCCCTTCTCTTTCGCCATCTTACACTTCCTTTTGGTTTTTCTGGGCTTAGCAAGAAATCTTGAAGCAGATACATTCTTATACGAATGTCCTGATTATTTCAAATTATTCTTTCCTAAAATTCCTTCGTAACTTTTACATGGGCTTGTAGTTTAAATAGGCAGGGGCATGTTGCTGTGTTCATTAGGAAATGTAGTACAAATACCATACCACCGATTGTTCAGATAAAGAACTACATTCCAATAGGTAACATACCCGTCGTTACATATTTTTTCAGGTTTTCACTGCATCTTTTAGTACAGCTCCACAACTAGATTACCAGTGATTTCTCATTTGTTATCTCTTACGGATGCTCTAATTTCCTGTAAAAAAAATTGTGACAGAATTTATAACTTGTTACTTTATTTCCACCAAAGCCGTCTGTTTCTTTTGTGATCATTTCTGAATGTGAGATAACACAACACTAAAAGAATTAAAACATGCCTAAGAAGTTTACCTTTTAGACGTACTCTGTGTTCGTGTTACTACCTCTGGAGTTATCCATCAGCTTTTTACGTGTAACATATTAACTGCAGATGTCGTTCGTGAGCAGTAGTAAATGACAGAATACTAACGAATGAGTTATTAGAAAATCGTTTAACGCTTAAAGAAGATTAGATTTCATTTTCCTATTCGTCATAATAGTGAAGGTGGCTTTCTTCATGGTAACTTGCCACTACAGAGTTCAGAGTACAAAAAGAGTCTACGAATTAGGCCACACACGGTGTTTCACAAGTTATTTTTCACACATCTAGAGGTTGTAGATGAAGTTTTACATAGAAACCTATGTTCTACAGTGTCATTCAACGACGCAAGGAACATGTCATTTTTGATACTGTGGAACAGATCTCTTCTGCTACAAACTCTATTCTTTTCATATTTTGGAAGGATGTACTGTGCACCAAATCAACCAAAAATGACTAGTAAATGTGGGCTAAAAACTGATATGTTAAAAGCTGTGAGCGCTTAACCGGTAGATGTTTCCCTGCGTCTAAGATGAACTACTCATAGCTCTTAAGGTGTGCAATTCAGAGACCATGACTGCTGGACACGTTTTTCTTGTTTTGGTCCATAGGACCGTTTCGAAAATATGGAAAGAGCTTGCAGTAGAAGGGATTTGTTTTGAAGTACAGAAGATACGTGCTCCTATTATCACTGGATGAGATTTCCGGATATGGGTTCCTGTGTAAAACTTGGTCGGTACAACTCTAGAAAAGTGTAATATGACTTGCGAATCATCCTGTA
This sequence comes from Locusta migratoria, assembly GCA_026315105.1. Taxonomy (NCBI): domain Eukaryota; kingdom Metazoa; phylum Arthropoda; class Insecta; order Orthoptera; family Acrididae; genus Locusta; species Locusta migratoria. Next base: position 196,444,389 of record CM048747.1, on the reverse strand, counting down.
TAAAATTTAGATGACGCCTAACTATTTACTATTCCCCACTCCATAATTTTACAGAAGTAGTACGTCTATAACAACTATGTTCATTCTAGACGTGACATAAAGTCTGTGGTGTATGCGCCCTTTTACGAGTTTCGATTATTAAGCAGTGCTATTAAGGATGGTGTCGAAATATATAGGACCCAGTTGGTGATGGGGCTGTTCATTTGCAATATTAACCCGTTTCTAAACAGTCACCGAGTGCTATGGTTTGGGGTTGGATTTCACTCCACACGCCCCCCACACAACTGAACACAAGGGGATACAGCATCTTCGTAATGGCCCGCAAGTGAGAAGAAGAAAGAAAACAAATCGACCTACTCCCGTTGGTCGTAAAGTAACTGGGAGATCCACTTTCCGCGTCATAAAATGAAAAATACGAGATAAAGAAACATGTACGACACTCTTTGTGGTTTGCTGACGGCCACGTTGTAAGACGATACTCCACGCTCACGCTTGGACATTTTATTCGAGACTACTTGGTCGCCCGTCGGACTGCCTTGGCCTGCATGTTCTCCCAATCTATTGTGGTCGATGTTTACTGAGCGACTGGCCCAGGACACACCGCCCGCTGCTGCACCAGATCAACTTCTTTGGCAGTACGTGTAAGCAGTATGTAACGCTGTTCCTCACCAACACATGCAGAGTCACTTTGATTTAATGTTGAGGCGTGGAGCAGCGGTCGTGACAAGCGATGTCAGCAACACTCACAAGGAGACCACGTGAGTGCCGGGCGCGGTGGCCGAGGGGACTGAGGCGCGCCAGTCACGGTCTGCCCGGCCACTAGGGTCGGGGGTTCGAATCCCTCCTCGGGCACGGATATTTGTGCCGTCCTTAGTCTTAGTTAGTTCATACGTAGTTTGTAAGTTTAGGAACTGATGACCCCGTAGTTAAGTCCCAAAAGCTATACAAACATTTGAATATTTTGAGACCACGTGGGTATCAGATTTTAGAATTTTTTGATATTCATGGTACCTTAAGTTCACAACTCGAATAATAATCAGCTGAAGCCATTCGACGCAACCCTAAATCGACTTTGAAATTTTACGATAGCACTTATGTACCTGTAATTAAAAGTAGCAGCATCTGTCGGTGTAGCTCAGCTGGTAGCGTTCTGGCCTTACAACTATAGGGTCGGTGGTTCGAATACTTACACAATTTTAATATCTAATGGTAATTTTTACGAAAAGGCACGTATTTGTGGTAATTCGCAAATTTCTATATTTTATAAAAGGTTGTTAATAATGATTTCAGTCAAAACAACATACCAACGTTTTTTCACAGTACTGGCTTCACAGTTATCTGACAACGATTGTCTTTGATTGTTCAGTTTGTGAAGAGCTGATTTTTGAAAGTCATCTCCATAGCTACTAATGACTTTCCAAGCAACCTACTCAATCATCGTTTTAGGTGACAAGGTGTACAGCTCGTCTACATACACATAACAAAAACTGAAACACATGGAATTAGAGATGATAAAATGTTTTATGTATAGTGCAAATTTGTTCATTTCCCCATAGCATAAGAGTTTGATTGGATGGTTGGTTCCATGATTAAATCATTGTTATTGACGACCGTTTATAAATCATAGAAAATTACGAATAAACCAAAATACGCGCATTGTTCATAAAAATTACCATTAGATATTAAAATTCGAAAACAACTAAAAAATAAAAATAAAACTCACGCTGGGATTCGAACCGTCAAGAACGCTACCACCTGAGCTACATCGATGTATGCTGCAAGTGTTTTAATTATAGGGACTGAAACGTTGTTGCAAAACTTAAAATCTATTTTCTCGAGAATTTTTTAGAGTTGTGTCGAATGGTTTCGGCTGATAGTTGAGTTCTGGTGTTCATGTACCATAAATATCAAAAAATTCTAAAATTCGATACCCATGTGGTCACTTCACATTTTCCGTCATAAGAACTTCGTACAACGTGTTATCTCCCAAAAAAGTTGACTGATATCTCCGCTCCTTGTATTTTGGATCGCCAGACGTGTATCTGAAACGCTACTAGGACGCAGTTCTACGCTACAAACCATTGTGCCGTAATTGAATAACCTGTGAGTTTTTTATTTATTACCAGATAGCTAGGGAAACGTTCCAAGCACGTTAGGTCACACAAAATCGTTGGTGCATCTTGTTTCAAAGGTGAACTAGCAAGCTATTACGCAGTTTACATGCAAATAATTTGAGATATTAACTGTTAGTGGGCATTGAAATCAATCAATGAGGAAAATTGAAAATTTGTGCCCAGTCGGGATTCGAACACGGGTATCGCTGCTTCCTCGGCAGTCGCGCTTCACAATGCGCCATCGAAGGCAAAACGATAACGGCGGCCACGTGAGCTACCCTTGCACGCCTCCTGCTAGACGCAAAGTCTCGCACACTACTGACGTAATCTCACCACTCACAATCGCTGAGTACTCGCAGCGTGTAGCCGATACCCGAAAGAATCCAGGCCTAGGATTCTTTCGCACTGCAGAATGGATAATAGGCCGTCATCCGCTTTAATATGCAGAGTGTTTCAAGGGGAACAGTAAATATTTGAGGTGGTAAATAGAGGAATTGCATTAAATATGCCGTATAATATGTGGTAAGTTTTTATTGTGTACAGAAATACATTTGTTAGTATGCAACCCAAAAAAAACCTAATAGAAAGGTTAATTAGGAATTTATCAGTGATTAATTTGTCGGTTCTTGATAGATCATCAAACTGAATAAAAGCACATATGTATTTAAAGATTTTCTTCATACTTTAAAGTAGACCTGGGAATCAGTGTAAGTGTCCTCATTTGTCTTCGCTTTAAATTGGTTGGGGGTTACATACTAAAAGCTGTATGCGAGCAATCAATAAAAATTCTACATATGTTACACGTCATTTTCTGTAATTCCTTTATACCACTTCCTACAATATTTCATCAAATGTTGGTAAATCTATGGGCCTTAACTACTGTGATTATCAGTCCCTAGGCTTAGAAACTACTTACAGGATCACACACACACACACACACACACAGGCCGACGGAGGACTCGACTCCCCGAGGGGGAGAAATGCGCTCCGCAAGCAAGGCGCCTTAGGCTTTTCCTCCTGAACCGCCCAGTATATGACCTGTTATTTCGAACATGTTCGAAAGAACAAACCTCATATACATAAAACCATTAAGCAGTTGATTTTAACGTTCCATCAGTCCTGTCGTGACGGCCGCGGTGGCCGAGGGGGCTGAGGCGCTCCAGTCACGGTCTGCACGGCCACTACGGTCGGGGGTTGGAATCCCCCCTCGGGCATGGATATTTTGAGCCGTGTTTAGTATTAGCTAGTTCATAAGTAGTTTGTAAGTTTAGGGACTGATGACCCCGTAGTTAAGTCCTATGAGCTCTACAAACATTTGATTTTTAGAGGCGCCTTAGACCGCTCGGCTACTCCACCGCGTCCAAAAATTAAAGTCAGATATAAACATATTATCAAACTGGAGTTTACTTAAGTGCTGTACGAAGCGTAAATGTATGCGAGTACGGTTTCAGAGATGGGACGCGCGAATAGGAATAGCATTTCTCTTATCTGCGCGTTCGAATCAGTTGAAGAAACGACGAAGACATAAAGAGAACGAAATGGAGGAAGCAGGCAGAAATGCAGCGCAGGTGGGGCGGAAGATGGGCTGGGCCGGCAGCGCACGCTTGGCCGAGGCCTTGCCCGGCCGCCGCGGTTTCTTCCACAGTCGCGGCTGGCGCGCCGCCGGCCTTGTGCTGTCAACAGCCGCCGCATGGCCCGCTCTCCGCTCTCCAGTCTCCGCCAGCTTTCGGCCGCCCTGCCACCGCATAACCACGCCGACCTTGGCGACAACGCGCCGTCCTAGCCCACGGTGACCTGCCGGCCGATGAAAACTCAAGTAGCTTTTTCGTCCACTAGGGACGCTTGCTGATAGACGAATTGCTCTAAATAGAGAAAAATGTAAGTTAATGCAGGTATGTAGAATTAAGGGATGAGATACCTAGGTTGTGAAGTATTAGGCCGGCAGCAGTGGCCGAGCGGTCTGAGGTGCGCCAGTCAGTCTGCACGGCCGCTACAGTCGGGGGTTCGAATACCCCCCTCGGGCATGGATGTTTGTGTCGTCTTTAGTATAAGCTAGTTCATAAGTAGTTTGTAAATTGGGGACTGGTGACCCCGCAGTTAAGTCCCTTAAGCTTAACAAACATTAGAACATTTGTGAAGTATTATCATCGGAGAAATGAACTAAAATGGTTCGACGTTGTGATGATACTGCCAGCCCCCTCCTCTCAATGTTATCGTACGATACCGTCTGCGTCGGATCCGGAATCGTGTGGTTCATTAGCGATACATGTTACGTGTGAAGTTAGTTAAAAACGAAATAGCCAGCCTAGGAATCAGTGTCTCGATGATACTGTGATCAAAACAAGTGATAGATTTCATTAATTAAGAGATTTGTATAAGACGTTTCTCCAATTCTATAAACAATACTTTTGTTATCGTACATTATTTCAATAAATAGACAGACGAAGGGCACAAACTTTTGTAAAACATAAATACATTAAAATAAATAGCATTGTACATATGTTAGGCTCATAAACAAGTTGTATTGACCAGCTAATTATATTAAATAGTTTAATAGTAGAAATTTGAATATTGTAATTCTTATATATATATTGTCTCACATGAGATTTTGAACTTATTTTGAGAATTGCCAAGATAATTGATACCTCAATATATGTTAGGAACATGTATGATGTACTCATTAACTAATTAATTGACATTTAACACTTTGGTTTGTCGTCAAACAAAAAGTAGCGTGATTAAAACTTAAAAAGATAGGTGCGATCTAAAATTATTGTATGCATAGTTTTCATTTTATATTGTGATTATTCTTGTGTACATGAAATGTTTTCTTTGTGTGTGTGTTAATTGTAAATCACTATATTCAATTGTTATGAACAATGCGTAATGTAAGGTCATTATTGCTGATGTTATATATCTGCCTCACCGCCTTGCGTGGGGGAGTTAGAGTTTCAGTCGTTTGTCAAGTTCTCTGGAAGCTATGCCAGTCTTTGTTTTGAAATAGTACTACCGTTCTGATGGTCTGTAAATGTTTTGTTGTTAAAATGTTTGGTGGAGAAACGGTTTGATTTCAAATTAAACAAGAAGTGAAAAATTGTATCTACGAGTATTTATTTCTACCACGACGCCCCAGGAGAATAATGTTGCAGCGAGCAGAACCCTCATACATCCCAATTATGAAAAGCTGAGTATCGGTAGAATAAACTGTAATTACTTAAATAGTATAAAAATGTTATAACGTCTTTGTCGATTTTATAAAGTGGAGACAACAACGTGAGATGATAGTAATAATGGAAAGTTGCAGCAGAGGGAGTTAATGTCGACTTGTGTTATTGGTCCAAAGCTATTCCTTATTTACATAAACGATTTGGGAAAAATCTAAGCAGCTCTCTTAGGTTGTTTGCACATGACGCCATCTAGTAAAACCATTTGAAGATCAAAACCAACTGCAGAACGATGTCAAAATTGGCAATTCAATTTAAATAATGACAGGTTTGAAGTCGTCCACGTGAGTACGAAAAGAAATCCGTTAAACTTTGTTTACAAGATAAATCATTCGAATGTGAAGGCCGTAAACTCCACAAAATACATAGGAATTACTATTACTTCATATTTAAATTGGAAAGAACACGCAGATAAAGTTGTGGGAAAGGCGAACCAGACACTGCGTTTTATTGGCAGAACCCTTAAAACATGCAACAGAACTACAAAAGAAACTGCATACACTACGCTTGTCCGTCCATTTTTGGACTATTACTGCCCAGTGTGGGATCCTTATCAGGTGGGTTTGACGGAGGACATCGAAATAGTCCAACGAAGGGCAGCTCGTTTTATATTGTCACGATATAGGGGAAATGCTACAGGATCGGATGGGAATCATTACAACAACGGCGCTTATCGCTGCGTCGTGGGCTACTTATGAAACTCCAATCGCCAACATTCTTCTCCGAATGCGAAAATATATTGTTGGCTGCTACTTACATAGGTAGAAAAGATCATCAGAATAAGATACGAGAAATCAGAGGTCGAAGGTAGATATTCAGATGTCCTTTCTTCCCGCGTGATATTCGAGAATGGAATGGGAGAAAAAATAGTATAATGGTGATTCGATTAACCCTATGCCAGGCACTTAAATGTGATTTACAGAGTATACCGTAGATGTGTAGATGTACATGAAACTAATGCACAAGCAGTTGGTTCAGATACGCTAATGAGTAGGCAGTGAAATACAACAACGACGGGACTTAGCGAAGGTATGACAAGGAGACCTTCAGGAAGTTTGGTTGCGGGGCAGAGACAGAAGGGAGTGTCCCAAAGCGTAGTTTCCGAGACCTGGACGCCATTTCAGACAACACAACAGGATTTGCTTAAAGAAGGCAAGACAAAGGTCGTCTACGGATAACATCGGTAAGAGATGACGTTTATCTCCGGTTAACAGCCAGTCGAGACAGGAGAGTTAATTCAAATCAGCTGTACCACCCTCAAATTACAGTTGTGAAGAATATCTTAATGAATTGCGTTACCACATGTATATTGTGCTTTATATCTCACCAGATTGCCTAATTGTTTTGAGCTGTTGCGCAGAGATCACATGACTGCAAATACATCCTCAAGTGTACTGAATAACAAGATGACATGTGAATTGAATGTTACTGTATTGAAGGGATAAAAGGACATGGTTGTTTCCACCTATTGCCAAAGTTGATCTGTTGTACCAGCGAGCGGTGTATCCCAGGACAGTCGCTCCGCAATCATCGACGAGCCGTTTCCGATACACGAGACATTTGGATAACAGAAAGGCCAAGGCAACATTGCAGGCTAATGAACGAAGTCACGAACATGGCGTGCCACGTGTGGTCACACATCACACTCCTGCAGTGAGGCCGTAGATACGGGAGGACAGCGTCCCCAACACTTTAGACATGTATCGCTCGCTGGTTAGCGCACCGCCAATGCGTACCAGCGGACTTCCGGGAGTATAGTACCACGCAAGTCATAATACCGGATACAGCACCAGAACGGCGATACTTAAGCATACAGTAGTCTCCCACTACGGTGTTTCAGACTATAATCTGACCATCCTGGCGTAGCAGGAAGACACGGGATTTTAACGACATCGTTGTTATCCAAAAATCTCCATATTTGCCTACAATACAACAATGGTTCAGGACATTTTCGTCACTCATCGGATTGCACTGCTGCCTTTGTCCCCCCGTTCTCCGATTCCCTGATTATCGAAAACGCCCGGTGGATGAGATCGAGGAACGACTGGCCCGCAGCTCCACCAGGTGACTTGTCTGTAGGTAGAGTCAGCAGGGACTGAGTGAGTGCCAAGGCGTGCGGCAGTGGGCGCAGCCAGAAATGCCAGCAGCACTCCGTACTGATTTCGTCAGCTTCCTCGCTTCACTTGGGACCGCTTTTTCAGTTCGCTGTGGTATCTCAGATCGTTCTTGAATTTTCATTTTGGACGACCAGCAGCGTATTTTCGATTTTAAATAATTTCTTTTTTCAAAAATTAAGGGTGATACTTCGAGCAGTCAAGTCGATTAAATATCTATGCGGAAATTTGCAAAGCGATTTCACCTAGAAAGTGAATCTACGGTTAGTTGCGGAGAAAGTACATGCTCGACTTTGGTTTATTGGAGATATTTGTGAATTTATTTTTCATCTGTAAAGGAAACAGCAGACTCATGTGAGTCATGTGAAGTTATGGCGGACTCTTTCCTGATCTTCGTATCAATGATAGTGTATTATCTCGATTGATTGTTTCTACGTGTCCAAATTCATGAGCACCAAACAAAAGTTATAAGACAAAAAATTGATTTATGGAGCTAGTTTTAGTAAATTTAGAAAATTACTGTATTTTTAAACCTGTATCTCAGTCATTGGTGGGTCAAGCACTTTTGACTAATGAAATATGTAGGAAACTTTATGCTCTTCAACTTTGTTTTCGAAGTATGTTTCGTGAAAAACGCATGGTTTAGAAGTTATAAGCGAAATAGTGAAAAAAGGCCAAAATTTCGAGATTTTTCGGCTCCTGCAAAGTTAAGATAGGGTCATCGAGGTCTAAAACTCAGATTCTACTGCACAGAGTACCTACACACGACGTACTAAAGTTTCATTAAGTTCGGAATACTTTCCAGATAAAAGCACCTGACTAATGCTGGACTAGTAGAGACCAGAGCGCGGGTGCATCGGCGTCTCATGCCTGATCCCTCACTGTGAATACAAGTGATGGCAATGTAATTCTGACTCGCTCTCGTGTGTATCGGAGAGTACTTAGTTCTTCCCTGTTTGGTACAAAATTTGCAGTTTATTTCAAACCGACTTCCGCGTGAGCCGAACACTTGAAACCTGAAACCAGCTGACAGCTGGACGACAAGCCCATATTAAATTGGTTTCCTTTCTGCTGTGTTGAAGAGAGTACATTTTGTAAAGCAAAAATCTTCAGTACTATCTGTATGGCATAAGGAATCTCAATGAAGCTATATCTTATTCTACTTTCTTATATAGAGATTATTTGTGTGTTTGTGGGTTTTTGTCTTCATATTACAAAGGAAATAAAGAGATGAATATAGTAAGCAGGTTCAAATTGATGTAGGTTGCAGGTCTTATGAGGAGACGAAGAGGCTAGCTCAGGATAGAGTAGGGTGGAGAGTTGAAACCAGTCTCCGGACTGAAGACCACACCACCACCACACGGTGGAGCCACTACTACTACTACTTACACTACAGAAAAGTGAGGAGGCCCGGCCTCCCATGATCAACAGCCACTGGCCTAACTGAGGGTTCATGGTACCGCTTTCAGACTACTTCCTTACCGTTACATTCTGAAACAGAGCGCGGGAAAAAAGAATACGTTTGCCTTACTCTGAAATTTTTTGTACGACTTCCGTCAGTTCACCTCATGAGGATCCCATACTGCGCAGCGATACTCCAAAATACGAGGGACAAGTACAGTGTCGGTAGTTTCTTTAGTGGAACTGCTGCACGCCATAAGTGTTCTGCCAATGAAATGCTGCCTTTCGTTTCTCTCCCCTCCACAATATATTTTGTGTGTTCTTTCTAATTAAAATTGTTCGTGATTGCAATTCCTAGGTATTTACTCGAATTTACGTCCCTCTAACTTCAAATGTTGAAATGTTTGTAAATGTATGGGACTTAACTACGCTGGTCATTAGTCCCTAGGCTTACAATCAAACTACCTTATGTTAAGGAGAACAAATACACCGATTCCCGAGGGAGGACTCGAACCTCCGACGGCGAGCAGCGGCGCACTCTGCAGCTAGGCGCCATGGAAAGCTCGGCCACTCCACCACGGCCGTATTAGACTGATTTATCGTATAAATAAAGTTCAACGTATGCCTTTTAGTGCTCATTTAGATGACCTCACAACTCTCGTTATTTAGGATCAGTAGCCAGTTTTGACACCTAGGTGATATCCTGACACGACAGTCTCGTAACAGAATTTTACAACAGAATGCACGTAATGTTTCTCTGCGTGATGCTGAGAAACCGCTGTGACTTAACTAACCGCGATAGAACGTGCGCAGTACGAGCTGGAACGTAAACTCCACACCACTACCAGTGTCCAAGAAGTGGACCGCTTACTCCACGAGAAGATGCAACGGCGTTGTCACCTTTCACAACCAAATCGAAGTGTGGTTTCTGGCCAGGGCTCAGCGTGTGCATTGTTCTTCTTATAAGTTGGCTTCTACTGCCGAGTTCTTTTGTAAATTTTTCTCTACTTTACAGTCAGTGAAGTGACACGACATGTACTGTTAAGCCGCGAAGTTTCATTCCCTTTTCTTCTTCCCTCTTCAGTTCCTTTGTCAGACAACGTATCAACAGCAGTATAATTTTTTCATCACTCGTTTGCTCTGAGAAACTATCCACGAAATTACAGACGAGTCGGTGGCCAGGGCAGTAGCAGGTATGGCAGTATATTTTTCAACAGTAAGTCTACTAACAGCTACATTTTCGATCACTTTCATTCAGGCACAACTGGTTTCGCGCTTCAGATGCACATAGCAGGCAGCAAAGAAGTGGCCGTACGCTTCAAGGCGCCTAGTTGCGGAGGGCGTGTCTGTTTCCTGTTGGAGGTTCGATTCGTCCCTCGGTCTCGTGCGCTGGTGTGTGTGTGTGTGGGGGGGGGGTTCCTTAACATAAGTTAGTTCACACATAAGTTAGTTCAGTTTGTGAGTCTAAGGACTGATTACTACTGTAATTTGGTCCTATAGCTGTAATAACATTTGAACGTTTTGCACATATCAGGTACACACAGAAATTGATTAAAAGGTAGTGAGCACGTTCTATGAAAGACTGTATTATTGTTGCGACGGATAGTCAATAAATTAAATTCGATCTAAAGAAAATATTCTGTGCTACATAAGATGTGCATAAAAATTAAAACTTAGTAAATGGCATGGCGGATAATATAGAAGGAACAACATTCAAAGTAAATTAACGTCCTTGCATAGAAAATAGTGTGTTAGTATCAAAGATGCGGCTACCACACGAAACCCAAAAAGTGAAGTGAGGCACACCAAGCACGGGCCACTCTGTATTCCGAAAATGTATTGGGCTTTTACTTCTCTTAGTGATTCACGTTTCTTAGAACTTTTTAATTGTCGCAATAATTTTAGAAACACAAGTAGCTACATCGAACCTATTTTTGAGTGCTGCACTAGTGCGCTAATCTAATGAACGAGCTACTTCACACAACGTAACGCACAGGACGTCAACCTGTTATACAAGCGGATAAGCCAGAATGGAATCGGATTCAAGCGCTGCTTCAGTAATCATTGAGCCCCCTTGTGTGCTAGTTAGGACGAGTTCTGATGTCCCCATTAATGGTGATTAGTTTTGCCTCTGATATAGCACATGCCGCGCGTGAGTAGCCGAGAGAACTGCAGTGCCACGTTGCGAACCACGTGGCCTCCCGCGTCGGAGGTTCGAATCGTCCCTCTAGCATGGATGTTTATGTTGTCTTTAGTATAAGCTAGTTCATAAATAGCTTGTACGTTTAGGAATTGATCACCTCGCAGTTAAGCTTTATAAACATTTGAACATTTTGATATAGCTCATGCAAAGAGTTAAAATGCAAGGATATGCAACCACGCGGAAAAATGCAGCTGTCTTATTGGAATGAATCTATATTTATACATAAAAGGCTTGTGGGTGTACATACTGACAGACTTTACTCCATCAACACTGACGGCCAGCCACTCGTGGTTGTGCCACAGTCTAACATAAACAGCCGCGACACTCACTGCTGTAAAACGTGTTACCAACTGACGGCTGCAACGACAGTAGCACTCCTAGCGGTGGGAAAGCCACCATAGTTGTCATGTTTCTTTGTAATTACTTTTGTACGTAGTTAACGAAATACTTAGTAAAATTTCTGCGATACAAGCATTAGTTAAGTGTAAAGAGACGTACTTTAATAAGTAAATTAATGTAAAAACAGTCAATTTTACTGATTCAGTGGTATAAACAACAACTTCGTCTTGTAAAAATACTTACGAATATGTGTGATTTTAATCTTATTCCGCTGAAAGTAAGTAGACTACAAACATAAGAGAATAATAAGTCTATTATGGTCTTTTCTTACTATGACAGGAGTTTTTTTGACGTGTATAAATTCGGTGAGGAGTCTAATGATTCGCAGTTTTACACCTCGTACGTCTTCTTTAAACGTGCATATTATGTTCAGTGTAATTACTTTAGATTAAAAAGGCAAAGTTTTGATGATTCTTGCCATTTGTGGTTTAGCTGTAGCAACAATTTTGGAATTGTCTACGTCTCTGTTGGAAAACAGTTTCATTGCTTTTGCCGATTTATTGCCACGTTTGTGACGTGTTCACTTCAGCTACAACTGTTGAAGCTGATTTGGTACGTTACATACTGTAGTTATTGCATTTTACATACGTTTGCTACGTTCAAACGCACTAATTCGACTGGAATTATAGTGAAAAAACGTTAACGTTCGTTAGTAGAAAAGCGACGTCTTTCTGCCAAAGGAAAGGTCTTCTGGTGTTTCCTAGCCATTTTTTTTAATTTTTAATAGAAAATGAAGTTATTTATCACAAGCCTGTAGGTTACAAAATAGCTGTAAATAAACTATCCTGCAATGTACCGTTTCGTACCTTGCTAGGGACCTAAGGAAACTTAATTAAGACAAATGTAGAGCTGGTTTTAAGTTATTACCTATTATAAGGTATTACATACGCTTCCTAATGTAATAAGTATGTTAAAATCAATATAAACGATACTATTCGCGCTGATCCAAAGTCGTATTCAGAAATGTAGCTTTCCGGCCGCTTGGGGCGCCACTGACGCAGTGTATAACAAATATCTGCGGAAGTGTGGTGACTGTATATGTTAGACAGTGGTTGTGCTAGTAGACAGCCCTGAGTCTCATGCAGTTGGAACCAGGGAGATCGGCGGACGTCACGCAGTCTCCAGCAGCCAATGAGCGTTCAGTATTGCTCTGAGAGCTCTGCTGAGTGTCTGAGATTTTGTCCTAGTTGTTGGCCCTGGTAAGCGACGAGTTATACATAAGCAAGCTACAGTCTTTATTTGCACGATTCAAGCGTTCTTAAAGGTCAAAGCAAATGTAAACATATAACGCAATTGCTGCCTGAAGCCGGAAACAACTCTTTCCCCGTCTATGCCTAGACATGCGCCACCCGCCATCGTTCGAGGGTTTAACTATAGTAAAAATAGATGGTCGCTGCGCGTGGCAGTGGCTGGTGTGGCGAGCAAAATTCCACACACTACCTGCTGCCCTAAGAGTAATTTTTAATTAGAATTAGTTTTCTACGTAATTAACCAAATAGTTTCTGTAATTCTTGCTTTCCAGGCATTAGTAAAATATCAAAGAGACAAAAGTTATCGTGAAATAAGAATAGAAACAGCCGAATTACTCTGATTCAGTGATATAAATAACAATTTCTTCATGAGGAGCTACTTATATGTTGCAGTCTACTCTGCTGAAAGTGAGAGAATATAGAGAGACGAGGAACATTAATTGGTGGTGTTGTCTGTTCTTGTATGACAGGCACTTTCTTTGATGTGTAACAATTTGATATGGGGCCAACATTTTCCTATTTCACTCATCTTTCTTACAAACGCATATACTTTTGAGAGTAAACAATTTTGCTTATAAAACGAATGCCTTGTAGATTCTGGAGGTTTGTGGTTCAGATGTAACAATAATTCTGGAACAGGTTTCGGCTTTGTTGGGAAAACGTTTTTTTCCCGATGTTTCATTGTCATGCTTGTGAGGATTTTTCTTCAGCTAATGTAGGTATTCCATTCCATGTAGGTTTCTTAAGTTCAACACTTACTGATTTAACTGGAATTGTTGAGTAGAAAACCGACGTCTGTCTGAAAAAGGTCAAGAACTCTGTTATTTATTAGCCATTTTTCTTCTTAATATAAAATAATATTCTTCATTGAAACGTCGGAGATTTCAAGAGAATCTCAAATTTCCATCCCTTGTACATGACAAAGAATTGCCAATTGACTGTTTTGTTTTTAACTTTAAATAGGAGCAGAATAGAAATGTATTCTCTTTTCGTTTTCTAGTAGAATTCGTAGCAGCCACGTTGTGATTTAGCAAGAAATCGGTGATCTCTGTTACAATATGGATGTATAACTCTGGTCTCTGAGAATAGTATTGCAGCGTGCCTACACTGTTACATGTTTTACCCATGATTTTGCGTTACTTTCTTGGTTCTTGTTTTGAAGCTTATATTAATATGCAATGTAATAGCCTAGTGTGGCAGCAGAATATGTGTTTTAGTAAAATTTTGTTGCAGCCATATTGTAATTTGACAAGTAACGAAATATCAAAATCTATGTCTGGCACGGTCAGTCACTTGAAGTTAAACATCCAGATGGAACAGACATGGAAGATAGAGATCACTGCGTGTCTCTAACTTACAACTCTAACGTGCATGTGAAAATGCGGTTTTAGTTTCATTCGTCTGATATAATACTATGCATGCTCGTTTTCCTAACTTTGACTTCAATAATGACGTGTAATATAGAAAACGCCGGCCGCGGTGCCCGAGGAGACTGCGGCGCGCCAGTCACGGTCTGCACGGCCGCTACGGTCGGGGGTTCAAATCCCCCCCTGGAGCATATATGTTTGTGCCGTCTTTGGTATAAGGTAGTTCATAAGTAGTTTGTAAGTTTAGGGACTGATGACCCCACAGTTAAGTCCCTGAAGCTTAACAAACTTTTTTTAAATATAGAAAACAAAAGTTTTAATTTCTCGGTGCGTTTTCGTCAGTCACACTGTACCGGAAATGAACATAGATACAAAGATAACATTCCGGATACAATATTAATTTTATCTCAAACCGGCGTTTCTGAACAAGCGAATCTATAGAACTACTACGGTAGAAAAAATTTCCCGGAGTTTTGATAGATAACTTGTACCTTGAGGCAGCATGTAGACTTTATTTCATTAAAATTGGATCAGTGGAAGAGAAGATACCGTAATTTAATGTTTTATAAATCTGCTGTGTTTAGTAGTATGGTGTAGCACACAAAAGAAGCAACAGCACTGTTAGTTTGTTTTAACTCACACACATAAACAGTTGCATCATCGGAAGATTACGACATCGACTGGAATTTAGTCCCTTCGGGTATTCGGTTTTAATGATCTCGGTGTATCAAGAACTTAACGAAATTACATTGCCTCTAACTGGGTTCAGTAAAACGGACTTACCATCATCTGGCCTGTAATTAGTGTATAAGATCAAATGATCTTGAACCGACGCCAGTCATAGTAAAATGTAATATTGACTGAGAAATTAGCTTATTTCAAGTTAAATTCAACAATGTACTTTATTATTCAAAATGAGTAAGACTCTCCATTGATTCTGCATCTACATCTAAATAATTACTCTGAGAATCATATTTAAGTGCTTGGCATAGGATCGTCTAACCGCTTTCTTGATATTTCTCTATCGTTCCATTCTGTAATAGCGCGCGTGGAAAAGAAACACAAACATTTCCGATTAGGATCTCATTTTTCTTATTATTATGATCTTGTCTCCCTATGTAGATGGGTACTGACAAAATATGTTCGCATTTGGAGGAAAAAGTTGACGAAAGAAATTTCACAAATAACTCGCGCCGCGACGAGTAGCGCCTTTCTTGTAATTATTTCCACCCCAACCCGTATATAATTTCTTGACACTCCTCTCCCCCCCTCCTCCTATATCGCGCTAATTACAAAACGAGTTGAACTTTCTCTATATCCTCAGTCAGTCCCACCGGGCAAGGATCCCACAATGCGCAGTAACACTACAAAATATGACGGACAAGTGTAATATAGGCAATTTGTTCAGTACAACTATTGCATCTTGTGAGTGTTCTACCAATAAAATGTAGACTTTTATTCACCTTCCCCACGATATTTTCCGTGTGTTCTCTCCAATTAGAGGTGTTCGTATAAATGCATTTTACCGGATTTGTTTCGAGATCATATGCATGGTTGCATACGTCGTTATTTAGGGTAAATTGCTATTTTTTGCACCACGAATGTATTTTATCTAAAGCGTTTTGCAGTTGCTTTAGATCTTTTGGTGCCTTTACTAATCGCCAGCGTCATCTGGGAGCATCTGCTCAGATTGTCTGATAAATCGTTTATGAAGGCAAGTAACAGTAAAGGTCCTATATCACTTCTGTGTGGAACGCCAGATATCACTTCTGTTTTACTCGATGACTCTCCGTCAGTTACTACGAATGTGTCCTTTCTGTCAGGAAATGGGGAATCCAATCGCACAATTGTAGACTGACTATAATATCCGTGCTAAGTGCCAAAATGAACATTTTAAGTAAAACGCAAAAAGACTCTAAAAATGAACAGATTCTCTTTATGTGCAATTTTTTCGCCTTAATTTGTGTCTACAGTTAATCTTTAGACTTATTACAGTTGAATTGACCATTAAATTTTTATCTTTAGGAACAAAATATTTTCGTGATAAAAAAATAAGAATAAGGGCTATGTGCCATCCCCTCTACTGTAAAAACCGGGCTATTCCAAAATTCGAATAAATGGAAAGCTGTATTGGACTTTATGGTCTGGATGGTCAACAAAGGCGTCATACATTATCTGATAATTCAAATCTTGGCTTAATTACGTAAGTGAACTTTTGGCCCTTGTATAATGACTTTCCTCTTGGGGGAAAATTGCTGTGTGTTTAACTATACGCTGTGCATAATCACCTGTGTATTTCCTCTCTTTGGATTTATTTCCCCTACTTTCAACGTTCGTAACGTCACCACGCTTTTTCGATTTAACCAATGTTTCAACCCTACGCTTTCTGATGCCATGGATTTCCATAAATGTGTGCTTGCACACTTGTTTATAGTCACCTTTGCCATCAGGAATCGTATAAAATACACTGGCCTGCCTTATACTTTGTCGAATCTGTGTACGACCCATGTCGCCTACGTTTAATACTTACGTTTCCCATTAGATACGAATTTTGCTTGACGTTATCTCCTATTTCATAAAACTCATTGAAGGTGTTTAGTTTTTGTTTGAAGGCATTGCTTCTGCATAGATACGGGCATCGGCATGAAACCTACATAAAAGAAGGCCATTAGAAGAGTAAACACTGCGTCTAATAACCTGTTTATCACTACTTTGCACTAAGAACAAAAACGCATATACAAACAACTGCGACATTAAAAGCCGAAGGAATACAACTTTGAGCTATTAATAAACGACAACCTAGGTCTATGATGTTATAGAGATATTTAAACGTACCCCAACAGGTGGAGGTTGTTTCTCAGCCTCTGTCACGTTCTGGCTGTTCTTGAAGGACTCTTAGCTTTTTCTTGCGTTGAGAAACACTCCCTTAAACATTTTTACGGCACTTATTTACCACTTCCATTGCAGAAAAAGCACAAAATGAATAGTTACTCCTTGCTACACGATGGAACTTCAGCTCAAACAGTAATAACAGAGTTCACGTGCTCCTCTGGCCACTGGCACAAAGCCAAGATTTTACTTCAGAACAGGCGGCACACAGATCGTCGGGCATTCTTGTGACAAACATTAGAACTACTTCCACATCGAATAACAGATAGCCCGCTTTTTACTGAGTAGTATTAGGCATGTAGCCCACATTTTCACAATAAAACAAAATTTTTCATTTTTGGCACTTACCACGGATTTTATTTTCAGTCTACAATTTAGTATTTTATAAGCACGTAATTTGATTAGAAGCCGCTAGAAATTAGTGTCAAAAGCATTCCAGAAAACACTTCTTAGCTAGAAAAATCGAACTAATTGCCTAAGTGCTCTTATAAGGGTTCCATTTACTGACGTACTAAAACTTAAAAACCGGCGTTACGCACTTACCTAAATCCCGTCGCGAAACGGGGGTGTGTAGCGAGTACTAATATAAGGAGCGGTCAAAGAGTTTTCGTTCGAACAGCGTAGATTTCAGAACGGGTATGCCAATGACGCAGAACAGCCGTGAGCACTGCCTCAGTCATGTCACCGACGTACCAGCTCGAAGATTCTCGTTTGATATGCTTCTGCGTCATCAAGTCCGTAACTGCCCGCTGTATATCCTCGTCCGACAGGAATCGTTGACCTTGTCCTTGTTCAGGGACTCAAAGCGTGGTAACGCGTGGGCAGAGATGAGGCGATAGGGCAGCTGCTCGACTTCTCCCACTTGATGATGGATGAGTCTGGAGCCCTACAGCGACACGGCTCTTGTACCTAAACGCAAACAGCACACTCCTTGACGCACAATTTCACAACGATGATATCTGACACACACCCTATTCCATGCACTTCAGTGTGACTTGCAGAGTATTTGTGTAGATACAGGTACGTTGTCCTAACACTTTCTTCATCTGAAACTTCCTGGCAGATTAAAATTGTGTGCCGGAACCGGGACTCGAACCTGGGACCTTTGCCTTTCGCGGGCAAGCGCTCTACCACTGAGCTACCCCGACACGACTCACGATGCCGCCTCACAACTTTACTTCCGCCAGTACCTCGCCTCCTACTTTCCAAACTTCACAGAAGTTTTCCTGCGAAACTTGCAAGACTAGCACTCCTGGAAGAAAGGATATGGTGGAGACATGACTTAGCCACAGCCTAGGGGATGTTTCCAGAATGAAACATTCACTCTGCAGCGGAGTGTGCGCTGATATGAAACTTCCTGGCAGATTAAAATTGTGTGCCGGAACCGGGACTCGAACCTGGGACCTTTGCCTTTCGCGGGCAAGCGCTCTACCGACTGAGCTACCCCGACACGACTCACGATGCCGCCTCACAACTTTACTTCCGCCAGTACCTCGCCTCCTACTTTCCAAACTTCACAGAAGTTCTCCTGCGAAACTTGCAAGACTAGCACTCCTGGAAGAAAGGATATGGTGGAGACATGGCTTATCCACAGCCTAGGGGATGTTTCCAGAATGAAACATTCACTCTGCAGCGGAGTGTGCGCTGATATGAAACTTCTTGGCAGATTAAAATTGTAGCTCAGTGGTAGAGCGCTTGCCCGCGAAAGGCAAAGGTCCCAGGTTCGAGTCCCGGTTCCGGCACACAATTTTAATCTGCCAGGAAGTTTCATATCAGCGCACACTCCGCTGCAGAGTGAATGTTTCATTCTGGAGACTTTCTTCATCTGTTTGTAACCTTTGAGCACTGCAGTGTTGCACATGTTATTTAACGACATAATCTGAAAAAATTAATTCCTCTAACTGGGGAGTTATAAAAATGGGGTCCCACAAGGTTCGGTCCTGGGTCCTTTGCTGTTTTTTAATATATTAATGACTTACCATTCTACATTGACGAAGTTAATAAGCTAGTACTTTTTGCTGATGATGCAAGTATAGCTATCACACCTGACAAACAGGAATTAACTGATGAAATTGTAAATGATATCTTTCAGAAAGTTATTAAGTGGTTCTCTACAAATGGACTCTCATTAAACTTTGATAAAACCCAGTATATACAGTTTCATACAGTAAATGGCATGACACCATTAATAAATTTCGACTCTGAACATAAATCTGTAGCTAAGGTAGAATATTTAAAATTTTAGGTGTTTGCATTGACGAGGTGTCTGAGTTGGAAGAAACCTATTGAAGACCTCCTGAAACATTTGAGTTCCGCTACTTACGCTATCAGAGTCGTAGCAAATTTGGTGATATACATCTTAGTAAATTAGCTTAGTACTCCTATTTTGATTCATTGCTTTCATATGGGATCATATTCTGGGACAATTCAACATGAGTAAAAAAGCAGTCATTGCACAAAACAGTTTAAATGTCTTCAGGATGCTCTTGGGTGGTCTCCAGCAATTATTCTGATTATTTAGGGATCTAGGGATCTTCACTGTAGCTTCACAATACATATATTCACTCACGAAATTTGTTATTAACAATCCGACCCAATTCGAAAGTAATAGCAGTGTGCATGGCTACAACACTAAGAGAAAGGATGATACTCACTATTCAAGGTTAAATCTAACTTTGGCTCAGGAATTAAAGGAATTTCCGAATGGCAACTCCTTCTACAATGTAGATGAATTTTTAGATAAAACTTTAAAAAATAAAAAAATAAAATGAACAAAAAACAAGAATGTAATAAATTCTTAAAATATTGATTGTCAAGTGTAGACAACATTTACTAAACTGCCACGTTCCACATCATTACGAAATGTCGTATATATGATCTATGGTACAAGTTCTCATCTAATCTAATCTTCGCAGCAGTAACGCCCTCAAACGAGAACTTTTAGACCGGCTGTTATACATTAGTTGGATTTTCCAAATGATTAGCATTTAAAGCGCAACCTCACAAGGCTTATGTAACAGCATCCATAAATTTCTTAAGTTCCGAGCGAGATGCAGAATGTTTGGCAATGTGACAGTGGGAAGTATGGTGGTCTCTCAATAAAACAGTTTATTGCTACGCGATACTGCTGATGGCGGAGGGTGGAAGGGGTGTTCAAGCCTCATCTCCGCCATAAGTACCAGGGTTTTAGTTGAACTGTGTCAAGCCCTCCTCGACCAAAATCCAGGACCCACCACTGAAAAGGGACAGCTTTGACCTCGAATACTCGGGACCGCAGGAAACGTTGCTTGAAATAACAGGCGATCATAAACAGGATCATGGTGAGTCATCCCCAAGCAAAACGTAGAGTTGCACCTCAAGTAACATTTGGCAGACAGAAACAAGGTATCAGTACCGTAGGAAGCAAATTACATGTAATTTAATGGCGTCAGTGTATCATTATATATTCAATCAGCAGCGCCGAAACTCTGTGCTTAATGTACTTATAATAGCGCAAAACACACAACAGCAGTACCACACACATGAAACTGCTTATACTAGGCCTCGACGTGCAGATGCGCAATCTAGATGAAGTGATTAATACAAAGTTGGGCAGAACAATGTGTACACCTAACCAACGTCACATTATCACATTCCAAATCATTTTCGCATTCACGCAGACGAGTATCAAAAGCCACACTAATTACATTTTCAAATACTGATGTTGAAAGGTCGCCAAGTATGTTGCAACATAGCTTATACGTAGGTGCAGTAAATTGATTGTAAATCACGAAGTGAAGTTTCACGATGAAATAACGATCACGTACCTTCACTTGTGGTCTGGCACCTCCTAATCTTACAAAATGAGTAATCCTTCTGATGTAGAGTGTATATTGCCGAAAGAAGTAAACATCAAGGGGTTGGCAATATTTTGTTGTTTTTGGTGGTAATATCTTCAGCGTAACGTATTTGTTGGGGAAACTTGTATCTAGAATGGTACGAGCTGTATGACACGCACTGGTAAGTGCAGCTACACTACGCTACCATCTATTGGCGCTAGCATACAAGTGCGGCGTTTTGCATTGAAAGAATGCACTCCACTGCTTTGTTTATGATTTCTTGTTGTTGTAAGCATGGTTTCGTGCGGTTCCGAGCGTTCTAGCTCAAAGGTGTCCCTTCTGAGTGACTAATGTATGAACACTCGGTTCAGGAGGGCCATGCTCAGATCCTATGTACACGCGGCAATTACTCGAAACGTTGTAACGATATGGCGAATGGGCAAAAACCGAAGATTTATCGCGGAGCGTTTTTTTTTTTCTCCCATATTAAAGTCGCTGACCCTTTATCAACATTCTTTTCTCTCTTCCGGACGAGAGAGAACAAAATGTTAAAATGTTTGTAAAGCTTATGGGACTTAACTGCGGGGTTATCAGTCCCTAAACTTACAAACTACTTACGAACAAACTTATACTAAAGTCGACAAAAACATCCATCCCGAGGGAGGATTCGAACCTCCGACGCGGGAGCCGCGCAATCGGCAACGTAGCGCTCCAGACCGCTAGGCTACTCCCTAAGAGAGAACAGCGTTCGACTTCTGCTGTCTGATTTTATTTTTCGTCTGCTACAGACGTACCTGAGTCCACTCGGTTTTTCTACATCGTATTAATGTGTATATAATGAGGATTTCATTGATAAAAATCAGAATGAGTTTTGTTAAAGCTAACAAGAAGGTGGATCTATATCTCAGTTCCGAAATATGCTACCTGGTGTAGTAATTACCACAGCGCAAATCATGCAATGGGTTTGGACGCCATTACGGGTAACTTTTATTCCATGCAGTCATTGTTTAGATATGCTAACTTTCATTGAATTCTATGCCTTTTGATTATGCAAAAATGCTTAGGACCTGCGTTTCCCTTCTATATTACTTTCAAATCAAAGTCCGACAAAATTAATAGTTTGTTTTTTTCCATCACATAACGGTACTTTACCTATCTCAGTTTATTTTATTACGAAACTTGTTTGCCGTCAAATACAGGACTAATAATAATGAAACTTGGATTAAGGTTACGGAGAATCCGCAGCGGCCGCTGTTTAAGTCAAAGATAATACACAAGGTGCTACTTAACTCTAAGACCACGCTAATGTGACTGTTACTGCGCATTTATGACGATGAATACATTAGAAATGTTACTGATCTAATTATTTGTTTTGGGGAACTTCAATATTTCCAATTTATTTTTAATTATCGCGTCTGACATTTATTATTTTTATTAATAACGCATCTGACTAACTTGAAATTAAACTTATTCAGAAAATAAAAATAACTTTTTCAACACTTTGACTGTTGACAATAATGGAACTATTTACGAAAATAATTTCCTGCTTTCTCACTACTCAAATTCTAATATGCTTTCTGCAACTTACTATTCAACTTCGAAACACATGCAATTTCACAGATTTTACTTTTGTAAATCAAAGTGGGGTAAGATTATACTTTCTGACTACAACAATAAAGCTGAATGTTAATTTACTACTTCATTCAGCATTGATAAATTAAAATATTGTTATACAAAATTCTACATAGCTGACAATACTTGTCAAACCTTTTTATACTTTCAATTCACAATTACTTATACAAAATACCCCACAACAACACGTACTCGGCAAGTGATTATTTCACTACCCAAAATCTACACAGAATTATAAAATGTCTTTACCTTTACGCCGGCCGCGGTGGCCAAGCGGTCTGCGGCGTGCCAGTTACGATCTGCACGGCCGCTGCGGTCGGGGGTTCGAATCCCTTTCGGGCATGCAAGTTTGTGCCGTCTTTAGTATTAGCTAGTCCATAAGTAGTTTGTAAGTTTAGGGTAAGCTCTACAAACATTTGAACCTTTCTTTCCTTTACAGCTGAAACAGATAATATCAATCAGTGTCTGTCCTGCGGATCAGACCATTTCACTATTCACAATCTCAAAATTGGTACCTGTGTCTACCGCCACTGCAGAACTCTGTACGACGCCGGAAACTGGAGTCTTCGTCTCCGGGCAAACAATGACATCCGCGAGACCAGCCAATGATGTTATTACACCTCTGTATCTCTTTGACATGTAGTAGCACCTACTACCAACTTAATTATCTTTGTCCCAAAGACAAAGACGTGTTTAAGTTACAGCTAAACCAACTATTCCCGTCCCTGTGAATGACGAAAACTTTTGAAGTAAACTACGTCACTTTTCAAAGTGCTAACTGCCGCCAACACCTACTAAAGACTTTCCAAATTCTTTAAAATATAAAAGTTATTCACCATATATTCGTCCATTGCGTTCATCGGAATTATTTTTACTAGATTTTTGCTAATTTTGATTACAAACAAGACATAGTTTTCACGTAATCAAATGAGAATAAAATTATGAAAGCTTTATTAACCCCAATTCATAAGGCAGTTACGGATATAGTACACTTGACCGTACAGCATCAAACAACCACGTAACGTACCTTGAGTCAGCAGATGGCTTTGTCTGCACCGAGACAAAAATGATTTGTTGTGAAATATATTTGCCAAGATCGCTGTTCAATATTTAATTTCAGATTATTGGTTTCGACAAAACGTAGTTGTCATTATCAGATATACAACTCTACATTTAAAAAATAGCACCTCTCCACACATCATTTACAACTGCACAGTTATCGTGATGTGTTAATTTTCAAGAATTTGCAGCTGCTCCTCATTTATAAGATCTATAACGTCACATATACTAGTTGTCATAATTTAAAACAATGTGCCACGACTCGTCACTTTTAAAATCTATAACACCACATGTTTTTCCACTTTGAAGTGTACTGTGAAATAGAATATAATTATTGACGAAATTAGTAATCATTTCAAATTTTATTAAAAGTAGTTGCAGTCACCAGATGCGCTCAAAAGACGTTTTTGAAAAACAGATCGTTGATTTATTGATCATTTATTTAAATACTACGTCACTGATGTATATATTAAAATACAATCAAGATAAAAATTTGTACCTTCACCAACTAAATTAGAAAACGACTTGAACAGCTATTGAGAAAATGTAAACATGAGCTAACTAATGTGTACATAATAATACCTTACACCTCTGTAACTGCAGAGGCTGATACTTAAGAGTAAACTTATAGAATAATAGTGATCGTAAGGAGTGCTTGCTTGCATCAGAATGATCCTTACAAAAATAAATAAACGAAGTGACCCCCTCTAATTTCGATCTCTGGGAACGAGTTTTAACCATATTTTGGGCATTTCTCAATGCTTGGAACATGCAAAAATAATTTTTCTGGAGTACTTAAGATGTATTTGTAGACGGTTTTCAGAAACTTGAGTGTCCAAACAGTATCACTGTTACAGAATTTTATGGCAGCAGGCTTAGCTACTCGTCCGTTGTCACGGAACGTTTCATCGGGTTTTCAAACTATTCCAATGTAAATTCTGTCCCCCGCCTTTTTTTTTTTTTTTTTTTTTTTTTTTTTTTTTTTTTTTTTTTACATATTCTCCGATGTAATAGGAAAAAAGCATGTTATGAGCGTAAAATTAAGTACTTAACTGTTTGACGCCTACCACAAATGAAATATCCTATTCAAACTAATGCTTCATGTTTAATAGTGGACGAACGAATAATCAACGTGAAGAATGATCAAGCGGAGATATTTATAGATAAGACATTTCAGCTTGTAGTTTCGAGAAATTTCACAGATACTTCAACAAATCAACAATTGTAAGCTCTACAGAGATGTGTAACAAAAACTGGGTCATCGAAATTTGTCAGTTAAAATCTAAGAGCTGGTCCAGCATTTCTCTTTCGAATGATAAAGATGACTGAGTTTCTGAACCACATTGTTACTTGCCAAGAGATCTATCTCATCATAGTCCTAAAACGAAGCTTCACAGTCAATGAAATTGCATCATCCGCTACACCCAACAAAACCAAAAGGACAGAACTAATACTGAGCACCAAAAAGGTAAAGTGATCTTATATGGAAAGGTCGCAGAGTCCGTCGCCCTCCTGCCTGTAGCAGAGAACATAATGCAGAGGCCTCCTAACAGACTGTTACGAGCCGTGTGAATTGCTGCCTCGTAGCATTGTGCTTCACAATGACGCCCACCTGCATTCTGCTGTGATGACAAAGAATCAACTTCAGTGGCAGTATCTCAATATTCCTCTTGTAGCCTGGTTCTCAGCTCAAGTAGTGGTCATCTTTTCTTTCCAAACTGATTGTGTTCGGGGAGGCAGCACTGTCTAAATTACAACGAATAGGAGGAGGATGATAGTGACGTGGCCGAACGTAGAAAAAATGGCTGAGACCTCAATAGTGTTGTAAAATACGTTTTTTTACAGTATACGAAATAAAAATATCTGAAGAAACAAATGTTTTAGAATTTTACCTATATTCAAAAAAAAAAAAAAAAAAAAAAAAAACCCAAAGCAAGTGGTTGAATTTGATAGCCACAAATTATCTAATAACAGCATTTGTTGTTATGAAGCTCATATAAGTGAACACACTAGGGAATTCAGGACACCAGGTGCCAACGCGCAGCAAAATAAATCTATGGGGAGAGTTTTGTGCCCTGCCGGGATTCGAATCCAGGTCTTCGTGCTTACTAGGCAGGAGCGCTTGTCTGCTGCGCCACTGAGGACACAGCAAGAGGCGGAAAGCGAGCTGCGGTAGACCCACGGCGGCGGTTATCGATGTGTCCCTGTAGTGGAGTGGTGTAGCGCCACTGCCCAGTAACCAGGAGTTCCCGGGTTCAAATCCTGGTTGGACACACATTTTCAATTTTCGCCATTGATTTGTTTCGATGCCCACTGGCAGATGGCACCGTAAATCTCTTTTTGTGTTCATAAATTTATGAATTGAAAATATCTAAACATCACGATTTTCAGGTTATTGAATTAAAGGCAAAAATTAAAATTTGTGCCGCACCGGCACTGGAAGCCGGATTTCGTTCTTGGGGCCAGCGGTCGCCGTCATCAGGCAGGCTACCCAGACACGCTCCCCGTCCTGCCCAAATTCTCATCTCATGTCACACGTGCAAACAAGGCCCCTGCAGTAGACGATACGCCGTCTGAACTGCTGATATCGTTAGGAGAGCCAGCCGTGAAGTAATTGTTCCACCTGGTACCCAACATGTATGAGACAGGGGAAATACCCTCCGACTTCAAGAAGAATATTGTAATTCCAATTCCAAAGAAAGCAAGTGCAGACAAGCGTGAAAACTACAGAACTGATAGTTTAATAAGTCATGGTTACAAAATACTAACGCGAATTATTTAAAGACGAATGGAAAAACTTGTGGGATCCGAGCTTGCAGAAGATATGTTTGTATTTAGGAGAAATGTAGGAACACAGGAGGCAATACTCACATTACGACATATCTTAGAAGATAGGCTAAGGAAATACAAACCTACGTATTTAGCATTCATAGATTTGGAAAAAGCTTTTGACAATGCAGACTGGAATACATTCTTTCAATTTCTGAAGGTATCAGGAGTAAAATATAGGGAGCGAAGACTTATAGTCAATGTATACAAAAACCAGACAGCGGTTATTAGAGTTGAAGGGCATGAAGAGACGCAAAGTTTGGGGAGGGAGTAAGACAGGGTTGTAGCCTTTCCCCAATGCTGTCCAATATGTACATTGATCAAACAGTGGAGGAATGCAAAGAGAAATTTGAGGAGGGAATTAAAGTTCAGGGAGAAGAAATAAAAACTTTGACACAATTACTATGTCATCTGCAAACCACAGAGACCGCAAAGAATCTGTAAGAGCAATTGAATGGAATGGACAATGTCTTGAAGAGAGAGTATAAGATGAGCATCAACAAGAGTAAAACAAAGATAAATGAATGTAGTGTCAGAAGATCACGCGATGCTAAAGGAAATAGATAAGGTAATGAGACTATAAAAGTAGTAGACGAGTGTTGTTACTTGGGTAGCAAGATAACTTCTGATGGCCAAAGTAAAGATGATGTAAAATGCAGAATGGCTTTGGGGATAAAAGCGTTTTTAAAGAAGCGAAACTTGTTAACATCGAATATTAATTTAAATGTCAGGAAGTCCTTTCTGAAAGTATTTGTCTGGAGTGTAGCATTGTATGGGAATGAAACATGGACGATAAGGAGTTCAGACGAAAAGATGATAGAAGTTTCTGAAATGTATTGCTACAGACGAATGATGAAAATTAGAGGTGTAGCTCACGTAACTAATGAGGTGCTTAACCGTATTGGGGAGTAAAGGAGTTTCTGGCATATCCTGACTAAGAGAAGGGATAGATTGGTTGGACACATTCTGAGACATCAAGGAATTGTCAACTTAGAAGGAAGCGTGTGGGATAAAAATGGTAGAGGGAGACCGAGGGACGAATATAGTAAGCAGATTCAAAAGGATGTAGGTTGCCGAACTTCTTCTCCGAATAAGAGTCCTGTACAGGACAGGGTAGCATGTAGCATGGAGAGCTGCATCAAGTCTGCAGACTGAAGACAACAACACATCTCACGTTACTGTTATAGTGCCCTCTGATTATTTCTCAGCTTGTTTGTAGGTTTACCTGTATTCCTGCAAGGGATCGGACTCAGTTGTCCATCAGCTGTGAATACATGATTTGTGTGTGTGGCATAGTTTTATATAACTGTCTCTACTTTTGGACATTGGACAGTGCAATGGTAGTGTGCAATAAGTTGAGAATTTGCTCAGGACTCGTAGCGTGCCCTGATAGCTTTCTTAAAGTTGTAAATCCGGGTTCTAGTCCTGGTCCGGCACAAATTTTCAGCCTAGCCATTAAATTTAATCAACGACCTGACCCTGAAATTTGATCAATATGTCATAGTACGTTTGAATTAGTATAAAAATTCATATAAAATGCTTAACTGCCTGTCAGTGTTTCGATGATGTCGCTGTGGCAGTGGTCGGATACCGGAGAGTGTCTCCTGCGTTGTCTGCCCCCGGCTGCATCTGGAGCCGCAGCAGGTCGCCTCGTACTCACAAGAGCCGTAATTGGCCAACTTCCGGCGCCGTCTCCACTTCCGCTGTCATCCGCAGCCCGGCTTTGCTAGGAGAACGGCCCGCGGGCACGTGCCTAGGGGCCCGCGTCTGACTCCAACGTGCTGTCCTCGCGCTCTCCGAGAACATCTGCGACGTGGGCTGGCCTTAGAGATTGCTCGTAATAACGATTGGAAGATTAAATATACCAAACCACAAAAAATTTACGACATAGGTTGCCAGCAGACACTCAATTAAATCTATGCGGACAGCAGAAAATTTGTGGGAGCCCGGCAGTCAAATCCGGTTGTGCTGCTTACCAGGCAATCGCGCTGGTCACTTCGCCCATCTGGCTACAGTGACTGCACCGACTATTCTAGCATGCATCTCGCCAGACAAACACAATGATGTATCGTCCATGCCCATTTTACTCATTACTCGCCACATTTCAGCGATACCCGTAGAGATAGACCACGGCGAGCATCGGTACAGTAAAAGGCTTTATGACCGTTAGATAGCATTTGGGGTCGTGTTCAGCCTACCTGCTGCAAGACTTTTTAAGCTGACGGCACTTTGGCGACTAGCGTGTCAGTGATAATGAAATGTTAATGAGGATGACACAATACCCAGTCCCCGAGCAGAGAAAATCTCCGACCGGACCGGGAATCGAACCCGCGCCCTCCTGTGTGGCAGCCCACTACGCTGTCCACCAGACTACGGAGGCGCACTGTAGGAGGGCTGTCTGGCTGTCTTCCCCTTGATTATACACAGTGATTAACGAAGATATGCAAATATTTTCATATGTTATTCTACAACTAGCTGGAACCCGGCACGTTGATGCCGCCTAAGAAATAATTGTGCAAATAACGTTTGAAATTTGAAAGTGGTAGCTTGTTTAATTACGAATGATAGAAATAAATAGGTTTCCAATATTCTATTAGTCCATCTCCTGCTTTTTCTTCTCTCTCTGTTTACCTGCTCCTCCTTCCATCTCCTTCCGTCCTTCTTTTCCATTTCCTCCTCCCCTCCCTCTGTTCATCTCCTTTCACCTGTGTGTCACCATCTCCCTCTGTCATACTCCTCCTCTACCATCTTTCTGTGCATCTCTGTCCTCCTCCTCCTATATATGAAAACATACATCTATGCACCAAGTGTCATGGTGACTGCTCAAACGGTTTCAAAGTGACAACGTACCCTCCCGCCATGCTAAATTACTGGCGATTAAAATTTCTACACCTAGCAGAAATGCAGCTGATAAACGGGTATTCATTGGACAAATATATTATACTAGCTGAAAACCCGGCGTTGCCCGGGTATTTTTTTATGTATTCCTGCCATTTTTCAGGTATATATTTATTTGTATAAGGACTGTATGTCTGTAAAATCTCTTGGGAATACAATTAGTAAAGATGCGGATGATGCGGTAGTATATAGACAGTTTGTAACAATGGAAAATTGTATTGAGATGCAGGAGGATCTGCATCGAATTGACGCATGGTGCAGGGAATGGCAATTGAAGCTCAATGTAGACAAGTGTAATGTGCTGCGAATATACAGAAAGAAAGATCCTCTATCATTTAGCTACACTATAGCAGGTCACCAACTGGAAGCAGTTAATTCCATAAATTATCTGGGAGTAGTAATTAGGAGAGATTTAAAATGGAACGACCACATAAAATCAATCGTCGGTAAAGCAGATGCGTGACTAAGATTAATTGGGAGAATTCTAAGGAAATGCAGTCCGAAAACAAAGGAAGTAGGTTACAGTACACTTGTTCGCCCACAGCTTGAATACTGCTCACCGGTATGGGATCCGTACCAGGTGGGATTGATAGAGGAAGTGGAGGAGATCCAACGGAGAGCAGCGCGCTTCGTTACAGGATCATTTGGTAATCGTGAAAGCGTTACGGAGATGATCGCTGCCGGCCGCGGTGGCCGAGGGGACTGAGGCGCTCCAGTCACGGTCTGCACTGCCACTACGGTCGGGGGTTCGAATCCCCCCTCGGGCATGGATATTTGTGCCGTCCTTAGTATTAGGTAGTTCATAGGTAGTTTGTAAGTTTAGAGACTGATGGCCCTGTAGTCAAGTCCCATAAGCTATACAAACATTTGAAATTTGAAGATGATCGCTAAACTCCAGTGGAAGACTGTGCAGGAGAGACGCTCTGTCGCTCGGTACGGGCTTTTGTCGAAGTTTCGAGAACTTACCTTTACTGGGGAGTCTAGCAGTATATTGCGCCCTCCTACGTATATCTCGCGAAGAGATCGTGAGGATAAAACCAGAGAGATTAGAGCCCACACAGAGGCATACCGACAATCCTTTCCGCGAACAATACGTGACTGGAATAGGAGGGAAAATAGATAGTGGTACTCAAGGTACCCTCCGCCACACACAGTCGGGTGGCTTGCGGAGTATGGTTGTAGATGTATAAGTAATAGGTTAAAACTTGGTGCATGATGGGGCGGTTTTCCATGAACATTACTTCATGTGCTCACATCTCAAGTACTACGTGTCGTACTGTGATACAATTTAGAAGGTACATTCAACTATATGTGTGTATACTGTAACATTTTCCTGCGGCTACAATTTGTAGTGTAAAAATTATAAATTTTAACGTCATACCGATGTCGTAGTTTTACTCCATAAACAGCGGAAAAGTAGTAAGCGAGAAACTTCTTTTTTCCTTTCATCATATTTCTATGGTTGTCAGCGAGAAAAAGTAAAATGAAGGTTTGAAATTGTTGAAATTTTGTTGGAAGTCGCTAAGTACTCTCATTCTCATATAGCGTATTTATAAAGTCTCGTAGTTTTATAGCTATCGGGATGGAACTGCTATGGTGTACAAAGGGAGACTTCAACAATTATACACAGACCATTCGTTTGCGTTCTGTAATTTTCGTTGCAGAGCAAAATATTCACACACGCACGCGCGCGCGCGCGTAGAATTTTATATGCACCTATAACTTTCCATCCCAATATACTCCATCCTTTTATCATTATCAACCCTCAAGCAACAATGCAACCAATAAAACCATTTTCAAAGAGTAATTTTTGTTCCGCATTTCGCGTTATATTCTTCAAATTACTAAATATCCACCAGATCGCTATAAAACCGTGCCTTAAACCTTCCTCAGATATAAATTAGTAACTGTACAAATATTTATGTGTGTGCGTCGTGTCGTTCGGACGTGATAAGCGTACACCGAACGCAAATTCACATTAATGTATATAGATAAATAGCTATCCGATCGCCGTAAAACCGTGCCTAAAGCCTTCCCCGGGTAGACGTTAGAAACAGTACAAATTTTTAGCTCTTTGTCTTGTGGTTCAGACGTGATAACCGTACAACGAACACACATTCGCATTTATATAGACTATAACTTACATGTGATTACATTTTCACGCAGTTTGGGTGTATAAATCCTGATAAATCAGTAACCAGAACAACCAACCATTGGGCATTGAGTGAAACAGCTTGGATGGCGTGTACAGGTACAGATGCACATACAGCTTCAACACGATACCACAGTTCATCAAGAGTAGTGACTGGCGTATTGCGACGAGCCAGTTTCTCGGCCACCTTTGACCAGACGTTTTCAGTTGGTGAGAGATCTGGAGAATGTGTTGGCCAGGGCAGCAGTCGAACATTTTCCGTACTCAGAAAGGCCCGTACAGGACCTGCAACAGGCGATTGTGCATTATCCTGCTGAAATGTAGGTTTCGCAGGGATCGAATGGAGAGTTGAGCCACGGGTCGTAACCATATGAAATGTAACGGTCACTGTTCAAAGTGCCGTCGATGCGGACATGAGGTGACCGAGACGTGTAAGCAATGCCATACCATACCATCACGCCGGGTGATGACGAATACACGCTTCCAATGTGCGTTAACCCTAATGTCGCCAAACACGGATTCGACCATCGTAATGCTGTAAAAAGAATCTGGATTCTTCCCAAAAAATGAAGTTTTGCCATTCGTGCACCCAGGTTCGTCGTTGCGTACACCAGTGCAGGCGCTCCTGTCTGTGATGCAGTGTCGAGAGTAACCGCAGCCATGGTCTCAAAGCTGATAGTCCATGCTGCTGCAAACCTCATCAAACTGTTTGTGCAGATGGTTGTGGTCTTGCAAACGTCCCCATCTGTTGACTCAGGGATCCAGACGTAGCTGCACGATTCGCTACAGCCATGCGGATAGAATGCCTGTCATCTCGACTGCTAGTGATACGAGGCCGTTGCGATCTAGCACGGCGTCCCGTATTGCTCTCCTGAACCCACCGATTCCATATTCTGCTAACAGTCATTCGATCGCGACCAACACGAGCAGCAATGTCGCGATGCGATAAACTGCAATCGCGATAGGCTACAATCCGAACTTTATCAAAGTCGGATACGTCATGTTAGGCATTTCTCCTCCTTACACGAGGCATCGCAATAACATTTCACCATGCAACGCCGGTCAACTGTTGTTTGTGTATGAGAAATCGGTTGGAAACTTTCCTCGTGTTAGCACGTTGTAGGTGTCGCCACCGGTGCCAATCTCGTTTGAATGTTCTGAAAAAATAATCATAATCTAAATACTGAAATTATCAATGATCAGACCCAATTCCGGTATTCACCATTATTAAAGTAGCCTATTATGTATAATTCTACCACCATGCTGTTGGAAATTGTGTAATGTCTCCCACCTACATTCCAATGTTTTCCTTTCATGTGTTACTCATACCAATCTCTTGAAAACCAGCTAATTTTAATATGGGCTATATAGTTCAATATGGTCCTTTATTCCATATTCACATACTCCAAACTTATGTAATTGTTCCCCACCAACATTCATTTTTATGTCTTCTCACTCACATGTTCCCCCCCCCCCCCCACACACACACACACACTTTTGTTCGTATATATAAGTTAATTTAATATACAATTGTACTTACTAGTGTTTACTGAACCACTGTTTGTTCCAACCTACTTATTGAAAATTAATGTATATTTATGTCTTTACAATTTTGTTTTAATTGGTTGGAGTCTCTGTGTATAAAATACTTAAAGGCTACATAGTCTATGACTGACATTTATCTTTGTACTAGAAACACTGCAGCTGGTGTGATGTGGATAATCTTCAGTATTACGTTATCTGAAGATGGCCTAAGAACCCGAAAGCTAGTTCACAACAAAAATAAATATTATTGTGGAACAAATATATAGGTTATACAGGTATTTAGTATAATAATTTCACAAAAGTACATGTATCACATTGGAACAACCGAAATAAATTTCAAACGTACCTACGTTCTGTTTTGTAATTTAATAAACCTAGCTGTTACCCACTGCTCGTCTAAAATTGTGAGAAATATGATTGTGAATATTACAGCGCCATCTATCACAAAGCGACAAAATTGTTCCAAACAAAACATCCATATTTATTTACGTACTAGACGAATATGTAATAAAAACTGGGGGTACCTACTTAAAAAATGCAGTTGATATCCGTTTGACCTATGGCAGTGCCATCTATCGGGCGAACCATAGCGCCATCTGTTTTCCCCCTTGAAGCTAGAAAAGTTTTTTTCTTTGTTGTTTTATCGTTTGATGCTTATTTCGTGAGATATTTGGCCCGGTCACTATCAATGGACAACCCTGTATAATGAAGGCAAAGACGGCCTGAAATCGTGTTTCTCCTTGCGGATGCACACCATCCTGCAACTCTTGCGGGGATCGGCGAAGTGCGCGAGTCATGAGTAACGTGGCCAGGGGCGTCATATCGGCAGTGCGAGGATCAGATTTAGGTGTGGATCTGGCGGGAGGTGTGCGGCGATCAGTGTATCCAGGCTTAGTACTGGTCAGCAGCAGAGCCCGCTTCTGAACCCGGACTGGAACAAATTTCCACTTTTCCACTAGCAGCCAATAACGTAAACCCCTTCGTTTCTTGATTAATAACGGAAGCAGGATCTAAATCATGTCCGAAAGAACAGATGTATGCAGTATCCTCATCAAGAGAGAAACCAAACAGAAAAAATTTACGATCCGAATTATCGGCTCACGATGCTAGAAGAATGTTGTTAGTCTCGGAACATCATATCGCCAGGGGTCACAGTAAAATGTTAGGAGTGGTCCATCCTCACTATTCTGAGAACCTCAGATTTCTACTCGGCGATGAATTGGTTACGTGAGTTGTAACTGGAAACTTGACATGCTCTACATCTCTTATCACATCGGTTGTTAAGTTTCTTACTGGAGACAACTCAGGCCAAACATGACATGTCACCACATTTTAGCCTGTCACCGTCGTTAACCGCTGAAAAATAAATAAGTCAAAGTAGAATAACTGAAACCCAGTCAATATTTGAAATCTAGAAAATCCTCTGTTTAGCAAAGATTAGCATTAGATATGCAGCAACTTGAGTATGTCCAACTTTTTCTCCTCTAGTATTTTAACTCCGTGGGCCCGAGATATAAATGAATTAACTGAATGCTTGTGAACGGTAGACCACACCTCAGTTCCAGTTCAAATGCTAATTATTAGAAATAATGAACGTAATTTTGGTACATTACAGCTATGCAACTTCTTGTCGATAATGGGTTTTCTACAGCCACTTCTTCTTTTCTCTTACAGGTAATTCAAATCTGCATCACTATGTAGAAGACAAACGCTGCATCGTTTTTGAAGAATAACTGCTTCCGAAGACGCAACATCACTGTCCCCATTATGATACCCTTTTACAACTTTGCATCATGTGTGTCGTTTGAGTGAGTCGAAAGGTAAACCAGTATTTATTTAAAAATAGTAGCTGAAGTAATTACTACAAGAGAGGAAATGAACATGAAGTCTCTGCAAGGATAACATATTCCTGCTATTTCACAAAGACTATGTCTGCTAGTAGGAAACCACTGTCTGCGAATATTGACTAGTAGCTACAGGTTCTAACACGAAAACTAAATTACACTTTGTCGACATTCTCCTTGCATCATAGACGCCAGAATTATCAAAGCTTTTAGTATGTTGTGCCAACAACTCTCGGTATGTCTTTTTCAATTGATTATCAGCAAATATATAAAAATACTGAAAATGTGAATGTAAAAAAAAACCTTATACAAACTACATCCATTTAGTTAGGTACACTGTATTTAGTAGCAATTTGTAAAATACCAGCTTTTCCCATCATTCCTCCTTGGTCCCCTATTCACTGCAAACATTGATGCTTCGTCTGACGTTAAGCCTGTTGCTACAAAATCATTTTTGACAGAGTCCGAGTACTTTCTCCTTGGTCTCCCTCGACTGCTCCTACACTCCACTGCAGTACCCATCAGTCTCTTAGGTAACCTTGCTTCGCCCAAGCGTGTGAAAACCATATCAGCCTGTTCGCTATAGCTGTTTCATCTATGATGTTCATTCCCAGTTTTCTTTGATTTTCTCATTAGGGACACCCTCCTGCCATTGATCCCATATATTAGGACCTGCAATCATTCTTGATACTGTCATATCTGTAACCTATAGCTTATTAATAAGGTAGCCTGTATCCACCCAGCTTTCACTCCCATACAACAAAGTTGGTCGATAGATACACCATTGCAGTGCTAACTAAGTCTTAGTACTGACTTCCTTCTTGCAGAAGAGAGTATAGCTTAGCTGAGCACTCGCTGCATTAGCTTTATTACACCTTGATTGTAGTTTATTCATTATATTGCCAGCCTGTGAGAAAAAACAACCTAAGTACTTGAAACCGCTGTTCTAACTTTCCTCCTATTTGGCGCTCAATCTGTTTAAATATCTTTCCCAAAGACATTGCTTTCATTTTGGAGATGCTAATCTTCATACGAAACCCTGTTCTCTGATTTAGCTCTGAAATATTAGATTGCAACCTTTCAGTCAAATCTGCCATCACAAATAAATCTCCCGCAACGCGAAACTGCTTATTTTGTTAACCTCACCTTGCTAAGCCATTGTTTTTCAGCATAAGATCCGTATGATGCCGGTCATGACGTTAAATTGAGTTCAAAAACCGAGTGACCACCGGTATAAGTTGGCCCCCCTCTACCAAGCGCCAACGGCCTCATTGGAGGGCGGATGAGCACCCCTTGTCCTTGGGGTGGGAAACTGCCCATAAAGGTGGATGAGCCACTAGTTTGGCAACGACATAGAATGTGGAAGGCAAGGAGAAACCACTACATTAAACATCCTCTTGGATATCCGGGTACCACAATTTTGCCTATGTTGAGAGGGCTTCATTACAATTTTCGGTAGTTAAAATAGCCCGTCAATCGGATCTCCGGGCAAGAGTTGCTCAAGCACGACCAACGAGTAAATTTAAGAAATGAATGATCAAACATTACTTCAGTCTGGAAAACAAGAAAATCTGAAGTTGGAAATGATGATTTTTGGATCGTCTTGGAATCTCAGAAATGAGATGGCCGTACAATGGAGACTTCTGGGGTAGTGATGATAATATGATTCATATAGGCACGATCGCAGATAGACCAGGCGTAGGTGGAGTGGGGATGTTGTGTAATGGGAAATGTGCAATTTATTGGTAGGATTATTATAGTAAATTAAAAAACCAAGACAAAGAATACAGTGATCTTTCAAGTATACATGTCAAAATCAAGCCATGAAGATGAGAAAGTAAAAGTGTATGGAGATTTAAATCAGATTATTTGTTATATAAAGGGTGATGAAAATTTGATATTTATGGGTGACTGAAACTAA
Source organism: Locusta migratoria (assembly GCA_026315105.1). Taxonomy (NCBI): domain Eukaryota; kingdom Metazoa; phylum Arthropoda; class Insecta; order Orthoptera; family Acrididae; genus Locusta; species Locusta migratoria. The sequence continues at coordinate 196,407,730 of CM048747.1, read as the reverse complement.
GTAGTTAGTGAAGTTGGATGTTACGGATTAGCAGAAGAAATAACCGAGGAGAACGATTGATAGAACTTTGCGAAATAACCTGATATTAACCAATACATTATTCCAGCGCCATCCTCGCAGAAGATATACTTGGAAATCACCAGGAGACAAGAGAAGATAGGAAAGAGATTAGATAATAGTCGAAGAGAGATTCAAGAACCAAGTGAAGAACCGCAGAAGCTATGGAAGTCCAGATGTAAGCAGTGATCACATCATGGTGCTAGCAGAGTGCCTCTTGAAATTCAAAAAACTTAAGAAGACTATAAGCAGTCGATGGAATGTTGAAAACTAGAATAAAATTGTTCTTCTGGAATCAGTGATAGAACGAAAATTCACCACTGACTTCTTCTACAGGAAGAATACAGGAGCGATGACATTCAATAAAGGAGATTACAACACCAGCAGAGGAAATCGTGGGTAAACACAAGAGATATTTTAAAGAGAACTGGATTAGCGAAGAACAGGACAGCAACAATACAAGAAGTTAAGAAACGACGTAACTAGAAAAGTAAATGAAGACAAAGGACGTATTTGGAAAAAAATATGCAAGGAAATAGAGCATCTTTTCAGCAGCGGTAACTTGAAAGCCCTATAAAAAGTCAATATCTACTAGTTTACGGCATGCTGGAGGATAGGTCAGCAACTTTTATCTTGATTGCTATATGAAGGAAGTCAAAGTTGCACAGAAAAGTTAATAGTTTTATTGTGGGTGACAGGTTTCTGATACAGTCCATTACAAATCTATCAGTAAGTAGCCTACTACAGTGTACACGAAATAAGCATGCAGCCAGCGTTGTGTTTTCTGTAGTAGGACTTTGTGTCCGAAACCGATCATCCACAATAAAAAAATTATAACTCTTCTGTGCAACTTTGACTTCCTTCATATAGCAATCAAGATAAAAGTTGCTGACCTATGCTCCAGCATGCAGGAAATTAGTAGATATGGACGAATTTAGAGACAGTATATTGAGAGATAAATTTGATCATTTGCTAAATAAGATTTTTAAAAAGCACCAGGAATTGACGACTTGCTTTCAGAATTACTTAAAGCAACCTCATGTGAGATAAAAGATGCATTGTTTAGATTGGTATGTGAAATATACGAAACAGGAACTCTCTCTGTTCATTTCGACAAATGTTTCATCATACCATGGCCCAAAAGGTCATCAGCCAACAAATGCACTACACTAAAATTTCGCATACTTCAAAAATAATAACATTAATATTGATGAAAATTGAATGGAAAATAGCTTTGCTTACTGATAATCACTTTGGATTTAGAAGAGGAAGAGGAGCTCGCGAAGTAATTCTAGTACTGGGGCTAATTTTGGAAAAAAAAAAAGATTAATGAACGGTCAAGACACTTCCATAGCCTTTGTGGATTTAGAAAAGGCGTTTAATAACGTGAAATGGGATATTTTGTTTAATATTTTGAAAGAATCACAGGTGAAATATAAAGATAGAATAATAATTTGGAAATTCTCCGCCGCGGAGTGGCCAAGCGCATTGAGGCGCTATGCTACGATGCGCAAGGCCGCTCCTCGTCAAACATTTGAATATTTTGAAATTATCTCGAGATGAAACTGCTGTAATTAGGTGTGGAAAGTATGTACAGGAAGTAAAGCTAGAAAAGGAGGTAAGACAAAGATGTTCACTTTCACCTATTTTATTCAATGTATATATTCAAATAGGATTTATTAAATTAGAGAAAAGATGTAGAATAGAGGAGAAGTGGCGATACAAGGAGAACGAACTGACGTGCTTTCATTTCCCGACGAGACTGCAAAGTGGTATCCGACAATGAAGAGAACACATCTAAGCTCAATGAAATGAAAGCAATGCTTAGCAAGTATGGAATGAAGATCAAGAGAAGCAAAAATAAAGTTTTTACTGTGAACAAGTATGCAACCAAGCAAATATTATGTTGGATGATGCACCCCTTGAGAACGTCAATGAATTTACATACCTCGCTAGCAAGATTACTTCTGATGCTAAATCTAAACGAGACATTCAAAGTAGAATATGTTAAGCAAAAACTGCCTTCAAAATGTAACTTCTCAACATCGAACAACGTGAACATCCTTTTGCGGAAGAAACTGTTGAAAACTGTTGTATGGAGTGTAATGTTGTATAGAATCTTGGACCATGGGAAAATTGGAACGTGGAAGTTAAACGCGTTAGAGATGTGGTGCTACCGTAGAATGTTGAAAATACGCTGGGTTGTCTCTGAGAAGAACTCTGCAAAAAATGCGCATTATCTGGATTGGTCATGTCTTGGGGCATGAAGGATTCCTAAATATGATCTTGGAGGGATTGTTGAAGGGAGTGAACTGTGCGAAAGAACTGTGTGGAGTATATGAGGCAAGTGGACGATATGAACTATAAAAGCTACAGGGACATTAAATAAATAGCTAGCAACAAGACACTACGGAGAAATGCTGCAAACCAACCTACGGGTTGACAACCAACGAAGAAGATCCATAAAGAGTATTAACAACAGTGCTGAAAGGTTTGTCTTACTCCTGAAAATACCCTTAACCATTTACTCAATTTACCGTCCACTCTAACAGTTGTCTGACAATCTGCGTAAAGGCCTTTAATTGTCTGCAGATGTTTGCCTCTTATTCTATAATCTTGTAGAACTGACAATAGCTTCCTGCTAGGAACATGGCCATGAGCCTAACACTTCTCCATTGAAAGATCTGATCCTGACAACCTCTAAGAGGCCTAGATCGTCAATGGATGCCATCCAATTTGTATTCAACTAATACTCGCACTCACCTTTCACCAATACTGAGAATATTCGCCCACAATGTTGATTAAGGAGATACTCTGTATGTTTTACAACCTTTTCGGTTCCATGGTTCAAAATGGGTTTGATTCCTTCTTTCGACGTCAGTCGGAACATGCCCCCACACCTACGACATCTCAATTACCTTGTGTAACCATTTGAGACCTGCAGTAATCTGATGAGTTCCGACTTAATTTCATCTACCGCAACCGCTTTATTGCACTGCTATCTTCCTATCCCATTCAACCTCACAATGTGAAACATCATTGAACGTTTTACTTTCATTGGACAATTCATCGAAATAATTCCTCAATCTGCCCAAGGCATCCACAGGATTCACTAGTATCTATCCTTACCTGTCCAAAACACTTGTCAATATTTTCTTCTCTCCCTTTTGACGATTACTAATTACGCTCCAGAATGGTATTCACGCAACTTGATCCAGAGTTTATAACCTACTTCCAGAGTCTTCCCATGATTTCTGCTTGAAATTTCCATTAATCTGTTTGGCTTGGTTTCTTTCTTCAACATAAATTTCTGTCTGCCTGAGTAAGAAGCCATTTTTGAAATGACTTTTTTCCTTTTCAGGCTGCCTTGATTGTGTCATTCCACCAAGCTATCTGCTTCTTACTGCCTTTACAGACCACGAATCATCAGCTTTTGTTTGGTGATTGATAAACACAGTTTCTGTAGTTCTTTTATTTATTTATTTTTTTTACCTTGCAATATGTCTATCGGTACCTCCATCCCTTTTCAGGTTTCTTCCCCCCCCCCCCCTTTCAAACTTCCCCTCTTAGCTCCGATACTGGGTATGGTCTTGGTCATCGAATTGCTGAATAGGACAGTCGGAGTAAGAATGTGTACTTCAAATTACTCGATGTCAATTTAAAGTGTCCAGATATTTTTTCTTTGCGATTCTTTCTTATATAATACTGACTAGTTGTAACAATGAAAAGTTTTGAAAAAGTGATCGGAAACAACAGCAATCTATTGGTACTTACCAATTGGTAAACCAATCAAAGCTCGCGTTAATGATTTATCTAAACGATGATCGGTTTCGGACTCTTTGCTGACCATCTTCAGACCCCTGTAGCTGTGGCTGGACTCCATGAATCAGACCGGCGGTTGTCCCGTTCGGTAACACAGGACCAAATAGTCAGCTAATAGGCTGAAACAGTTCATAATTTGATCAAATGAGTAATAAGATCTTTGACTGATTTAGTAATTGAATGTTCGATCATATCATTTACATCTGGTGGGTCCAACAGCTTTGCGAAATGTCGATTAACTTCTGATGTTGGCAGAGGACTCCACCCTCCCCTCCCCCTCACCCTTCTCCCTCCACTCACCCCCTTTCCACAAGCATCAGTGTCAAAACTTCGCTCCCGAGTATAACTGACATCGACATCCCATCCTATTCCGTCCCGCTCCGTTTCTTTGTCACTCAGAGTGAATGCTACGATTTGGAAAGCATTTTGTGTCGATTAAAAATTTCGTTCATTTTCATAATGTCCAAGTCAAATCGTCACCAGTGCGTTAGGAATGTTAAACCCCTACGTTTAGAAGTGTCCTAATCGGCGAAAACAAACTTTACCACGAGTTTGTGTATGAGTGTTATGAAAGAGTTATTGGGATATGTCACGAGTAAAGGAAAACGTACAAAATAGCGGAAATAACTGTTGTAATGTATCCTATCAGAAAAATCATGTTTGAATGGAAATGTTTCCGTATGATTTATTTAAAGATACAGAACTTGTGTTTTTGTTTTGCTACCTCATTGACCAGTTTTCGAGTACATGAAAAGTATGTTTGTACGAATCCTTTTTGATACCAAATATCCTCTGAAAAACATAAAGACGAAATTCAATTTTTCTAGCATTATCTAGAGTTCGCCCTACCTATTGTGATCTCATTGTATGCTTAGATAAAAAGTGGAAGCAGTATGTAAAAAGACAGAAAGTAACTAAAAGAAATCATTGTCGCACGTATTTTTTAGAAAATACGTATTACTCGCCAGTATAACCGTAAGGATTTATTTCAGCGTCGCCGTTACATAGCCATACCGGCTACACACATGAAAGGACGAGGCGAGAATATTACTAATGGTTGTTATATATTCTCTAAATTCAAGTGGTCCGCGCCAATTTTGTTTTTCGGTGGGGACGCAGAATGTGTTCCATACCTAATGAAAAATTCACTCTTTTGAAAACATACTAACAACATGATTTTCACCTCAAATATCACAATAAGAAATATAAGTAACGCTGATGTTTGAGAATCACAAGACAGTTGATGATGTTGCCTTCCACCGAACGTTTATCCGACAACAAAGGCTACATAAAGTAACGTACTATGCATTTCTAGGCAAAAGAGAACCCTCGCTAGCTCGTAAAAACTATATCTTTACAGTTCGCTCGTTAAATTTTTATCTTTGACAAGGATTATCGCTGTCGATTTCGAAGCAACAATTCATTTATCAGAAAATTTTCATTGTCAATTTCATGTTTGTTAATGATCCATCAACGATATACAATATCATCACAGGTTACACAAAAGACCGAACTCGCATGTGGTTTCGGTGGTATGGAAAACAGCGCTACAGCCTTTTTTCCATTGCTTATTATGTTAATGTGTTCTCAAATATTTCATATTATTTACATTTACGTCTGGTTAGAAAACAAAGTATAAAGTAAACATTTAGCTGTTTATTTCCGCATATGTGGCAATTTCCGAGAGAGTGGTTAGATTACACGTTAATAACAGTTAATAATGCAATAGTTTTCTACAAAATAAATCATTATATTTCATTTCTCAGATGAGTAATATTCTTGAAGCAAGTCCAGTAACTGATATATTGCTGTGACTGAAATGAACAGCGATGCTATCTGTATTATGGCTTGCTACACGTATTTTTAGCGAATATCGAACGATTTTAGAAAGCGGCTTTACGTAGGGACACAAGAGCATAGCACACATTGCGCTGCATTTGTGCCGCAACCAACTTGCGCCCGCCCACGACTTCGTGACATTTCGGCAAACATCGTTATCGTTCGAAGCGAAGCCTTAGTTACCTTCCTGTCACTAACGTCAAGTGATCAGAGCCGTCAGTTGCCAAGAATCAGTGGAACAAGGAGCACCTCTCAAGATGTCCAAAGCAGACGTGGACGATGGGTCAGGAACGGTGAAGCTTAATGGGCCGCGGACGTATAAATCGGATGTTTTGCCACCGAGTAAGACAACCGTACGTGAATGTCTTCATTGTATGAACTGTAAGTAATACTTTCAACATCATATATAGCCTATATTTGTAGTGACGGGAACTTTCATATGAAATAGTGATTTATCAGTACTTATTTTTCTGTCAAACCTTTCCGAATCACACTAACACATACAGATAATCATATCAAAAGCGCATTCTGCTATTTCAAACTAGACTTTTCACTGTTCTATCATTCAGACGGAGTATGTCTGCCAGCTTATGCAGCGATATGAACTTCTCTTAAAATGCACCGGGTGTATAGGCCGTTCCATTTTCATTTTCCACTGATTTACTGCTTTTTGAAAACCTGCAGGATGTTTGCTTCGTCACGGATTGAAGTTAGAATCTTAGTCGAACATTCACAAGCTTGTGATTACTTTCTTCTCTGTGGATTTAACACGGTAATAGTATCGGCTTAAACCGTAGCGTAAAATTAACGTGCGCGTTACAAAAGCAGTTGTGCGCTGGCCTCATTACACTTGCTAAACTCACAATACGACTCCCTGTAAATGTCTTCTATACGAGACCCACAGCAGGTACAAGGGCAAAATATGGCTCATTAATATAAATCGATTCCTAGTTCGCTGCAAATCGTTGTAATTAACGTGAGCTGGTTGTTTTGTTTCACTGAAAGCTTGTTTCGACTGCTGTGTTGTTGTCAAGTATACCTGTTAATGTTACACTTAATATAGTTCATTTAATCAATAGATGTTACATAAAAATTTGTTTAGCAGTTTTAATTACGTTTAGTTGGAGTTACGTCCATAATGCAGGCACACTTGACAGCTACATACTGGCCGAAGCAAAGTTATAGTGAAAGAAAACGAATAACATAAGCTGAAAAAATACAGTATTTTGCTGCAAACTAAGAATAAATTTAAATTTTTAAACCTTTTTGCGAAGCTATGTCAAATGCATTATTTATGATGCAGAGATAAATGGTGGACTTCGATATTATTCCTTCAGAGATGTTATTTGTGGCAGAGGATGCGATCTACATCCTCGATATCTGTCACAACTGACTTTACCAGGCCATTAAGCCATGCGAAATTATTATTAATAATATAATTATTTACGGAAGACGCTTTCTAACGTGAGAAACATCTGAAATTGCGATCAAGATATTTATTAAATTGACTCGGCGTTGGGACAAAGCCTTCACTGAGCTTTTTTTTTGAAGCCAGTACTGAGAACTTTTTTGAAACTGGTCAACAATAGTGGTGTTCTGTTTCACAAATTTGCGTTTTGCATAGTGGAAATGAAATTTAAAAAAAATGGATATCTTTTTATAGTCCAAGCTGCAGTTCTATAACAGTCATTGCATATTAGTTTCGGCTGGATATCCAGCTATGTTAAGGTCTGAAAGGGGAACAGAAAATTGTTCTTAAAGGGGAAGAACTATGGAAAGTTCATAAATGTATAAACGAGTCCAACGCCAACGAATCCAAAAACTTGTTCAAACTGTCCTTCGCTGGTGCGTAACAAATTAGCATGGTGAGGACGGGCCTGACAACCAAGGAAGTGCAAACAAGTTCACAGGAATGCTAAGCACAATGAACAGATGTGAAAGACGCAAAGGTACTCTGGCCATTGATAATAGTCTCCATAAAAACTGTTTTTTGAGAAAATGGGTTAATACCTATAAAACCTTAACTTTTCCCGGCGTAATGAATGTTCAAACTACTTACGGGTATGCTGCCTGGTGACGTCGTCAACCGCCGATATTTCGACAGGAGGACACCCTGCCATTTTCAAGGCACAACTGCACTTAAGGAAGCAATGTGCAAGCGTATTTAATACCTCGGTTTTCAAAGGGTAAACAAGGAAGATAACACACGCAGTAAAAGTCACTGCTGAGTCAACACAACCAAAGCTGACCAAACATCAAAAATATCGATAGTGACTGTTAATGCTGCCTCACCTGTTGATTAACAGTCACTATCGATATTTTTGATGTTTGGTCATCTTTGGTTGTGTTGACTCTGCAGTGACTTGTACTGTGTGTGTAACCTTTCTTGTTTACCCTTTGCAAACCGAGGTATTAAATACGCTTGCACATTGCTTCCTTAATTACAGGTGGCAGGGTGTCCTGCCGAAATATCGGCGGTTGTCGATGACGTCACCCGGCGGGTTAATACCGTTTCACGTCCTCTCCACAGATATGATATATCCATAGACGGACGTTTCCATGCGATTGATTTACAAATAACGATGTCTTAAAAGTGTTGGAGTTCACTGCGATCCCGAGGATAATTAATACTTGACTTCAGTTTTACAACTGAAACTGTTATATTTACTTTTTTCTTAGATTCATTGGGAAGCAAAATAAATAATCCTTTATCTCTTTTAGGACCATTTCTCGCTAGGCGGCTACAAGGTAATAATCATTGACATCAGGGAACGATGTGTCAGCTCTTGGGGCTTGATTCTGAAAGCGTACATCGAAGCCAAGAGCCAGCAGTACTTCTACAGACATGAAATCGGGTTCAGGCGTGCCCAAGGGGAATTATAGGACCATTGATTTTCACAGTATATATAAATGACCTCTTAGGTAACATCGAAGTACAGTGAGATGTTTTGCGGATGATGCTGTAGTTTGTTGAGAAGTTGCTACACTGTAAAACGTTAGGGAAATGCAGGATGACCTGCATCGTATCGATGCATGACGTAGGGAATGCCAATTGAGCCTCAGCACACAAATGTAGAGCGCTGCGTTTACACAGAAAGAAAGATCCTTTATGATATAAATACCCAATAGCAGGAGAAACACTGGAAGCAGCTACTTCCATAAAATATCTGGGGGTAGAAATGGAAAGATTTTAAATGTAATGGCCATACAAAAGTATTCGGGGGGGTAAGGAGGATGCTAGACGGAGATTCAAAGGGAGAATCTTCAGCAAGTGTAGTCCGTCAAAAAAAGGAAGGTTATCAAACTCTTATTCGGCCAGCGCTTGAGTATTGGTCGTCATTGTGGGGTCCGTACCACGTAGGTTTGATAGAGGGAATACAGAAGATCCAACGGAGAGCAGCACGCTTCGTAACGGGCTCATTTAGTAAGTTGGATGCGTCACAAAGATGATTAAGAAACTCCAGTGGCAGATGCTGCAATAGAGACGTTCTGAATCACGGTGTGAGCTTCTGTCAAAGTTAATATAGGGTAAGGTGGTACAATTCCGATCATTTCGGACAAATGTAATTCTAACTGCAAATATATCGAGAAAAGAAATAATTTTAACTATGGCACTTGTTCTTGAATGTTTAATGAATATGTAATAAAAATATTAGACAATTAAAAGTGCTGGTATGAACACAGAAAAAGGTTACAGAATTGAGAAAAATCTATAGGAAAAGTACCACACTAGATACGATTATGATCACTTCCTCGTACAATTTTGATCACTGACTTTTTCCATATAAAAAGTACTTTTTCCTTCGGGCACCAGCGCATACTTCGCGGTACCAAACGTTGCACAATAATGAATTTACAAGCACGTGGAAACTAGAGAATTTATAAGAGCGCGTTCGACGAAGTAGCTCAACGTCCTACTTCACAGGAGGAAATTCATATCTCCGTAGTACACAGTGTTGTATTCTTGGAAAAGACAGGAGCAGCTGTAGAAACTGTTACACTACAACGCCACACAAAGGCAAGTGCTACGAGTGAAAAATGACGCGAAAAATTATGTTGATCGGAATTGTACCTATATCGAATTTGTACCACCTTACCCTACGTTTCTCTACAGACAACCAATATATTGCTTCCTATTACGTATATCTCGTGAAAAGACCAAAGACTAGGGCCAAGGCCGCGGTGGCCGAGGGGACTGAGGCGCTTCAGTCACGGTCTGCACGGCCACTACGGTCGGGGGTTCGAATCCCCCCTCGGTCATGGATATTTGTGCCGTCCTAGTTCGTAAGTAGTTCATAAGTAGTTTGTAAGTTTAGGGACTGATGACCCCGTAGTTAAGTCCCATACGCTGTACAAACATTTGAACTAGGGCCAACACGGAGGCAACCAGCAATCGTTTTCCCCGAGAATCATACGAGACAGGAATAGGAGCAGGAAGTGACAATGGTACTCGAAGTACCCTTCGCCACACACCGTGCGGTGGCTTACGCAGTGTGGATGTAGGTGAAGATACCAAAATTTAAAAGTAATGGGAGAAGGTGTACTCGGGAAAGACCGTGAGATATGCGAAATAACAGCTGAAATACTTCATGGTTCGACAAGGACCTAGGAACTAGGTGCTACACAAGGTGACACCGGGGCTAAGAAACTGATCCAGCATTTGAGGAAGGTGACTTTCAAACCTCTTTCTCGATATGCTTTGTTAAGTTTACCGTGAGTTTCTTAAATCTTTTAAGCTAAGCGGAAAGATGCTTTATTTGAAAATAACCTGAGCGGATTCTTTGCAAACCCTTGCCGTCCAAATTTGTACTGAGTATTTTAATAGCTTTGTCGTTGCCGTTCAATTACGTACTGTTTTCCTTCTCCTTATATATTTCTTTCAGAAATACAGTCGATACATTGTGCAGGTCGTTGTCGTTTATTAGTACGTTGAAACTGATGAACCACGTGAATAAAGTAACACGGTTCTCCACCAGGATGTGAAATTAACAGGTTCGGCAAACATCTTACTCATTCTTTAATAGACTGCTCTTGATTGTCAGTAAAAGAAAGATTTGATTGATGAACAAAAGTGTAAAAGTAAAATATTATAACGAAATAAGAACTTCATTCTTGAATAGCGAATTTGAAGCGGTTACAATACAAAGCAATATATAATATCAAATAAATAGTCAAAAAATGCTTTTTTACCCCTAGTTGCCACGAATATGCGCCAGCAGCGGGGCTTGCTATCTGTGACATTCTTGAAGAGCTCTGCTGGCATTCGACGCCAGTCACGACGAATTCCTATGCGAGGAGTTTGATAGCAGCTGGCGGGATGTGATTCATTCAGCAATAACGTCCTGCGGAATTCGGACCTCACAGTCCTTCTGACGTGTTAGTGGAATGGGTATCTTGTATCTAACTAGAAAGACTTAAGAATTCAAAAAGAGGAAGTCTCGATTAGCTTGTAAACAGTTCGTTGGATTCATATAAGAGGGATTACGTGGCACAATACATATACTGCTTCCTAACCAGTTTGTGCGTCCTCACACACTAGAGGCAGATTGAAAGATTGTCCGAGGCTCACGTTCACCTAACTGTAGATAATGAGCTGTCTCCTTCTTTGACACTGATAACTACACAGGAATGCACTATCACATATAGCAAAAACCATCACAGGCGCGACAGTTGTGCTTATACACAATTGTACCAAAATAATGAAACATACTGCTAACATTCTCATACGACACAAATAATCTTTGTTTGAATTTTTCATAGTCTAAATAAAATTGTGTTTGTAACGACATAATTTTCTGTCATTGGCCCTCAGACAGGTCTGATTCAGCCGACCATGCTTTTCTTACCTGTTTCAACTTCTTCATAGAGTAGCACTTCTCTGAACGACGATGATGAATTTTGGGACCTATTCCTCTGTCTTATGTGGCCCCCTGTAGTGCTACAGTAGAGTATTGGAGAAGAAACGATTTTATCAATAGTGAAATTTGTTTTAGGTCTGAGACTTGAAGAAGTTTAGAGTATTTTTCACGTTAAGTTAGTTGGCTATTTTCTAGGTAACAACTGTAACAGATAATGGAAACATTACGTTCGATGAGAAATATTGAAGTTGCACCAAATGTTGAGACACCTCTGTTCATTCCAATTACAGTTAAGTAACGCCAGATGTAACCAGATTTATTTATATAGGTGGATGGAAATACCAGCAGCTGTATGCAAATTCGTTATTAGATTTTGTGCGATCGGTTTCGGTGCTTCAACACACCAACTTCAGGCCCCCGTTGTGTAACTGTTATTAAAAGCACATTTGAACTGGGTAGACAGTTACACAACGGGAGCCTGAAGATAGTATATTGAAGCACCGAAACCGGTCGCACAAAATTTAATAAAGAATTTGCTGCTGGTATTAATCTAATCAGCTGCGCCCCAATTCCATCTATTATGGAGAGAATTAAATTAATTTATATTTAAACTGCACTGCTAGGTATTTATTCATTATTAAGGATGTCATCAAAGAGAAAGACGAAACCGTATTGTTTTTAGTCTCTCGCCTTCATCACAAATCTGCGGTAGTATTTGTTTCGTATTTTTCTATGTGAAAAATGAGGCTGCATTGATTACAACATCAAGTAGCTGTCTGCAACACGCGTCGGTTATTCATCGTCCAAGTGAGAGCTGCCGATAGGAATATTCCCGTGTTTGATGGGCTCCCAGATTGCTCGTCCTGCACCAGAAACGTGTTCCTTAAAATAATAATAACAGTAATAAAATAGATGGTGGTGTTTGTGTCAAGACAAAATATTTATGATAGTTTATTTAAATTTTAAGCAACTTCGACAAAACGGTCATTTTTAAACATGTAAGTGTATTTTTTAATGTTAAATCCTTCGGCTGTGTTAATGAAAGTGAGACGAAGAGAGAGAGAAAAAAGTTTCAGAATTTATCCAGATGACGCGAGAAACAGCCTATGCATAAAAAGAAAGTATGTTGATATAGGACTACCGCGGCAGAATACCCCTGCGCACTAAGGTGCCCTGCTGCGGTGCGCGCGGCCGTTGCCGTCGGGGGTTCGAGTCCTCCCATGGGCATAGGTGTTTGTGTTGTCCTTAGCATAAGTTAGTGCATGTAGTTTGTAAGCCTAGGGACTGATGACCAACAGAGTTAAGTCTCTTAGATTTACAAACATTTGATCATTTGATATTGGACTTTATGCAAACCCTAGTACGATACGCCGTGATTTGAAGCCTATGCTCACCCCAGTTATTTGAATTAGTTCATAAGTTCTTTAATACAAAACGTTTCTTCCCTAAAAATTTGCAAATGTGTAGCGTATTTAAAATTCAGTCGTAACCTCAGTATATCAAACTCGTAATAAAGATGATATTTATTCTCATGAAGCAGACATCAGACGTTTGGCTACAACTTACCTTCAGCGCTTCACTTGAATTAGAATTTTATTTAGAATGAATTAGAATTCATTCGAGTTAGAAATGCCGCGTGGGAATGACAGCTGTTCTAGGCGCCTTGTCAGGCACTGGGACGCCGCTCCAATGGAGGTTCGAGTCCTCCCTGGGGCGCGCGCGCGCACGCGTGCGTGCGTGCGTGCGTGCGTGCTTGTCTGTCTTTGTGTGTGTGTGGGGGGGGGGGGGGGTGACCTTAGCTTAGTTTAAATTACCATAAAAGTTCGTCGTGCTTCAGGAGAAATCTGTTCAATTAATTATTTAAGTAAAACAGCCAAGGTCGCAAACAATCTCTTTTAAGAAGACCGGTTTGGGCAGATTAAAATGCGGTCATCGGATCTTTCGTTTCATACACCACATCACACAGAAGTCTGTTTGCTGAACAACAACAATTACAAAACGTTTCCCGTGTGATGTGGCGCATGAAATGAATCGTTCGATGACGGCATTTTAAACTGCCCAAACCTGTCCTCTTAATAGAGATTATATGCTATCTTGGCTGTTTTACATAACAGATTAAAGTAGTAAGCCTAGGAACTTGATGACCACAGTAGTGTGGTCTCATAATTTACAACATTTCAACATTTGTTTTTTGAGAATTAGAACAACGCGAGGAATTTCATCAACGTGATACGCCTGCCCATAGCCATTTGGTTACTAGTGTGTCGTTAAATAACGTGCTTCATGGCCGCAAGGCATAGTCCATGCGCCAAACACGCATGACTTGTAGGATGCCTACTCAGTAGGCGGAAACAGACGTTCCACGGATGAGCCATTAAATGCGTGCGTATCACCGGAACTGTTGCTAATTGCAGTGGCGTTTCTCAATGAACATCTATGCGACTGAATAACCATAAAACCATTTCATTGTCTCCGATTGTGTTCGCGATCTCTGGTTCCTATGGGATTACTGATCCTTGTTGTATGTCCAGCACGCCATGTCATTTTATTTACGTTTTTTTAATCATCCTGCATATTGTCTCGTAGCATATGCCGAAAAGTAGTTTTTTTTAATAATCTGTCAACATAAAACTACTGAAACAATCGTCGTAAGCAACGATTGAGAATATATTTCTCTCTAAAACTTTGGTGAACGAGTTTTGTTAAGCTTACTAGAGAATGAGAATCCGTTCTAATTTTGAAATGAGTGACTCTGTTTTCGGCAGCAGAAATATATGGAAATTAACAGAAATACGCAGAGCTCACGGTACAAGCTGTAGAAAGCAGACTGACCAGAGACTCAAACAATTAGTCTGGGAGAGAGTAAATCAATTTAGTGAAATATAGGTGCCCTATCTGCCAAAAAATTAGAAAAAGTTATTACTAATGAATAGTACTAATCTTTATATTTTAATTACAAAACTGCTATGATTATCAGTCCCTAGACTTAGACTAACTTCCAGTAAGGATAACACTGAGTACCATGCCAGAGGGAGTACTCCAGCCTTCGGCGGCAGCGGCCTCCCAGGCCGTAGCATGACGCCTTAGAACACGCGGCTACTCCCGAGCGGCTTTTAATTGTACAAACTTTTGTGTCCCAGCCTCGTCGCCGCTTTTGTGTCTCGTTTCCGCCGGTGGTCCTGGTGTCGGTGGCCCAGTAGAAAGAGACCGACACAGGAATAAAGGATGCACGCTTGGTAGGTACGGAGGTGACCAGCCAGTGGGACAGCAGAAACTAGAAACACTTAGAGTAAATTAGTACCAGATATATATTTCATAGAGACTTAGTAATACTTAACTTTTACATAGTTCTTGACTGCAGAATGCTGATACATAGATTAGAGGCCTGCCTACTGATGAGTCCTCGTGCCTATCCGATAGCCAAGTCTTTACTGGTGCCTATCTCAGTCCCAAGTGGACGATGCAGCATTCGCCACGAGCGGAGTTGCAGCAGAGGGCGCTCGTGGCTGATGTCGTAAGAACGGCGCGCCGTGCGTGCATGGCGGCGCGCGGCGTAAGTACGTGACGCGCACTTCATACTTGTGCGACACCACAAAAACAGTTACTGTATCACAACTATCGTTGCAATTACGTAGCAGTTGAACACAAAAATTAATGCATCTCACTTTCCTGATATCTGCTTCGAAATTTTTAGTCACATAAACAACAAAGCTGATAATATTATTTCTTTTTGTAAATGTATTAAGACAATACTTTATCTTGCAAATGACATGCACTTCATAATAATTAATTTTGGTGCCCTAACTGAGCACCCGGAAAGGATAGTTTTCTCATACAAGCAGTTATCTTTTAAAAATGCTGCGACATATATATATAATCTTCTGCCGGTATCAATAAACTCAGTAAGTGCAATTCGAGCGTGGAAATACGGTCTTCAAAAAAAAAAAAAAATGGAAAATAGGAAGTAAATGTTAGTGACTGGTTAAAATGACAACTAGAGACAGAGTTTAACTACATTAAAAACTGCAACAATACACATCTTAACACAAATGTCATTTCTAAAGGAATCAGTAAAACGGTTTCCCACTTACCTGTTCTCAGTTATCTCCTTGATGCTTGTTGCCATTGCAAAGACAAATCATATTCTTCGTTACAAAACTACTAACACTAAATTCAAGCCATTAAGATAAATGTCATGTCATTCATACAATTTTTCCTTTCAGAAAAACTCGTTCAAAATTCTTTAAAAACATGCAGCCTCCACTAGACGGTAAGTCAGTTTCCGTCATCCAAGAATGTTTTTCATACTGCTACTACTACTCCAACATGTTTTGACGAAGAAGGTAAGATTAAACTTCTCTGGCTTACAGTGACCACATCTCTGCACTCAGTACAAACCTACACGGAGTGCAGATGGTATTGACGTTATAGAGCAGTGCCAATAACACAGCCCCCCTTTCAAGTCGTGCTATTAACACCAGGTCCGTTTCTTATCTTTCCTAAATCGCTGCATCCCCCACACATCTTCCCTCACAACAGCAGTACGGATGGCGGTGACGTCACGTGTTTCATTCTCCGGCCTTGGGAGCGAACGCAATGCCATACAGGTGTTGCTTACCCTTTCCATGGCTATATCGCGCGACCTCGATTAGTACATACAATGAGCAATTCTAACAGCAGTCGCCTGTTTGACAGGCTTTCGAGTCAAAGACTGTTCGTCCTTCAAACAATCATTTTGCAGTAGCACAGCGTTCGACCTCTCTAATAAATGAATAAGAAATCTGGGTTGTGGTATTGCAGCACGTTTGACAATTTGTTCATCGATAATATCACTGTAGGTCAATGTGTCACGAACATCCAGATACTGTCGATGCTGGAACGGCAAACTATAGGTATTGTAGTAGTTAGCTGTCATAGGTGTGTTGTGAAGGAATCGGAGCTCGAAACGCTAAAAGAAAGTACTCGAGCCCAAATCAAAATGCACTGAAAAGCTGGTCAAAGTGGAGATAAGTCGAATTTTTACAATTTACATGATGGTGTTTAGAAAGAATAGATTAATAACATTTGGTGCTGCCGTGTTTGACGCTGTTGGTAGTTCCTCTTCCACTGAAATTGAAGGAGGTTCCTGTTAGTATGGGTGAAGGTTATACTTGGATTAATAATTGGTTTCATTTAGCAACCTTCGACTGTGAAGATATAGTTGCTGAAAGCTTTTAAAAATCTTAAGTATCATCTAAAAAATGTACTTCACTCATACGGTTAATTTACGCATACTTTCATTTACCTTAGGTTTTTCCTTTTTTTCATAATATATTATTGTCTTCAATCAGCAAAACAGTTTGCTGCAGCTCTCCACGCTATCCTGTCCTGTGCAAGCCTCTTCATCTGAGATTACGAACGGCAACCTACATCCTATTGTATCAGCTTACTACGTTCGTCCCTCGGTCTTTCTCTACGATTTTATCCCACACACTTCCTTCTAATGCTAAGTTGACGATTCCTTGATGTCTCAGAATGTGTCGCACCAACCTAACCTATCTCTTAGTCAGAAAACGCCAGAAACTCCTTTTCTCCCTAATTCTGTTCAGGACCTCCTCATTATTTACGTGATCCATCCATCTGATCATCATTCGTCTATAACACCACTTTTCAAAAGCTTCTATCATATTTTTGTCTGTACTCCTCATCGTCCACGTTTCACTCCCATACAATGAATGCTACACTCTAGACAAATGCTATCAAAAAGCCTAACATTTAAACTAATAATGGATGTCAACAAAATTTCGCACCTTCAGAAACGCGTTTCTTTCCATAGCTACTCTGCATTTTATATCTTCTTTACTTCGGCCATCAGAAGTTATCTAGCTACTCAAATGACAAAACTCTTCTTCATTACCTAATCTAATTTCTTCAGCATCGCCCGATTTTCTGACTTATTCCATTACCCTAGTTTTGCTCTTGTTAATGTTCATCTTATACTTTTAAGACACTCTCCATTCCATTCCATTCAATTGCTTTTCTAGGTCCTTTGCTATCTCTGACAGAATTACAATGTCATCGCCAAACCGCAAAGTTTTTATTTCTTCTCCTTGACCTTTAATTCTCTCTCCAAAACTCTCCTTTTATTCCTTCACAGCTTGCTCAATGTACAGATTGAACGACAGAGGAGAAAGGCTACAAACCTGCCATACTTCCTTCCGCAAAAATACTTCTCTTTTATGCCCTTAGACTAATAACTGCTGTCTGGTTTTGTACAAGTTAAATATAACGCTTCTCTCTCTATATTTTACTCCTGCTACCTTCAGAATTTGGAATGGTATTCCAGTCAATATTGTCAAAAGCTTTCTCCAGATCTACAAATTCTAAAGACGTAAGTTTTAATTTCCTTAGCTTATGTTCTAAGTCGCAATGTGACTTGCCTCCCGTGTTCCTGTATTTCTCCTAAATCCAAACTTATTTTTCCCAAGGTCGGATTCCACCAGTTTTACCATTCGTCTGTAAATAGTTCGTGTTAGTATTTTGCATCCACGACTTATTCAACTAATAGTTACGTAATTTTCACATTTGTCTGCACTTATTTTCTTAAAAATTGGAATTACTATATTCTTCTTGAAGTCTGAGGGTGTTTCACTTGCCTGATACACCTAGCAGACGAAGTGGAACAATTTCTTAAAGATCGTCTCTCCTAACGATATCAGCACTTCACACGGAATCTCATCTACTTCTGGGGACGTGTTTCGACTCATATCTTTGAGTGCTTCATCGAATACATCTCGCAATATTGTCTTATATCTCATCTTCCTCTACTTCGTCTTTCATTTCTAATATGCTGCCTTCTAGTTACTTTCATTTGTGTAGGCCATCTATATACTCCTTACACCCTTCCGCTTTCCCTTCTTTGCTTAGTACTGATTTTCCAACTGAATTCTTGTCTCCTGTCCTGTAGACGGTATCTATCTTTCCACTATTTACACATTCTTCTTCACTCTCGCCAATCTACACTTCCTGTCAACCTCATTTTTGACGTCTGTACTTCCATTTGCCTGCTTAACTTGCTGCATATTAATATTTTCGCCTTTTATCAATTAAGTTCAGTATATACTGCGTTATAAAATGATTTCTAATAGGCTTTGTCCCGCTGTCTATGAGCAACCCCGTTCTTCTTCTACTGTTTTAGTTTCCTCCGTTTCAGCCATTCTTCGCCTAATGCTCCCTCTGAGACTCTCAACCACCTCTGGTTCTTTACATTTGTTCAGGATCCAGTTTTTTGAGTTTCATTCTACGGTTCATAACCAATAAGTTGCGGTCAGAGTCCATATCTGCCCCTGGATATGTCTTAAGGTTTAAAATCTGGTTCCTAAACCTATGCCTTAACATTATAAAGTCAATCTGGTACCTTCCAGTGTCTCCTGGATGCTTCCACGTTTACAATCTTCTTTTGTAATGATTAAACCAAGTGTTTGTGACGAATAAATTGTAATCTACACAAAATTCTACCAGGCGATCTCCTCTTTCATTCCTTTTCCCCAATTCATATTTACCTGCCACATTTCCTTCTCTACCCTTTCCCACTATTGAGATCCACTCCCACATCACAGTCAATTTTTCCTCTCCCTTAATCGTCTGAATATGTTGACAGAAAATTGATATTCAAAGCCATCCGAAATTATACTAAATGCTTTATCCGAAAATTATTATGAACAAATAATTAACGAGCCTACCCGATAAGCAAATGTTTGCGGAAACATACTTCACCTATTAATAATAAACAGTCCTGATTAAATAGGAAGCATCATGATAAATACAAAGATCAATGACCACAAGGTCTCTGTGACGTAACTGAATACTGTAACATTCAAACCCACCAAAAGTAAATGCAAAATTTACTACTTAAAGAGCAATTCCTCTGACGCCAGCCTTCTTACAGGGCAGTCTCCATTCCTTACTAACTATGTAAGCACTGACAAGATGTTGCGTTAATTCAGAGACAGAATTAATTAGAACAGCAATCGAAGATTCATAATAAAATGACGGAACTGATTCGTTGTGGAATTAAACTAGGCCAGAATAGTAGCCGCGGCGTAGCGGCCGAGCCCATTGAGGCGCTATGCTGCGATGCGCGAAGCCATCCCCGTCAGTGGTTCGAATCACCCCCCTGGGGTTTGGATGTTTGCATTGTCTTTAGCATAAGGTAGTTCATACATATTTTATAAGCTTAGGGACTGATGACCCCGCAGTTAACTCCCATAAGCTTAACAAACATTTGAACAGTGTTTTTAGAAGCAATTACATATGTTTGACGACATTACAGCGTTCAAATTAATGAAATAAATCGCAATTTTCGACCAGTATTGGCTTCACTGTACTAGGTCTAGATGAAATAACAAAGTGTAGCGAATGAAAATTTGTGTCCGGCTGGGATTCGAACCCGAAATCTCATGCTTACTAGGCAGACGTGTTGACCACTCCGCGACCGAGGACAAAGTGACCAACCCGACTGCAGAGGACTCTTTCCTGCCTAGTAAGCAGGAGATCCCGGATTCGAATCCCGGCCGGGCACAAATTTTCATTCGCTACACTTTGGTATTTCATATAGACCTAGTACAGTGAAGCCATAACTGACCGCAAATTGCGATTTATTTCATTAGTTTTTAGAAGCAATGCGAAAAGCATTCCATGTTTAGAACAACATACGTCATCTAGATTGTTAACATTTTAAAGAATCTGGAAATTAAAAGGGAAATACAATGCGAGACAGTTTTACTGGTTCCTTTAACGAAGCACTCTGAAGTCTGGCAAAAAAATTCGAAGATATTCAGTCTGTATGTAAAATACACCAGCGAGAAGACACAATCATTCGGAGTGTTTAATGCGGTTTCAGAAATTCCTTCGGCAGAGACGACGAAGTAAATATTCCAGAATTCGACTGACGGAAAGCTATAAACATGGGTCACTCCGATTTAGCAACTTAAATTACTTGCATGCCAGTTAAGTTCCTTTCAGAGTACGATGACGAAACCGTTCCATATTTAGCGATTATGTAAAACCGCTTACTGGACGAAAGATTCGTACCTAAAGATTATGTAAACTACAGGCCATTAAAATTGTTACACCAAGAAGAAATGCAGATGATAAACGTATTCATTGGACAAATATATCATACTAGAACTAATATATGATTACAATTTCACGTAATTTGCGTGCATAAATCCTGAGATATTAGTACCCAAATCAACCATCTCTGGCCGAAAAAACGGCCTTGAGTCAATCAGAGCTTGGATGGCGTGTACAGGTACAGATGCCCATGCAGCTTCAACACGATACCACAGTTCATCAAGAGTAGTGGCTGGCGTATTGTGACGAGCCAGTTCCTCGGCCACCATTGACCAGATGTTTTCAGTTGGTGTGAGATCTGGAGAATGTGCTGACCAGGCCAGCAGTCGAACATTTTCCATATCCAGAAAGGCCCGTACAGGACCTGCAACATGCGGTCGTGCATTATCTTGCTGAAATGTAGGGTTTCGCAGTGATCGGATGAAGGGTAGAGCCAAGGGGTCGTAACACATCTGAAATATAACGGCCACTGTTCAAAGTGCCGTCGATGCAAACAAGAGGTGACAGGCGTGTAACCACTGGCATCCCATACCATCACGCCGGATGATACGCCAGTATGTTGATGACAAATACACGCTTACCATGTGCGTTCACCGCGATGTCGCCAAACACGGACGCGACCATCATGATGCTGTAAACAGAACCTCGATTCATCGCAAAACATGACGTTTTGCCATTCGTGCACCCAGGTTCGTCGTTGCGTACACCATCGAAGGGGCTCCTCTCTGTGTTGCAGTGTCAAGGGTACCCGCAGCCATGGTCTCTGACCTGATAGTCCATGCTGCTGCAAACGTTGTTGAACTGTTGGTGCAGATGGTTGTTATTTTGCAAACGTCCCCATCTGTTGACTCGGGGATCGAGGCGTGGCTGCACGATTCGTTATAGCCATGCAGATAAGATGCCTCTCATCTCGACTGCTAGTGATACAAGGCCGTTGGGATCCAGCACGGCGTTTCATATTGCCCTCCTGAACCCACCGATTCCATATTCTGCTAACAGTCATTGGATCGCGCCCAACGCGAGCAGCAATGTCGCCATACGATAAACCGCGATCGCGATAGGTCGTATCCGACCTTTATCAAGGTCGGAAACGAGATGGTACGCATTTCTCCTCCTTACACGAGGCATCACAACAACGTTTCACCAGGCAACGCCAATCAACTGCTGTTATGTATGAGAAATCGGTTGGAAACTTTCCTCGTGTGAGCACGTTGTAGATGTCTCCACCGGCGCCAGCCTTGTGTGAATGCTCTGAAAAGCTAATCATTTGCATATCACAGCATCTTATTCCTGTCGGTTAAATTTCGCGTCTGTAGCACGTAATCTTCGTGGTGTAGCAATTTTAATGGTCAGGAGTGTAGTTCTACAGGTCAGGTCACTGAAGTACTCGAGAAAGGAAGTAAGTGAATTCGAGACCCATATCGCTGAAGTCGATCTGCAGTAAGATTTTCGAACGTACACTCGTATGAAGGCCTACACCAGTTATGCCAGGTGGCCCTGAAGGTGATTGCAGCACTGGAGGAAGACGCCAGCCGACAGTGGGGCTTCACTTCTCACCGTCTGACGTCATAGCGAGCAACAGGCGCGGCCACCTGTTAGCAGACAGAAATTAGCTTACCGCTGCCAGTAGCTACCTGTTGTTCCTCGAGTAATGAGATCGAAATCAAATTTCAGGGAGAGCTTCGCACAGTTGTCAATTTCGGTCAGTAGCAATACAATCAGACGATGAGACTATACTGAAGAACAACAGTCTGAATTTCTACTCCATCCGTTGTGCAGTCGCCTCTTCCATGAATCATACCGTGGACGACAGAGCGCTGTATTAACATCGCGTGCGCAAATGCGATTCTGTAACGGCCAATATATCAGGTCGTTGCGATCGTAGCCCTTGGACTGGTGATCATTTTCATTTCTATCAGGAGAACGGGCATACTGTTCTTATCCTTCAACCAAATTGAGATACCGGTTGATTTTTGTACATTGTCGGTGATGGCCTTTATGACTTACAAAAGCACCATTTATTCATGGGTGGTTAATGAGGAAAACACAAATTACAATTTTTGGGTAATAAAACTACGAATTGTAAGGCTGTCCATTTCTTACTTTATAGTTATTACAAACCGTCTCAATTTTTACCATATATTCTTAGAATGTGGTTCTAAAATAACGTCTTAATATTTTTCGATATCGTAACCGATTACTGAGATCAAGAAGTTCAACTTTACCATACTTAGAAAATAACAAAACGCGATCTTTAGCCGTTGTTCCACCACAGGCCGTAAATATTTAAACAAACAACCGTAGCAAATGGCTCAAATTTGTAACTGTATATGGTTTAGACATCTAGAAATAACATATTTTCGTTTTCAAAAATCTTTATCCATTATTAAGATGCGCCCGAAAAACAAAGTCAATTATACTGGGAGACCACATTCCGGCCACTGTGAAACTTGATACCCCATTTTAAATAATCTACTCGCCGAAACAAATAGTTTTCCATTTACATTGTATAGGCCCTCTGTGTATTCTTTTCACCTTTCAACTTTCTCTTCTTTACTTAGTACTGGTTTTCCCTCTGAGCTCTTAATGATCATACAATTACTTTCCTTGTCTCCAAATGTCTCTTATTTTCCTGCAGGCGGTATCTATCTTCAACTTGTTATACATTATTCCAAGGACTTGCGTTTCTCCTCTAGCCACTAGTACTTAGCCAGTTGCACTTCCTGTCACTCATTTTTAACCCTTTGTACTCTTTTGCCTGCTGCCCTTTCGGCCTCTTTATATTTCCTTCTTTCATCAATTATGTTCAGTATCTCCGGTGTTAGCCAAGGATTTCTGTTAGGCCTAGTCCTTCTACCTGTAGGATACTATATTACTGTCTCTCTCTTCTACTGTACTACTTTACCCCTTTCGATAAATCCTTGCCTAATGTTGGCTCTGAAATTGTCGATAACCTCTGGTCTCTTCAGTTTATCCCGGTTCCATCTCCTTAATATTCAAAGTTTTTGCAATTTCTTAAGTTTTAATCTACATTTCATAAACAATAAGCTATGACGAGAGTTTATACCTGCCCCTGGATATGCCTTAAAGTTTAAAACCTTGTTCCTATATCTATGGCATACCATTGCAAAATCAATCTAGGTGCTATCGACAAGGGATCTCAAATCTATTCCATATTTCTAGACTTACGGAGGTGTTTTGACACTATACCACACAAGCGTCTTTTAATGAAATTTCGTGCTTATAGAACACCACCACAGTTGTGCGATTAAATTCGTGATTTGCCATGGTGTAATAGCCGAGCGGTCTAAGGCGCCTCGCTGCGGAGCTCGCGGTTGCTCGCAGTCGGAGGTTAGAGTCCTCCTTGGGACGTACGTGTGTGTGTGTGTGTGTGTGTGTGTGTGTGTGTGTGTGTGTGTGTGTTGGTCTTAGGTTAATTTACCTAGGTTTAAGTAGTTTATAAGCTACGGACAGATGACCACAAACAAACAAACAAATTGTTGTTTTCCTGTCTGAAAGGACACAGTACTTAGTATTGCGCCCGAAAAACGAAAGGAGTCCTTGCCTTTATAAAAGATTTAGGACAGCTGCTGTCTTTGACTGTTCGCGGATGATGCTGTCGTTTATCATTTAGTAAAGTGACAAGAAGATCGAAAAGAATTGCAAAACGATTTAGATAACAGATCTGCCTGGTGAGAAAATTGGTAGTTCAGCCTAAATAATGAAAAGTGTGAAGTCAAGCATATGGACACTAAAATAAATCATTTTAGAATAAATCAGTCAAATCTACAGGGCGTAAATTGAACTAAATACCTAGGAATAACAATTATGAACTACTTAAATTGGAAATAACACACAGAAAATATTATAGAGAACGCGAACCAAGGCTAAGTTTCACTAGCGGTACACTTAGAAGATGCATCAGTGCTACTAAAGAAACTGCCTACACTACACTTCTGTGTCCTGTTTTGGAGTATTGCTGCGAATTGTCGGATCCCCGGCAAGTGTGACTGACGGACGACGTAGAGAAAGTTCAAAAAATGGCGGTATAGAAGGGAGAATGTCACCGATATGCTGCCTGAATTGGGGTGGAAATCACTGCAAGAAATTCCATATTCGTTGCGCCATTTATTTGAGAAACTTCTCTCACAAACTTTCTCTTCCGAATGCGAACATATTTTGTTAGCACCCACCTATCACAGGGAGACATGATCATCTTAATCAAATAAGAGCAATTAGATCGAAACCGGAAAGATTTAGAAACGGAAGAGAAGTTCGATGAACCCTCTGCCATGCATTTCAATGTGAGTGCAGAGTATTTATGCAGATGTAGATACTTTACAGTGTCTCCTGGTCTCTTCCAGGTATTCCCCCCTCTTTCACGACTGTTACACCAAGTGTTTATGATGCTTAAATTGTACTCTGTGCATAATTGTATAAGGAAACTTCATCGTTAAGACGTTTTTCCCCAGTCCATATTCACCAACTGTTTTACGTCCATTACTTTCCTACTACCGAGTTAAAAAAAATGTTCAAATGTTTGTAGAGTCTATGGGACTTAACTACGGGGTCATCAGTCCCTAAACTTACAAACTACTTATGAACTACTTACAACTAAGGACGACACAAATATCCATGCCCGAGGGGGGATTCGAACCCCCGACCGTAGTGGCCGTGCAGACCGTGACTGGAGCGCCTCAGTCTCCTCGACCACCGCGGCCGGCCTACTACCGAGTTCCAGCCCCCGCGACAATCACGTTTTCCTCTTGATTTACTGCTGTATAACTACTTTTGTCTCTTCATATATTTTTTGCAATTTCTTCATAATCAGCATAGCTAACTGTCATATAAACTTGTACTACTGTGATCGGTGTTGACTTCATGTCTGTATTTTCTACGATAATGCATTTAGTTTGCTGTTTATAGTATTTTCTTATTCATTATTGGACCTTTTCCTGTGTTACTATCAACTGATTTTGTATTTATATCCTGTACTCAGCTGGCGTGTTCCTCCTGCCATCGAACTTCACTAACTACACCATATCTAGCTTCAATCTCCATGTTCTGAATATCTCAGGGCACTAAAAAGTCACAGTTCCCATAGCACATTTGCAGACCACCAAATAGCTCACAACCATTACCCAACCAAAATAGGAACAGACCTAAAGATATTAAAAGCAAACCACATCTTATACCACAAACTCACAATAGAAGAAAATTACCACATACAAAAAGCAATAGCAGAAGGAAAATCAGTAATGAACGAATACACCACACTATGCAAAAATACATTATTTCACCCATTAAATGAATTGTACAGAAACGATGACAGACAGCTAAAGTGCGCGCGCGCACACACACACAGGCGCGCGCACACACACACACACACACACACACACACACACACACACACACACACACACACACACACAGAACCAGAGACAAAACAAACATTATTCAAATCTACCGCCATTCCACTGGAGATCAGCTGAAAGTCAACAAGCGCATTTTAACAAAGTAAACACACACGAATTTCTAAAGTGGGAAGTGATTGTGATAGAAAAAAATCCGCAATATATGTGTATTACATGTGTGCTGTGTACAAAAGTGCGGAAGAAGTGTATGCCAAAAGAAAATGTAAGTAATACATAATAAGCAGACGATAGAAATATCCCCACATACCAAAATCATGTTTACACACTATAAGTAGCGTTATAAAAACCTCACAAGTTTTAAGAGAGAATTTTGGTTGCAGATGACAACGCTACCACTACATAAATATGTGAAAAGTGTCCCACATGACCACAGAATGTAAAATAAGGTAAAAACCAAAATAAGACAGACGATTTTTAGGCCTAAATTTATAAATAGTACAGTAGTAAAATATAATTTGTTTTCACGGCATTAAATAAATTCAAAGCCGACTGATGGTGGCACAGAGGTGCTGAAACTAGTTTGGGTGCATAATAAAATAGTGGATTGTATGTCAGGCGGACCTCATACCCAGAAATTTTTACTGCAAACACGGCAAGAATAAGAGCTGCAAATCAAGAAAATGAATACAGTAGTTTCCCCTTGCTTTGAGCCGTCCTCAGTAACTGTAAAATTGAGCCACCTGTAGTGTGAGGTGGTGTGACGTAGGGCGCAGAGCGCGCGTAACTGGTTGGCCCCGTTGCGGCCCTGTGACGGCCGGCGAGGCGTTGGCTGGAGATGCGGCCGCGGTGTGTCAGCCTGGGAACCACCGGCCCAGGCCGAGGCCGCGCGTCACGCGGGAAGTACGGCCCAGCACGGCAGCGACCGATCAGCCAGGCATCACAACGCCTCGCGGCTCCTAGGCTGCGGACGATCATCGCCAATGATTTTTCAGTCGGGGAACAGCGCAGAAACTTGACGACAGCCGTCGCCACTACTTGACCCACTCACCTTGATGTATGACGTCAACTACAAGCTTCCTAGGGTTTTGGCCCACTTTAGGTTACGGTAGTAACACTAAAAGTGGGCCTTTGCGATCGTCTTTTGACAGCTCGGAATTTAAATGAAAATAACGGCTTAACCATGCATCTGACACGAAAATTGAATAACCGATTTTGTAGAGGAGAAATTATCTACAGCTTTGTTCCCATATGTTTTTTTTTTTCATATCTCGTACCATTTGAGAGATATTTGCAATAATAACGGAGTTTTGACACCTTTCATTGAATTAACGAAAACCAGCCTTTCGCAGATGTCACGTGACATTCCTCTCCCAGAACTCTAGGTGGCATACGCCATCTTGCGTTGCGTATTTGATGATTTTCTTATTGTAACTTACACGTTGTCATTTCAAAGCAATGGCGCACTGAAGAATTAACAAAAACACGTCGTTCTTCGTACGATAAATGATAATCTATTGTCTACAAATGTCATATTAGTATCAGTTAACAACAGCCATCAATAGTATGAGATTAAAGAATGCGTCTTTTAAGTGTTGGCCGTAGCGTAGCGGGCAATGCGTTAGACTGTGACGCTGAAGGTCAGTGGTTCAAAATCCGCCACTACCTAGATGATTTTGTTTTCCTAAGAGGGTTTCAGACATTCTTATTAATTAATTTTTTATTGTTTACATTATTATTTTGCTCCAAAATGATTGCTAAAACTTTTAAAATTACAAATCTAAAGTGGGTCGTAAAACACGTCAGCGCGATTTTTTTATTTGTGGACGGAGAAGTTAGTACTGCTTCCTCCCACAAGTCCCCTAAAACCTCCACATCCTTGCGGATGCTGTTGCGTAGCAGTGTGGGTTTGTACCGCCCTACAGTGCCGTAGTTGCTGTCCAAGTCTTTATGGAAAGCATAGAGTTCAGACTAACCTGTTGTCTTCTATAGTTGTGCCCCAGCGCAGAAGACAGCACACAGGTCGTTGGTTCTTCTACAGCATACAAGTGAGGCTAAATTAAGTTCTATAGGATGGAAGCATAAGAAGCGACTCGCGAGATTTTTAACTGTCAGGGATGCCATTTATTAAATAAATAATAAAATATGAACAACTATTAATACGACACGGCCTATGCTGCCCGTAGTTCATGTTGAGACCTCGACTGTTATCACTAATACAAAAATTTTTACTCATGACCGGCGCGGTCCGGCGCATATAGCGTTCAGCTCGAGACTGAAACTGCGGCGCGTTGCGAGAGGGCACCTGACGCTCTATTTCGCGCCAAAACAGGGCCGTCGCGCGCCTTCTGCAAAATCGCTCTTCTCTTGTTACAATAATAGAAGGCACCTTAAACTGTCAAAACCTAGCCTGTCCTTGAGAGATAGTTATCACAAATTCTCAGCTCTGAATAATTAATATTTAGTATATAATAAACAAAACTAATTTCAAAAGAAATCACGTGACGTGAAATGCAGCAGGCAATGCGAGGAGAGTACCAGTAACATAGGCGGGCTTTCCCATGGGAACCAGCACCTACTGTGCCATATGCTACTGCTCCCCACCCCACATATCAACATATGCTGCACTTCTGTCTTTCTTCCGCGTTTAACACACGTAGGATGTTGGCAAAGAAAGGCCAGCGGCCAGAAATATGAAGTTGCCATACGCAAGGAGTATCACAGAATGTGCAATAAAAAGCGTTGTACATCGCATTGACGGTCTACTGTCGATATGTATCGAAGACACGAGCATCGCAGTTTCGTGTATCGAATACATGAACGTCGTTAAGTGGTAGCAACGGGCTTAAATTTCATAGAGAGGAGATAGGTCGGCCATGTTTCAGGCATATTGAGCTGGCGTTCGCCATGTTATTTGGGGTATCGGCTGACAGATGGTATGCCCCACCGACTTGAGAATTTTACATATTCACAGTTCCACGTTTTAAATATAGTTTGACTATTGGATACGCATGTGAATCAAGTTCTGTCAGACATTCTCGAAGCTGCGAATTGACGAGCCTTGTTGTAAATGTCCTAAAAATGCGATAATGAAATTTCACCAACCTCTCAGTATTACAGTTCCAGTTCGAAGTATAACAGTTAGCCGAGGTTTACAATAACAACGGAAGTGCCGCTGTGAAATTATTTACGTTGTTTATAATGCAAATTCGTGTTCTAAATGAGCTGCAAAACATACAGTGACAATAATTATGACGTACAATCTTGACCATGGATTTGCATCTGCTGCTAATGTGTTGGAACAGCTGCTTTCATAAAGTCTAGTATACACATATCTTGTGTTTACTAAACCTACTAAGTCTACAATCTTGTAAAATTGCTATTAAAGGGTTTGGTTCTAAACTTTAGTGGACCAAATGTGAGTACAAAGACGAAAGTGACATCAAAATACTGCAGTTAAAATGCGGTTAGGTTATCTTCCACAAAAGCATTCCACTTCGAAATAAGCTGTCCTTAATAACTTCCCGTGTTGCCATACTGAAACAGGTAACGTTTGGTAGTGTAATTTCAGTACAAAGACGAAAGTGACAACAGAATATTGCAACAAAAATGCGCCTAGGTCAATTGACATAAAAGCATTCCACGCCGAAATGACGTATCATTAATAACTTTAGTTGTTGCTACTCGGTCCTTTGCAACAAATCTGTAGTTTTTTCAGAGACATATACAAGTGAAAAAATTTTGGCTGTCACTACTGCTTCCACACTTTGCACTGGTTGCATGTCTACCATGTTCGATCAAGTATTATCAACAAAAAATGAAAATATTTCTTAAGGAGGTGTATAAACTCAAAAGTGTGGTTTCATCAACCACAAGAGCGACAGAAGAAGAAATATTTCAGAAACACACTAATGCCAGTTAGAAAACTGAGCATTATTTTATGGTGTGTAGTTCAAGGGAATTGAAGGATAGGTCGTCTGAAGCTTCACTCTTGGGGCAGCTGAGTTCCATTAGTCAGGAATTTTGAGTATAGGCAGACTGAGATCAAACAAGTCAAAACATTTGGTGTTCTTACACGTCGTACTTGTCGTTTCATCACTTCGATTTGTGCATTTACATGCTGAACACACTTTAGGCATATTTCAGCAGCAAAATTGTACAGGCAAAACACACTAAATACAATATATACTAAATACATTTCACACTCAACAACAACGTACGATTGACAGACTACTGTAAAGTGTACTGACCACCAAACATACGGCACGGCGGCCGAGTTTACACAGGTTACTGCAAAGAGCGCTGTAGCTCGTGTGTCAGTGTGGTAGGAAATCATTGGGTTGGGTTGTTTGGTTGGGATAGGAGGACTAAACTACTGAGGTTATCAGCCCGCTGGCAGCGGTGGCCGATCCGCCTGCGGCGCGCCAGTCACGTTCTGCACGGCCACTACGGTCGGGTGTTCGAATCCCCCCTCGGGAATGGATATTTGTGCCGTCCTTAGTGTTAGCTAGTTCATAAGTAGTTTGTAAGTTTACGGACTGATGACCCCGTAGTTAAGTCCCATAAGCTCTACAAACATTGGTTATCAGTCCGCCGGTGAGGAAGGGAAGGAGTGGGGATAGCAAAGGAGGGGATGGGAAAAGGAAATGCAGTCCGGGAAATAAAGAAGGAAGTCTGCGTTAGCTCGGGGCCCCGTGCTCGCCACACACGTACTCAGGAGAGAACCGTGAGCCCAGGGGGAGAAAAACCATTGACTTGTATGCTACCTGGATGTTCAGCTGTCTGAGAATGCCAGCCATAGATGTTCATATTTCGATTCTTCCCAAATACAAATGTGGCTGCTATGATGTATTACACGAAAACGAAAATACGTTTCGTTTCCGCTGCCAAATTAACCGATAATATAACACATTGACATATTTTCAAGTCCAGAATTGCAAGCAATTCTTTGTCACGTAATAACTGTTCGAAATTCGTTTGCAAAATTTACACATGGCGGAAAATGCGAAAACGTGTGCAAAACATTTGAATGTGTAGGTACCAAGGAGGTTAGAATAGGGGATGCCCTTAACGCCACAGAAGTGCAGCCATTGTCACCATATTGCAGAGCCAATAAAATTTGTGGTGACGAGCGTGTATTTATTGAATTCTGAGTTGAAAGTGGTACTTTATCTAAAAAGAAAAAAATGTTACCTGCGTTACTTATGGATGTGCAGGCAAAACAAGGAAATGATCTCTTATTTTTGCTAAATTAACACTTGCTATTTAAGTGTTTTTTTACCTCAACGGCTTCTAATTTTTACTTTTACGAGTCATAGGTTCCCTTGAAATTTCAAGAGAACTGATGGTACAAAATTTTAGTATGAATATTTAATAAAGTGCAACCTATGGAAGGAATTTTCGTATGTATTCCACATAAAAATCGTCTTTTCAGTACTGAACTACGAAAATGATAGAGCTTGGTGCTGTAATTACTGGAAAAATCTTGTTCTGTATTTTCTGTGACGTTATACAGCTGACAATTTAACTTCTTGTAAAGCATTTGCGTATTATCCCGATATATGTCACAGTTAATGACTGAGATTTTGCGTTAATAAATCATATTTCAGCCATCTGAAAGGTCTGTATTTGTCCACAAAAGTATACTATATCGGATATGTACTCAGAAATGACAGCTATTTAAACGTATGGAATTTAACAGGGCAAGAACCACAAAGTGCTTTAATCTGAAAACATTCCCTTGGCTCCGCAAAATAGTGGACTGGCTTCAGTCGACAGGTAAGGTTTGCGTGCTAGCGCTCTCTCTCCTTATTTTAACCTCCTTGGTAGGCACGCTGCAGTTCTATGGTCAGACAGAGTTCCACATCAAGTTTGTATACAGATCACTGTAGTAGACTAATGTCGGCAATGTTGCAGAGAGAAACGAGAAAAGATAATTGTTTGGATATACGGCATCTAGCTCGTGAAATGCACTTTGCCGTTTCTTTGCTTGTTAGCTTACAAGAAAGTAAGCTGTACTCTTACATTCCTGACTAACCACGTCCTTTAAAAATATGACATATGCATAGGACTGTTGTTAAGCGGAATATACGTCTACAGTCTAGCTTGCCAAAACTACTTCACTCCGGCCTGATATGATATACTAGCCGTAAACCCGGCGTTGCCCGGATATTTATTCTACACTCTCGTAGTCCACCTCCTCTACCCGCCTCTATCTGCATCCGACTTTTTCTCTTCCATCTCTGTTCGTTTCCATCTTTCCCTCTCTCGGCAAAGTTTTTTTTTTTTTTTTTTTTTTTTTTTTTTTTTTTTTTTTTTTTTTTTTTCTTGCAAGGTTTCCTCCGTCACGCACCATACAAACATTTATGTACCCAGTAACCTCCCCCTTGGTTTAAAGGTTATGTGTGCAAAAAATCAGAAAGATCGGAGGTCATCCCTCTTGTTTTTAAGGCCAAGTGTGCAAAATTTCATCAATAGCGGAACAAAAATATAGATTTGTATGCAATAGTAACACAGGGGCACATTGAAAAAAGCACTTTGTTGTTCTCAAATTTTCCAGTTGTATTTCATACTCCCTTGTTCTGAGAATAACGAATAAATAAATAAATAAAAAAAAGGATCTGTGATATCGGTTGAGCCGTTCTTATGACGCCACCAAGGTATTTAGGGATCCATTTTTTATGTTGGAAGGTACCCTGCCCCATGCGCCGTATGAAACTTCAGACTGTGACCTTCGTCTTGTTTTTCGAGGAATGAAACTGTAAATTTCGTCAGTCTGTAGGAAAAGTATCCTCCGCCATGCACCCTTAATTCCGTCCTATCGCAAAATACTTTCTTGGTTGACGTCTTCTACCTTTAAACTACATACCAGCAAAATTTCAGGTTCATAGACGCAGTATTTTCAGAGATTTCGTGTTTAGTCATTGATTGAGTGAGTGAATGAG
The DNA here is from genome assembly GCA_026315105.1 of Locusta migratoria. Lineage (NCBI taxonomy): Eukaryota > Metazoa > Arthropoda > Insecta > Orthoptera > Acrididae > Locusta > Locusta migratoria. The sequence continues at coordinate 196,374,724 of CM048747.1, read as the reverse complement.
TGACCTTTCGCTTTTATGTATACAGAGGTATCTTCTGAATTGTGTGACCTACAACAACACCAGGTTCGTAGAGTGGAATATTAGGAAAATGGATGAGAAATGTTACAAATTGAGTTCGTAGTAAAGACGTCTATTAAATTACAACTTCATGCTTATTAGGGCGAATTTTCATGTATTTCATTGTCTTAGACGTCATGGCACATGAATTATGTCGTAATACGATATTATTTTGAAAGAAGCCCCAGGGGTGCACATGTAAAATGTCTACAAAATACGTTGTAAATAGAGTTATTAGGAAAAACGTAATAAATCAAAACGTTGTGTGTGATATGGACTCAATTAGGTTCATGAAAAAAGCACCTTATCTCACGAACTGTATGTCGTATTATGATAAAATTTCGAACATACGTTCAGTGGTATGTGTGTATACTGTCTGTGACATTTCTCGCTAATAAAATTAATAGTGTACAAGTAATAAATTGCGACGTCATGCCAAAAGCCGTTGTTTTACTGCATGAACGCCGAAAAAGTAGTAAGCAACAAAATTTTTTTCCTTTTATTATTTTGATGGGGTTGTAAGCGAGAAAAAGTGTCCTAAAGGTATGAAATTATAATTAAAGGTTGTTGCAAGTCGCTGAGTGAGTGAGTGAATGAGTCAGTGAATGAGTGTCCTTTCACTTTTATGTAGCTAGAGATTCCTAGGAAACGACGAAGTATTTTCGACAAGCTGACATGAAGATGCCTATTCTGATTGACAGCAGTACTTTACTATTTTCTAAGAATATGTCATCATTTTAAAGGATGTAGTTAGACAGGAACCTAAGAGCACAGTTTAAATTCTTGCCAGTAAACAAGCTACGAATACAGCTCGGATGCTCGTGTCTTCTATCGCTAGTAGGCCATTATCGACAGTAGACCGTCGATGCGAGTGCAACGCTTCTTCCAAAATCACCAAACTTCTGCAGCAATCAGCACTACCTTGGAGCCTATTTACAGCAAATCTGGAGAGCGCGGAGAAGGGTGCAGTAGTTTAATCACTGGAAGCAGGCTTTCACGGCCGTAGTTCATAAACGCCGATATTATTTTTTTGGGTATAAAGCTGTGGTCCATAGCATGATCGTCTGCTTGATGTTTTCTCTTCCACTATCTCCTGAGGCTTCGCAGACACACAACGCTGGTTCACATATAGGTCAGCTTAGCAAGCCGAATTGTTGCAGCGTATCCACGCAACGGTCGGGTCGTGACGACATACCGCTATTTACGAACTTAGGGTCGCGCCGCGCCGAATTGTTCTACGGAGCTTGTGGTGAAAATTTGACACTATTTAACACTAAGGCTCACAATTTGTGAATTTACTCTCCATCATTATTTCTTCTGAAATTGTTTTTCTGATTAAGAATTTCTTTGGCTTCTCTGCGCATTCTAGTGTAGTAATTATGTTCAAATGTTTGTAAAGCCTATGGGACTCAACTACGAGGCTATCAGTCCCTAAACTTACAAACTACTTATGAACTACTTACGAACTAGGACGGCACAAATATCCATGCCCGAGGGGGGATTCGAACCCCCGACCGTAGTGGCCGTGCAGACCGTGACTGAAGCGCCTCAGTCCCCTCGGCCACCGCGGCCGGCCTAGTAATTATTAGGTCTACTACAGAGTCAATCTAATTTGATGGTTTCTAGGTCTTAGTACACGTTCTGCTACTGCAGATACATCCGTCTTGCCCAGCGTGTGCTGTCCATTAACTACAAACTGCGCCGCACTACCGTACGGCCCAGATAGATAACTGTGGTTATTTCATGCACTGTCGCTGGACTGTCTGTGCTGACAATTCTATAGAAAGGCCACAGCTGTCGGTCATAAAGTACAGGCCGCTGGTCACTGCGATGTCCTTGCTGACAGATAATACCCGAAATCTGATGTTCTCAGCACACGCTAGTCACTGGCGATCTAGAAATATCGCGTCCCTAACGATTTACGAAATGGAATGCGTCTAGCTCCAACTACAGTCCCTCGCTCATTATCTCTTAATTTCCGTCGAGCGACTACAATCACGTCGAAAACCGTTCTACACGAGTTACAGGTGTACAAACAACAGCCGTCTCAATGCACCGCTCTTCTATACCTTGTACCCCCATTCGGATCTCGGGTACTCGGACAATTTCGTCATCTGGAAAGAAAACAATGGTATTCTACGGATCGGAGCGTAGGATGTTAGATCCCTTAATCGCGTAGGGAAATTAGAAAGTTTTAAAACGGAAATGGATAGGTTGAAGCTAGATATAGTCGGGATTAGAGAAATTCGCTGGAAAGAAGAGCAAGAGGAGTACAGAAAATACAAAATCAGTTTGTGATATCACAGGAGTAGGTTTAATAATGAAAAAGAAAATAGGAATGCGGGTAAACTACCATGAGCAACACAGTGATCGCATTATCGTAGTAAGATAGATAAAAAGCCAACAACGACCACAGTAGTACAAGTTTATATGCCAACTAGTTCTGCCAATGATGAGGAGATGGAAGAAATGTATAAGGAGATTGAGAAAATTATTCAGATAGATAATGGAGAGGCAAACTTAATTGTGATGGGAGACTGGAATTACGTATTAGGAAAAGGGAGGGAAGGACAAATAATACGTGAATATGGACTGGGAAAAAGGAGTGAAAGTGGAAACCGGCTTGTAGAATTTTGCACAGAGCATAATTTAATCATAAGAAAGACTTACTTTAAGAACCATGAGAGACGATTGCATATGTGGAAGAGACCAGAAGGCACCTGAAGGTACCAGATAGTTCTTATAATGGTTAGACAAAATTCAGAACCAGGTTTTAAACTGTAAGGCATACCCAGGGGAAGAAATAGACTCTGACCATAACTTGTTGGTTTTGAACTGCAGATTGAAACTGAAGGAACTGGAGAAAGGTAGGAAAATAAGGAGACGGGGCCTACATAAATTGAAAGAACCCGAAGTACTTGATAGTTTCAGAGGGATCTTTAGGTAACATTTGACAGAATTGGGGAGAAATAACACAATAGAAGATGAACTGAGTAGCTTTGCGAGATGCAATAGTGAAGTCAGCAGAGGACCAAATCGGTAGAAAGACTAGGCGTGCAAAAATCCTTGGATATCACACTAAATACTGAATGTAATTGACAAAATGAGAAAATACAAGATTGCAGTAAACGAAGCAGGTAAAATAGCGTACAGACGACAAAAAAAGACAGGAAGTACAAAATGTCTAACCAGGAGGTGATGGCAAATGCAAAAAGAGGAAAGCTGAAAGGTGAAAAGAATACATAGAGAGGCTCTACAAGGGAAAGGAAATTCGACAGAATATTGTACGAAGTGAAGAGGATGTAAATGAAGATGCAATGGGAGATACTATACTGAGAGATGAATTTGACAGAGTACTGAAAGACAGAAGTCGAAACAGGGCCCGGCGAGTAGATGACATTCCCTCAAAGCTACTGAAGTTTCTGGGAGAACCGGCCATAACAAAAATATTTCACCTGGTGCGTGAGATGTAAGAGACAGGAGATACACCCCCAGACACCAAGGAAAAAAGTAATAATCCCTATTCAAAAGAAAGCAGCATATTACATTCTTGCAAAATTTTAGCAGTAATTATTTACAGAAGAATGGAAAATCTGGTAGATGCCGACCTCAGGGAAGATCAGTTTCGATGCAAGAAAACGTGAGATGAAAGAACACGTGAGAGGCAAAACTCACCTTATGACTCAACCTTAGAAGATAGGCAAAGGATAGCAAACCTGCATTTTTAGCTTTTTGCAGATTTGGAGAAAGTTTTTGACAATGCTGATTGGAATACACTCCTTCAAATTCTGACGTCAGCAGATGCAAAATGTAGGGAACGGAAGGTTATTTTCAACTTGTACAAAAGCAAATAGCGGGTATTTAGAGTAGAAGGGCATGAAAGGGACGTGATGGTTGGGAAGGGAGTAAGACAGGGTTGGAACCATTCTCCAGTGTTGTTCTGTTTGTATATTGAGCAAGCTGAGTAGGAAAGCAAGGAGAAATTTGGATAAGGCATTACAGTTCGGACTGAAGAATTAAAAACTTAGGGTTTTGTTGATGACATTGTAATTCTGTCAGAAACATTCAAAGGACTTTAAAGAGCAATTAAACGAAATTGTCAGTCTTTTCAAAGGAGCGTATAAGATGAACATCGACAAGAGCAAAACAAGGCTAATGGAATGCCGTCTAAGAAAATTAGGCGTTGCTGAAGGAATTAGATTAGGTAACGAAACAATAAAGGTGGTAGCTGAGTTTTGATATTACGGCAGTAAAATAACATAAGATGGTCACAGTAGAGGGGATATAAAATGCAGACAGGCAATGGGAAGAAGAGTTTTTGGAAAAGATAAATTTGTTAACATCGAATATTAATTTAAATGCTAGGAAGTCTTTTCTTGGAGTGTTGCTCTGTATGGTGGTAATGTAACATGAACGATAAATAGTTAAGGCGGGAAGAGGATAGAAGCTTTTGGAATGTGGAGCTATAGAAGAATGCTGAAGATTAGGTGTGTAGATCGGATAACTGTTAAGGAGGTGCTGAACAAATTGAGGAGAAAAGGAATTTCTGGTTTATCTTGACTGAAAGAAGGATTCTGTTGGTGGGACACATTATTAGATATCAAGGAATCGTTAATCTAGCATTGGAGGGAAGTGTCTAAAGTAAAAATCGAAAAGGGAGACCAAGAGATGAATACAGCAAGCAGATTCAAATGGAAGTAGGTTGCCGTTCTTATGAGGAGATGAAGAGGCTTGCTAAGGATAGAGGTGGGTAGAGTGCTGCATCAAACCAGTTTCCGGACTGAAGACAAAAACAGCAGCAGCAACAACAACATGACCGTTATCATCTCAGTGTACATCCGTTGATACTTGAGCCCCTAATTTATGGCCTGGTAGACTTTAATTCACTAATTTTTACTGTAGGAAAGAAAACCCAAAAAATAAAAACGTTTACTTACAGGTCCCGTTTCTGCATACGGTAAAATCATTAGATTTTAGACAACGGAGAGTTCTTTTTTTTTTATCGGTAGTGACTGGAAACTGTACTCAGAAACGCCCATGTAGTTTCAGAAGCCAAAGAGAAAATTACTCACAATGGCTGAAAAATATGATTTCATTGCGTGAGGCGTAGAAACGATGTGTCGCACCTAATTTCTTCTACTGATTGCTGAAGAAAAGTAACACAGCCAACTTATTTTTATACACAGCCATTGTAACGTAGGAATCGCGAGAACCATACGAAGAGGGTGTTGGGGAAAGAGACCCAGTCATTTTCCGACTCGAAATTAAAATAATACCCGAAGTTTTTGCCATCACACTGAATGCTTTAGAAACTTAAATGAACAGGTTGTGGAAAATAAGTGGTCGAGTGGACGTAATTGTATGCACACGACCACTTCCAACAGGATGAGCAGCCGACCAAACCGTGGAGTACATTTGCACAGTCTTCACGCCTTACAGAGTTGCTGCAACGTCATTCTGGTAGCTGGACACTCAGGTCCCCTGATCTGACAATGTGCCATTATTTCGCGAGAGAAGCTGTCAAGTCTGAGGTGTATCGCAATAGGCGTCATAGTCTTAAACAACTGAATCAGAATATTTCAGATGAAAGAACTGCAATTCCAACAGTCCAGTCCAGCCTTCAGCAGCTTGCTGACAAAAAATGTCAAAATGTGAATAGAGGCCACTTTAAACATTCGCTACATTCAGGTTAGTACTGTATTTCCTTTCCTCTGCTGTGTTTCTCTGTTCCTTGGAACTTTGTCCACTGTGGCACTTTTTCCCCTCCATATATCACGTTTTCACAAAAGTTTTTCTGCGGTGTAACGTTTGTGACTGTGACACAATGGCAAAGCGTTTGCGAATACATTTCGCTGTTTGGTTTCTTTACCGGAGGATGCATCAGAGATGCAATTCACAAGGCCGGTAAACTTCCCAGACGTTTCCTAAGGCTGGCGTTGTACCCATTCTCAGACGCGGGTGAAGGCCTGAAGGAGATGTTTTCTCGTTGCTTGCCTTCAACCTACTGCTGTGCTTAACCTGTTCTCAGCTGCTACCAGGGACAATGCAGCCATGCTGGTAACAATGTACTAGCCGTTGCGTCCTTTCGTGTAACTCCCATCATTCAGTGATCTTTATGTAAAACAGTTTTCTCTTCTTATTCGATTCCCGTGTTGAACGGGAGTAACGTTAGATTCAACGTGCCTCTGTACGTGAAATGTCTCATCTTTAGATTCCTACGCGAAATATGTGATAGTTAGAGAATCATGTGCACATACTCGCCTTCTGATAAGATTCTCTAAAGTTACCGAACAGACTTTCACAACAACCACGTCATCGTTTTTACAAGAATTCTCATTTGTTTCCAAAGCACTTCCGTTATACAATCGCCCCCGTTACTGCTTGACCTGGGTATCTAACCGATAAGGATTCCAAACAATGCTATAAAATAGGTCGCACTAATTCTTCTAAGTGTTTTTCTGTACATTTGCGTTTCTTTATATCGGAATCTTTCCGTAGTACAGTACCAGTAGTGAGACGGTTGATAAAGTTACTGCTATTAAAGATCAGAGCGATATGAAATGGAACGAGCAGATCAAAAACGGAAAGATTTAGGTTATTCTGTTTCCAGCGCACTATTAGAGAATGGAACGTTCAAGAAATATCGTAAAAGAGGTTCGATTAACCCTCTGCCATACACTTCAATGTGATTTGCAGAGATGTAGCATGTAAGAGCAGTAGTGGGAAAGGCGGATGGTGGACTTCGATTTAATGGGAGAATTTTTTTGGAAGATATGGCTCACCTATATAGTAGACAGCGTATAGAACACCCGTTTGAGCTAGGGTACTATTCAAGTGTTTGTGATCCTCATCGGATCTGTGTGAAGGAAGAAATTCAGGGTCGGTTTGGTAGATTTGTTACTAGTAGGTTCCCTCACCATGCGAATGTTACGGAGAATGTTTTTGGAATTAAAGTGGGTATTCCTGGAGGCAAGACGGTTTTTTACGAGATAACTTTAGAAGGACAGCATTTGAAGCTGGCTACAAGAGGATTCCAGTACCGCTAACTTGCACTTAGCGTAAAGGCCGCAAAGATAAGATAAATGAGGTCTAGTGCTGAGGCATACTGACATTCGTTTCTTCCTAACTCTATTTGTCAGTGGAACAGAAATTAGGAATCGACATGTGTTACGAAAGCACTGATCATGTGAAACCCTACTGGCGCTGTCCCTCCACGAGTGACAGGAAGCAGGAGTGTCTGCAAGGTGCAAGCAGTGGGAACTTACTGTTAACATAAACGTATCGTCAATACATTGAAATAAATGTAACTTATTGAATTATTATGCAACTGCAGGACAATTACTGGTAACAGTTACTTCCATAACATACTTGGTAGTAGGTATGAATGACCACGGGTAAAGTAGATACCAGACTGAGGTTCATTAGAAGAATCCTCATGTACAGTAGTGCATCAAGAAAGAACGTAGGTTACTCGGCCGACCAATAGTTGAATATCGCTCATCAGTATCTGAACCGTACCAGAGATGGTTGGCATAGATGGAGACAAACACGTTTCGTTACAGGTTCATTTAATAAGCGCGAAAGCGTCACGAGGTTCTCGGCAAACTCCAGAGGCAGATGCCCATGGGAAACGTTCTGTATCAGTGAATGGGCTTGTGTCAAAGTTGCGAGAGCTTACGTTTCTGGAACAGTTAGCCAATACATTGCCTTCTTCTTCGTATACATCGCGAGTCATTAGAAAGATTATGAACTACGCAGAGGCGTACCTGCAGTCTTTTTTTTTTTTTTTCGAGAACCATACTAGATCAGAACAGGAAAAGGAGCAAGTACCGTGGTACGCAAAGTACCCTCTGCTACCCACCGAGGGTGGCTTTCAGATTATGGATGTGGAGGTTAGGATAACGATGAAATCAGTATTGTTGCCGCCACGGCAGGCTCTAACCGCTGCTACCCGCTGTTGTGGTATAGAACTCCATGGTGCTTCCACGTATTGTCAAAGTTGATCTGGTGTAGCAGCAAGTGCTGTATAGCGAGCCAGTCGTTCGGCACTCATCAACCAGACTGTCGATGAGGTAGGGACTGAGTGAACATGAAGGCAGAAAGGCAATCTAATGGGCGACGAGAAGTCAGCGACTGCCGACGCGCAACAGGCTCCAACACTTAAAATTGGTGAAAAGATGGACGTCATACGAACAGCCATTAAAATAAGCGGCTGTTTGCTGATAATGCAATGGTGCACAGGAATGTGTCATCATGGAATGTCTGTAGTTTAAGATGCAGGATGACTTGGACCAAATTTCTAGGTTGTGTGAGGAATGGCAGCTAGCTATATATGTAGAAAAATGTAAGATGAGTAGGAGAAACAACGCCATAATGTTCCCCGACAGCATTAGTAGTGTTCTGCTTGACGCAGTCGCGTCAATTAAATATCTAGACGTAACGCTAGATCATGATGTAAATGCTATTTCCAGAATATTGGAAAAGCTGAAAGAAAACGATCTCGGGGGAAGATCAGTTTGCATTCATCAGAAATGCAGGAACACGGTAGGTTATACCCACTTTATAATTTATCTTAGAAGTTAGATTAAGGAAAGGCAAACCTACATTTCTAGATTTTGTAAATTTGGAGAAAGCTTTTGACAATGTTGATTGGAATACGCTCTTTCGAATTCTGAAGCAAGAAGAAGTAAAATATAGGGAATGGGATGTTATTTTTAACTTGTACAACAACTAGACAGCTGTTATCAGAGTTGAAGAGTATTAAAGGAATGCAGTGGTTCGGAAGGGATTATGACACTATTGTAGCCTTTCCCCATTCTTATTCAATTTCTACATTGAGCAAGCTATAAAGGAAATCAAGGAGAAATTTGGAGAGGGACTTAAAGTTCAGGGTGAAGAAACAAAACACTGTATTTTGCCAGTAACATAATTCTGTCAGACAGCAAAGGCACCCCAGGAGTCTTTCGGTTCTGTCGTGAGTACATGCGTGGCGAGCACGGGGCCTCCAGCTAACGCAGTCTTCCCTCCTTCTTTACTTCCCGGACTACATTTCCTTTCCCCCTCCCCTCCTTTCCTTTCCTATTTCCACTCCTCCCCCTCCCCACCGGGCGACTGATAACCTTAACAGTTTAGTCCCCCTATCCCAACCAAACAAGCCAACCCAACTCGGACAGCAAAGAGCCGGAAAAGCAAATGAACGGATGGACAGTGTGTGAAATGAACCTATAAAATGAACATTAACAAAAGCAAAACAAGGGTAAAGAATTCAGTCCTAGAAAATCAGGTGATACTGAAGGAATTAGATTAGGCAACGAAACAATAAAGGTGGTGGAGGACTTTTGTAACTTGAGCAGTAAAATAACATATGATGGTCGCAAGATAAGAGGCAATGGGAAGAAAAGCGTTTTTGAAAAAGAGAGATTTGATACCATCGAATATTAATTTAAGCGTAAGGAAGTACTTTGTGAAAGCATTTTTGTGGTGTGCTGCCTTGTAAGTAAGTGAAACGAAGACGATAAGCAGTGCGGACAGGGAGAGGATAGAGGATTTTGAAATGTGGTGCTACAAAAGAATGCTGAAGATTAGGTGGGTGGATCGCGTAACTATTGAGGAGGTACTGAAGAGAATTGAGAAGAAAAGGAATTACTAGCATACCTTTACTAAAAGAAGGGATCGATTGGTAGTAGACATACTTAGATATAAATGAATCTTGAATTTAGCTTTGGAAGGAAGTATGTGGGGTAAAAATAGCAGAGTGGGACAGAGATTAATACAGTAAGCAGATTGAAATTGGATGTAGGTCGCAGGTCTTACGAGGAGATGAAGAGTCTTGCTCAGGATAGAGTAGGGTGGAGAGCTGCATCAAACCAGTCTCCGGACTGAAGACCACAACAACAACGCTGCAGTGTGATATGAAATGGAATGAGCATATGAGGACAGTCTTGAGGAAGGCAGATAGTCAACTTCGGTTTATGGGATAATTATGGGAAGATGTGATTAGCCTGTACAGGAGACCGCATATAAAACGATTGTACGAACCCGTCTTGAGTATTTCTCATGTATTTGGGATCCCCACCACATCGGTTTAAAGGAAGGCATAGAAGCAACTCAGATGCGGGCGGCTAGGTTTGTTACTGGTAGGTTCGATCAAGGCGCTTGTGTTACTGAAATCGAATGGAAGTCGCTGGAGAGAAGCTGAGAAGCAGTGTTCAAGAAATATAGAGGGGCGGAATTTGAGGCGGACTGCAGGACGATTAGATTGTCGCCAATCTACATTTCGCGTAAAGACCACAAAGATAAGGAGAGACTAGGGCTCGGACAGATGCATACAAGCATTAGTTTTTCCCTCGTTCTGCGAGGGTTGGAACTTAAGTAATGGCAAATATTTACATACAACCGATAGAAAAGCGTTACATGTTTGCACCTGTTATTGTCCTTCAAAGTAGCGATTAGCGTTGTGGAGAACCCTGGCCAGCGATGCGGAAGGCGTAGTATACCGTTAGCAGAGCCTGTTCTGTTGATGGTGCGATTGGAGCGGTCTACTGCCTGTCGAATTTCTGGAACAGTTCTGATGCGAATGCCACGAAGTGGTTCCTTCATCTTCGGAATCAAATCAAAATCACAAGGACTTAAGTCCGAGGAATGTGGCGGATGGTACAGTACTTCCCAGTACCATCGACCGAACATAGCAGCCATAGCTTGCGCTTCTTTAGAAAATCTAGTCGCAGGTAATGTTCGAGAAACAAACAGTAATACAGTGCACTGACGGTCTGCCGTGGAAGAACCTAATGCGTTAGGATAACACCATCAGGAGAATCACCATATCTTTTACCATACTGGGGCTCTTGAAGACCTTGATAACACTCTCGTGCTGAACGACCTCTGGCACATTCAATCTTTATCCAACTCCGTTGTTCGTGTTTTGAAAATATAGACACCGTTATGTTAGACCGCTCGCTGACAAGTGACTGTGTTTCCCTCGATTGTGCGCTCGCCGATGACGCGGATGGGCGAGCCCATTTGCTCGGAGGTAATGTAGGTATGTCATATATCAACAACGTGTGCAATCACCGACAGTGTTTCCACTATTTAAGTCCCAAGGCTTGTATATGGGAGTGTAATAAAAAAAAAAGCAAGTAACTGGTAGTGGTACTGAGTACCTTCCGCCACGCACCTTTGGTTGGCTTGCGGAGAATGTATGTAGATGTAAATGAATGTCCTACAGCAGATATTATGGTAACTTGCGGTATTGGATTCCACTTTCACACACACCCTTTGTACGCGTTGTCGGAACTAACCAGCCAGCATTACATCTCTGGAGTGTTGGAACCCGTTGTCCATTCATACCCTCAGAACTTGCCGACGGCCGAGAGTGAAAACACTTCGCCAATTGGATTGCACTGCTGCTTTGGCCTCTCCGATCTCCCGCCTATCGAAAATGTCTGATCGATGATTGCCGAACTACTGGTGCGGGTCAAACTGAGCAAGGTGTCTTAGCGGTAACACTCTGAACACGCATTCGGAATTTAGGTCTTCCGAGATTTCCCTAAACCACTCCAGGCAAATGATGGAATGGCTCCTTTGAAAGACGCTTCCAGTCTCGTTACTCATACATACCCACTCACTCAGTCTGAGACCCGCCTGCAATGACCACGTTGTCGACGGGGTGCCAAACTCTAATCTTCCTTTCTTTTGCATCAGATCAACTGTCATGTTGAAGCAACAACACAACTAGAGCCTCTTTGATTCAGTGACGAGTTTTAGCCAGCGGTGGCGATCATAGCGAATACTGACATCATCTTGGCTCACTTTACATGGGGTGTATTTCCAATCGTCTAATCTTTCTACAACGTATTAGCCCCCAAATAAATCTGCCGTCTTGATGTTACAATTTGGATTCCCAGTGTGTAAAATGGGTATGAATTACTGACGTAAGCAAGAAATTTACTTCGTCACTCTGAAATAACGTTCGAATTCTATAAAAAAAAAGGTATTGATATCCATGTGCCTTATTAAAATTCGCGTGCCGTTCAGCTGCAAGGAGGGATGTCATGGTCATCATTAGTAGGTGTACTAAAAAGGAATTGAAATCATCACCAAAAACCAAACGGGCTTCGTCCGATTCAGTGGAGAATTGATGAGTAAATGAGCTCATCTCTCAGAAGTCTTTTCAGTTCCATTGATTATAGAATTGTTTGTAACAGTACTGTAGATCAATTTAATTGAAAACCAAATGGCTTTTCTCTAGGAATCTCGCTATTTGCAGATGATATTGTGGAAGATAGTCGGGTAAACTCTTGAGTTCGAGGCTTCTAAAATTCGAAAATGTTTCCATTTTATTACCACTCTTATGCAGCTGGAGCAAATTTGGGATATTGGAGTAGATCTACAACTTAAATGAAACATTCGTTAACTGATATTACAAAAAGTGGCAGTTGGCACTTAACGTAAAGAAATTTATACGACTGACCGCCTATAAATGTAAAAAAACGAGTAGTCATTTTAATCTCCTGCATAAAATGACGAACTATAGTCGCATGAAGTTGATACCTCATTTAAATCGTATGATCAGCTTAGCTCGCAATGCGCATGGATGCTCTGGTTCAGTTTCTACTTAATAGATGTCTCTTACTTGGGTCGTGAAATGAAGCATACTTTTTATTTCAAGTGGTCGCTTGACATATTACAGTATGCAGAAGGCAGTAGTTGGTTATGATGAGGTGGTTTGACAGCAACAGCCATAGACTCCGCAAGTCAACAGCAGCATCACACAATACTTGAGGCAATCTAATGGACGCTTTTCCAATGCGCATACCCCTAAATGAGAAGAAAAATATTACAAAAAAAAATGTGTAATGCAATAATGTAGGTGAAACCGAAGGGAAAAGTGCATGTCAGTTTCAAAAGTGCCCAACAATCTCGCTAATTGCTAGATAAAACCGTTATAGTTGCTGGTATGTATTAAGATTCCAAAGCAGCCAGTAGGGTACTTAAATACGATATAGTTGGATTAATGTGTCACAACAAAAGTCAGTCTGGTGATACACATTACTGGATAGATGATCACACATAATCTGTTAAAAATAATCATAGTGTCAGTATTCGGTTACTTTTGGTAAGAGACTGGTAAACTATAGTTTGCCTACAACATGGATTTCTGCAAGAAACCTTGTACGTTTCATAATGAAATGTTGTTAAAATTATGAAGTATTGCTGTGCATTGGGGGAACCTCATCACACGGCACTGTCGGAGAATATAGAGAGATTTCAGAGGAGGATAGCTTGTTTTGTATTATCGCGATAGGTGTAAGACTGTGTCACGGAAATTATGCAGAGCTACGGTGGAAATCAGGAAGTCATTATTCGTTGTGCCAATATCTATATGCAAAATTTCTTGTACCAAATTTCTCCTACCGCGAATATATTTTGATAGCAGCCACCTATTTAGGGAGTCATGATGATGGTAATAAGAGAAATCAGATGAAAAACAGTAAGATACAGCTGTTTTTTTTTTCGCATTCTATTAGGGAATGGAAGTGTAGAAAATACTATAAAAGCGGTTCGATGAACCCACTGACATGCTCTTAAATGAGGTTTGCAGAGTAAACATGTAGGTGAAATGTGTGCGTTCTATGTTAGGTCGCACTAAACTGCGATACCGAGTTTCCGTGATTAATTCTTCTTGTTGTTGTGGTCTTCAGTCCGAAGACTTGTTTGATGCAGCTCTCCACAATACCCTATCCTGAGCAAGCCTCTTCATCTCCACATAAGAACGGCAACCTACATCTGTCTGAATCTGCTTACTGTATCCATCTCTTGGTCTTCCTCTGCGGTTTTTACCCTACCCCACACACTTCCCTCCAACGCTAAATTCACAATTCCTTGATGTCTAAGAATGTGCCTTACAAATCTATACCTTCTTTTAGTCAACGTATGCCAGAAATTTCTTTTCTCCCCAATTCTGTTCAGTACCTGCTCATTAGTTACGCGATCCATCCACCTACTCTTCAGCATTCTTCTGTAGCACCACATTTCAAAAGCCTCAATCCTCTTTCTGTCCACACTGTTTATCGTCCATGTTTCACTCCCATACAAGGCAACACGCCATACAAATTCCTTCAGAAAGGACTTCCTTACGCTTAAATCAATATCCGATATAAACAAATTTCTCCTTTTCAAGAACGCTTTTCTACCCATTGCCATTCTGAATTTTATATCCTCTGTACTGCGACCACCATTTTTTATTTTACTGCCCAAGTAACAAAACTCATCTACCTCCTTTATTGCTTCGTTTCCCAATCTAATTCCTTCAGCATCACCTGATTTTCTTAGACTGCACTCCATTACCCTAGTTTTGCTCTTGTTAATGTTCATCTTATATGCACCTTTCAGCACACTATCCATTCCGTTCAATTGCTCTTCCAGGTCCTTTGCTGTATCTGACAGAATTACTATGTCGTCGGCAAAACGCAATGTTTTTAATTCTTCCCCCTGAACTTTAATTCCTTCACCAAATTTCTCCTTGCTTTCCTTTATAGCTTGCTCAGTATACAAATTGAACAATATTGGAGAAAGCCTACAACCCTGTCTTACTCCCTTCCCAACCACTGCATCCCTTTCATGTCCTTCAACTCTGACAACCGCTGTCTGGTTTTTGTACAAGTTGTAAATAACCTTACGCTCCCTATATTTTACTCCTGCTTGCTTCAGAACTTGAAAGAGTTTATTCCACTCAACACTGTCAAAAGCCTTCTCCAAATCTACAAAAGCTAGAAATGTAGGTTTGCCTTTTTCTTAATCTATCTTCTAGGATAAGCCGTAAAGTGAGTATTGCCTCCAGTGTTCCTACATTTCTCCTGAACCCAAACTGATCTTCCCCGAGGTCGGCTTCTACCAGCTTTTCCATCCTTCTGTAAATAATTCGTGTTAATATTTGCAAACATGACTTGTTAAACTGATGGTTCTGTAGTTGTCACACCTGTCTGCACCTGCTTTCTTTGGAATGGGGATTATAACATTTTTCTTAAAGCCTGATGGTACTTCACGTGTCTTATACATCTTATACACCAAGTGAAACAATTTTGTCATGGCTGGTTCTCCTAGAGACTTCAGTAGCTCTGAGGGAATATCATCTACTCCAGGATCCTTGTTTCGACTTAGGTCTTTCAGTGCTCTGTCAATAGTCTAAAATTCATCTTCAACGCACAATGAAATGTACGCATTTGGGCAGGAGGCCCCATCTGGAATTCTTCAGACGCCAGTGACGTGCACGTTGATGGTGCTAAGGACAAAACGCACACTCACTCACTCACGCGCACGCGCGCTTCCTAACTTGGCAACCAATGTCGAAGAGGCGCTGAGAAGTTTTCCTGCAGCGGCCTAGTCGGTCCAGCGTCACGCTCGCTCCATTTTTCCGGAAGCCTTAGTTGGGCGGGCTTCGTCACCGATCGTTTGTTTACGCTGCTCGCGCACGTAATGAGTGGCGCGGCGACGTCACAGCACAGCGGGACTGGGTTGAACGATCTCGGCGCGTGACTCAGCTGACGGCCCAGCAAGCGCCGCCTTGCGCCACCTGCTACCGCTCTCCAACCACCACTTGCTGGCCAACCTATTGTCACACGACGCTCAAAGTTGCAATCAATAGTTAAATGGGGGATGCAATCCCTCTGTACTCAAAACTAGCACATCGTTCTGCATTACGTGTGGTTATAATGAATTATGCTGCTCTTATTTTTCTTGTCATACCATGCCTAATGCCCTATTTTATTTCTTTTTTGTGTTAGTTTTGACAGCTGCGGTGATAAACTATGCACACTGGTATTCAGACATGTTCCGCTCGTGTCTGTTTTTCATTATTTACATTCATATGAAAAATACATGTCATGTTAAAGTGTAAATTTAATAGTTGATCCAGCTGAAGTTGTCTTAATAATGAGATTCGTATTTTTCAAAATTTTGTGTTTCGAAGACAAGAGCTTGACAGTTATTACAATGTTGTTGTTGTTGTGGTCTTCAGTCCGCAGTCTGGTTTGATGCAGCTCTCCACGCTACCCTGTCCTGTGCAAGTCTCTACATCTGAAAATACGTTCGGCAACCTACATACTTTTGAATCTGCTTACTGCATTCGTCCCTCAGTCTCTCCGATTTTTACCCCACACACTTCCTTCTAATCCTAAGTTGACAATTCTTTGATGTCTCAGAATGTGACCTACCAATCTATCCCTTCTCTTAGTCAGGATATGCCAGGAACTCCTTTTCTCCCCAAATCGGTTAAGCATCTCCTCATTAGTCACGTAATCTAATCTTCATCATTCGTCTGTAAAACCACATTTCAAAAGCTTCTATCATCTTATCTGAACTCCTTATCGTCCACGTTTCACTCCCATACAATGCTACACTCC
The DNA here is from genome assembly GCA_026315105.1 of Locusta migratoria. Classification (NCBI taxonomy): domain Eukaryota; kingdom Metazoa; phylum Arthropoda; class Insecta; order Orthoptera; family Acrididae; genus Locusta; species Locusta migratoria. The sequence goes on along the minus strand of CM048747.1, from coordinate 196,358,267 downwards.
AGACAAATGCTTTCAGAAAGGACTTCCTAACATTTAATATTGGATGTTAACAAGTTTCGCTTCTTTTAGCCATTCTGCATTTTATGTCTTCTCTACTTCGGCCATCAGAAGTTATCTTGCTACCCAAATAACAAAACTCATCTACTACTTTTACTGTCTTATTACCTAATCTAATTCCTTCAGCATCGCCTGATTTTCTGACATTGCATTCCATTACCTTCGTTTTACTCCTGTTAATGTTCATCTTATATATTCCTTTCAAAACACTGTCCATCCCATTCACTTGGTCTTCCAGATCTTTTGCGGTCTCTGACAGAATTACTATGTCATCGGCAAACCGCAATTTTTTAATTTCTTCTCCCTGCACTTTAATGCCCTCTCCAAATTTCTCCTTCCATTCCTTCACTGCCTGCTCAATGTACAGATTGAACAACAGTGGGGAAAGGCTACAACCCTGTCTTACTCCCTTCCCAATCTCTGCGTCCCTTTCTTGCCCTTCGACTCTAATAACCGCTGTCTGGTTTTTGTATAGGTTGAACATAACTCTTCGCTCCCTATATTTTACCCCTTTTACCTTGAGAATTTGGAAGAGTGTATTCCAATTGACATTGTCAACAGCTTACAATAAATTTTAATATTAATAATCAGTAGTTTCGCGGATTCATGTTCGAATGTTTTTTAAGCTTAAGGGATTTCACTGCGGGGTCATCAGTCCCTAAACTTACAAATAACTTATTAACTACCTTATACTAAAGACGACATAAATATCCTTGCCCGAGGTTGGATTCGAACCTCCAACCGTAGCGGCCGTGCAGACTGTGACTGGCGCTCCGCAGACCGCTCGACCACTGCGGCCGGCTGGGCATTCATGTCCTTTAGTTTCTCAAACAACTTCTCTCTTTAGGAATAAACATGTTCCAACCCATTTGTGCCATTTCTGCCATTTGTGTTTTTATTCTATTCTGTGAAGCATAAACATATTGCAAGTATGAATAGTCGAAACCAAAATTTAAGCCAAAAAACCTTCATGCTTACTGCGATGGTTACTATACTTTTTAAAAAGGTTCTATAGGCATTTTTCGACTTTTCTGAATAGCTCGTTATCTACGACGCAATGGTTTATTATTACGTTGATTGAGAAGTTTACAAACCATTTTAACATTTTGCGTAATTTTATTGGAATGTTTCACGACTATATTTTTCTGACAATAAACGCCTTTGACCTCGCAAGCAGGGAATCGTACCAAATAATCCTTTCGATGACACTACATGAAAGAACAGGGGTCTGTGTGATTCTCGTGCAAAACTTTAATTGTACCACAAGGGAAATTTTAATAGAAAAATAAAGCCGGCCGCGGTGGCGGAGGGGAGTGAGCGCTCCAGTCACTGTCTCCACGGCCACTACGGTCGGGGGTTCGAATCCCCCCTCGGGCATGGATATTTGTGACGTCCTTAGTTAGTTCATAAGTAGTTTGTACGTTGGACTGATGACCCCGTAGTTAAGTCCCATAAGCTATACAAACATTTGAACATTTAGAAAAATAAAGCAACAACATAACAGTACATAGGGGGGCCCGCTCGGTTAGCCGTGTGGTCTAACGCACCGCTTTCCGAGACGGTTCGAATCCGCCGGGCGGATTAACGAAGGGGGTCGAAGTGCCGGCCAGCCTGGATGTGGTTTTTTAGGCTGTTTTCCACATGCCCCTAGATGAATACCGGGCTGGTCCTCAAGTGCCGCCTCAGTTACACGATTCACACACATATCGTAACACTTTACACTTTTACACCTATAACACTGTACGCAGACATTTGGGTTACACATTTCCTCCCGGGGTGCATGGGGTAGCGGAAGGAAGGGCATCCGGCCACCCCGTAACCATCAACATGTCAAATCTGATTAACAAAGTCGACCCTGCATGTGCGGGTACATGGCTCAAGAAAAAGAGATATCATTATACGTAATGCAATGACGACATTGTATCATCACATTTTCAATCAAAAGTGTCAAAAAACGTTTGCTTAAAATAATTAAAACTGTGTAAAATATATATACGCATCACACCTGATGATAGTTACATTGCGCAGGTTAAAACAAAGTGGGAGAGAAAAATAGTCACACCTCTCTAAATTCACTTTGTACATTCCCAACCGCTTTCTTCTTAAACCACACTAATACCAAAATCCGCACTAATTGAATTTTCTAATTATGCTTTGGGTGCGTCAACGTAATAACCTCTCATTCACCAAGCGTATCACAACATATGTTTATCCTTTCGTGCAGAAAAGTGATTATAAATCAAAGGATGAAATTTGATAAATTGTATATCCCTTTCACGTTGTTTTAATCATGTCATCGAAATCCCGCATCTGCACTTTCAGGACTAATATAACTATCAGGTGTGTGATATGTGTGTGTTTTGAGCAATTATAATTATTTTAATCAAGGGTTTTTTGCTTCTTTTGACCTAAAATATGATAGACTGACATCATTGAATTATGCATAATTTCTCTCCTGAGATACAGATATCTTTTTCTCTATCTGAATTAAAATTTTATTTGTACTGGAGTTGTGTGGAAATGACACAGACCACTGTTTTCTGTTGAGATAGTGCTGTTAGTAGTACCCGTTTTGTATAGTCTACGGGACTTAACTAGGGGGTCATCAGTCCCTAAACTTACAAACTACTTATGAACTATTTACGAACTAGGACGGCACAAATATCCATGCCCAAGGAGGGATTCGAACCCCCGATCGTAGTGGCCGTGCAGACCGTGACTGGAGCGCCTTAGTAGTACCCGTCCTCATTTACATACTCGCCTTTGCAGAGATATATACAAAAATGTTAAATGTGTTTGGTAATCGACAGTTGCGTTATAGGAGGACTAAAATGCCCACAATTAAATCTGCAAATACTGTTTCTGTTAAAGCTACCAAAACATGGTTATAATCACCAGAAAAATTGGAACACTCGTGCACTTGTACATACTTAATCTCCTTCTTATATTCCAACAAACAAGTTATACATCTTACTTCTAGGCGTCTAGATTCCCATACAGTACCATACATTAATTAATATGAATAAATAAAATATCTGTAAAAAGAAACACATATTAACCTCCATGTACTTTCCCTAGTCAAAATCTGTGTTCTGTTTCATGTTCTCTGAATAAAATGTTATGGTATAATATTTTAGTTTTCTAGTCATTTCAGTAAATATAAATATGATTTTTATATATACAAAGTACGTCATTTTTGGAGCGTACTGCATGTTATAGTAAATTAGCCCAAGTTAATTGTAGTAGATTAACTGGTAATTGTGTTAAGAATTGTTCCATTATTATGACACAAAGTTTTCGGCCCAAACCTGACGTCACCAGTGATTGTGTAAAATACGTTGCCTTTGAGGAAGATTATCACGGAAAACGTAGTGGTTTCCTATGACATTTCGCCACGAAAAGACCTGTTACACCGTTTTGCTCTTTGAGATATGACGGAAAGGCGCGTGACCCGAATACGCGAATCACTTTAAGTCGTATTGGCTGTTGAGAAACAGCAGACCGCCGCAAGGTGTCTTGTCTGGTCCGATTATAGAGTGCGGAGGGACCGCCAAGGAGCACGTTGCTCTAACAACGTAAACCATTCTTACGAGTCCTGTTCAAAAAAATCCGGAACATCTGTAATTTCGCGTCAGTGAAGTGTTCCAGCGGAATGCGGTTACAGCCTTGAAACGCCTGTGTTTAAATGTGTCGCTGTCGGAAGTTTCCTACTTGTGTGTCTGTTGTGTACAGGGGCTACACTGAGTAGAATATTGGGTCGCACATTTCTCGAATTTCGAGATGATAGTGTGAGAGGAGCAATGCGTCTGCGTAGAACTCTAGGAAAGCTTAACACACACATACACTAAATGATGCAGGAAACCTACTGTGATGAGTACGCTCAAGTCGTACGTGGTGTCATCAGCAATTCACGCGGGTTTTCGAGACCATAAAAAGTTCGTCAGGTCAGGTCAAATGCAATAACGATGCTCATAGTTTTCTTTGACTTTGAAGGATCAGTTTATCATAAATTTGTGGCCAGGGACAAACTTTTAATCAGTGGTACTCTCAGGGCATGTTGCGGTGTCTTCGGGAAAATTTAAGAAAGAAACGACCTGAAAAAGTTCCTGGCTCTAGCATCTTGATAATGAACCTGCACATTAATCCCTATTGGTGCGTGACTATTGCACAAATGACGAAGTCAATGCGCTGCCTCCAAAACCTTACCCTCCAAACCTGGCCCACTGTGTACTTTTTTATTTCCAACGTTAGGAACCCCGTTGAAAGGACAAAGATTTGGAACGATAAAAGAGACAAAATTCTCAGACGGTGGTTCCTGAAGTAATAACGGCCTTGGGAGCGGTGGATCAGTTGTGAAGGAGACCATTTCGAAGGAGACCATGCACAATAAGTAAAGGTTAGAGTAGAAAGTTTTTGTGGGCAAAGTTTCAGTATGTTTTGAACTGACCTATCACAGTTTGATTAATTACCCAAAAGGGGGGAGATGGAGGTCTAGATTGTTTGGCTGTGAACTTGTATTTGAATTGTCTACAGTTTATGTTGAGATCTATGGACCTAAAATACATAAAACTTTGGAGATGATGATGCCGAACACGGTGAACCATTGTCGGCTGTAACTGAGCAGCAGGACCAGCTGACCTTTAATAATTAAAGTCGACCAAAGTCGAAGTGGTTACGTACTGCAAAAGGCTTAGTCAATGGGTTTCAACCGTGGTATGCATGAAGAAATATTGAAATGTTGAACGTAGAACCAGGCCAGCAACTTCGCAAGGTACGGGGTAGATATGTGATAGATTCTCGTCTTATAGCCGTCATTGTACGAGTGATGGAAATTAAATAGTGGCGACTATTTATTCACAACCGATAAAGAAGCGTTAAATGTTTGCACCTGTTACTGTCCTTCAAAATAGTCAGCAGCGTTCTGTAGAACCCGTTGCCATCGATGTGGAAAGCGTAGTATACCATTACCATAGCCTGTTCTGTTGATGGTGCGAATGGAACGGTCTAATGCTTGTCGAATGTCTGAAGCGAATGTCATGAAGTGGTTCCTTCATCTTCGGAATCAAATCAGTCACAAGGACTTGTCCGGCGAGTATGGTGGGATGGTACAGTACTTCCCAGTCTCATCGATCGAACAGACTAGCCACAGCTTGTGCTGTATGCGCCCGCGCATTGCCGTGCTAAATGATGGGTGGGTTGTGCAAAACGTGTGGCCGCTTCTTTCGCAAAACTGGTCGCCAGTGATGCTCCAATGACTGTTTCCCTCGACTGTGCGCACGCCGGTGACGTGAGACGGGAGAGTCCATTTGCTCGGAGGTGAGGTAGGTATGTCAACAACGTGTGCTGTCAGCGCCAATAGTAGATTCCATTGCATAGTGCCTCCACAGCATTGTTGCCACAATTTAAGTTCCAATCCTCGTATTAGTGTGACAGTGTTGACAACACTGATTTCAAGCATAATAATATAATTACATCATCAATGTTATCGTCTATTTACGTTTGAAAATGAGATATAAAACTATTAACACACACACACACACACACACACACACACACACACACACACACACACACACACACACACACATATATATATATATTCCTTTGATTTCGTGAGAAGGAAGAAAAATCGAAACTTGAAAAAAATGCGTCGTCCTGCACTCGTAAAAATAAATAGCTGCAAGCTCTAAGAGTTAAGAATATTCATAAAAGGCTATTCACTTTGTCCTGGTGTTTGCTTCCAGAAACATGTGGCAAGGAAGACTCCCTCTGCATTCTCCCCCCTCCCCCTCCCCCTGTCTCCAGGCACGCCTGTGGCCTCTATTCTACTTTTTCTTGTCTTCAAATCACTGCCAGTGCTAGCACTTTGAGTACCTCCACCGACTGCTTTTCCCTCCATCATAATCTCTGTGTACTTATTTCACCAGCGAGTGCTTTCGCGGCTGGAGCACAGAACGTTAACGCCATTCCGGTTGCATGACCACTTACTTGCACAATAAAACTCAGACATTTGGGCTGCGGTTGCAGCCATTCTCATTAGGGCGGCTACTAAGTAATTGGCAGTTGCTAGTTTGTAGTACTGTCATTATCGTTGCAGATGAAAATAGCATACGTTACATAATAGCTCTCTATGCTATTCTATCTTATGCCGCTTTCTTAAACTCAGCGTAGCTTTCGTTAAACTTCGTCATCTATCGACTTGTACTTCCTCCTTCCTCTCAATTTTCTCCCAGAAACTAATCTTTCCAAAGACACATTTACCATCAGACTTGTCTCAATGAAAGACCCAACCAGTTCCTTTTCCTTTCTCTTGTGTAACATTTTCCGCCTCGCACCAATCCTTTGCAACACTCCTTTGTTATTTATCCTTTCCATCCAATCTTATTCTCTTCATTCTCCTCCATATTCACATCCACATCTCATCCTCTCGTCTAATTGCTCATTTTCTGCCCCATAAAGTGCCACACTCCAGATAACACACTTGTTAGTCTTTCTTAGCTCTATCGAGTTTACCACATAATAATCTTCTTTTTCTGTTGGATGCTTCCTTCGCCATAGGAAAGCACGTTTTTAGTTCCTGATGATATTCAACATTTCGGTGTGCATACTTCCAAGATATTTAAATCCTCCTAAAGGACTTATAGTAACTTGTTAGTTCTTAATATTTTCCAGTTTTCATCTTGGGCTGAGCACCATGCTCTTTGTTTTCTGTGTTGATATTCACTTCATATTCAACACAGGCTTTATTCAGATATTTCAGAATTTTTATTTGTAGTTCGTTAAGTTTCTTCCAAATTGATGTATTGTCAACTGTTTGTATTAGGTTAGTGAAGAAGTTGTATGTATTTTGACATTTATTTTATGTCCATCACCAAACACAAGTGGGCAGTTGGTTAGTAGAGGCTGGAAACAACTTTGTATATTTGCTGTCACATCCATTTTCGTTGAATCGGCTGTAATTTTTCTCTTAAGTGAAACGCTTCCTTCAAGATAAAGGTTTTTAAATTATAACTCTAAGTATTACCCTTCGCCGCGCGGAAATGGCCGAGCGTTTTGAAGCAGCATGTCTCGGATTGCACGGCCGATTCCGTCGAAGGTTCGACTTTTCCCTCGGGGGCGCGCGTATAAGTGTGTGTGTGTGTGTGTGTGTGTGTGTGTGTGTGTGTGTGTGTGTGTGTGTGTAAGTTGGTTTAAGTAGTTAGTAAGTCTAGTGACCGAAGACTACAGCAATTTGGACCCTTAGGTTTACAAATATTTGAACATTTTTGTTTCCCTTAAAGTAATTTTGTTGCATCTACATTGGACTGTAACAAATTAGTTTAGCATAATATTCATAACCGATATGTATTCAAAAATTTATATAGGTGAACCACAACTCCTTCGAAAACCTCTGAGAGGTTTTTAGGAATACTTTCTAAGTATTTTCGTATTAGAGGACCCGTGGTCTACGACGCTCGCTACAGACTAAAAGAGTTAATTATTATTGATTCGGTTTCTTACCACAGCAGCCGCTGTTTCAGTGGAAGTATCTTCGCAGTAGTGAAGAAGCACTTCTTCAGTGTGGATACACACCAGTCCCCAACACTTAACCGGCGCAATGCAGCGAGTGATGAGTGAAAATTGGCAGGGGGCGCTACGTTATTAGTGTGTGGATAAATTGAAAATTTGAATCTGGCGTGCGACGGTGGCCCGCGCAGTTCGGCAGTGGTCATCGCGACTGCCTGTTAAGCAGGAGGTCGCTGTTTCGAAACCCGGCTACAACACATTTTTTAACTTTCTCTACTTATTAATTAAAGGCCCACTGGCAGCTAAGATAGTAAATTTATTTGTATCTTGATCAATAATAGCTGTTGGATCAAAAATTGTGCCGCATATATCCGAAAGACCATACACACAAGGCGAAAAAGGCCTATGATTCCTTCTTCAGTGCGGATGCAAAGGGGGCCCGAATTCCTACTGAAATTAGTGAAACTCCGCGAGAAATACTGCACAGGGACAATAAGTTAGAAGTGTGTGGATAAGCTGAAAATTTGTTTGGCGGGAGGCCTGCTAGTGTCGTAGCTGCTGTCGTGGCGATTAGAATGTCCCAGTGGCGTAGTGGACAGCGCAACTGCCTATTTAGCAGCAGACCCGAGTTCGAATCCCGGCTTTGCACCACTTTTCTACTTTCTACAATGATTATCTGTACCCCAGGGCAGTGACTGTCATAATTTTCTTTGTGTCATAATAGATACGCTTTTACCGCTGTGTGTTCAATCCTTTCTGTCACCACGTCGGATTAGCCGTGCGCACTGGGACTCCATGCTACGGTGCGCGCGGCCGTTCGCCTTCGGGGGTTAGAGTCCCCCTCGGGCATGGGTGTTTGTGCTGTCCTTAGGTTACGTTAGATTAACTAGTTTGTAAGCTATGGACTAATAACCACGCAATTGAGTCCAATAGATTAACAAACATTGGAACATTTCTATTCTGTCGCAGTATAATACTGTGCGTAACAAACACAGACCTATTCCCTAGTAAGTACTGCTCAGATTATCGACCACCATGATTCCAGCAAAGTGGACATCAATGCTCTATCGACTGCCCAAAAACACTTCGAAATCCTGGAGTTTGGCTGCGATACTCTTAGTAACTAAGCGCCTGCGAATATCGACCGAAGACTTCTAAACTGAGCCCTTGAGATGCTTCCAGAAGAAGAAAAAGTTCATTGGTGTCACACAGTGTCGTCACTTACCCGATTGCGTACAATTAGTTACGAAGGCTAGCACACTGGATTCGAATTAGAGAGGACGACAGTTCAAATCTGCCTCCAGCCATGCTGATTTAAATTTCGCGTTATTTCCCTAAATTTCTCCAGGCACAATCGAATTCTTCCCCTTACTTATCAAAACAATCCGAGCTTGTGCTCTGCTTCTAATGATCAGGCTGTCGACGACACGTAAGTCCCTAATTTTTTGGACCAAGAAACGAAGCTAAATGCAATAACTCTTTAACTAGCAGCCAGAAGAGACTGTGGTTCACATACGCAAGATACTCAGAAGGCGTTCCTGAACAGCCGCTGAAAGAGTGCCGATGAGGTTGTGTTTTTGTATAGTTCAGCCCATTTACGTAATAAAGTCCACTTAGCTGCACAGGAAATGGGACACTGTGCAGTTTTGTTCCATACGAAGAGGGACTTTATGCAGGAGGAAAATAACAAACAGTAATAAGGCTTAACAAAACTAAGATTAAATGTTGCTTTCAAAGTGGATATCTTAAACATTATAAAGGGGAAAGACAAAAGGCCGCACTTGGAGGTCGGCAAGCGAATCCTTTTAGAGATTTTCGGCAAAGGTTTACTAGGCAAAATCAAATTTGACGCATTTTGAATACACGCATGAAAACTAGGCTCTGGCCACACAGTCACATGATGCACAGTATCGGAATGTACACAGGAACGTGTATCACCTGGCACTAACATACCAGCCAGCCGTCGTACCTCACGGAGGAGACTGCAAGGACATAGAGCGCACAAGCCCCATGGTGCCATGGGGCGAAAAGCCTCTTCACTATGTCGGCAGCTCCTCATTCAAGTGGTCGCAAAATGCATCCGATCTGACATTGCTAGATTAAGTTTTTTGTCTTGAATCTCGATGAGAAATTACCCGCAGAACTTAAAAGTGCGGAATTTCCTCACTCAGTACACGAGTTCGCGAATAATTATTAATGATGCAAATCAGTTAATGATTTATTGTGAGATGTACATTGTTTGCGGAAAATGAAGGTAATAGAGGCTGATGGTACCGTTGGGAATAAACGTCGCGTCTGTAGCAGCTTAATGCTATCCTTTCTATCTGACACCACTTTCGCCGCCGCTTTCTTCCTCCCTTCTTTCTGCGGGGAAATCGGTTTTATGCGGACGTCTTTCAATGACCTAAGAATAGAAATTTGACTGCGTTTTTATATTTTTGATTAATCATAGGGGGTGGCCTACGCCCAGCCTAAACGCCCTGAGTTACCAGGCTGGAATCAAATCGAATGTTTAAGTCTTATGGGACTTAACTACGAGGTCATCAGTCCCTAAACTTACAAACTACTTATCAACTACCTTATACTAAAGACGGCACAAATATCCATGCCCGAGGGGGAATTCGAACCCTCGACCGTAGTGGCCGTGCAGACCGTGACTGGAGCGCCTCAGTCCCCTCGACCACCGCGGCCGGCAGGCTGGAATCGCTAGACCTAAAAGACAGTTGGTGATATTGAAATTCTTGCATCCACACACACAGTAGTTATTTCAGAATTATAAATATGGGTTTGCTTAGAGGCTATGGTGTTAATCAAGAGAGGAATGATCTCAAATACGGATATTATCTTAGTGATTCGGGAGGGCGATCGTATGTGGATACTTGATTTTCTGTGGAACCGTGACGAAGAAGGAATGACAACTTCTATACAACAGGCTCGATCGCGACATCAAGAATGCAACTTATGATACCAGTTGATGCCTCACTGACATCAAACCGCACTCGAAGCTGAAACTCCCTACTTAACTGAATAACTAAAGATTATTCATGATTAGAGAAAAAAAAAAAACTGCTGGAGTTTGCAAAGTACACTAAATGGAAGAAACACGAATAAATAGACCAATGTGTCTTATATCTATGCACAATGTGTCTTCTATCTAATAAGTCGTAATATATTCGTTAACTGTATCGTATTAAAGGATTTCGTAACTTTTCGCAAGAGATTTCTATTATGGTCCTTTTGCGGAGGTACACCATTGGTCTTTGCCTTCGACCCTGTCCGCCTCTAACGAACACGCTATCGACAGGGCGTTAACCCTAATCTTCCTTCCATGATCGAAGATCTTTGTGTATTATACAAAATCTTTGATGCAATTCCTTGCTGTATGTATGGGCTAGAGTACGAATCGAACTGTTCCAAATGCTCAAATCACAGTTCGGGAAATTTCAGGTATTGTTCAATATTTAGATTGGTCCGCGGTCTAGTAACTTTTATTGGTACTAGTATCTCCATGACCTCTCTTTATATGTTTTAATACGCTATTTATTTTTATATTAAAAATACCTGTGAGAACTATCACCTGCGCACTTGAAGTTAAATACGTGTTACCAGATTGAAAGCCAAGAACTCGTGAATTATTTTCGAGGGGGGGGGGGGGGAGGAGGAAACGACAGAAAATGTTGATCTGCGAACTTTATAAATGTAATTGATGTTGATACAGCCAGTGGTGCGATGATATCACGAGAATGCATAAATATTTAAGTAATAGTTTCTTTTTACAGCTGTAGTTAATCTGTTACGTAGGAATAAATATCCTAAGATGAAATATCATGAGCGAGATAAAATGTTTGTTTTTATTCCAGTTAGCATCCTAATCCCTCAAGTCTATCATCTCTACGAGGTATATACGATAGTATTTAGTTCATGATCAGTTGGTAGAATATCTTGTCTTCGCACTTAAAGCATTTTCGATAAAAACCAACCAGGCTTCAGCAAACGCCACAAAAAAAGCTATTGTATTAATGTGACGAGTAATCTCATCGCCATGACCATACTCGAATTTACTACTTAATTCTGCAAAGAATTTAACGCTGTTGATTTCCATACGCATAGAAATAGCCAGATTTGCATATATTGGTGTTTCACTGCCTCCTTTATATGATCATAGTCGTCAGATGAAGGAGAAAATGATCTCAAGGTTTCTTCTTAGTAACTACAACGTACATGCTGATTATGCCAGACTACCTATTAGTGTGATCATTAAAAACTAGCTTCTATCGCATCAGGCATCTGGGACTCTACATCGACACTCTCAATTAACATATCGCATCAAGTTCGACGTTTAAGTGAATATCTTCCATTCGTGTTCCATAGTACTCGGTTAAGCAGACAAAAACCTCGATTCTCTCGTCTACACGTAATTAAAAAACTTCGACTTGACAGTTCATTCTCCCCTAGCTACGTTAGTTCATGTGCAAAATAGGCAGTTGCTCCGAGGTTCTCAATTACCGCTATTCTGTATGTCCCCCTATAATTATCTTGGTAATGGTAAGTCAGTTCAAAGGTCGGAGAAAGACAAGGGTCTACCATCTTCAACGCCACAACTAGTAAAACAATGAGATGCCCAAAACAAACATCGGACTGATGACTATTGCTCCTTACTTCTAACATAAACTCTTAAGATAATTGATCATTAATCTTACTGAATGTCGCGAAAGCACATCACAATGAAAAATTTAGACGCACATTTATGTATGTCTTTGTAAGACATGGTTATCAGTTCTCATGCTCAATTACCTTGGACAAAATAACTACATTGATTTTAACATTGTTTTTGGTGGTTACTTAATTTCTGCAGCCTTTAAAAACTCTTCTCACATTTAAAGTACCTGCACTTATCACTGATTCAGTCTTATTCTAAATCTTTCTGTGTTTAGGAGCAAATTTAAACTTTTCCCTGCTATCGGTGCAGTTTCTCTACTCTCCCCCCCCCCTCCTCTTCATTTTCTTGTACCACCAATGATTATTCCGTCGTTTCTTTAGGCTCTTTCCACTTGTTCTTACGCGAGTCAGTGAACGTCGCAAGTTTAATTCAGTACTGTTTCTCTAACCTTTTGTTATATAGTTTCAGTGTAACAGGAACACTGAGAAACGTTTATATCTGTGGCGTCTGTTCTTCGGACATGTCTGAAAGAACAGTCGCCACATATATATAACTTATACAAATGCCGATACGGATAATGATTCTTTCTTCAGTGCGGATATACTCCTAGGCCCTTACTCTTACGGGAATTAGTGTACAATAATTACGAGATTGAGTTCTAGTGGGCTGGGGTAAAGTTGAGATTTTGCATCTGACGGGAGGCGTACTTGAGTAATTCCGTGCAGCTGTGGTGGTCGCTGTGTCCCCAGTGGTTTAGCGGTCAGCGCAACTGCTTAGAAAGCAGGAGACCCGGGTTAGAGTCCCGGCTGGGTACACATTTTCAACTCTACCCATTCCCAATTAATGTCATACATTCCGTGAATACTGAGAAATGTCCTCAGTGATAGGACTAGAGTAGGGGGTAGAAAGGAAGCTCATTACCAGAACTAGTATTTTAAAGGGGGGATAGGGTCTAAAGACGTTTAAGTTTTCCTTTGATATAAATAAATACATGGTCAAATTTATAACGCAAAGAGTCAATTTAGATTGTAGTTTGTATCAGAGCCCAATTTCGTAGTTCATTTTCTAACATATGTTTTAGTTATTAAGTTATTTATACCTTGTACAAAAACCAGACAGTAGTTATTGGAGTTGAAGGGTATGAAAGGGAAGCAGTGGTTGGGAAGGGAGTAAAACATGATGGCCTTTCTCCAATTTTAGCCAATTTGTACATTGCGGAGACAAGTAATGAGAAATTTGGAGAAGGCATTAGACTTATAGGTGAAGAAATAAAAACATTACGTTTTGCCGATGACTTAATTTTGTCATAGACAGTAAAGCACCTGAATGGGCAAATGAACAGAATGGACAGTGTGTTGAAACGAGCGTATAAGGTGAACATTATTATGAGCAAAAAAAAAAAAAAAAAAAAAAAAAAAAAAAGCGTAATGGAATGCAGTCTTAGGAAATCAGGCGATGCTGAAGGAATTACATTAGGGAACTAAACAATAAAGGTGGTAAATGAGTTTTTTTTTTACTTGAGTAGTAAAATAACATTGATGGTCGCAGTACAGAGGATATAAAATGCAGAATGGCAATGGTAACGAAAAGCATTTTTGAAAATGAGTAATTTGCTAATATCAAATTTTAATTTAAGCGTAAGGACGTCCTTACTGAAGGCATTTGTGTGGAGTGTTGCCTTGTATGGGAGTGAAATTCGACGATAACCAGTGCGGACAGGAAGAGGATAGAGCCTTCTGAAATGTGGTGCTACAGAAGAATGCTGAAGATTTGGTGGGCAGATCGCGTAACTAATGAAGAGGTACAAAACAGAATTGGGGAGAAACGGAATTTTTGGCATACCTTGACTAAAAGATGGAATTGATTGGTAGTACACATTCTTAGACATAAAGTAATCGTGAATGTAATGTTGAAGGGAAGTGTGTGGGTTAAAATCCGCAGAGGGAGACAGAGATGAATACAGTAAACAGATTCAAACGGATGTGGGTTGCCGTTCTTATGAGGAGATGAAGAGGCTTGCTCAGGATAGAGTGGAGAGCTACATCAAACCAGTCCCGGAACTGAAGACCACAACACATATTAGTTCTTCAAATTTCCTTATTCCTGCCTTACTAACAACAATAATTGGTTTGTTCTAGTGGTTACCAGGTAAAGTAAGGTCTTAAATTTAAAAAGAGTTTATGATGAACTTGACTGGTGTTTGCATGAAGAGCAGAATACTTGATTACTCTGTAAATACAGTAAACTGTAAATGAGCTTCCCATGGTTCTTTGCACCAACAAACCATCACATACGTTTTGCTCTTAGAGCACTGCGTGTTTTATAATGGCTGTTTGTTTCTATTTAAGAACACTCTATAGACGGAGCAAATGCCACCGGCTATCGTAAACTGGATAACAGGTTTCGTCAAAGTGTTACTGTGTGCAAATGACTATTTCTTTATTAAGTCATGTTTAGCGCAATGAACTACAGACCAGTTTTTGTAATGTTTGTTTTTTACACGTTATATAATATGCTCATCGTAACGGCCTTCCCTTGATGCTAAGTCAGCTGCAAGTCGCTTGCAAGTGATTTATGAAACTTTTTGCCATTGAGCTGAAATGAATTTTTTTTGTTTCTTCTTCGAGGGCAGCTGTAGTTTCCCACATGAATTATCTTCCAATATGGTATGCATCAGTATTTAGATGGCAACAGACAACTCCAAAATATCATACGTAGTGGGTCCGAAGTTCAATAGTTCAAAGGAGCATGAATTTTGAGCCTTGTAGACTTTTATATTTTGCAAAAATATTTTACCAGTTAGCTTTAAAACGATGATACTCTGCCGTAATCGTAGGGACTATTCTATTTCAGCGGTGTAGTAGCCAAGCGCTCCAAGGCGCCTAGTTGCGGAGCGCGCTGTTACTGTCCGTAGTAGGTTAAAGTCCTCCCTCGGGCATAGGTGCGTGTGTGTTTTTTTGGCACGAGTTAAAGTATTTTTTAAGCCTCGGGGACTGCTAACCAGAGGTTAAGTCCCTTAGATTTAATAGCCTTTGAACATATTTGACTATTCTATTTTAGATATTTGGCACACACCCAGCAAATAAAAAAAAAAAATAGGAATACCAATATTCAATTAGCGGCTCAGTGGGGCTGCTGCGTGGTACACAGTGTTTTGCGAAAACGAGTGAACTCTGACTTGCTCCCGATCAGTCTGACGCACCTGCTGCGGATGTTGGGTAAACATTTCCCGACTTGGCCCTTCTCGTCTCGATTGCCATCTTGCACCGCCTGTCTGCTGGCGAGATTCAGCATCGCTAGCCAGTCGCGCTTGGCTCTGGGAATGACCACCATAGATGAACGCTGGAAGACATAATTAGTCTTAATCGAAGACTTAATTGTTCGTAACATACAGTAGAGTACACCACAAGTCTGGTATCTATTAACTAAGTTGTTCTTCTGTAAGACCCAAATTTTACACTGGTCAAACTGGCAGGATTATCGAGTGTTACATTATTGCTGATTATAGATTCTCGGAAGCACAAGAGTAATTGTAGCCTAGGCACACCGATAGAACAGCATTAGCAGAATGTGCAGTAGGACATAGAAACAGTCAAATTCGATTCTCTACACCGTAGTTCTAGCAAGGACTAATAATTACTATGCTAGAATGAACAGAGAAGCCTTAAAAATCATAAGAACCAAAACTATTTCAGTAGAAAGGAAGGAGGATTAAAATTGTGGGCCATAGTGCGGAATAAAAAGAACAGTACAAACGCTTCGTAACAGGCTCCATAGTATAGCATACGTGGGAGCAACTCGGTGAGCATAACAGCGGTATAATGACGTCACGTACCGACCTATGCGTGGATACGCATAACCATAGCCTACGGCTTGCTGAACTGACTTTAGTGACTCAACACTCGATAATCCTGCCAGTTTGGCCAGTGTAAAATTTGGGTCTCCCAGAACAACTTAGTTCACAGATGCCAGACTTGTGATGTACTTTAGTGCGCGTGCGAATGTGTGTGTGTCCTTAGGTTAGTTTAAGTAGTTTGTAGGCCTAGGGACTGATAACCGCAGTAGTTAAGTCCCATAGATTTACAAACATTTGAATTTGAACAATTGTGTAAACTGTGTAACCACAAAACTTCGTTTAGGAGGCAGATGTAAAACCTTACATCAACACTATCACTTGATATTGGGCTCAGGCACGAAAGTAGTACAATGAAATAAATTTTGAAATTTTTGTGTCTGACTGCAGTATTTTCTACAGTCTAATTATCGAAAACATCTACGGTGTTCCAAAAGAAATAATACGTAAAATAATATTCATGTTCAGCTGACCTTTTCTGTTATTTTGTTCGCCGTATGTAAATGAAAAGATACTTATTTCGAATGCCTAAACTCTATATCGTCATTTCTGCAATTTTGTTGTTTTTTGTGAAGAAATAGTATTATTTACTTTTGGTTTGGAAACATCTTGAAAGGAAGACAATAGCATTATTTGTAAAGAAAGTTGGCGACAGGCTGTTACAGGAGCCAGCGAAGTTCAACGGCTGCTGTGCTACCAGGCGAAACATCACCTTTGTCTAAGCTACATTGAAGTAGAACTTTCAATCTTTTCAAAGCCATATCGAAACAAACTGGTCTCTGTTATAGCCTCCTCGGAAGGCAGCGCAGTAGCTCATACCACAGTGACGCAAAGTTTTTGGAATTTTCTTGTATTCCTTTAAATTCTTCTTTGTCATCCACCAAGTTAAAGTTGAGTAAAATATCGAGATTTTGGAACTTTTGTGTTTCCGGTCCAGCAGAACATTCATTGTTTCTCTTCTTTTTCAACAGATGCAAGTTGAATTTTACTTTTTATGGGTTCTCCGTGGCCATCTTTCCTTTGTCTCGAGGAATTCCTATAAAAGCCGCCTGAAAAATTGGTTCGCGGGGGAAAATTGTTCCTCATTTGAATGCTATTACTGTCCCAGGCCTGAGATTGAAACACATTGCAATAAGACATAAATATACAGGTTTTATAAAAGTTCCCGTATTCTTACATTAAACAATGCTGTTCAAAAATAAATCCATGAACATGCGTCTAGAAACACATTTGAGTTATGAGCAATTTTATCATACGATAGACATGTCTGTTGACGCTGCAAGAGATGTTTAATGTAGTAACTTATCAATTCTACACATCAAGCTCCCCCCAGTTTGGTCAATTAGGAACGTGTGCGTGTTGTCAAAGCGTTTGGAATACGTTAATGCCTCTAAATGTCATCACATACATTGACTGTCAGATGAACGAGATGCTACTCGACGTGTAAATACGAGAATTTTTCAAGAGCCCCTGTGACCCAAGTTACTTATCGCTGTTGGAAGTTTGATTACTTTTCTGCTAATTTCTTCGTAATTTTTGGAGTTCTCGAAACGTAACATTTTCGTATTAGAAAGGAATGGAAGCAAGAGCTCATCAGGTGGTCTGGCTTGACCACAGGTGGTAAGTCAGAAGCTCTAGAGGAGGACCAAGCGCCCCTATGTCACTGCAGTTTGCGGAAGTTGGTCGTGCTAAGCATCGACCCTGCGCTTTATCGGCTAATGAGGCTTTATCATCTAATGGAGTCCGCCGCTAGGCTCTTGCAAGCTACTACAATGTCATCAGTGACGATGATACTTTATGGTATGAAAAGGCCGCCACGGTGGCGCTGAACCACATTGAACTACTTACGAACTAGGACGGCACAAATATCCATGCCCGAGGGGGGATTCGAACCCCCGACCGTAGTGGCCGTGCAGACCGTGACTGAAGCGCCTCAGTCCCCTCGGCCACCGCGGCCGGCGGACAGGCACACTCCTGCTGTATGGTATGGTGCAAACGTTGCTTTTTGAATTAACGCTTTACGCTTTCAGAGCAGCTGCAGTATTTTCTAGGTAACTTGTTTTATTTGACTGCACTGTTCAGGGATCTTTGATTAGCTTACTTTACATTTGTGAGCTGCACAGATCATGAAAACTTGTAGCGTTATCTAACCATTCCTGCTCGTAAATGAGGTACCTTTCCACAGTCTTGAAGGGACGTCTTTAATTAACTTGAGCTTGAGTCAATATTTGAGGTAGTTTATCTCCTTGTATTGGAGCAATTTGTCAATTTTGCGAGACTTCGCTTTCACTTTTATTAGAAACTTACGTTATGCCCTATTATGAGTTATCTGATAAGATTTTTAGAATACATAGATGATATATAAAACTCAGATTTGTTTTTAATTAAAATACATACCATTGTCCTACAGTGATTCTAGTTAGGTCTCCCTACGCGTTGCATTCCTAATCTGTAGTGTGGTTGAAACTGAGTCCCATCGGTTATAAAGTGCACACCTTTCTAAATATTAAATCTGAAATTATTAACATTTCAAATGAAGCTGATTTACAAAATTTGCACTGGTATCATAACAAACGTTTTAAATCAGTACGAAGTTTCAGAAACGTTTAACAAGTTTCAGTAAACAATTATTGATGCTAGTGATCTTGGGTTAAGGTAGAGTGTTTTAATCATATAATTGTAGTAGGTTGTATTAGTGCTTTTAATAAAAGTAAATTTGTGAATTTAACATATGTGTAGTTTTCATTTCATTATGTTATTGATATTTTCCTATCTGGAAGGGTTTCCAGGTTTTTAAAAAGAGCACTTGCCTTGTCTGTGGGACGCAAAACCAGACTTCCATTTTAGTAGGCAGTTTAGACAATCGAAGTTAGTGGAGAGCAGCACTGGTCTGTAATTGTTGGTAAAAATAGAACTAAAAGTTCTCGTTAGGTATCCTGAATCACTATAATCTAAATCTGAAATTTCACTAGTATATATGTTTGAGATTCAGGCAAGATCCCGTTTTCGTTGTGTGTAGATGCGCTATTCCATTTCATTTAGAGATTTATAACATTGTTAAAGTTTGCGGGTGGGGGGAGGGGACGACGACATCTAGACTGAGGCAGAGTTCAGAATATGGCCTGAGGTGAGAGGCGTGCCAGGATTCACCCATAGTCAACATGGATTCAGAAAATCTTTACTCACATGATTTGATGAGTGCTGTCAACAAAGGATGTCAAGATTCCGTATTTTTAAATTTCCGGAAGGCTTGAGACACCGTACCTCACAAGAGTCTTTTAATCAAACTGCGTGCCTATGGAATATCGCTAGAATTGTGCGATTGGACTCGTAATTTCCTGTCAGAAAGGATACAGTACGTTTCCATTGACGGAAAGTAATTGAGTAGAAATGAAGTGAAATTTGGCATTACAGGGCCCTGCTGTTCCTTATTAATTTTATAAATGATTTAGTAGACAATTTGAGCAGCTCTTAGATTGTTCGCTGATGTCACTCATCGGTTCGTAAAGTCATCAGAAGATGAAAAGCAACTGCAAAATGATTGACATCTGCATGGTGCCAAAAATGGCCATTAACCCTTAATAATGAGAAGTGTGAAGTCATCCATACGACTCCTAAAAGAAATCCGTTAAACTTAATTTACACGATAAACCAGTCAAAATTACAGGCCGTAAATTCAACTAGATACCTAGGAGTAAGAATTGTAAACAAAGTAATTTTGAGAGAACACAAAGAAAATATTGTAGGGAAAGTGCACCAAAGACTTCGTCTCGTTGGCAGAACACGTAAGTAGATTCAACAGTTCTACTAAAGAAACTGCCTAC
The DNA here is from genome assembly GCA_026315105.1 of Locusta migratoria. Taxonomy (NCBI): domain Eukaryota; kingdom Metazoa; phylum Arthropoda; class Insecta; order Orthoptera; family Acrididae; genus Locusta; species Locusta migratoria. The sequence continues at coordinate 196,338,367 of CM048747.1, read as the reverse complement.
ACAACACTTGTGCGTCCTATTTTGTACTATTGTTGCGCATTGTGAGGTCCCTACCAAGTGGGAATGACAGAGAATTTATAGAAAGTTCAAAGAAGAGCAGCTCGTTTTGTATTATCGCGATATTGGGGGATTGGGGGAGGGAGAGTCACGGAAATGATGCAGTAGTTGGGGTGGAAATCATTAAAACAAGTGCGTTTTTCGTTGCGACGAGATCTATTTGCGAAATTTTTCACCAACTTTCTCTTCCGAATGCGAACACATTTTGTTAGCCCCCACCTACATAGGAAGACAGGATCATCAAAATAAAATAAGAGAAATCAGATCGAAAAGGGAGAGATTGTGGTGTTCCTTTTTCCCGCGAGCTATTAGAGAATGGAACTGTAGAGAAACAACATAAAAGCGGTTCGATGAACCCTCTGCCATGCACTTCAGTGTAACTTGCAGAGTATTTATATAGGTGTAGCTGTAGATGTTTCTGTCTAAATACACACACCATTGATGTTAGTAATTTGTCTTTGAAATGAGTAATATTCATCTGTATATTACAATTACGTTTACTGTGGTCTTGTGATGAAGTCAGACTTCTGCCACCCAAACAGCTGTAACGAAAGAGGGAGAGAATTCATTGTTTTTAATAGAAAATATTTTGAATGTAAATTGACACCCATAAATGCCAGCAATGAAATTATGGTAGAGATTACTCGTTTGTAGATTATGTATATATCCTTCATTCCTGCAAGGAAATGGCTTTGCGCAAAGATATTATCGGGATCCTTGGCACAGTTTGCGATGCTATCAAGGGAGAACGGCGAAAGCCTCGGCGCAAGTAGGCCGGAACTGGCTCCAGGCGGGAGGCGGGTAGGCTACATACCGCCGCTGGATCTCCACACGGCTCCACGCCTGTCTCCTGCGCCTTCAGGAGATCTTAATGTGTCGACATAACTATGCTGTATTGGACAAAACAACTTACACGTATTGGGCTATGTACGTCTCTGTTCAAGAAGTATGCTTCGATATAGCCTCAGGGTCGAACTCTACCCATCTGCTTTCATGCCCAGCAACTACATTAGCGGCAAATAGTACCTGTACTTGTGATACTTCAGTCAAACACTATATGCATAGGTTAACATTTGCGAAACAATAATGAAATATATAAAAAGATAAATGATTAATAATAGAAGTTACATCCTAATGTTTGTAAATGTCAGATAACTCCGTTGAATAGTGTTAATCACACACGTTTTCATCTCAAGCATATATACTAGTGAAATTTCAGATTTAGATTATAGTGATTCAGGATACCTAACGAGAACTTTTAGTTCTATTTTTACCATCACAGACCACTGCTGCTCTCCACTAACTTCGATTGTCTAAACTGCCTACTAAAATGGAAGTCCGGTTTTGCGTTCCACAGACAATGCAAGTGCTCTTTTTAAAAACCTGGAAACCCTTCCAAATAGGAAAATATCAATAACATAATGAAATGAAAACTACACATGTTAAATTCATGAATTTACTTTTATTAAAAGCACAAATACAACCTACTACAATTATATGATTAAAACACTTCCCTAACCCATGATCACTAGCATCAATAATTGTTTACTGAAACTTGTTAAACGTTTCTGAAACTTCGTACTGATTTAAAACGTTTGTTATGAAGTGGTCATACATAAACAAAAGTAATAAACAGCAATAAACGTTACAAAATTAGCATAACTGATGAGTTAACTGCTTTAAGATAATCGTAGCAGAATCCCCCAACTAAATAATCATTGACGATGCGCAACACTAACCAGGGTCACCTTTGACCTCGAACGCTCGGAACAGTACGAAACCATGCTTAGAATACCCTGCAATCATAAACAACCCATTTTATGCGTCATTTCCATGCAAAACGCCGGACTTGTTTGCTAGTGCCACTAGATGATTGCACGTAACAAATGAAAAGAACCTGTTGCGAGATTCTTGGGCGCGTCACACAGATCGTACCCATCTAAAATGCAAGTTTTCCAAACCTATATGTTACACTGAAGATCTTGCTACGGAATACAACAAAATATTGCCAACCACTCTGCCATGCACTTCAATGTGACTTGGAGAGTATTTATGTAGATCTTCACGTATTTCGTTAATATCAGGATGATTATTGATTTTGGTATTCTACAAGGTGCCAAACAGCAAGTGATTGTTATTTCATCGTGAAAGTTCACTCTGTGATTTACAATCTGTTTGCTGCACCTACGTATAAGCCTATGCTTGGCGAAAGCTAGGGTATGACATTGACATAACAATATCATATGAAAATTTAATTAGTGTGGCTTTTGATATTGGACTCCGTGAATGCGAAAATGATTTGTAAGCTGATAACGTGGCTTTACTGAGGTGTGCACATTATTCTCTCACACATTGTTTTTAACACTTACAAATCCCGCATCTGCAGTTTGAGGACTTATATAAGCTAGTACTGCTGTATACATGTGTTTTGCGCTATTGTAAGTAATCTAAGCAGAGAGATTTTAGCGCTGCTGACTGAATATGTAATGGTAGGTGGATGGCATTAAGACGCATGACCTACAATAAAGCGGTCAAAATCTTTTTATATCGTAGTCGCTCGGCTGCCAGCATCTCTTAGTGTGGAAAGACAAACTTTAATGCGACGACATACGACCCTCGATCGCTCGTTCCCTTCCCTCTCTAAACCATGGGAGGAACGAAGGGCTGATTAAACAATAGCACGCAGTTTGGTTTAACAGTTTAATACTTTGTTTCTAATGGCAATTTGGAAAAAGATGGTGTTGAAAACTAAGCGTTGAACACTAAAGGAATAATTGAAAATATTCTCAATTGTTGCAAATTGTGAGAACCTTACGACAGTCTCTTATGTTCGATCATACTCACCCCAATACCTTGAATGTACACTGTCTAATGGGAATCTTCCATGTCATCTAAGCATCTGTTTTTCAATGAGAACCTGACAAGTTTGGGAAGGTGGTTTTTCTTTCTAAGATGAGAGGTTGCTTTATTTTGATTCAGACAGCATCCCCTGCCCAGTAGCAGCCATTACTTGCATGCGACGTGCTGCGTGACGTTCCTGTATCACACGCCGCACGTCACTGAACATGATTCAGGGTATATTTTTCCAACGAGATCCCCGTCACAGTCCAAGGAAGAGTTTCACGCCAACGAGGTATCCACTAAGTCCGGCGCATGTGCATGGGACCATAAGATCACAGGGCTGCCACCGGTGCTTAATTTTGTCCCTTAAAGGCTATACACTGCCTGAAAAGTCAAGGTTATGATTTACTACTGTGACATATTCTTCCTCATTAAATGTAGGATTTGAACTCAAGTGGTTTCGAAAGATGCCTAAGGCATAAATAATATCATTCGTCGTCCTACGTTCCCCACCATTTCTACTTTTGAGGAACTTCAACATCCACCACCCTTTGTGGGATGGAGAGTAGTACTAGGGGCCGCGGTAGGGAATTTGAGTCATAGGATATTTGCCTTTGCCTTCTCACCACTGATGCCTCAGTGCATTTTAACATAGTGCATGGCATATACTCCGCTTTATGTATCCCGAGGCTAAGATCGCCGAGGCCATCCGGGAACGTCGGCAGCCGCTTCAGCGCAAACGGCGCCACCCTTCTGCAGAGCATCTGATAGCTTTTTGGGACCGAGCTCGGCGGCTGATCCAGCAGAATAATCAGGACGGTTGGCAGATGTAAGTAGCTATCATTGGTTCTCGCATCTCCCCTTCTCGGGGATGCTCGCAAGTTCGACGCCTTTTCAGATACCAACCCACCAGCAGGAATTCCCTGACACCACATTCAGGGTACCCTCGGCACTAATCCCTCCGCTATAGCCAAGCACAAGGCAGCGCATTGTGTAATTCTGCTTCTGCAGCATACATTGAAGATTTATGTGCCCTTAGAGGATAAAGTACGTGCCATGAGGAAACGTACAATGCCCCATTTTGTGAGTGGGACTTCCAAAGTGCCCTTGCTTCATGCTCCGATACCTGTCCAGCGGACTTTCAATGTCAGCTGCTCTTTCTTGTCAACTATCTCTGGGCAGAGGGTATTTTTCCGTCTCAATGGCGCAATAGCATTGTCATCCAAGTGATGAAACTTGGCGCAGATTTGCTGACGGTTGAGTTGCTGCTCTATTAACTTCACCAACGTTCTGCCCAAGCTCTTTGAACATATGGTGAGTCGGCTCCTTGAAAATCCTGGCCCCACAACAAGGGGGTCTTCCGTCATGACTGCTCCATTGTTCACCATCTTGTGTGACTAGAGGGGCTCTCCATACTGGTTTCACTAGACGTGAGCATATGGTTGCCGTCTTTTTTATCTAAAAAAAGTGTATGATACCACCTGGTACGGTCTTATCCTAGCTATGCTGTACGAATGGGACGTACGGGATCCATTTCCTCTCACTCTGCTCCTTTGAGGTTGGTACCTTTTTTGTTTACACCATGTTCAGAAAAGAATAGTGTCCTGCAGGGTTTTGCGCTTAACGTTCCACTACATTTGGTAGCAATTAACGCTCTTGCTGCAGCAGTGCGTTCACAAGTTTCTTCCTCCTTGTTTGCCGATGACTTCTGCATGTATTTCAGTGTCACTGAACAGCGGTTTCAGGGAGCCATTCTAAATGCGCAGTCTTGGGCCTTTGTCCATGGTTTCCAATTACCTGCAAAGGAAACCCAAGTAATGCGTTTCTGTCTCTGTCAAGTAATTTTCCCGAATCACAAGCTATATATGGCTGACGAACTACTTATCGATCACACACATCGTTTCGTAGGCACTCTCTTTGAAACACAGCTCACTTGGGTTCCCCACGCCTTCGTCAGCTCAAACAAAACTGCTGGCGACATCTAAACATCCGTCACAGCCTCAGCCACACGAGCCGGCAGTCCAACTCTCCTGCAATTCTCTAAGGCCCTCATCAGATAGAGCTTGATTACGAGAGCTCGGTGTACGATTCGGCAGCACTTTCAGCATTGTGGGTCCTCGATCCAGTTCATCATAATGGTGTCCATTTAGCAACGGAAGCTGTCCATAGGAGTCGAAGCTTCCCTGTTGACGCTGCGGTCGCTCCCCCGCTGTTCCGACGGCACTTACTTAAATCTTTCGTTTCCAGTGTCCATACCTCTGACTACCATACGAAGCACAGGCTCCTTTTTCCAGCTGCTGCACCCCCCTTCCTCCCATTTCCCTTCCATGGCGGCACATCGCTGTGTGTCAGTGGCTTAGTGGTCAGCGCGACTGCCTAGTAAGCAGTACGACCCGGTTTTAATTCCAGGTCGGCCCAGAGTTTCAACTTTCCCCAGTGAGTTAATTCAATGCCCAAAGGCATCTGATTTCGTAAATTCCTTTGTACGTTGACTGCCTAATTAGAGGATGTTTTTTTCTAACCTTCGGCATTCTTCTGTAGCACCACATTTCTAAGGTCTTGTTCTTTCCCTGTCTGAACTGCTGAGCATACACGTTTCACTCCCGTTCAAGACTTGCTCTTTACAAGCGCCTTCAGAAAAGAGTGTATAAGACCATTCAATCTTAACAATGTTTCTCCTTCAGAAACGCTGTTTTTGCCATTGCCAGTCTACATTTTGTATCCGCCTTACAGGGGCGATAGTCTTTATTTTATTACCTAAATGGTAAAACTCGCGTAATGCTTAATCCATTTCCAATTTAATTCTCCGACCATCGAGTGATTTAATTCGACGACGTGCCATTATTCTTGTTTTGTCCTTGTTAATGTTCATTTCATATTCTCCTTCAGACTGTCCATTTCGCTCAACTGCACTTCCAAGTATTTGCCGTCTAACAGCATGACAATGCCAATTTGCAAACCGCAAAGTTTTTATATCGTTTCGCTGAACTTTAATTCCCTTTCAGAATTTATCCTTGCTTTCCTTTACAGCTCGCTCAGTAAATGGATCCTGTTTTAATCACTTCTATAACACTGCCGACTAGTTTCTGTAGAAGTTGTAAATAACCTTTCGCTACGTATGTTTTACTGCCGCTACCTGCAGAGTTTTTAGTGTATTCCAACAAAAATTTCAAAAGCCTTCTCCTAATCCACAAATACAAGAAACGCAAGTAAGGAGTCAGCATTTCCTCGCGTGTTCCAACGTTTCCCTGTAACCCAAATCGATTTTATCCGATGTCAGCTTCTACCAGTTCTTTCATTCTTCTGCAAATAATGATTGTGATAAATAATAATATTTTCATCTGCCTGTGCATGTTTGCTTTAGAATTAGAATTCTTTCATTCTTCGTGTTTCATATCTTGTTCACCAGTGGGGAATAGTTTTATTGTTGGTTCTCCTAATGATTCAAGCAGTTCTGTGTTCTCTGAATTTGTTCTCGAAATAAAGTATCTCCCAGATTGTTCAGGATAAAATTGAAACACTATGATAAGTCGTGAACAAAGTGTCTGGTTAGCAGCACTAGAATGAGTATGTAAAGCTAGTGCGTAATGTTTGTTACTGATAATCACTTTTTGAATATAACAAATGAATTAAACAGAGCCTTAGTTCCTCCAGGAATAATATAATCGTCTTACAAAATAGCTTTCTGAGACTTAACTGAAATACCCCTCCACGCCAATGGGAGACTCCCATGGATATGAGAGGATATCTAAGAAAATACTAAAGTACTATTCTATATATGTGAGCCCAGTATTTAGCCATATTTATTTTTTCTTTCGATTAAAGTCTAAGTAGTGAAGCCACTTCATGACAATTAAGGGATAAAGTACACAACTTGACGCTTAATTCTATGACTTCGGTATTTTTAAAGTTGCTGAAAAAGTTGTATATCCAAGGGTAATTGATCACGTAATTAGCTGTTAAATGTACGGTTCGATTTTTAGAAGTGGTGTAACAACTGAAAATTTTGAATTATTTTCTTTGTGAGGAGCTGGATGGATAAGATGCTGCTAACGCATGGCTTCTTCTTCGATTTAACAAAGGCGTTTGCACAATAGTATTGTAGGAGTTGGATCATCATCGAATAAGGGGAGTAGCTCCACAAATGTTCACCTCTTACTTTAAGAACACACACAGACAACTGTATTTATAACAGCTATGACTTGCATTCACAATGGGGAACAGTTAAGTGCAGTTCAGCAAGCGCTTATAAGGGCAGAATTTTTTTATTACTTTGTTGAGGTTTCGCGCCAATTCAGTGTCTCTCTGTGATGCATACGTCACGTGTTCCACGACAGACGTAATTCTGCAGGAAAGCGGGAACGTGTAACCTTTTCTGTCAACGCGTTACACTTGTAACGCAATGGTCTTACTGGGATGATCTGTGTAAGTCCCTGAAGTCCACCGTGGTAAAATCTGTTTCGCAAGGAACCATTTTGACAAACAAGCTGTAGCAGTGCAGCGTCCTCTCACTGAAAATAAGGCTTTCGTTGGCTTTCTTTACACCGACACTGCTTTTCATATCTGGACGCACTATTAGATTTGTTACTCCCAATTTCGAATGTGAAAATACTCGCTTGTTGATAGAGGCTGAGATATGGAGTGTATTATGTTCCATTGATCTATTTTAAAGGCTATTGATAAGTTTCATCCGAGGCTGATATTTGACACATCTGACTGAATATTTAAGCGGTGCTTTGACTGAGACTTAATGCCTACGGGATGATGAACACACAAGATGATCCCACGCTGCCTGGTAGCATGGTGTGAATTCTTTCTGTAAATGATACCTGTGTAGTAATTAATCGATATTCCTAACCTGATCTAGTAAAACGCTGATTTGCTATGTAAATAGACCACTGCAGTGCATTTATTTCTTATTTCACACTGCTGAAATATTTCTGGTGGAGGGAACGTGATTAAATTCAGGTCATAGCAGGTTACGCCTCTCAAAGGTGGTGCACCTGTCGCTCTCTCTGTGTCGGCAACATGTCCACCCAGAGAAAATTATTCCAGAACCTCTCGTGGAATGTTGCCTTGGCAGACATCAACTTCACCAGCCTACGTATGCAGATCTGCGTAACTTACATCGTCAATGGAATTTCAGTTGGTCAATATTCTAGACCGCCGCAGTCAAGAAGCTAATATCCGGATAATGGTATAAAATTAGAAATTTCGGAAACTTCGTCACTTCGTTTAAGTGAATTTCGTGGTCTTAAAGTACCATGCGGTTTTAATGGTCGCGGGTCAGTCGTACAATTTTAATAATAGAAATCAATTTAACGTTGTTTCTTTCATAGTGTTCAGAAGCTGCTATTGTAGATATACACCAGAGGTTTCCATTTTTTGCAGTAATAGGACCCAAAATCTTTCTGGAAAAATTTCCGCTAGGCAATACGAAGATTGGAACTTAAATACTGGCAACTATTTATTCACGACCGATAAAAAAGCGTTACATGTTTGCACCTGTTACTGCTCTTCAAAGTAGTCAGCAGCTTTGTGTAGAACCCGTTGCCAGCGATGTGGAACGCGTAGTATATCGTTAGCAGAGCCTGTTCTGTTGACGGCGCGAATGGAGCGATCTACTACCTGTCGAATCTGACAGTTCTGAAGTGAATGTTACGAAGTGATTCCTTCATCTTCGGAATCAAATCAGTCACAAGCACTTAAGTCCAGGGAGTATGGTGGATGGTACAGTACTTCACAGTCCCGTCGATCGAACAGAGCAGCCACAGCTTGCGCTGTATTCGTCCGCGCATTATCGTGCAAAATGATCGACGCCGGCCGTGGTGGTCGAGGGGACTGCGGCGCGTCAGTCACAGTCTGCACGGCCACTACGGTCGGGGGTTCGAATCCCCCCTCGGGCATGGATATTTGTGCCGTCTTTAGTTTAAGCTAGTTCTTAAGTAGTTTGTAAGTTTAGGGACTGATGACCCCGTAGTTATGTCCCATAAGCTGTAGAAACATCTGAAAATGACCGGTGGGTTGAGCAGAAAGTGTTGCTGCTTCTTTCGTAAAGCTGGTCGTATGTAATGCGCCAAAAACGAACAGTAGTACTGCGCACTGACCGTCTGCCGTAGATGAACGTAATGTGTTAGGATAACACTATTACAGTCGTAAACGTGATACAATTTTTTCCATACCCAGGCGTTCCTTCAGTCTGCGAAGTACAGTTGTATGCCCTAACCCGGTTTCGTGGGCGAGCTCACGAATCGTCTGGTGTCGATCACTGTCCACTAACGCGACAACGGTAACCACTTCTTCAGAGACGCTAGGATAAAATGCCCGATGCATGTCTGCCACAGTTTGCCGACCTTCGTTAAAGGTTTTTACCCAACGTGGCACTGTTCTGTATGGCAATGCAGATTCCCTGCACGCCTCTTGAAGACCTAGATGACGCTGTCGTGCTGTAAGATCTCTGGCACATTCAGTCTTGATCCAGCTCTGTTGTTCCTGTTTCGAAAAACATAGTGACACCGCTACCTCAGACTGCTCACGCACAAGTGACTGTTTCTCTCGATTGTGCACACGCCTGCGACGTGGGACGGACGAGTCCATTTGCTCGAAGGTAAAGGAGGTATGTCAACAACGTGTGCTATCAGCGACAATAGTAGATTGCATAGCCTCCATAGCAGTGGTGCCACTGTTTAAGTCCCAACCCTCGTATAACCACTACAGCGACTACACAGCAGTCAATAGTAATCTAAAAAATATATGCAACATGAAAATTAATGTTATATGTGCAAATGCTTTCCTGAGTAAGATTTTTAAAATGGTGAAGAAACATTATTAAAGAAATGAAACTACCTTTTGTCCAATCTGAAATTTGGTTTAGATAAGGTAAATGGTAAAATCAATATCTGTGGAACTGGTGTTATTGATACTTTTTATATGTGATCGAAGATGGAATAAGGCTTCATTCCTCAAAGTTTCAAAAACAAATAACGCGATGCCTGATCGGAGACGTTTCCTCAATTGCTGGAAGTTTTAACTTTTTAAGATTATCCTCTAAAAACTAATTCCTTATCCATAACTACCAGGATTCCTGTTAACTGACTCCTAAAAGGAGTATCAATTCTAAGTAATTGTCTAGAGTAAATCTTCAAATTAAAACATTAACCGGCAACCATTATCTTTTTCATTAAAGAAGCAATAGAAATTGACACTTTAGTTTATGGAGAGAAAAGTGATATAGTGGAAACAGTAAGATTTAGGTAAGTCCATTAGATAATTACTTGAATATTTCTAAAGTCGTCCGGCGACCCACTAGTGGGTCGCGACGCATTGTTTGGAAACCCCTGCTCTAACAATATGTTAACTGTGCAGTACCAGAATTCAAAGCGATCATAAAGTTTCCGTTCGTATAGCACAGTCCAGAATCGGAAAGCCAGTCAGGTAAAACAGTCCTCGGCATTGAGGCAATAGTTCCACCGACACACCAGGTTGAAGATACCCGGTTGGAAAATAGCGTGTCCTGTTGCACATCCGCAGCTCTTCAGGACTTTTCAGTGGACGGATAGCGTGACGGTAGTGTTGGGAGAGTTCAGACAATATGGCGGCTGCTCGTATGTCTCCCTCTTGAGTAATCGCAACGCCTGCATTACGATTTACGTGGTATGTGCACGCACGCCGTCATGAAGCAGCACCTCCCCTTGTCGAAGTATTCCCGAACGTTTGACCTTTAACTGCACCTCGTGTTTTCCACACCGCCACCCAGTTCCTTTCGTTAGCAGGAGAGACACATGGTTTCTTAAAACCAATAAGTGGCCCCGGTCATCAGAGGACAGTGTGACTACCATTTTCCTATCACACAGTTGCCCCTCTACCTGTGACGAGGGGACGATAGATGAAACCATTGCATCGTCGACCCTTTCGAATCCGGTTCCAAGTGGCGGCGCCAGCTTTCGCCTGCAAGAATGTGCTCAAGGAATGTCCTCGCATTTGGACATTTAGTAATGAAGGCGTAATTCATATTTCCCCATTTACCGCACGTGTGTCTGAAAGACACGACTCGCTTCCCACGGTGTCGGTAGTTCTATATCTGAATCTGAATTGTGCTGCGTTGAATATTCCCTGGAGCAATGACCCCCTCCCCCAAAAAAGGTAACGTTTTTGACCGCCCATGATTGTATCTTATATGTATATATAGAAAGTGAGGTGTTTGTGCCTCTATTTCACTCTGAAGCCACAACTACACGTCACAAACTAATAGTATTTGTTTGTGGTAGTAGGTATCAGTCTCACATTGTGCACTATGGAGGTAGAGGATTGATAGCGATAAGGGGGCGGAAGATACAGGAGTTGTTTTTCTGCAACTAGCATACGAATAAAGAAAAATAAGTGAATATTACAGTTTGAAAAGTAAAACTACCAAGAAAGATGCCAAAGCGTAAGAAAGAAATTTCGCGTTATCGATCCGTTTCTAAAAGACAATACGGCGCTGAACAGTGAATTTACAAAAGATAGGAATTTGAAATTTGTAGACGTTGTTTATTTTACATTGTAGGTATCAGCGATTTTTCGATATTCCCAACCCTAAGGGAGTGAAATAGGGGATGAACGGTGTTTTGAAAATACGTTGCTATTCAGTCAATTTTGAAGCAAGAAATACAAAACTTCGGATTTACATTTTTGATTGGAATTTTAAAAATACGTGTTTCTATATTTTTGAAAATTCAACCATCAAGCGGGTAAAATAAGGGAAAATCTCTTACGGGTGCTACTAAGACTATTTCTATTCTAGAAATGACAAAATTTGGATTTGGAACCATGGTTAGAATTTAAAAAGAAAGAAAAGTTTCAGCATGTTTTGAAGTCTGCTATCAATGGTGTAATAGGGGGGTGGCAAATTGTACCAAAATACTTGATTAGGAAAGCATTTATAAAACTAAATCTATGAAAATTTACATTTAAAAGTAGAAACAGTCAATGCAGAACATCCAGTCTACGTGTTGTGTTGCTTCTTAAAAACATTTATCACTAGTTCCCAAGTCTGAGGTTACCGCGAGAGCATCTGGTGGAATGTGAACACTTACTCGCACATTTGCCGTTAGTGAATGGATTTTTCCCAGTACCACATTGGAAGCAGTAGCAGTGAGAGTGAAAAGACTGCAGCGATCGCAGATTCCAGTGTTTGTTTACCTTCCACCAGAGTCCTTACTTTAAGATGACCAGGTTAGTCCAACTACATTCTCCTTCCACCACCCGCTACCCGGAATTTCTCATATGAGATATATTAGTAACCGTATCTGGGTCTTGACAATTTAATGCATCATACCGTTTGGACTTTCCGGAAATCAGATTCCTCCATTTGCTGAGATAGGCGATGTAAGAATTTCTTGCAATAGAGAACTCTTTAAAGACTTTCGTAAATGAAATGAATATCATTCGTGACGAATTATTAATTATGAAGGGTGGGGATTATCTAACTCTATAACAGATATAAATAATGAACGTATCCGAAAGTTCTAAGGCGCCTAGCTCCGGAGCACGCCGCTGTTCGCCGTCGGAGTTTAGAGTCCTCCCTCGGGCATGGGTGTATTTGTTGTCCTCAGTATAAGTAGTTTGTAAGCCTAGGGAATGATGACCAAAGTACTTAAGTCCCATAGATTTACAAACATTTGATTTTTTGAATAATGAAGATTTGTCCAATTTATTGGCTGTCATTAGCACAGAAAAAAGAGAAACATAAACAATATGTACATATTAAAAAGAAATAAGAACCGATAATTAACATGGGAAAGACTTGTGCGGCTTATACATTAACCATTTGTGAGTGGGCACCGGGAACTGAGAATTATCATCTCTAACGTTCTTGTTCAAATGTGTCCGCCGGTGGTGTTCATGTTACATGAATCAGACGTGTAAGGTTTGCACACGTCACAGTATTACAGACAAGTGATTTACTAACATTAGGTGAAAGAAAATTTCGCAAATCAATCTCGCCGCGACGAATAAGCCTTTCTGTGAAAGATTTCCACACCAAATGGTGCATTATTTCTGTGACACTGTCCCCCACACCTAATATCGCAATAACACAAAACAAGTTACCCTTCTCTGCCCTGTCTCGATATTATGCGTCAGTCTGTGAAGATGTAGCCCCTAGCCATATATTTCTGTCTTTCTTTAGCTTTCTTGTAGAATGAGAATACCGCTTATATCTTTGAATAGCTTAATGAAACTATGTTATATGTAGCCAAACTTTCAATATTTTTCCTTTTCCGTGAACACACAAACGTTTTTGTTTATTAATTTTTTGTTTTGATTTTGGAATGCTTGTGTAACAGTAAATGTAATAAGATTTTATGTTGTGTCAGTCGTAATCATAGTCAGCAATATCGATAGGATAAAGTCGACAGCAGCAATATACAGATAGTACTATTAGATATTGTGAACTGAGGTGTAGTGGATGCAGCATAGTGATGTTTTGATTGAAGCTCTATATTTTTACGAGACTGCGAAACGAAAAGTAATACTGACTCAGTGTCGTGTGATGGAACTCACGCGGTCGTAATAAACCGAAATATCCGACGGTAGGCATGTTGTTAAGTGGTACGCTTGGTACTGACAATGCATTGGTGAATATACCATGTGAACATTGTCAGTGAGTAAGAAAAGTTATTCTCGCCTTGTGAGAGTTGAGACATAGAAAAGCGGTCTTGTTAACAGTAATTATCATAAACAGTAATCGTCGTTAGTCGGTAATATCCAGTATTAATGGTGTCTCTGTGAATGAACAATGTAAACATTGCTATGGCTTCAAATGGAGCATTATGGATGACTTCATACTTTCAATTGTTTAGTCTCAATTGCCAATTTTTGCGTCATGCAGATATCTAACCCCGTATTTAAAATATCTAAGAATATAAAGAATCAAATCTTTATGGATCTAGAATGGAAGGAAGGACAGCGGATGGAATCGGCCTGTGGCCATCTAGACTTAGGTTTTCTCTGATTTCCCTAAATAGTTCCAGGGAAATTACCTGATGGTTCCATTCAAGGGACCTGTCGATGTTTCCCATTGTTGTCAAAGCAACCCAAGCTTATGCTCTGTCTCCTTTTGACAGGGCGTAAATTATAAACTTCCTTCCTTTCCTTCTTTGCAAATCTTTAGAGATTTTCTAAGCAGAAGCCTCTGCTTACATGCTGAAAAGTGCTCGCCGGCCGCGGTGGCCGAGGGGACTGAGGCGCTCCAGTCACGGTCTGCACGGCCACTACGGTCGGGGGTTCGAATCCCCCTACGGGCATGAATATCTGTGCCGTCCTTAGTCTTATTTAGTTCATAAGTAGTTTGTAACTTTAGGGACTGATGACCCCGTAGTTAAGTCCCATAGACTATACAAACATTAATTGAAAAGTGCTCCAAAAAAGGCAAATACGTTTCTGTTTAAAAGACTGCAAGAATAATGGGGAACCAGCTGCTTCAGTTTTAATTTCGTCATTCGAACTCACTCGCGCTTTGTTTTGCTGAATGAGATTAGCAGAAAGTGACGGTCGAAGAGATAGGAGACTGCCAGTTGTAGAGGAAGGGGAGGGCACAAGCTTGTTGGTAAACAGACAGTAAAAAAGGTAAAGTGTTGGAGACAGTAGCAGTGGAAGCAAAAGAGAGGAGACAGTGGTGTGTGTGTGTGTGTGAGAGAGAGAGAGAGAGAGAGAGAGAGAGAGAGAGAGAGAGAGAGAGAGAGAGAGAGAGAGAGAGAGAGAGAGAGCAGGAAACCATACACAAGCTTTGAGGGTCCGGATCATCCAGACCGGCGTATTTGAACAAGTAAAATGTAATCCCATTTGTCCCACCGCCTATATCCACGTGTTAAAGTTTCTCGGTCAATGACGGAAACAGTGAAAGCAGCAAATCCAGTGGTAAGGAAGATGAAAAGAAAACGAAGAAGAGAACAACGGTGGAAGAGATAGTCAGGAGAACGTGTCAGTGACAGAAATAGGAGACAGTATAAGAGAAACAAATTTAGATATTGGCAGTGAGACATCGGTTAAAGGGATTGGGACTGTTTCATGTTAAAAGAATGGGAGTATTGTTTGTTTGTGGGTTGAGGGACGCTCAACATCGAGATTATCAGCGCCCATACAGAACTCTCGTGGGCGAATGTAATTAAAAACACATGAGAAATGGGATCAGAGGAAAATCGGGAGCCGTCTAAACAGCGCCACAGTTTCCTTTCCGAGTGGCAGACGGTTAAAACCCTCCGTCTGGGGCCGTACTTGAGCTGCACTGACAATAGCACTTGCTGCACGAGGATCCCAAACGGCCTGGTTGCTTGTGGGCGATCTGAGAAGAGGCGCATCATTTCAGGGCGAGCAACAGTTCGGTAAGCTGGAGAATCTGGATTAGCAAGAATGTTACTAGTCCAGGACCTTTATGCAAAAAAGGGGCCTTAATAGAAAAAATTAAGGGAGAGATGAAACTTCTTGCAATAGCCTCAGTTTGGTGGCCTAGCTAACATACTAAAAGTCCCGAAGCTCCGAGCTGTGGAATCGGGATTAAGACGTCATCAATATGGCGGCCTAATAAACTGTAGAGTAATCTTAAAACGGCTATAAATTCTCATAGGATTGACATAGAAAGGTCATTTTTGCTCCGAATTGCAGAGGAAGGCGTAAAAACGTTTATATATCAATATCACATGTATACACAACATTTCTTCTGAGCTATACTAACAAAACAGAAAAAATCACTTTTTAAACCACTATTTAAAGATTCTCTATTAACTCGTAATTATGCAACAAAATGATGATTTTTGAAAATTAATAATGTAACAAATTCTTAGAGATTTAAAAATTTTTCAAATGTTTGTATAGCTTATGGGACTTGACTACAGGGTCATCAGTCCCTAAACTTACAAACTACTTATGAACTAACTAACACTAAGGACGGCACAAATATCCATGCCCGAGGGGGGATTCGAACCCCCGACCCTAGTGGCCGTGCAGACCGTGACTGACGCGTCTCACTCCCCACGGCCACCTCGGCCGGCAGAGATTTAAAACATTTGCAGTATGTTTTTCCTATGATTAATAATAAGTGAGTTATTATAATTATTGACTGTAAGGTTTGATTATTCACTAGTCAGACCGCATGTTAGAATTGTAAGAAGATATTTCTTATAACCTTGTTCAAGAGATGCAAGTACGTGTGAATATTCTCAAAAGATAGTGAAACGACTGTTTCTATAAACACTGCACGCATCTCAGCATTTATTTTTACAAAAATAAATAATATATATCTAAATATACAAAGCGCTGATTTGTATTAAAAATTTACATGAATGATATATAGTGTGTGTGTGTGTGTGTGTGTGTGTGTGTGTGTGTGTGTGTGTGTGTGTGTGTGTGTGTGCGTACCAGCTTTACTGCCTGGTTAAAAGTGAGACGTAAATTATTTTGTCAAAAAGTAACCGTTACTAACAGTTTTATTTTCTCATTGAATCAACTAATAAGGGTGCACTCTGACCAGTAATAATTAACACACATGTGCAAAAAATGAACAGATTTCACACTGAATGCGAATACAGAGTGTCACACACGAATAAAATTGTTAAAATATTGGTAGCTGAATGCCTTCATAAATTTGCTCTTAAAAATATTAATCACATCTTAAACATCTGAATCTTCTTCACATCACACTCCTGTACAGAAGGGGTTCATCATCATCCTCATCAAAATCAGGAATATTTGAGGTGCTACACCCTCGGCCATTGCAATATCCACACAAAACAGAACACTATAAACCAACACAGCGACAACGACAATTTCGTTCACATCAGATTCACGCTTGAAGTATGTTAACTTTAAGATGAAGTCGCGGACAGGCGGTTCTTGAGTTAAAACTGGCTGAAGAGAACCATTTTAGAGATCCTTCCACATGAAGTGGGTAGCAACTCTTTGCTCCTCCACTGCTGCACCTGAAGAAAAACACGTTTTGAATGCTCTCTTGCTGCCGCAGATTTTGGAGGAAGTCGAGCAAGACCTATCTGAGAGGTGATTGGACGTGTTGCCACAGTTTTTAGGAAACTCTGATATCTAAGACTATTTAATGACGTCGTTCCTTTAGGTGCACCATACAATGCCAACAGAAATTGCTCTCCTGCTTCATTGTCATTATTCATTATTGAAAATAGAAATAATTTTCCGTAGATTAGGCTGTGTTTGGAGGAGATAGGTGTTGTTTTCCTCCCTTGCCCGAACAAGGACGATGTCATGACACATCTGGATGCCTCAGCTTATTTTACTTCGCTCGCATTCTCTTATTCATCTAATCACTATTCGCTCCACCCAATTGCTCTTCAAAGTGCTGACAGAATTACAATATAAACAACCCTGAACTTCAAATCACTTTCCAAATTTCTGCTTTGTCTTTCAGTCCCATCAACATGCAGATAGAATAACATTAGGGATATTTATATAGCTTGATATCTGTAACACAGCCTACTTTGTATAAAATTTGAAAATAACTTTAGCTGCCTGTATTTCATATCTGCTACATTAAGAATTTCAAAGTTTGAAATCGATTCATCGTGTGGACTCACATTGGAAAGGACGCCGGTTCAAACCAGCCTCAGGCCAACCTGATTTAGGTTTTCCGCGCTATCTTTAAATCACTGCAGGCAAATGCCGGGATGGTTTCTTTTAAAAGTCATGTCCGATTTCCTTCCTGCATCCCTGACAAAAATTAGTGTTTGCTCCGTCTCTAATGACCCCGATGTCGACGGTGTTTTTTGTGGGTACGCTATATCTCCCGTATTACCTATCAAGAATTAATTATTGAGATATCATTTTCAAGGTTTCGTTCTCCACTAATGACGAAAAATACACAGATACTTTAAAGTTACTGTTTTCACAACAAACAAACAAAACTTTATTTTTTTTAATGTGCTGCTCACACAATCTAAGTTGATACCTGGTGAACTATCGTAAATGGGACATTTATTTACGGTTGCTCGCATTAGCCACTCCCCGAGTATCAACTTAGTTTGCGCGGTCGATATAAAAGCAATGTAGAAGGTGTCATCTATTGACAATCTGTTTAACTAACAACGACAACTCTTGCATTTGTTTCGGTTGTTTATACAAGCCAAAGACCTTCTTTGATACAAGCATAGTTTATCACACGATTTCGGTTATACACGTCGATGTAAAATACATAAATAATGGTTCAAAGGACTTAAACACTGATGCTTCACAGAGAGGAGTAGTTGGCGGAATCTGTTACTATTTATTCTACTTATATTAACAGCTCTTGCAATATGCTTCAAAATTATCAAGACGCATTGGCCATTGGTGCCCGCTTAGGAAAGCCTGATTTGCTTCTCACAATTACGTGTAACCCAAAGGGGATTGAAATTACCTCTCAATTAAAACCTTATGAGAGAGTTGAACATAGACCGGACTTAGTTTCTAGGGTTTTTACGTTAAAAATGGAAGCGCTTTTACATAATCTTTTAAAATTGGTGCAAGAGTGGTGGTGACTCACTTAGGCGAGTGCATCATCACTTGTAAATTCATTGAATAAGACAAAACTAACCTCACACCTTCTGATCCAACCATGCGCTTCCGAATAAGAAGGCAAAGTTTCCATCTTATCAATTGCTTTTTCACGAGTTCGCTCATTCAGTGATATTTAATTTTGTGCTAAAGACACATACAACAAAAAAGTAAACGATCACTTTATAACTACTAACACTATTTTCAAAGAAGTTTTGTAGAATAAAGTAGATTTCGAAAAAAAAATTAAATGTCAATAATTTTCGTATGTTTCACAATTAATCGTATTGTATTGAATTACATGAATTTTCTTACAAAGAGACTGATATGTTACTACTAAAAGTTTATTATCTATATCTATAAAAGTGAATGTCTGTTCGGTGTACGTTTATCACGTCTGAACCACAAGACATAAAGAGCTAAAAATTTGTACACTTACTAATGTCTACCCGGGGAAGGCTTTAGGCACGGTTTTATGGCGATCGGATAGCTATTTATCTACATATATTAATGTGAATGTCTGTTCGGTACACGCTTATCACGTCCGAACGACAAGACGCAGAGACTTAAATATTTGTACAGTTACTAATGTATACCTGAGGAAGGTTTTAGGCACGGTTTTATAGCGATCTGATAGATATTAAGTAATTTGAAGAATATAACGCGAAATGCGGAACAATAATTACTCTTTGAAAATTACATTTACTCTTTTAAAATAGTTTTACAGATTGCATTCTTGCTTGACGGTTGATAATGATAAAAGGGTGGAGTATTTTGGGATGGAAAGTTACCGGTGTATATAAAATTTTGTGTGTGTGTGTGTGTTAATATTTCGCTCTGCAGCGAAAACTACAGAACGCAAACGAATGGTCTGTGTGTAATTGTTGTTCGAAGTCTCCCCTTGTACACCATAGCAGTTTCACGCCGGTAGCTATAAGGGGGTGGAAGATATGGTGGTTCAAAGTCGTCAAATTATAAAAATAACTTCGTAGATAAATGTGCATTGCGTTACTTTACACATATTACAAGAGTACATCTACTTTTATCAGATCACATTCAGACAATGTTACTCTAAGCCACAGTTCTGAAACGGTGCAAAAGCATATTTTATGCGTCGCTTGCTCAAGGGTGGGCAACCCAAAAAATCTCTACATTTACGCTCCAAACAATACTACAAATAATGTAGTTTACCACAATGCCCTAAAATGAAATTAAAATGAATTTGGGCATTACTCTCACCATACGTGTTGAGATATTGCAACACAGGCTATACGGAATTAATGTATGTATTACTTATTGTAAATCATTAAGCACTTCACATAATTTTTTTTTATTTGAATGTTGATTAAAAATGTTTGTTTCTAAAGAAGGTATTGTATTTCATTTCATCCTTCAAAACCAGTCTCATAGCACACTACTGAAAGACAGCTTATCAATTCATAATCAACCAACACGCGAGCGGAGCCGCGGGTTTAAGCTAGTCTTTTATACATATGTACTTGCACCTGACTTTTCTCCATTACTATCTCACCTATCTGCGAATTATTCGCACGGGTCAACTAATTAAGCGGTAATCTTCCTTCCTTTGTTACCTAACCCTGTAGTCGAGGACCCGAGAACGCTGTGAAGTCCCGTCGGAAGTTCCTTAGCGGCGATGAAGCGTACCTTTCAAGAAGGCGGAATCTCCCGGGATAGTTTGTTCCTGCCTATGAGTGTCAAGTGTCTCGGCCGCTTTGTGTTACGGAGAAGAGGGCGGCGCGGAAGAGCGAGTTCCCGGAAAATGTCGTCTGCGGCGGTGTCGGCGGCTTTTCCCGCGCGCGTCAGCAGCCGATGGCCGGTGTGGGGGCTGGCCGCGCCTCTACACCTACAGGGTCGCGGTTCCCCACCAACAGCGCTGGCGACACACACTGCCCCCCACACTTGCACCTGCTTTCCCAACCAAGCATACTTCCACTATTACTATCGCGTACCACCTCTCGCAGCAGACAGCTCCGATTAGGTATCCCATGTACATGTCGCGTTTGTTGACTTCCACAAAGCGATTGATATCGCTCGATATTGTGGTCCAATGGAAAAAAAAAAAAAATAACGACCGTAGGGAATTTCGTACTACCTGTATTATTGAAGAGTTTCTGGAAAACAGAACACAACATTTAATTCTCAATGGAGATATTTATTCCATCGTTGTAAGCATTTTCGCCTTCCACGAGAGATTATTCCAAGGCCAAGTCTGTACATTGATCTAAGTTGTGAAAGAAAGTTTTGTGTCTCGTTTCCGCCGGTTGTCAAAAAAAAAATCAAATGTTTGTAGAGTCTATGGGACTTAACTACGGGGTTATCAGTCCCTAAACTTACAAACTACTTATGAACTACTTACAACTAAGGACGGCACAAATATCCATGCCCGAGGGGGGATTCGAACCCCCGACCGTAGTGGCCGTGCGGACCGTGACTGGAGCGCCTCAATCCCCTCGGCCACCGCGGCCGGCTCCGCCGGTTGTCCTGGGTGTCGGTGGCCGAGTAGAGAGAGACCGACACAGGAAAATAGGATGCACGCGTGTGCAGGTACGGAGGTGACCAGCCAGTGGGCCAGCAGAAACTACATCTACATCAACATGGGATACTCTGCAAATCACATTTAAGTGCCTGGCAGAGGGTTCATCGAACCACAATTATACTATTTATCTCCCATTCCATTCTCGAATAGCGCGTGGGAGGAAAGAACACCTGAATCTCTCTGTTCGAGCTCTGATTTCTCTTATTTTATTCTGATGATCATTTCTACCTATGTAAGTTGTGGTCAACAATATATTTTCGCATTCGGAGGAGAATGTTGGCGATTGGAGTTTCGCAAGTAGCCCACGCCGCAGCTATAAGCGCCGTTGTTGTAATGATTCCCATCCCAGATCCTGTATCATTTCCGTAACGCTGTCTCCCCTGTATCGTGACAATACGAAACGAGCTGCCCTTCTTTGGACTCTTTCGATGTCCTCCGTCAAACCCACCTGATAAGGATCCCACACTGGGCTGCAATACTCCAAAAATGGACGGACAAGCGCAGTGTATGCAGTTTCTTTAGTAGTTCTGTTGCATCTTTTAAGGGTTCTGCCAATAAAACTAGAAATACTAAGCTAGATTAGAACAAGAGATATATTTCATAGAAATAATACATTACTTAACTTGGAGAGCAGCAGACTAGTAGAATGTTGATACATAGTTTAGATAGAGGTCCGCCTACTGATGATTCCTAGTGCATATCAGATAGCCAAGTCTTAACTGGTGCCTATCTGATTCCCAAGTGGCAGATGCAGCAGTCGTGGCCACGAGCGGAGTTGCAGCAGAGGGCACTCGTGGCTGACGCCGTAAGAACGCCGCGCCGTGCGTTCATGGCGGCGCGCGGCGAAAGTACGTGGCGCGCACTTCATACTTGTGCGACACCACAGAAAGCAAGTATAAATTTGGAGAATGAATTAAATATTAGGAAGAAGATACAAAAACTTTGCATTTTGCCATTGTGATTCTTTCAGAGACAGCAAGGAACTGGAACAGCAACTGAACAGGTTGGATAGTGTCTCGAAAGAAGGGCATAACAAGACCAAATAAAGTGTAATGGAATGTAATCTAAGAAAATCAGGCGATGCTGAAGAAATTAGATTAGGTAACGAGACAATAATAATAGTAGACGAGTTTTCTTCTTTGTAAACAGAAATTCACAAACCCTGAGACGTTTTTTCGTCTCGAACATGTCAAAGACATTAAAGATAAAGTTGAAGCAATGAATTAAAATTTATGTGGCCAGGAATCGAACCCGGACCTTCATGCTTACCAGGCAGACGTCTTACCACTAGACCATCGCATGCCGCGGTGGAGTAGCCGAGCAGTCTAAAGCATCTCGCTGCGGAGCGCGCGGTTGCTCGCCGTGGAGGTTCGAGTCCTCCCTGGGGCATGGGTGTGTGTGTTTGTCCGTAGGTTGCCGGCCGCGGTGGCCGAGGCGCTCCAGTCACGGTCAGCACGGCCACTACGGTCGGGGGTTCGAATCCCCCCTCGAGCATGGATATTTGTGCCGTCCTAGTTTGTAAGTAGTTCATAAGTAGTTTGTAAGTTTAGGGACTGATGACCCCGTAGTTAAGTCCCATAAGCTTAACAAACATTTGAACATTTTTGTCCTTAGGTTAGTTTACCTAGGTTTAAGTAGTTTGTAAGCTACGGGCTGATGACCACGCAGTTTGGTCCGATAGATTTACGAACATTTGAACATCGCACGAATAGTGAGTAAGGTTGCTCGGAATAGTCTAACAAGGAAAGTACTTGGGCTCGAACAAACACATATACATCAAAATCGTACGAGAGATAATGTAAATATTCCTTATTGCACTAGTGACACTCCCGCATCTGCAAAACTCTGCAGTCGTCCGTTAGAGCCTCTGCGTGTGCCTTGCCACATTGCCAGTAGGGACAGTGCAGTGTGCCTCCGAAGTTGCATTTTGTGACATTTGTGTGGTGAAGCGTCAGATGGAGCGGCGAATGGTAATCAATCCTGCTAAAGTATTGCGATTGGTTGAGATGAAGTTACGAAGAACCATTATTCCTGAAGATGGTATTAGTGTAGAAGGTGAATCATTCGCTTGCTTTCTCGTATCTGTTATGGTACAGAAATATGAGCATAAGTTAGATACTGTTGTAACACTAACACACAATGATGATAATATGGATGATAATGACGAAGAACCCATTGCTAGCGGCAGTGCTACGGCAAGTGCGGGAAGAGGCGATGGAAGCAGTGGCAGTGAATACCAACAGTCTTCCGAGAAGAAGGTTAAAGTTGTAACTATCATCACGGCTTTTGATGACAATACGCTAGAGAACGTGTACGACGTTTATTGCATAAGTCATATTTCAGATATCTACATTACGTATGGCGCCTACAATTACATCTACAATGCTATCTAGAGCATGATTGCGAAGTTTTGCATAAAAACGACACCCACCAGCACATTGAGGTGTACGTAGAGATACTGTAACCAAATGTTCATACAGATGTGTTTGTTCGAGCCCAAGTACTTTCCTTTTAAGTACGTGGAGGGATGTCGGACTTAGACTATTCTGAGGCGCCTTACTCACTAGTGGTGTGGTGATATAGTGGTAAGACGTCTTCCTAGTAACATGGAGGTCCGGGTTCGATTCCCGGCTGCATAACAAATATTAATTTCTTGCTTCAAGTTATCTAATTTGGGTAGCAAAAATACTCTTGATGGCCGAAGTAAATAAGATAAAAAATGGAGAATGGTTGTGGGAAGAAAAGTCTTTCTGGTGAGAAATCCGTTGATATAGTGTATTGATTTAAATGTTAAGAAGTCCTTTCTGGAAGCATTTATGTAGAGTGTAGCATTTGTGGGAATGAAAAGTGGACGATAATGATGTTTTTTATGGCCTTTGGGCCATTCATTCAGTCTTTAATACATAGAATAATACAATTAATAGTTGTAGACCAGTACAATCCTCATTTACACATTACACTAAATTTACAAACCATCATTTAAATAGAAAAATTATATCATTATGAGCTCAGTTGCGAAAAGATAATGATGGGTTTGACAAAAGATTGACAGAAACCTTTGAAATCTGATACTACAGACAAATGCTGAAGATGGCGTAGATCGCGTAACTAATGAGATGAACAGAAATAGGCTATTTCTGGCATGTCGTGACTAAAAGAAGGGACCGATTGGTGGGACACTTTCCAGTGGGAGATACTAAGCAGCTTCAAAAGGATGTACGTTCTCTTTCTTATTCATAGACAGACTTGCACGGCATAGGGTCGCGCGGAGAGCTGACAAACCAGTCTTTAGATTCAAGACCACAACAACAGCTACCACTACTGCTGCTACTTTTCACTATTTAGATAATTTATGCATGGCAGCAACTGTGTTTTATCGGTTAGAAAAGAAACAGCCACCAATTGCAGGGTAGCAAATTTATTCACAACCTGTTTCGAGCAATTATGCACTGAGTTCACCTATAGGGCACAATTAATATACCCGATGAAAGGCAGTAATGGCTCGAAACTGGTTGTAAATAAATCTGCAAGCCCGCAACTGTGGCTGTTTCTTTTCTAACCTCATAATGTTTATAGTTGACTACTAGACAACATAAGTTCAATGAGTCTTTTCGTGGATGATGATGTAGTACATCGAGAGGTCGCAATGCTGGAAAATTGTAGAGAAATTAAGGATCTGCGGCGTATTGAAGCTTTTTGCGGGGAATGGAAATTGACTCTGAACATTATGAAATGTAAGGTAATGAGAATACATATAAGCGAGCTTTTCCTGCGAAACTAAACAACTGCAGGAAATCCCTGAAAGCAGCTAGGTTCATGAAAGTTTGCATAAAGAATAATATGAAGCTGGAACAACGACATTTAATCGTGGGAAAGGCGTGTGCCAGATTAAAATTCTCTGGGAAGAGCCTAATGAAGTGTAACACATCAAGAATGGACATAGAACTATGTTCCACCAATATTTGAATATTGCTCATCAGAGTGAGATCCGTATCAGAAACATTCGAAGAGAAGATTTAAAGGAGAGTAGCACGCCTCGTTACAAAACTATTTAGTAAGCGTCAAAGCGTCACTGAGATGGTCCATTCTGGTGGTCAACGCCACTTGACAGGCGTTCTCCATAGCGGCATGGGCTGCTGTCAAAGTTTCGACAGCGTAGCTTCCTCTAAGTATATCTCGCGAATAGACCTCAAGGAGAGAATCAGAGATTGAGCCCCACAATGAGGCATAACTGCAGTGTTTTTTCGAGAAAATTCGTGATAAGACGAGGAGGAAGTTCCAGTGGTACACAAAATACACTCCACCACAAACAATGTGCTGGCCCAGTTACTGCTTTCAGTGGCTATTCCTTCAAACCCCCACATATTCGCCCACATTTTATATATGTTTGAAATCCTCTTCGTTCCTCCATTTTCAGTTTATAGAATCTGTATTTTTGAGAATCTTAACATTTAGAAAAGTTCTGAAGCACGTTATCAATTTTTCCGTTAAATGAGCTGTTATTATTGCTGCTATTGTTGGTAGTTTTCAGTGTTAATTTGGTCCGTGCTTTTCGCCTCTCGTTAACAAAATATTTTTCAACCTACTCAGTATAATCGAAACTTGGTCTTCTCTACAACTTCTACCCCCTTACACTTCACGTTACTACCAGCTCACGATTCGTAGATGTCTCAGGATGTGGCCTACTTACGGATACCTTCATTTAGTCAGATTGTTTTCTCGAATCGATTCACTACCTCCCCATTTGTTTTTCGATCTACCCGCAGGTTCCTCCGATCTTCTGTAGCAGAGGTTTTCAACGTGTGGATCGCGACCCCCCAGAGGAGGGGGGGGGGGGAGACCGCCGTCATTGGAGGATATGGGGGTTCAGTAATACAATAGAGTATACCTCAGTTAAATTTATTTAATGTTGAAAAGACGGAGTTCTTTGTGTAACATTAATTACGAATTGAATAGATTATAGATTTTTCTATAATACAATGTGTTAATATAATGAATAAGCGCATAGTCCGAAAACTGTTTTCAAGAACCAATCGATAGATAAAAGAACTTGACACAATAAGTAACTCTGAAAAATTCGAAAAAAAGATCTACTTCTTTACAAATTGTAAATACAGTAAGACCTTTCTCAATGAGCATAATTCGCTTCTGAGTCTTGCCTGAAATGAGAAATAGCCGTTAAGCAAAATATATTATTTTTGTATCAGAAATCATGTAAAAAATACGATGTTACATTCCGGGAAATACACACAAAAATCTTCGTTCAACAATTTAAAAAAGTAAGAACATCGAATTGGTTTCCTTTGAGATAATATAGTTTTACTAAGGATCGTGAGGACGGGTAAGGGGGGGGGGGGGTTGCCAGAATATTTTTACTTGGGATTCAAATATTCGAAAAGGTTGAAGAAAACTGTTCTATAGCGTCACATTTAAAACGCTTCTAATCTTTTCGTCTCTGAACTACTCTGTGCTACAGGCTCTGGTCGAAACACTTTATCTTCGATGTTAACAAATTTCTCTTTCAAAAACACTTTGCTTGCTGTTTTCATCACCACTTTTCCCTATTTACTTAAGGCATTATTAGTGTTCTGCTCGCCCAAATAGTAAAAATCGTCTACTATGTGCTCCATTTCCTAAACTAAATGTCTCAGCATATTCTACTTCTGTTGCACTCCATTCCATTATCTTCTCTTGTACATCTAGTCTATATTCGTTCCACCCAAATGCTCTTCAAAGTGCTGACAGAACTACAATATAAGCAAGCTTGAACTTTAAATCAGTTTCGAAATTTCTGCGTGGTTTTTTAGTTTCATCAATGTGCAGATGGAATAACATCGGGGACATTTATACCGTTTGATTTCTGTAACACAGACTACTTAGCGTAAAATTTGTAAATGACTTTCGCTACCTGTATTTCATACCTGCTACGTTAAGAATTTGAGACTTAAATCGATTCAACATTGTGAAAAGCTTTCGCTGAATCCATAAATGCTATATAAATTCTTGCCTTGATTGAACGTATCCCTAGAGATTTTAGGATCAAAATGGTTCCGTGTGTTCATACATTTCTTCGGGACTCTGACGGCCTTTTCCGAAGTTTTCTGCATTTTTTCCACGCTTCCATAAATACTGCCGCTAGTTTGTAACAACATCATAAACATCTAGTTAGGTAATATTCACACTCCTGCACTACGTTTGTTCATTTTGGAACGAAATAGACGTCGTTTTCGTCCGAATGAGTCCATAATGAGATCCTCTAGGTTGTAGAGCATGTCAATTCTTGCGTTCATTGTTTCGTATCCAGGTATTTCCTCTAGTTCATTTATCTTGCACACCAGGTAGTATAATTTTGAATTAGTGATTCTCCCAAGAATCTTCACAATTCTGAGGAATGTCTCTCTCTATTCCAAGCATCAAATATAAATTTCACCCCCTCAGGGGCTCAGCATTAATTTGCTGAGTACGGGCTTGGCGAACCCGGGGTCCTGAGCTGTGGGCTGTGTCGCGCCAACAGTCCGCTACACCGTAAGCTCTGTGCGTGCTTCAACGACCATCGTTCGGCGCGACGGTGGAACGTTGTACGTTTCAGAGCCCGGGGATCTTGGCTTAATCGCCCGGGTCGCGAGGACGGAATAAACCTCTATAAAAAAAACCTCAATCTCAAGGTGTGCTACGTGCCGAGGAGATGTATGGCTGTTGAGGTTGAACAGCCGCTAGCGAGCAACCTCTGAGGAACCTGCCGCACCTCAGTTGTACAAGGCTTACCCAGGCAAGCGGGGCTCTGCCTGGGTGGACCTTTATTTCCCTAGCTGCTCGTGGAAACACGATGAAAAGGACCCAAAGCAACGCTGGTGGGCGTTTAACCACCGTCTCTAAGCGAGGAAAAGTAGACTTCAATACTGAGACTTATGACCCCCAGTCGTTCCCTTCCTTGGCCACGCCATGGGAGGAACGCAGATCTCGTAGCCGAGGACAACAATATGCTCCAAGGTATTTAGTTTGTTCCAGGACTGATGGTGAATCTTTCATGAACACGAAACCTCTCTTTTTCGTCGAGAACTTGGAAGATAAGTTTGGAGAAGTAGACGGCATGTCGAAGATGCGATCGGGATCGGTTTTAATAACGACGTCATCCCCAGCACAGTCACGGGCTTTGCTCGCCTGTGACAAGCTGGGTGATGTTCCCGTTACTATCACCCCACACAAAAGCCTGAACATGGTACAGGGTTTGATTTTCCATAGGGATCTCCTTTTGCAGTCAGATGACGAACTCCGCAAGAACTTGGAACGGCGAGGTGTCCACTTTATACGGCGAGTCCATAGGGGTCCGAAGGACAACAGGGTCGCCACTGGTGCATTCATCTTGGCCTTCGAGGGCGACTCATTGCCTGAGAAGGTCAAGGTGATGATTTACCAGTGTGACGTAAAGCCCTACGTTCCTCCCCCTATGCGTTGTTTTAAATGCTGGAGGTTCGGGCACATGTCCTCCAGGTGTACCGCCAACTCCACCTGTCGGGACTGTGGTCGTCCATCGCACCCAGACCTCCCTTGTACACCACCTCCCATTTGTGTTAACTGTGGACAGCAGCACCCACCTTGCTCGCCTACCTGCTCTGTACTGCACAAAGAACGGAAGATCATGCAATACAAAACCATGGATCGGCTGTCTTATTCCGAGGCCAAGAGGAAATATGAGAAACTCCACCCGGTCAGCATCAAAGCATCCTATGCAGTAGCTACAAAACCATCTCCGCAGACTAGTTTACCGCCAGTTCCGTCTATCACAGTGGGCCCTCGAGCCCAACCGTCACCATCGGCCCCCTTGGTGGTAGGGGGCACATCTCACACTGTTGCTTCCAAAGCCCCTGCCTTGGAAGCAAAAACCCCCCAACAAATGGGGACATCGGTCCCCACACGTGAGCCAGAGCTACCACAGCCTGCTCTGGCTCCTCTCGCGAGGAAGGGATCGCTTGAATCCCTTTCTCCCTCGGTTTCTCCCACTGGCTCAGTGGATGCCAGTGAGTGGCAGCAAGTGCCACCCAAAGCTGGTCGTAGGGCCTCAAGGACAACCTCCGTCCCTGAGACTGAGTCTGCCAAGCCCTCCCAGCGTGAGAGGCCGAAGGATCAGCGCGAGAAACAAAAGAAAACCAAAACAAAAGATTCTCAAGTGGCTACCATGCCACCACAAAAACCGTCTGCTTCCGAGGACGTGGTGGAAATCCTCGCGTCCCCTGACGATTTGGCAATTGCCAAGACTCTGGAAGCTATGGACGCCGAGGCTCTGCCTCCTGCATCAGTGGCTGCAGAGAAACCTGTGGGCCCTACTCTACCACCTACATAAATATGCCCAGTACGTCGGGACATAGTGTGGTGCTGCAGTGGAACTGTGGCGGTTTCTTCCGCCACTTGGCCGAGTTACAGCAGTTGCTCTGTCACTGCCCTTCCCTCTGTGTTGCTCTACAGGAAACTTGGTTTCCTGCTGAACGGACTCCTGCCCTTCGTGGGTATAGGGGTTATTATAAAAACCGTACAACACACAACAGGGTATCCGGAGGAGTCTGTATTTACGTTCTTGCCACTGTCCCCAGTTCACCAGTGCCACTTACCACAGTGCTCGAGGCGGTGGCCGTGAGAATTCGGGCACAACAGGACATTACCATCTGCTCACTCTACCTTCCTCCGGATGAGGCAGTGTCTCCTGCAGACCTTGCGAATTTGATCGCACAACTTCCCCCACCATTCCTTCTACTGGGGGATTTCAATGCCCACAACCCCTTGTGGGGTGGCTCTCAGGTCTCAGGTCGCGGTAGGGACATTGAAGTTCTACTAGCACAGCTGGACTGCTGCCTTCTTAACACCGGTGCCCCCACACATTTCAGTGTGGCGCATGGCACATACTCGGCTATAGACCTTTCTCTCTGCAGCCCGAGTCTTCTACCACAGCTTCATTGGGGGGTCCACGATGACCTATGTGGTAGCGACCACTTCCCCATCCATATCTCTCTCCTCCAATTTCAACTTCCAACTCGCTCGTCCCGTTGGTCCCTGAGTAAGGCTGACTGGCCTGCTTACACCTCAGCTACTAGGGCGATTCCTCCAATCCCGGATGACGTTGATCAGGCTGTTCATCACTTTACTAGCGCCATCATTTCCGCTGCTGAAGCCAGTGTTCCGACCACCACTGGCTCAGTTCGGCGCAAGTCGGTTCCATGGTGGTCTGCAGAGATTGCTGAGGCCATCAGGGAACGTCGTAGGGCACTCCAGCGCCACCGGCGCCACCCTTGTATAGAGCACCTGATCGCTTTTAAACGTCTTCGGGCTCAAGCTCGGAGGCTGATACGCCAGAGTAAGCAGGACTGTTGGGAGAGATATGTCGCTGCCATTGGCTCGCGTGCCGCCCCATCTCGGGTGTGGTCACAGGTTCGGCGCCTTTTTGGGTACCGACCACAGGCGGGAATCCCCAGCTTGAACATTCGGGGTACTATATGCATGGATCCAGCTGCTATCTCTGAACACATGGCGGACCATTATGCCAGTAACTCTGCGACTTCTGCGTATATTGCGGGCTTCCGCACTCGCAAAGAACAGTTCGAGCGGAGGCAGCTATCTTTCCATACACGTCGGCGAGAGCTATATAATGCCCCATTCACTAAGTGGGAGTTCCAGAGTGCCCTCACTGCTTGCCCTGATACCACCCCAGGGCCAGATAGAATCCACAAACAGTTCCTGCGCCACCTGTCACAGGAGTTTAAAGACCACCTTCTCGCCCTGTTCAACCACCTCTGGGCCGAGGGTACTTTCCCATCTCAATGGCGGGACAGCATCGTCGTTCCAGTAATAAAACCTGGCGCTGATCCACATGTGGCAGACAGTTACCGCCCGATTAGCCTCACCAACGTTCCTTGCAAGCTCCTGGAACGTATGGTGAGTCGGCGGCTCATGTGGGTTCTTGAAGACCGTGGACTCCTTGCCCCACAACAAGGGGGATTCCGCCAGGGAC
This sequence comes from Locusta migratoria, assembly GCA_026315105.1. Lineage (NCBI taxonomy): Eukaryota > Metazoa > Arthropoda > Insecta > Orthoptera > Acrididae > Locusta > Locusta migratoria. The sequence goes on along the minus strand of CM048747.1, from coordinate 196,307,378 downwards.
GTTCTGCATTGGACAATCTAGTTCCGCTGGAGTCGGCCATCCGCACTGCATTTGCCAGGCGCGAGCACCTAATTGCAGTCTTTTTCGATCTCCGAAAGGCTTATGATACCACCTGGCGCTACCATATTCTAGCTACACTGCATGGCTGGGGCTTGAGAGGACCGCTTACACTGTTCATACAGAACTTCCTCTCACTCCGCACTTTTCGGGTTAGGGTTGGTACCCACCTCAGCTCCCCACGCACCCAGGAGAATGGAGTCCCACAGGGCTCCGTCCTTAGTGTTCCGCTGTTTCTAATTGCCATCAACGGACTTGCTGCAGCAGTAGGGTCATCGGTGTCCTCCTCACTGTATGCCGATGACTTTTGTATGTATTACAGTTCGGCTAGTATTGGTGTCGCTGAAAGGCGGTTGCAGGGAGCCATTCAAAGAGCGCATTCCTGGGCTTTAGCGCATGGGTTCCGGTTCTCTGCCTCCAAAACTCGAGTTATGCACTTTTGCCGCCAACGGGCGGTGCACCCAGACCCAGAACTGTACTTAGGTGACGACCTTCTGCGTGTTGAAGATACGCACCGCTTCTTGGGCATGTTGTTCGATGCCCGGCTCACGTGGGTTCCCCACCTACAACAGCTTCGACAAAAGTGCTGGCGCCACTTAAACATACTGCGCTGCCTCAGCCACACTGCCTGGGGGGCCGCCCGTCCAACTCTCTTACGACTTTATAAGGCTCTCATCCAGTCCCGCCTGGACTATGGGAGCCAGGTGTATGACTCGGCAGCCCCTTCTGCGCTTCGGGTCCTAGACCCCATCTTAAATGCTGGTGTTCGCTTGGCAACGGGAGCCTTTCGTACAAGCCCGGTAATGAGCCTCCTCGTTGAGGCTGGGGTTCCTCCACTGCGTTACCGTCGGCAACACTTGTTGTCTTCATACGTCGCTCGTGTCCACACCTCAGACCATCATCCGCATCGCAGGCTTCTCTTCCCAACTGCTGCACTCCCATCCCCTCAAAGACGGCCTCGGTCGGGTCTCCCGATTGCAGTCCGTGTCCATTCCCTTCTCTCCTCCCTGGAATCCCTTCCCTTCCCTCCTACTTTCCACTACTCTTCCCAAACACCTCCTTGGTGTATTCCTCGTCCGCAGCTACGGTTGGACTTGTCCTGGGACTCAAAAGCCTCCATTTCACCATCGGTTCTTCGTTGCCAGTTCCAGGAACTCCTTGACTCATTCCACGGTGCGGAGGTCATTTATACCGATGGTTCCCTGGTAGATGGCCATTCTGGGTACGCCTATCTCCATGGTGACCTTTTTGAACAGCGGTCTTTGCCAAGCGGAAGTGGTGTGTTTACTGCAGAGCTGGTCGCTATCTCTAGAGCTCTGGAACATATCCGAGCCTGCCCTGGGGAGTCGTTTGTCATATGTAGCGACTCCCTGAGTGCTTTGCGAGCGCTCGACCAGTGCTTCAGCAAACACTCTCTGGTGCAGAGTATCCAAGACACTGTTGCAGCTCTCCATAGGTCAGGTCGCTCAGTGGTCTTCGTATGGACCCCAGGGCACGTCGGCATACCTGGTAATGAGCGTGTGGACCAGTTGGCCAAGCAGGCCACTTCCTCACGCCGTCTTGACATTGGGCTCGTGGAAACGGACCTTAGGTTGATGCTGCACCGGAAGGTGCGAGGCGCTTGGGGCTTGGAATGGTCTGCACTGAGTGTGCCAAACAAGCTTCGCACAATCAAACCATCCACAGCCACATGGAAAACCTCACTGAGGCCCTGTCGTCGAGACTCCATCGTGCTGTGCCGCCTCCGTATCGGGCACACGTGGTTGACACATGGCTATTTACTTCGCCATGAGCCACCGCCCGTGTGTCGCTGTGGTGGCGCCTTGACGGTGGTTCACCTCCTGGTGGACTGTACTGTTTTGGCCCCATTGCGGCGGTCTTTTAATCTTCCAACTACTCTATCCTTAGTGCTAGGGGACGATGCCTCCATGGCTGACTCTGTGCTCCGTTTTATCCGTGCAGCCGGTTTTTACAATTCTATTTAATGTAGGGTGGATTCTCCTGACCTTTTAACCGTATTTTACTGTTTTATATCTTCTGATTAACAGACATTCGTGTTGCTGTGACATTCGTGACTGGCCCGTCCATTTTTATCTCAGTGACCAGCCAGCCACGGATTCTCATTTCAAATTTTAGCATGATTGACTAACTTGGTTTTATTGTTTTATTTTTGTATCTGTGCTGTTGGTTTCTCTATGTTTGTTGTTTGTAAATTTCATCGGTGACATGTACTCTTGAGTATTCATATGGTTGTTTACAATTAAATGGACATTCTTTGTTGGGAACAGGGGACTGATGACCCAGTAGTTTGGTCCCCTTTAAATAACAACAACAACAACAATATAAATTTCACCATTTATTTCCACTTCATACTCCTTGTATAGTCCCTACGTATATTCGTTCCACATTCCATTTATTTTTTCATTCTGTTTTCCATATGAACTCTTGTTATTTACACTATTGCTTTTTCTGAACAAATGCTTCTTCAATTTTTCTATATGTGACACCTGTCTTTCCTTTGCTTCCACACACTTCCATAACTTTACATTTTTCCTCTCATCCATACCTGCTAAGACGTTTTGTACTTTCTTAGCTTATTCTTAGTCACATTTATTCCCTTTTGCCTCCGACATTTGGAGCAATTTTATATTTTTTTCTTTCGTCTGTTAATTACCTCATGCCGGCCGCAGTGGCCGAGCGGTCTGCGGTGCGCCAGTCAGTCTGCACGGCCGCTACGGTCTGGGATTCGAATCCCCCCTCGGGCATGGGTATTTTTGTCGTCTTTAGTGTAAGGTGGTTCATACGTAGTTTGTAAGTTTAGGGACTGATGACCCCGCAGTTAAGTCTCTTAAGATTAACAAACATTTGATTTGAATTATCTGTTGTGTTTCTGCCTTACTGTAATTTATTCAGTTAAAATCAACAGTTCATAACCAATTACGGCCAGTTTTTTTTCTCTGAACGTATTGCCGTTTAAAATCTGTTTTCTTAATCTTCCCATTGTATGAAATATCAAGAGCGTTTCGAGTGCATCCGTGTCTCTTTTGCGTATACAACAATATGTCGTAATTCTTAAGCCAAGTATTAGTAATGATTAACTTGTTCCCTGTAAATTTCAACAAAAGGTTTCATTTGTCATTCCTTTGCCCTACAGAGCATATTCTCATATTTTCCCTTTTCTTACTAACAAATTCCAATCTTCCTCTATTCTGAAAAAGTTCTCTGACCTCAAATACTTTATCTCGAGCTTACTATCAGCGTAGAAAGTTTGCGCATAAATTTGTAACACTGTGGGAGGTACTGGCTTTGTGTCTATCTTGGCTGCGGTAAAGCGGTCACTATACCGTGCTTAGCTTTCCCACAAGCTTTGTATCCAGCTCTACGAACTCACCTGACCAGAAACTTACTCATCCTGCTACCACTCAACTAACTCCCACTGTATCCTACAACCTATTCCTTTTTAAATTAAACCTACTCACGTGTTTTGGCCTGTTTTTTTTCTGTCCTGGTGGCAGTTTGTTGCTTAGTCTCCGTCCGGTGATCCACATGGGAGATATCTCCATAGTATTTTCATGTATTTTTCTTCTTAGAGAACCACAGATTCGTGTAATGTGTACAGACATCTCTCAGTTGAGGTTACACCCACGGTTCTGATCTCTGTATCGTTCGGACAAGCCGCGGCGGAGCGGCCGAGGGAATTGAGGCGCTATGCTACGATGCGCGACTCCGTTCCCCGTTCGAATCCCCCCTCGGGCATGGATGTTTGTGTCGTCTTTAGTATAAGCTAGTTCATAAGTAGTTTGTAAGTTTAGGGACTGATGACCCCGAAGTTAAGACCCTTAAGCTCTACAAGCATTTGATTTTTTTTCGTTCGGACACGCAATTCACCTCTACCCGGCAGGTCAGATCTATGGTTGATAGGGGAGGGGGAGGAGGGAGAGATACTGAAGCGCATTTATTATTCACGAACAGTATACTACGAAAACAAATACTGATGTTATGATTAGTTAGTTTTAATTAGACATCTGTTATGTAGCTGTGGGCCGCGGTGGCCGAGGGGACTGAGGCGCTCCAGTCACGGTCTGCACGGCCACTACGGTCGGGGGTTTGAATCCCCCCTCGGGCATGGATATTTGTGCCGTCCTAGTTCGTAAGTAGTGCATAAGTAGTTTGTAAGCTTAGGGACTGATGGCCCCGTAGTTAAGTCCCATAAGCTATACAAACATTTGAACTTTTTTTTGTTATGTAGCTATTATTATTTTCTAAATACTGGTATGGGTATTTTATTGAAAAGAAATAGCGAGTCATAACTTCCCACCGTTGTGTTTCAGACGCGTGATTTCGGCCTCTGGCTGTTCTAATCTTTGCTGCCGCGTCGGCTCATCTCTGCACGTCACAGCCGTTGCGATACTAGTGGCGGTGCTTGCTGCCTGACCGCTGACAGTTGTCAGTCATGCTCAGTCTTAGCACATGCTGGAACCTTGGCCAGCATGTCGCTATTGCCTCAGCCTTCTCTGCCAACAAATTATGACGCGTCATCACGACTGTGCGCATACCAGCTGGTGCTCACTAAGCCGCCTCACGCTGGCGGCAGATCGTGGCCAGTTAAAGCGCGTGAAGGTTGCAGCATTCGAGGGGGGAATCGGTTGGCAAGATCGTCGTTAATGCCTTCTGCAGTCGAAGATCCTGTGACAGCGTGTATGGGCGCTTCTTGGTACTGCTCCGTAACAACGTTAAGATGGAATGTCTTTATTACCTCTGTCGCTGTTCTTTTTAAATGTGCAATCACGATTTCATCCTTTTCAGTATTGGTATGAACTCCGTATTGTTGAAAGATGCTTAAGCCAGAAAGGCAGAAATTTGCAGAACCAAAACGTCTTGTGCACTACACTATATCCAACTAGCTTATATGCCCGTGCTTCGTAACGCTTGTTAAAGAAGGGCCTTTGCGTATCATGGCTTTTTAAGGTTGCGGACAGCAGTCAGCAAATACAGAATCCTTGTTGGATCGCTCTGTCAATAAACTCAGTTGTCCTAGCCAAGATGTCAAATTTAAGTAAAGTCATTGTCCGAAACGATGGATCTTCATAAAGTTTTTGATACAAAAAGTGAAATTAAGTCCGTACACTGTAACGATGTAAATTCAATGTTGGGTTGTATTCGTAACGTTAAGACTGTCTGGCGTAAACTTCTGAAAAAACTTCTGTCGTTGAGATGAGAAGTAGTAAATAATAATAATAATAATAATAATAATAATAATAATAATAATAATAAGAGCACGTATTAGATGTTTGGTATAGTAGTAAATGGTTCGTCTGTCATAGTAAGTGCATGTTGATGTTGATCTGTTGCACCGGTAAAAATGCAGTTGCCACGGCAGAATAGCCGTGCACACTAAGGCGCACTGCTGCGGTGCACACGGCCGTTCGCCGTCGCGGATTTGTCTTCCCTCGGGTATGGGTGTTTGTGTTGTCCTTAACGTAAGTTACTTTAAGTCATTGTAAGTAGTTTGTAAGCCTAGAGACTGATAACCAACATAATTAAATATCTCTTAAATTTACAAACAATTTATATATATATATATATATATATATATATATATATACATAATATATATATTTTGTGTGTGTGTGTGTGTGTGTGTGTGTGTGTGTGCGCGCACGCGCGCTCGCGCTTTAATGTAGTTAATCTTTGTGCAGTGCTCACTATTATCGAAAACTCGACGAATGCTAGAAGTCTGGTAATTCAAGCAACAAAGCAATTCATCGCTGTTCAAATAACACGTCATGGTGGTGTCAATGTGTGATAAAGTGTAGGTAATCAAAAATGTTTGTATATGCATCGGACCAAACTGCGTGGTCATCAGTCCGTAGCTTACAAACTACTTAAACCTAGGTAAACTAACCTAAGGACAACACACACAGACCCATGCCCTAGGGAGGACTCGAACCTCCACAGCGAGGCGCCTTAGACCGCTCGGCTACTCCACTGCGGTTGTAGGTAATCGTTAAAGGAGTGGCAATTATTTTTACTGTTGGCTCTGTTTCCGCTAGAGGCGCTATTGTCGCACCAATCTTGAGACTTAAACTTCCATTGCAGTTGTACGTATACGTTAGACTGTGATATCAGTATGTAAATATGGATTAAACACGGCGAGATTGTATCAGTTTTATATTCCTTGCATTGAATCATATTTCGTAGAACATAGCAACCAAGAAAACGATTTTCGGAAATATGATAAATTTGAAAAGTGAAAGAGTAAATAGCATTTTTAAAGGGTAATTATCTGATCGCCACCAAACTGCACACGATCACCCGCAGCGTTACCTATTACTTTTTGGGCACTACGAAACTGATAGCGCCTTTGTTGTTTCTTTCCTGCATTATGTCGTTCTTTCCAAGCATGAAACACACCTAAAACTTAAAATTACGAGATATTTTATTCCCTGATTCTATTTTGATGGAAATAAGCCTACGTTATGCTCCAAGATATTCTAAAATTACGCGTGAATCCGAATTACGATATTCTTTTTTTCCCTGATCCGATTTTTATGAAACTAAGTCTATATGTTATCCAGAGTTACGTTCAAGTTACCTGTGAAAACCGCATGCCAATTCGTAAAGTAGTTTTGGAGATAAGAAGTTTATAATAGTTGTACAAACACACACACATATTTTTTCCATCATCCGATTTTGATAAAATCATGCTTATATGTTGACTCGAACATTCCTCATGATTTCTGTGAAAACCTCATGAAGATTCGTCCAGTAGTTTTGAAGATTGAAGTAAACAGCGACAGGCCTACATGTACAGATTTATCATTAGTATAGATTAACGTCGAGGGCTGCATGCTGGGACGTAACAGGAGACGTTATTTATTCAATTTTAAATTGTCTGGGGCGATTGCAATGTTGCATCAATGCTGAACACGAAACACAAAGAGTTCCAATCTCCTCTTCAAGTGATCACGTCGCGGTCAGCACTACGGTAATTTTGCAGAGTAGGAAGTATTTCAGTATAAAATAAGTGGGCAGAACAATTACTCGGCTAGTTACTTAATATTGCACACACTGTCATAACAAACAAGTAGACCTAAATAAAAAGACTGCCTTATAATATAACTCTGTATCGATCATGATCATCCTACCTGGCCAGTGATTCATCTCTCTTGCGTATGGCTTCTATTTGAACACACAATCTGCATTTTACAAATGTTTAGCTTACCACTTTATTTTATGATACCACTCGATTTATTATATACTTGTGATATATAATTCTGACTTCCTTCCTTACCCATTTTGTTTTTTACCTTATATCTGATGAAACTACCATGACGTTTGTTTGGATGGTGTATTAAAAAGCCCTCAAAACTTTTTTCGGTATTTGACATGTCGAGTCGGGAAAAGTGATCTTTAGTTTCTTTAAACTAGGAATATTAAATCCAGTGACAAACTGGCATATTTTTATTAATCATAACTAATTTTTTTCTGACAAGGACAGGGTCTGAATAGTGGTGCACCAATTTTGATGAAATTTTACATGAACGTATTATATTGAATGTTGTGAAACATTTTTTATATTGTGAAACATCATTTTATATATGTATGTTTTTTTTTAAAAAAATTGGTGATAAAAATTAGCAAAGGAGAAATGCAATCAATATTAATAAATTTCAGAGAAACTTCAGAATAAACTCATAAAAAAAAAGCTCATCACTTCTAACTGCTCGAGAAGACAAGACTGACTGCTAATCAACAAGCAAAGATACTGCTCTTCCACTTCTTTTTCTTTTAGTTCCACAGATGATTTTTTTCTTCACAATATTAATTAATAATTGTCTATTATTATTATTATTATTAATTTTTCTCTTTTTTTAATAATAATAGAAAATGAAATTAAAATAGAAATTCGCTTCTTACTGTTCTGATACCCCAACACTCCATTCCTGGTAACAGCACAATATAAAGAGGCAAGTGTTTCGGCTTTTTGCTAGGCACTGTGTAGATTTTGAAAAAAAAAGGGAAAAAAAAATCACGGTCAAAGTTGGTGATGAAAATAAAAGTTCAATGTTGTACATTTAAAAATCGTCTGAAAACGAAATTTTTTTTATTAATATATATTAGGTCAAAAGTCAATAACGTTCGAGTAACTAACGTTTTTGTGTTTTGATGCAGTGGCTGGGATACTAGTAAACGTGAGCTACTTTCCGAGCGCCGTCACCGGTCGCTGTAACAAAAGAAAAACAACTGAGTCAACGACGAAACGATCAACATACAACAAAGAGAAATAAAGGCCGCAAAAGACCGAGCTAGTAGGTTTAGGGGAGGGGGGTGGGGGAGAGAGAACCGGTCTAGGGCTAGGAGTATCAAACTGTATATACACGTTCGAAGGTATATCATGATAATTTTTTTAGTTAGATTTTCCAGATAAAGTTTATCATAATCTCATTTGTAACACCTTCTCTTGTCTTATTTTGAAGTAGATCATCGGGAAGTGTGATTAATATTCAATTAAGTGTACTATTTGTTTACAGCTGTTTTATTTGCGATACACAGTGCCATATAAATAAGTATGTTTACCACGAACGGTATATGTGGCAATACGTCGTTCCTGTGTTGTGCATGGTGTGAGAAATATTTGTGTTTTGGTAGTTTTTATGACAAGTTTCTCGCTACTGGCTGTGATAACACTGAATAGACAGTCAACCAGTAATTGTAATTACGTAATAATATACTTTAAAAGTTATTTTTATTTATTGTTTTTTTTTTTTTTTTTTTTTTTTTTTTTTTTTTTTTTTTTTTTTTTTTTCACTGTGCTTCACAGATGAATCAGCTATAAACAGATAATACACTTAATTGAATATTAATCACAATTTGCCACATATACATACCAAAAAGTAGCGTACGTGTCATCAGGTAAGACAGATCGTTATAATATAGTAGGCTGTTTGCTCTTATTACAATAAAAAATTGTACGTTGTAACACACATTAAAGCACACATAAGAATGTGCCAAGCGCTGATAGACATAGCTACTTACAGTACATAATGGCAAGAATATTTCCATACTTACACGTTTTCTAACAGTGCCTCTACTCTTACATTGTTTCTGATTTGCACACCGATCTTATTACTAAAATACATAACTAATATAGTCCTGGAGTTTTCGTTCGTTTCCCCTCGTCGTCAATGTGTCACTAAATCTTATATTAAGGTCTGTTCTTGCCTCTTTTTTGCAGGGATATAGCTACTGATACATTCTAATTAGGAAAGAAATAATTATCATTCATTTCTGGTAGTGACATTTCTGTTAACGCAGTTGTCGACCTCAGTCATAAATTGTTAGTTTTAGTAGTTTGGTTCCCCTCAACATGCAATCTGTACATCATCTACAGACATAAAAACTTTGACTATCTTCTGATTGATGACATTGTTAGTTTCTTTCATATGATGAATGTACTCGTTTTGAAATTACTCTTAAACGGATCAGAACTAAACCTGCTCATTATCCCCTCGGATGTCTTGAACGTGATCATTCCGTGATGGAGCTCTTCTCCTGCTGCAGTTGGACACAACTCGGCGCCTCTCCGTCTGTCGCTGTGTTACGTAACTTAGCGAAGCTGTGGTGCTCTCGCTTCCTTGACTTGTACACATGCTTCAGTTCTTGGTCGCGTTCACTCAATGCGTGTCACAAATCAGCACGTGGTTCCCCTTAACGTAAGCAGTGGACGAACTGTCTGGTGTGGTTGCCTCAAGGACGCGTTGGGAGTGTTCGTGATGGCTGAAGAATGCAGCCAGCCACGCGGGGCACAGCAGCGAACGTGACTCACAAGCAGCCCCGTGTCCGCGCGGCTGTCCCAGACTGTCTGCAGACTCACTTTCTAGAGAAAACTTAAAAGATGTTAGATCCGTAATTACTGCGCGTTATCAAGGCATCGAAATCCTTTGAAGCTACCGGTTCTTGTGGTGGGGGTCAACCTTAGTGTATTTACTGCAGAAACGTAGCTTGTTCATTACCCAATACACGTTGAATCGAGATGAAAACATAGCAATAAAAGGCCTCTTGCTTTCTTTTTCAAGAGTTTCAATTCAGTTGCAACTATTCAGTGTGATTTTCGTGATGTGTGTGCCACTAAGATTCCTACGGCTCCGTGCATTCGACTATGGCACGAACGGTTCAGACACTGCTCGATTATACAGTGAGAATCTACAAATGCACTCCGCAAACCAGAGTTACAGTGCGTGAGAGAGGGAAGCTCGTACCATCACCAGGCATTTCCAATTCCGATCCGCTCTCAAATATAGTCAGGGAAATACGAGTCTCTCAGTCTAACCTCATCTGTGTATTTTCCTTTTTTTCTTTTCTTTTTTCTTTTACGTGAGACGAAAAATGGCAGTAATAGATTCGTTCTACAGTCAGCTTAAAATGCTGGTTCTCAGTTTTCAGTAGTATTCAGAGATTATATTATAGTCTTCTTTACAGATATTTTAATTAGCGTTTATTATCGCCGTGAGACTCGCGTGCCGATTCAACCTGCATGTAACAAATCTAGTAGCTCGCCTTTGCGTTACTTCCGTTAATAAATCCGATTTGAAGGAATCTCAAACAATCCATCCGTACCGATACTCGAGAATGGATTGCACCAGTGTTCTATACGCGGTCTCTCTTACATGTCAACAACTTCTTAAAATTATATCAAATTTTCGAAGTCGAACGTTCGCCTTTCGTAGGTAAATTCTTAAATGCTTGTCCTATTTCATAGAGCTTTCATGGCGTCTCTCCCGTTCAAATTAATCAAGCCTCCATTTAATAATACTCAGTGTACATGTTTTTCTTTGTTTCTCCTAACAAAAAAAGCACAGACATACATTAAAATAATCCGGCTGTGATGCTCTACACTTACGAAAGACCAGCAGAGCATTTGAAACGAGATATAATGATCATAAACAATCATAGAAATATGACAACAGCCATTCAACATTTGCAGAGCACTTCAGGCAAGAAAACCACTATCCTACTACTATGGACACAGACATGAAAATAGTCACAGTCAATAATAAGAAATATCTCCTAATCCTTCAAGAGAATTTTCAAATTCTGAAATCATTAACGGAAAAGAAAAACACATTAAATGACCGAGGAAACGCTATTTAAACTAATAAAACTACACACACACACACACACACACACACACACACACACACACACACAGAGAGAGAGAGAGAGAGAGAGAGAGAGAGAGAGAGAGAGAGAGAGAGAGAGAGAGAGAGAGAGAGAGAGACGTTCCATTACAAAACAAAAGACAAACGCATCCCGCCAGGCCACAAAAATGGTGAGTTGCTAACGACTTTGGTAAATAATATTAATTAAAAATGGTGTGACAGCGTAAGTAGCATCGTGGGTGCAACGAAAACGTATGAAGGGAGCAACATAGAGTAATCTCAGTAATTAATTTTATTCAGAATAAAAAATACCTTAGACCAGAACTGTTCATCATAGTTCAGTAAAACCAAACGAAAATTTAAAACAAATATATTGTCACATTCAACAACTGCAGATACTTTAAAATAAAGCGAAAAGCGTCCGGTTTGAATTAGACTAATTTTTACAGTTGCAAAAGACAGCCATGAATATATTAATTCATTCTGGGTGTGGATATGCAAAATATCAATTTACTTTTAAGTTGAAGGTTCGGTGAAAAATCAAATGTTTGTATAGCTTAACTACGGGGTCATCAGTCCCTAAACTTGCAAACTACTTATTAACTACCTTATACTAAGGACGGCACAAATATCCATGGCCGAGGGGGGATTCGAACTCCTGACCGTAGTGGCCGTATAGACCGTGACTGGAGCGCCGCAGTCCCCTCGGCCGGCGGTTCAGTGAAGAAGCTGTATTGCATACTAGCTGGAAACCAGGCATTGCTGGGTTATTTATTTATTCCAGCCGTGTGTTGCTTCTAGTCTGTCAGACTCCTCCTTGACCTCCCCCTCCCCTCTTCTCTATCGCCTCCTTCACCTCCTCCGTCTATTGGCTCCTATACCTCTGTAATATGTCATAGTGATCGGTGAAAAGCTGTTGAACGTTCCTCCCGCCATGCACCGTATGAAATCTTACATAGACAGTGATGTTCCTATTATTTTGAAGGTAAAGTGTGCAAAGTTTCGTTAAGATTCGAACAAAACTGTATATTTGTATGCAATAGAAACACACGGATATATTAAAGAACGCATTTTTGTCATATTTTCCAATTTTCTGGTACAGTTCTCAGAAATTCTATTTCATACAAGTCTTGTCCTAAGAAATACAAATACAATTGAAAGATCAGCCGAATCGGTTGAGTCGTTCTTAAGTTATGGCATTGCCAAGGGAAATAGGGATTCATTTTTATATATAAAGATAAGTGTCTCCACAACTTGTAGCAGTTCCTTTAAATTGTAATGAAAAAGTTAAAGACAGGATATGATACAGAGTTCCTGTCGTGACGCATTATTTCGTCGTACATGCCAACAACCAAAATTGTTCCTCACTGTAAGATGTGCCGGTGTAAATTCTCAAACTAGTAGTGAGAAGGCCCAGATAACGTCTTATAAGACTACACTAGCTCACAGGAGGTGCTTACTTCATGTCTTATGAAGTTCTCTAGATGTTCACACTGGTGTTCTTCTTAACCGATTGCACGAAATACTTAGGCCCTTCTACCTGCGGAGCTCACTTCTCAGATCTTATATGAATTGATGGTTCACATGAGGCTTTTTAAAAATCATGACGCAACCCATAACTAAAATCATTTGTTGTTTACATTTCAAGAATTTTAACCTGAGCTACTGACAGATGATGTTTCATCGTCTCTATCGCCGCTGTGGAGCGGCCGAGCGCATTGAGGCGCTATGCTGCGATGCGCGAGGCCGTTCCCCATCGAGGGTTCGAAGCCCCCCCCCCCTCGGGTATGGATGTTTGTGCCGTCTTTAGTATAAGGTAGTTCATAAGTAGTTTCTAAGTTTAGGGACTGATGGCCGCGCAGTTAAGTCCCAGAAGCTTTACAAACATTTGAAATTTTTTTTCTTGTAACTAATATTTGGCAAGAAACTATTCCAAGGGTGAATATTCATATATATACTAATTCGTATAATAATACAGTATATATTTCATAAACTAGAGCGGAAATATAATTCATAAGTGCACGTAGCAACACTTGGTTGCAGTAAAAATATGTCCTAATGTACAGAAAGCAGGAGAGACTAGAGATGCGAAATCGTTCAGCAGCAAAGCATCCTATCTCACCAGACTGACTGCGGTCTCTACCATGAAATGGAGGCCTAACCTGTATTTTCTTATGCATGGAAGCTTTTAAATTGGATATATAACACGTTTAGTAGTAATAAATTATCGTTATCTGTTATGACGGAACAACAAATTGAGTATTATATATCTGTATCAAGAAGTTAATTTTCCCAACTATTACTTTCATAGAGTTTTGTGTTTGCGGCTATAATTAGAAATGTTCAAATGTTTTTATAGTCTATGGGACTTAACTACGGGGTCATCAGTCCCTAAACTTACAAACTACTTATGAACTACTTACGAACTAGGACGGCACAAATATCCATGCCCGAGGGGGGATTCGAACCCCCGACCGTAGTGGCCGTACGGACCGTGACTGGAGCGCCTCAGTCCCCTCGGCCACCGCGGCCGGCTATAATTAGAATAACAGCATTCTAAGTCGTGAAAGAAAACGTTTTCCTTGCAGACTGCGAGTTTCCTTTATGAAAGGTAGACTGTGTACCTATATAGTCTACAAACAAGATTTTCAAGCATTATTACAGTCGGTGACGAACAAAATATTGGTGTTGCTTCATTTTTCAGTAGGCTACTGCTGGTAAGTGCCACCCCACTCCAGATACTTGTACTACTATATAGATCACGTAAAAATTTCTAGTTCTTAATGACAGGACCTGAAAATCCGTATAGCAGAATACAATAAAATATTAAATGAAAATAAAGGACTACTTGGACACTGACGTAACGGTTCGTGAAATGGGTAGATCAGCAGATATATATTTGACTCTATGACGACTGGCATCCTCTTTCAGAGAAGGGGAATTCCAGTGGTCTTTGTTCCTCCTGAATCTGCACTTGCGTTCGAAAAGTTGACGGTTGACCACAGGGAAGGATGTGGTTCTTCGTCTTGAAACAAAGCTGTTCCCGCTTTCTGACAGAGCGATCATCACTCGCCGCCCCTTCCTCCCTCCCTCCCTCTCCCCCCCCCCCCCACTCTCTCTCTCTCTCTCTCTCTCTCTCTCTCTCTCTCTCTCTCTCTCTCTCTCTCTCTCTCTAGGACAGTATACGCTTTATACGACCAGGACAAGGAGGAAACAAGTCATTATTCCCTGAGGAAGGCTCCTGCAACAGATCCGAATCTCATCATCACGTGGCAAATAGCTCAAAAGAATTTTAACGTTAACAATAATGACCGCGAAAGCCTACGTTCGTACACAAGTCCCGTAAGCTCTAAAAAAATTTTCAAATTTTCAAAAAAATATCATAACGCAGTGAAACATCCCAGAACATACCGTTTTTGGACCACAATATGTGTGTCTTATAAAGTGTATTGAGAAATACACAACATCAAAAAGATTAGTACTGAAATTGCACAAATTGTTCGAGATACTTCTATTGCGTTATTGCGAGAAAGTATTACAAGCGCAAAAACGGAAAATATAAATATACTGGGCAAATCGTTTACTTACGGCTGTGGCAGCGTACTGTGCTGATACATGAAACACCGTTGAATGCTATTTGTGGTATTTCGAAGTTTTAGCGTCATAACTTGTAGTATGCAATTTGAAAGAATAGTACCCGATGCTTTATCACAAAATACACCCTCAATTCAATTTCTTATTAGTAAATTCCAATATTGACCTTTATCCAAAAGAAACTATAACGTAGAATACTGAGTAAATTTTACTTACGGCTGCGGCGGCGTAGTGTGCTAATGTTGACAACGAAATATTTGCTTTACAAGGATTATTAATTTGCTGACAAGACAAGGGTGCCGGTACACACAAAAACCTGTCAATGTTAGGAGATGCAACCGCATATTTATTTATTTATTTATTTCATGTTCAATACAAAGGATTATTCGCCCCACCCGCTCCTATGTGATTAGGTTTTCAAATAGCATTCAACGGCTGTTGCAGACATCAGCACTGTATGACTCAATGACCATCAGTAAACTATTTTCCTGTAGACTAAGATTCGTTTCCGTTTTAGTGTTCGTAATACATTCTGAAACCTCGTAGGCCTATAATCAGCAATGTAAATACAAATATCCGATGTGGTGTTTTGTCAAAGCAGACAACACTGATTTATAGCAAGTCGGTGAATAAACCTGGCATATTGAGTCATTTTCCAAATACAGACCAATCTAATATATAAAGCAGAGTGTCCGTATGTGTGTACGTGTTGCATACAAATCTAAAGTTTTGATCCAATCTTTCTCAAATTTTATACAAGTAAGCTTTAATTCATGAGAACGGTCGCCTTAAGTGTAAGAATCACGTACGATACATAGTTGACGACTTATGACGTCATAAACAATGAGATGCGCGAAAAAATGCTGCATTTTGCGACAATGCTGCTCATTTTCTCCTAAACCATTGAACCGATTGCAACCAAAATTGGTACACACATTCCTTACCGTGAGGTAACAATTGCTGCATTACATATGGCACATGTTTCAAAAGATACTACGTCATAACCAATAGAAATCGCCATATAATGCGACGAGACTTTCGAAATACACTATATGAGAATGACAGTACTTAGCGACTTGCAACAAACTTTAAACATAATTTCAAACCTTTATTAAATTTTTTCTCGCTCGTAACCGTAGTAAAATGATGAAAAGAAAAACGTTTCTTGCTTACTACTTTTCTGTTGTTTATGGAGTAAAACTACGGCATTCGGTATGTTAAATTTATAATTTGTACATTACATATTGTAGCCGCAGGAAATTTTACAGACAGTATGCACACATATAGTTGAATGTACCTTCTAAATTGTATCACAGTACGAGACGTAATTCATAAGAAATGATCACATTACAGTAACGTTCCACTGTTCATGGACTAAAGGCATTCAGTATGACGTTAGAATTTTTAATTTCTACACTAATAAACGTAGCCGCATGAAATTTTACAGATAGTATACACGCATATAGTTGACTGTACCTTCTAAACTGTGTCACAGGGCGAAACATTATTCATGAGATATGAGAACATAAACAATAATGTTCATGGAAAACCGCCCCATCACGCACCAAGTTTTAATTTATTGCTTCTTTGCTACTAATTGTATTCCCAAGAGATTTTACAGACAAACAGCCCTTATACAAATAAATATATACCCGATAAATGGCAGGAATAAATAAATAAATACCCAGGCTGCGCCGTGTTTTCAGCTAGTAACAAAATAAGACAAACATAGATAGCGATATGATCACAGAAATATATAAATTATGTTGTACCTTTAATCTTTATTTGAATTTTCGTGTCTAATCCAGATATCGATGTAAATAAGAGCGGAATACAAGCTCAAAGTATCACCATGTAATGCTCTATGCCGGACACTTCTAAAATATTCCACTAAACTTGAAAAAACTAGACTGTTCACATAAGCTACGTGTTGTGTTTAGCATTCGCAGGGAATGAAAATGTCGGATGCGCCTGCCTGAGTTTTTAGGAGCTCTATTTCATAGGAATGCGTCACCTTGTAGACCCCGTGATTCCGCATGTTTTGCAACAATACCAGTAGCAACGCCCACGTGTATCACTAATCTCCGCACTGGAACGGGAAGCGGTCGGGTGTGGCACTAGGCTGAATTGCAAACCTACTGTCGTAGGCTGCCGCCGGCGCAGAGTCCGTGGCGAGAGGTGTGTAAACAAGCGCAGGCTGTCGGCGAGTTTAGCGGCCGTGCGCGCCGTTACGTAAGCGTCAGCCGGGCCACAGCCAGCCACCGGGAGCAGGTGGCGTCCCACTGACAGCGTGCTCTGCTGCCCGTCACCGATACAGCTAGACTGGAAACCGAAGGGTCGCGGGTTCAAAACCCGGTCGGACCTCTGATTTTTTCAGTCTGCACTTTAACCCATCCTTCACCTCTCAATGATGTGAGGGGTGCCAGAAACAACACGTGGTTCGGATTCCAAATGTTCAAATGTTTGTAAATCTATCGGACCAAACTGCGTGGTCATCAGTCCGTAGCTTACAAACTACTTAAACCTAGGTAAACTAACCTAAGGACAACATACAAACCCATGCCCCAGGGAGGACTCGAACCTCCACAGCGAGCAACCCCGCGCTCCGCAGCGAGACGCTTTAGACCGCTCGGCTACTCCACCGCGGCGTGCGGATTCAACGTTAAGCTGTAGGTCCCCTTTCGCCGGTTGGATAACTGGGGTAGGCTAGGGACACGCAAGTCGTCGAAGTGGCGTCCAATTAAAAAACTTTCACCAGGGCAATGAGCCACACGAAATTATTATTATAGCTGGCTTTCAAAATTTACGTCATAGTTCGGGAAATCTCGGGATATGTTCGAACATTTGATCACGACGCTATCTAGCAATGTCAGGTGATACTATCTCTACGATTTACAGCGATGATATTCATAAATATTTTCGGCGCTGTGCAGTGAACTATTTCTAACGAATGTACTATAGGGAAAAGTACTATAGGGATTAGTAAGTGTGAAATGCAGACTTTGGTTGCTTCCATGGTGCAGGACATAAGCAGAAACAGTAACTGATAAGAGCATCAGTAAACGATACAATCGCGATTTAAAATTCTAGTGCTACGATCTAGCGACGTTTGTTGGTACTAGGTACACAGCAGCTCCCGCACTGTTTATTCCATGGTGGCAATTACACTTCATATTTTCGGTATTACATTTGTAATGTTTTCCCTATTTCATCTCTCTTAATCTTGTTTTCATGGCGATTAAAAGGTGGTAATATTTTTGTCTGTTACTGTACCTTATCAACAGAAAATGGAATGGTCATTTCCAACGTATTTCTTATAATCAAGTTAAACGTAAGTTCTACTTACTTCCAGAATTTTTTTTCCTTTCAGCGTTAGCTTTGCAGTAATTTGATGCAGTAGTTCTGTTATAGTAGCAGATATTTCGTTTATGAATCATACCTTGTACTGATGACAGGTTACATATGCACCGTTTCAAATGAAATATACAGTTTTTCATAGTGATGCCCTTGTTTTCTTTTAAATATAATTGTATTTCCTATGAAATTAGCTCTGAGCAATGCGATAGCCTGGTAACTTCAAAATTTCCCACGTATCGTTTGCAGATACACAATGCGAGTCATTTATTATCTGACTGTTCGAACAGTTCGATACTGTATCGAGTTCTCCGCTGTATCGTGAAATCTCGAGCATGTTCGAACGCGAGTATCGTTTGCCCAGCCCTAGTCACAGATCCGTCGTGGGTCCTGGTGTCGCCACGCCAGAGTACACACTTCACTGACTGCTTGCCTCTGATAAAAGAAGGAAGATAAGCACGGTCAGCCAATTCGGCTCGTCGTTGACAAGTCGATTGTGTATGAACAAAAATGGACAAAGATATTTTGGCCCACTACCTACGGAGTTGAAAGAAAGCCGCCCTTACGTTCATGACACTATATTCAGTCAAAATTAACTGGAGCAATAGATAATCGTAAATTCAGCAGAAACTTCCTGGCGGCTTAAAACTGTGTACCGGACCTGGATTCAAACCTGGGACTTTCGCCTTTCGCGGGCAAGCTCTCTACCAAATCAGTTACCCGTTCACACCTGACGACCAGTCTTCACAGCTTTAGTTACAGCAGTACTTCGCCTCGTACTTTCCAAACTTCACAAAAGTACTCCTGTGATCCTTGCAGATTGGGACTTCTAGAAGAAAGCATATTATGGAGACGTGGCTTCCAAAATGATATAAGGGAGGGGGAGGGGGAGGCCGAGGAAAGGAGCTCAATCAAAGGGGGTTAGTCTAACGTCTCAGCAAAGGGTCTCGAGAGAAATTCTAGTTGGTATTCCCACCCCATGGCATATGTCAGGGGGTTATTTCCCCTCGAAATCTAAAAAGAATTTCATGAAATGTATTATATGCGAGCTGTCAAATCGTTATTACGTACGCGAGCAACTGCTGGCGTCGCCAGAGCTGAAGGGGAATATTCCTGCTACGGCAGGGAGACAAGGGACTAGTGGAGAAGTTAACAGTGACCAGTCTTAATCCACGAAGGTGGACCGGGTGTCAAAGCCAAAGGTGCCACTGAATCATACATCTGCCAGTCATGGTAACTACTGAGGTGCGTAATCTGCACGCCAAGACGAACCGGCAAAGATCGTGTTGTTTTTGATTAAGTTGTTTTGTTACATAACTTTGTACGTGTGCTTCAACTCTATATTTTAATGTTAATTACCAAATATTGAACCTAATTTGCAATAAAGTAATTTCTTCTATTTTGAAAGACAAATTTGACAGACAAGTTTAATTTCTTAATATTATTAAATTGCTAGGAAAGACTAGTTTTTGAATATTAGTTTTCATGCTATTAGTAAGTAACATAGTTAATTTTATAAAATTGTAAATTCGTATTTATTCATTGGCGGACATACAAGGAGCGAAGATTTATTTGCAATACAAATGTATACGGGATGCAAACGATAGTTCTTTTGGGGGCTGTCAAATGGAAGCAGTGGTTTAGGAAGGAGTGAAGAGTGTAGCCTCCAATGTTGTTGTTGTTGTTGTTGGTGGTGGTGGTGGTGGTGGTGGTGGTGGTCTTCAGTAGGAGACTGGTTTGATGCAGCTCTCTACTGTATCCTCAGTAAGTCTCTTCATCTCCTCATAAGAACGGCAACTCACATCCATTTGTTTGTTGTATTAATCTCTTTATCTCCCTCTGTGATTTTTACCCCACACACTTCCCTCGAACGCCAAATTCACGATTCCGTGATGTCTAAGAATGTCTCCAATGTTAGGCCGCCTCAATTCATATTTGGAGCAAACGGTACACGAAACCAGAGAATTGGGAAAGGAATTGTGATAAAACGAGAAACACAATGGTACTGGTACACCGTCAAATCAAGTCTGATGATGGTAAGGAAATTGATTCACTAAAAGTAGTAGTTTAGTTTGGCTATTTAAATACTAAAATAATTGATGACCGAACTAGAGTTAATATAAAATTGAAACGGGTAATGCGAAGGAAAGCATTTCTTGTAGAGATAAATTTATTATCTAATGTAAATGTGTCGGGAAATATTTTCTAAAGGAGTTCGTCTCGTGTGTAGCCTTGTAGTGGAGCGAAACGTGGATGATAAACAGTTCAGACAACAAGAAAATTATAGCTATTCAAATGTACTGCTACAAACGATGCTGATGATTATATTGGCAAATGGCTTAACTGATGAGATGGTGCTGAACAGAAATAGTGAGGGACCAACGGGTGAGTTGATGAAATACATTCAGAGACATAAAGGAATCCTCACTTCAGTAGTGGAAGTAAGCCCCGTGAGTAAAACTTGATAGGAAGACTGAGAAATTATTACAAACGTCGACTGAAATGGGTATGTGTTGAAGTAATTACTCTGAGGCGAAGTAGTAGAAGGGTAGTCTGGAGAGCTGCAGCAGATCAGTCTTAGTAACATCAGCATATATAACTTCTACCATACTGCTGCTGCTGCTACTGCTACTACTTCTGCTTTTTACCGCTCCCGCCGGAGGTTGGAGTCCACCCTCGGATATGGGTATTTGTATTATTATCATCAGCTTAAGTAGTGTTATTTTAGGTCCCGATCAACCTCAAAAGTTTGGTCCTATAAAATTAAAAAATGTATGTATAGAAATATAAACTTTGGCTATTACTACTGCTGCTGCTACTACTACTACTTTTCCATTTGTTAATAAATATGGAATAAAAAAATTAAAAAACACTATAGCGACCTACGTTTTTGTAAAAAGATATAAAATAGCCAAGATCGCTTATCATCAGTTTTTATTAATGACGACCGGTTTCACTGAACTATGTCAGCATCATCAGGTCAAATAAAATATTTTACAAGGCCATAATCTTGTAATGTCAAATAGTTGTTATATAAAACGATTTACAGTGCATAGGTGCACTATGTCATTATAATAAAACGTAATTATCACCGTGAGTGACAAAACTGGTTAGTTTGCTTTTGTCACTCACGGTGATAATTACGTTTTATTATAATGACATAGTGCACCTATGCACTGTAAATCGTTTTATATAACAACTATTTGACATTACAAGATTATGGCCTCGTAAAATATTTTATTTGACCTGATGATGCTTACATAGTTCAGTGAAACCGGTCGTCATTAATAAAACTGATGATAAGCTATCTTGGCTATTTTATATCTTTTTACAATATTATAAGGGGATCGCCTCCTATAACGTAAACCAACTCAACCTACGTTTTTAGCATTCGTAGATTTGGAGAAATCTTTTGACAATGTAGACTGGAACAAACTCTTTCATATTTTGAAGGTAACAGGGGTAAAATATAGGGAGCGAAGAGGTATATTCAATTTATACAAAAACCAGACAGTGGTTATTAGAGTCCAAGGGCATGAAAGTGACGCCGATGTTGGGAAATGAGTAAGACACGGTTGTAGCCTTTCCCCAATGTTGTTCAATCTGTACATTGAGCAATCAGTGAAGGACTGCAAGGAGAAGAAATAAAAACTTTGCGGTTTGCCGATGACATAGGTAATTCTGACAGAGACCGCAAAGGATCAGAAAGAGCAATTGAATGGAATGGACAGTGTCTTAAAAAGCGGGTATAAGATGAACATCAACAAGAGTAAAATAAGGATAATGGAATGTAGCGTCAAAAAGTCAGGCGATGCTGAAGGAAATAAATTAGGTAATGAGACAATAAAAGTAGTAGATGAGTTTTGTTACTTGGGTAGCAAGATAACGTCTTATGGCCGAAGTAAAGAAAATGTAAAATGCAGAATGGCTATGGGAAGAAAAGCGTTTTTGAAGAAGCGAAATTTTTTTACATCCAGTATTAATTTAAATGTTAAGATGTCATTTCTGAAAGCATTTGTCTGTAGTGTAGCATTGCATGGGAGTGAAATGAGTACGATAAGCAGTTCAGACAAAAAAATGATAGAAGCTTTTGAAATGTGGTGCTACAGACGAAGTATGAAAATTAGATGGATAGATCATGTAAGTAACGAGGATTTGCTCAGTAGAATTGGGGAGAAAAGGAGTTTCCGGCATATCCTGACTAAGAGAAGAGAGAGGGGTTGGTGGGCCACATTCTGAGACATCAAAGAATCGTCAACTTAGCGTTAGAGGGAAGTGTGTGGGGTAAAAATCATAGAGACCGAGGGACGAATACAGTAAGCAGATTACAAAAGATGCAGTTTGCGGAACTTTCAGATGAAGAGACTTGCACAGGACAGGGTAGCATGGAGAGGTGCATCAAACCAGTCTGCGGCCTGAAAACCACAAGAACAAAAACCAACAGCGGTATTCGAATCAACAAATACGTTAATATGCCTGAAACGTTTTGTTCTTACCGATGCTTGGGAATATTAATGAGTTTATTGAGCTTTTGGTCAGAGTTTTGTTTATCTGCATTAGCGAACTGATGTCTGTGATCTCTTACGCCCAATAAGTGTAAAGAAAACGTAAAATAGTCGGCCCGAAGGCAACTGGTTAAACCTTTTACTGAACGAAAGGCCATACGATTAAGAAATTTTACTGGTTTTCGGAAAGGGACGATTAAAAAAAAATCTCAAATGTTTCTAAATCTATGGGACCAAAGTAACCCGGTCATCAATCTTTAGGCTTATAACTACTTACATTAACTTAAACTAACCTAAGAATAACACACAAACGCATGCCCGAAGGAGGACTGGGGCCTCCGCCGGGAGCGGCCGCTCAGTCCGTGACACGACACCTTGAACCGTGCGGCCATTCCCACGCGGTGGATTTCAAGCCCTATCTTGTCATCCTAATTAAGGTTCCAATGTATTTAATATATCACATGAAGTAAATCTAGGATGGGTTCTTAAGATGGCCGTCTGATTGATCCATTCTCCCAAATCAGGGTTACGATCAGTGATCTACAGTATGACTAGTGTATATCGTACACAGAGGGTTGCAGATTTGCCCTCTATTTTAGGTAATGACGAAGCGTATGTGCGCAAAGTTTTAAAATTTTGTGATTTGTCCCAACTCTGGCCTAAACTTTTAGGCTGGAGGTTTAAATATGTTGCAACGTGGCTGGCTCAACCTTTAATATTGGTGTGGTCAGCCGACCGTGTTCCTCAGATTAGTAATTTTAACTCTTTCTCCAGCTACGGTATTGGGGGTAATTTTCACCAGCTTCAAGTCTACTGTTCACCTATGTATTTCACTTCAGCTGCACGTGTTACTTGCTGGAACTCTGTCCTTTGTCTCCTTACTGTTCACACTACTTGGTCCTTATATTCTTCAGTTGATAGGACGCTGAAGACCTAGATGTCGAGCGCCCAAAAACCCCCTATCATCATGCTCTATGTCTAGTGGTGATATCAAATGCGTGTAACGTGATCAAGTTTCGTTTTCGACGCAGTTAGACTGCTTTCGATGCTGAAGATAGGGCTGACGGCGCACGCAGCGACAACGTTCCGGAAGCCGAGGACCACAAACACGGCCCGCCCGCTGCCACGTCAGCGCGGTAGCCCCCTGCTCCTGTCTGATAACAACGCGTGGCGGAAGCAACGGGCACGGCGGCTGCCTCGCAACCAGCCACCGCCGCTTATCACCCGCGTTACGAACGTCCGATACTCTTCCCACACGACTAGCGGGGCCTTTCGTCACGACGGAACTCGCGTAGTGTGTTAGTCTGAATTCCTTGTGTGTGACACACCTATCGTGGCTGTAACGTCAAACGTTTAGAATAAACAGACAATCGCTGCAGTGCTACGCAATGAACAAATCTCTAAAACTGTAATAACGGAGACATTAGATTAATAACATTAAATCATGTTTATTGATTTAAGTGTGAGTTTTCCAGATAAGCCGAAAAGCTAGTTCTATTAAACATCTTTGGCCAGAACATATTCATCTTTTGTTGTGATACGAGCCATTTTTATTCAGATTCCCAATTCTTATAATGTCACACTTGATTAGCTGCCTCGAGAGTGGTTGTGAAATAGCTCTTCAAAATTTCTTCGCGAAAAATTAAACTGCATCTTCACGGTTATCCTACTTAACTAACTTCAAAGCTCTTTGCAGTTAACTAAAAAACAAAATGATTAACTGACAAAATCCTATAAATTTGTAAGATCACCACTGTCTAGACTTCCAGCTAGTTTCGACCCTTCCTGGATTTATCTCGTTTTTGAATCTTTACAAAGAACAATGATTATTCGATAGCATTTTGACTTTGTCCATTTATCTACCTTAGTAGAAAAGTAAATTCGACGTACAAGATTACAGAGAACTGACGCGCTTCAAAAACCTGCCGTAAAAATAGTTTTCTACGCGTAAAATCCGAACGGAGCACGTAAAGAAAGTAACTATTTTCTGAACATTGATTTCAGCCCAATTGACCTTTTTTCCAAAGAAGGTATTAATAGATTCGCTTAATTTAGCTGGACCTCAGCTTTAGGGCGTCGGAACACAGCTACAACAAGACATATGTTCCAATGGCCATACAAATGGACCTAAACGATTCAGATAGCCCGACCGTAGGTGCAACAAAAGTGGAGGGGTATCTGTAGAGGTCCCAGAGGAACCTATGGTTCTTTGAGGCGCAGCGACCTTTGCAGTAGTTGATTGACTGCCTTGTAGCGTCAGCTAACGTGGCTTTAACATACAGTTACTGCATATGAATGAAATCACGAGGAAACTACAGTCGTCACTTTCTAAGGGGGTATACTGTGTGTACTGTATATGATGGCGTCCTCTTGAGTAAAACATTGTAGAGGTAAAAGTTCTGCTTGCAGATCCTCGGGCGGGGAATACAAGGAAAGATGACATAAGGAAAAACAACGCTGACATTCTACGGATCGGGATGTGGAATGTTAGATCCTTTAATCAGATAGGGAGTGATTTTAAAAAGGAATATGGATAAGTTGAAGTTAGACACAATGGTGATCAGTGAAGTTTGGTGGAGAGAGGAACAGGATTTCTGGTCAGGTGAGTACAGTATTCTAAATACAAAATCAGTTGGAATATAGAGGAGTACGTCTAATAACAAATAAGAAAATAACGATGTCGGTAAGCTGTATGAACAGCATAGCGAATACATCCTAAGTAAGATCTTTAGAAATCCAACACCCACCATTGTAGCACAAGATTATACGCTAGCTAGCTGTGACAATGATGAGGAGATCGAAGACATGTATGACGAGCAAAGGAAATTACTCAGTCAGTTAGGGGAGATGAAGAATTGTCGTGAGGGACAGTAATTTGGTAGTAGGAAAACGAAGAAAAGGAAAAAAAATAGCTGAATATGGACTGCGGAAAAGGAATGAAAGAGGATGACGCATGGTAGAATTTTGTACAGAGCACAATTTAATCATCACATACACTGGGTTTAAGAATTATAAAAGAAAGGTGTGAGTATATATGAACTGCCGATACACTTGGCAGAGCAAGTCATGTCGAAACTTTTCCGCTGGTATGCAGGGTACATTAAACAGGGAAAATACCCTCAGACTTACAGAAGAATATATTAAAATTCCAGCGGGATATGGTGCTCACACGTGTGAAAGTTGGAAAACTATAGTTTTACTAAGTCATGGTTGCAAAATACTAACACACAATATTTACAGACGAATGAAAAAACCGGTAGAATCAAAAGTTGTAACTATCGTTATTTAGGTATAAAATAACTCCTGATGGCCGAAATAGAGAATATATTAAATGCAGAATGCCTATGGGAAGAAAATAATTTTTTTAACATGGAATATGAATGTAAATGTTAGGAAGTCCTTTCTGAAAGCATTTGTCTGAAGTGTAGCATTGTACGGGAAAGAGAGAAATGAAATTTGGTGCTTTTAAGAGGATTATCAACCTTATTGCCTTATTTCAAGTTACGTATATTTTCTGTTGCTGATGTTTCTATTTAACATTAGACGTCCATTATTAACTATTGGTTCATATGACACGAACACAATGTGACAGTTCAATCTTTGAGCATGTTCTTCGTATGGTAGCATTTATTTTGTTTTGTTCAACCCTCATCAGTTTTCCATCAATTTCATTCATAAATGACAAATGTATCTGTAACGGTATGCCTTTGCGATTCCCATATTCTACCGTGATTCAATTATTGATTTCAGCAACCTTTATTGTAATACGTGCCCAATGATTGCCCCCCCCTCTTCTTTTCACCTAGTTCTTTTTTGAACATCGTTTCTTGTTGATTCGTTACAATACGTCTTCATGACTCAAGAAATCGACCTGATCTTAAACATTCTCCCGCAATATCAAATTTGATAGACTTTAAGGATTTAATTTCTGTCCTTCATGCCTCTCATCCTGTTAGGAATTAAGAGTGGAGAGAAGCTAAAACATAATGACTGAAGGAAAAAGGTTAAGGAGTCTTAAAGGAATTTGTTATCTGAAAGACTGATTCAAGACAGAAAAATCGAAAAATCTGTGAATTTAAAAGAAAAATCACCACCTCAAGAGTGAAAGAGGAATTTCATTGTCATATGTGAAAACGGATATGTGTAATGAATACGCTTGAGGGCTTCTATAGGTAGCCAGGATATGAGGTATATTTAGCGCTCTACAAAGGGGTCTTTAGTACCCAAACAAATACAATAAATGACGAGTGTGAACCAAGTAATATAAAATCAAGAGAAACCAAGCAACTTAGGGAAAAGGAGACGAACAACATAAACATTGTGTGTGGCTAAATGCCTATGGTAAAAACCAGAAAAAAACGTGGTCGCATTTTAGCAATGTGTTTGCATACAAAAGGAGAAAGTTGCAGAAGCAGTTCAAACCCATTAGCACACGATCATGGTTGGCTGAACACAGGAATAGAAAGCACGAGCCAGTCACTTTGTAACACACTAAAACCTGCAGCCTAATAGCGTAGGCCAGAGTCCAGTCAAATCACATAAGGTGGAAACTCTGTTCACACTTTGTTCGTTATCACCACCAATATTTTCCTCTATCCACTCAGCACGATAACAATACATTCAGATAAAATGCGATGCACAGTCATTTGCATGCCACAGGTAACACTCAATGAGGGGTCCTCTCGCACAGTAAAAATGCATGTGTAAGCGGACAGCGCCCGATTGAAAGACAGGTAATGGTTACTCCATCCCGCCTGAGAGGCCTTCTGCAGGCGCGACAAGGTCGGACAGTTGGTTCCACCAACCGCAGCTTACTTTACGTGACTGTAAACCACGAAACGCTGTCGCAACATTGAGAGGACGTTCCCTAGGGGGATAGAACACCGTGTTACTGTAAGACTTAGAAAATTGATTTGGGAGGGTATCCGCTGAGAAGATGATGATGAGTGTCACATAGGGATCAAAGTTTAAAGCATGTTAGGAAAACAATAATTCAGGAAGAAGTCTGGAATCTCTAATCCCAGAAACCACCCCAGGAAGTGGCAACCTAACTATACTCCTGGAAAATGAAAAAAGAACGCCATGAATTCGTTAACCAAGCAGAGCGAAATTTTATTGATACATTCTTGAGGATGTATACAACATACGATCATGCAGTCAGAACCGTACGCACGTCACTACAGTCAGCAGAGCGTGCACAATGTCGACGCTACTATCGTGTGTATCCTCCTTTTGCAGCGATTCAGGGTGCAACTTTCTCATGAAGTCGATCGTAGAGGTGCCTGCCATGCAATTTCCATCTGATGGATCTCGTACCGGTCGTGTACCGGTCGTGTAGACCGCGCCAAGATGACGTTTCATCCGCTCCCAGACAATCTCAACGGGGGCAGATCTGGGAATAATGATGGCCAGGGTAGTTGACGTACTCCTAGAAGAGCACGTGGGGTTGTACAGGATACGTGTGGACGTGCATTGTCCTGTTGGAAAAGAACATCGCCTTGGTGGTGCACAAACGGTGGCAAGACGGGTTGAATGATGGTTTCAGTGTACCGTGTACCGTTCAATTTTACACAACGAACACCAGAGGAGAACAGCCAGTGTAGGATATGGCTCCCCACACCATGATGCCAGGTGTCGGCCCCGTTTGTCTCTGTCGCGTACACTCCAGATTTTCGCACTCCCCTGCACGACACCACACACGCTTACGACCATCATTGGCACCGACACAGCGATGACTCTCATCACTGAAGACGATATGTCTTCATTCGTCCCTTAATAAGCGCCTACCATAACACCATTGCAGGTAGGCTGAACGATGTTGGGGCGTGAGCGGAGGACACTCTAACAGGACACATGATTATGCATCATTGTGAGGGGAACGATATTCTACATCTGCCATTCTCCTCTAGTGATCGTCTAGAGAATATTGAACAGTGCACGGTATACTGAAACCATCATTCAACCCGAAATGCTACCACTCGTGCACCAACAAGGTGATATGCTTTTCCAACAGGACAGTGCAGATCCACATGCATCCCGTACCACCCAACGTACTCCTCAACTACGCTGGCCAGCACGATCTCCCAGATCTGTCCCCCATTGAGTATGTTTGGGACCGCAAGAAACGTCATGTTGGACGGTCTGGGCACGAAATCTGGCCCAAATGAGACACCGGGTAGATAATGTATGACTGGCCATGAAAGAATTAAAACATGCATTGAATTGCTGCAAAAGGAGGATACTCGCGTTACTAACGCATACATTGCGGACGCTCTGGTGACTGTACTCACGCGCGTACGGCTCTGCCTGTGTGTTCGTGTGTTGTATACAACCTCAACAATGTGTAAAATTTCCCTCTGCTGGGTCGACGAATCCATGGTATTCATTTTTCATTATATATTGAAGTTCGTGTGTAAGATCTTTGTGTATGCAGACATGCCAACGGACAATTAGAAAAATATCATCGATTAAATCCTAGAGATAATGAGAGTTAGTAAATGCAGTTATCCCGCAGTAACCTTAGCCGCTGGAAACGTTCGAGCCTTGGAGCTCCGTAGCGACGTGGGAAGTCGTACACCCACGGCCACAGTCTAAGAATTATTAGTCACGTGCGGAACGCGAAGCAAATTACACGACATAATGTTGTTAGCATTTGATCTGAAATGTTTTATTAGCTGAACTAGCTTCAGCAACTGCTCTGTTCCACTATAAAATCAGTCTAAATAAGGTTCGCCAGCATCGATTAACAACCACAAGACGACGTTAAACTTCTCACAACGGTAAAGTCAGTAACTAAAAGACACGTAACTCTTTAGTATGGCTTCTTTAAAAAGAAAAAGTCTGTCAGACTAGAGATAGAAAGTTCATATTCACAGAACACATTCATTAGTATGTTGCAAACGAATTATTAGACTGCATCACCTCGCTAAATGTGTCTTTTACTGCTAGTAGCACAGGGTCCGCTATGTCGAATGATGAAATGTTCCATGCGTGATCCCATCAACGCATAGAAGTCGCAGATGGCGTCCTGTGCTATAGTCATCCATACTGCATTCACCTGTTTTCAGAGTTCATTCGTGGTGATTGACACTGGTCACAGCACTGCACCCATATTTTCCCCATATGCCACACATTTTCTATCGGCGACCCTTATGATGATCTGGCGGGCCATAGCAAGAGGCAGACCCCTTGTGACACTAAGAAAGCAGTTGTTCATGCAGCAACGTGTGGCCGTGCACTGTTTTACTAGTAATGGTGTCTGGGGGTGCCGTGCAGAATGGGTATGGCTCTGGGCAGCAGGATGGCGTTCACGTTGGTCAAACTGGACACAGTACCCTGATCACGTACCAACTGCGATTTGTGGCTGTGCCCAATAACTCCACATACCATTAGACCAAGAGTTTGTCTTCCACGAACGCAGTCATTGTGATGCTGCTGCCCCTCTCTGCGCCGCATCTAAATACGGCCATCATTTGCAAAGAAATGTAACCTGAATTCGTTCGGAAACACTATCTGGGGCCCTTTTTATCCCAAGTGGTGTTCCATACTCCATTGGCGCCTAGCATGTTTCTGCACATTAGTCAAAACTAGGCGGGGAAGTGGACGACGCTCTCGCAGCCATACCGCAATAAAAGTCGACGGACTGTCACCCTGATAGGGCACCATGGGTTAACACTGTTCTGCAGGAGGATGCAGATATTTCCTCAACTGCGATTCGGATGTGTCGATCTACTCTGCCGCTGGTACGGGTGTTCCAACCCTCCTTGAACCATCCGGCACACCCCTATTGCAATACCTAAACACTTGATCGCAAACGAGCAGGAATTTATCTGATGGATGCATCATATTCTCTCGTCCAATAACACGCCCTCTTTCAAACCCGATGATTAGAGGATACGCTTCGCGCATACATCTTGCAACACACCCTGAACGTCTGATCAATTCACGTTCATCTATTGCCTTCGGTTTATAGTGGCATCGCCGGCCGCGGTGGCCGAGGGGACTGAGGCGCTCCAGTCACGGTCTGCACGGCCACTACGGTCTGGGGTTCGAATCCCTCCTCGAGCATGGATATTTGTGCCGTCCTTGGTTGTAGCTAGTTCATAAGTAGTTTGTAAGTTTAGGGACTGATGACCCCGTAGTTAAGTCCCATAGACGCTACAAACATTTGAACATTTATAGTGGCATCAAAGAGAGTCGTTTCAGGGGTGGGTCACGTTCCAGCGCAGTATCGGTGTTGCGTGTGAACCCGAAGGCTAACACGGTTCAAATGCTACTCACTTACGCGAAACATACTAATATATACGTCCTGCGATTATTGACTTCCCGTCTCTTCTGTTTCAATGTGCTACACACAAGTTCAGAATAAAATTTACTTCCAGGAACGATTTTGAATTCCCACGATTAAAGTAGAATATACATCGCAAGAAAAAAAAGCAACACTTTCGAAGTATGTAATCAGCGGTACAAGGCTATAATTTCTGTATATCAACATCGTTACTTTTGACATCACACTCAAGCGCCTGGCAAAGGGTTCATCGAAATTTTAGTACCATTTTCCTACCATTGCATTTTTGAGTAATACGCGGTAAGAAATAATTTGTCAAATGTTTGTTAAGCTTAAGGGACTTAACTGCGGGGTCATCAGTCCCTAAACTTACAAACTACTTATGAACTACCTTATACTAAAGACGACACAAACATCCATGCCCGAGGGGGATTCGAACCGCCGACAGTAGCGCCCGTGCAGACTGTGACTGGCGCGCCGCAGACAGCTCGGCCACTGCGGCCGGCTTTTAATTTGTTCGTTGAAGTTCTAATCCCATATTTTGTTTTAGTAATCATTTGTCTATACGTAGGTGGGAGTCACCAATATATTTTTGCTTTCGGAGGAGAAAGGCGGTGATCGAAATTTCGTAAGAATACCTCGCAGTTGTTGCAGCGATTCTCACATCAATTCCTGTATCATTTCTGAGACATCTCCTCTATATCGAGATAATACAATACGAGTTGTCATTACTATTTTGTGTCTTCCGTCTGTCCCATCTGATTACGATCCCATACCTCTCTGCAATACACAAAAAGCATAAGGTATGCAGTCTCTTTAGGAATTCTGCTACTTCATCCAAGTGTTCTTTAGCCTTTGATTCGCCTTTCCCACTAAATTTTGTAGTCTTCTTTATAATTGAAGTCGGTCATAATTGTAATTCCTCAACATTTACTTGCCAGATACAGTAGTGTTAGCAAATCACGTGTGTCACGGGAATCAGATGGCGAACAGGACGCTAGCTTATGCACCTTCTGTTTTGACTCTGAAGGCAGCATGTGTGGGGTCTACAAGCGAACAATGTTTGCAACATTCATTGGAGGCTACAACCTTGCCGCATTCCAGATTAACATCAATGGTCGACTTCCGGTGTTTTTTGTTTTCGTATTTTAGGGAAATTTGTTCCGTCTGTACAGGAAACATGTAATACGCTTGTGCGACTCCTTGAGTTTTTCTCGAGTGTTCAGATCGCCTTCCCCCCCCCCCTCTCCCTGCAGGAAGAGATACGATAAATTCCGACGGGGGGGGGGGAGGGGAAGGTAAAATTTTTTACTGGCAGGTCCGATCAATTCCCGATTGTTACATTGTAGCATTGTTCCCAGGGTTGATCGGGGTCCTTTGGTTTGGAGCCGAGTGGAGGGTCTGAACCAGAGGCTTCGCCGACTGTGTGACAGTCATGGCTGCAGATTTCTGGATCTGCGTTATCGGGTGGGGAATTGTAGGGTGCCCCTGGATAGGTCAGGGGTGCACTACACTAAGGAAGCAGAGTACTTGTGGAGTGCACATGGGGGTTTTTTAGGCTAGGCGCTAACTCTGATGAGCACTCGCCTGTCAGCATTCAAACAGCGAATTCAGGCCACGTTCGGAACAAAAATTCGAACATAAAATTATTAGGCGAACTTACAGAGTCTTAGAAACAAAGTTCCCGAATTTGCAGCGCTGCATGGAAGTTATTGCGCTCAGATAGTTTTAGGCACCGAAAGCTGGCTAAATGATGATGTGGCAAGTTCAGAAATATTTAGCGAAGCGTGGAATATATATATCGGAAAGATAGATCTGATACAACTGGAGGAGGAGTGTTCATCGCTGTGGACAAAGATATTGTTTCTACGGAGATCGAGGTAGAAAGTAACTGTGAAGTTATCTGGGCACGTATAACAGGTCTAAAAGATTTTACCGGCCCCCCCAGTGCTGCTGTAGCAGTTTTAGAATCATTCAAGGAAAGTCTACACCAGGTAGTGCATAGGTATCCGGGCCGTGTAATATTAGTCGGATGTGACTTCAACCTTAAGAGTATAGATTGGGACCTCGCTAGTTACATTTCAGGCGGTACAGACAAGCAGTCTTGCGAGCTACTTTTGGACACATTCTCCGAAAATTGTCTTGAGCAGTTAAACCGGCAACCCACGCGCAATGGAAATATTCTAGACCTTATAGCCACAAACAGGCCTGACCTTATTAACGATGTCTGTGTAGAGACAGGAATTAGTGATCATGATATCGTCATAGCGTCGATGGTGACCAAAGTTCATAAACCAATCAAGAAGGCTAGGAGCGTGTTTTTGTTGGGAAAAGCCGACAAGCAAATGTTACGATCGCACTTAGAAAATGAATGGGCATCGTTTAATTCCGGGACTATGGATGTAGAGGAATTGTGGACTAAATTTAAGTGCATTGTTAATAAAGGGTTACAGAAATATGTGCCAGTAAAGACGATTAAGGATGGAAAAGATCCACCGTGGTATAATAATAATGTTAGAAAGCTGCTGAGAAAGCAAAGGCTGCTGCATTCTCGATTCAAAAAAGAACACGCAAATGATGACAGGCAAAAGTTAGTAGAGATTCGTGCGTCTATAAAAAGATCGATGCGTGAAGCATACAATAATTATCACAGCCATACCTTAGCAAAAGATCTTTCCGAGAACCCGAAAAAATTCTGGTCCTATGTAAAATCGATAAGAGGGTCAAAGCCCACTGTCCAGTCACTAGTTGATCATTCCGGGGCAGTAATAGAAGAAAGCAAACGGAAAGCTGAAGTTCTAAATTTAACCTTTAAGAAATCTTTCACGCAGGAGGACCGCACAAATATACCATCATTTGATCAACGTACTAATTCCGAAATGGGGGACATAGCAATAGGTATTTCCGGTGTAGAGAAGCAGCTGAGAGAGCTAAATACGAAAAAGTCTGCTGGTCCGGATGGAATACCAGTTCGGTTTTACAAAGACTATTCTGCGGCGTTGGCCCCCTACTTAGCTTGCATTTATAGCGAATCTTTAATTCAGTGCAAAGTTCCTAGTGATTGGAAAAGAGCGCAGGTGACTCCCGTGTATAAAAAAGGAAAGAGAACTGACCCATACAGTTACAGGCCAATATCGTTGACATCAGTTTCATGTAGAATTTTGGAGCATATTCTCAGTTCGAATATAGTAAATTTCCTTGAAACGGAAAAGCTTCTTTCCATGAATCAGCACGGGTTTAGGAAACATCGTTCATGTGAAACTCAGCTTGCCCTTTTCTCACATGACATCTTGCGAGCCATGGACGAAGGGCAACAGGCGGATTGTGTTTTTCTCGACTTCAAAAAGGCGTTCGACGCGGTGCCACACTGCAGATTGCTAACGAAGATACGAGCTTATGGAATAGGTTCACAGATTTGTGACTGGCTGGAAGACTTCCTAAGTAATAGAACGCAGTACGTTGTTCTCGACGGCGAGTGTTCATCAGAGACGAGTGTATCGTCAGGCGTGCCCCAGGGGAGTGTGATAGGACCGCTATTAGTTTCTATCTATATAAATGATCTGATGGACAGAGTAAGTTGTAATTTGCGGCTGTTTGCTGATGATGCTGTGGTGTATGAGAGGGTGTCGTCTTTAACTGACTGTAATAGCATACAGGTTGACTTAGACAAAATTTCTAGTTGGTGCGAAGAATGGCAGCTAGCTCTCAATGTAGAAAAATGTAAGGTGATGCGCATGAGTAGAAAAAACAATCCTATAATGTTCGAATACAGCATTAGTAGTGAGCTTCTTGATGCTGTCGCGTCGTTCAAATATCTAGGCGTAACATTGCAGAGCGATATGAAATGGAACGAGCATGTAAGGACAGTTGTGAGTAAGGCAGACAGCCGACTTCGGTTTATTGGGAGAATTGTGGGAAGATATACTTCAACTGTAAAGGAGACCGCGTATAAAACGCTTGTACGACCACGTCTTGAGTATTGCTCAAGTATTTGGGACCCGCGGCAGATCGGTTTGAAGGAAGACATAGAGGCGGTTCAGAGGCGAGCAGCTAGATTTGTTACCGGTAGGTTCGACCAATGCGCGAGTGTCACGGAAATGCTCCGGCAACTCAATTGGGGATCGCTGGAAGAAAGACGACGTTCTTTTCGTGAATTTCTGTTAAGTAAATTTAGAGGGCCGGAATTTGAAGCTGAGTGTAGTACGATCTTGCTGCCGCCTACTTACATTTCGCGTAAAGATCACAAAGACAAGATAAGAGAAATTAGGGCTCGTACGGAGGCATATAGGCATTCTTTTTTTCCTCGTTCAATTTGGGAGTGGAATAGGTAAGGAAATGCCTAGTAGTCTTACGGTGTACCCTCCGCCACGCACCTTACGGTGAATTGCGGAGTATGTATGTAGATGTAGATGTTACTGAGATGCTTCGGGAACTCAAATGGAAATCGCCGAAAGAAAGGTGAGTTCTCTCGACCGATCGTTACAGAGAAGGAAATAGGGAAAATGTCGCACCTGATGCGTCATTTGAAACAACTGGGAACCACAGTGATCAAACTCGCGTACGTACTTCCGGTCACACGACCTTAATTCGCCTCCTCCTCACCTGGAGAGCTGAAAGGTTGTCAATCTGTCATCTCGGTTTCTTATTGGTTGCTTTACAGACTTCCATATTTGCCTTGGTTTCGTTCAAAACAGAAGATGGATTCGTAACATCATGTTTGTGATTACGATTTTGTGTGAGTACTGTACTGTGGGTACTTTACTTAAGTTTGTTCGCAGTGTAATATTCGGTGGAATTAGAGATTCCATATTTGTTTGTATTTTAATTAAACAGAAGCTGCTATTTTTTCCTGTCTCCAAATATGAGTGTGAACTACTCGATTTAAAAGCATCGTTCTCGTATTCTTCTTGATTTCCATTCGGATCTGTATTTCGTAATTTCTTGTATTTAATGGAGAACCCAAAGCTAACAGCTGTTCACAGAATTGTTATTTACCTTTATTAAGCCAACTTACATCTTGTCTCGGATTTAGTATTTATATGTTCAGTGATACGTTCATTTTTATTAGAGTGAAATGATAATCAGATAGGTACATAGATTTCTGCTAGAATGTATTGTTTATAGTATCTTCCTATTAGGAACGCGAGAAAACTTTCGCGTAATCACTGTCGAAGTTTTTGCATTTGAAACCCAAAATGCGTTATTTCCTAAGATATCAAATCATATTCAGTGACAAGAAGCGACACCATTCAAAACAGAATTACATACTCATTCGGCGACAACGTGTAATGAAGTAGCATAGAAATTCTATTAAAGATCATTAACATAGAATTCTCTTTAAATGCGAGAAAATTCGATTAACGGTTGCAAACGAACACGGATTTTAACCGAGCAGTTTACTCATTCATATGTAAGAAAAAATGCACACGAGCTCACCAAACATTGTGACGAATCTGCTTATGTTTTACATGGAAAAATGGAGTTATTTATTCAGTATTTACCTATTCATGGAAAAAGAAGGCAGAATATGCGCAATATGTTCTCAATGCAATTCAAAGAGGGCAGTGCACACAAGAAGCCCTAATCTGCATCACAATGCTATAGAACCAGTTTGAGTAATGTCATGCCAGTTTATTTGAGATTCTGACAGGTTCAAAGGCACAAGTACGCCCACGTAATAATGTTTTTCATAAAGGAAACTAATATCCTGTCTGAGTTCACGATGTTCATTTTTTTGCCAATAACACAACCTTTTAGATCGTTTAAGTTGTCATTATTTATTGACTTCCCTACTACGTACATATTTTATTACTGATAGTTAACTTTGTTCTGCAAGTTGATGTTTTTAAATCTGACAATGGCAGAGGCCGAAACGACATAATAAACACCGACAATTTTAGCTCTCTGGACGGTTGTGCTCTTATGTACACCTAACAATACCTACACGTTCAAAATTGCAATATTTGCTCTCATAAATAGCTAATTTTGTAATCAAAAGCTACGAGAACTTCGTGACAAGATTTTAATTGCGATTTCTCAGAAATCCTTCCAGATTTCAGACACACACGGCTACTAAGAAAACACCGGCCAGGCCCTTACAGTAGGGATGGCGGTTATCACTGAAACAACCGGTTTTCGGTTATACCGGTTCTTTTCATCTCCAGTTTAACCGCACCGTAAAAATTGCTCAAGTTAACCGGTTTTTTAAATAACCGGTTTTCGGTTTTTATTGCTATTATTTTCAGTAGAGTTCGAACGAAACATATACTTTGCGGCTGAAACAGAAACCGTAATCGTCGGTTCTTCTAGTTTCGGCCGAAACCGATACTTACGAAATTCAATTAATATTTAGGTAAATTTACGATATACGACAAATCAATTGTCTTTCCATATTTTGCAAGATCCCCTCCCAATACTACGCCTTCTTGAGTGTGTGTAAGCCTAGTCAGGACTCCGTAGAAGACGATATACGAAGCATACAGATTTACTGCCCTAGTATTTTCATCCGGTAGTTGCGAATATTGAGCCAACCACTCCGTAAGTTGAACTTGTGAACCAGCGCATACGAATATTTCGGTATATACACAATATATATACAGAAGTTACAGTCAGTAAATAAACTTCAGTCAATGCTGAAGAAGTATTTCGAAAACAGTTCCGACTAACAGTATCATTGTTGTCAGTGTAAATTTATGCAAATTGAACTAGGAAAGCTCTGTACCACATGATCAAAGAATGTTCAAATGGGTAGAGTTCTTATGAGACCTAAATGCTTAGGTCATGGGTCCCTAGACTTAAAAACTAGTTAATCTAACGTAAACTAACTTACGCTAAGGACAACATATACATCCATGACCGAGGGAGGAGGGAGGACTCGAACCTCCGACTGGAACAGCCGCGCAGTCCGTAATATGGAGCCTCAGACCGCATGGCTTTCTCGCGACGCACCACATGATCAATGTTACCTAAACCCATATTGGTTATTGAAAAAGCCCCTCGCTTTCAAGGAATCACATTAATAAAACTTGTTAGCATAACAGTATGATAAAACATTAAAAGTTAGTATTCCAAGCTTAGAGTACATCACTTACATAATAGGTATATGAATCGAATTTACCTTCTCTTTCAAGGGACATTTTGGATGCTTTCTCCTTAAATGACACAGCTTGTTTGTAGTTCCTCCACCCATTTTCAGCTTTTTAAAACAAATGGGTATGAGTTCTTATGAGACCTAACTGCTTAGGCCATCGGCCCCTAGACTTAAAAACTATTTAATCTAACTTACGCTAAGGACAACATACACACCCATGACCGAGGGAGGACTCGAACCTCCGACTGGAGCAGCCGCACAGTGCGTAACGTGGAGCATTGCACCTCACTGCTACCGTACTTCGTGAAGTACTTCCACACTCGGGATGGTGTCATTTAAGACACAACCAATGTCTGGCGACGACAGCAAGGAACTGCCGCATGACCAGACGGAGGCAAGTCTCGTACATTGCCGGTGCACGCGCATCGTCTAATAGGCCACGCCACACGGCAACAGGTGTATCGATGCCTCAATAGCTGCACCAGTTCTTATGCTCCCCGTTTATTGCGCGTTTATGACTGCCGCGATTGTTCTTAAATTATCGCTGATCGCTTTTCTTGGTTCCTGCGATGACCTAATATTTCACAGCAGTGGAAATTGTAGGAATAGCCCTAAATATTGTGGTCTAATAGTTGTAAATTTTTAAATTATTTACAAACAACACATTTGAACCACTACTACAGGAAGTAGTCGTATCGGTTTTTTACCCGGTTCTTGGCAATAACAAAAAGAAACCGGTTACAACCGACACCAAATAAATACCGAAAAAACCGGTTGTTCAAAACTAAAATACCGATATCGGTCGGTTTTTCCCACCCCCCTTCCTTACAGTATAAAAGGAAAAATAGTGGCAACTAAGTCGCCTATTTCAAATTAAAAGAACGGATTTTCGCGTTATATTTCGTTCGTATTGGAAGTTGTCTTCCCCTGCTAGTGAAATGAGCCTTACGTTCTGCGGTGAGAACCGTCTGCCTGTCGCAGGATTGAAACAGCACATTCCTCTGGCCAGGCTACACTGCCATTACTACACCGTCGAGCGCGCCGCTAGCGTCTCGGGAAACGGTCGTCTGGAAACTGGAATGACGCTTCAGCGATGAGAGTCGCTCTTTTTGTATGCAGGTGATTGACGTACACGCTTATGGCAAAGACTTCGAGAACTGATTGTTCCAGAATGCATTCGCTAATGGAATACAGGCCCCATGATGTGGGAGCCGTCATTCACAAACGCGCAGACACGTTTGATGTTTCTGCGGGGTAATGTAACCAGTGCTCGCTATATTGCAGTGGCTAATGTCCCTCTGTTAAAGCACACCGCCTTTCTGTCTGAGAAATTACTTAGTCAAACACAATGCTCATGCCCATACGGCTGCTTCAAGGGCACGTACTCTTTTCTGTGTTCAACAACTGTTCTGCCCAGCAAGATCACTACGGCTCTCTTCAACTGAAAATGTTTGGAACGCGATGGAGTGGGAACTTATTCGTACGTAACAGACCTACAAAATTCATCACCTAATCTACATAACTACTCTGCAAGTCACATTGAAAGGCACGGCAGAGGGTTCATAAACCAGCTTTTATGAAATTTATCTACAGTTACATTTTCTAATAGCCCCCGGGAAACAGTAACACCTAAATCTTCCCGTTTTCAATATCATTATTTTTCTTTCATTACGATGATCGTGTCTCCCAACGCATGTGAGTGCTAACAAAAAATGTTCGCATTCGGGAGAGAAAGTTGGTGAAAGAAATTTCGCAAAAAGATTTCGCCGCAATGAATAACGCCTTCCTTTTTTTAATGATTTCCACCCCAACTCGTGCATATTTCCAACATACTCTCTCCCCTATATCACGATAATACAAAACGAGCTGCCCTTCTCTGAACTTTCTCTAAATCGTTTGTCAGTCCCACTCACAAAGCGCAGCAATACTTCAAAATATGACGCAGAACTGTAGCGTAGACAGATTCTTTGGTAGAACTGTTGCATCTTCTAAGTGTTCTGCCAAT
This sequence comes from Locusta migratoria, assembly GCA_026315105.1. NCBI lineage: Eukaryota > Metazoa > Arthropoda > Insecta > Orthoptera > Acrididae > Locusta > Locusta migratoria. The sequence goes on along the minus strand of CM048747.1, from coordinate 196,267,324 downwards.
GAAACGTAGCCTTTGGTTCACCTTCGCTACAATATTTTCTGTGCATTCTTTCCAATTTAATTTGTTCGTAACTGTTGTTCCTAGTTATTTCATTAAATTTATGGCCTGTAGATTGGACTCATTTATAATGTAAATGAAGCTTAACGGATGTCTTCTAGTGCTTTTATGGATGACTTCACACTTATCATTACTAAGGGTCAATTACCAATTTTTGCACCATGTAGATATCTTACCTACATCATTTTGCACTTGCTTTTGATCTGCTGGTGACTTTACTAATCGATCAATGATAGCATCATCCGCGAACAGTCTGAGAGGTGCTCAGATTCTCTCCTAAATCGTTTATAAACATATGGAACATTAGGGGCCCTATAACAGTTCCCTGGAGAATTTTAGACATCACTCCCTTTTTTACTCCCCACAGGGGGCCCACAGCTCTTTTGTGGGTACGTGTGTAGCGCGCACGGGTCCCCGAGCCATTGCAGCCTTTTTTCCTGCTTTCCCCAGGCTGCATTACCCCTCCTAGTTCCCCCTCCTTCCCATCCCAATTCCTCCTTCCCACCCTCTCCAACCCCATCTCTCGGTGGTACTCTGGATGACGGCTTGGCTATCCCATGGTACCGATTGTCCTGCACTTTGGTTTTGTCTGCTGTGTACACCGGTTTTTGGCCCAGTTTGGTCCCCCTCGGGGTTTGACCTTCCATACCAAAATTGTCCGATAATGTGTGAGCCAATTGGGGAAGAACTCCCGACCTAGCCCCTACAGCGCGGGTCCTATCCTTTCCTTTCCACTTCCTTTCCTCGCTGTAGCCCCCATCCCCCGCTAGGTCCCCAGCACGTGTAGCCAGTCCGTGTGGGGGGGCTGTTATGTACCCTTTGGCTGAGCCCCCTGACACCACAGGGATCACACTACTGGTGTCTGAGCTGCGACCTCTCCATGCAAGCCAAGGAGTTGATGCCTGTCCTCGGGGGTATCAGAACTCCCGGCAATGGCCATCGTGCCAGGTGGCCTTTGCTGAGGCTGGGTGGCGCCCATGGAGAGAGCCCCGGTTTCGGAGTGGGTGACACCAGGGCGGACGTCTAGCACTATGAAAAGAGTTAGACTCCAAAATGGTCGTGCATCGGCCGTCTCTCAAGACAGGAAGAGATCGTTTAATGCTGTTACTGCGGATAAGAGGATGTTTCCCTCCCTTGCTACCCCTTGGGAGGAAGGCCAGGCTCGCCGGTTAGGAGCAAAACCCTTTCCTCGCTATCTCGTTTGCTCAAGGACTGATGGAGGGACTTTCACTTCCACCAAACCTCTGTTCTTTGTCGAGACCATAGAGGACAAGTTTGGTGAAGTGGAATCTATGAGTAAGCTTAGATCTGGTTCATTACTCATTAAAACAGTCTCGGAAGCCCAGTCTGAAGCTTTGCTCGCCTGCAACACCCTTGGCGACATTCCAGTCACAATTGTCCCGCACAAATCCTTGAATATGGTACAGGGTGTGATATTCCACCGGGACCTCCTCCTTCAAACTGATGAGGAGCTTAGGGCCTATCTCGAGCGGCGTGGTGTACATTTTGTTCGCCGCGTTCAGAGGGGACCTAAAGATAACCGCGTCGATACTGGGGCCTTTATCTTGGCCTTCGAGGGGGACACACTCCCAGAGAAGGTCAAGATCATGATATATCGATGTGAAGTGAAGCCCTACATTCCACCTCCCATGCGGTGTTTTCGATGTATGAGGTTTGGTCATATGTCCTCTCGCTGTACAGCAGTCCCAGTATGCGGCGATTGTGGACGCCCACTACATGAGGGGAGCCCCTGTGTTCCTCCGCCGGTGTGCGTCAACTGTCAACAACACCACTCTTCACGGTCGCCAGATTGCCCTATGTTCAAAACAGAAAAGAAGATACAAGAGTACAAATCCCTGGAGCGTTTGACGTACCCTGAGGCCCGCAGCAAATATGAACGTCTGCATCCCGTGCAAATGGCGACGACCTTCGCTACGACGTTATCGTCTAGCCTTTCACCCTCCCCTTCCCACTCCCATCTCCCCCCTACACCCCGTCCACACCCCTCCCTCACATCTCCCTCTCCTGTAGCTCCTGTAGCCCTCCTTTTGTGTCCCACCCCTTCCCAGCCGGAGAAGTGCACCCCTTCTCCGTCGCCTGCCGGTGACAGTGCCCTATCTGAGGGCCTTCCGTCCCGGCGTTCCCCAGATCGGAGATCTTCGACCTCCAGCCGGCCATCGGACTCCCAGTCAGTGAGTTCAAAGGTCGCCCGATCCTCGTCAGTACCAGACCTAACTGACAAAAGTCCTCTCTCTGGGGTGGGTCCTGCCCGTCCCACACGAGAGAAGGAGAAGGAGAAGGAGAAGGAGAAAGAGAAAGAGAAGGAGAAGAAGAAGAAGAAACCAAAGTTACAAGATAAAGCCCCTCCGGTACCACCGGAGGTGCCGACTGTGCTTTCGCAACTCGCTCATCCCATTGAGCCCGAGGCTGATCAGCTATTTATGGATGTTGTCCCTTCTTCTTTGGTGACGGACGCTGACAAAGCAGCGTGACAGACGTTATGCCATTCGCTTCCCGCCTAGATCCTCGTGATGTGATCATCCAATGGAACTGTAATGGTTACTACCGTCACCTCTTGGAGATTAAACAGCTAATCTCTCTCTCTTCTGCGGCCTGTGTCGTCCTGCAGGAATCGAGGTTTATGGATGCACATTCACCGACCCTCCGTGGGTTCCGTGCTTTTTGTCGGAACCGGGTTGGTCCCCTCCAGGCGTCTGGTGGGGTTTGTACTTTGGTCCGGACAGATATTGTCAGTACCTGGATTCCTCTCCAAACTCCATTGGAAGTTGTTGCTGTCCGGGTTCACTTGGACACTCCATTGACCATTTGCAACCTCTACCTTCCACCTGACAGGCCACCTACTCTCACGTCCCTAGTGGCCCTCCTTCAGCAACTCCCCCCTCCTTACCTCATCCTTGGGGACTTCAATGCCCACCATCCTTTGTGGGGCAGTGCTTATACATCTAGCCGGGGCAGCCTCATAGACCAGTTTCTTGCTGACCACAATCTGAGCCTTCTCAACGATGGTTCCCCAACTCATTTTAGTGCCGCTCACGGCACCTTTTCTGCCATAGACCTCTCTCTCACTTCTCCTTCTCTCCTTCCTTTATTTCACTGGTCGGCGTATGACGACCTCTGCGATAGCGACCACTTTCCGTTGATCCTTTCACTTCCCTCACGCCTACCACGAGCCAGGGTACCCCGCTGGGTATTCCGTCGTGCTAATTGGCCGCTATATACATCCCAGGTTGTGTTCCCATCTTCCCCCTCAGGCTGTATAGATGATATTATAAGCCAAATGACCAACATGATCACCCAAGCTGCCAACGCCGCTGTTCCCCGGTCGACAGGCCCTCCGTCTCGCCGGCCTGTCCCTTGGTGGAATGCAACTGTTGCCGCAGCCATTCGCGAGCGCCGAAGGGCCTTGCACCATCTTAAGCGCCACCCATCGCTCGCTGGTCTAATAAATTTCAAACGTCTGCGTGCCAGAGCTCGTTACTTAATCAAACAAAGTAAGCGGACATGCTGGGAGCATTTTGTCTCCTCGTTGGGTTCTTCTGTCCCTTTGACAAGAGTGTGGGCTATGCTCCGATCTATCCAAGGTAGCTGGCGGCCGTCTTCCGTCCCTGGTCTTGCCCTGCCTGATGGGGTCTGCACGGAGCCATCTGTTGTTGCAGAACATCTTGCAACTCACTTCGCCAATGTCTCAGCGACAACTTCATATCCGTCGACCTTTCTCCTTCAGAAACACCAGGCCGAAACCTTCAAATTAGGCTTTACTTCTCACCAGGTGGAACCATATAACGAACCTTTTACTGACTGGGAGCTGTCGCTGGCCCTCTCCTCTTCTCGTGATTCAGCACCTGGCCCTGATGATATCCATAATCAATTGCTGAAACACCTTAACCCCTCACAACGACAATTTCTCCTAAAAGTTTTTAACCGTATTTGGCTTAAAGGGGTGTTCCCCTCCCAGTGGAGGGAGAGTATTGTGGTCCCTGCCCTCAAGCCTGGCAAGGACCCGTCGGCGCTGGACAGTTATCGACCAATAAGCCTGACAAGTGTCCCCTGTAAACTACTTGAGCGGATGGTAGCCCGCAGATTATGCTGGGTTCTTGAATCCCGGGGACTTCTCTCACCTTACCAGTGTGGGTTCCGGGAGGGACGATCCCCTATTGACCATTTACTTCGACTGGAGACTGCGATCAGACAGGCCTTTTCTAAAAGACATCATCTGGTAGCAGTCTTCTTCGATCTGCATAAGGCGTACGACACTGCTTGGCGTCATCATATTTTACGTTCTCTTCATGACTGGGGCCTCAGAGGCTCCTTACCAATTTTTATCCGTCAGTTTTTATCCCACCGCCTGTTCCGTGTCAGAGTTGGCTCTTCCTTTAGCTCCCCTCGGATACAGGAGAACGGTGTCCCCCAGGGCTCAGTGTTGAGTGTTACACTTTTTCTAATCGCCATCAATGGGTTGGTGAGCTCTGTTGGGTCACTGGTAACCCCGGCATTGTATGTCGACGACTTTTGCATATGGTACAGCTCCTACTCATTATCCTCTACTGAACGTCAGCTCCAGAGCGCCATTCGGCGGGCTTCAGTGTGGGCTACGTCCCATGGTTTCCAGTTTTCCTCATCAAAAACGAGGGTGGTGCACTTTTGTCGTCGTACTACAGTTCACCCTGATCCAGAACTGTTCCTGGGTAATCAGCGCCTGGAAGTTGTAGCACAGCATCGTTTCCTGGGTCTTCTCTTTGACAAAAAATTGACTTGGGTGCCCCATATTCGCCACCTAAAGATTAGTTGTATGAGGAAACTCAATGCCCTACGTTTCCTTGCTCATTCATCTTGGGGTGCAGACCGAACAACTATCCTCCGTATCTATCGGGCTCTAATATTGTCCCGATTGGACTATGGGTGTCAAGTTTATGGCTCGGCAGCTCCTTCTGCCCTGAAATTATTAGACCCGGTTCACCATTATGGTGTCCGCTTGGCTACAGGTGCATTCCCGACTAGCCCGGTCGACAGTCTCCTTGTTGAGGCGGGAATCTGCCCTCTTCAGGTCAGGCGGCATCAGCTTCTGGCGTCTTATGCCATCGCCATCCGGCAATATCCTGCTCATCCCGCTTACCAGGTTCTTTTTGCATATGAAGGGCTTCGACCCCCTGATACCCGGCCGCGGGCGGGCCTTCCCGTCGGACTGCGGCTTGCCTCTCTTTGCCGGGATTTCCATTTCCCTTCGCTAGATTGCGCCCCCCATTTTACTGCACGCACACCTCCGTGGATGGTGCCGCGACCACTAATTCGGACGGATCTCTTCCAGGGCCCAAAAGCTTTAATTTCCCCCATGGTCTTTCGGCGTTTGGTGCGCCCAGTACTAGAAGAGTTTCAGGGAGCCTCTATCTTCTACACTGATGGCTCGAAAACAGCGGGCCACTCCGGATATGCTTTTACGTCTCCTGTTGGGGCGGAATGCCATTCTTTGCCAGAGGCATGCAGTGTGTTTACGGCAGAGCTGATGGCGATTTATAGAACCCTCTGTTTTATTAAACATTCTGCCGTGGAACGTGGTTTAATCTGTGCTGACTCCATGAGCAGTCTGCAGGCCATTGATCGTTGTTTCCCCTCCCATCCTTTAGTTATTTCCATCCATGAACTCCTTGCTGACCTTCATCGTGCTGCCTGCTCAGTTACCTTTCTCTGGGTGCCAAGCCATGTTGGTATTACAGGGAATGAAGTAGCTGACCAGTTGGCTAGATCGGCAATTACTCGCTGCCCGTCTCCCTTTCAAATTCCGGGTGCGGATCTGCGGGTGCAGATCAGATCTTTGCTTCACTCCTCATGGGATAGCAGTTGGAAAGCTACTGCCCCTTCCAATAAACTCCGCACCATCAAGGATACGACTGCAGCTTGGAGTTCATCTTTACGCCCTTCCCGGAGAGAATCAATTGTCCTCTGTCGCCTCCGTCTTGGACACTGCAGGCTGACCCATGGATTTCTTTTACGAAATGACAATCCACCACATTGTGATTGTGGAGCCGTACAATCCGTGTCTCATATTCTGACTGAATGTCCTCTCCATTCCACACTCCGTGGCGACTATGGCCTACCGTCTGCATTGCCTTCAGTTTTGGCGGATGACCCACGGATGGTTGATCGCGTCCTTGCCTTCCTCCGTGAAAGTAGATTTTATTGTCAGCTCTAGGACTCGCTTGTTCGGGGTGAGTGGGTTTGTGATTCTTGGCTGATTGTGGGGTTTAGAGCCTTAACCCCATCGCCCCCCCCCCTCTTTTACATTTTAATGTAGTTTTATTTCTCCCTGCTCTGGAGCTATGATACGTTGACCACTGTGCCATTAGTACCTTGTGGTTAAGGCTGGAGGTCGCTTCCAGAGCTGTGGGTTCGGACACTGTAGCATTTGCTGCCCTGGTTTGGTCTTAGTCTTGTTGACGAGTCGATTTTACTTCCTAGTGTAATGGTCTTTTGGCTTTCACCTATTTTTTGTCGAGTTCCATGGCGTATTCAATTTGAGGTTGAAGGGACTGATGACCTCGTTGTTTGGTCCCTCATGTCCACCACCACCCACCCACCCTCCCTTTTTACTCGACGACTTTCCGTCGATTACAACGTACGTCTCTGACAGGAAAGCAATCATATCTGCGGCGATATTCCATAAACACGAAATTTGGTTAGAGGACGCTTGTGAGGTACAACTTCAAAAACCTTCCGGGAATCTAGAAATACAGAATCTATTTCAGATCCCTTGTCGTTAACACTCATCATATCATGAATTAAATAGCTAGCTGTGTTTCAGGAGAACGATATTTTCTCAATAAGACAGTAGGTCGTTTTATTCCAGATAGTTAATAATGTTTGAGGAAAGTGTGTCCTAAAATCCTGATGCAAATAGACGTCAGTGTTATAGGCCTGTAATTTTCCTGATCACTCCTACTTGCCTTTCTTGAATATTGGAGTGACCTGTGCAACTTTCGAATTTAGTTTCAAATTTTTACGGAAATTTCATTAGCTTCTACTAGGCCTCGGCAAGCCTGACTAGTTCAGTAAACACACTACCCTCCAACTAACTATTGGCTTCACAATCTGAAGTATTTACCACTTAGTGTTCGCACACTCGTTAAACAAAACTCGCCTATAAGAACTGGAATTTCATCCTAAGATCCAAGTCAAGTCCGCTAGGGACTGCGCTTTTGGATAGTGCCAAAGAAATAGCTTTGTGGTTGAGAGTGGATTAGCTTCTCTCGGTTTCTCAAACGCACTAAGATATTACCACCTCCACCCCACGATGACTGCCAGCCGACTTCTCGATCTTGACGACAAGCAGAATGCATGCATTTTCATTGTCCGCGTCCTGCTCCCACTAACGGTACTGGTGTAAGTTCTTTTATGGATGTTGAACACATGCCGTCGAGAGCAGAGTACTCACAATGTTTATTCGGTTCCTATTCATCCATTCAGTGCGTCTGTTGAAACACCATCTTCTCTTTCCAGGCCGAACGAAATACCCCTTCGCCTGCAGCACTAACTTCCAGCGATGGTTGTTCGGTCATTGATCAGTAAACTATCATGCATTAACAGACGCCCCGTAGGCCTACTTCGTAGGCGCATTGGTATACAGTTTCAAAGGCGCAGTAGCGTGTCGCACTTTGAACGCATGTTCTGTTGTTTTTTAGCTTTGCGACTTGCGGCACTCATTGTCAGACCAAATTTTAATTTTCCGCCATGTTGTATTCCAGCAATGGAGCTGCAATTTTGTGTTTTGCACTGTACGTATAACCCTTTTGTGCACTGAGTCATGCATAGATACAATAACACGTCAAAGATACATCAAAAAGACGACGTGTTTTTAGCGAACTTGACGTATTTTAAAACGGAAAAATGTAACGTGTGTGTGTGTGTGTGTGTGTGTGTGTGTGTGTGTGTGTGTGTGTGAGTGAGATCAGTCCATCTTTGTTTATTGTTCCAATTCGGGCAATTAGACCAAGAGCGAAGTAATACTAACGATATATATATATATATATATATATATATATATATATATATATATATATATAAAAAAATCGTGTCTACTTGGTGTACTTTGTTGTTTTGAATCTCTGTTGCCTGAATAAAATGGCCGCAAACAAGAGGATGACAATAATTTCATTGTAGACTTCTGCCGGCCTTACACATCGTATAAATTTATAGTCATTTATCCTATACAGAACGATGTGATCTGAAACGAGCATGTGAAATCAGTGGCAGGCGAGACGAATGGAAGAATTAAACGTGCTGGAGGAATTTAGGAAGTGTGTGGTATCTGTATGAAGGTAATTGGTGAAAAGAAAATACCGTGACGCGTCGTAAAATTGTTTCAGGGTCCGAACTTCTGCTCCAGTAATCAAATGACAAAAGAGATGAATAGAATTCATAAAGACTCTGGTATGATCATAACAGATCTATGTACCTCACCCCACTTCCATAATTTTATCGAGCTAACTTTAATGGATGCATCTGTGTTCATATGCCAATGGAATGTTACACGGATTATTGACATTGGAATGAAGCAATCTTCGCCACGCACTGTAATGATTTATACGTACTTACAGATGTGACGGCATGATGCGTATTTGTCAGTTTGGGTCACCCATCATCATCGTGATGAGAAAAGCGAAGATCAATATTTTCCCCGTGGATACTAAAATACATTCTAGTATCCATAATCTTCCGTAGGTAAAATAATGAAAGCTATAATTCGAGTAGCACTCTTACCCCCTTTCCGAATTCATTGGTAAAAGGGAGAATGACTGTCAGTAAGCTTCAGTATAAATATAATTTTTTAGATTTTCTTGCTGTAGTTTTTATGGTACACTTGCGTGGAAGAAATAAATACAAGATGTCGACATGAAACATTCCTTATTTCCAAATCTGATTACACACTGGATTTACACTCGGGAGGACGATGGTTCAATCCACCTCCGGCCACCCAGATTTATGTTTTTCGTGCTTTCCATAAACCACTCCGGGCAAATGCCGGTATCGTTCCTTTGAAAGGTATGGCCGATTTCTATCCCCATATCTTTCCTACCATCAAAGCGAGAGCTCCGTCTCTTATGACCACGCTGTCGACGGGACGTTAAATCCTAAGCTTCCTTCCTTCCTTCCTTCCTTCCAAATGTGATTGTAAGAAAAGACGGATAGTCATTGTTGTAGAAATAAACTTTGATGTTGACTGCCAGGCGCGTAGTGGCGGATGTTCGTCAGGGCGGTCACAGCGGCAGGCTCTGGCGCGTCCCGCGTGATAATGCATTTATACATGGGCCGCTCTCCTAACCCCTGAAACGTCTTAACCCATGTGCGATCAAGCGTGTCGGGAGCGATGGATGCTATTCCATCCATAATTCTTCTTCAGAGACAGTCAAGATAACAAACAAACAAAATACCTACCACATTATATATACAGGGTGTTTCACTAAGTGTGTTTGCCTCTGTAACTTATAAAATAATAGCTGACGGAAAATTTTAATGCGGTAGGTAAACACAAGAAATGTTAAACTTTCTGCGGAGCTATGAATATAGTTTATTGTATCATTTTCCAAAGAGTTACAGCACAAAGACATAATTTTTTAAATGGAACAATAGTTTTTTCTATCGTGCATTGGATTCGTTGAAACCAGCTGCGTACAAATCAATTTAAACTACATTCCTGTCACTGTTAGTTTGTGAGATATAACCCTTCAAAGTGTAGGGGGCGGAGGCTACGACAGCGTATCTGACTGGCTGGTTGTCATGAGACAGTGGGCCGTGCCCCAGGGGATAGCCGCTCGCCCAGTTAGCTACGCTATCGCAGCCTCCGCCCCGGAACTTTGAAGTGTTGTAGCTCCCAAACTAACAGTGACAGGACTGTAGTTTAAATTGATTTGGACGCAACGAATCCAATACACGATAGAAAAAACTATTGTTCCATTTAAAAAATTATATCTTTGTGGTGTAACTCTTTGGAAAATGATACAATAAACTATGTTCATAGCTCCGCAGAAAGTGTAACATTTCTTGTGTTGAACTACCACATTAAAATTTCCTTCACCTATTATAAGTTACAGAGGCAAACACACTTAGTGAAATATATATGTCCTCTGTCATCATAAACCATTCGTTCGATTACAATGAAACGTTCGTGAACTGTTCACCGTACGCCCATGAAGATTCCTGGCCCAAAAACAAAAGTGCACGACACATAACTCAGGTGATATGACTTCATAAATAATGAGAGGCCACCGCTGAGAATAAGCAGATTTATGCGTCAATTATTGGAAAATGGGAGTCGTTAGGGACCTGCAACCAATTTTGCATGTAATTACGGACGTTTATGAAGCGTCCGCCCAACAAAATGATGAAACGAAAAGAAGTCTACCGCGCACAACAATTTTGCTGTAGATGCCGTAAAACCGTCGCATAATTTATCTTATTTCGAAAACTACTTCACCTATGAAGTTGAAATTTGGCAGGAATGTAGTTTGTAGGTAGAGCGCGTCAGCTAAGAAAGTATTTTCTGATAGGTGCATGACAGAGTACACTTCTCCTACAGGCTCACGAAATCTACAGTTTCATTCCGATCTTCACAGAATCTCACACGCTTGATCTTCAAACCAAGAGGAAGGTTACCGTCTACCTTAACTTTCATACGGTGCATGGGGGAAGGTACCTTGCAACATAAAAATGAATCCCTAAATACCTCGGTCGCGCCATAACTTGAGAACGGCCTGATCAGTTTCACAGATCCTTTTTTTGTTGTCTTCGTTATTCTCAGAACAAGGATTGTATGAAATAAAACTGGAATATTTGAGTACAACAAAGTGCGTTTTTCAGTGTGACCCTGCGTTTCTAATGCGTAGAAACCCATAGTTTTGTTCCGATATTTATGAAATTTTGCACACTCTACCTTAAAAACAATAGGAATGTCACTGTATAAAATTTTCTTGAGTGCATGGTGTAGGGTACTGAACTTACGGAATTATACAAAATGCACAGTTTCGCTCCAATCTTCATGAATTTTTGCACACATGACCTTTAAATCAAGAGAAAGATCACTGGGTAAATAAATGTGTGCATGGGACATGACAGAGGGTACCTTGTAGAAAACTTTGCCGAAAGAGGGAAAGGTGGAAACGAACAGAGAGATGGGAGAGAAAGAGGTGGATGCAGAGAGAGGGGAGAAGAGGATGTGGACTACGAGAGTGTAGGTAAATAAATACCCGGGCAACGCCGGGTGTACAGCTACTACCACATAAAGAAATACAGTATGTTCGCAAATAAATTGGTCTATAACGTCACATCCATTTCTATGGACATGTTTACAGTCACGATCATATATATCTTGCTGGAAGATGACATGTCTCAAAAGAGAAGAACCTTAGGCTCAAAATTTTCTAAAGCTTGTCCAAATTAGCTGAAACCGTATATCTTCGTCCGATGAAGAAAACTTGGGTATTGCTGTATTTAATTAGTGCAGACCACGTTCTCCCCTTCACTGCCTCTTCCTTTCCCGAAAACTGTTGGGATCCTCAGAACCCTGAAGCCTAGATGTTTAGTATAGAGCAGTGGCGAATCCAGGGAAAGGGATACGGAGCTGCAGCCTCCCTCAAAGACTGAGCATCCAGAGCGAAGTCCCGAAAATTTTGGTATTATTGACGGTGTTCTAGAAATAGGGACGAAGTACTATAGAACATACAAAATGTATTGAAAATTTGATGTCTTTTTTAGAAATACTTTAGGTCTCATCTAACAATTATGTTTGAATATTATATACCCCTTATGACCATACATGCCGAGTGATGCTAGAAGTGCGTTCACTGAAGTTTCCCATAACGCACTCGGAAACACCTAGTGGGATCTGTTAATAATCTCTTAATTTTATCCCTCAATAGGTGTTGTGTTTGTTCACGTACCCCTTTGATTCCGCAAATCCTCAGAAAAAGGTCATAAAATGTAATACAGCATTCGTGGTTGCAAAGAGAGAGATATTTTTGAGGAAACGTTTCATAAATCAGAGCAATCGTTTCACGTTGTGTGTGACACGTCGCAACGTCTTGTTCAAACCTTCATCAGTCAGAGAAAACACAATCAGAACGCATGTTTCGGTAAGGGTCGCTTTCACAGTGACGGCAGCTCTCCATCAATTTCTAAAAAGAACTTTGCGACCACGCTTCCTGCCCAGAACCCACCTTCCACAGTCCCTCCCGGATCTTCGTTTCCCCAAGTTCTGCAGTTCTGCTTATTGACGTACCCACTGAGGTGGAAGTGCGCCTCATTTGAGAAAATTATTCTTTTTGTGGAGTTCTCGTTCTCCGCTTGTCAAGACAGCACTCACTCAGCAAAATCGATGTCTCTCTCCATGGTCTGCAAGTTTCAGCTTTTGTGTAAGTTGAATCCTGTACGCGTGCATTTTCAGATCTCAAAAGTTTTCATGCAGTGAACCTGATGATCAGTTGTCGAGCTCTTCGGTAAACCGAATTTCTGGTGCTAACGGTCACATTGTCACGCATGACAGCATTGTTTTCTTGTGGTCGAACAGAGCGCGGTTTTCCCATTTTCGTAACCTTTGAAACACAACCCGTGGCCTCAGACTTCCGAAACAGCTTCCTAACTAACGATTCTATTGGAGCAACACTACGTGAGTGTTGCACACGCAATTCACAAACGGTTGCCGTGACCTCCACTGGTTTTGTAACAACTTTTTATTGCTTGTATACGTTGCTCAGTTGTCATCTGCTTCGTGACGAAAATAAATCTCAAACAAAAATACTTACCACACAAAAGCTATCAGCTGAGGAGGATAGCATGAAAAAACCACGCCTGTCAACCGTCAAGTGACAAAATGGCGCACAATTAAAGTTCGTCTTTACTTACAGCACACCCTTTAGTGGATTTAGAACACATCTTTTAAGAAAATTTGGAGTCAGTACGACGACACAATTTCTATGACATCAGCCTGCCCCAGATCAAAATTCTGGATTCGCCACTTGGGTCGAGTAACCTTCTCACTTGTATTTGACCTCGCTTCTTTAGAGTAAAATTTTTCTAGATATGTGAAATAGAACTTTCCGATTGTTGACTATTCCAGCCCATTGAAATACATTCAGTAGTGGAAGCTCAAAATTTTTGCCAAGCTGGTATTTAGCCGTTCAAGTAAGCAGTCGTCTTAACAACCGCCGCTCTCCGGACGTTTCTCGGCCTACGCAAATCCTGAACGTACCGCAAAATACTGCCGTAGTGTCCCCCGCAAGAGGCAGAACGATTTCTGTGCATTCGCAATGAAATAGTAGTCCGCCTGTTGACGGCGTACATATCATTATACGTCTGCTGTCCACCCTTTCCGAGATACATATGATTGCTTAACTAGATATGGTGGAACTGCATCCTTGACAGAAGTTTAGTTTCTGTCAGAACGTGACTGTTCATGTCATGTTCATGTCTTAATTTCCTTAACGCTTGGAAAATCACGGTGTAAATGACGTAGTTAGCGCCTCTGCCAATGGTGCTGCTGGTACTGCCAACCATTACCGAATGGCTCCTGTATTCTCTACTCGACATTGTTTTGTGATGTGCGTTGCTTGTGGCGTCTTATTAATATTCCAAAATGAGTGAGAGCGTTACTCTAAGACCGTCATGAGACTGAAGTACGACACCCAAAAGGAAAGGGAGATGCATAGTATAAGATGGTGAGCGTAACATGTTAAGTGCTGCGAGGTGGGAGACCGCGAAAATCTGTTTAGTCCTAACGCTCCAGTCCATAAGGTAGCTGCCAGTTGCATCGGCAAGTGTACGAGCCCTTGACAGGAATAGACAATTAACAAACTATCTCCCTGCGGAATCGCCAGGCGCTATTACAGTACAGTGCTATATCCATAATAATAATAGTAATCATAATATTGTTACTTAGTCGATGGGATTTGTGTGCAGATCTGTACTGAACAAAATAAACCTCTTGCTAGTGTGTGGTGACGTTCTTTTGCGCTCAAGTTTTGTCTTCGCATGACTAATATTAGGGGACCTCAAATATTTTTCGATCTCGACAAATCGTGAATTGACAACAGTGTAAGACATAGCAAATATTGCGGAGATCATAAAGTGTATTGGGTGTTATTGCGTGGAGGTCTCGAGAAGAATGATAGTCGGTAGTGTTAGATTGCACAAAGAATTTTTGAAGGAATGTTTTCATGAGGGAGCACGTCGTCTCTAGTGACATGTCTGCAGCAAATCTTAAGCAGCTCACAGAAGATGATTCTAATTCTGTCACTCCTAACGACTGGGGAGAAAGAGTGAAGAAGATGGAGCACGATTGTAGCCGGCGCGCCGGTGTCGTGGAAATCACAACTTGCGACATTGTAACACGTGCTAATAACTCCAGTGACGACTCATCGAAAGCGGGAGAGGGGAGGGGGATACACATGAAACTGAATCATCACGGAACCTCACGGTCGAGAGTGACCGTGAAAGTGACAAACATACGTTGTGACACTTTTTACGCCAAATGTTAATATTATAAATGTTGCATCTAATTACCTCGGTATTCTATGTAACATTCTGTTTAATATTATTTTCGTATTATTTCTGATAAGAGTTAAGAGCTTTATAGTCTTCGTTAAACGTGTGTAGGAGAGTTTGTTTCTACTACAGTGCATCGCGTTTCAGATCAGTCTTCGCTGAAGCGCAGAATAATGTCGCAGCATGAAACGAAGGCGGGGCTTGACCACCTCTCATCCGCTCCCCCCTAAACGGCCACAGTTCGTTTACATTTGCGGCGCCAGCCGCGGTGGCCCAGGGGACTGAGGCGCTCCAGTCACAGTCTGCACGGCCGCTGCGGTCGGGAGTTCGAATCCCCCCTCAGGCATGGATATTTGTGCCGTCCTTAGTATTAGCTAGTTCATAAGTAGTTTGTAAGTTTAGGGACTGATGACCTCGTAGTTAAGTCCCATAAGCTATACAAACATTTGAACATTTGCGGCCGTGATACAGAGTCTGGAAAGTCTAACATAAAGAGATAAGAAACGGCCAGGTAGTTGCTGCAACTTCGCAACGGCAGTGCCGTCAAATGGCTGGGTCGCACAAACACTCCGCGAAACGATTGTGCATTGAAAGTGTCTTTGTAGTGGAGCAGCACATTCAAAACGTGACCGTATTTTGTAGCGTTTGTGGCGCTATTAATTGTAGCAACTATCAAAAATAAAATCCGGAATTCCCATTTAGGGCGCTAAGAAATATGAGAATGTTACGAACAACAATGCTTATTTACTGTGGTTAGTTATACTTTAACGGTTCACTCACTTCGAAACTTCATAACGTTATTGTTATATAGCAGTTTATTTTAACGTTCAGATTGCAGTTAGGGCCGATTCGTCCATCTCTCGTTAATCTTGTCGTTAATAAACGAGAAGATGCCTTTAACGTCTCGTTAAATGTGCTCGTTAAGTGCACTGCGTTTGTCATTGCCACATACACCTCTCGTTTGCTTACCTGGAGAAAACGAGAAGGAACGATATATTTCAACTATGTTGGCAATAGAAACAAATGAAAGTGCAGTCTGAATAAACAACTGTTCCCCATATTTGACTATCAGGAAAGAGGTTAGCAGACAGTTGTTATTTGGTGCTGTGGCAAACAAACGTGAAAGAAGCGCAAATTTTACAAGAAATTAGTGAGAGAGTCTTGTGTCTTTAATAGAGAAATA
This sequence comes from Locusta migratoria, assembly GCA_026315105.1. Lineage (NCBI taxonomy): Eukaryota > Metazoa > Arthropoda > Insecta > Orthoptera > Acrididae > Locusta > Locusta migratoria. The sequence continues at coordinate 196,251,537 of CM048747.1, read as the reverse complement.
TGACACATCGGAATGAGAAGAAAAGAAAAAAAAATAACGGACGCTACGACATGGAACGAAAAGGAAGCGACCTTGCGGCAAATGAATTCAATGCTGTCCATGGAACATGTAGGACAGAAAAAGTGCTTATGGCCTAGTACGATAATATACTGCCAAGAGCGTAGTACGTTAGTGCAGGTTAAATTTACGACGCTTCTCGCCGGGCTGCAGTGGTTATGTTGGCCCCAATGGTAATGATGGCAACTCAGATGACCAATAAATGTTTTTTCGTGACAACTGAAATTAAAATGAAAATTATTTTTTTCTGAACGGACAAGGGTACATACAAGAACCTGTCGACCATAGAGCAGGTACAGTATGAAATTTTCTGCGAGTGAAACGAGCAGCAATAACATTTACTGTGTAGCTCGTGAAAAATATTAACGCACTTCTACACTTCATTGTTCATCTGTTGCCAACATAAGCACTGGAGCCCAGCGAGAAGCGTCGTAAAATTTTACCTTAGTGCAAGCAATAAATTGCACGTAGGCGAAAGTGCACTGTTCCTGTAGATCGGAGAAAGAAATCACATTTTAGGCCTTACACTAGGTGCAACAAGCATAAGTAAATACTGAATTAATAAGTTTGCACACATAATGTATTCTGTTTTTTATTACAACAGATAACTTAAAAAATTCATAACTATATGTTGGTCTCTTCAGATGGTCGTGTAGTTTTTCATGCAGCATTTCCAAAGTGGCTTTTCGAAGACGAAATTGCGTAACAAATTCTGCATCCCAGCGTTCAAAATGATTTGGACGAACATAAATACGTCTAGGACGCCTTATAGGGGCAATGTCCTCTAGATCATCCAAGATATTGACATCGTAGTAATTGTCAACGACATCTTATTCCAGCCCTTTTCATCATATCGATTCTCACTTAACTAGTCGTTACCCGTAAGTTTGTATTTTGATACGTAGCGCAACAGTATTTTTAAGGTTATGTTGCGTATCTGCAATGTATCAAACTCATCTAATCGCTACTGAAATGGACAGGGCGAGAAATATGACGATATAATTTCCCAATAAAGCTGCTTTCCACACTAGTTTTTCATACATGTAGTGCTTCTGTTATTTTGTTTGATAAATCGGTCTTTTTCACGTGAATATATTGATGTATTTTAGCGCTTTGGAATCCTGCCATTTTGATACAGATTCTCACTTAACTAATCGTTAGCCGTGTAACGAGCAGAATTTTACTCGTTAACTTAACGGCTAGTTTGAGGTCCTTTAACCTCATGTTAACTCATAACGAAACATTGACAAACGCAATTTTCCACTAGCGATAAGTTAAAATCTTAACTGGAACTTAACGAGACATTGACAAACCAGGCCTTAATCGACTATTTCAGTTGGGCCTTTTTTGTTTCGTACTTCACTTTTACAAAAATACAGTCCTGTATATCTACTACTTTGAAAAAGTAAACTCGTAGTTATAAACATACATGTCCGTATTTAAACTGTAAAGTAACTGTCAACATTAGCACGATACATTGTTGAATCGATAGCTGACGAGTAGCTAAAAATGACAGGTGCACGCAAGGCATAAAAGCAAGAACAAGAAGCTTTTGTAAGGAGATGCAGCACCTAGTCTCCAATAATGTAAAATTCGTGTCTCGTTTTGAATGTATTACAATGTCCGAAATCCGCTAAAAAGCTCGTGCAGTGAGAAACTACCCACCGATTACGAGAATATAATCTCATTAAGTTCCTTTTGAACTTGAGCACATCAGGTTGCAAAAATGTTCAAATGTTTGTATAGCTTATGGAACTTAACTACGGGGTCATCAGTCCCTAAACTTACAAACTACTTATGAACTAGCTAACACTAAGGACGGAACAAATATCCAGGCCCGAGGGGGGATTCGAATCCCCGACCGTAGTGGCCGTGCAGACGACTGGCGCGCCTCAGTCCCCTCAGCCACCGCGGCCAGCCATCAGGTTGCAACTTAAAACGTTTTTGAAGAATAAGATCAAGATTCTGCTATTGTGAGCTTTATATATTACACTGCAATGACGTTATGATATTATAACATTGATATTACGAGGGATGATCAAATGAAAATATACGGAACGACTTAAAAACCAAACCGGTTGAAATATTAATATGCCGCTTTGGGGTAACTTAATAACACATATAGGGACACGAAACATTCGTTGTCACGTCCCCCTAAAAAATTCCATGCTGTGCTCTCAGCGGGCAAGGCGATGTTCAGCGTCTTTTTTCGACGTCCGAAGTTCGATACTCATCGAATTCCAGGAGCACGGAAAAGCCATTACCAGTGACGTGTACTGTGAGACGCTCCGTAGCCTACGCAAGTGCATCAAGAGCAAACGGGCTGGGCTGCTCACAGAGAGAGTGATTCAGCTCTACACTACGGTCGGGGGTTCGAATCCCCCCTCGGGCATGGATATTTGTGCCGTCCTTAGTATTAGCTAGTTTCTAAGTAGTTTGTAAGTTTAGGGACTGATAACCCCGAAGTTGGGTTCCATAAAAATAGAAAAAAAAAAAGTCAGCTCTATGATATCGCGCGTCCACACGTATCCAGGCTCACACAAAGTTCACACTGGCCAAGTTCAAGTGGAAGCCGCTTCAGCATCCATCCTACGGACATATCGCTCTGTTCTTTCCATATGTTTCGTCCGCTAAAAAAATTAAAAATCAAAGGGAAGCGCTTCAACTCGGACGACGAAGTGAAGGATACAATAGAGGACTGGTTCTTGTGAGAGCTGCAGGAATTCTGAGAAAAGGGAATCCTTCCGCTCGCTAAACGATGGGACAACTGTGCTCAGGCCTCTGGTGACTACGGCGGTTGGAACGTGAGTATGGTGGCTGGTACAGAACTTCCCAGTCCCGTCGACCGAACAGAGCAGCCACAGCTTACACTGTATACGTCTGCGCATTGTCGTGCAAAATGATGGGTAGATGGCGCAGAAAGAGTTGCCACTTATTTCGTAAAGCTGGTCGCAGGTGATGCTCCAAAAACGAACAGAAACACTGTGCATTGACGGTCTGCCGTGGAGGAACATAATGCATTAGGATAACACCATCACAGTCGTACACGAGAATCACAACTTTCACCATACTGGGTCTCTGACGCACTCCCGACTTTCGCGGCGACCCATAATGATGCCACCGTTGGATTGGCATTTGTTTTGACTCGTACGATGTGGCTACGCTCATCCATGTGACACCGTTACGTTAGCCCGCACGCTCACAAATGACTGTGTTTCCCTCGATTGTGTGCACGCCGGAGACGTGGGACGGACGAGTCCATTTGCTCGGAGGTAAGGTAGGTATGACAACATGTACTATCAGCGAGAATAGTAGATTCCACTGCACAGTGTCTCCACAGCAGCGTTGCCACTACTTAAATTCCAACCCTCGTACTTTTGAATAAAGATTTCAATTATACCTATAGTGTAGTTTCGTACCTTTTCATTTGAACAACTCTCTTACTTTAATGACGTTTTGATATTTGAATTAGAAAATTTCTCCAGGATTGGTGACTAGTAAATATAAAAGTAACAGCATGACAAATAGCAACTTGTTTGTTTGTTTAATGTCATTATACTGTTCTATCTACTGGCCTTTTGGAGCGCTAGCATCGCTTCATTCGCACTTTTGCCCCTATAGTGTTTTGCGACTTTAGACCACAGTCTAACATATACAGGCCGCGAGGCAGTAGCCGAGCGGTCTGGAGCGCCACGTTGCGGATCGGCGACCTTCCGCGTCGGAGGTTCCAATCCTCCCTCGGGCACGGATGTTTGTGTTGTCTTTGGTATAAGTTAGTTCATAAGTAGTTTGTAGGTTTAGGGACTGATGACCCCACAGTTAAGTCCCATAAGCTTAACAAACATTTGAACATTTTGAACATACAGTCGCGACCTCTCTGGTGTGAAAGTTGTTACCAACTGACAGTTGCAACAACACGAGTGCTCCTAGCGGTGGGCACGCCCTAAGGAGTGATATTTATTTCTAATTATTTTTGCGTAATTAGCGATATAGTTGGTATAATTTTTGTGTTACAAGCATTAGTAAAATATCAAGACAATTAATAAGAAAGTTAATGTAACAACAGCTGACTTTAACTGATTCGTTGGTACAACGAACAACTTCGAATAAGTGAATATTTGCAGCTTATTCCAGTAAAAGTAAGTAGAATATAAACATAAAAAAAAACAAGGTTGTATTATATTCTGTTCTTACTATGACAGGCGTGTCAATTCAGTGTGGAGTCTAATGAATCGCACATATTTACACATCATTCGTCTTTCTTATATGCGCATATTCTTTTGAGTGTAATTACTTCAGCTTAAAAAGCCAATATTTAGAAAGATTCTTGCCTTGATTCAGCTGTATCAACATTCGTAGATTTGGGTTGTTCTTTGTTGGGGAACTGTTTGATTGCTTTAGCCATTTTAATGCCACGTCTGTGACGTTTTTCCTTCAGTTACAGCTGTGGTGGCTGATTAGCTAAGTTAAATACAGTAGTTACCGCAGTCCACATACGTTTCCTCCGTTCCACCCTCACCGATTTTACTGGAATTGTAGAGTAGAAAAGAGACGTCATTCTGCCAAAGGGCTGGTCTTCTGGTGGTTCCTGGCCATGTTTTATTTTTGTAGGAAATGAAATCATTCTGTAAAAGCCTGAAGGTTACAAGATAATTGAAAATAAACTCTTCTGTAATTAACCGTTTCGTACCTTGTCAGGGATTTTAGAAAACCTAAGAAAGACAAATGCGGAGCAACTATTAATTTATTAGCTATTTTATAGTACTACAGAGCTTCGCTAATGTAAAAAGTATATTAACAGCATTGTAAACGACACTATTCGCTCTCATCCAATATCGTATTCAGAAATGTAGCTAGCGGCCACTTGGAGCGCTGCGGTCGCAGTGTATAACAAGCTGCTACTCACTCCTTTGCTTCCCTCTCTTTGAGGGATTATATTTGGGAGTTTGTAGCCAGTTGGCTTTTACTCGTCTGTGTGCTTTTCGATGTGTGTGAGCCTGATACTGTTTATAAAATGTCTTTGTACTATGTAGGAGGTTCTGTATGTGTCTAGTACATGCCCTGGGTGGGCGTGAGATTCATTTTGTTGGGTAGGATGGGATTAAGGATGGGCTTTGGGAGCTTCCTCTTTGATCTAAAGATCAAAGATGGTCAGGGGACGCTTGTGTTTGTCGCGTGACATGTCATACCGATCTAGGGAGCGGATAAGAACTGGAAGAACTTTCATAAAAAGTCCTTGCCAAATCTTTGAAATGGTCTATTAGGAGGCTCCAGCAGCAGCGTGTAAGTCGACCGTGGAAAAAGCATGTGGTAAGGTAAGCCCTCTTGAGGCAACGGTTCTGCGACGTTTGCAGCTTATCCAGGTGTTTCCATGCCCATGCTGGGCAAGAGTATTCCATTTGGGGACGGATTAGGGATAGGTATAACTCCAACGTGTAGAAATACTCGTTAATAGATAATTATTATTTTATTTTAATAGGTTATTATGTATTTTATTCTTTTCTTTTTGATTCTCGGCTAGCTCAGTATGGGTTAAATTTTACTCAAGGTCTTTGATTTGTAAGAGTATTTTTACAACACAGTTACACATAACTAACGGTAAAATATCTTAGTAATTTGAAATGCTACGTGGAACCAAACACCTGCAACGAACTTATGGTAGATTTGTTTTAATATTTTCACTGTCCACGGTTTGATATCTACACATCACAGTGATAAATAAAGTCCCCTTACATGAAAACTGATTCACTATAATTGCTTTCTTAAATCTGCCTATTCATAAAATTATTAAATGAGATAATTACTTCATCCTTCCCATCTAGTCTGAAATATAATTCACGTCACTATCTGCATTTCTTTGTCGCAAAATTATCTTTACCACTATTTTTATAAATAACATGTAAGATCACTGAAGTGTCCAGATGAGCTGAAATAAAATTAATATATCATTAGCAGTTTGGTTACCACTCGACCATGATTTATATGAATTATTTTTTATTTTTTTCACGTAATGGCGGCAGGGTGCTGCAATCCAGTCTATGGCTGCTCGCTGCGACAACTGCTAACATTGTTTCTAAAAAAAATCTCTTGAAAATGGGTTATAATGTCCAACACTAATTGAAGTTGACACACGCATAGTTTTTAATACCTATATTTTGTATTTTTCATTATTACTCACCTCTTTTATAAGTGACTACCTTAGATACCCGTACTTCGCAACGGTTATTGAAGGAGGGCCTGTGTGTATCAGGGATTTTTAGGGTTCCGGACCTCAGTCAGTAAATATAGAATCCTGTCAAAAAACTCAGTTATCCTAGCCAAGATGTCAAATGTAAGTAAAAGTCATTGTGCGAAACGATATTTCTTCATAAAGTTTTTGATATAAAAAGTGAAACGTGCCAAAATAAGTAAATAAATATCGTTAAGTATTTAATACACAAAGCGAAATCAGGAAGACTATGTTCAATGTTTGTTGGTATTCGTAGACATAAGATTGCTTAATTCTGTCACAGACGTTCGCTTACTTGTTGTACTACCGCATACTCATTATGCAGCAGCGGTGTTTATTAGTTCTTTGGTGCACTACAGCGCCTCTATCGCTTTTTCACTGTACTACGCAATCCATACTTAAAGCATGACCCACATCTAAAACAATTTCCCTGATTCCACTTTAATGAAACGATGTTGCTCCATGCAAATCCGTGAAGTAGTTTAGAATATTAGGTATTTCTAATACATGGACAGTTACTTGAAACACTGAAGATTGCGATGTATCTCTTTTCCGTGATCTGATTTTGATGAAATCATGCATATATGTTGCCCCAATCTTAGCTCAAATTTCCTGTGAAAACCGTATGAAAGTGTCAGTAGTTTTTTAATACGTTTGCGAAATGTTACAAATAGGCTTATCTTAATGAATATCATGTAGCTTACATCAGTAATAAGTATTTCCTTAATGAACTAGAAATATCAATGAAAACTATTATTCTCACGGTTGGCTCTCTTTCTGTTAGATGCGCTATTGTCGCTTCAAACGTGAGTCTTAAAATTCCATATCAGTTGTACATATACCTTAGACTGTGATATCAGTATGTAAATATATGGATTAAACAGGGCGAGGATTGTATCAGTTTTCTATTCATTGCGTTGAATCATATTTCGTAGATCATAGCAATCAAGACAACGATTTTCAGAAATACGGTAAATTTGAAAAGTCAAAAAGTAGTATTTTCAAAGGGTAATATTCCGATCGCTGCCCCGAACTTCACATGAACACCCGCAGCGCTAACTATTAGTTCTTGCTGCATGAAATACACCTAAAGCTTCAAATTACGATATCTTTTACTTTCCTGATCTTATTTTGATGAAATGAAGCCTATATGTTGTCTCAGGATATTATCTATTTATGTGATACCCCTTGAATGTTCATTTACTACTTTTGGAGATTACTCTCTACAAATAGACACTTGAGATTGCTTTCAGAGAAATATTCAAATTGTGATATCTTACTTTTTCTGATCCGATTTTGTGAAATGAAGCGTTTCTATAACCCCAAGGTACCCTCACGTTTCCCGAGAAAACCCCCCCTGAAAATTCGTCTAATAGTTTTGGAGATGAAAGAGAAAGATAGACATGACTGTTGTTGATGAAAAACGTTAAATTGTGATGTTCTTCTTTCCGTGGTCAGATTTTTTATGAAACTAATTGTATATATTGTCCTAAAGTACGCTGAAGGTACCTGTGAAAACCCCACGCGAATTCGTGAAGTAGTTAAGAGAAGTGGTTTCTAATAGAAGCACAGAGACGACGGTCTATGAAAACACTTCGTGATTCTATTTTGATGAAATCATACCTTGATCCTAAAGCAATATTCGCTCATGGTTTCCTGTGAAAACCGCATGAAAATTCATCCAGTAGTCTTGAAGATTGAGGCAAACAGCGACAGGCCTACATTTACAAATTTATTATTAGTATAGATATGTAGTACAATTGTAAAATGTTGCAGGAATATATTGATATGCATAAGTGCTGTATGCCGGTGAAATCTGTTCCGAATATGGTTAGTAGTAAAGAAGTAATAGATTAAAACGTGATGCTTGATGGGGATGTTTTCCATGAAGGTTACTCTTTACGTTTTTATATCTCATGAACTACGTGTCGTACTGTGATCTATTTGCTGTGATACAATTTCTAACGTACATTCAGCTTTAAGTATGTGTTCTGTCTGCAAAATGTACTGAGAGTACAAACGGTAGTGTAGCTATTTTAAATAATAACATCATACCGAATGCCATAGTTTTGCTCCATGAAAAGCGGAAAAGTAGTAAACGAGAAACTTTTTTTTTCTTTCATTATTTTGATGTGGTTGTCTGCGAGAAAAAGTTTAATAAAGGCTTGAAATTATGTTTAAAGTTTCTTGCAAGTCGCCAAGTACTGACATTCTCATATAGTGTATTTATAAAGACTCGTTGCATTATATAGCAGTTTTCTGCGATTCCTATTGTTCATGACGTTACATCTCCTAAACCGTGTGTCGTATATGGTTCTTACTCCTACAACAATTGTTACCTCACGGTAAGGAATATGTGTACCAAATCTGGTTGAAATCGGTCCAGTGATTTATGAGAAAATGAGCAGCACTTTCACTTAAAACAGCAGTTTTTCGCGCATCTCATTTTATGTCGTCATATCTCCTTACGTATGTCTCGTAGGTGATTCTTGCCCCGAAAGCGATTGTTGCCTGATATTAAAGAACGTGTGTACCAAGTTTGGTTGAAATCGGTCCAGTAGTTTATGAGGAGATGTGGAAAACACACACACACACAGCCTATTTTATAAGATGTAAGATTTCATTAATATCTAAAAACAATCTAATGACGCCTGATGTAAAATTATGTTTTATATGTCTCATACGTCCTACCAGATCGACAATGAGACAATCAGAAAAGAACAAGAACAAACAGAATAATTTCTTAGGCAACATAAATTTATATACTAATTACAACAGAGATATTAGTATTTTCGTATTATAATTAAATTATCCGGCCGCGGTGGCCGAGCTGTCTGCGGCGCGCCAGTCACAGTCTGCACGGCCACTACGGTCGGGGGTTCGAATCCCCCCTCGGGCATGGATATTTGTGCCGTCCTTAGTGTTAGCTAGTTCATAAGTAGTTTGTAAGTTTAGGGACTGATGACCCCGTAGTTAAGTCCCATAAGCTCTACAAACATTTGAACATTTTTTATATGATTACATTATAGTCGTTGCGTGTTAATGAACATAAATGTCATTGGTGGCATCTCCTGTCGCATTGGAAATAGTCTTTCATTACAAACGGAAGGGGATAGGAAGCTGTTGTAGGTTAGGATAGGATAAAGGTCTGACATTCTGGCACAGACATTCCTGTAGACCTCGTCCACATAGCGTTACCATGTTACACGATGGTCCAGTGTAGGAAAAAAAATCGTGCGGATGTGTGGTGACTGTGTATGTTAGACTGTGGTGTCCCAGCAGCAACAGACTGGGATACCACTCGTCTGATTTGACCAATGACGTCATCAATATGTCGGAAAACCAGTATACGGGACATTTTAATCTGTAGTTATTATAGATAACAGAATGTACCATCGATCACAGGTCCTACCCCAAAAATTCTCGCCTTCGGCGCTCACATACGGAAGGAAAAAAAAAAAAAACACTCTCGGTTACCCTATACCTAACCATCAGAGAGAAGCTACAGATCACTTTTTACACACAAAATATTAATCTGTTTTGTAAACAAACTATCGTCATTAACTCAACAACTACATAATCAATCACGCCTTCTACAAACACGCACACACCTGAAAACTACCGCGTTGCGATAATCTACATCTACATAGATACTCTGCAAATCACATTTAAGTGCCTGGCAGAGGGTTCATTAATCACTTTCATTCTCTATCGTTCCGTTCTCTAATAGCGCGCGGAAAGAAAGAACACCTAAATCGTTCCGTTTCCGATCTGATTTCTCTTATTTTATTGGGATGGTCATGTCTCCCTAAGTAGGTGGGTGCTAGCAAAATATTTTCACATTCAGAACTAAAAGTCGGTGATTGAAACTTCGCAAACAGTTCACGCCGCAATGAATAACGTCTTTCTTTTAACGATTTCCACCCCAATTCGTGTAACATTTCAGTGTCGCTTTTCCCCCTGTAACGTGATAAAACAAAACGAGCTGCCCTTCTCTGAACCTTCTCAATGTCTTCCGTCAGTCCCACCTGGTGAGGGTCCCACAAGGGGCAACAGTACTCCAGGAGAGGACGCACAAGTGTGATGTAGGCAGTCTTTTTGGTGGAGCTGGTGCATCTTCGAAGCGTTCTGCCAATGAAACGTAATCTTTGGTTCACCCTCCCTACAATATTTTCTATGCGTTCTCTCCAGTCTAAGTTGTTCGTAATTGTAACTCCTAGGTATTTGGTAGAATTTACGACCTTAAGGTTTGACTGATTTATCGCGTAATTGAAGTTCAGCGGATTTCTTTTAGTGGTCATGTGGATTACTTCACACTTTTCTTTGTTTACTGTCAATTGCAAATTTTCAAAAAAAAATGTTCAAATGTTTGTAAATCTATCGGACAAAACTGCGTGGTCATCATTCCGTAGCTTACAAACTACTTAAGCCTAGGTAAACTAACCTAAGGACAACACACACACACACACACACACACACACACACACACACACCCATGCCCCAGGGAGGACTCGAACCTCCACGGCGAGCAACCGCGCGCTCCGCAGCGAGACGCTTTACACCGCTCGGCTACTCTACCGCGGCTGCAAATTTTCGCACCATGTAGAAATTTTGTCTAAATGGCTTTGTCGTTGCTTTTGATCCTCTGTTGACTTCACTAACCGATAAACGACAGCATTATCCGTGAACAGTCTAAGGGAGCTATTCAATTGTCTCCTAAATCGAGGAAGAGTAGTGGACCTAAAACGCGTCCCTGTGGAACGCCAGATATCACTTCTGTTTTACTCGATGACGTCACGGGTCAAAGCTGACGGGCGGTATCCCCGTCTACAGGTGAGCCGTGTAGAGTCAGTAGGCATTATACGAGCGTGACATCTCGGCACGTGTTGTGGGTAAAGTACCGCGGCGCTCTATTGTGGACGGCCGGCCGTTAGGCGTAGCGGCCGGGGGTGAGTAGGCAGGCAAGGGGTGTGCACCCGCAGGTGGATGAATGGCGCGGCCCGCCATTGGGCGCAGCGCGCGGGCGGCGGCGGTATCGATTGCGTCAGCGGCGACGTCACGGCAGGCCTTATAAGCGCGCGCCGGCGGTGGCGGCGAGCCCAGTGTGCGAGCAGCGACGACATGGCGAGCCCGGCAGCAGCGGTGGACGCGCAGGTGGTGAACGGCGCCGCCACGCCGGCCGAGGCGGAGGCGGCGGCCGCGACGGCCACGGCGCCGGCGGGCAAGCGCGCCGCGCCGCCGCCGCACCTGCGCTCCGTCTCCTGGTCCGAGGCGGGCGACGGCGACCAGGACCTCGAGGTGCCCGGCACCCCGCGCACGCCGCGCACCTCCACCACGCCAGGTACCCGGATTATCATTGCCTACCTATATTACGGCACTCATAGTGAACATTTGTGCCGCGCCGGGATCCGAACCCGCGATTTGCGACAGCGGCCTCTCAACCACACATTTTTATTCATCTATTTACTATCAAAAAACCTGGCTAAGTACTACCATTCTCAGTTTATCTATAAAGTTTCGTCACATGTGGCAGTTCCTTGCAAATCTTATTGTTTATGACGTTATATCTCCCGAACCGTGTGTCGAATGTGGTTCGTACACCTACATCAATTGTTACCTCACGGTACGAAATGTGTGTACCAAATTTGGTTCAAATCGGTCCAGTGGTTTAGGAGAAAATGAGCAGCATTGTCGCTTAATGCAGCAGTTTTCCGCGCGTCTAATCGTTTATGCGGTCATATCTCGTGAACTGTGTGTTGTACGTGATTCTAACACTTACAGCGACCGTCGTCATAGATTGAAGCTTGCGTGTACAACATATGAAAAAGATTGGACCAAAACTGTAGATTTGTATGCAATACGTACACAAAAACATACCGATAGTCTGCTTTATATATAAAGATTTACTTTACTAGAGTGATCGGTTCTTTGCCGTCGTAGTATCACGCTTGTTCCAGATCAGTGTTCTGCAACCTTTTCGATAATACGACCGCTTTCCAAGTAAAAATACTCGGGCGACCCTACCCCTTCACGAACCTAACGAAACTACGTTATCTCAAAACAAATTTAATCTTCTTTGCGTTGTTACAGCTTTCTTTGTAATCGTAGGACGAAGTTTTATTTGTGTATTTTTCGGAATGGAACATATTATCTTTCTTTCTAATTTTTTTTTCTTCGACAAATATTTTGCTTAACCAGTGTTTCGCAATTCAGTCAAACTCATATGAATTATGCTCATTATGTTGGTTTCTAAAAACAATTTTAAGGCTTTGCGCTTATTCATCGTTAACTCGCTGTATCGTAAAACAGGTTATGATCTAATTCACAATCAATGTAATACAAGAGACTCCGTAATTTTAACATTAACTAAATTTCACTTAGACATACGCATTTTTATCGCTGAAGCCGTAGTTTATTTTATGGCACAAAAACTTCTTGTGACAGCGACACACGAACAAGACTTTGCGACGTGACTCACAGGTTGAAAAACAGTTTTCTAGATAGTGTTGGCTATCCGAGCACGCCTCTGATTCTCCTCAACTTTGCACAGGCCGTACGCTAAAGAATTTGCGTCCGTGTCGTTCGTGACGCTCTTCCAATCGTCTTATCAGATTCTCGCTGGTGGTCGAACGATGTTACACTTTCTGCGGTGGACAAATAGTATATATGGACAATAGTATATATACAGAGTGCTTCAGTTAGTAGTAAATAATTTACGTGATGTTAGTGTAGACTAATTTCAATAAAAATGCCATGTGTGTCCAATTTTATTGAGTACAGAGACTGTTTTTAATATGTAAACACAAAACAAACTTAAAAGCAAAGGCAAATGACATTTTCTTTAGTCCTTCCGTCGCTTCTTCGTAGATCATGATATTGAATTTGTTTTGTGTATGTTCTACAACTTTCTTTTCATTTTAATTCAGATTAGTTATCCACCAAAGTCGTGAATTTGTTTTATGTAACCGGTTTCGGTATTACATCTGTACCATATTCAGGCTCAGCCATCCTTTCAAATGAACAGTAAGATCGACTTATATACCGGTTTGTTATTTCCCACAGTTCCTGAACAAAAACAAAGGTGATTGGTTTTCTTCGCTAGCTGGGGGGAATATAAATAAACTGGTATATATTTTTTTTATGTTCACTTGAATGGATGGCTGAGCCTGAAGATTGTACAATGTAATACCAAAACTGTTCGCATAAATAAAAGATAAATTTACGGCTGTTTGAATTAACACTCGACCTGCCACAGTCCCAGTCTCTATTATAACATAGGGCTACATTTATTTTCATTTAGTTAAGCGGACTTAACACTTTAAATTTGGCTTTGCAAGACCACACTTTTTTAACTAAAGAAAAACTTCTACAATATACACACAATTGTGCTTCTAATTCATATGTTGATACTCTACTAAGAACTGACGAAGGAATGAAATTGTCTTAATTTGCCTTTGCTCTAATTCTGTTTTCGTTACGTACTAAGAGCAGTATCTCTAAGCCCAATAAAAATTAAACACATGCAGTATAGCAGTTTTTAATTTCTCTCTACCACCACCTCCTAAAATATTATTCCTCCCGAGACTTCCTGTATGTTTCTGCACCCTTGATGCAGTAACAACGTTAGACCGTCAGCTATAATTACAGTCAATAATTACGTAAACCATTGAAAATAAAAATATTTTCGTCCTGGAAGCCATTACATACGTTACCGTGCAACAGGTAGAGACGGTGTCCCCGATTTAGCTGTTAGATTTTGGAGCACTGTTAGAACTACACCTCACAATTTGATTCATATTGACATGTACAGGGCACGACTAAGTTCGTATGTAAACAAAGACACTACTTCCATCCGTTTCAGGGAAAACTAGTGAAACTCGCTGTTCTACAAAGAATCGAAGGCACGTGCCTAGAACTGCTTCAAACGTGTGATGAGCTAAATATTTAACTATTTAGAAATTATTTTAAATTCTATTTTTTCCCTTGTTCATTCGTTGAGTGCTCTCATTATGAAACATGACGAATGTAAGGTAACTTGCGCTCCATTGCAAGCAAAAGATTTTGATGTATTTCTGTATTTATTACGTGACATCTCCTCAAATACCAACCGTACAGTGATATAATTTAGCGAGGGCATCCACACACACATATATATGTGGATACTGCCTGGAAAGTGCGCTTGGAATAGTTAGAAGCTGAAAATTAATAAATTAAAACGTCATAGCAAGTGGTGAATTACGTCAGGAGCAGCAAAAATTTAGTAAGCGGTAAACTTTTCTTCTTCTTGCATAGTTTTGTTGGAGTATGGTAGCGAGGAAAAGTTTCGTAAAGGTTGGGGTAATTTTTGAAGATGTTACACAGCACGGCGGCAGCCTCCAAACGATATATATCGGAACGATAGGTATCGAACAAGCCAGCGTCACGATTTATTATGAATATGTCAAGATTTTAAAGGATGTGGTTAGGCAGGAACCTAAGACTACAGCTTAAATTGTGGCAAGCGAACAAAATGTACTCTTAGGTTCCTGCCTAACCACATAATTTAAAATCATGATTTATTCGTAAAAATTCGCTTGTTCACTACAAATCGTTTCGATATGAACGGCATCGATATATATCGTTCGGACACCGCCGGCGTGCTATGTATCACATCTTCAAAACTATCAGGTTTGGTGCGTTGGAAGTCGCTAAGTGTTATAATTTTCGCGAAAATCAAGAAAAATGTTGAAATGTTTCAGTGCCGTGTGCTTAAAGGTAAACACAGAAGTCTCTGATTGTAATAATTGCCTAATCGTGTTAAAACTTAAATAAGATTCTCTCTCTTAAGACCGAGCGAGGTGGCGCAGTGGTAATACACTGGACTCGCATTCGGAAGGATGGTGGTTCAAATCCACCTCCGGCCATCCAGATTTAGGTTTTCCGTGATTTCCCTAAATCACTCCAGGCAAATGCCGGGATGGTTCCTTTCAAATGGCACGGCCGATTTCCTCCCCCATCCTTACCCAAAAATCCGAGCGTAAGCTCCGTCTCTAATGACCACGCTGTCGACGGGACGTAAAACCCTAAGCTTCCTTCCTTATCTCTCTTAATGAGTAGAATGAGAATGTTTCTTAATCTGTCGAAATTAAGGGAATTAGTGAAAGTGGAATGTTTCTTGGTCCTGGAAGCATTACACAACAGTGAATGTGTTGTCTCTGCTTAAGCCAGGAATACAGATGTGTGGGGAAACTTCAACTGCCCTTTATACGCTGTGAGATGTCACTGCTCAAGAGTGCTCAGGCCATCCTGTAAGCGCTTAATTCATTCAAGGTATTTCTATGAAATAACGCTGCTTGTGTGTGTTTCATTAACGCACAATTCTAACACATTGACTCTTCAAATTATCGCTATCTACTCTGGAAGTAATTTACCCCATTACAACCATATTCTTCGATGTAGATTCCTGCTTACCGCGAATCCGTTTGCCGGATACGATAGAGATTATGAAAACAATTGGGTGGGCAGGAGCAAAAATGTTAAATCTATGGCTCTTGACTTCAGTAATCAATCCCAGGTTTCCTAACTATTTAAACTAAGGACAACGAAGGAGAGAAACCGAACTCTCCGCAGCAAGGCACCTTAAGGCGCTCGTCCAATCCACCGCGACACGCAGGAAGGATCAAAGAGGCATCCACTCACACTTTCCTTATTTTTCCCCTATTCTTTTCTGGTTACATGACGATGAAAATTGTACACAATCCTCACAGTATAATACTTAACGATACCATAAAATTAACCTTGAGTGCATGAAATACTAAAGTTACATTTAACGAAATGTTACGAATAAATACACACACACACACACACACACACACACACACACACACAAGAGAATTGCACTATTTATCAAGTACTAACAATATCACGTATAACTTTTTATATCATAATTGTCTTCGTTGTCTTTATATTTTAGATGTGTTGATTTCCTTCAACAGTTGCAATATAATTGTTTAATTATGTGTTTCGATCACTTGGATCATCTTCAGATCTTATAGTTGCGTCCGCAACTCGTCTGGCTGATTACTAATGATCGTATTAAATATGTTTTTCTAGATATGGAGTAAACCACCTTACTTTCCGAGAATCTGTATGCTAAATGTCGAAAGGGCTTAGACGAAAGTGTCGTAGAACTCCAGTTTCCTCCTACTGAGAAAGTGATCTTGAAACGCCCCAATGATGCCATTACATAGTGTGTCACAAAACCTGGATTTATTGCATAAGAAGCCTTTCAACTGCATTTTTACTGGAAGAATCATTTCTATTAGATTTTTACACTGTTTTAAAACACAACGGCTAGACAAAGGTTTTTTGGTTAAAGTGTGTTTACGGGCATTTGCCCCGTCTAGTTTATAGGACCTTCGCTTCTCTGTGCTGATTTTTGAACTTCTATGAGAATTGTTCAGCTTACAACTAAGCATAAAGCTTGCCTAAGTCATGTACTTACATAGGACGTATTGGTAAAAGTTCAGAATTTTGTTACGAGACAGATACCAATAAAGTACATGGTGAATATACTTCGAAAGATAAAAAAAAATCATTCCACGAAATCTTCAAAACGAAAGTCACGAACACAAAACACTTCATTCTTCCACTCACAACAGTTACCTGAATAAGCAGGCTGCCACGCTACACTTTTAGGACAAAATACTTGATCCGGGTCTTTACCAAGCATGCACCTTTGCCCTCGGCAACAATTAAATATTACTGATTTGCGTGACTATTAATGTTTTTAGAATTGAAGAATAATGAAAAAATAGTCTACTAGCACAGATCGATCCAGGCACCGCGCTGCTAAAACTAGCTCCACTGTGGAGTTTTTTAATACTACCGACCGCGCGAAGTACATCAGAGTGCCTAAAAGTTTTCGATCTCGATTGTCTTGAAAGCGATCTAGTGTCAAGTCTTCCAGTTTACATATGCATAAGTCCTAGTCGGCTGTGAACACTGTCAATATGAATGTCAGGTTCTCAGATATTCTAATGCAGCCGGAGTTTGATAAAGCTTAAGTGTACTGCATTGCGTATGTTTAAGTGTTCCAAAGATTATCGACCAATCTTCCAATACCGCTCCAAACTGAGGTTCCCTTTCTCATAATCAATCTTACTGATAAGAAATTACTTGGTGTCTGAACGAAGGTTTTTATATTACCTCACACAGCCCTAAACATGTTCTAACCTGTTCACAGCTACTGAATAGTAATGCTACTATCATTAGAAACAACTAGGCAGACGAAAATAATTTTCATTCATTTTGTAGCGAATTTTGTAGGTTTCGCAATTGTCTCATCTGCAAACAGTTAGGGCTGTATGGAATACAGTTGATATAAACTGCTTGTCGAAAATCCTGTCTTTCACTTACAGACTGCAAAATCTCGCACAGTGGGTGATTCGGCTATAAAATACAGAATTCCATCTGAAACTGTTTCATTCTGTAAAGCAGTGAAACTCAGAGCCGCAGCAGAGAACAAAACGTTTTCCCCAACTACATGCGGCATAAAACAACGATTTAATAACACAAAATGTATGCGGGTTTGTTTAAACAGATCAGTTTGTAGACAGGCGTTCTGCAACTGAAAGGTGTGTGAAAGAGTTTGAGCCATGTAAAACTCTTAAGGGCTGATTTGCGCGGTATTGTTCACCGATGATGGGTGTATGGTACTTAGTAAGTAGGCGTGTGACAGTTCCTGTTTAGTACGCAGTCACACTAACAGAATTAAAGTGATGTTACATACTGGGAATACCCGCCACTTAGTGATGAAAACGAGATCATACTCAAACCGGCTGATGGTAGCTGTGGACTGAAAAATGAAAGTAGATGTCAATAGAGGAAAAACAATGTTGTGACGCGTAACTGTTCCTTCCCTTAATTGCAGATTTCGTAGCTGGTAAAATTAGAATCCACAAAATGACATGCAGTAGCAACCAGTTGTAGACTTGTTGCATAACTCAAGTGTCGCTCTTACGAAACCTATCGACCAGTAGCGGTTTTTAAGCTGTTATCTGCGAAAGCTTTTCATCTACCGTAAGTGCAAAAAGTTTCTGTAAATAGATTCTGGTACTTATAATTTTCGTTTCTGCTTTAGATAGTCTACTATTTCACTATGACATTCAAAATCTTATACATGCGGTGACATTCTAATAAGGTAATGTACAATGTCTTCTCCGTTTGTTAAGTTTTGTTGCAAAATGTACCAGCGTTTTGGTCTGTGTGGGGAAATGATTTTGCCGGCCGCAGTGGCCGAGCGGTCTGCGGCGGGAGTCAGTCAGTCTGCACGTCCGCTACGGTCGGGGATTCGAATCCCCCCTCAGGAATGGATGTTTGTGTCGTCTTTAGTATATGCTAGTTCATAAGTAGTTTGTAAGTTTAGGGACTGATGACCCCGCAGTTAAGTCCCTTAAGCTTAACAAACATTTGATAAATTTTTTGGAAATGATTTTACAGGCCGGCGATAGGTATAATTGACGCAAAGGCTAGGTTCATAACAAACTGTTCTTGTCCAAAAGAGCTGAACAGATGATTTATACTTCCCTTACGCCAAGACAAGTAACTGTTTCGAATGCTGTAAATCGTGTTGTTGGCAAAAACAACACACAACGGAAAAGCCGCACTTTCACCTCTGTAGTATTGCTTGCAGTATACACTGTTAGTGCAGTTACAAGAGGGGCTGCAACGATTTAAGTCTCTTATAAATACTGGCTGCTGCGCCGTGCTCTAGCGCGTCCTTGAACTGCCATTACTGATCCTGAGGACGTTGGCCCAGTGTGTCCCATGAAGACGCTTCCGGGGTTTAATACGTGACTTGACGGTGGCTACTTTATCTAGGTACTGATATTTTTTCCATTGTCCGTCGAGGCTCAAGTGGATTGTTAAGGCGAGAGCGACTTGTAATGAACGTATACGTACTGCCCCAACTACGCGTCGCGAATGATGTAAAAAGGACACACGTCATTTGATGTGATTCGTATTCGAGAGCTACGGTATTAAAGTATCCAACGAGACAAATCTTCACGTTCTGTAGACCGCTGATGGATAACGCTAGGCTGCTTCTTACAAGGTCATGCTGTTCTGCCGCCACCTTTCTCCAACCTGGCTAGTGCTCCACATCTAAAGGCCTTGAAGCCGTGTTGTATAACTGTTTCCTCTACCATATTTTTGCCACTGTTGCCCGTTCTGTTACGTCAGCAGGTAGCGAGGGATCAGAGTGACTTTCCCGCTGAGTAAATATCCGATGCCTTTGATATTTTAGTGGGCCTAAATCATAATGTGCAGAGACGGGCCGCGAGCTCGCGATAAATTGAAATTTTCTGTTAAAGTAGTCTGTAACAATATACATAATTATTTAGAAATACATTCTTCTTTTTTTTTTACTAGTCACTGTTAGGTATCTGGCTCTCCTTAAAAATGGGCACTGATTGTAAAATGTTCAAATGTTTGTAAAGTCTATGGGACTTAACTACGGGGGTCATCAGTCCCTAAACTTACAAACTACTTATGAACTAGCTAAGACTAAGGACGGCACAAATATCCATGTCCGAGGGGGGGATTCGAATCCCCGACCGTAGTGGCCGTGCAGACCGTGACTGGAGCGCCTCAGTCCACTCGACCACCGCGGCCCGCGCACTGATTGTACCACATGATGATGTCGACGAGTTGTTAATCCCTAATCTTTACTTCTTTTGCATCATGTAGCGAATGTTTCACTTAATCGACAAATTGAGTACAAATAATGCATTGAGTTAGTATTGAGAAGCAAATATACCTTATGGTAACAACGGATAGCGACAGTTTTCTCTCTATGTGCAGATGTCAGGTTAATCTTGCTGCTACCTAACTTCAGTAAATTAATCTAGGGGGTTGCTTACAATGTGACGTCGCTGTTGCCGAACCATTAATTGAAATCATCACACTTCTGCAGTGGTCAGAAACCACAGCAGAATTATAAAATAACAGGGTCGCTTTTCTGCTTAAAGACTGTAAAACCATTTCGTGGCCTTTCATATCACCAGAGGTAAATCTGGGAATTATAGCTTTGAAAAATTGCTACGTTTGCTTATACTTATGGGCGAGTGTGTGTGTGTGTGTGTGTGTGTGTGTGTGTGTGTGTGTGTGTGCGTGCGTGCGTGCGTGCGTGCGCGCGCGCACTTCAGAATTACACAACAACCCGTGGAATAACTTGCCGTTTGTCCAGTCATTAATCTGATCTGAGTAGGTAACAGGATCTGAGCTCGAAAGGTCACCTACTAAGGATTTGAGTCGGTATTGTAAATGCATTCTGCAGCTACTTGTTTATCCTGTAGATCAGTACAACCTTTTGACAAACCACACTTTTATTGTCATTTATATACATAATACATCACGATAAAATTGAAATTTTTCAACAATAGTACTCATGTTTCTACGAAATAATTTTCAGATTCACTCTGAATGACGAAGGTTATTTTGAAATGTTTAGTGGTTTCTTGTCTAGCAAAAAATTAAATTTTCTAAGTTGATTGTAGAGTTTCCTATGATATATAATTTAGTAAAACTCTAAGTTCCTAAGTTTCATTCTGTATAGCTACATACATAGGACGCTTAATTGATCCAACGACATGTATACCACCAAATATTCCATTAAATTTTGTGTGTTAAAGCGTTATTCGCTCCCAGAAAATGCTAAGTTCCAAGAACATGGTGCATCTTGCATCGTACACTACCCACAGCTGATTCTATGTAAATGTTGCGTTACGTAACGGCGCAATTCGTTCTTATAATGTGTGCCTCGCAAAGCCTTTGTGAGATCTGAGTTTATATGATAAAAATCACACGTTAAACATTCTTACTAATTCTCATTTCCAGTCACGGAAAATCTTAAAACATGATGATCGAAACTGCATAAGTGTCGTTTTGATATTTATACCCTTTAAACTTTTGAAACGTCGTCCATGAAACTAAAGCAGTAAATTTGCAAAAGAACAGCACAAAAGGTTTAGCGGACGCACTATCCCTCTCATCAACAATGCATCATGGATAAAAGTGGAACGTTTAACGAAGAGAGGGTGGCTCTCTAAACGTCAGACCTGCGAAATGAAATTAAGCTTGCTGACCGCGCAGCAAATTACCGCATTCTGTGTGCCGCACAGGCGCGAACAGCCTTTTACTCTTTCAGCGGAATTTACGATATAGGGACGTGCCACTGAATGGTGAATAAAAAGAAAGAGCGTAGCGCAGATTTAAGGTTCGCAATCTGCCTTACTAAATGTTCTCTGCGCCGAAAATTATGAAAGATGCTGCAATCTGAATAGATGAAACTGTATGCATCATCATTTGAGGCTAATTATGCCTTTCAGCATTCAGTGTGGAGCAGCGTGCCTCTAATAAAATCCCTCCATGATCCCCTCTTCAATGAAACATTGATGCCTCGTCTGATGTTATGCCTCTTACTTCAAAATCATTCTTGACCGAATCTAAGTACTTTCTTCTAGGTCTACGTCGACTCCTCTTAACCTCCGCTTCCGAGCTCATGAGTCTCTTAGGTAACCTTGCTTCTCCCATAAGTGTAACATCACCCCACCATCTTCGTCTGTTCTCCACCGGTTAGTCCCTCAACAGTTAAGGGTAAAACTCAGTGGGGCCCTGGGCAAGTAAGGCTAGCAACCTGCTTCCCAGGTACTTCAATGTCGTGCTGGCAACAATCAGAGCAAAATGCCGCGAAACTGTAGGCGTGGAAAAAACCATATAGTAGCCGCACGATACAGGTACATACTTTTAAAAGTATGTCGGGGAGAGCGTTCTTACCGTGTTCGCGGTAGGAACAACAGTGTTTGAGAGTATGCGGCGGAGCCTGGATGTAGAGAAGCCACGAGACGCAGCTTCGGCGAGGCAGACGCGGACACCTCGGCTTCGGCCAAATGACCGGCCTTGGCTGGCTGACCAGTTGCTCCGGAGCGCTTATGCAACTGTCAGCTCGGCCGTCCCTTACTTTGGGGTTTGGCGCACACTACGTGAATTCAAACGTATTTATACCGTGTCTGATCACTAAAATTTCTTAATATTGAATTACAGGATCATGAAAAAGGAAGTGTAGGGTTTAACGTCCCGTAGACAGTGTGGTCATTAGAGGCGAAGCTCTCCCTCGTGTTTTTCAATAAGGCTGGGGAAGGGAATGGACCGTATCCTTTTAAAGGACCCATCCCGCAATTTGCCTGGGATAATTGAGGGAAATCACGGAAAATGTAATCTGGATGGTCGGAGGTGGATTTGAACACCTGTACTCCCAGATAGACCAATGTTAGGACTGCACCACTGATGCCGTACTACAGTAGGAAGAAAAACATGCAACAACAAAAAACCTACGAATTCAAAGATATTGGCTGTTCTGGGCATTGATATACAGGGTGTTTCACTAAATCTGTTTGCCTCTGTAACTTATAAAGTAATAGGTGACGGAAATTTTAATGCGGTAGGTCAACACAAGAAATGTTACACTTTCTGCGGAGCTATGAACATAGTTTATTGTATCATTTTCCAAAGAGTAACAGCACAAAGATATAATTTTTAAATGGAACAATAGTTTTTTCTATCGTGTATTGAATTCGTTGAAACCAGCAGCGTCCAAATCAATTTAAACTACATTAGTTTGGGAGCTACGACCCTTGAAAGTTCCGGGGGCGGAGGCTGCGATAGCGTAGCTGACTGGCCGAGTGGCTATCCCCTGGGGCACGGCCCACTGTCTCATGACCAGTCAGCTACGCCGTCGTAGCCTCCGCCCCCTAAACTTTGAAGGGTTGTAGCTCCCAAACTAATGTAGTTTAAATTGATTTGGACGCTGCTGGTTTCAACGAATTCAATACCCGATAGAAAAAACTATTGTTCCATTTAAAAAATTATATCTTTGTGCTGTTACTCTTTGGGAAATGATACAATAAACTATGTTCATAGCTCCGCAGAAAGTGTAACATTAAAATTTCCCGTCACCTATTATTTTATAAGTTACAGAGGCAAACACACTTAGTGAAACACCCTGTATATTCAATGGGGGGTATGAAAATTTGTGCTGGATTTTCCGCTTCGGGCCAGCGGACGCCTTTACCAGTTGGCCTATCCAGGTACGCTTCCTGCCCTACCCAAATTTTCAACTTACCGCACACTATGGTTATAGTGCCCTCACCCAAGTTCCTCCTGTTTCTGACTGCTGTAACTATTTCCGCAAGGCATTGGGCGTATTTGTGCAGTCGCACAGAAATATTCGCTTAATTTGGTCCGACTCGGTGCAGAATGATTTTGAAGTAAAAGGCATAACATCAGACGAGGCATCAATGTTAGCATTGAATAGGAGATCATGAAGGAATTTTATTAGAGGTACTATGCTCCAGACTGAACGCTGAAAGGCGTAATCAGACTCTAATGATGATGATTAATGTGGTCCATTATTTCCAGCGGTACTTCCGTGACTGTTTTACTATAGTAAAATAAAATGAACTCGCCTTCAGTCATAAAATTACGTTTAATATTGTACACAATATATTTCGAGCCCTGAGAGCTCATCAGGTGCCTCTGTGATTTTTTTATACATGTTTGAAGGCCTGGACCTGTGGAAATCAAAACGTATTAGGTTGTAACAATATGGAAGATAAAAAAATTTAAAAAATAGGTTCACGCGAGAGATTTAACAATTGAATTACTTATTAAAAATTGGTACCAGACTTTTTTGTGGACCATTTTTAATAAGTCAGTTGTTAACTCTTATATGAACCTATATTTAAAAAAAATTTCCATATCGTTACAACGTGTGTTTTAATCGTAACAGGCCGACGCCTTTAAACTCGTATAAAAAATCAGAGGCACCTGATGAGCCCTCAGGGCTCACAATACATTGTGTACAATAAAACACAATTTGGTGACTAAAGGTGAGTTCGTTCGTACGATTTTACATATCATTCGAACATTAGGGAAAAACTAATTCTTCCACAGCAAAAAATAACTAAAACCTGCTGTGGCTGCACACATTTTACTTGCAACCTCGAACTACGAGAAACCTAAGTTGTCAGGAAAGAGGGCTTTGTCTTTATGTCCAAGAGAACTTAATCCTGACCCGCTTTCATTCCTTTTTTCCTCTCGTATTTTTGTCTCAATCATCAAAATGAACAGCATAATTTTTATGGAATCAAATTTCATATTTTCGGTGAAACGCAGAGATTGGGAATGGAATGGTTTACTGTTGTTGGGGAGTGAATCTATGGACATAATAACAATCTGTGACTTCTTAGGAGATAATGACTCCATAAGTTGGACTATTAAGGACTGAAAGTAGCTCACTCGCTTTACATGTTACTTTACGAATACAAAATAGAAAGTAATGCAGTTAAAGAATTAAGTTCTTGGCATAAACATATAATTAGCGGGACTGGCCTGTTGAAATTTTTGTGCGTTCTGATAGGCATTAAGCTGTCGTGGAAAGTCCACTTTGAGGATATTACTCAAAATTAATTGCTCCTTCATTTACTACTAGAACAGTAACTGAAATCAGTGATAGTTAAACACGATGAGTAATCTATGCTCATTTTCGCTCGCTTTTGACATATGGCGCTATTTTTGTGCTCGCTCTTCATTCAAAAACCGGTGTTTGTTTTTTTTTGCCTCTGAAATAGACGATTCGAGAAATAGGTATTGTAAGATTGCGAACATCTTGCCTACCCCTGTTCAGTATACCGAGAATTCTGACAGTGGCTTCTCAGCACACATTTTCTTCAATTCGTTTGATAACAATATCAGCTTAGCAGTTAGTAACTTTCATTCAGTTAATACTAGATAGAAATCGGATCTGTACTTGGATCGGACCTCCTTTACCTTTGGACAGAAACGTGTGCAGTATTTTGCTGCGTCCATTTTCAATAAGCTGCCAAATGATTAAAGAATCTTAGGAGTAATCTACGCACTTTTAAGTCTAAAATTAAGTTTCTACGTGGCTGTATTCCGAGGAAGAAAAAAATATTACTGTAATTTATTGCTTGCTTTAGATTGTTATATGGATATTATTGATCTGAGTTCATTTTATCAATTGCTTCTTTCGTTAAAATTTGATGTAATGACGCGTTTCATGGTCATGGAGACTTGCTCCTCTGTTGGGTTCTGCAGAACGTGATTACATACCTGGAGGATACAATCATGTTTGCTGAAGTACTGCTAGCTGTATCGTAGTGATCGTAAGGATGTTCAACTGCTAACAGCCACCAATCGAGACAGGGGCAGCTTCCAGTTACTGGTCTATCCACCAAGGGGCCTTGAAGGACCAGTTTGGATACACGTCGCTGTCTGCATGTTAACGTACGATAGCCTGTGTCGAAGCAGCGCCGCGACCTCCAGATACAGTCTACATACACCCTAAAAAACACTTAGTCAAAATAAATCAACAAGATAATATTTATTCACTTTCTGTGACATAAACAGACATGCCAGGTCCTAGGATTTTTATGTCACTTTCCACTTCTTTCACCTCTGGTAGTATTGCTCATGTGAAAAATACCAAGCAGTACCATGCTTGGGAACCCACGTTATACTGTAGGTCCCCCTATAACTGGCTGGGTCAGTCAGTTCGAAGGTCGGA
The DNA here is from genome assembly GCA_026315105.1 of Locusta migratoria. NCBI lineage: Eukaryota > Metazoa > Arthropoda > Insecta > Orthoptera > Acrididae > Locusta > Locusta migratoria. The sequence goes on along the minus strand of CM048747.1, from coordinate 196,225,627 downwards.
AGAAGGCAACGGCATACTTCCTCCAAACAGGACCATGCCTAGTAAAGCACTGTGGTGTTCAAACCAATCTTCGCATTTTTCACTGCTTTTAATTAATCATAATTCCATATACTGACATCTTGAGTATACAAATGGAACAGCGTTCAGGTACAAAAGTACACACACACTGTGATCTTCATTTTCAGGTCCTATTTAGTATTCTGTATTGCCGCCTTCTGCTTCGATCACAGCTTCCAAACGTCGAGGCATAGATTCCACCATTTTTTTGCTTTTAAATTAACTTTGCTTCTGATGTAGTTTTTTTTTATCCTATGCTTTAGTTCTTCCCAAAGGTCTTCACTTGGGTTAATGTCTGATGACTGTGGAGGCGAATGCAACTGTTTTGGTACATTGTAGAGTAGTCATTCTTTTACGGCAATGGTCGTTTGCTTGGGATCATTGTCTTGCTGAAACACCCAGTCTGTTCCTAGTCCCAGTTTCTTCGCAGACTACTTCAGATTCTCCTTCAATATGGTGAGATACTTCCATTTATCCATAATACCTACAATAAATACCAAATTCCCAACTCCAGCTCCAGACATGCAACCCTACACAAGAATATTTCCACTACCATACTTGACTGATGGGACAAGATTTCTCTTCTTCCAACTTTCATTCCTTTTTCGCCACACCTTTTGCTGGTCATCACACTGGAAGATGTTAAACTTACTCTCATCCGTGAAAAGTACTGTATTCCAAAATGTGGAATCTTTATTTCGATGCAGAGTTGGAAATTCTAGGCGCTTCTGTTCATTTACCCTGCTTATGAACGGTTTCTTCCTTGCTGTTCTACTTTCAAATCCATGGTTGCGCAGTAGTATTCGTACTGTTATGGGATGAACACTAATTCCACTAGTATTTGCGACATCTAATTACAACTGCTTAGCTGTAATTCTGGGATCCGCATTCACTTTTCTAATGATTTGTCGGCGCTCCCTGTTAGATAATTTTGGTAGTCGTCCACATCTAGCTTTGTTTTAGACACTTCCTCGATCCCTGTAATTTCTTATTACGATTTGCATGGCTCCTAACAATTTCCTCAATTTTCCGTTGTGAAAACAATACTGAGCTCAATAATATTCTTCCTCACCTTCACCGGTATTTCAATTCTTTTTGCATCCATATTATGCGATCGAATTATGTATTGCAATACACGCCTGTTATATAACAAACGACACCGCTGCATTATGTTCACTGCAACGTCTCTTGCAACTAACACAGACCCCGAAGTGTATGTTGACTTTTGTGCCCCAGTAAACAAACACTGCTACATCTATCACGCTTGCAGTGCACGATACCGGCCTGAAGACGTTGTTTTATGTTATGGTGGACGTGGACGCTGGCACAGAATTGCACGTCTACCTCTTTGCATCCAAGCTGTACGGCACATGCTACAAATTGGGGGTGTATGAGAAAAATTTCTGGCATACCTTGACTAAAAGAAGGGATAGATTGTGTCCTACCATTCTTAGACATCAAGAAATTGTGAATTTAGCGTTGGAGGGAAGTGTCTTGGGTAAAAATCGCAGAGGAAGACCAAGAGATAGATACAGTAAGCAGATTCAGACAGATGTAGGTTGCCGGTCTTATGTGGAGATGAAGAAGCTTGCTCAGGATAGGGTATTTTGGAGAGCTGCATCAAACCAGTCTCCGGACTGAAGACCACAACAACAACATGTAGACTTTAGTGTCAGACGGTATGTGTCCACGGAGTCTCTTCGCAGTCGGGCAGGAGGCGATGGCTGACCCGCGGGTCTGTCTGCACTTCTCCACGTGTGGCATTACTCACCACTGAGTCCCGCCTCGAATCACAAACTTGCACTGCCAGACCGGCCAAAGCATCTCTTTTACTTGAAGTCTGGCGTCACCATCGTTCCTCACCAAATGTCAAAGCACGTTTATTAAGGTAATATTAAAATTTCAACTACGTGGTCCAAACAGGTTTGACAGTTGAGCTAATATTACCGAATTTAAATCACATTTTTGCAGCATCTAATCAGACCAGCATCAAGCAACAATACATGCACGAAAAATTCATACTGCAGTTGCGGTAAACACATCCAAATGAGTAAAGTTGTCAACTATTCGAAGGAAATCTGCTGTTGATAGAAATTAATAACACCACAACACCATTAGCAACACAACAACAACACAACTCATAACTACAACAGAATGAACAATGAAGAATAAGTTTTGTATGAAGTTACTTTACATCGTAGTACTAGCGTACACAAACTTTCGACGTTTAGCGAGTCAAGATTGTGGCGTTAGCCTGTCACAGATGCTCCTTCGCCGGGTAAGTCTCTGTTCAGACGCAGTGCTTGTGTTTATCAACACAACTCTGGCAGTGTGTCAAATGTAAGCAACCGCAGCCAGTTATGTGCCGACAGAGACATCATACCTTATCACTCAGCTACTGCTGCTCAGCGACAGCGTCCCAGTTTTATCAGTAATTTTACAAAGAGGGCCATAACTTTCATAATTGTTAACTGTGGAATTGTGGAACCACTTTGACAAAAAGTTCCATGGTTAACCTGTGCATACATGGATAGGAACACTTGCACACGACAAAATATTAAAATTTCAAACAGTTAAGACAGTCAAAGATAAAAATCTCAAGGAGAAGCATTATTTGTTTGAGAGTTATGACAGTGTTCTACTAACGAAGAAAGCACATCTTCGCCCAGTAGCATAAGAAGGGAGAAACCTCGGGTAACAGGAGAAACAGGATAATCGAAATTATCAACGAAAGGTAGTGGTGCAAAAATGTTCAGACACACAGACATTCAGTGATATAAATCATTAAGGAATGAAATACATAAAAGGGTAGCCAAGCGACCGTATGAGCATTTAAGAAAAGTTATTAAAAAAAATCAGCTAAGTTGAAAACAAGGTTGGTAACATTAAAGATGCAATTGGAAATTCAATGTTCATCGCTTAGGCAGATGAGTTTGGAAAGGTGGAACGACCCTATAGAAGAAAATTGGAGATATGACAGGCATAAGGAGTCCAGTATTATAATTTAAGAGAATATTTGAAGACGTGGAATAAAAATAACACAAAAGGAATTTCTAAAACCGTTGAGGGAAGTAGCAAAGAAACTACTGTTACAGCCGTGCGTATAACATAGAGACCGGCGATGTACCATCGGACTTTCGGAAAAATGACATACACACAGTTCTGAAGATATTAAGATATTAAGGGCAGATAAATGTGAGGAATATGGCTTTTAACTGCACATGCCTCCGATCTACTGACAAGAATATTACACCGAATAATGGAAAATAAAACCGTGGATCTGTTATACGACCATCAGGCGGGCTTTAGGAATGGAACTAGCACTAGAGGCTTGATGGAAAGAAAGGTAGAAAGACACCCGTGTCGTTCTAAAAAAAGTTCGGTGATGACAAATTTTAGAAATTCCTAGAAAAATAGTAATAAGCCATAGGAAATAGCACATAATGTGCAATAAGTACAAGAACCCTGAGGGACCAATAAAAAATAAAGTGCTCGGATTAAGAGTATAACACGACGCTGCAGTCTTTTGTTCCCTAGCGTTTAATGCATACATAGAAGAAGCAAAGGCAGAAATAAAAGGTGAAAGAGCGGGATAGAAATTCTCAGTGAAAGGATACAAATAACATCGTTCGCCGAAGATAGTCAGCCTCATTGAAAGTAAAAACTTCAGAATCTGTGAAATGGAAGAACAGTCCAGTGAATACAGACTATTTCCTTTTTTCGGTTTACTCTGAAAGCATCAAGTAATATTCATTTTCTCGATTCACAGGTGTTATTTCCGTGTTAACAGTAAAAAAAATCTGCGTATAAGGTTCGTCTAATACGCATAACACTATTTTAACCCAAACATGTTTCAGCAGCTCTGTGCCATCACCAGTGTGTTTTTATTATTATTTTTTATTTATTCCTTGTTTTTACTTTCTGTGGTCATGTAGGATCCTTTCTACATATTTACTTAGTGGTAGCGTTGTCTTGGTTTCTTTTGGCGTACACTTTCTCTTCCGCGTTTTTGTTGACAACACACACATGTGTAATATACAAATTTTGCGGACTTTTTTTCTTCACGATCACTTCCCACTTTCAGCAAATTAGACTGTGTACATTTTGTTAGTATACTAACAAAGTGTACACTGTCGAATTTGGTAAAGAATTTGAAAAAGCAACCACTTTCAAAAGCTTTTAGTAGATTCCTATTTCGTCCAAACAGAACTGAAAATTAAATGTTTGTAAATCTGTAGTCATCAGTCCCTAGGCTTCCAAACTAATCCTAAGGACGACCTACACACAGGCCCGAGGGAGCACTCGAATCTCCGACGGGGCACAAACGTATGGGCCTTAGAGTGCCCGGCCACTCCGCGCAACAACAGAGCTGATACAAATCATTTAGACTGTGGTGGTTCGCAGTCTTACCAATTCATATACATTTAGCACGATACAATTAATAGTTCCTACAAAGTTTCTTATTAAGTTTAATTGCATTTAATGACAGCTCTATCAGACATTACTCCATAGAGATAACGCTGGATTTCTTTTACAACTGTCACCGGACGCTATTATCAAAATTGTCATTTTTGATGCGTTATACAGAAGTATTAAGTTTTTTGGAAGCAAGTTATTTTGATCGACTAATTGGAACGAAATATTTAACCCATGCCATGTATGTTACAATGAACTAAAGGCTACGACTGCTTTGTGAGAGAGACGTATCACCATAACTGACAATGCAAAAGCATGGAGAAGAGGGGAAACCTGGCAGTTGCGCAAGTACGCGTCAGCTACAGGGAGGGCACCGGGCCCACCGCACGTGCGTCTCTCACAGCCGCCTGAGTGGGCGCCACTGTAAAGGCCAGGCACCAGCAGAGGCACGAGGCGCGCTATGCTCCTTACAGGAATATGTCCTAGACCATAGAAATCAGAAACGCCTGAGCTGAGCCAGAGGTTCTATCCCATATTTGTTTCCTTGCGCGGCGTTCACGTGTTAGTGTGTAATGCTAGATCCCTTAATTGTGTGTCCGGAGACTGGTTTCATGAAGCTCCCTACCCTACTCAATCCTGACTAATCCTCATCTCTTAAGATTGTCAACCCACTTCCATTTGAATCTGTATACTTTATTCCTCTTATTCTCCCTTTGCAGCTTTTACCCCCTCCCTCCAACACTTTCCTCCATTGCTGAATTCACAACTCCTTGATGTCTAAGAATGTGTTCTACCAATCGATCCCTTCTTTTATTCAAGGTATGCCAAAAATTGCTTTTATTCCCAATTCTGTTCAGTACCTCCTTGTTAGTTTGATCAACCCACCTAATCCTCAGCATTCTTCTCTAGCACCACATTTCAAACTCCTACCTCCTCTTCTTGTCTGAACTATTTCTCGTCATTTTTTCACGCCCCTACAAGCCAACACTCCCCACAAATTCCTTCAGCAAAGACTTCCTTACGCTTAAATTGATATTTTTTTTGTTAGAAAATTTCCTTTCCAAAAACGCTTTTCTTCCCACTGCCATTCTGCATTTTTATATCCTGTGTTCTGCACGTGCCTTTATTCGTAGAACCGTTCTCCACTGGTATCGCGGCTCTCACCTCAGGTGTATCGTATAATAAGGCCTAATATCAGATTCTTGTAGAAAAGGGCGAAGTACTTTTGACAAGCTAGACTGTAGATGTCATCGCTGCTAGTTCACTCGCGACAGTTTCAGCTGTACTCTTAGGTTCCTTTGACATAAAGACATATTCGTAAAAAAATAGTTACTATGTCAATGAAAATAGATATACAGTGTAGCTTGTCAAAAGTGCTTCGCCGTTTTCCACCAATATCTGACATTAGGTCGCATTACACGATACACCTGAGACGAGAGCCGCAGTACCACTCGAAAACGGTTCTACTAATAAAGGCTCGCCTGTACTGCCCAAGTAACAAATCTTAACTGACACCTTTTTGTTTCGTTAACTAAATTAATTCCCTCAGCATCGCCTGATTTTCTAAGACTGCATTCCTTTGCTCTTGTTCTGCTCTTGTTAATGTTCATCTTATACCCTCCTTTCAACGCACAGTCCATTTCGTTCAATTACTCTTCCAGGTCCTTTGCCATCTCTGATATAATTACAATGTCATCAGCAAAACGCAATGTTATTATTTCTTCCCGCTGAACTTTAATTGGTTCTCCAAATTTCTCCTTGCTTTCCTTTATAGCTTGGCCAATATACAAATTAAATAACATACTTTGAAAGACTGTACCCTTAATTATAGCTCGTAAATTAGATCTGTCACATCTGCCCACACGTTATACTTCATTTATTTCTGGCTATCAGATATTTGTGCTGGGGAATAATTATTATAACTTACTTTTTACTTGAATCCTACTTCATTAACCTTTTGAGTCTTCTTACTGAAAGAACTCGAACCTGTAACAATTCTGCCAAGTAACTAAAGAGATAAAACAGTTAACTACGAAACAGTGAGCTCCTTGGACTTCGTCTGCCTACGAAAGCTCATGGTCACTGCCACTGCACGGCAGAAGTGCCTTTAGTTCAGCTGGCCTTCAGGGAAAGAAGCATAAATTAACGTAGACGTATAGGTCATTAGAGGCGGTCCGGCAACTTACATGATCAGCGCTAAACTTGAATATTTCATGACCTCGAGGAGGAAGGCACGTACAGTAAGTCACTTTTACGTAACGAGACAGCTTATGTAGTGCTCACGTAGACAGGCATCTTGTCTGGCATCACACGTGTCTTCAGCACAGACTTCCCATACCGTATAAAATGTGCCCATGTCTCAAGTTTTCATTTGTTTCATTGCATATCGTGAAGCGTGTGAAATTTTTATCCTAAAAATAGTTCAGCACTCTTTCCGGAAATCAATTATTTTGGTGTCAAATATTGTTACCGTTACTGGATGCCGCGGTGCATTGGCAGAGCGTTCTAAGGCGCCTTGCTGCGGAGCCTGCAGTTGCTCGCCGTCAGAGGTTTTAGTCCTCCCTCGGGCACGGGAGGGAGGGGGGGGGCGTGTGTGTGCGCGTGTTCGTAGCATTAGTTGGTTTCTAAGTGTAGGCCGAGCTTTCCAAACTGGGTGTCGCGACACCCTGGGGTGTCGCGTAGTAGTATCAAGAATGTCGCGAGACTAACAAATTTAGACTCTAAACAAAAAAAAACAAAAAAAATTCTCTCATAAGACAAAATATCCTTCTCTTCGTACTACCCTTGAAGATTTGCCTGCAGCTAATCACCCTTCTCTCCATACAGTGCACCACAGTCACTTATTAAAGGAATGATCGGTGCACATTGCGTGCTCAGCTGCTGGGCGGCAGCTCTGCTTCAGCAGCAGTAGACACTCAGGGTTTGTTCAAGCAGCTGCCAGTTGCCAGATTCCAACAAACTGCGCATGCGCAGAGCTGCTGCTGATTCTCGGTAACAGCTCGTCTCATGCGCGTTTGCTGGAACTAGCAGCTGCTTGAACGAACCTTCATTGTAGTCTTTTTTCCTTCTCAAAAAGATGCACCTGAGCGTTTTTTAATTGATTTATCAAAGCCACGTCACCCTCGGTAGCGTCTCTTACAATTAATTAAATATCAATCAATGACACAGTGGCTGTAAAAGCTGTCTCACATGGTAAAAGCAGTCACAATTGTCCACTGACTCAAGCTATTCAGTATCGATGTTTAGTATGGATTATGGCCTGGTGATTAACGGATAGTAGTATTTTAAATGCAGTGATCGTTGGTTCGAACCCTGGTATGCGTTAATTTTTTTTTCCTCTGTTTCCTGTAAGTAACAGATTCTGGGACCAGAAATGGCATTCATATTCTTACTTGTCACAAATCTTTAGTCATTTTTTTCCGAATATGTCGGGACATCCTAGGTCGTGGTGAAGCAAGAACCTAACAATAGAACTTAAATAATAATTCATCACTTGTCATAAATACATCCTCTTTATTTCTGAAAATGTGATAATATTGAACTGAAAGGAAACAGCCACTGTGCTGTCTAGCTGCTCGGATTTCTGATTTAATTTCCAGATGCCGTTTTCAATCGATCCAGCAAAACCGTATCTGGCCCTGACATGTACATGAGACAGCGAAAAACTGTTTCCGAAATTCAGTTTTCGTGTTTCGGAAGTTGGGTCGCATCTAGAAGAAGCAAGTATTACTGTGTGAGTTAGACTTTGTTGTCTGCGGTGTTACTCTGTTACACATCTTCGTAGTTCCTAATGTTTCCTTTTCTTGCGATGAGTGTACGTAATTGCTGCAGTCAGGATCAACATTGAACATGTCAGTGCGTACGAGGATTTCAGTTTCGTTTACAAACTACACTTTATTTCCATCCTACCCCCGCTATAACCATATAAATTCTACCATATGTATTTGTATTAATGAAAGGGTGTCGCGCAAAACTGTAAGCTATGAAAGGGTGTCGTTGTCAGGGAAAGTTTGGAAAGCGCATTTGTATGTTCAAATGTTTAAGCTTATGGGATTTAACTGCGGGGTCATCAGTCCCGAAACTTTCAAACTACTTATAAACTAACTTATACTAAAGACAAAACAAATTTATATTTCTCTCGCTTACGACGGTTCACGTGGTTAGCGATTGATTTGGCGAGTTTAATGAATGGTGGGACGATTTTGTTGCCGGCGCTCCATTATAGCAATCTAATGCGACCAGTGTGATGGGGTCGGTAATGAGGATTTCATTCGATTCGGTTGCCCAAGTGCGCCGTTCATCGCACCAGTGCTGACGCAATTGCCTGTGGTGATGAACAATGGCCGCCGCGACACAATCCACCACCACCTAGAGAGAAGGCCGCGGCCCTCTCGTGTGACGTCAGGCAGAGTAGGTTGCGCGCACATAGCTGATTGGGTAGCCGCTGGGGCACGGCCCACTATGCCGAAGCAGCGAGCCAGTCAGCTATGCGCGCGCAACCTACTGTGTTAGGCGTCACACGAGAGCGCCGCGGCCTTCTCTGTGGGGGGTGGTGGTGGTGGTGGTGGTGGTGGTGGACACTCCCGTCTGGTGCGAGTGACGTTAAACGGTACGCGGGATCTTCGATTGTCCTAAAGCATTGTTCGTGATGTGGCAGAGCGATCCACCACTGTCATGCGCGTACCGTATGTGGCGCAACGAGGTGGGTGAAGTCGGTGCCGTCTGTCTGTCATTCCCTCCTCCATCCGGCGATTACAGATAAGCATCACAGCTGGTCTCTTCCGTTCGATATGAACACACATTTCTGTGAAGGATAATCCGCTTTGACTATTGGCAATTACTCTTTCTCGGAGGAAATGTGACATTTGCTCTAAACAAGCTGTCATCAAGGAGGCATACTTAAGCTGCTTACGGGAAGAAAAGCAAATGTAAAAACGATGATAGTACGGCTTTGTGTCCCCCTTACAATGCATTGCGCTTCCAGGTGTCGCTATTGGTGTCCGTGTCGTGCGCCTGCACTGAAATGATGGTCGTGTCCATCTCTCATCGCTTTCGAAGTCTGTGGACAGCGTGGTGGGTTGCCACGCAGGGGGCCCGGGTTGGATTTCCGGTCGAGTCGGAAATTTTCTCCGCTCGGGGACTGGGTGTTGTCATCATTATCATTTCATAATCATTAACAAACAAGTCGCCGAAGTGGCGCCAGCTCAAAAGACTTGCTCCAGGTAGGCTGAATACGAATCCGGTTGGGGATCTAACAGGCTCCAAACGCCACAGGAAATCAATCAATCGTCGCAGACGCATGCTGCAAAGTTCGCCTGATCTGGTGCTTCATTTAAGGAGCCCTCTAGTGTAAACTACCTCAGTAGGCCTCTGCGTTTGCGCTGCTGGTGAACAGTTTGAAGCCGGTGAGGCTGGTGGCAGCAGGTGGTACCTTCCGCGCGGCGAAACGCACATACGGCTCGCGCGTCCGGACACGGCGGAGATGGAGGCGGCATCTTTAATTCAGCAGCCATTGTTTTTGAAGAGAGCCGGCCGCCCCCGCGGCTCCGCCTCTGGTTAAATGGCGAGTGGCACGCCGAAGTGGCCGCGGGGAATTTAAATTAAAGGCGCCTCACAAGGCCACTTACTGGAAGCCCACTACTCACGCCAGCTGTGCTGCTGTGCTCTGCTTTACGAAATAAAACGCCGTGCATTCTCTCACACGGCGATATCTGTAAAGCCGCCGTGTCTTTCACCTCCAAAACTACTCGAGCAATGTCCATGGGGTTTTCAAGGGTAGTTCGAACATTGTTTCGTAGACCATAAACACTTTATATAATTGAGGGGTTTTTGCCTAAATTTTGCAGCCAAAACTTCGAAAACGTATAGTGCTTGTATGTGGTAGTGCGTATGTCTCCCATTGTGCTTTTTGGTAGTAGAGGGTTAATAACGATAAGGGGGGGGGGGGATGAAAAATATGGGAGTTGAAAGTTAGCGAAGCGTGATGCACATCCTTAAGTTCTTTTTATGCAAGTAGCATACGAATAAAGAAAAATAAGTGCATATTGCAGTTTGCAAACTACGAAGATAGATGCCAAAGCGTAAGTAAATAAATTCGCATTCTCGATCCGTTTCTAAAAGACAGGAACTAAAAGCTACTTAGAGAGTGCCGGCCGCGTTGGCCGAGGGGACTGCGACGCACCAGTCACGCTATGCACGGCCACTACGGTCGGGGGTACGAAGCCCTCCCTCGGGAATGGATATTTGTGCCGTCCTTAGTAATAGCTAATTCATAAGTAGTTTGTAAGTTTAGGGACTGACGACCCCGTAGTTAAGTCCCATAAGCTATACCAACATTTGAACGTAGACAGTAAACAACAGTAGTAAGCACTAACAAGTGGCATCGCAAAATAGCTGCTTTGTTTACATTCTAAGCTGTCACTTTACGTTGAGTAGGCTACTCGAAGATGTTGAAGACAGAGATAGTATACTTGTGACTGCCAAAATACAGGCACTTCCGGTTGGTATTTTTCCGCCGCTAACATAAATTATGAGGGCCGTGCATCTCCGTGTATTCCTGAGCGGGGATGCGGGCGTCCTAAACTCAGATGGCATGTTCAAATGTTTGTATAGTCTCTGGGACTTAACTACGGGGTCATCAGTCCCTAAACTTATGAACTGCTGCTTATGAACTGCTGCTTATGAACTGCTGCTTATGAACTGCTGCTTATATGAACTGCTGCTTATATGAACTGCTGCTTATATGAACTGCTGCTTATATGAACTGCTGCTTATATGAACTGCTGCTTATATGAACTGCTGCTTATATGAACTGCTGCTTATATGAACTGCTGCTTATATGAACTGCTGCTTATATGAACTGCTGCTTATATGAACTGCTGCTTATATGAACTGCTGCTTATATGAACTGCTGCTTATATGAACTGCTGCTTATATGAACTGCTGCTTATATGAACTAGGACGGCACAAATATCCATGCCCGAGGGGGGATTCGAACCACCGACCGTAGTGGCCGTGCAGACCGTGACTGGAGCGTCTTAGTCCCCTCGGCCGGCCCAGATGGCATGTTATTGCCATACTGAAAGACGTAAGCACCGAGTTGGATGACACTGTGCACCGTGTTTCTTCACACAGATGAACAAATGTGTTAAGGCGTTTTATTAACATCTTGTGGAAGCTGTCAGACGAGTTTGGGCTTTTGTGCCGTTCCACGTCTGTGACTGGCTGGTGAGGGGACATTAGTACTGGTGTGAGGCGGCGGCAGAGCCGCTGTGCTGAGATAAGGCGGCCGTGACCCGCGGCCGCGGCCGCAGCTGACGTCTGCCGGACCCCCGCGCCGCTCTGCCGCTCCACTCCTCTGCTCTGCTCAGACACTCACTCCTAAACGGCACACACTTAACCAGGTAGTGAAATATTTTTAAATGAGATTACTAAGCAATTTCAGGAAGGGGCAATTTAAACAAAATTATTGGATTCCGCCATTAAATGGTAGCGATCGTAATTTCGGTAACAAATACAACACCAGAAAGCAAAATTACAGAATTAGTCGGCGGAATCTAAATTTTACCTTATTGAGAGCTGGTACAAACATTTCGGTCATGTTCTGTAGTGATTCTAGCTGAGATGACTGCAATATTACTTCGATAAATTGATGCTGGGATTGTGCGTTTCGGTTACTATTGTTCTATGACCGTGTTGAAAATCAATCATGGTAGTCGCAAAAAATTGCAAAATTATCGGACTTCATAAACATTACGAAGATTTTTCTGCAGGCATTAAAATGTAACAAACCATTCATAGACACGACATAAATAAAAGTTACACAGAGAATGTTCTAGTACAATCACGAAACAAATCACAATAATACCCAGGCATCACTTTATGAAGCACTGGATCTGCTGAAAATAAATAACTTTAAAATTAGTGAGAATGGGGAAGGGATTGTGACTAAGTAATATATTTCAAATTAACTGTGGGGGTTTATTGAAATTAATAAACAAACTAAACTCACACTTACATGACACGTCCTAGCACATGGAGACGAAAGTAAGTGACGAACAGTTCCGCTCTCTCCCTTCAGCTTGTTGCAAAAAAAATTGAACGTGACAAATGTCATATGTTTATCGATACGCTGGCAGAGAGAGGGCAGAAGTCAGCGACAAGCATCGTACAAGTTATAAAAAAAAAAATCATTAATGTATTACTACATGACGTCATCGATCACGTGTCCACCGGAAAGTGGAAATATGTAGCCATGAAACACTGTCCTGTGTGTTTTATGGACACAGTAATATATTATAGAGAGAGGAGATGGTGTAACTTACCAGCCGGAAAAGCACAGGTACGTTGACAGACATAAAAATGCTGAGCTTTCGCAATCCTAGGTTGCTTCAGCAGAAACAGTATCCTTTCATTTTCCCTCTACTTTGCAGCTCTTTTTCTAAGGAAGCAACCTAGGATTGCGAAAACTCAGCATTTGTGTGTGTGTGTGTGTGTGTGTGTGTGTGTGTGTGTGTGTGTGTGTGTGTCTCAACATACCCGCCCATTTTCGCCTGGTTAGTAAACATTATACACACACACACACACACACACACACACACACACACACACACACATTATATATATATATATATATATATATATATATATATAGTTTTTTTCTATTTGAGAGGGAGGGAAGGGGGGAAGTTTAATGCAAAAATCAGTAATGTCATTTTAATTCCAAAATCAAATGTACAAATGTTTGTTAAGCTTAATGGACTTTACTGCGGGTCATCAATCCCTAAACTTATGAACTACCTTATACAAGACGACACAAACATCCATGCCCTAGGGGGATTCGAACCCCCGACCGTAGCGGCCGTGCAGACTATGATTGGCGAGCCACACCCCCACGATATTTTGTTTCGCTGATCATAATAAAAGGATAATTTGCACTGAAGCCTCTTTTACTACACCGAGATCAAGTTTTTATTGCTGACATAAAACCATAAAAATATAGCTTTTCTCTAATATTTTTAGGGAGGGGGAGGGAGTGTCAGACCCTGCCCCTCCCCCCGCCCCCCCCCCCTCCCCCGTCCTTATACAATACATTGTTATGACCTGAAGGCGTCTTTAAGTAAGCTACTCTGCGACGGTAACGTATTACTACGTGCCTGAAATTCGTCCAGAGAATGAATCAGACGTTTACGTAAACGTCAGGAATGAAGAAAGAGCGCCGAGAATATGTAGTTACTTTCACACGAATCAATATACGGAAATGTCACTCATTGACTGACCTTTTATCTATCTTTGACGGTATGAAACAAATATATTCCAATGAAAACTCTTTTCTTTCCATATTTTCGTAGGAGGTAGTACGGCCTACAATAACACTTCTTATAAAATGGGCTTTAAGAACTGAGCGTGTGTTCATCTTGGATACGTTAAACACGTCTCTCGTTTTGGTCAACTACACACATCTCTCTTTCTTAAAAAACTATGTGCAGTAGTTGTTTTTCTTGTTTTCGTCCCTGCAGCTTGTTTCCTAAAAAATGTAAAGCAACGAGAGTAGAAATGTGCTTCAGTGTCAAAGAGAATTGCTCATAGTGTCACTAGATGACATTTCCGAACATGGATGACTTATCAAAATATTACTTGTACTCGGTAGCGGGAATTTGCGAACCCCCTTGTATACCCACTTGTATACCTACTTATATGTATATATCTTAAACTATGCCTTAGTATAAGATGACTGATTCAGTCAAAATATACTGCAAAAAAAATGTAATATTTGCTACGGCTTCACCGATAAGTGTCATTCAAAAAAATCTGGAATGTTGCTGAAATTGCTTACCTGGATTCTGCAAGCGAGACGCGAGGCGGAGCGAGTATCGCCTTTTGCGGCTACACGTTTTTTGACGCTATTAAGACAAACAACACACCGCAGCTGAGTAGGCACGTGATAGGGTAGAGGTAACTCGGACAACTCTCACAATTGCCACACAAAATACAAGGCGTTCCCTGGCGCGCCCGATGTGTGACGTCACTCGGTGTGGGGCAGTAACGGCAACAGAGGGGCAGTGGGCGGCAATAAACGCGGGATTCCGCTGGCCGGCAGCTGCGGCAGCCGCCCCTACCTGCCGCCGGTCGATAGCAATCCCGTCGGCTCTTCGCTGCAATCCCTGCACCTCGCCTCTGCCTCTGCCTCTGACACAGCCGCGCCTTCCCTTCCTCTGCACGCGCTGCACGTCAACCAGACGGAAACGACCACTCAAGATTTAGGCCATTGGCGATATGAAGAAAACCGCCTATATCACTCAAACTTTATTTATATCGTTTCGGAATCTGTCATCGTCAGATCTAGAAATCTCTGAGCTTGCGAAGCAAAGTTCAGTGTCAGTGATACAGTCTGTGTAGAGTCCCTACATAAAGTGGTATTTATGGCCTTTATACGCCACCTGGGGTCGTTTTCAGCCTGGCTCAAGTCTTTCAGCTATTTCGGCGTCTTGGTTGTCACTGATGAAATGAAGACACTAACGGAGAAATTCTCCGGCCCGACCGGGAATCGAACCCTGTCCACCTGTGTGGCAACCCACAGTCCCTACTACATACAGATTTTATGACTGACACTAAACTTTGCTTCGCAAGTACAGAGGTTTCTAGATCTGATGATGGCAGATGCCAAAACCACGTATTAAATACTGTTTCAGTGATATAGACGGTTTTATTCATATTAACAAAAAATGATCGCGAACTCGTACACGCAATTCATTTCCTTTATTAGAAAGAGGCTTTCTAATTGAGAAATAAACAGTTGGAGAAAATCAATGGACAAAAAACTAAAAATTCAATGGAATATATTTTAGAATTTATTCTTTATCACCGAAAATTTGAAGCAAAATAATATCAGTTGCTGCTGTTCTATTGCAATGGAAATTACAGTTATTCTAGACAAAGCGAAAAACTAAAATAACGAATTTTTGAATAATGGTATGTACGTAGCAAAACTTACTTTCAAATTCCAATTAATCGGCTATGAAATGCATTTGACGACATCCACAAGAAAGAGCGTTACTCAGTAATTTAGGGGAAAAAGTTCCCTCTTCACCTGATTAAAATATCGTAAGATTAAACACTACAATAAAAATAAAATGTTAATGTATGTAATACACACACAGTATCTAAACCCTGCTTTTTCTCACAGCAACAAAGTCATCATAAACGACAGTGGAGACAAATTACAAATAGCAATATACAAATGAATACGTAAGCCAAAAGTTATAAACTGAAGGCTCAACAACAAAAACAATGATCATTTGTAGGAAAATGCCCCATCAGAAAAATCATCATTTAGATAAGATGCCATTTTCCAATATCTAAGATGTAACTTTATTTTCGAAGAAGAGAAATACGCAGATAAAAAATATTTAAAAAATAAAACTAACCCCTGCAGCGTATGTGGGATTATTCTTCGAAGTGCGGCAGCCGGAGATGATGGTTATATGACTGTGTTTTTTTCCCTTGTGATTACGTGAGTGTTCTGTTTTCTGAAGAAGGCCATGGCTGATAGCTAAAAGTGTTGTATGTGTGTGTCTTTTGTATGTGCCTGTCGCATCCGTTATTATAGTATAAGGTAGTTTATACGTAGTTTTGTAAGTTTAGGGACTGATGACCCCTACAGTTAAATCCCTTAAGAGTCACAAACATTTGAACATCTTGAATGAAACACGGAATGTCCGCTTACGAATCAGATGTCATCGTCACTTGCTTAGTGCCATTTTCGCTGAAGCATGTTGTTTTTACTGCCTGTATAAGCGACATTCTAAAGTTTTCTTTTTCTTTTTTTTTCGGAAAATACGCATTTACGGACTGCGTACATGATGAAAAATACTCGGTTTACAGCATTATCATTAAATTCCGTTAATTTTGAGACAATTCGATGTTACGAATTTTAAGAATAGTTTTCTCGAAATAGGGAGGCGTACATACTTTAAAAGCCTTTATTCTTGCTAATTCTTAACAGATCTATCAAAAATAAACGGTATCCGTTAAGTGCCATCCTGAAAGTAGTAACTATTAAACAGACTTGGGCAAGGAAGGCTATGCGTCTGGGGCTGTCTTCATAGTTCCTGGATCGCTGCGTCGAGGCGATAATGGAATTTACCTTGACTGGACGATCTGCCTTGCCCTGGGTTGCAGAGGGAGCAGTTTACAGACGGACAGACAAACTATCACAGGACTCTGGACCGCGTGTGATACCACGCTGCCCAGAAATGATCTCTGCCGTAGCCGGAGGCAGCAGTATCTCGACGAAGGCCAGCGCCTGTCAGATCTCGTTATTAAAATTACACTTCAACGTAAACATGTATCGGAACGTTCCTTTCAGTTTTGCCATCTTTTGCTTCCAGCAAGTGCACATTTCTGCATCATGTCTTTCACGTATCGTATTTTAAATTAACGATTTAAAGTGTGTCCAGAATCATCTGAAGAGAACAGTAAGTTCAGATTCATAATTTTCGTGATATTTTTGAATTGCTGACGGAAAATATTTCACCTTATCCATACGTATTCATTCTGAGCCTGTGCATCGTCGACGGACGTCGAAGTCTCCTTCCTTCCTTCCTTCTTCCTAGTGTGCACTTACGACGTGGTTCGTCGAGGTGAGACGACGTAACTGATACACTCAAACTGTTCACCTTCATTTTCGTTGATTTGTTAAACTTCAGGACTTACATGTTTACTATTAAACTGCTACATGCAGGTTACAGTTAGATTATTAGTTACATTCTTACCACATAGGAATCAAGAATCGATCTATACTAGCTGAATACTCCCATTCAATTTCTAACAATTTGAATGGATTGTATTTGAAACAAAAATACATTGTAGATGCCTTTCAAGATAATACAGCAGGTCGAAGTATCTATTTACCCTTTGGCGTCTCATTAAGAACAAAAAGTAAAAGTTCCGAATGTTTTAGACCAGCTACGAATTTTTGAACTAATAGGTTAATGGTTTCAAAGCAGCATATATTTTGTCGGCGCCATTAATACCCTGTGGATATCCCCATAAATCAAACAATTACAAAATCTCTACTTTCTACCCCTCAGATACTAAAAATACCTTTGTAAAATTGACTCTATGCGTTCCACACAGTCCAGTGACCTCAGGAGAGTATTTTTCAACTTATAACTCTTTTTCGCACTGCAAAATTTTATCGCAATTGTATTAACGGCAAAGAAGCTCAAAAACTCGCTTCTGTTCGAAGTGGCGATGCCCACACAAAATTACCTGTTTATTTTTCAGCCGTTGCTTTCGATTTTTCCCTTTTTTATATAAACCACCCAAATATTAAAGCAAACAAAAGTGATAAAGAATTATTGAAATCATTAAAGACATTTCAGTGTTTCCGTGAGACTAAATCATATAAATTGATATATATCTTAGGGCAGACCTTTACAAAGTGGGTGTCAAAAATATGTATTCTGAGACCAGTAAATTCAGAATGTAAAGCAAATCTCCAGGTAAAATCAAAACATCATTCTCTTCGTACAGTATTCCTACAGAACACGCAATAAACGGGTCATCTATATGCTGAATACCACTATTTTGTGCATGTAACTTTGAATTATGGCACTAGATTGTTTTTGTACTGTGGCGTTCTCTATTGGTCCATGTCTTAAAAAGATATAGTAACGAAAGTAGGAGGTAGCACACTTTTCCTTGGTCGATTTCGGTATTTCGCGATACTTTTTCGGTAACGTTCGTTACATGTCGGTATATTTCTTTCCAAATGATACAGTTTCACTAAGGTCATCAGAAACGGATAAATATATCTAACGTAATATTTTCATCCGTGAATATGGGTTTAATGTATAAATATACTTTACCTACAAATGGAATGCAAAATTATATTTTCTTTAATATATGATTCGTTAAGGCCGTTTCACACCGCGGTCACACTGCCACGTGACAGCCGTGCAATTCACACCGCCACCGACGTCTGTGAGCTATTAGGACATCGTTCCTGCTCTGGTCAGTTCAGCTGAAACAGGTAACATGGCAGGTGGTTCGTGGTGCGACAGCGCGTTTACTAAAAGTGTGCCTTGGTTGGGTGATTGCGAGAGTAGTTAGAGTAGTGATGAGGAAGACATGCTGCTGTACTCTGTTACAAACCGAACGCACTGGGTACTCCGCATCAATCAGAGACGGTACAGTGCGGCGAGTATCATCATCTAATGGAGGACTTGGAGCGAGATTATTACAGATTCACAACATACTTTTGGCTTTCTAAACCTGAGTTTGAAGAGGTATTAACACTGATAAATAACGATATTAGTAAAAAGACACCAACTAAAGTAGATCTATTTCCAGCAGAGAGAGATTGGCGCTATGCCTAAGGTAAGTTTACTAATACTGTATACAATTTACTTTTTTTGAAATCGTACTGCAGTCAGAACACAATTTTGGTAAAAAAAATGAAACATTTAAATAATTATTGATTTCTTTTGAATATCAGAATCTATTTTCATTTAATTCTCTTTACGTCAAAACCAAATAATTTTTAGGTGTAAAGGAAAAAATAAACAGTTAAAGGTATTGGCTGCCGAGTTCGATTTTTCCCCTAATTCCTAAAAGTTCACTAAACTGTCCTATGACCATCAACCAAAACTAATTTTCTACAAAATATTGATAGTTTTTAACATTTTACAAAAGGAAATGACTCTTTTTTTACTTACGAGAAATTGTACATATAACAATTCCAAATTCGTATCCCACAGCAGTGGACGGGTACTGACGGCTTCAATCAACTCCTCCATAACAACAAAACAGCTTCTTGTTGTAACGAGTTAAAACAGGAAACTGAGAGACAGTGTGTGAAGTGGTCATGCGCGCGGCAGTGTAGTGGGCCACTGTGCATGCGCGAGGCCACAGACGTCGACAGACGTTTTGAAAGGATCGCTCGCGGAGCGATCCCGCAGATTCGTCTGTCGACGTCTGTGGCGTCTGTGAGGCTCAGCGAAGTCGCTGCCCCATTTGAAACTATGGACACAGATCTGTAAAAAAGTCTGTCATGTGACAGTGTGACCTCGGTGTGAAACGGCCTTTAATCTTCACTGATTTCTTCAGTCTAGCATTAGTTGCAACAAAAGTAAGATTTGATGTTAGTAGGGAATGTTGGATGCCAGTAGCTGCCATGTAACAGTTAACCATGCGATAACTATTACCTCAGTCGTAATTGTCAGAAGAGGGGAAAAAGTTAATTAAGCACTTGAGTGTACTACAGGGGAAAGGACAGCGTGACGAACTGCCCCGTACGTGACTGAGCTGAGGCGTGTCCGGCAACAGGTACCGAGGTGGGAGGGGGGAGGGAGGGGGGGGAGAGCGCGCGGCTTGTCGACAATCGATTGTGACAGCCGAGACGGCGCGCCTCAGTCTGCAAGCCCGGGGGGGGGGGGGGGGAGGCAGAGCGGGCGCTCCGTGTTGTGGCGTGCACGGCTTGTGCCCGGCCCGGCATTGACGCTGCCAATTGACCCCGGCCCGGCCACGGCAAGACCTGTTGCGTGGCGCCGCCACGCCGACAGCTCGCCTTCTCACGTATTCGCCGGCAGGCTCGCCGTCGCAGCCGCAGAAGGGAAGCGAGCAAGTGACGACCGGCAGCGCGAGGTGTCCAGCCGATGTCATTAGCGCTGCACGTTGCCGTGATTCCATTACTGCCGGTACCTATTCTAATGGTCCTGCCACCGGTAAACTATCTTGCGGGGGATAATATTCCACCAACAGTTCTCGTTAAGTTACTGGGAAAACGAACTGAGCCAATTCACCTAAATAAGAACCGTACATTTAATATATACATTGTCGGAAATCAATAAACCCTCTTAGTTTTCCAGTTTACTCAAGATTCATTGTTCAGACAGTGCCTATAGAGTACATGAAATCAGTACATTTAAATATCAAAAGCTCAAGCGTATAACGTATTTCGATCGCTTACGTCAGTTACGGTGCTTATGAAATTTTCCTTTTATTTGGCGATTTTTTGTATGAAATTCGGGTATTTAGAAAATTTTTAAACAGCGAAGTATTACGCAATGAAAATTACAATTCATATTCACAGAATATATGACATCAACTGCGAATGGGAAAAGCTAAAAATGTGTATCCAGCAGGAACTCGAACCCGGGTTTCCTGCTTTCTAGGCAGTTGCGCCGGCCACTACACCACTTGGGACACAGTGATCACCGCACCTGCAAGGACTACCTAAGCACCCCTCCCGTCATACACAAATTTCCAGATTTACCCTGCCCACAGTACTCAAACTTGTAGTTTCAGAAATTAATTCCCGTAAGAGTAAGGACTCCAAACTTGCCCACCCCTCCCCACTAACGGAAGGATCATTGCCCGTCACTGGCATACTATATATATCTGTGTGTGTGTGTGTGTGTGTGTGTGTGTGTGTGTGTGTGTGTGTGTGTGTGTGTGTGTGTGTGTGTGTGTGTGTGTGCGCGCGTGCGTGCGTGCGTGTGTCGTGCACATTTCTCCTCTACAAATTCATTTATTGAGTTTCCGTGTCAGATGAACGGTTAATGCGTTATTTTCATTTAAATTTCGAGCTTTTAATGTTACTACCGTAACATAAAGTGGGCCAAAAATAAGTTTTACACTTCTTGTTACGGTCCTGTCAACTAGAGAGAAAGCGATGCTCAAACACCCATGTTAGGACAAGATGTAGCCTCAACGGACGGCAATGCAGTCGCTGATTATAGCATCCATTCCATCATACTGATGGCGAATACTGTCTTGGAATGCCTTATTCCACGCCTGCTCCATCCGCTCACGTGGTTCTATTAGAGTTGTGGGTTGGCGAGTCACACGCCAGTTGGCACATAATATCCCACACGTCCGAAGATCGTGCTGGTCGGGGAAGCTGCTCCACGTCATGCTGAGCACGCAGTTTCACTCGCAGTGTGTGGGCGAGCATTATCCTTTTGGAACATCGCATTGCTGTTGAAATAGTGACAAAACAACTGGTCTTAGAGCGCTGATCAGAGTTCCTTCTACGAACAACAAATGTGAACGAGAGTTATAAATAATCGCACAAAACCAAAAGGGCTAGGCTGGGGGCAGCGTGTCTTGGACAAATGCATTCCAAGAGACAGAGTTCTCCATATCTACTTCGTAAGCGCAAACGAGCATGACTCGAGTGTAGGAGAATCTACTTTAATCACTGTAGACCACGGACCACCGTTCGCATCTTCAAAGTGATCCCTGAGACCATTCGAGCCGTGCACAACTACAATCCGGCACGAGTGAAAGACGTGCTAGAGTTGGTCGTGCCCGGGCTAGTAACCGGTTGGAAAGAACTCGTGTTGACACTTCCGGGATCACAAACCGTCTTACCTGTGCTGTTATATCTGTACGAACAGTCACTGACACCTACGTAGATCTCGACGGTCGTGTGTACGGCTTTGACATCCAGAATCTCGTTCACGTGACCGTTGCAATCGGCATCGTTGCACAACGGACGCAGCACGTACAACTTGCATAGTAAGTCTCCGAAAGGACCATTCCGCCACTAGAAAGGTCACACTTTTTAACCCCTTTCCAACTCGCTGAGTTGCCTAAGTGCGTCCGTAGCGGGGCTCTTGTTTACATCACACGTTTATATTACACTGACAAAGGACACCTTTGACCTCGAACGCTTGGAGCCGTACGAAACCATGCTTCATATAACAGGACAGCGGTGTGCGTCATTTCCATGTAAAGGATTTATTACACTGTAAACAGCATGATACACAACGCTTGGCCTCGTATTCATGAAGCTGTTTAATGAATTCTAGCCTAATTCGCCAGTAACTTGGAAAGCTCGCTTGTTTATTTCACACAGTTTGTGCTGCCGATAAATAGCCACCAGGTGCCTTTCTTTCTCTTCAGCCCTTTCCCGCACGTGCAGGGTCGGCTTGTTATTCTGGATTTGGCTTGTTAATATTGACTGGGTAGCCGTATGCCCTTCCTGCCGCCACACGCTGTCCCCCGGGAGAAAATGTGTACCCCAAATGTCTGTGTATAGTGTTACATGTGTGAAAGTGTAAAGTGTTACGAAATGTTTGCGATTCGTGTAACTTAGGCGGGACTTGGAACCAGCCCGGTATTCACCTAGGGGGATGTGGAAAACCGCCTAAAACCACATGAAGGCTGGCCGACACTGAGACCTCCATCGTTAATCCGCCGGTCGGATTCGAAACTGGGCCGTCTCGGAAAGCGGTGCGTTAGACCGCACGGCTATCCGGGCAAATACCCACCAGATGACTGAACGTTTATAAATTTTCTATTTAGCATTGTCAAAATGTCAGTGTATAACTGGTGAAACTGAAATCAAAACAAATTTTACATTTTAAGAACTCTGCCAATAAGACAGTGTGTAGGACAGGAAACTAAACTGCTGTGTAAAAGTAAAATACTTGAACCGTTCATGTGGAGACCTCCCGGGGGCTATAAGAACACAGTCTCGTTTAGGAAGGACGACGACTTGCAATGGTAGCTGGGTGCTTCGTTTAGGACAGCATTAGAATCCACACGGCAAGCAGCTGCTTTGTTCAAAAGTTCAAATGTTTGTAAAGCTTGTGGGACTTAACTAAGGGATCATCAGTCCATAAACTTACAAACTACTTATGAACTACTTACGACCTAGGACGACACAAATATCCATGCCCGGGGGGGGGGGGGGGGGGATTCGAACCCCCGACCGTAGTGGCCGTGCAGACCGTGACTGAAGCGCCTCAGTCTCCTCGGCCACCGCGGCCGGCAGCTGCTTTGTTGGGACCAACTCTGTCAAGGTATAATGAGTGCCAGTTTTAAAATCAAAGTTTTATTTCATTGTGGAATTTTAAGTGAATAGTGTATATGATACTATACGAGAATTTACGAATGTTGGTATGTTATTCGTCAGACTGAGGTTTGAACTATTTTGGGCTGACAATTATTTCGTATGGGGTGATCGCGAAATATACTTACAAGGGACACCTTTGACCTTGAACGCTCTGAACCGCATGAAACGATGCTTGGAATATCAGAGAATCATAAACAGGATAACTCAGAACGTTGCATTATACCTCCAGTAACATTTTAAGAGAGTGAAACAAAGTAACAAGGTATCAGTACCATAGGAAGGAAATTATATGTAAATAATGGTGTTAGTGTATCATTACATATTCAATCAGCAGGGACAAAACCTTTCAGCTTAAAGTACTTATAAAACACACAACAGCAAGTACCACGCATCTACACAATGGAAAGTGCAGATGCGCGATTTGATGAAATGGCTTAAACAAAGTGAGAGAAATTTACACACCTCACTAAATCCACGTTATCCCATCCCGAATCACTTCCGCTTTCACGCAGTCTAATTTCAAAATAAGTCAGGCATGCATGTCGTTTACTGCTTGAAGAGCCACCTTGAGGTTCAGGTTCCTCCTGTCCTACAGATTCAGATTATGTATCCAACGTAAAATCGTGCTTTTGAGCCGTCGCCATTATATTTAAGAGTTATGGAGTTCGCCGATATATAACAACCCCGCTCCGGATGTCACTTCCATATCAGCACGTCGCGACTTGGTCCCTAATACGTGGACCACATGATGTCACTGCACTGTACACAGTTTACACAGTAATTAGTTTGCTAACTCTCCTGATAAATTTAGCTACTGAAGCTATACCATTCACGCAATTGGAGCACTGGTTAGTGCAGCCACACAACAGTCATCTAGTGGTGCTAGCAGACAAGTGCAGCGTTTCGCATGGAAATGACACACACACACACACACACACACACACACACACATACATCAACCACTGTTTTCTTTATGATTGCTTGCTATTCTAACCATAGCTTCGCGCTGTTCCGAGCGTTAGGTGTCCCTTGAGTTTGCTGGGTGTAAACATTTCCTATTGTGAGGGGTGCACACACACACACACACACACACACACACAGAGAGAGAGAGAGAGAGAGAGAGAGAGAGAGAGAGAGAGAGAGAGAGAGAGAGAGAGAGAGAGAGAGAGAGAGAGATGACGCTGTAGAAGCTACGTTACTACGCTATCTGTTGGCGGACGACGTTGAAACCATTATCAGTACATCTATCACCGATGTTGCATCTGCCGCTATCACATCAATTTCGTCGTCTTTCCAGATGCAATGAACTATTTTCTTCGTCAATCTCTTCTGCCTTTAATATCTGGCCATACTCCTACGAAAAATTACAGGTAACAGCAATCACTATAAATCCTCGCTCCAACTTTCATTGGACTTTATATATTCATTCATTCGTTTTAAACATTTCTAGATTCCTGTACCCGTCCGGGTAGCCATGCGGTATCAATCGCCGCATTCTGGAGGACGGTGGTTCAAATCCATCTCCGGTCATCCAGATTTAGGTTTTCCGTGATTTCCCTAAATCACTACAGACAAGTTCAGCGATGGTTCCTTTCAAATGGAACGACCTATTTCCGTTCCCAAACGACGGGACGTTAAGCTGGAAGTTTACTTCCTTCCTTTCTTCGAATCCGCCCGGCGAATGAACGTGTGAGTCAGTGTGCCGGAACGCCTGGATGTGGTTTTTATGCGGTTTTCCATATCCCATTATGTGATTATCAAGCAAATTTATTTATACCCAGATGGGGGAGGGAAGGACATCCGGCCACTCCTAAAAACTGATGTGCCAAATCCGAAATTACCATGCGGGACGAAGAAAACGAAGAAAAATGTGTTCAGTCCGATCTCACCTCTCTTACTGCGACCGAGTATTTGACTAATTTTCATTTAACAACCTCTTCAGTTCATTTTCCTGATATCACATTTTCCTGGCCCCGATTCTCTGTAACTCTAAAAAATGAGTCGCAGATTTTTATAAAACTTTCGCTAGTTCGAAGCTACGAACGCACATTTTTATTACACGTTGCGCTCTATTTGAAGTATTTCATTTTTGTTTCAATATTACTTAAATATTTCTCAGCATGGAAGCATTTCATATGCCAATGTATCGAATACATAGAACGTAACAAACATGTTGATTTCATACGACATTTTGGTATCCACGCTACTTAACAGGTGCCAAACTTACACTGTATGGGAATCCATAGATACGTATATACGTTTGTCCCTTAGGAAAACTGTTATAAATATTTAAATACGTGATGTCTACAGCACGAAAAAACACAATCGTAAGTATTGTAAACCTAGCTACGTATTGTACAACGTATACTATCATTTTTTGTAATAATCTGTCGATAAGCATTGCCAAACCTTCATTCACATTTTTTTTCCAGATTTAATTCTGCTTCTTATCTAGTGATTCCTTTGCCTGCAAATTTTGCCTATCTTCGTATGATTTAGTTGATCCCCATTTTTGTATAGATTTTTCTTTTCCCTAATCAACGTTATGAGACATCCATGGAAGATCTTGTTCATCTATAAACGCTGTTCCTAAAACCTCTACAGCAATTTTGGAAGTGCTTCTATAATATTTTCATATTCTACTTAATCATCTTCTGTAATAATTTTTAGTTCATTTACTAATCTTCGTTGATATCCTTAATGCTGAATTGTTTCAGGAGAAAGAGCTTATGCCATACCTGCTCAAATTTGTCGCTATGGCTCTGACCAGCCTGTTGTTCAGTAGGTGGGGTTTTCCTAAATGGGTATGTCAACCTATTAATAGTGGTCAGACCCACAGTTTGTCGCATGTGTTTACAGTCTTGAATTACAATTTCATACTGGTTACATAATTGTAAAAGATTTCCTCCAGAACTATTCATGAAATTTTCTCCGTATCTTCTTACCAGGGTATCATCTTGTGAACCTACTCTCGCACAAATATCTACTATTATTTCTTAGTGGTGTAATCTGGTTGAGTAGATAGTCTAATTTCTTGTATAAATGATCTTTGGTTTACTGTGTCGTTTGGTGCATACACCCCTGTTATAACTGCTTAAATACCATGTAAGTTTATGGTGACGGACAATTCTTTCATATATGAATGCGTAGTCCTTGGGGTAAGTGCTCAGGATTTTGTCAATTAGAATGGAAACTTCTGCTTTTGCACGTTGATCCACTCCAGAGCAAAAATGAATAAAAATTTCCAACTTTCTCATTTCCTTTGCCTTTTTTTTAAATCTGGCAATTGTCCACATTTAGTCATTTCGTTATGTTTGTGTATTTATTAGTGATACTTTGGACATCACATTATCAAATCTGTGTCCTTATCTTGATAATAATTGTCGCAAAGTTTTTCCATTCATTTCTTGAGGTTTTGCTTCAGATTCTCGAGCTTAAGATGCTTTTTCTCCTCAACCCCATCTTGAAGGAACAGGCTTTGACCTCAGAGTTTACTCGTCTAGGAAGGTTGGCCTCCGCACGCCTAGAGGACCCACCTTACCTCGCTGGGGCACATTTCGTCTGGCTTGGGTGGTCCTGCTAGTAGCTACACTACCACCAGCTTAGCCCTCAACTTCATTAGAGCACGGAAACCCCCCGCCCGTTGCTGGAGGTACCTACGATAAGACAGTGTCCCCTGGAATCGCCTTTATTCACAAGTACGCATTTAGATATAGCATTTACCTTCCCAACATCGCTAGGCCACCCGAAGAATTTGATTAGTTGCCCCAATCTATATCTACCACTATGTAGATACTCCGCAACTGGCAGGTATCGAACCGCCTTCAGGCTATTTCTCTAGTGTTCAGTTCTCGAATATCGCGCGGGAAAAAGGAACGACTACATCTTCCCTTTCTACATATCATTTTATTCTGGTGATTCTCTCTGCGTAGGTGGGTACCAACAAAATATGTTCATATTTGAAGGAGAATGATGTTGAAAGAAATTTCGTAAATAGTCACCGCAACAAAGTACGCAATTCTTTTCATGATTTCGATTTCATTCGCACATCATTCCTGTGACTCTACCGCGTATCGCGGTAATGCATAACGATCTGCCGTTCTCTGAACTTCTGTTTCTTGAGTAACTTCCATCTGATGATTTTTTATAGATTATCCTTACGAATCTCGAAAACATCGTAATCTACCTCCTCTGTACCCTCTTAAAGAATGTACTAATACAGTCCTACACGTGGTCGTCATGACTGCCATGTAATGTCTTCAGTTTATACAGCTGAGAATAATAAGTCCATCGCGGTGCTGTCGTGCATATTGATGGCTCTCAGTAAAACTTCATTTCTAGAATAGTTTTCTTCTGTTAATCATTACTGACTTCCTGATGTCGCTGGTTACTCGTTGCGTTATTTCAAATTCTGATAATCGTTTCAGTGACCACGTATCACACTACTTACGAATTTATCTCGGTGTTAAAGCTGCCACGTTCAGACGACGCGTCAACGTTTGTTACGCTCTGAACTGTTACATTTAACTCGTCAGCATTGGTTAGCTGTTGAATGCGCACGGCACGTGCTGGACGCATCTCCTGTCTCATCTTATACATAGCGGACACGTAACTCAGCCGGAATTTTCCTGTTGCTATTGAGAGCACGGTCGTGTGCTCGCCTCACCGACCCGACGAATCGCTACTGTCCAGAAACTACAAACACGTCCGTTATCACCAAATGCTGCTGCACTGCCTCCGACGCTCACGCGACACGCTCGGTCGATGTAGGGCTTAGCCAATTGTCGAGACCTAGCAGGGGACAATTAAAAACAGTTACTGGGCTACAAGCTTGGCAACTAAATTGCGGCCTTTGACAAAGGTTCATTCAAAACTCGTGTCGAAATAATTTCACTGTGTAAGGCAGCAATTTTGAAACCGCAGAATTTTTTATCAGTGTTTGCGTATTTTGAAAATATAAACCAAACATAAAACAACTTGACCGTGTTGAGTGTAGAACATTCTATTTCGACGTTATGCTGGCCAGAGTCTTTGTTGCACTCAAAGTACTGCATCTGCACTTTCTGAGATGTTAGAACAGTTTGCTTCATTCAGTTGTAGTCATGTAATAGCACCATAAGAACCACCATCGCCGCCATCCGGAAACAGGCCAAAGAATATCTGATGAAATACTGACGAGCATCAAACGCAGTGTACCTAAATTCATTCGTCTCCCTTCCTGTCAAAATATGAAAGATGGTCACGTCGCTAGATCCCATGTTAACTTACAATGGACGGCACGTTTCCAGCACGTAAGACTTGCGTAGTTTCAAATGTTATTCAGGGCAGCCACACCGGGGACGTAACTATCGTAATTCAGTATTTAATTGAACTCATCGCCACAGGTCACAGTCATGAATTCAGTACCGGCCGCGATGGCCGACGGGACTGCGGCGCGCCAGTCACGGACTGCACGGCCACTACGGTCGGGGGTTCGAATCCACCTCAGGCATGGATATTTGTGCCATCCTTAGTGTTAGTTAGTTCATAAGTAGTTTGTGAGTTTAGGGATTAATGACCCCGTAGTTAAGTCCCATAAGCTATACAAACATTTGAACATTTTTGAATTCCGTAAAATTAATCTTCATAAAATCATATCCAGAATAAACAGATCTTTTTAAATGAAACTTTTTCGGAAAACTTAGACTCAAAGGAAAAAAAAATCCATATACTACTCACTGAATTGCGTAAATTCTTTAGAAAAAGATAATTGGTGTAATGGATAAGACACTGTATTGAAATCGTATATACTGGAATTTGAAACCTTCTCTCCAATCAAACTGTTTTAAAGTTTCTGCACTTCGCATTAGGAGAATATTTTCTTAAATAAGTGCGTTCCTCTTTGCAGCCTTTTCTTCAGTAAACATGGTAATACGTTTATGCTAACATCACTTAAACTTTTTTCTTGCAGTTAAAATCACCTGTCAGAGGTAGTAGAAATGAGTACAAAATGTTCTTAATTGAATCACATCCATGTCTGATAAGCTTGAATGTGAGATACATGTTAACGCAATTATGTTTCACAGAAGCTGGCATTTTTAAGTAGTTTATAGCACAGATCTTGATCAAATCGAAGTAGTATAAATCAAACGTTATATAATAAAATACTGATATCCAACACGAAAGAAGGCAGCCCTGACATGCTTCTCACGTCTGATGGTATGTGAAACACATGAACGTTTCCAAGCCTAAAGTGAGCCTTTTCATGCGTTTAGCTTAACGACAGCTGAACTTTTCCTTCATCTGTCTTTTTGTGAAAAGCTTTTGTGGCGCGATTACTCTTTTTCCAAAGGCTGGCATCGCTTTTTTAATTTACTTTTCGTGAAGTGTCTAGCAGTAATGACTTTCCCGTTTGTCTAAATAATTTGTCTTCCGAGCTGTTAACATTTTGTCCAATTTACGTTGACGGCTACCTTCAACATGACATCTCACGGTTTCTGTATTTTTGATAGTGTCAATATTTACCGTAATGTGACGTTTCTCTATTAAATCTGTCCTGAGCCTAATAAGTTACAGGAACCAAACTATCAAATAGCTTTTAGATAGTAACATTAAATTTTGCCCTAAGCGTGTTTAGTATCGAGTTATCTCTAAGCGTACAATATTTTGCGACAATTTACGTAATATTCTACCGGCTCATTTTCAACATTTAATTCTAATGCAATGGCAGTTGCTTATTGAACTGTTGTTCATTGGTTAATTGGTAATGGGAGCCATAACATTTCCCGCGCAATAGATCTCTGGGCTTAATATCAAAGAGCGGACAGTGCTCCGACCTGTAATAGTATGCCAAAAGCACGTAGCACCCAAAGACAAGCAACCATTTCCGGAGTAATCTTGCATTCTGCGCATTTTCTAGAGAATAGGTTGGAATGATCATGTGATATTGGAGGATAGAGACGTGTACTTGATCGCCTAGTCGATGATGCTGGGAGCGGAAACTTACGACCGACTTGTAGCGCATTGGTTGCTGAAGCAAGCTGCACTTCCTTTTTGAAGAACGGCCATCCTGAAGCAGATAAAGAGAAGCGAACATCAAATACGTAAATGCATCGCAGAAGCGAGGAAGTGACACGAAATTTGATGACGAGTCTTTATAAGGACTAAGTACTGCCTCTTTGCTCATTTATGAAATTGTTAAGCTTGCAGATCGAAATTATTCACAACGGATACACATTGTTTATTAATACGTATCTATAGAGGGCAACGAGCAGCAACAGTCAGCCGCCTTAACAGTTCACAGAAGGGGCAAGATTAAATATGAGATCAGTATAATTATCCCAATGTCACGTGTCAGTTTGTTTAATGTTACGAACACAAAATCTGTTCTGCGCATCTGAATATTCACACCACTGTTGTTCATACTGAGCTACACCGACAGACGCTGCAACTACTTTTATTATGGGTGCTTCGCAAAAGTTAAAAGTCGATTTTCTCGAAATTTTTAGATTTGCGTCGAATGGCTTTGGCTGATTGTTATTTAACCCAGATAGCGCTGACCTCCTTCCAGGTCGACGAGATCAACAGTTTACTTTTTTATTCTTGTCTGTAAGAATTCGTACACAGGGTCACATTTTATTTTTTTGAATATCCTGATCTCACTATAGATAAATTTAAACTTGTTTTGTCGATTGCAAAGTGGATGGATACAGCTGCAAAGTTGAGGTCCGTACAGAAGAAATTGAAGACGTCCTCCTAGTTAGGTTTATATTTCTTGAACTTTCTTCAGTTTTTCAGACATTTATACGTATATATTTCATCTTAAATGTTTTAAAAATAATGATTCTTCAGATTAAAATTATAAAACATTCATTTTGACGTCATCCCAGAAAGAAGGGCAGCATTGCAAAACTAATGGCGTGATTGTGAAGGAAAAAAGTCACTTATAACGATCTTATGCAGTCATATGAAGGTAATTAATAGGTTGTGAGGAAAAAATTAAGCCAAAAATAATTCAACTCTATGTGGGTTAAGTTCTGAACTTAAAGTATCATAAATATAAATTAATTCTAAAATCCGATACCCATGTTGTCTCCTTGTAAGAGTAGGATTTGATAAACTACGTTCTGATGTGTACAATTTTTCCATGTTCAAGAAATAATACAATTCCTTGAGACCACATTATCTCGTTATACCAAAGGTATTAAACATAAGGAGAGGCATTGAATTAAAATTTATGCTGTGGCTGGGATTCGAACCCGAGACCTGCTACTTACTAGGTAGCCGCTTTAGACCACTTTTTATTTATTTTTTTATTTACTTATTTATTTTTTGTCAGCTGGTAGATATATTGTTTGCTGTCGGTTGTTCAGTTCGTTCGTGGTTGTTCGTTGAATGGTTGGCTCAGCTTTTTTATTACAGAGGGCGTTTAGCGCCCTGACCAGGCGCGCTGAGCCTCGGCGCCCGGCGGACCACTCAGCTTACACAGCGTTTCAGCCAAAGCGACTTCTCTGGCTGTCTTAAAGCACGTCTCCATCCACACCACATACTTTAATTCTGCCTCATGTTCCTGTGAAATGCGCATCAAATTGCCTTAAATATCAACAAACAATAAAATTTCTTGAGACAACATTGTCTCGTTATACCGAAGGTATTGAACATAAGGAGAGCCATTTTAATTCAATGCCTCTCCTTATGTTTAATACTTTCCATGTTCATTTGTGCTCGGAATAAATGCTGTAGTTTCACGGGATATAGTCCCTCTTTAGTAGGAGCGAGAATAAATAGCTCATGGTATTTAAGCTAGAGTATGTCAAAATTTCGTGTTTAATGTAATGTGGTATTTTAGTCGGGCCTGTGCTCAGACTGTGTGTGTTGGGGTGTGCGCAGGCCACGAGCACTGCACGTTCCACCACGACCTGGAGCTGGACCACCGGCCGCCGACGCGCGAGGCGCTGCTGCCCGAGATGACGCGCGCCTACCGCCTGCTGCTCTCCTCGCTGGGCGAGAACCCCGACCGCCAGGGCCTGCTCAAGACGCCCGAGCGCGCCGCCAAGGCCATGCTCTTCTTCACCAAGGGCTACGACCAGTCGCTAGAAGGTGCGTCTCACCGCTGCCGCTACTACTACTCCTCACCCCGACACTGGGTACAACAACCGTAATAAAGAGCAAATTCCCTGTTATTCCACGAATGACATTTCAACCCTTCCAAGCCCAACGATATCACATAGCATGATCATCTTTATCCGTTACTCTCGGCCCAATCATTTGACCAAAGATTATAAAGGACACTGCAGGACACTGCAGGATTACTTCGAGGAAACAGACGAGCATTAGGCTTAAAAGGTTTGACAAAATATTGTACGGGATGACCAGCCAGTCTAAAATAAGTTAGGGAAATAATTTTTAAAAAATTATTTCAAAACTTCACCTAAGTTTTAAAAGTGCTCTTCCACTGTAACATACGCCTTGACAACGTAACCAAGGCTGCCCACCTTGCAGGACAGAGCCGGCCAGAACCAGTATTGACTGTTGATTCTAAAATCACGCCACTCTTCTGGCGTCCGTGCTGAAAATACGTTTCCATGCTACTGTGGAGCCAATAGCAGACACCCACATTTGATCACGTGTGCTACTGCAGTAGGACTCGGAGATGCGAGAATCAGTTCTTTCGCTCTCTTCCGTTTTAGTTCTCGTGCAGAACAGACGCACTCCAGAAGTCCAGCCTCTGTGCGAGGCGAACGGCCGCATGCCGTCCGCTCCCGCCTAGCGGCTGTTCGGTATCAGCCACCAACTGTGGGGACCATAACCTCTTTTCCATTTCCTAATCCGTAACTTATATTGGAACTCATTCATTGCATCCGACACCAGGGCGAGTCCTGGCATGTAACCCGTATATGAGAATATAGCCAATGTCAACTTCCAACCTATCTTTTATTTGCCAATCAGCCACCCTTTCCTAGGGCGCCCACAAGCCTTCGCCGCTCCGCCTTCCATCCTGACAACGCCTCCAACCCATCTTATTTGCACAGCAGTATGGTTCGTTGTACAATTTTAGGATCATCCGGGGGATAAAGATTAAGTGCTGTACAATATGTATTGTCCCTTAATGTCTAGAGTGAAAACAGCAAGACTTTCAAAATATTATATCAAGGTAAACAAAATAATCTGAAAATTTCATTATTGTAAAATGTCTAAATTTGAATTAATCATTTTGAAAAGGTGTCAGGTACAGTAAAGGAAACATACCCCGCCCAATGATGCCAAATGAAGTAATCCCAAATTTCTCTCTAAAAATATGCAAAGAAATACTTATGTTTCCAAATTAATCAAATTTGGGCTGGGAAGAGTTAATATAGGAATAAAGGAGAGAAATTATATGTAATTCACACCTGTCTGTCATTACATTTTCAGCTGAGTGCCAGACCCATGTGCTTTATACTAAGGAAAGAAGAAAGTAAGAAATGACAATTGGAATTTATCGCTCCGTAGACGGCGTGGTCATGAGTCTGAGCTCATGATCAGATTTTTTACTTAGGATGGGGAAGGAAATCGGTCGTGGACTTTCAAAGGAACCATCCCGGCATTTGCCTGGAGTGATTTAGGAAAACCAGTGAAAATACTAAATCTCAATGTCAGGAGATGGAATTAAACCTGCGTCTTTACGCATGACAGTCTAGCGTTTTACATAAAGTAATTATAAGAACGCATCCCTCCACATCTAATTGTGCTTATTATTCCTCAAAGTGTTGATCAGGTTTTCGATAAATTGTTCAAAAACGGAAGTGCATACCTCGCTAAGGCCACGTTTTTAGCTTCAGCACCGAACGGAGTGTCACAGTGCTGACACTGGACTCTTATTCGGGAGGACGGTGGTTCAAACCCGCTATTTGCCATCCCAGAGAGAGACCATGAGTTCCGGCTACAATACACCGCTGTCGATGGGGCGTTTAACTCTAATCTTCCTTCCTTCCCTTATAGATACAAAATCACTTTCGCAATCAAGCAGTAGAATATCAAATGCCACAGAGTTAAATTTTCAAACTAAGACATAGGTATGTCATTGTAATAACTCATCTTTCACCAAGCATATTGTAACATTTGCTTTTAATTTGGTGCATAAAATTCATTCAAAATCACAGAAGTTAGTATATACTATCATGTATCCCTTCCACGATTTTAGCCCCTTCCTCGAAATCCAGCATCTGTAAAATAATAAAATCACTATCAGGTGTGTTGGATTTTAGTTTTGGGTGATAAAAATTACATTCAGAATAGAGTTTTTGCCTCGTTTCATTCAAAATGTTATATTGACGTCATTGGGTAACTATAATTTCCCCTCCTATAGTACCAATATCCTGTCATTTTCTTTCCATTAAAATGTCACTTGAGGTATAATGCAACATGTTGCATACATATTAAGCATACAGCTAACTGCTGTATTTTTATGGAGTGTTAATCATAGTTTCGTGCTGTTCCCAGCGTTCGAAGTCAAAGATGCCCCTTTTTAAGATTTTCAATTGATTTCTAAAATCATTGTATTTTACAACGCTGTTCATAACGAAGTTGATTCAGCAATATGCACTTGACAATTTTCACTACGCTTCACTTTATAAACTTACCTCGTAAGGTAGTTTTGCTGACAGTGATTACACACTAAATGGTCTTACATCCTAAGCAATTTCATATAATGTACTTGGGTGGTTTTCTTTGTCAATTATTTCACAATGGCCGCTTAAAAACCAACCTCCGTTTTTTTTTTTTTTTTCTTTTTTAAAGTGAATGAAGTTCATGAATTCATCTTGTAATGCCGTGATAGTTCGTTCTATTTTTTCACAACGGTAGAGTCGTCCTAATATTTTACAAGCTTAGAAATTCCGTAATCGAAGAGCCTTGCCGCCTGAACGTATGTGGCATTAAATGGCCAGTAGTTCAAATATTTGGTGTACATAAGAGTAAGACTGATCCGTGAAAAGTGAACACACAGCTCCGAGATAAACCCGGTGATTCACTGACTCTGCAGACAGTCTAATGTATGACATCTGTAGTCATGATAATCGGCCGATTACTTTCTCTTGTGATGCTCCTTGCTCAGCAGGCTTACCATTTCAGAACTTTGCGTTCATTTTCCACACTTGTAGTCTTCTGTGCCGGCAATTTAATGTGAGATTAAGGGGGGAGGGGGAAACAAGGTTTCTTTACGACTAGCAATCGTATTTACATCGGTCACAATCTTCTAAAATTCGTGGTGAAGGAACTTAAAATTTAGATCCCGAGAGAAAAATTGACACACAGAAAATATTGTCTAATGTCATAGTAACTCGGTACGTGTACAAACCATACACAGAGATTAGTTTCAGTGATCTCAGAGGTTAGGAGCACCATAGGACATTAGTTTACAGTGTTCTTCGTAGGTTTTCCGTCCCTTAGCATTAAAACGTTTCTTGCATAAAGTTCAATAAAGTTCCATGAGACCTTTCTAAAACGTGATCTTGATTCATCTCCTTAAGAAACTTTTGTGTAGTCACTGAAGTAAAAGATCACACATACTCACACCACTACAGTTGTTTGTACCTGGCGGAGTTAGAAAGGGTGTGTTAGGATAATTTTGGTCTGGTGTTAGTACCACTAGGTCGTGACGACAGGCTTACTGTCCGTCCAGGCTGCAGACGACCACAGTAGCAAATAGCGTTTGCAGCAAGGACATCGTAGCACCTTCACGTGTGCGCCTGGCATTCGAGGACAAATAAAGGCCACCCTGCAACATTGTCTGTCATTCTGCTCTGAGATCAGCAGAAGGCGAACTATAAAGTTACCGTCTCGTACAAAGACTGCCCTCAATGCAACACAAGCTACTTGGCTTGGAATGGTGCTGTGACCGCGAACCGTTGACTATTGATAAATGGCTTTACATCGCGAACATGGACACTTACGTCCTCAAGTATCAACACTTGGGGCAGTGCTGTGATGCCACATTACAGATGCATAGTGTCCGTCCAATCATGAGACGCATCTCTCTGCACTGTGTGCGTGATCTGTGTTAACACGGTCGGTGTAATTTCCAGAACTGCCTCATAGAAAACAGGCGGAAGCACCTGGGACGTAACTCCAAGTAGCCAGGATATCAGATTTGTTAGGACGGTTGTGGACCACATTGCAACATGAGATAATAAGACTACTTTGTCATCCTTTTCAATCGAATCGGTGCAGACGTTAACCACCTTTTTTCTCATACAATATTTCTGAATGCTATTATCAATTCAATGATGAGCATCAAAAGTCTGACATATTAACATAAATGTAAGTCACCGCCAGCCATCATATGATAAATGGCCGTTTCCGGAAATCGTGGTGTAGGTTTTCCGTGATTTCCGTAAATCACTCCAGGCACATTCTGGAATGAATCAGAGCATCCTTAGGGGGGAAAATGCTGTGTGTTCAGTCTCTAATGATAACGCTGTTAGCGGAATATTAGGATTTTATCATCCTTCGTTCCATCTTTGTGGTCATTACGCCAAGTTGGCGGGAGATGAATCGTTCTTCGGCCACCTTCAAATCCTGGCAGACTAAGCAAAACGCTGCAGTGTATGTCGACAGGAATGTCAACTCCCCTACAGCGATTTCTGTTTGTTACTGAAACCTCTCTGAAATATCACATCCTGATCGAACCTGCCTGTAACAAATCTAGTAGCGCGCCTAATGGGAGTTCAGAACATTCACGTACTCCAGAAGGCGTCGCACTAGGGATATATAGGTGTGATCTCCTTTACAGATGAAAAAATCTTCGCAGAATTGTCACAGTAAACCAAAGTCGTCCAGGCACTTCCCCCACAACTCTCCTAGCATGCTTGTTCCATTTCATACAGCTCTGCAACGTTACGTCTAGATAATTAATGGACTCCACTGTGTCAACCAGCTGACTACTAATACTTATAATCCAACATACGGGATTGTTTTTCCTGCTCATCTGCGTCACCTTACATTTCTATACAGATGCATAGTGTTCGTCCAATCTGATATCTTTTAGGAGTCTCGCGAGGCAACTGTACGGGGTGACGCCCGTTCACTTGGGCAAGGTATCTAATTTTTTACAAAAATATTACTACGGCACAGCCTAGCAGCTGTTGGAAGCATGTGGGGAGTGGGGGGGGGGGGGGCGGGGCTTTCTTCTCACATGCTCTGACACTTGACCGCCAGCTCGACAGTACGTGATGGTTCGGTATTGCTGACGAGGGGACGCCACCCTTAGCAAGCCCTCAGTACCGACCCACCAACCCGGAGCCGGCTGGCGATCATTCCAGGCTCTTCCCGACCGCTGCGTCGCGTCCGTACTTTTACTTTCCAACTTTATTTCTGTCCTACGCCATGCTCATGTGAACTGGCGTCACCCTAACCCGCTCGGCACCTATCTTCCAACATGTAAATTTTCAGAGGAATAAACTTCTCTTCTGCTTCAACAGAACCTTGTTTTCCAATTTCCTAATCTGATAACCACTCCACCCATTTCCATCCTAGCACACAACACTGTCCTGCGTAGCGAGATGTGGCCCAGTCTGCGTTTATGACCGAGCATCTGTACACGAAAGCTGCCGCAGTTGCCCGCAGTTTTTCCGAAAGCCACCAACCTTGCATCTTCGGAAGTGTGTCCAAATAAATATCAACAATAATCCAGTTCAGTGAGACGAATATTGTCTTGTTATACCAACCGTATTAAATATGAGAGGAACTGAATAAAAACCTGTGCGGTGACCGGGATTCGGACCCAGGACCTCATTTTTACTACGCAGGCGCTTTAGACCGCCCAGCTAACACAGCGTTACGAACAAAGCGACTATACGGAGTGTCTTCAAGCATTTCTCCCTCCACATTCTTATTCTGTCTCAATGTTCCCTGTGAAGTACATTGAGGCATAATGTGGAGGGAGACGTGCTTGAAGACAGTCCGTGTATTCGTTTTGTTCGTAACGCTGTGTTAGCTGGGCGGTCTAAGGCGCCTGCGTAGTAAAAACGAGGTCCTGGGTTCGAATCCCGGTCACCGCACACATTTTAATTCAGTGCCTCTCTTTACAGTCAGTACCTGTGTCCAAATAGTTTCAGTGGATGCGATGGGCGCCGACTGTTTCAGTATTGGCCACCGACACTGTAATAGTGATAATCGGGTACTCCTTGCCTCTTCGCCTTGCAGTGAAGAGCAGAACTTCATGGTGTAATGCCAATTGAATAACATAGAAAAGTATTAAAACGCCTTCGGTGTACGGGCAGGCAGTCCGGAGTACGGCAGTACGGGCCTGGTCTAGGAAGTGTCTAGGCTGCGCCGGCGTACGTGGCGGCAGCAGCAGGACAGGTTGCGGTGAGCGGCGCGGCGCGGCCTTGGCGTTCCCGCGGCGCGCAGCTGCCCAGTGCCCCGTCGCCACCCGCCTTATCTCTGCCGCAGTCCGCGGAGATCTTGGCCAAGGCGACGCCGCGCCAAACACCTGACGAGACCCTCCCAACCTGCTCGCGCAACCCCAGCTCCCTTGTTTGAGAGATACCTTGCAGCGTGCCGGAATGGTGCTAACTGCCCACTTGATACTACCAACCCATCTCGCGGCGTGTGT
Source organism: Locusta migratoria (assembly GCA_026315105.1). Classification (NCBI taxonomy): domain Eukaryota; kingdom Metazoa; phylum Arthropoda; class Insecta; order Orthoptera; family Acrididae; genus Locusta; species Locusta migratoria. The sequence goes on along the minus strand of CM048747.1, from coordinate 196,186,712 downwards.
GAAACCTACCGTCGTGAACGGCTCGTCTAGTGAGGGGTCGACTGAATACTGCTCAATTTACGCCCTTCATTCGTTGTGGCCTCGTCGCGACGGAATAGCCGTGCGCACTGAGGCGCCATGCTGCGTTGCGCTGGGCCATCCGCTGTCGGTGGTTAGAGTCCTCCCTCGGGTATGGGTGTATATGTTTTACTTAAATTAGTTATAGTCTGTACGTTATGGACTAATAACCAAGCAGTGAAGTCCCATACATTAACAAACATTTCAACATTGGAATTTTTTAGAATCCTCGAAACGAGGTGTGAATGAAATCATGAATACTACTTTCACAATGTTCAGTTTCATTAAGTTACGCGATAAGTCTCAGCTCTTGCGTTTCAAAAATTATACAATGCAACCGAGAAACAGATCACTAAGCTGTCTGGTCTCGCGTCTGTTGTGCCTTCCGTATACACCAGGTAATCAAAAAGTATAAATTTGAAAACTTAATAAATCACGGAATAATATAGGTAGAGCGGTAAAAATTGACACACATGCTTGGTACGGCATGGGGTTTTATTAGGCAAAAAAAGTTCGAAAAAGTCCGACAAATGGCGCTTCATCATATCAGAAACGCAGTAATTAGCATAACAAATTAAGTCAAAGGCAAGATGATCTTTACAGGAAATGCTCAATATGTTCAACACCAATCCTCAACAATAGCTGTAGTCAAGAAATAATGTTGTGAACAGCACTGTAAAGCATGTCCGGAGTTATGGTGAGGCATTGGCGTCGGATGTTGCCTTTCAGCATCCCTAGAGATGTCTGTCGATCACGATACACTTGTGACTTCAGGTAACGCCAAAGCCAATAATCGCACGGACTGAGGTCTGGTGACCTGACAAAAATGGCGGCTGACCACACGATCACCACCAAACGACGCACGCAAGAGATCTTCTACGCGTCTAGCAATATGGGGTGGAGCGCCACCCTGCATAAAAAATCGTATGTTCCAGCAGGTGTTTATCAGCCAGGCTGGTGATGATGAGATTCTGTAACATATCGGCTTACCACAGACACGTCATGGTAGCAGTCACAAAACCAGAATCACGCGGTTCCTCGAAGAAATAAGGCCCGATAACGGTAGATGTGTTTAATCCAATCCACACTGTGACTTTCTCGTCGTGCAATGGAGTTTCCACGACAGTTCTAAGATTTTTGGTAGCCCAAATTCTGCAGTTGTGGGCTTTGACAGACCACCGGAGCGTGTAATGAGCTTCGTCGGTCCACAACACGTTACTCAACCAATCGTCATCTTCTGCCATCTATTGAAACGCCCATACCGCAAATGCCCTCCGCTTCACTAAATCTCCAGGTAACAGTTCATGATGCCGATGGATTTTGTAAGGATAGCATCAGAGGGTGCGCCTAAGTGCCAACCAAACAGTAGTGTACGGAATGCCGGTGCGACGTGCGACTGCACGAGCGCTGACTTCCCCGTGCATAGACGAACCCGCTACAGTCTCCATTTCTTCCTGAACTGTCAGCAGCATTACGCCATGTGCTCGGTCGGCCACTACGGAGTCTATCGTCTAAACAACCCGTGGCTTCGAACTTCGAAATCATTCTCGCCCCAGCTGCATTTGTCAACGGACCTTTACCCGTCGAATCCCCTTCCTATGGCGATAGGATCGTAACGCTGAACTAGCACATTCCCCATTCTGATAATACAGCTTTCAGGTAACGTCAACATGCTGCGACTGCTGGTGCATCTGATTCTCTGTTTCATTACAGCTCCTTTTATACACGATTTTCATGCGCAGTCACAGAGGTTTTGCTGACCATCGCCATCTGTCGTAAATTTTTTGAACTTTGTGTGGGTTTTTTTCCCTGATAAAACATTATGCCATTCCAAGCATGTGTGTCAATTTTTACCTCTCTGTCTACATTATTCCGTAATTTATTAAGTTTCCAAATTTATACTGACTTTTTGATCACCCGGTAAATCGCTTTTACACTGTTCGTGAAACGAAATGCATCGAAAATTGTTTGACTTGGTGAGCATACGAGAGCGGCACTCTGCCGTCTTAAGACTCCACCTTACCCTTCCGGTGTTAACCTACCAAAAGACAGAGTTGCCTACAAAGTGCTCACATAGGCACTTCTGAATTTTTTGTACACTAACATAAACATAACCTTTTAAGCATTAATTGTTATAAATTTGGAGAAATATTAACTCACACTGTTTTCTACCTCCTCCTAGGAGAATACCGGACTGGTCTCAAAGTCCCGCCTCATCTATATCTACATTCATACTCCGCAAGCCACCCGATAGGTATGTGGCGGAGGGTACCTTGGTACCGCTTTCGGTTCTCCCTCCTATTCCAGTCCCGTATTGTTCGCGGAAAGAAAGATTGTCGGTATGCCTCTGTGTGGGCTCTAATCTCTCTCATTTCATCTTCATGATCTCTACGCGAGATATACGTAGGAGGGAGCAATATACTGCTAGACTCCTCGGTAAAGGTATGTTCTCGAAACTTCGACAAAAGCCCGTACCGAGCGACAGAGCGTCTCTCCTGCAGTCTTTTCCACTGCAGTTTATCGATCATCTCTGTGACGCTTTCATGATTACTAAATGATCCTGTAACGAAGCGCGCTGATCTCCGTACACACAGACAATTGGGGTGCACATTTCCTCCCGAGGGTCATAGGGTGGTGACAGGAAGAGCATTCGGTCACCCCGTCACTATTCCCATGCCAAATCCTACTAACAAAGTCTACCCTGCATGTGCTGGAACATGTCTCAAGAGAAAGAAAGAAAGAAAGAAAGAAAAATAACTGGCACTAAGACACATTAAACGCCTGGCAGTAATCAAGAGTAACGGCTACGCGCCTTCCCATAGACGCGGACTTGGGCAGCGCCCTGCCATCACACTGATTACTCGCCCTGGGGCAGCGCAGTGCCAGCCTTGCGCCGCGCCGCACCACGCCTCTCGGACACTGCGAGCCGCGGCCTCGACCTTCTTTTAACACTCTCACACAACTGACGTGGAAAACCCTGCTTCCGGGTGAGAGTACAGTAGCAGCTCTAGCTCCAAGCTGAGAAGCAGACAATATTCACAGCAAATGTCACCCATCGTAACAGTTTCGTGCAAAACAAAGTAGCTGTTCAGATCTTGCTGCGATTTTTTAATCCAGATCCGGATTATTGTAACGCGATTCCCTTTCATCCGAACTGTTTACCTTACGTATAACTTTCTAATAACACAATGCCTATATGTCATTAAACGTATGATGCTTTTATCGCACTCTGCACATTTCGGGAAGTAAATTGTATAATAATTATAGCGCGGAAGAGTAGCAAAAAGCATTGACAAAATCTGAACAGTCCTCTTAAATTGTTTGCAGATTATGCCGTCGTTTATCTTCTGGTAAAGTCATCACACAATCAATCCCCCACTCCAGAACGACTAAGATACATTAATGGTGCGATATTTGGCAGTTAGCTTTAAATAATGAAAAGCGCGAAGTCTTCCACATGAGTACGAAAGGAATGCGCCAAACATCGTCTACATAATAAATCAAATGTGACGTTCGTTAATTCAACTTAACATCTACTGATTACTGTTACGAACGATTTAAATTAGAAAGAACTCACAGAAAATGCGAGGAGGAAAGGGAACACGATTACCAAAAACACTACATAAACTACGCTTGTCCGTACCCGTTCGGAGTATTGCTGCACGGTGTGGGATCCTTACCATGTTGTATTCACGTAAGACATCGTAAGAGTCAAAGGCAGCTCGTTTTGTATCATCAAGGCATACAAGGCAGATTGTGCCATTGAAATACACAGCAGGTGCAGTGGAGATCATTACAATGGCAATTTTCTTTCCGGGGAGATCTACTTAAGAAATGTCGACCCCTGACTACTCCATCCGAATGCAAAAATACTCTCAACTACATAAAAACAATAATCATCACAACAAAGCTAGCGTTATCATGAGGTGGCGCAGTGGTAAGACAGAGGACTCACATTCGGGATGTCGGTGGCTCAAATCCATCTTCGGCCAGCCAGATATAGGTTTTCCGTAATTTTCCTAAATCACTCCATGCAAATGCCGAGGTGGTTCCTCTGAAACGGCACGGACGATTTCCTTCTCCATTCCTTCCCAAAAATCCGAGCGTAAGCTTCGTCTCTAATAACCACGCTGTCGACGGGACGTTAAACCCTAAGCTTCCTGCCTTCAGCGATACGAGATCTCTATAGGAGAGATTTAGGTGTTCCTCCTCCTCGCATGCTATTGCAAAAAGTAATGGTGGGTAAATGGTATGGAAGTGGTTAGATGAAACATCTGCCAAGTACTCCAACGTGATTCTCGGAATAACGATATAGATGTAGATGTTTCAAAACGCAGACTGATTTTGAGGGACCTGCTGCTCGGTTTCTGTTGGAGCTAAAGTAAAAAGCTTTTGGTTAATAGCTGAACGGTGGTGGTGGTGGTGGTGGTGGTGGTGGTGGTGGTGGTGGTGCGGTTAGGAAATTCCACATCAAATGCCTCGAGATTATTAATGCGCTGGTATTACGTTGCTGTCAAAGTCCGTAGCGTTTTTGTCTCTTTGTGCAGGTGTTGATAATTCGGTTGTTACGTATTTATCGATTCTCATATTTTAAATCACAGTTGCTATTTAAGTTCACATGTTGCATTTTTGTCGTTTGGAGAAGTGTTGAAATGTCGACGTTAGAGGATGGAATGACGAGTTCTCTCTCTCTCTCTCTCTCTCTCTCTCTCTCTCTCTCTCTCTCTCTCTCTCTCTCTCTCTCTCTCTCTCTCTCTCTGCCTCTCCTGTTCTATATCTCTTCACACAGGACTCACAAAAAAGTTAATTAATATATCAGTATCTGGTGCTGTCCTCTATGCAATCACACAAAAAAAAACACACACACAGCAAAGATAGAACAAACGTCATACTCAACAGTTGGCAACACCAACAAAACACAAACAAAACACAACACAAACAAAAGTGACATGTGCCTAGTGGTGCTAGCTGTGAAGTGCTGGAACAACAAACACAGCAAAATGAACAGAACTGAAGCAGAACAGCTGGAAGCAACCAATGAGCACCAGATGTAAAGCAATATCCATGAAATATTGTAAGTACAACATCCAGATATCAATACTATACCTAAATAACGCATCAGAACTGTTCATAACCTAAAAATAACTGAGAAATGTAAATATCCAATATTGTAAAACATAATCATGTATATATTATAGGCCACTGATGATGCCTCCCAAATAAAGGCGAAATGCATATGGCAATAAAATATTTTATTAAATCAGTTGCATAGACTGATGACCGAAATCCCTACACTATAATATTATAAATAATAATGGAAGTTGTAAAAATTGATCTCTTGCTTGGTACCGAGAAATTCAGTGTTACGTCGGTGCAGCCGTGACGATAAAAGCTGGCTAGTTGGTGCAGTAGAGGCCGTGAGTTGCAGTTGGCGTGGCAGTAGCAGCAGCCGCTGCAAAGGTCGCCTCTTGTCCGCGCCGCGTTGACGCTTTCCCCCTCGGCGAGGCTTAAAGGCCGCGAGCGCACGCCGGATAGGCAACCCGCGCACCACCTCACTGCCTACCTGCTCGCCCCCGTATTTCACTGTAAGCCCAAAACTGTGTGGTCAACTTGGTAAATATAAGCTGTGTTACTGGACGACTCCAGGATATTTGCCCTGGTGCTCGGTTATCTTCGTGAAGGCGGAATTAATACTCAGTTAAAAGATTACATCTCTGGAGCAGGGACAGGGTAGTTGGGTTGGGAGTTCTTCCCGCTGTACCCTGGGTTTTGAATATCTCCAGCCATGTCCCCTAGTGACTTGCGCCCCTTCTATACCGCCGTTATATTCGATTTTATTTGGCTCCTTTTTCTTTCGTAATTAGTCTTTTTTTCTAGGGACATCCTCTGTTGAACAGTACATGCTCATAACTAGTTAATCGGAGGTTCGACGTTTAGTCATATGCAGGTCTGCGGTGATGTGCACTCCTGAATTTCATATTTTATCTTGTTTTAAGGGACAGTCTTAAGTAATTAGTACCAAATGTTGCCAAGATCGCTATTTTATTGTCTGGATGACTATTTTCGATAATACACGATTACTATAATCGGATCATCAGTAGAAGAGGTGAATGTTTGCAATGTCATTGTAACGTAATTGAAACACGTGAGAGAATTACAGATGTTTTAAAATACGGTACCTATTTGACACAACAGAGCCTGCCACTTGTCATAAACTTTGTATTTAAATGTAAATAACACGTAAACCTTCCATACCACAATATATTTCTTGGTTGTATCACGTAAATTACGTCGCTTCTCATAAAAATACCCATGTTGACATTTACAAAAACAAAAAAAATTGTATTCCTTATGCACGAATTGAAACGTTTCATTGTATCTCTTAATTCTTTTTTGATTTTATTGTATTAACACATGAAGCATTTGAATGTGACTGACGTAAATTTTCAACGCACCACTATGTAATTAGGTTGCGACTTTTAGGACATGTATAGGTATTACAGTTTGTATACGCTGTCCGAAGTACTACTACTCATATCGTACTCTTTATCTTTGCCTAGATGCCATGGCGCTACGTAGTGGCGAATTAACCCATGTGTACCAAGTAAACATACCGTTATCAATTATGCTTGTGATGTTGAACAAGAATCTGTGCATACAAGCAGGACTAGCTGCATTAACGTGGCATTCTATGAAGATCTTTTTATGGTCGCCCTTGGTGGGGAAAATAAAAGTGCTTTCGCTAACTATCAAAAATGTTGTCTGAAACAGTTACCGTATTTTAAAACATCTGTTATTCACTCATGCGTCTTAATTCTGTTAAAATTACATTGTAAACATTAATCTTTTCTCCAGATGATCCTATGATGGTAACTGTGTATTACCGAAACTAATCATCCAGACAATAAAAGAGCGATCTTAGCAACATTTGGTACTCCCTGTTTTATGTTGGTTTTATTCTAGACGGTTCAACTATCTTGACTACCTTTTTAGTTTCTCACTTTTAGTATCAGAATTTTCTGGCTAAACCGTAACACGTCCTTGACGACAATTTACATTTTGGGATCCGCCATTTCTTTAGAGGGACTGATGATTCTGCTGTTTGGTCCCTCAACCCCTCAACTAACGACAGTAATCTACGAGACTGTTGACTTTTCCAAAAACGTCATCCACACAATTCCGAAGATATAAAAGGCATATAAGTGCTAAGATTTTCTCATAACCTGTTTAACAGTTCATGCATCCCAGATATTGACGAGCATAAGATGTAGAACTACGGAGAAGAAAATCGAGGACCTGATTTATGACGATCAGTTTCTTTAGGAAAGGAAAAGGCACCAGAGGAGCAGTCCTGACATTATAGAGAAATAAGAAAATCAAAGATAAGTTCATCGGATATGTCCTCTCGCAAGAAAGGTCGATAATGTTAATTGGCACAAGATCTTAGATAAGAGTAGACGATAATATATGTAAAAGAATCAAGAGGGAAGAATAAAAGACAAAGAATTAATTGCTGGGATTACATATGGTTAAGACAGATGCACGCCTTCCCCTCTACTGTTCAATACAGACCTCGAAGATCGAACGACGAAATAAGAGAAACGATCGAGAGTATTAGTAAAAATTTAAGATTAAAGGATATAAATAAGAATCGCTGATGACCATGCTACCGTTAGTAATAGTGAAGATTTATAGGATGTAATGAATAGTCTGAGTGCAGAATATGGACAGAAAAGTAATGAAAGTGACAAAAATGAAAGTAGTGAGAAACTTAATACCAAAATTGGTGATCACGAGGAAGTTAAGGCATTCTTACCTTGGGAGCAATATAACCAACGATCACTTGATGCAAGGAGAACGCACCAAGTACAGTGGCACTGACTGAGAAAAATCCACTGGTGCCAAATATTGGTTTTAATGAGAATGAAATTGTTGACAAAGTTTAGATCGCAGCTTTTGAGAAAACAGTCGGGGCAGAAGTAAATCGAAGCATTTGAGATGTGTGGATACAAGACCTATGTCGAAAATTAGGTGGCCTGATAAAATAACGAATGAGATTCTCCACAGACGCTGCGAATAAAGGACGATACGTGAAACACTGACAAGGAGGGACAGGATTATACGTCCTGTGTTAAGACGGAATAACCTCCATGGAAGTAGAGGATAAAAACTGAGGGGGAAGACAGACGCCGCGGTGGAGTAGCCGAGCTGTCTAAGGCGCCTCGCTGCGGAGCGCGCGGTTACTCGCCGTCGGAGGTTCGAGTCCTCCCTGGGGCATAGGCATGAGTGTTTTCCTTAGGTTAGTTTACCTAGGTTTCAGTAGTTTGTAAGCTACGGACTGATGATCACGCAGTTTGGTCCGATAGATTTATAAACATTTGAACTCTTTTTTAAGACAGACTGAAAGACTTCTATCAAATAACTGAGGACATATGCTGTTCTGAAAGGAAGATGTCTGCTCAGGAAAGTGATTCACCGCTCAACCAGAGTGGTACAGTACAGTCCGTTCTATTGTCACTGAAGTGAAGTCGCGGGAGTAAAACACGTTTACCAGAGAAGTTGAACGGAACATGCAGTACGGAATTTTCCACACCTCAGCAGTTCTTCAGCAAACCGGAATACGCACTTCGGGAACATGCGGCCAGATATGTCATGGGATTCAACACTTGCGAACGCAGTTCAATATAGTGTTGTAATAAAAAATTGTAGAAGTGCCAATATGCGAACCTCAATAAATTGTTAAAGGTTCCTTTGAGTGGTTGTCCACCAACGATAAAAAATTGCAACACGCCATTCTTGTGGCAGCAGCTGTACAGTTTCATTATTTATTGGGGTCGGTGCTGGCTACCATGAACGAGAGATCATGTACGGTATAGCCTGTTACGAATAAAGTTGCTGCCTACAACATCCAGTATGCTGGAAATAAGTAAATCGTAGTAATGCTGCCGACAGATAACGATATACGTAACAAGCCTTTCTAAATTACTTGTAGCCTACGTAGCCCTGCTGGCGCAAGAGTTATTTGTTGCATTTGTTTATCAAGTGTGGACAGGTTTTTAAGTATGGGTGACATAATGTTAGGACTGATGTATATACTATACAGCTCTGATAAGTGATCTCCTGCGGGGAAAAGAGCGCTGTAATAATGAAATAAAGAGCTTAAACACCACCAACCGCGAAAAAATGCCTCTGATAAAGATTTTGCGCCGTGTTTCCAACACAACACGAAGCCAATCTGGTAGACTTAAAAATTTCGAACAAGTCGCTGTCCTTGAGATATGCCTCTTTCCACCCGTAGCCTGTCTCGTAACAAATACAGCCTGTCTTGGAGTGTAACAGACATTATCGTTTCTCATTATAATTGGCCATTAAAAGATACACGTTAAAATTTGTTGCCGTCATTAATTTTTTTGCGTGTTTAAGCATAGAAATCCTTCTTTTCAATAACTCTGATGAAAACTGACATAAATAGCACATTAACTACTGAAGTCTACGTCAACGACGCCATTGGGAACAGTGTTGCGAATGGCAAGTCTTCTCTTTGTTACCAATTAATGTGGAAAAATTTCTTTCCAGAAAAATGGTCACCTTGGCTATTAGTCCACGTCATGGTAAAAACATGGTCTTTACTGTACTTATAAAACAGTCGATAGACTAAGCTTGAGCTATTCTTTGAAAATACTGTGTTCCATACGCGTCAGTGTGTGATTACAGAATAAATGTGCCGATATTCCCTTTTAAATTAATTCATTACTGGCTATCAAAATTGCAATCAGATTGGCATACAACAAAAATCAGTGTCATGAATTGTACTATGTGCTTATACATAAAAATTATTAACAATTCAGCACAAGCGGACAACGTCCATACAAGGGAGATTCAAAAGAAAACTTTAAAATACTGTATTTTTAATTGTAACAACGAATTAAGAACTTAAGACAGTTTTCGACGTAGTCTTTCTGACTTTGACTGCAAGTATCCCAGCGCTTCGGAATGTCGTAGATACCACAATGAATAGCATGCTATTTTTAGTCATTTAGAAAGCAGCCACTGCATTCTGTTTCCGTACAAAAATTGTTTTAAAAAGTGCATTTCAGTAACGATCAGCTGTTTATCGACCGGTTTCAGTTTTAAACCATCATCGCCGACTGTAAGCGTGGCCAACTGCTTAAGTTAATGCATCAGCTCACGTGGATTTTATTGATTTGTCTGTAAGCACTGAACATAAGGTGACACGTGACATGTACTCTTGATGAAAACATAAAAGTGACATCTTATGGAATTTATTGATTTGACTGACTTTTCAGCATTGACGAGCATGTTAGCTGATGTCTTAATCAGTTTGTCTAGCTTACAGTACGCGTTGATGGTTTAAAACGGAAAGAGGTCGATGTATATAAGCAAAATAAACCGCTAATGATTAATAACATACACCTCCTGAACAATCCTACAGCTCTGTCAGCTTAATAAACATTTGAATGTCAATTACTTGTATTCCAGCACGTTTTAGTAGCACCTCAATGAAAATACCTTAAAGAGCTGCCAAGAGACGGTATACACGCGCACACACGCCCACACACTAATACGCACGCGCGCGCTCGAATCGCCTAATTCCCGTAAATTCCGAGGGGAGGGATATGGGCTCTAAAGGTAGGTTGTCATATCGTAGATGTATTGCAGTGGGTTCAGATCTCCCGAGTTGGGGTTGCAGTACATAAATTGCAACTTGCACTATGATCCTCCAATCACGGAGTCTTCTCAAAATGTTCAAATGTATATAAATCTATCGGACCAAACTGCGTGGGCATCAGTCCGTAGCTTACAAACTACTTAGGTAAACTAACCTAAGGACAAAACAAAAACAACACACACACACACACACACACACACACACACACACACACACACACACACACACACACACACACACCAGGGAGGACTCGAACCTCTGACGGCGAGCAACCGCGCTCTCCGCAGCGAGGCGCCTTAGACCGCTCGGCTACTCCACCGCGGCTGAGTCTTCTCATGAAGGAGTGTACGTGGTATTAACTACGAGGGCGAGTCAAATGAAAACCGTAAATATTTTTTTATATATTATTTATTGTGCAAAGGTGGTACAAAGCTGTATCATTTTTCAACATAATCTCCCCGCCGGCAACGGTGGCCGAGGGGACTGAGGCGCTCCAGTCACGGTCTGCACGGCCACTACGGTCGGGGGGTTCGAATCCCCCTCGGGCATGGATATTTGTGCCGTCCTTAGTGCTAGCTAGTTCGTAAGTAGTTTGTAAATTTAGACTGATGACCCCGTAGTTAAGTCCCATCAGCTATACAAACATTTGAAACACATAAACCTAATCTCCCCGCGCTCAAAGCAAGTCCTCCGGCGCTTACAAAGGGCATAGAAAAAAAAATCCTTTTGGTAGTCCGCGTAACCACTCGTGCACCGCGTGGCGTATCTCTTCATTAGAACGGAACTTCTTTCCTCTCATTGCTTCTTTGAGTGGTCCACATAAGGAAATCGCAGGACAAGGACTGGTGAGTGTGGTGGATGAGTGAGACACTCAAAATGCAGGTTTGTGCCATGGCACCCATCTTGCAGACACTGTGAAACTGGAGCACATCATGCGCAATGCGGTGTACTGACCCATGACTAATCTGGAAACATGTTGCAATGTCATTCAGTGTCACTCTGCGGTTTTCCATCACTACGGCTTCAGCTGCTGCAATGTTCTGTGGAGTCACGACTCGTTATGCATGAACTGGGCGAGGAGCATCTTCCACTGAAGTCGCACCATTTGCGAACTTCCTACTCCATTCGTAGACTTGCTTGTGTGAGAAACATGCATCACAATACTGTCATTCGTCGATGAATTTTTCAATAGGTTTCACACCTTCACTACGAAAAAACCGAATAACAGAACGCTGTTCTCCCTGTTGCAATTCTTAAGTGGGGCGGCCATCTTTATACTGAAACTGCGACGTTATGTGTGCATCTGCACTATTCTGCCACCTAGAGGCCATTCTGAACGCTGTTTTTAGCACGCTTACCAACTTAGAGGATAACGGCGCGAAATTTCGATTTGTTATCATAAATTTGTTTTCATTTGACTCACTCTCGTACTATATGATTTTGTTTACGTCGTGGTCTTTTGCACAAATTCTACAGGCCCTACATTCACGTTTCACAGAGAAAAAGTAAAAGATCTGTTCCCCTGGAAGGCGACGGATTCGCACCCTCTAATCGGCAAGATGGAGGTATCTAGATTCATCGAATCGTGCAACGCTCTGGCTCTGAACAGTAGTTAAATGACGATGCTGGCATGCCCACTTGTCATACTTGCCAAAAATGTTCACCTTTGTTTTACCATTTAGTGAAGACGGTCAACACAGCTCTCCCTCGAACACCAAAGAAGTACAGTTTGGTAAAGGCGTCCGGGCCATCAGTCTACCCTCGTTCCCTCCAGGGGACTCACGGTTCTTTCGTCAATACGTATGTGGCGAGAACGGGCTAAGCAGTCTTCCTTCCTTCCTTCCTTCTTTGCTTCTAGAACTACATTTTCTTTCTTCCTCCCCTCTTTTCCCCTCTTTTTCCCTCTCCACCGGGGGACTGAGAACTTCAGCAGTTTAGTCCCCCTATCCCAACCAAACAACCCAACCCTACCTTCGTTCGCTCAGCTGCCACTCCTTTCCCATTCTACACATGCACGGTACGCTCACACATACTACACACCGTTCGTATCTGACAAGTAGTCAGTCCTTGATAGGTGAGCTGATACCACATGGAGAGGTTTATATCCATAGCAGATAGGTGTTCATAATGTTCTGGCTGATCACTATCGTAGTTCTCTTGTTGAACTCAGCAGAACATTCAACAGCAGCAGCATGCACAATTCATACTCGCACTAATGAGATGAAGTCAAAGGTCACAGACTTGCAACTTTTGCCATAATACAGCACTGAAACTGCAGTACACACATTGACCATTATACCGCAGTAATTAAATTCAGCTGTTCTTACTGAACAGTACAGAAATTTCGTTCTTTAGTTTCCCATTGTAAGGTGGGAGTTTTCTTCTGGTAAGTTTTTGACGGTGATTTTTCTGAGCCTACTACAGTGACGCGTCCTGGGTCATTAGTGGTTTAGTGAATTCCCGGGAAAAAGTTGGTGGTACAAATTATAAACGCATATATTTAAACAGTTACTAATTTCTTTTTCGTATTTTATCTGTATTTTTTAAAGTATAAAAAAATTGAAGATGTTGATACAACCAAAGCGTAGTCCAACCATTGGATCAGTTTCACTTCTTAAGCACTGACAGTAACCTTGTGTTAGTGCGGCAACGAGAGGCAAGTGCATTTGCATGGAATACACTGCCAGTCAATTTCTGGCAGAAACACCCCGATTTGAAATGTGTAGAAAAGAGTAGCGATGGAGTTATTGCAATCACTTATAGGTTAAGGGTTATGAATGTTTCAAAGCATCAATAAATTGAGGCTGCCTCTAAAATGCTTAGATTTTTTATTTTTCTATAATGAAACGACAGGAAACTATATGTCGACAGTTAAGAGGATTCTCACATTATTGATTTTAGTGTTACAACTTGCGTACTATGAAAGTATGCCACTCCATGCTATAGCACCATGATCATCAATCAAAAGCGCGTTTTTTTTTTTTTTTTTTTTTGTTTTTTTTTTTTTTTTTTTTGTTTTTTTGTAAGTATTTGTTATACTTAAATAAAAAAGAATAACATTTTTGTAATTACAGGCTATAAATATTACGTAGTCACATGTAGACAAGGTTTTCTTATCAAAACTTTAACACAGTTGATAGCGGTCGAGACCAGAGTTCTGCGTCTATCTACTTGGAATATTTTCGCCTTTTTGTTTTCTAATGCATTCAACGTAATTCAATCTTATGGCAGGTCTCGTCATGCGCTAAACCTCTTCCAATTTTACGCGGCCGTAGCCAGTCTTTTCATTGCCGATTATTCTTTCCTTGTTAATTGCCCAGCAACGAAAAGTTCGTTTTTCGATGGAGAAGGGGGAGTTTTCACTATAAATTCAACCTCATCGTCATTCTCATTTTAAGTTAATTTTTAAAGCTAAAGAAATACTTTAACTAAATAGTTAAATTGCATGATGTAGTAAAAGTTGTGAAACTTATACAGCCATAGCTTAACAAACTGCATAATTTCCAAAACTATTTTCATATAAAAAAGGGGAGAGAGCTGATACTTTCAGTCACAATTAGTATAAGCCAGCTAAAACGTGACGAAACAGCAAGCATCTTGATCTGGTTTTGACTCCTCTGAACCATACCATTTATCCTGATAATGAATTTTATACTTAAAGCAGGCAATCCATACGTCCAAAATTGTTTGTACATGGATCTTAGTATGCAGCTGAGGACACCGTGTGTCCCACCCTACATTGCAACAAAGACGGACGCTTGAATTTTTTGGAAGGCGAAATTAAAGTTTCTTTAAAAATAGTGCAGTAAGAGGTCACATTCATTATTGTATCATTAACTGCTTTGATAGAAATGCGGAAATAACTTGGAGCTGATGTCTTTGCCGTGTATTACTACTGCTTTATGCATCTCCGTTGGAAACTAATTGTTGCGATGGAAGTCCCATATACGCAACACAACATTCAGGGCATACATATGCTCGTTGGAAGGACACTGAAGATGATCATTATGTGATCGAAATCGATCTGTGGTTTTTTAAAATAAAACATTAACGACCAATGCTGCTAATTACATCTGGTGAGTACATACTGGTCAGTTAGCGCAGCATTTCCTTTGTCGAAGTTTTTATGATTTTGATACTTAGCATTTTTTAGTCTGAGTCTCAACGCATACCTAGCTTCTTTATATGTTCCTCATACCTAAATAATATGTTGCAATGTAAATAACAATATGAAATACTAAACCACTGAACGTTGTGAACATTCTTCGCGACGTCAAATCCCATTACCGTATGTTCGCTGAGGTCAGGGTCAGCTAATGTAGTATTTAATCTGGCAGAACGTATAAATCGCGAGAAAGACAAGGTGACGACAGAAGAGTCATCCTCGGGATGGATCTATGCGAATCGCTACAATTGTTGGCTACCTTCTTGCTTTGACATTGACGGAACCTGTAGCAGGAAAACTGGTTCCTCAGCTGATGGCTCGGCTGCCCCCTGCTATTGGTGGGTACGCACGGCCTCCCGGTTGCTAAGCCAGAGTTTCCCTGTAGTCCACGGTCAGCGACCAGCCCCACAAATCATGACTTAACTACCTGACAGCAACAAAATTGGCAGTTTTAAATCTCTTACTGTACGGGCTTCTGTGAAGACGGCTGCTTCTTCGCTGTATACCCACGAAAATTTAACATTTTAACATCAACTTGGTAATCATAGCACTTACCTGCGCTTTTATTATTCCATATTACTAATTCTCGCTTTCAGTGACACTGAAGTATTATATTTTATGGATTTTTCATGCTGTTGATGCAATATTTTCGAGCGGCTATTCTATAATTCAAACTACAGAAAACCACAAGAAGTTTCCCGTCTAATTAAACTTGCTACTGTTGGTTCAGGTGAAACTATGTAGTACAACGTAATTAATACAGAAAGTAAATTACCTCTTCGTACTCGCGCCAAGTTAATGGTAGTGCTGTCATAGTTCCGTGCGCTGACTGACAAGGTGGGATAAGAAAGAAATTACATAGCTCAGAGCGCTTCAGTTCGTCTTTGATCTTCTCTCTTTGCTGTTGTCCGCACAGAAAGCTTTTTTTTCCTTAGAGAATATTCCATTAGCTAGAAATTAATAAGTTATTCAGTCAAGAATTACGTACTACAGTTGAGCTCAAAGTTCATAATGAAATTAACAATAGTTTTGTTGATAAAGGGGCTTCCTCTAAATTTCATAAAATATATCTAGTGACGTATCTCTTATGATGGATTGCAGTGTAATTCTACTTCATTTCAGACTTTATACTTAGACCTCCACCTGCGCGCACACACACACACACACACACACACACACACACACACACACACACACACAAACACAAACACAAACAACATCTCAGGAACCCAGCGATATGAAATGTTAGTCACACTCGCAATCGCAATATTCGCAGGAGCCCTCTCGCGATTTTCCGCGCTCTATTATGTTTGCATGACGCTGGGTACGAAGTACGAGTTATTAATTTACAACGTGAGCTTGTTACTAACGCAGAAGCCTATGCTGCACCAAGGCTCTCTAAAGCGTCGCTCAGCGTTGAAACACTGGAAGGTAATGAGGAAATTCTAATTAAGCTAACCAGATCAATCTATTTTTCCAGTCACTTGGCGTTAGGACAGCTATTATGGACAGCAACTGAAATTCGTGTAGCCTCTAATCACCCTGCAACGACGCTAGATTACAGACAGGCAGCGTTTCCGAATTAATACTTGAGTGTTTATCACGAAGTATCACACATGAGCAAAAGGACTTTTGTGTTTCGAGCATATTCTTGTAGCCATCCCCGAGAGTCTAAATTTGTTCTTAGCAGCTACGGCAGAAACGTCATGGCAGCTCAAAAACTTGATACTTGTATCAAATAATTTTTATAAAACTAGCCTTTGTCATTTGACAAGAACTACTTATATGTGAAAGCACATGGCAGTGCAACCTCAATGTTGTCACATCTGCATTCTTTGTTAGATTATTTGTCACCTCTTTGGTAGGTATTGGTTCAGTGTCTGTGGTTCTGTAATGAACTGTGAAGACAATGTCCAGTGGCTTAAAAATCAGAAATGTCGAAAAAAGAAAAAAGAAAAAAAAAAAAGGGAAGATGTAATACAGAAGAAAATTGAGAAGTCAGAAGCTTAAGACCTCAAAAGGCTTTTTTCCCACTTTTTGACGGAAGAGCCAAACTTTTACAATGATTGCCTGTTACGAGGAAAATGGGCCGTACTTGGATATGACTAAGTCTAATTTCGGCAGTATGGAAGACCAGTGGAAGTTTTTGATCAATTTTGTGTATCCCTAATGTCTGAAAAATCACGGCTGTAAAAGAAAAAAAAATTGAGGTTCAAACAGTATAATTAGTGCAACTGTGGAGTCATTCCTTCGTACTCCCAGCTACATTTCTGACGAAAACAGCTTATAAATAAGCTTAAATTAGCTACACTGAAACGTTACGTTAGTATAGTGTTTAAAAAGTTACTCTTTCTGAAGAGGTGATATAAAAATTAAAACATAGTAAGACCATATTAAACTATTTGGAATATTATTTTGCTCTCCTGAAAAATGTAGATTTTTGTTATAAAGTCGTATTTCAAATTGGACACGAAATGTGCTTGGTAGAATCGGTGTTTGACGGCAAGCTAACAAATAAATCGTATTAGTCGAAAAATCTAAAAACATAGATTAACCTGAGTTACAATCGTGTTGTTAACCTGGATACTTGATGTATTGCAAACTGTCGATATGAGGCTATATCCAAGGGGCAGAGAGAGAGAGAGAGAGAGAGAGAGAGAGAGAGAGAGAGAGAGAGAGAGAGAGAGAGAGAGAGAGAGAGAGAGAAGGGGGAGGGAGGGGGGGATGGACAGCAGCTGCTCTTTCAAAAAGTCCGAGGAATTTGTTTTAACTATTCGAATTTTACCAAGTTGTAAAATTTATTTTGTTTATAACTTTACTTGCCATTAAACAATTTTAGGTACCATTACTTTTTAGTTTCCTCTCTTCGCCATCCTCCCCTCCCAGCTCTCCGGCTGCTAGCTACCGGCGCCCTTGGTACACCCGCAATAACTGCGCCACAACGTGGGAGGACGGTCGTTCAAATCCACTCTCGCCATCCAGATATAGGATTTCCGAGATTTTCCTAAATCATTCCAAGCAAACACTGCTACGGTTTATCTGAAAGGGCACGACTGATTTCCTTCCCCCATTCTTACGTAAAAAATCTGATCGTGAGCTTCGTCTCTATTGAACACGTTGAACTCTAATCTTTTCTCCTTGGACCCCTAGACGTTTGGAAAATCGTGTAATGATCACATGACTCCCGAATTCAGCTGATTTTAGGGTTCAATTGGGACGCATAACGCACGAAGCACTGGACATAAGTTGTTAACAGAACACTGTAAGCGCTTGATGCGGCTTCATAATGGTGTGTGTGCTGTTGTTAAATTTGAATAACTAGGTTCTCTGGTGCAGTTGAACCAAGAATTGACTGCAGATTGTTATGTTCGGCTAAGTGCCGACCATTTTCAGCCATTCATGGAAATACTTTCTAGGCAATGAATCGATTTGTTTCTTCGGATGACAATTCACCATATCCAACGGCTACATTTGTTTGCGATTGTTTTGAACTACATTCTGTACAGTTCCACAGAGTTATTTGTCGACTCTCATGGAGATGCATTAATTGGTAGTGAAACTTAATGCAAAAGGTTCTTTCGCTGTGTTTTACGTTGGTGTATTTTACGCACTTTTGTCTGTTACACGTATCACTCTTCTGGATATTCGTAGTTCACACCTACATTCTTTTTCCTGGTGTTACAAACAGTCCCATAAAGACATGCAGTTCAATACATAGAGCTGCTTAACTACCGTTCTAAAGAAATCTGCGTTAAAAGTTAAGAACGAATAAAACCATACCATCCTGAAATGTTTATGAATTCCGTCATTATGTGATAATGCAAACAGAAAATTAACATGAAATGAGGCGACGAACGAACATCTTTTAAATTCATACCGTAGTCTTTCTCTATTTAATACTTCTCTCGTCTCCCTTATTGTTTTCCTGCTCCTATTTCTTCAGCGATCGCTGTTATAACCCGAAGCCAATGAGAAACTATCGATAGTCGAATTTCTCTAATCGCGATATCTCGGAAACTTTTCTTATAGTTATTGTTGTTATTCTCGATTTCTGTTCGTGCTTTTACGTTCTTAGGCATTCATGGGGCTCTGAGGGGAAATGTTCCTTTCTTGGTCAAAACT
This sequence comes from Locusta migratoria, assembly GCA_026315105.1. Lineage (NCBI taxonomy): Eukaryota > Metazoa > Arthropoda > Insecta > Orthoptera > Acrididae > Locusta > Locusta migratoria. The sequence continues at coordinate 196,167,678 of CM048747.1, read as the reverse complement.
GCCAATTCAAAAATGCGCTCGCGTCGTATCGGTCAGCAGATAACGTTTTTATCCCATAAAAACACTGTAGTAATGACCCACGAAAGCGAATTATAGAAGCAATGATGATGGAAAAGAAGCGTACTCGTAAGTCATTTCTCAACGGACTCACAGCATTTCGCAACGCTTCGAAAGAACCGGTACAAATAGATCGGTTAATTTACTAGCAATGCAAAACCGAACAAAGTTGGCGTCAAATCTTTCGATTTTATCTACGTTCTTTGTCTTCTCGCAATACTTGCTGTGAAATGTTCATGTGTGTTTTCATTTGGTTTTAAAGTGAACCGTTCTTCAGTAAGTGCTCTAGCACTGAAAATGATGCTAAATGTCCACGAAGCAACAATATGAAATGCTTGTCTGTTTATTAGAAGAGATGGGAGGAGCATTACTAGAGGTTAAAGCCCGCAACCAGCGATGTTAATCGAGCTTACGGTGTTCTATGTGAGCGTGACTTTTGCATCATTCATGGGGGGGGGGGGGGGGAGGTTAAGGATGACTGCATCCAACATTCTGGTACAGAAATTTATAAGTGCAACGAAATCAACGTGAAGACGAACTGAAATTCGTTTAAATATTTCGATAATACCAGCTTGTAGAGATACCCCAAAATAAGACATATGACTAAAAATAAGCAAACTTTCTGACTTTTTTGTTTACGTCCCCATTGTCATCCATTCCTAGGACATATAGTTGTCCTGTTCTAATGTGACTAAATCTTAATTATTCTCCCGTAAAATCGTGGACAGATTTGGGTCATCTGCCAAAGGTGGTCGCCCTACAGTGGTAGTGGGTAGTGTATTGCACCAGCGGTACAGACTAGTTCCGCTGTCTGATTGGCACATTCTGCCCCGTGAACTAGGCTGCGGAGACTGCACGCAGTTGCGTCAGGTCGATGAAGCGTTTCCCAGCGGAGAACAGTTGCCGGCGCCCCGCACCCAGCCAGGTGAAGGCGCCGCTTGGCTCGCTCGCTCACTCAGTCACGGCCAACCTGTTGCCGAACGTAGCCATGGCAACAGATTTTCAGCTGGCGCTATCGATTGCGTGAGCTGTCACCAAGAATCAGGGGCGGAGGCGAGAAGGGCTCCTTCTCCGGCAGCTTGACAGCAACCGTCGGACAGCGCGCGCTTGTGTGTGTCTGCCGACAAGGCATCTACATCTACATACATACTCCGCAATCCACCGTAAGGTGCGTGGCGGAGGGTACACTGTAGCACTACTAGGCATTTCCTTTCCTATTCCACTCCCAAACAGAACGAGGAAAAAAAGAATGCCTACATGCCTCCGTACGAGCCCTAATTTCTATTATCTTGTCTATGTGATCACTACGCGAAATGTAAGTAGGCGGCAGCAATATCGTACTATGCTCAGTTTCAAGTTCCGGCCCTCTAAATTTCCTCAACAGAAATTCAGGAAAAGAACGTCTTTTTTCCAACGATCCCCAATTGAGTTTTATACCCGGTCTCCTTTACAGATGAAGTACATCTTCCCAAAATTCTTCCAATAAAACGAAGTCGGCTGTCCGCCTTACTCACAACTGTCCTTACATGTTCGTTTCATTTCATATCGCTCTGCGATGTTACGCCTAGATATTTGAACGACGCGACAGCTGTATTCGAACATTGTGGGATTGGTTTTCCTACTCATGCGCATCACCTTACATTTTTCTACATTGAGAGCTAGCTGTCATTCTTCATACGCCTGACGATACACTCGTCTCTGAACACTCGCCGTCGAGAACAACGTACTGCGTTCTATTACTTAGGAAGTCTTCCAGCCAGTCACAAATCTGTGAACCTATTCCATAAGCTCGTATCTTCGTTAGCAGTCTGCAGTGTGGCACCGCGTCAAACGCCTTTTTGAAGTCGAGAAAAACACACTCCGCCCGTTGCTCTTCATTCATGGCTCGCAAGATGTCATGTGAGAAAAGGGCAAGCTGAGTTTCACATGAACGATGTTTCCTAAACCCGTGCCGATTCATCGAAAGAAGCTTTCCGTTTCAAGGAAATTTACTATATTCGAACTGAGAATATGCTCCAAAATCCTACATGAAACTGCTGTCAACAGTATTGGCCTGTAATTGTGTGGGTCAGTTCTTTGCTTTCTTATAAACGGAGTCACCTATGCTTTTTCCAATCACTAGAACTTTGCGCTGAATTAAAGATTCACGATAAATGCCGCAGAATACTCTTTGTAAAACCGAACTGGTACTCCATCCGGACCAGTAGACTTTTTCGTATTTAGCTCTCTCAGCTGCTTCTCTAAACCGGAAATACCTATTACGACCTTAGAAGTAAATTTCACGCGTCAGTTTTGTTTGTAACATGCGGCTGGATGCCTCGACTTAACGGCAAATAATAGGGAATGAAACTATTTTCTGACTTGGACATAATTCTCGTCTTACCAAATTCACAACTTGCGACGCATTACTGTTGCAGTGTCTACCGTCCACTTCCGTACACAATACTAGTATTCCTGAGGGATCGGACAATTTTTTGCATATGCTGCATAGCTGGAATTGGCTGCCTGTCGAAACATAAATACGAAGGTTGGAAGTTAAATAGTGGCAACACTGCTGTGGAGACACTACACAATGGAATCTACTACTGTCGCTGATAGCACACGTTGTTGACACACCTACTTTACATCCAAGCAAATGGACTCGCCCATCCCAAGTCACCGGCGTGCGCACAAACAAGGGGAGCGATCTAACGTAACGGTGTCACTTTTTTTCGAAACAGACTGTCACTGCACAGTATTTTTCTTTTTTGTAGAATCACCTGCGACTAACTTTGCGAAAGAAGCGACAACACTTTCTGCGCAACCCATAAAACATTTTGCAGGGGTATTGCGCGGGCGCATACATCCCAAGTTGTGACTGCTCTGTCCAGTCGATGGGGCTGTGAAGTACTGTACCATCCACCATACTCACTGGACTTAAGTGCTTGTGACTTTCATTTGATTCAGAAGATGAAGGAACCACTTCGTGGCATTGGCTTCACAACTGTTCCAGAGATTCGACAAGCAGTAGACCGCTCCATTCGCACCATCAACAGAATAGGTTCTGCTAACGGTATACTACACCTTCCACACCGCTGACAACGGGTTCTACACAAAGCTGTTGACTACTTTCAAGAACAGTAACAGGCGCAAACATGTAACACTTTTGTATCGTATTAATTATATGTGTAGAGTCTGTTCTTCCGGACATGTCTGCCACATTATGTAGGCTGCAATGGCTACTGCCATTCTTCGGTGGAGGCGGGAGGGGAGATTTGCAGTGGTCGATGCAGGATTTCTGTTTGAGAGCAGTGCCAGACGCGGTTGGAAATGAGCTTTATCAAGGTAAACACTGAAAATCAGAATTTTTTTAGTGAGTTGGGGGGGGGGGGGGGGACTTGAACAACATGCCGCCTGACCCAGCTCTAGACCCGGTACTGGTGATCCTCTTTTGCAGCAGGACAATGCATTTCCACGTACATGCTCTTCGCAACATAAAATTATTGCCCACGCCAGTAGGACACAAGATCTCCCACAAATTCAATAAGTGTCCGCTATGATAAAACGGACTTACTCATTCTGGCCTGCAAGAAACTTTGCCGAATTAAAACTAACGGTGCAAGATGCTATGGCCAATCTGTAGCAGAGTGCATTTAGATGCCTTTAAGATCGTTCTCATAAGAGATTACATACCTGTGTTGCTGACAGCGGGATACAGTGTTAGTGATAGATGTCTTCGCACTCTTTACTGTGATGTGTGCTGGAAATGGGGGTGATCGTATTGTACTCCTGCAGTAAGGAACTTGGTGCCACATCACTTGAAGATATTTTTCTTCATCTTTTGCATGTGATCCTGCGGAATACTATAAACGTTTTTTACTGTATAACAGATACAGTTAGTTACTCATCTATCGAAAAATTCTTGCTGGAGGGTGCGTTTTCATACGAATCCATATTGAGGTGGTACTCAGAAAGTAATATTTTCTTCGCTTTAATTATTACGGTGGGTGGACTCAGCCATCCTATCTCGAATGCAGTCACCATCGTTCATCAGACCTACCCAATTAAGGCATTTCTTTCCTTTCGTAACGCAAGGGAGATAAACTGACTCGTATTTTCCAGATTCTCCCTTACTTAAGCAACTTTTATCAATTCTCCTAGGTCTCTCACTGAACGCCAGTTTCTCCCGTTGGCTTTTAGTGTTCTCGAGAAGTACTGAAAGCTCAAATTTCCTAACGGATTTCGAAAAGTTTTCACGCGACATTCGGGTACATTGTACACATCTAATCATTCCTGTATACGAGCTTCAACTGAAATAAGGTTTGACACAACGGAAATCGAGGTGCAGAGATAAAAATGGCATAGCCTACACTTGTAGAAGAGTAACAATGGGAGGAATGTGTACTTGCTTCTCATCAGTACCGGCAATCCACAGATGTGTTCATCTCATACCGATTAGCTGTTATGGTGTAAATAACTCAGACCTGCGTCAGTGGATTATGAAGACTTTCATCTGTGAACAGTTACGTTACAGCATTTCTCAACTGACCCACGTAACACAACTTTTTTATCGCTTGGTAAGAGCTAGTCCTGACAAATACAGAACCTCCAAATAATTAAATGTCTTCATATAGATTATGTTCTTGGTATTGTGCACTGCACTACTGGTTGGTTAACGACACATACTGCATATTACAAATTTCATAGAGAATAAATATACTGTCAGTATTGATAATCCAATTCTTTGAATAAAGTTTGGTATTCTGTTCTTCAAATTTATACCGCAAATGTGCCATGTTACACATTTTGCACTTGTAAAAACTTTTCTCCGTTTATGGAGTAACCTAAAAAGTATACCGAATGAAGTAATAAAGGCTGCCCTAAGGCACAGAGTAACATATACAGAGAAGAAACCACCTCTACACCACTGTCCTACGTTGTCCTAGTAGTTCCATAAGATGCTAGCAGGTGTCAGGCGGATCGCTGGCTTAGGGTGCCTCTCGCACGTCAGAGGGTAGCGTGGTGGGGAGACTGAGGGGAGAGCTCGTGCCGCCTGCCACGAGGCAACGGCTGTGTTCGGCTTGCTAGCGTCTGAGGGCAGGGGCTGGTGGGAGCAGCCGCTACCTGCCGCCTGCTCTGGCCAGTTTAAAGGGCTGCTTCTGACCACAGCGCCATCATGGGACATCTTACGGAACTGCTGGAAAACCTCCCTCCCCACACGCCTGAGCATAGGACCGGGCCCTAACGGAGGTTTCCCGTCTGTATATATTTGTCTGTGCCTAAGGCTGCCCTGAAAGAATGTGGAATGCACTATTTGAATCACCGCTCCCTATGACAATATAAATGAGCTATAGTTGCATTGACAACGTACGATGCGTGCTGTGGCGGCGGCGAGTGCAGAGGAGAGCGCTCAGAGAGGCAAGTGGTCCTCTTTGCTGTCGGCAGGGCGGAGCCGGCAGATCGATGGCGGCCTTTCCTTTCTGAGAGCCCTCGCCGCCGCCGCTGCCGCCGACTCGGGAGGGACTCTTAACAAAATTGCCGGCCCTCAGGTGCAGGCGGCTAATGGTGCTGTAATTTGCAGCGCCACCTCACGGCCTGCTGCTGTCGCCTCGCCTTAACCCTGTGAGGGCACCGCAGCTTCGCCTCGCTACCTACTTGCGGCAGCCGCGTCTTTAAATCCCGGGTAGAGGCGCGTCAACAGCTCCACACGTTCAATGCTGGTACTGGATTACAGATGGTCGCATCATGCTGCTAACATAGAACCGATGTTTCACGACTGTGCAACTCACTGGCTCCCTACCTTTTTCAGACCATGGACCCCATTGATTTCTTTCTCGTGAGCAGAAACAAGAAGATACAAGAAAAAGAACAAGTTTCCGGATAAAAACTTCGCCGCGGTGGAGTAGCCGGGTGGTCTAAAGCACCTCGCTGCGGAGCGCGCGGTTGCTCGCCGTGGAAGTCAGAGTCCTCCCTGGGGCACGGAGATATGTGTGTGTGTGTGTGTGTGTGTGTGTGTGTGTGTGTGTGTGTGTGTGTGTGTGTGTGTGTGTTTGTCCGTAGCTTAGTTTACCTAGATTTAAGTAATTCTTAAGCTACGGACTGATGACCACGCAGTTTGGCCCGATAGATTTACAGACATTTGAACATTTGATTTGCTAAAAACTTAGATCTCAAGTAATACGTATTAACAGTACTATCACAAGTTCTGTTTCAATTTTTTTTTTTCGCATATGTGATTTTAGGGCGTTCCTCTTAAATCTCGGTGATCCTAGGGCTTCCAGTTACACGCATATGATCTCTATCGCTGTCTGGATTATTTCAATCAGGAAATCCTTCTTCATGTAAATTATTTTTGGAGCAACTCGTAAGATAGTGGAAGTTTATTTCCGGATTGTTAATGTATAAGATTTGTAAAAAAAATCTGGCCAATAGGTTCAATTAAATTGCGTACCTACAGTTTCTAGCATTTTGGAATTCAGTAAGTGTTCACAATACTGCGATACAAATGAATATTTTTCAATTTCTTAGAGAATCGTGCTCTACATACTTTGATAAGTAGCTTACTCCGCCCAAAGAATTATGTTTTGCAATGACTTCGAATTAAATTTGATAAAAACTACTTTTATAGCCATTTTAACTACTACATCGTAGTTCATTCGAAGAAGTGCAGAGCTTAATGGTGCCTTGCTTCATACGATGGTCTCTCACTTTCGTTCTTGCATTTTCAGAAATTGACCAGCTTTATATTCCTGAAGGAAGTAAGATGTATGCTGATACTACATTTGTCAGATTTTAAATACGTTTATACAGACTTTGATATTACATCAAGTTTGCCACCTTGAAAAGCGAAAAATATTTCTTTGCACTTATTGAAACGTACCTATGAGGGCACAGAAGAAAAAACGCCAAAAACAGAACTGTTAGTCATCCTATCGCCAAATGTAACACCAGCATATATAAACCCTCACTGCTGGCGCATTTATCATTTTGAAATATCAGGTGATGGTCTTTTTTTTGTTTTTATTCGTAGATGATGCATTGTGAAGTTGACTTGGAAGCAATGTGACACAGCGTGCCGTACACAAATAGTTTCGGCTTGTGCTAAAATGTTCAAATGTTTGTAAATCTATGGGACCAAACTGCGTGGTCATCCGTCCGTAGCTTACAAACTACTTAAACCTAGGTAAACTAACCTAAGGACAAACACACACACCCTTGCCCCAGGGAGGACTCGAACCTCCACGGCGAGCAACCGCGCGCTCCGCAGCGAGACGCTTTAGACCGCTCGGTTACTCCACCGCGGCTCGGCTTGTGCTCTTAGACCAACTGTTTATGAATTACTGGAATGCAGGACGCTTTTGCCATTTTGCGGGACATTTTTAGTGATTATCCCAATGCGGGACGAGTCCAGATACGGGACTGTCCGGCGGGATCCGTGACGATTGGCCGCCTTACCCACATGTGCTCGATTCTATAGCTGTGTGAGTAACGAAAAGATACGTATCCGTATGTATCCGCTACTAACACACACACACACACACACACACACACACAGGCTCGAAACGTTGGGTTTGACAACAAAGTCAACCGACCACGGCATAATAGCCCGGATAATTTTAGTGGACATGACATTTCCAGCCGTGAAAGTCTACATTTTAAAATTACTTTAACATTTAAATTTGCCACTTAGATACTGTATGCCTGATTTCTGAGGCACTTCTACTACCGTAGAAAGGATCAGTCCAGTCCATTTCCCTAGTGATTAAAATAAAATTGTCATAAAAAAATGATCAAAATTAGCGAGACCCACCGACGACGTCAATTTTAAGTATTGTTCCCATACTATACTTGAAGGCTTGTAATGCCAGAAACAGTCGGAATAATTCGTGACGAAAGCCAGTGTGACGGATCATAGTAGTAGCACTACATTTGCGAGCAGCGGGACCGTTGTACTGTATTATGTGACAGTAACAGTTAAGATAATACCGTCATGAATGAAAATGTGTAGATTATAACTTGAGTACTTTTTACAAAACATTTTTATAATAGTCAAGATACAAACAAGCATTAAACTGAAAACTTCACAGGTAAAAAATACTATAAAAGGTATGTTTGCTTTCTAAGCAGACGTCAGATCGAGGATAAACCTGCAAACAAGGGCAAAGAAGTAGCCTATAATTCAAAATGTTTAAGACAAAAATAATCATCTAAAATCACAGAGCTGCGCAATGCGCACTTAAAGCTCGTCACGGATCTCATAACAAATTGAATCACAGAAAATACGCATTCTCCGTATTGGTTTTTGTTAGAGTTCGTATCGATACGGTTGATGCGAATAACGAAATGTATGCAAGGACAAGTTCGTATCGATACGGTACATGCAAGTTCAAATGTTTGTAAATCTATCGGACCAAACTGCGTGGTCATCAGTCCGTAGCTTACAAACTAACTTAAACCTAGGTAAACTAACCCAAGGACAACACACACCCATGCCCCAAGGAGGACTCGAACCTCAGACGGCGAGCAACCGCGCGCTCCGCAGCCAGGGGCCTTAAACCGCTCGGCTACTTCACCGCGGCGTAGATGCAAGTAACGAAATGTATTCATAACTAAAGATTCAGTATTTCGTATCAGCCAAAGTATTCGGTACTCAGTACCGATTACATACATCTACATCTACATGGGATACTTTGCAAATCACATTTAAGTGCCTGGCAGAGGGTTCATCGAACCACAATTATACTGTTTATCTCCCATTCCATTCTCGAATAGCGCGCGGGAAGAAAGAAGACCTGAATCTCTCTGTTCGAGCTCTGATTTCTCTAATTTTATTCTGATGATCATTTCTACCTATGTAAGTGGGAGTCAACAATATATTTTCGCATTCGGAGGAGAATGTTGGCGATTGGAGTTTCGCAAGTAACCCACGCCTCAGCGATAAGCGCCGTTGTTGTAATGATTCCCATCCCAGATCCTGTATCATTTCCGTAACGCTGTCTCCCCTGTATCGTGACAATACGAAACGAGCTGCCCTTCTTTGGACTCTTTCGATGTCCTCCGTCAAACCCACCTGATAAGGATCCCACACTGGGCTGCAATACTCCAAAAATGGACGGACAAGCGCAGTGTATGCAGTTTCTTTAGTAGTTCTGTTGCATCTTTTAAGGATTCTGCCAATAAAACGCAGCCTCTGGTTCGCCTTTCCCACGATATTATCTACGTGTTCTTTCCAGTTTAAGTCTGAAGTAATAGTGATTCCTAGGTATTTTGTGGAGTTTACGGCGTTCACATTTGATTGATTTATGTTGTAAACAAAGTTTAACGGATTTCTTTTCGTACTCATGTGGACGACTTCACACTTCTCATTATTTAGCGTCAATTGCCAATTTTTACACCATACTGATATCTTATTCAGATCGTTCTGCGGTTGGTTTTGATCTTCAGATGATTTTACTAGACGGTAAATGACGGCGTCATCTGCAAACAACCTAAGAGAGCTACTTAGATTTTCCCCTAAATCGTTTATGTAAATAAGGAATAGCAGAGGACCAATAACACTACCTTGTGGAACGCCCGATATCACCTCTGTTTTAGTCGATGCCTTACCATCGATTACTACGAACTGTGTCCTCTCTGACAAGAAATCCCCTATCCAATTGCAAATTTGGGGCGATATACCATAACCACGCAATTTGATTAAAAGCCGTTTGTGAGGTACGGTGTCAAAAGCTTTCTGGAAATCAAGAAATACGGAATCGATTTGCGAACCTTTGTCGATAGCACCCATCACTTCGTGTGAATATAGAGCTAGTTGTGTTTCGCATGAACGATATTTTCTAAATCCGTGTTGACCTTGGGTCAATAGATCGTTCTGTTCGAGATAATTCATAACATTTGAATACAGGATATGTTCCAAAACCCTGCTGCAAATTGACGTCAATGAAATAGGCCTGTAGTTTAGTGGGTTACTCCTACTGCCTTTCTTGAATATAGGTGTGACCTGTGCAACTTTCCAATCTTTTGGTACAGATCCTTCTATGAGAGAGCGGTTGTATATGACTGTTAAGTAAGGAGCTATCGCTTCAGCATAATCAGATAGAAATCTAATGGGTATACAATCCGGACCAGAAGACTTGTTCTTATTAAGTGATTTTAGTTGCTGCACTACTCCGATTATATCTACTTCTATGTTACTCATTACGGCATCTGTTCGTAATTCGAAATCTGGAATATTGGTTTCGTCTTCTTTAGTGAATGAGTTTCTAAAAGCTAAGTTTAGTAACTCTGCTTTAGTAGCGCTGTCATCGGCAGGATCGCCATTACTATCACGTAGTGAAGGTATTGTTTGTGACTTTCCCCGAGTATATTTAACATATGACCAAAATACGGTTTGCTATAGCTCTACTCGGTTCGAAACAAGCCAGGAGCCGGCCGCGGTGGCAGAGTGTACTGAGGCGCTTCAGTCACGGTCTGCACGGCCACTACGGTCGAGGATTCGAATCCCCCCCTCGGGCATGGATATTTGTGCCGTCCTTAATATTAGCTATTTCATAAGTAGGTTGCAGGTTTAGGGACTGATGACCCTGTAGTTAAGTCCCATAAGCTGTACAAACATTTGAAATATTTTTAAGTCAGGAGATAATGCTGTTGAGGGACGTTGCTGCACGTCTGAGGAAGTGAATGTGTGGGCGAGCATTATACTGTAGCAGGATGGGCAGAAGAACGATCTTTCAACATTCTGCACGTACCGAGCGCTCGCCAGTGATTCCTCCACAAACACCAAAGGTGAACGAGAGTTGAATCTTATCGCCCACCATACCGTAAGGCCTGCGGTGGAGCCAGTGTGTCTTGGACGAATGCACTCTACGAGACAGCGCTACCCAGGTCCAAGAGTATGTCGTACGGGCGCAAGACCATTCCGTGTTCGCAGGCAGAACCTGTTTCCATCGCTCAAGATCCTACGTGATACGCTGGCGGCATCAGTCGAGCCGAGCCGAGCACGTCATGTGATGTGAGTGGAAGCGACTGGAGGGGTGCGTGCCCTAGTCCCGCTGCCGGTAACTGATGGGCAGCGGTTCATATTGACAGTCCTGGACCCACAAATCGTCTTATCTGTTGTGTGGTAGCTGTACGATCTGCCGCTTGTGCCCTTTCCAACGTGTCAACTTGGCCGACGTCTCAAATATTGAGTGGGTAAAATATCCACTTTTGATTTAAAGGAATCTATTCACATCAAGCCGCGCGGGGATGGCCACTGCCGGTCCGGCCGGGCTGGAACAAAGGGAAATCACTTTTCCGTTTTTCACGCTGTAAGAAGTGTTGACGGTTATAGGACCACACCACATCGCTTTATCAACGTGTTTTTTTCCTTGTACGTTTTCCCTTGCAAAAATCGAAAATGCTTAATTTCCATTCTGCATGAGTTTTTAGTTTCATAACGCTTCTCACTCGATTTTGAAGAAAGCATACGGTTTAAAGATCTAATTTTTTGACACGTGGTAGTACAGCATCTTGGCTTTCTAAGAAAAGTGTTTTTTTTTTTATTATTTTTCATTCGTAAGTCGTTGGTCAAGTATGTGTACGTATTTTTATGTATACATATTGAGGGGGGGGGGGGGAATCAGAGTGTGCAGTTTTTGGACAACTAGCCACTCCTAAATATGAACAGCCGATCCTGCCATTCTACATTCAAGAAAATGTTAAGCTAGTACTTTTTGCTGATGATACAAGTATAGCTATCACACCTGACAAACAGGAATTAACTGATGGAATTGTAAATGATGTCTTCCAGAAAGTTAAGTGGTTCTCTACAAATGGACTCTCATTAAACTTTGATAAAACCCAGTATATACAGTTTCATACATTAAATGGCATGACACCATTAATAAATTTAGACTTTGAACTTAAATCTGTAGCAAAGGTAGAATTCAAAATTTGTAGGTGTTTTCATTGACGAGGCACTGAATTGTAATAAACATATTGAAGATCTCCTGAAACGGTTTCAGTTCAGCTACTTATGCTATCAGTCATTGCAAAATTTGGTGATATACATCTCAGTAAATTAGCTTACTACGCCTATTTCCATTCATTGCGTTCATATGGAATCATATTCTAGGGCAATTCAACATTGAGTAAAACTGTATTAATTCCACAGAAGCGTTTAATCAGAATAATTGCTGGAGCGCACACAAGAGCATCCTGCAGACATTTATTTAGAGATCTAGGGATTTTCACTGTAGCTTCACAATACATATATTCACTCATGAAATTTGTTGTTAATAATCCGACCCAGTTCAAAAGTAATAGCAGTCTGCATATCTAAAACACTAAGAGAAAGTATGATATTCACTATTCAAGGTTAAATCTAAATTTGTCTCAGAAAGGGGTGAATTATGCTGTCACGAAAGTCTTTGGTCACTTACCAAGTACCATCAAAAGTCTGACAGACAGCCAACTAGTATTTAAAAAGAAATTAAAGGAATTTCTGAATGGCAACTCCCTCTAAAATGAGTTTAAGATAAAACTTTAAAAAATATAAATAAAAAACAACAAAAATGTAATAAAAAATTCTTAAAATATTGTGAAGTATAGACAACATTTACTAAACTGACACTTTCCACATCATTGCGAAATGTCGTATATATGATCTATGGAACAACTATTAATCCAATCTATGACCGAGCGGCATGGCGCAGTGGTAATGCACTGAACTCTCATTCGGGAGGATGGTGGTTTAAATTCACCTCCGGCCATCCAGATTTAAGTTTTTGCCCGATTTCCCTAAATCACTTCAAATTCCGGGATGGTTCTTTTCAAAGCGCATGGCCTGTTTCATTCTCCATCCTCACCCAAAACTCAGAGCGTTAGCTCCGTCTCTAATGACTGAGAGAATGTGCACGTGACCACTGCAATCAGCATCGCTGTAAAAGTGACGTAGCACGTCTAACCTGAGTGGAATTTCTCCGAAAGGACCATCCCGCAACTTGGAACACCACATTTTGACCCCTTTAAAATTCCCTTGTTTAGTAGTAGGAAACAAGAGTGCATCTCGTGACATGGTGCATATTCGCTTCACTCGTCATCACTGAGCCTTATGGCTGTCAACGTTCACTGTTAAAGGGTACTCATATGGATTTCTGGCAGCTATTCTTATGTCGCTACGCTATGTTGGCGGACGACACTGAAACCGTTATCTACTATCCTCCAGGTGGCATCTGACGTCAGCGGATCAAAATCGACGTCTTTCCAGGCAGTCTCCTTTTCCGTGTCATTTGTTACCACAACACTTGGAAGTGAGCTTTAGTAGAGAGTGAGCTTGCGACCCCTCTGCGAGGGTTTCTCCTTGGCTTAAAACTGGAGCAGCGGCAGCGGCAGCGGGGGTGGTGTCGGGTGACGTATTGGGGCGGCGCGTGCCCCGAGCAGAGCCGCCGGTCTCTGGAGCCATCGGTCAGCTGAGTGGCGGTGCGTGTCGGCCTCGTTCCAGCCTCCTGTGTGCCCGACCCGACTCGCCAGTAGCCATCCATCTCCCCCAGGGCACAGTCGCGCCTCAAGAAATAGGGGCAAACTACCTTGCCGCATCCACAAAAAGGTTCTCGCACTTCATACTCTGACGTGCTGCACACTGAGCTGCTGTTATCTGTGACTGTGGCTATACTCCTACGTACGTGGGTTGCAACTTAGTGACAACTATGCTGTACTGTACGGCAAGGTGTCGTCATTGACTGTAGTAGAATGTAGGACGACTAGTAAGGAAACCATATACACTACGCTTGTCCGTCCCTTTTTGGAGTATTGCTGCCCAGTGTGGGATCCTTATCAGGTGGGTTTGACGGAGGACATCAAGAGTCCAAAGAAGGGCAGCTCGTTTCGTATTGTCACAATACAGGGGAGACAGCGTCAATGAAATGATATAGGATCTGGGATGGGAATCATTACAACAACGGACCTTATTGCTGCAGCGTGGACTACTTACGAAACTCCATTCGCTAACATTCTCCTCCAAATGCGAAAATGTATTGTAGACTTCCACTTACGTAGGTAGGAAAGATCAGCATAAAGTACGAGAAATCGGAGCGCGAACGGACAGATTCAAGTGTTCTTTCTTCCCGCGCGCTATTCGCGAAATTAATGGGAGATAAATAATATAAATGTGGTTCGATTAACCCTCTGCCAGGCACTTAAATGTGATTTGCAGAGTATCCCATGTTGATGTTGACACATGGGTATCGGATTTTCGTATTGTTTTTTTTTTTAATTTTTTAATATCTATGGTACGTGAAGTTAGGAACTCAAATGGCAATCAGCCAACTCTCAAAAATTCTCAAGACAAGACACTGAAATTATATTATTCAAAAATGAAACGCCAAGGACGCGAATTAATAATTTATTCAATGACGACCGGTTTCGGAGGACTGTGCCACCATCTGGTCATATACATTTTATAAGCTGGTCATCTTATTTAAGAAAAATTAATATAAAACAATAAGTGCAACATAGCACTTAGTCGTCATATAAAAATACGTAAGTTAAAACATGACAGCTTCCAAGATACTGACAGCTTTGAGGATTCTTGTATAGCCATATATAGCGCTATACAAGAATACTCAAAGCTGTCAGTATCTTGTAAGCTGTCTTGTTTTAACTTACGTATTTTTATATGATGACTAAGTGCTATGTTGTACTTCGTTATATCAATTTTTCTTAAATAATATAACCAGCTTATAAAATGTATATGACCAGATGGTGGCACAGTCCTCCGAAACGGCCGTCATTAAATAAATTATTAATTCGCGTTCTTTGCGTTTCATTTTTAAAGAATATAAAACAATCAGATCGCCTCCTAAACCTGCAATGTCAGGTAATGTTGACATTGAAATTATTTCTTTTCTTTTGGTATAAGTTGTAAATCTTTGTCTTCGTACACACATTGCAACCCACTACAAGGTGCATTGCGGAAAGTAACTCGTACAGCTACTATTTTCTCAAGATAACAGTGATATAATGTTGACATTAACCACATGTCAAAGACAGTTTCCGACAGTTTTGATGGTTTGCCGGCAGGGTGGCTTAGCGCGTTCAGTGACAGTCCTAGACCCTCTATCTTAACTCGAGGACCACCATGGAAAAAGCGCAATGTCCTCAAGGAACAGAGTTACCCAAGAAGAGGAAGAAGGAAAAACAAATTGTTCTAATCTCGTCAGTCGTCGATGAATATTTTGTTTATTTTTATTTTATTTTTTCGTTTTTAAAATAAGTGAACCATGCAAATTTAAAATTCATCATATATTTCTTACTGAAATGTACGTCTTTCGTTTGTTCTGAATTTTCAGTATTTTATGAGTGATTGCTAATAATAATCGAATATTACATTCTATACTCACACTATGCACTTAACTACTAATTAAAAATAGTTGATTTTGCTCGTTCGCTTAGTGAATTTTCTCGGCATTGTTCCAAAAATGTTACTTTTATCTAATTAAAACCATCGTCATTAATGGCCTTTTACAAACATTGTAAATTTAATCTAAACAATAGACTTAGATCTCAACTTATATTTTAAAAAATTAAGTTTACATTTGTGCTAATTGCCAATATTTGACGACTTTCATATTGAAATGGTGTACCGTATGTATTTCAGCACAAAGTGAAAAATAGTATTTGAACAGCCCACAATGTGATTCCTTTATAACCTTAAACAATGCTACCGATGAGCCATGAGACACTCTATGAAAAGCATAAGGGACGCCTTCTTAAGTACTGGTACTGCTAAAATATTTCAGATCTCAATAAGATAGGTTAAAAAAAATAGAAGCAATTAGAGGCTGGCTGCTAGGTTCGTTACTGCTACGTTCGATCAGCATACAAGTGTTAGAGATGTTTCATGATTCACTGGAGGAAAGGCGACGTTTTTTGAAGCCGACTGCAGAACAATTGTCACCAACTTGGATATCTCATAAACACACAGATATGCTTCCTAAGGAAGCATACAAAGCATTCGTTTTTTCCTCGCGCTGTCTGGGACAGGAAGGAAAATAGTAGCGGTACGAGTTACCGTCCGCAACGCATCTTGTAGTGGGTTGCAGTGTATGTATGAAGAAGAAGATACATAACTCAGTAAATGCATTTGTTTTGCTAATTTTATAAGGTTTATTTCCATTCATTGGTTTTGTTTGTATAGCACCAATTCACTTAGATAAAATCATTTGTTTGAATAAACATTATAAAACTGAGTTATCTGGTGTTGCCTGCATCATTTGAAAATGAATAAAACCTCTCTTATTACTTAATCATTTATCCTTGTTATATTTCATTACTGTTTAACATGTGTTACCCTATGCATACTGTTGGACTGTAGGATCACAGGTACAAAGCATTATTTTCAACTATTGTAGTTCACAAGCATGAGAGCAGACAACATCCAGCAATATTTCTTTAACAGAGCCACACATAGTTAAATATGTGTATATTGTGTTTGATTAATACAGCATAGTTCTATTAACACATGATCTCAGTCATGTCCTTCATGTGAGGTATGAACTATTGTGTAGTATGTACCTCTGGACTCACTGCTTCTAATATTTGCAGATGATCCACACATGGTTCTCAGATTTCTCTTTCACAATTGTTTTTATTCAGTTGAAAGTATTTCCCTGGAACTGTAAGCTATGTCTTGGGATCCAGCCTCTTGGCCTAGTCTCTGTTGTCCTTCCTTTACTTTGTTTTAATCACCTTCCAATGTGGTTTGCTTCCATTCTCCTATATCCAGTTTTTCATTCTATGGTTGTACTTAGTATAATGGTGGACACTTGTTAGCATAGTGAATCAGTAGCATGTAATTCTGGGATGAACAGTTTTGACTTCACTATCTTGAGTTTATAATTGATGGTACAACTGATGTTATCAGTTTTTCTTGATTTTGCTGGTCAATTCTCCTGAGTGTATCAGAACACATTCTCAGCTGACATGTGTACTTCTAAATGTACCTCTTGTGGATAGACTAATGTCCTTCCTGTTTCATCTAGTAACCAACCAACATTACTTATTAGACAGTTTCCATTTTGGAAAAAATTATATAATTTTATGTTATTATAAAAATGTAAAGTATGGAGGAAATTAACACCCAGCGATATTTTCAAAGAAATTATTACAGATAACAGCAATCTCACGAGTAATTATTAATTCATGTAACAAGGCAGTCTAGATTGCAATTTCTTTTATGTCTCTGATAACCAGTTTGTCACTTCCAAAAATCGTCAACAGACCACAACTGTAATGATATGAGGGATAAATTCTCTGAAGTGAGTATTTAAAATTAAGAATAAAATATACCTGTAATGTTGGCCACTGGTTGTGTTCAGCTGGAGCTGCCTAAAGGGTTTAATGCTGACTGCTGTAGAAGTAGATGCAGTCGTCCTTTAAATACTGGAAGCTCTACCCTCCAATTCAAATGTTTGCCAGTGAGGTATAAATTTTAATGGACTTAATTCCTGCCCCTCTCATTGCTTTAAAGGAACATTAAACTACATTTAATTAAATTTTCAGTTTTGTATTGGAATAGAGCTCCAAATGATATCAAATTTGAACAATATATTATTATTCTAGTAGAAAATTTCACAGATTGGGGGGGGGGGGGAGAGGAGGACCAGGATGAAAACAAGGACAGAGGAAATTAAAACAGTAAATAACAGTTATCTGCACGAGTGTAAAATTTTGACTGTCAACTGTTAGGTTGTCCCACATTTGACAGGAAAATAGAATGCTCAATACTGCGTACTATGCAATACAGTAATCAGCTTTTAACTCATATGAAATCAAAAACTGCACAAGAAGGAAAATGGCATTCATTTGTAACTATCATAAAATTGATGCAAGAAGAGTTCAATTTGTTTTCTGCCCCAAGTTGAAATCAAGAAATGTCATGTTCCATGATAGATAAGTGTCTTGAGGCAGGGGGGAGGGGGTGGGAGGAAGGAGGGGTAACTTTCAGAAAGTGAAAGTATGCCATCAGTTCAGCTACTTTGATAACTGGAGCACTTTACACAACTTTCAAATCCCCCCCCCCCCCCTCAATCAGAAATGAATAGAATTAAGATAAGGTATCTATCAGGTATCTAGGTGGCAATGCTGTGGAGGAAATGAAGGCTGACATTTGCATAGTGCCTCTTCAGTTAATACTTCATTGTCTGTGCAATGCACGAGTGCCATCCTGCACAAAAATGATTCTACCTACACACTATTGAAGGATGCAATGTAGTGCTGTAGAAAAGGCATAGCATTTTCTAATTACAATACGGCTAACAGGACCCACAGCACTCACAGCCTTGGAAAAATATGGCCCTATGTTGAATGATGCTGTCAACCTATACTCAAGTCAGGTTTGCAGAATGACCAGGATGGAATTCCTGAACTTGAGCAATTTTGTTTTGTTAAAAGCATAAGGTAATTCGTAGGATATTATCTGCTGTACTCGAAGGCACGACTAATGTTGGGAGAATTCCCCGTGCAATGCATGTTTGTACACTTTTGTTCATGATCTGCCTTGTCAGTAATAAGATTTTTCATGACTGTCTTCAATCTGAACGTATTTTCTCTTTGTATGTCATTTTGAAAGTGTGGCTTTATGAATGCCCTGTATATAATTTCGGAATATTTTCAGTTAATTTTTGGAGAATAACATAGCATGAAAATAGACTTTAAAATAGAAAATTTTATATTTCAAGTTTCTTGCCTGGAAATGTGCACATGGGCTGATCTTGAATTGTGGCAGGTAGCAGGATACATTGCAGCTATACACAGACAGCTATGCACTGTCTGACAATAAATTGTACTAATAACAATAAAATTGAATAAAGCAAGACACTAACTAGTTCTTCTAATGTGTGAAATCATTACCACTGTTAAGAGCCAGTTTGAGATGAAAACTATTTAACACATTCATCCCATAAACAATGCAGACACTAACCACAACCACATCTAATTGATAAATAGCAAAAGTTGTAACTGTTCATTTTCTTCATTTACTGTACTTGTGGACTGAGATTCATTTTCTGCATCAAAAGATCCTCTCCTATACTAAATTTTTCTTCCACAGAGGTCCTGAACAATGCAGTGTTCGATGAAGATCATGATGAAATGGTTGTAGTGAAGGATATAGAGATGTTCTCAATGTGCGAGCATCATTTGGTGCCTTTCTATGGCAAAGTATCTATTGGTTATCTACCCACAAAGAAAATTCTTGGACTTAGCAAACTTGCTAGGTAAGTACAGATGATATATTCCTGAAAAAAAAAAATTGAACTAATCAAAACATCACAAAAATATGCAGTGTGATATATTAATGATATTTTTGTTTCAGAATAGTGGAAATCTTCAGCCGAAGACTGCAAGGTAAATCTAATATTTCATTTGAAGTAACTGGGTATGTCACATTACTTTAGTACCACATTGTTTTCAATTTTAACAAAAATCACTTGGCATCTTTACCACAAAACATTAAGAAAGGAAAACAATAGTCCATATTATAATGGTCATAAGATGAATGATACATTGCAAATCCACACAGTTATTACTGACAAATTATTTTTAATATTTGTATACTTCAGTGAGGAAAGTATTTAATTTTATTCCTAGATTGTATTCATCTTTGGCTTTACAACGAAAAAAGTAGTGCACTGTAATTAACTTCAGCCATATTCTGAGAAATATTACTCTCAATGATCTATCTACATAATTTCAACCTGTAGACATAATGTGACTGTCAACTATGATGATATCCTTGAATTTTTCATGCCTATTTTGTGTAAAGACAAAATTAGTGTATTACAAGGATGTAACTGGAGGGGGGGGAGAATGAAAGTAGTGGACTAAAGATATTCCTTCATTAGCCAGGATTCCAGGATTACAAATGACTTTTTATTGGTACCAATAACTAGTTTCAGCTTTAATTAGCCATCTTCAGATTTGTATTACATGTATAATTGTGTCCAAGAAAATAGTACTGCATAAACTGCTGAAATAGAAATATTTCTATCACAAATAACATATTAGAAAAAATTAATACACATTACCATAATCTAGTTAAATCTGCATTGCTTATTATATAACCTAATGAAACAATGATTAAAATTAAGTATAATACATATTTAAAGGATGACAATATTTATGGTTTCTCCTATGGGTCATCACATGCAATTTCTCTCATGTTCAGGTAGATATTTGCAATTTAGTTTGTGTGTGTTACTGGATCAGCCCAAAACAGTGGTTCTTATCATCAAATTTCTGCAGTACTATATCTAGTGTTGGCATAAAGTCGGTTTGTTGTTCATTAAAAGAGTAACTATTTTTAAAGCAGATTTCTTCTCTACTTTTCTCCACTTGATAGAGCAGTCCTAAATTAGTGTTATATTAAGTGTATGAGCATGTAGTAAGAGCGGCAGTAAAATAAGTGTAATTGCGAGTACTTCATAAACATTTAATCAAAGCTGCTATTGGTCAGTAGCAGTAAGTGCTGGCTAGAGTAATGATATCACTGCTGGAGACCTGGTTGTTTCACTGTCCCTGTTATTACATACTTATTAACTGAATATCACACTAGACTAATCCATAACCATACTGTCATAAGGGATTTGTTAAATTCCTCTTGAAAAATCATGGTTGTAACAAAAAGCAAACCAACCGCTTTCTTTTGACGCAAGCCATCACAGAGTGGTGGTAGACAGCATTTATTTGGGACAACTCCAGCCACACAGCATGCAAACAAACTTTCATTTATCTATTCAAACAATACAGAAAAGAAACCAGACAACTCTTAGGAGAGAGATCTTGTATAATGCAGTATGATATGGGAGAAACTAAAATTCTTACTCTAGTTATTGAAATGCCGCACAAGGACAACATAACTAACATAGATATGTTATTCTGAAGATGTAGCATTGAAAAACTTTTCTCCCTTTGTTAGAAAAACTACAGGAGAGGGGGTTTCTAAAATAAAACACAGAATAGAAAAGTTCACTTACAAATAATGCTTCTAGCTCCAATCGAATTAGTCCCTTTTGGTTATCTAAGCAGTGTTTTTACTCAAATGTATTAAAAAAAAAAACTCTCACTACTCTCACTATTGGAACTTTCATTACCATTTTCATTTTTCTTGGGTCAACTGAAGTGCTGGATACCCCCATCAGCTTTGACTTCTGACATCAGTGTGTTGTTGTATGACTAGAAACATTAATTTTTCTTTTGTTGCAAATATATTGTTACTTCTTAAAACACAAACTGATGAATTTACATTCACCATCCACCTACCTCAACCCCTGACTTTAAAAAAAAATACTAATTACTTGGAAGTTAGATTCGTTCATAATGGCAATTGCTTGGTGGAGCACTGGGGCAAAGGAAATTTCTTTGTGCATAATGGTAAATGTAAGTCCCCACCCATGATTTCATGGTCGAAGCAAATGGGTGGTATTGGGTCATTCAGTATTGTCTTTTTCTTTTTGCTCAATACATTTTTAAAATTTTCAGTCTGATGAGATCAATTTCCAGGTTGATCATTGACCTTAGTCTAGCACAGTATCATCTTTTTATCATAAAATTACTTATCAACAGGACTTCATTTTTGTCTCCTTTCTTTGGTGGACACCGTTTAATGACTGCTCAAACATTTCTCAGGGGGGTGGCCCATTGTGTGTTGTGACCTCGTTGCCTTTTGTTGTTTCCTCGTCCTGGTCTAGTTGTCAGTAAAGGTACTGGTGCAGCAACTGATGTCAACTGTAACAACTATTCAGATCAATAATACATGTTTTATTGAATGAAATTTATAATGCTCAACTTTAGAACATAAGTCTGTTTCTTCTCTCTTCTTGCTTCTCACGGTGTCTTCCGTATCATGCTAGCTGCGCTGTGACCTAGTTACCTGCTAAGTTCATAGCCGCATTCTGACTTAGTACTGTCCTATTCCTGTCTTTGTAGCTGTCCTGAGTTCTGAATAGTAACTAATGGGCTGTCCAGATGTATGTCGACTTTATATATAGCCGCTTGTAGAGGGCGCGCATCTTCGGTTACTCCCTTGCGATTGGCTTTTGATCGATCACTGCCTTCTCCACAATCGTTCTCTAATGTCTGGCGTGTGGTGCTGACTTTACGACACAACATTGTGCCCACAGAAAAATTCACACATTCTCAAAATGTGTTTATGTATAACCTGGGTGAAGTATCAGAATAATTCTTTTGTATTGGCTATGCACATCAGTTATATACTTACACTTGACCACTGTATACTGCCCCTGAGGCCCCCAAAACAACCACCACCACCATCATATCATGCAAAGTCAAACAAATATAAAATTAAAATTTAATCATTGATCTTTGAGTTTGTTACATTAAATGTGAGAAAATTATAATTGATATTTTTTTACAGTTCAGGAGAGATTGACCAAACAGATTGCTGTTGCCGTGACAAAAGCTGTGCAGCCTGCAGGTGTGGCAGTAGTTGTCGAAGGAGTGTAAGTAAATATTTTTCTGAAGTTGTAAATTGATTGCTCTTGGAAACAAAATCTTAAAGACTTTAATAAAGATAGTGAATTTGTGAAATAAGAACTCCATAGATAATTCTAAAAAAAAATTCTGAGAAAACTGTCCTTGTCATGATTGGTTTCAGTAATGAAGTATACCTCTTCGTCTCCTCCTCCTTCATAAACTGATTTTTATACCTTCGTTCTCATATATTTACTTCAGAGATACATGTCCTACAAGAAATGGGAGTAATATGACATGAACGTGTGTCTAGAGGAGGAGGAAAGTAGGCAGCCAGGAAAGGTCTAGTAAACAAGGGGTTTAAAATGTCTGCTGGTATCTTAAGAGTTAGGAGCGTGTGTTTACCTTAGAGCCTGTGAAATAGACATCTCCTTCTGAAAGTATTCATGGATATTAATGTATGCACAAAAGTGTTTTGTCCTTTTCCCTTCAGCCTCCCAGAATATGAATTGCAAGTGGCATGCAGTGAAAGGGATTTGTTTCACATTACTGTAGAGTTCTGAAAACTTGGCACTCAGTAACCCCCTAGTCCGGGTAACTCGGGCACACCCTGGTACATCCCCTGGAATTATTTCATGCTCACAAAATGCAGGGTAGAACTGAAATTGTAGTGTGTAGTAGTTATAGGCTTATGAGATGTATGAGCCCAGACATCTTTTCTTGTGCCACCTACAGTCCATTTAAGAATCCTTTGAGTTTCATTGATGTGGTATGTAGATGTGTTTTCATACAAAAAACAGTCATGATCAAAATTATGGGAATGCATTTTTTCATAGCGGCTTTCAAAATCATCTTAAATGTGGAGGACAAATAATGAACTTGGTTACAGCAGATAATAATGACAGACATGTGGCATGGCCATGCATGTTCTGACACTCACAAGGCAATGGTCAGACTTGTCATGCCAAAACATGTATTGATTTTTTTCAGCATTGTTAGTTAACATTGAAGGAAGTCTGTTTGCAGAATGTTAGCTGCTGACATGACCTGGAAGTCACCTAAAAAAATCACAAATTGCTGTTTTTCCTGCTTGGCACTTGCGGTGACAGCTGGCCACCCCTGAAAATGGCGAGTTAAGAGCTGTTGTTATGGTGAGCATTGTGCGCATGGTCGGGAGGTGTGGCCATCTTATAGCCGCGTTTACTAAAGAGGAATATCGTTGCACGGATTTGGTGGAAAGGGGAAATGAATATTCGTTTCTGTGGCATACACTGCCTTTTCATTTGTGGTATGTGTTTCGAAACATACCGTCCTGGAACTGGTTAGAGATGTGAAACATATTCTGTACGTCTACATCTATACTCCACAAGCCACTTTACGGTGAACATTCAATCTCCCCTCACAGGTGATGGCAAACCCTGTAAATGTTTTGCTGCTTGCCATGGAGATATACCACAGACGCCAAATGAAACAACCAACAGAAAACACGTGTGAAGACTATGTGATGTAAGACATGGTAGTTAAACTTCTAGATGAGCATGTAAATAGTGCAGACATATGTCCAGAAATGACTGTAACACTCGATATGTAGACTGTGAATCTACAGATAGCAAAGAAACGTAAGAAAGGTGCACACATGAAGAATCTTCAAGTGATAGTGCCACATACCATCATCAATTATCTCCGAAAGCAACACCAGCAAATACAATTACATTATCAGACAAAGAAACAGTGGTGAAGTGTTGGTTGAACGAAAGTGGTAAGATACGCCTACGTGTCAATACTGTTCAAAATAGGTATCGCTTTGTCCGTTCTGAACATGAATTGTACAGATGGAAAAAGGAAGCCATTTGACGACGTAAGAGTTGACTGGAAATTGCAATGGAGATAAATGTG
This sequence comes from Locusta migratoria, assembly GCA_026315105.1. NCBI lineage: Eukaryota > Metazoa > Arthropoda > Insecta > Orthoptera > Acrididae > Locusta > Locusta migratoria. The sequence goes on along the minus strand of CM048747.1, from coordinate 196,143,276 downwards.
TAACTTTTTGAGCAATTTACAAATGCCAGACGACAGTCATTGAGTGTCAGCAACACAACTTTGCATGATTGGGCGTTAGAGATTGCCAACGCAATAGGCGCTAAAGAATTTACAGTTTCTCAAAGTTGGATTAGTTGCTTCAAAAATCACATAAAATTGTGGCTTGAAAAATAACAAAATTTGTATCAAGAAACAGATCAGAAAATGAATTGACTCTAATGGAAATGATAGCTTTTCTTATGATTGCAAAAAATAAGATCGCCAGTTTTAGTGGATCTTATGTTTACAATGCAGATCAGTCAGGTTTTCAAAAGAAATCCATGCAAAAAGAAAACTTTCATTCAAAGGGAAAAACGTATTGAGGCAATTGCACAGTCTACGACTGCACTCACCCATTCTATGACTGCACTCACCCATTCATACACTATAATGCCCATAATTAGTCTGGATGGTCCATTGCTGCTTAAACTGTGTGTGTCTTCAAGAACCCACTGGACGTTTTGGACCATGTGTTAAACAAACGATGTTCTATGCAGACAATCTTATGGTCGACACATCGAAGTCTGGAAAAATGGGAAATGATAATGTTACACAAATCATGCATCAAGGTTTTCTTTCGTTCTGTGGGAACAAATCTCTTCTCCTTCTAGATTTGTGGTCAGGTCATAAAAGTTCCAATTCATTAAAAGTTATATTTGAAGCTCACCCGGACAAAGAAGTAGAGATACTTCAGATTCTATCCAGCACGACGAACTTAATTCAACTGTTTGACAGAGAATTTTTCCATCAATGGAAGGTATTTTACAGAAAACTAACGGAGAAAATTATTCTGTGCAAATCACTGCAGTTTCACTATGACAATATTCTCAAGTTGCAATCAGATGTACATTCAGTTTTCCTCCCCATGGTTTAAAAATGTGATTAAATATGCATGGCATGCCTCGAAATATACTGATATTAGGCCTGATTCCTTCCAGCCGAGTTTTGTCTACGGACATCTGTCTGTGATTCGCAGGGCTGTCATATGTCGTCTTTGCTTGTATGTTCTTGGTGCACAAAAAACCTAGGTTTCGAACACTGTGTCAATGTTTCGCATTTTTGCAATAATTACAAGAAATAAAAGTTTGACGTGTTCTAAACCGTATATGTATTTGTGTCTATTTCACAGCTGTTTGGAAAGAATGTTGTAAATAACATATCAGCTTCATTTTTCAACGAATTTATCATCATATTTATTAATTACCGTATGATTGCTTTCACTGGGCAAACCAGCTCTCTCACTGCTGTGGCAGGAGAGCGGCACATAGCTAATGCCGCTTTGTCTCTAGATAGCGTTGGTACAACATAGTGAGAGAGATCAGGGTTGTACAACAGGCAGTTATAAGCTTGGAAACCATGTAACAATAATGTCATACTAAAAAAAAAAAAAAAAAAAAAAAAAATTATATTTCTAGGTCATGTCAGCAGCTAACAGTCTGCATACAGACTTCCCTCAATGTTCACTCAACAGTAGTAAATATAGCAAAACAGGTTTCGACATGGCAAGTCTATTTCCTTGTCAGTCTCCTAAATTTTAATGGAATATCTTTAATGAAGTAAATCACTGTAGTCAATACTTTTCATTGTTAAAGACTGTATGCCTTCTTAAAGCTATTTTCTAAGTGTAAATTATAGTACATAAACCTAAGTAATGAAAACCCTTTCTTGGATATTTTCTTAAATTTATTTTGTATTCCATCATTTGTATTGTATTCTAAAGTAACAATAGAAAGTATTTTATGACAAATTCTAGCCCCCCCCCCTTTTTTTTTCTTTCATTGTTGTCAATAACCCAATGTTTTCACAAACTCGGCCAACCCACAGTCCACATTAAACAGAGTTTCGGGATTCTACTGTATCAAAGTTGAAGTGAGGTTCATACCTCTAAATGTATGAATTTTGAGCTTTGAATGATCGTGCTGTCATGACCCTGAAAACTGATCGCTGTCTGGGATACTGTATATGGAATAGAATTATAATGAATGCTACAGGATGTCAATTGAATGATGTCCAACTTCAGTTGTTTCAGTAATATATGAATCTATTCTTAAAATTGCAATGTCCCTCTTCTAGCTGTTAAGTTGATGGAACTTCCATCTTTTGCATGAAATTGAGTTAAATGATACCTACCTTGGACAAGAAAATTAAGATAGTTGAATGAAAATGAATAAGAAAAAAAGTAGTGTTACTGTGCCGATGTTCACTATTTCTACACAGCTTCATTGTTAGATGGAGCTGCAGTTGTTAATGTAGTTTGTAAATTTTTTGTTGTTAGTTAGTTAGTTAGTTAGTTGTTTTCTCTGAAAACTGTCTTGCGCAGTTAAACTGGCAACCCACGCGCAATGGAAATATTTTAGATCTTATAGCTACGAACAGGCCTGACCTTATTAATGATGTCTGTGTAGACACAGGAAATAGTGATCATGTCGTCATAGCGTTGATGGTGATCTAAGTTCATAAGCCAATCAAGAAGGCTAGGAGCATGTTTTTGTTAGGAAGAACCAATAATCAATTGTTAGGATCACACTTAGAAAATGAACGGACATCGTTTAGTTCTGGTACAATGAATTTAAAATGCATTGTACAAAAAGAGAGAAATATGTGCCTATAAAGTCGATTAAGGATGGAAAAGATCCACCGTGGTATAATAATAATGTTAGAAAGCTACTGAGAAAGCAGAGACTGTTGCACTCTTGGTTCAAGAAAAGAACACACAAATGATGACAGGCATAAGTTAGCAGTGATTTGTGCGTCTATTAAAAGATCGATGTGCGAAGCATACAATAATTACCACAACCATACCTTAGCAAAAGATCTTTCTGAGAACCCAAAAAAATTCTTGTCCTATGTAAAATCGATAAGCGGGTCAAAGCCCACTATCCAGTCACTCGTTGATCATTTCAGTGCTGTAATAGAAGTTCTAAATTTAGCTTTTAAGAAATCTTTCATGCAGGAGGACCGCATAAATGTACCATCACTTGATCAATGTACTAATTCTGAAATGGAGGACATAGTAATAGGTATTTTGGGTGTAGAGAAGCAGCTGAGAGAGCTAAATACGAAAAAGTCTCATGGGGAATACCAGTTTGGTTTTACAAAGAGTATTCTGCGACATTGGCCCCCTTAGTTAGCTTACATTTATTGTGAATCTTTAATTCAATGCAAAGTTCCTAGTGATTGGAAAAAAGTGCAGGTGACTCCTGTTTATAAGAAAGGTAAGAGAACTGGCCCACACAATTACAGGCCAATATTGTTGACATCAGTTTCCTGTAGAATTTTGGAGCATATTCTCAGTTCACATGTAGTAAATTTCCTTGAGACAGAAAAAGCTTCTTTCTATGAATCAGCACAGGTTTAGGAAACATCGTTCATATGGATATCAGCTTGCCCTTTTCTCACATGACATCATGGAAGCCATGGATGAAGGGCAACAGGTGGATTGTTTTTTCACGGCTTCAAAAAAGCCGTTTGACGCAGTGCCATACTGCAGATTGCTAATGAAGAAACGAGCTTATGGAATAGGTTCACAGATTTGTGACTGGTTGGAAGACTTTCTAAGTAATATATCACAGTATATTGTTCTCGACGGCGAGTGTTCATCAGAGATGAGTGGCATCATCAGGCGTCCCCAGGGGAGTGTGATAGGACCGCTATTATTTTCTATCCATATAAAAGATAAAGATGGACAGACTAACTTGTAATTTGCGGCTGTTTGCTGATGATGCTGCATTGTATGGGAGAGTGTCATCTTTAATTGACTTTAATAGCATATAGGATGACTTATTGTTAGATAAAATTTCTCGTTGGTGTGAATAATGGCAGCTAGCTTTAAATGTAGAATAAATAAGATGATGCACATGAGTAGGAAAAACAATCCCGTTATGTTTGAATACAGCATCACTAGTGAGCTTCTTGATGCAGTCACGTCATTGAAATATCTAGGTGTAACACTGCAAAGTGATATGAAATGGAATGAACATGTAAGGACAGTTGTGAGTAAGGTGGACATCCGACTTCAGTTTATAGGTAGAATTTTGGGAAGATGTATATCTGTAAAAGAAACAGGCTTGTACGGCCACATCTTGAGTATTACTCAAGTGTTTGGGATCCACAGCAGATCAGTTTAAGGGAAGACATAGAAGCAGTTCAGAGGCGAGCAGCTAGCTGTGTTACTGGTAGGTTTGACAATGTGCGAGTGTCATGGAAATGCTCTGGGAATTCAATTTGGGATTGCTGGAGGAAGGCAACATTCTTTACGTTAATTTCTGCTGAGGAAATTTAGAGAGTTGGAATTTGAAGCTGAGTGTAGTACGATCTTCCTGCCACCTATTTATATTTTGCATAGTGATTACAAAGACAAGATTAGAGAAATTAAGGCTCGTACAGAGGCATACAGGTGTTCTTTTTTTTCTTCCTTGTTCTATTTGGGAGTAGAATAGAATAGAATAGGAAAGGAAATGCCTAGTAGAGGTTCAGTGTACCCTCCGCCATGCATCTTATGGTGGTTTGTGGAGTATGTATGTATTTAGATGTAGATGTAGACGTAGACATAGTTTTTACTTCAATCTCTAAAGAATCTCAACAAAATAAGTTGATGTTGTTAGGATATAATATGTGCAGTTATTAAACTACCCATTCATGTGTGGTTCCTTTTCTTTCAGGCATATGTGTATGGTGATGAGAGGAGTACAAAAGATCAACAGCAAGACAGTTACTTCCACAATGCTTGGAGTCTTCAGAGATGATCCAAAAACCAGAGAAGAATTTCTCAATTTGGTTCATTCAAAGTAAAAGACATTGTGCCATTACAATGGTAAAAGATGACTGTCACAATGAAAATTGAGTTGGTTATGTAATTACACCAGAACAAAAATTACAATATTTATTGCTTGAAATAGGAAAAAATGAGCTGCTATTTACCTGCAGAAACCTGTACAAAAGTTCTATTAATTGTCCAAGCAGGATTGTTTTGAAGATTAGTTGACACAATTTTGTGATAGTCACCTATTAAGCATTGTTCCTGTTACTGTTGATACTGTGTTTGTCCCACTGTTACAGTGTTCATAGAATATCAGTATTTTTAGTATGAAACTTGATAAACTGTTGTGTGCGTTGTTTGAAAGTAAATAGTTCTCACATTGTTTAAAGGCTTCTTAGCCTATCAGAAGTATTAGCATGATGCAAGTATGAGAGGACCAATGGGAGCTATGCGGAAATGTACATGAATGTGGAGTATATTTTAAGAGACTATTTGTTAAATGAAAAATAATTTTAAGACAATCTCAAGATTGTTTGTAATTTTTTAAAATCTTGCCAGGTATTTTAGTTAAGAACTTGTTTAGTGCTTGATAGAAAGTAGCATGGGAAGGCTATGTGGTACATGCGGAACCTCAGTGTTTTTTATATAAAATAATTTCAATGAACAATAATCTTAAAGCAACAATTAAATAAATAGGCACAACTGTGGTACCTAAAGTTTCTTGTAATTGCTATGGAACAGCAAAAAATTCACAGGACAATTTGTATTTAATTTTCCTGTTGGAAGTCTCATGCTATTATGTACAAACAAATGCATGTACAGTTGCATGAGCTGTGTGGCATGCAACTGACAAAATACATCTGTTCAGACTATACACAAGGTGCAATGTATAAGATACTATCAACAATATGAGGTCTCCTTCTGACTGGAAGACCCGATCTCCTCACTTCATAGTAGAGGACTCGAACCTAATGTAATAGTACAAACATAAAAATCTTCTCCATGATTTTTTTCGTGGGGATTTGATGTGTAAATGAAGTCATGATCCATATCACGTGATACAAAATAAGTTAATCACAAAGAATGAGTTAAAAGAAAATAATGAAAATACTAATACTCAACTTATGTAGTGAGGTGGAAAATCTGTTTGTAATTCAATTCTTCTTAGGCAACAAAAAGTGCACGATTTTGACCAAACTGTGAAAAATTTTATATAGTGTTTGGAATTTTTAGTGGGACTACTTAAATGTTATAAACAGTCCAGTGGGAGAGACAAAATGACACAGAATCCTGAGAACTTTTATCTGTTGGTATACTTGCTTCTTGTCCTGCTGAGTAAATCTCTTTGTGAAGTTTTGTCAGCTCCTAAGATTCTTTTTTTTCCCCACATTTTGTAACATGTGGATTTCCAATAGGAACTAAATGAAGATTTAGTTTTCCCTTAGAAGTCCATATTGTATAAAGTACTATGAAAATATGGATATTTTAGATGAGTTACATAAAGAATTCTTAGTAAAATATACCAAGAAAAAAATCAAATCAGGGTTTCCTGAAGCAGATCACTTGTTGCCGTATCAGTGGAAACTCAAAGGAACACTTCAGTGAAGTCCCATTCTGTTGTGCTTCCTGCAAAGAATTTATGGGGTGGCTAAGGGAGAGGGGGGTAGGGTAAAAAGTTGTTCCCATTTACCAACAATATTTTGGTGGACATTCCATCATTTGATATCGTTTTATTTGTTGCCATTTTATTGGAAAAGGAAATTACTTCCTGTAAGAAGGAATACAGCACATGATTAAATGCACATGATACACAAAAATAAACAAATAATATCCTGATTAATCATGGATACAGACCACAAATGCCTACTACCTCCCAAGTAGTCTTTTTATTTATAGACAAAGCTAAAGGTAAATATTCTCTACAGTGATATGTAAGTTCTTTTTCTCAAATATATTTATAAATAAATATTGAATTGGCATTGAATTTTATTCATGTGGTTAGAGGATGATCCAGGGTATTATTACAATCCATCAAATTTCATATACTTTCTGTAAATATTTGATAATAAAATAAAAATGTAATTATTTTGTTTTTAGTACCACAAGTGTTGAGATTACATAGGTGGCATTATTTAGAATGATTGCAGTACAGTTATTGAGGTATCTGGAGTTTCTGTGGTTAATATTACAGAAGCAAGGCAGTTGGCCTAAGTTAATTGTTTTTACTTCTATTTTTATATTTGAATTCATTATTTTTATGATGATTAGAATAAATAACACATGTATTTTAGTAATTTTATTTCTATTTTCCTGTATATTTGCAAGAGTTAAACTGCAAACGCCAATGAACTGGACCAATATTGTCTCAAACTTTTGTATTAATATTTATTGTCCAATAAAATTTTACAAATTTTCATTTAAAACAAAAATCTTAGCTTTGTGTTCTAATATGAGCTAAAGATGTCTTCTAAGATTTTGTGAAAATAATATTTTAACATTACACCATTTAAAAACCAATACAAACATTTAAGTGCACAAAAAGTTTATAAGGCAACTTTAAGAATAACTGTCCACACTTTGCAATTCCATGAATCACATTAATATGGTGCAGGTGCAGAAACTGGGCACTTAAGATACTTCACGCTATATTACACGAGTCGTATTCCATAGAAACTACACTGTGTGGGGTCTACAGTGTTGCAACAAAGTGAAAGGTTTTCATTTCATTTGTACATGAATTATGAATACAATGAAATTATTGACATTAAAAAAAAGTACCATTTTGTATGTTCAGTGCTATTTCTACTTAGTCTGGGGGGGGGGGGGGGAGGGAACCATAACTGCCCAAAAGACATGGTTGGATGTGAAAGCCATTTTTACATGTAACAAAGTTAGTAAGCAAATGAAAGTTTATCTGTGATTGACAGAACAGCCATCAGAGTGCATTAGCATCACTTATATTACAGGTTTCAGTCCTGGTAGAATTTATTAGGAATGAACATTATTATATGTTGGGATCATGATGGCACATGTGCATGTTAAATACTGTTGTCTGCCCTTTGCTGAACTAGAATCCTTATTGTAAGTCTCTACTCGGTCAGTGGGCAAAATTGTTCGGTACCAGATCTGTGGGCCACTCTGATGTGACAGTGTCCTAATATTGATGTGCACAGGATTATCAGGCCTGGAGTATGCATCACAGAGGGCCCAATCAGTCACATCCGACCACCACGAGAGAATCACTGTACTGTGCATCACACACACAATAATTATTTCACATTTCCACTTATAATCAGTGGGCAACTTACAGGCTTCCTGCAACATTTTGTGTCATTCCAGACCATTGGTCAAAGACTAGCAACCTCTATACAAAGAAATTACCTTCCTGTGCATAAGCTACTGTAAACTCCACAAGACGAATGGATGAATCTGGAAATGTGCCACAGTATTTAAGTGTGAGTTGCTGTTGAATATACTAACACTATGCTCAGTGTGGAATTTCTGTTCTGGACTATCCTGAATAACCTTTGTTAGTATGTGGTAAATTGAGCAGTTTTGGTATTCCAATGTCTGAGATGCTCACTGGTGTTACACCTTGTGCCATGGTCTATAGAGCCATTTAGTATTACTTCAGATCATGGTTGATACTGACTGAACCAGCTCTAAAAGCATAATGGTACATTATGGATACCCTGCTTTTGTACTGTTTATGCAAGAGTATCACGGTGCCACTTCGACAGTTCTGTGTCTCAACTGAAAAATGGAAACCTTACAGGATCACTTCACTTTCTATCAAGGCCTATTTTCCTCATGAAATTATAGAAATGAGAGTTGAAATTTATCACTAAGAAAGATCTCCAGTCTTTTGTTAGTGTTATTTAAAATTTAAAGTGAATGCAAAGAAAAGGTACCGATATGGCCAGTTATGCCACATATTTTGATAACTCACAGACCCACTAATCAAAACTTTAGATGAATTACGCATGTACATAAAGTTTGTTTGCAGCCATAAGAGTCCTAAATAAACACATCCAATTGTTTAATACAATACTTTTTACATACAGAAAATGTTTATATGAACTGCCTGCCTGATGCTGATGTACTGCCATGTCTAGAAAGATTGACAGATCTTTCCCCAGTATAACATGTGACAAGATAGCTTGAATGTAAACTCCATACCATTGGCAGGTATGCAGGTTATTGAGAACCAATTACAACAGTTGTAGGCCAGATCACCTTATGAATAGATATAATGGCTTGCATGTGGAATCAGTACACAAAATTTCAATGATAAATGAGCTCATACTGCTAAGTTCTAAATTAATTGGACTTGATATTGTAATCATTAAAATAAAATCCTGAGTTCTGTCAACACATTAAATTTCATGTTAAATCATCCTTACCTTACAGATGCTTCTAATTTCCTCAAGTAGTGAAATTATAAAATAATGTCAAAAATTTAAATTGAAGTCTATCTTTTGAGTCACACATCAGTGGAATAGTGGACCAGTGAAAAAGGAGTAGGATAAGTACAATGTCATTAAAAAAATTACATTTTACCACGTCAACATGACATTAAAGGTGCTTAGGATGTTTAATACAATTGCATTACTGTATCTGACTTCCACACATGTTAATGTTATTTTTCTGAATTCTTTGTAAAGATTGGTTTTGATCCTAAATTAAGGATCCCTGTTTCTTGAGAAAATAGTAACAAATTAAATTAATATGAGGTATTTGCAGTGTCTTCTAGAACCAAGACAACATGATTTATTATAATATATCTACATATATTCTGAAAATACTTCTCCCCTCTAATTTCTGATTTGGCAAGGAAAGTATGACACTTTGTACTATACAGTTGAATTAAGAAACCTAATTCCTTTATGCTATTTTAGATGGTACTTAGTTAATACATTAACACTTTTTTTTATAAATGTCAAGTTGCTGAAAATCTGTGCTAATGGATGCCTTCAATTACCATTGCAAGTATTTATTCCACTCACTGAGCTGTTAATTCACCCAAAGTGATTAAGGTGACCATTCATTATAAGTGGGAAATGTGGGTTTGAGTGCTAATCTGGCAAATCATGTGATCATTGGGTAATAAATCTATATACATTGCTCCTGCTGTCTCCAAAATTCAAATTCAGTGGGTAATTTTGAGTAACAGTTTATAGAGGTGATGACTATCAAACTCTGTGTAAGTAAAGCATGAAATTATTATAACTTATAGGCAGTTCATAATAAATTTGTATTATACAATTTTGAACTTCAGTTTGATGTGAAAAGTCCTATTATAATACTAAGGAATTGATAGACATGTGTGGGAATTGGATAGAAATCCTAATTCCTTCCCTTAATCTGGTCATATTAAGGTTTTCATTTATGTCATTATTCAGATAGTCCATGTACTTCTCCCTCCCTCCCTCCCTTGTTCACTGCCTTCCTCCTCCTCCTCCTCCTCCTCCTCCCCTTCCCACTCCATCCACCCATCCATCCATCCCCTTACCTCTGTCACTACCTTCCTCACTCTCTGCCAAATGTTCTCCTGTTTCTTCTCTGTTCATCTCCTCAGTCTGCTGTATATGCCAAATTTCATGGTGATTAGTGAAACACTGTAAAATTTTGGAGTAAGGTATGCTTTGTCATGCACTATATGAAAGCTTATGTACTTATTTATACAGTGTTATTTGTTTAATTACGAAAGTCAAGTGCACAAAATTTCAATGATCAGATTTTGTTGGGCAGTAAGTAAAGTACCCTCCATGCACCATATAAAATTTTATGTAGACAGTGATCTTCCCCCTTGTTTTGAAGGTAAAAAATTGTCATGAATATTAGTATTTGGATGAATTGCATGCATACATAGGGAGACTTTTGTCTATATACCGGGTGATAAAAGTCAGTATAAATTGGAAAACTTAATAAATCACACAATAATATAGACAGAGAGGTAAAAATTGACACACATGCTTGGAATGACATGGGGGTTTTATTAGAACAAAAAAAAAGAGATTATATATAATCATAAAACGTCCAACGTTCATCTGATCAGAAAAGCAATAATTAGCATAACAAATTAAGACAAAGCAAAGATGATGACCTTTACAGGAAATGGTCAATATGTTCACCATCATTCCTCAACAATAACTGTAATCGAGGAATAATGTTGTGAACAGTACTGTAAAGCGTGTCCGGAGTAATGGTGAGGCATTGGTGTCACATGTTGTCTTTCAGCATCCCTAGAGATGTCAGTCGATCACGATACACTTGCAACTTCAGGTAACCCCAAAGCCAATAATCGCACGGACTGAGGTCTGGGGACCTGGAAGGCAAAGCATGATAAAAGTGTCAGTTGTGCACACGATCATCACTAAATGACGCACGCAAGAGATCTTTCACGCGTCTAGCAATACTTTTTTTTTCTTTTAATTGTTTGTTTCTAATAAAACAATAAACCCCATGTTATGCCAAGCATGTGTGTCAATTTTTACCTCTCTGTGTACATTATTCTATGATTTATTAAGTTTTCAAATTTATACTAACTTTTTGATCTCCCGGTATAAGAAAGATAGGATTAAAAATTGGTACTACAATTATTGTGGTCCTGTACAAGGGGTGTTCATATGAAAAGGTATGAAGTGACACTGTTGGTATAATTAAAGCCTTTATTCAAAAGTAATCACCAGAGACCTGAGCAAAACTCTGTTTGACTCAAAGAATTCCCTCTTCCCAGTATTTCCGTGACAAGAGCCAGTCTTCTACTGGGTCTTTCAGTTCATCAGAGTTGAAGCACTTCCATTTGAGATTTGTTTTGGTGAACCAAATAGAAGGAAGTCACAGGGTGGCAAATCCAGGCTGTAGGGCACAATGCTCGAGCACTCTCACTTGAACTTGGCCAGTAAAATTTTATGTGATGCCGAAGATGTGTGGACTTGCATTACCATAGAGCAGAATGACTCCTTCCATGAACAGTCTAGGCCATTTGCTCTTGATGGACTTGGGTATGCATTGGTCAAATGGAGTGTGTCACAGTGCATGTCACTGTCAATGGTTTTTCCATTCTCAGAATTTTATGAGTATCGGGACCTCTGACATCAAAAAAGATGGTGAGCATCACCTTGCCTGCTGAAGGCACAACCTTGAATTTTTTAGGGAAGGTGACAACACTACATTTATGTCCCTAGATGTTGCACTACATTTCTGAAAGTGAAATATTCAAATTTCAGCCTGTCCATTTGTTAAAATGTTTTGTACCTTTTCATTTTAATGTTTCTAATATTAATATTACAGTGCAGCAAAAAAGTAGCAGCGTGGCTGTTGGGTTTTTTGCTGTTGGTGCAGCTCCCTAAGCTGTTGTGTATAGTAGTGGCCTTTTGAGGTGATAATAGGCATCATATTTTTCAGCTGTTTGAGTTTTCCTTTTCTTTTACTTTCTTTAACCTGTATTAAAGTGAACACAGCAAAAGATGGAAAAAAATATTCAGATTGGCCAAACAGTTTGAGACTAATTCACAAATATTCATTTTTATATATGAAGATATTACTGAAGGACTTTGTGGAATGAATGTTAAACAAAGCTTTTCAGCATTTTTATTTTTACCTTGTCTGTATGTAACATTTATATTACAAACAAGTATGTTTAGTTACTTTTATTATTTTATAGTACACTCGAGGTGTACTTCCACTTTTAACTCTCCTGGTACCAGGTGGGCATCAACTGCACAAATGACCAGCTGGAGGCATAGTGACTGTTTCCTTTTACTATGGTTCTTTCAACAAATACTGTTTTCACTGATCACTTGAGTGGTAAGTTACTGCACAACTGGCACAACCAATAGATCTGCATTGCTACCACAGTTAAGTGAGGAAGAGGCTCCTTTAGAAGTAGTCTTAGTTAAGAAACAACAGACTTCCACTAGGAAATCAACAGGGAAAAAAGAAGAGGAAATTTATGTTGCTAGGAAGTAGCATTGTAAGAGGTGTGTGCCATATTTTGCAGGAAAAATTGAGAGGTACCAGGTGACAAACTACTTCAAACTCAGTGCAGGTCTTAGCCAGGTGGCAGAGGGTATAGCTTCCTTATGCAACGATTTCACAAAACATAATCATGTTGTGATAGTGGGTAGGGTACTTGAACAAAACATGTTGGGATTTATCTGCATCTGCTTGCATTATGGAACCTTCAGATACCAGTGTTGCATATTACTAGATATGAATGTAATTAGTCATCATCATTTTCTTTTCCACAACTTTTGTTATTCTTTTCCTATAATGTAACTATCTTACATCATTTTCTATTACTTGGTGTCACAGAAGTTTGTTTAACAAGCAAATGTTGTTTATTTAATGCCAGAGGTGTATTGTTATATTTCAGATAGTAGGCCAATTAGTATTTCTGATAAAATTAAGTAAATTCTTTTCTCATAACATTAAAGTATGTATTATTATGTTTCACAAGGAATGTTAGGAAAGTTGTGCTGTCATTAGTTTCTGTTTTTTTACCATTCATTATGAAGTAATTGTTTAATAACCTATTTAGATACATTTGAAAGTGAGGCAATATTTATTTAACATCAATTTACTCAGTATTATTTACACTATCTTTTACTATAGCCAGTTGTATATAATTGTTTACTTTACCATTATAATTAATGTAATTAACTCAATTAACAATACATAATTTTCAGTGACATTTTTGGTTGATATAAATAGGATGCATTCACACTATGTAAATGAGTATTGTTTCATCCGTGATCTAAGGCACAATCCATGCCAGTTCAAAGTCTGGTTACATCTTTGTTAGGAGGCACAATCCACGCCAGTAGGGAATCTAATTTGAACAGCATGTTAAAAAGTTCTTAAATGTTACGTGTGTAGAAAGTGTATCTACCATGATTAACCCATATTTGTGCCACACTGTACACCTAAAACTTTTGTATTCCACAAACAAATTGTTTAAATTTGTATTATTCAAGTGTGGAATGTACTTAAAATGTCAATGTACGGCAATCGTACGTGTTGCCTAAGTCATTTTTAGTGGATTAATTTCAGCCAGCCGTTACTGAGAGCACCAATCAAGAAGAATGTCAAGAACCAACAAACTACGACCTGGTAAGTAACAGTGGGAAACAGCATTGATAGATCAGGGCTACAGTATGGGGTGCGAAATGGTTAAAACAGCTTCTGCAATGACCCATACAAATGTTGGACTGGTGCCCGCTTTCTTGGAGTATGATCAATCCCAATTGAACCACTCTGTCAGGAGGGTCAATATGAAGATAGATTGGCTGCTTAGGGCAGTTACTCTGTCAGACATAGGTTTGGTTCCTATTGATGCTATTGGTAGGTGGGATTTCACTAGGCATGGTCTGAATCTCAGTAGGAAATGGAAGGGGGGAAACTGGCTGTGTTGATAGCAAAATCCTTGAGGGGGACACTGCAATTCATGGAAGTACTTGCTTTTTAGGCTAGGATCAGTGTTCGTCGAGAAGCTCAGGCAGGCAGGTGCTAAAAATGTTTAAAAAATCACAAGATTCTCACAAAAATAAAATGAAACCCGATAAAATTCAATACATTCAGATTCCGAAAAATAAAGAAATTTAACTACAGCATGTGACCCATATAAATGTTTAGAATTACATAAAGAAGCCATTGATGGAGGTTGTACAAGGCTCAGAGAGAATTACTGACATAGAGTGCGTACTACCAGATGGAGAAAATACAGCTAAATTAAAATAGGCAGGGAGAGAAGATCGCGAAATATTAGTAGAAATCAGAAGGATACCCGCATAGTTACTTGCCTGATGGGCTTGGAACAAACAACAGTGGAAGCTCAAGGCTTTGTTCTATGAACCAACCATGTGGAACATACATCTCTCGTGAAAGGAAACAATGAGAAAATTTTTACGTGCACTGTGTAAAATGAACATATCACCAATTAGAAATCGGGCCCCACAAAGCTAGAAAGTATTTACACAGAGTTCATACACTGCCACATGATCACAAACGTTTTAACATACCTGGCCATTATCAAACTGCAACTAGAATCACACACACCGCGTTTATCTATTGTAAATCACTGAACTGAAAAATGAGAACACATTTCCACACACGATCGGAGAAAATATTCCAAAAAATGATTCTAAGTTCACGAATCTAAGTTAAACGTGCTAGTCAATGAAATGCTACCGTCTCCAAACATAAGAGTAGAACCAACCTTACCTCACCAGACGACCAGCACAAAATGAAGATCCAGTGGTCATGACCCGAGAAACTGCTACCGGACGCGGGAAGCCACCGGAAGCCGGAAAATCCAAGAAAACAGCGGTGCTGGGGACGGACAGAAAGATTCGCACTGTAGGGAAGGATCGCTAACTAGCTCGCAACCAAAGGGTGTAGAAACCTTTTTAGTAATCTCAGCACCTATCGACTCCAAGCCAGAGAGAACGATACAAAGTGAGCTATCACTCCCCACATTCAAACATCCATAGATTCTCACACCCACTTAAAAGTACAACTACTACACATTCTCACAGGGACAGTGGCATAGCGGAGAAGCTGTACTTGTGCCACATTAATTAACGTAATAATGAATAATTAACATAACAAAATAAGAAAAACCTAGCAATATTAACTAATATTTAAACACATGAAATAAAAAATGCTATTCCTCAAGCCTTGAAAAGAGTGGGGTTCAAGTTTTAACAAAATAATAATCTAGTGACATTAAATAAATTACAGGTATAACTTTACAGAAATTACAAGAGATACATGGAAGACGATCTTCCTCCATATCTTGGATGTAACACCCTGGCAAGCAAACAGAGTGCACACTAGCAGTCTTTCCTGCCCTTACCACTATTTCCCTAAGAGGCTCCATCACCTGCCTAACATTGGAGCTCCCAATGACAATCAAACCCACCCTCTGTGTCTGTCTGCACCACTCAGGAGGATTGGCCACAGCTGTGACAGACAAGGCAGCCCATGCTAGCTCTGAGGTATTATCAGCAGCAGACACCACCTCAAACCTACTGCTGATGCATAAGAAGACAGCCTTAAGGCTGGTTCCCAGTTTTGCCTTCTGCCCACAGTTTTGTGACACCTGTACAATTTGCCAAGCACTGTCAGGTTACTATAGACTGGCAGGGACATCAGTATCTGTAACCACAGTGGCATCAGGAGTCAGAGACATTGCAGTAGACACCAGAGCTACCCCAGTAATTGCCTCAGGTGCCCAGGTGACACTGTATCACAGGGTAGCAGCATGAAGACTGACTGACCTTGGCCAAGACAGTCTGCAGTTGCTTATGGACAGTGGCTAAATTATCATGATCTCCGAAACGGGGGCACTTCCTATCCATCTCCAACGTAAAATTACTGTATGTATCAAAACACATGACAATAAAGCCCTTAAAAACAGAAACACTAATGATATTTAAGAAATTGACTATTAACACAAATGCAGAAAAGTTTAATTGTGCAACTTAGTGCTCTGAAGGTGGGGCACTGGCTACAGATGGCATGAGACTGGCTAACTAGCAGAAGCAATGTTCTCCACCTTTGCTGGAAATATACAAATCACAGATAAAAACTCTACACAACACTATTTACCAAATTCACGAAAAAAAAAAGGGGGAGGGGGGGGGGACAGAGAGAGATGGGAGCGGGGATTGATACACCATATGCAATGTAAGTCCCAAACTCCAAAACCACTCATAGCACCTAGACCTTGCGTTTTGATGTTTTCCACTTGCCGCATCCCCCAAAACTCCTCGCCAATCCTATCAAGAAAAAGAATGGTAACATTTTCTTCTACTATGTTTTGTTTAGTACAGTTAGATGTAATTTTGTAATTGTAAGTTACCATAATGTAATTGTAGGTTACCATAGGGTAGTGTATATTATGTAATGTTTAAGTGAATTCAGTACCGCCCACCTGAATTATGTCTCTTCCAAACAGCATAGCAGCAGAAAAAGATTACACGTAAATTGAATGCAATGTAAGTTAAATTTGGTACCTACCGAAATGAAGTCAGTGTGTTACACTTTATATTAGTGCAGTAATGATATACCAAGTAAGTTGTGAGCAAAATTATCTGTAGCTGTGTGAGGAATTTGTATCTTTGGCCAAGCATTTAAAGCAGTATGATAATGGAAAGAGAAGATCTGAAATTGAAAGGTCTGTATTGAAATAAAAGCTGGTGATATTCTCCAGAACCCTAGTCCATAGTAAGACTGTGGCTTTGGCAGGATTTTAATTTTTTTTTTTTTATGGGTTATTGTAATGAGTGTCAATGGAGAAATGAGGTATAATGAGTAATAAAGTAATGGTATACTATGAAAATATAGATAAAAGGTGAGATAAGATGAAAAATATTCATCTTATATAATATTCTATCTAACAGATAACTAGGTAAGTGTGAGTTTGGAAGTGAGAGATTTTAGACAGATGCAAGTGTATGTCATCTTGGACATAAAAAACTAGTTTTGTGTAAGATGTTTTTGCAAATTTTTGGTGTAACACTAGTTTGAGGATCTACCATCTACTTTAATATTTTGATAATTTATTTGCTTAGGTATTTGTCTTCTGTAAGTAAGATGTGGCTGGTCATAATTTTTGGTTCATATGCTTTCTGCAGAAGTGTATTTGATTTCTCGGTACTGTGATGTGAGAGGATAAAAATTTTGATTTTCGTACCAGAAGAAAACAATATTATTTTCACGTTTTTGCTTTACATTTCATTTTTTGCTTCAGTGTAGACTGCATAGAGGTCTTTTTTTTTTTTTTTTTTTTTTTTACTGCAAAGAAAGTTACTATTCTTTTTCTTGATAGGATTGGTGTGGAGTTTTGGGGGATGCGGCAAGTGGAAAACATCAAAACGCAAGGTCTAGGTGCTATGAGTGGTTTTGGAGTTTGGGACTTACATTGCACAGCTGTCACAGCTGTGGCCAATCCTCCTGAGTGGT
Source organism: Locusta migratoria (assembly GCA_026315105.1). Taxonomy (NCBI): domain Eukaryota; kingdom Metazoa; phylum Arthropoda; class Insecta; order Orthoptera; family Acrididae; genus Locusta; species Locusta migratoria. The sequence continues at coordinate 196,125,506 of CM048747.1, read as the reverse complement.
GCAGACAGACACAGAGGGTGGGTTTGATTGTCATTGGGAGCTCCAATGTTAGGCAGGTGATGGAGCCTCTTAGGGAAATAGTGGTAAGGGCAGGAAAGACTGCTAGTGTGCACTCTGTTTGCTTGCCAGGGTGTTACATCCAAGATATGGAGGAAGATCGTCTTCCATGTATCTCTTGTAATTTCTGTAAAGTTATACCTGTAATTTATTTAATGTCACTAGATTATTATTTTGTTAAAACTTGAACCCCACTCTTTTCAAGGCTTGAGGAATAGCATTTTTTATTTCATGTGTTTAAATATTAGTTAATATTGCTAGGTTTTTCTTATTTTGTTATGTTAATTATTCATTATTACGTTAATTAATGTGGCATAAGTACAGCTTCTCCGCTATGCCACTGTCCCTGTGAGAATGTGCAGTAGTTGTACTTTTAAGTGGGTGTGAGAATCTATGGATGTTTGAATGTGGGGAGTGATAGCTCACTTTGTATCGTTCTCTCTGGCTTGGAGTCGATAGGTGCTGAGGTTACTAAAAAGGTTTCTACACCCTTTGGTTGCGAGCTAGTTAGCGATCCTTCCCTACAGTGCGAATCTTTCTGTCCGTCCCCAGCACCGCTGTTTTCTTGGATTTTCCGGCTTCCGGTGGCTTCCCGCGTCCGGTAGCAGTTTCTCGGGTCATGACCACTGGATCTTCATTTTGTGCTGGTCGTCTGGTGAGGTAAGGTTGGTTCTACTCTTATGTTTGGAGACGGTAGCATTTCATTGACTAGCACGTTTAACTTAGATTCGTGAACTTAGAATCATTTTTTGGAATATTTTCTCCGATCGTGTGTGGAAATGTGTTCTCATTTTTCAATTCAGTGTGCTAGATTCGGCAAATAATGGATTCTGCCGAACCACTCGGACACAACCCTAATTATAATAATACCTTTCCTGAAAAAGAATAATGGTATTGGAGTGGTGTTATGTTCCAGGAAACCAAATGAAATTGTGATAAATGAAAGTGACAGCAGTATTAACATAGATGAAATTTTGCAAAAATTTTTTGGATGTAAGTTTCCGACTTCTTTTGATGTAACCTGTGGCTGCTGAAATATTAGTCTAAGGAGTCGATCATGTACAGCTGTTTTGCATGAAGATAAGTTGTATCAATATTGTGTGGTACCTTTTGGACTGAGATATATCTGTGTGTGCTTTTGTTAGGGCTATTGACTAAGTGTTAGGTGAAGTTATGGTTAATGAAATAACTGTGTATGTAGATGATATTGTGGTCGCTAATTCTGAGTGGTTCACACATTGTAAATCTTTGGATTCAGTATTATAGGCTGTACACAGAGGAGGAATGAAACTGAAGTAAAATAAATCTGAGTTTGTGAAAAAGGAAATTTCATACATAGTCATAGGATAAATGAGGCAGGAATATAACCTGATCCATAGAAATTAACTGGTATTGCTGATTTTCCACCACCAAAAAATAAGAGCGAGTTTAAAGCAATATTTGGCTTGTTCAGGTTCTACTGCAGGTTTGTGACTGATCAGTCATGTAACCATTCTTGTCTGGGAAATTTATTGAAAAAGAATGTAGTATGGAATTGCACAGAGGGATATCAGGAAGCTTTTCAGAAACCAAAGTATGTGTTGGTCAATAGTAAAGTGCTCTACCACCCTGATTTCTCACAACCTTTTTGTATGAGCACTGATGCAAGTATTTGTGATCTGGGGTAGAGATTTTTCAACTAACACCAACTGAAACAGGTATTGAACATAGGACAATTGCATTTGCCAGCCAAACATTGCATGAACAGGAAAAGAATTATTATATGTCGGAATTGGATGCTTTAGCCATTATTTTACGGGTCAGAAGTTTGTGTACTATTTGATGGAGCATAAGGTGATTGTATACACAAATCATAAGGTTTTAAGCTACTTACAGAAGTGTAAGTTGAGACATAGTAGAATAACAAGGTGAGCCATGTATCTGCAACAATTTGATCTTGAGGAAAAGTGTGTTAGTGGTAAGAATAATGTCATTGCCAATGCTCTGTCCAGTATGCCCAAAGGAAGGAACAATGGTGAAACACAGATAATATGCCAAAAGTAAAGCAGTACTATACAACACACAATGGTGTACTGTTTAGGAGGTAATCTTTAGATAATCAGGATTGGAAATCGTGTTTCCCTGACGAACATGTAGACAAGTTTATAGACTATATTCATTTGAGTTATTGTCATTATGGTCCTAGTAAAATTGTTGCAAAGATTCAAGAGAGAATGATTTTCAACAATCTGTGGAGAAGGGTTAAACAAAGTCTAGAGGAATGTAATAAATGTCAGAGACTGAATAAACTGGTGTGTCATCTAAAGGGTTAATGAGTCCTGTTCATCCTAATTAACCTAGAGCACTCATTGTGGTTGATATGCTAAATACATTACCAGCATCAACGGGGGGGGGGGGGGGTTGTAAACATGTATTTGTAGTTTTGGATACCTTCACCAAATTTGTGAAATAGTATCCAATCAAAAGCGCTAACATCAAGACCTTAGTGGAGAAGTTGACATCTGATTATTTTTATAATGTGGGGGGGGGGGGATGCCCAAGTCTTTGTTATCAGATAATGGTCCACATCTCGTTTCTGAAAGGTTCACACATTGTATGGCTATGCACTGCACTCCATTGACACTCATTACAATAACCCATAAAAAAAAAATTAAAATCCTGCCAAAGCCACAGTCATTCTCCAGAACCCTAGTCCACAGTAAATCACCAGCTTTTATTTCAATACAGAACTTTCAATTTCAGATCTTCTCTTTCCATTATCATACTGCTTTAAATGCTTGGCCAAAGATACAAATTCCTCACACAGCTACAGATAATTTTGCTCACAACTTACTTGGTATATCATTACTGCACTAATATAAAGTGTAACACACTGACTTCATTTCGGTAGGTACCAAATTTAACTTACATTGCATTCAATTTACGTGTAATCTTTTTCTGCTGCTATGTATATGCTGTTTGGAAGAGACATAATTCAGGTGGGCGGTACTGAATTCACTTAAACATTACATAATATACACTACCCTATGGTAACCTACAATTACATTATGGTAACTTACAATTACAAAATTACATCTAACTGTACTAAACAAAACATAGTAGAAGAATATTTACTAACTTAAAAACTACTCATAGGATAGTGGAAGAAGTACGGAGTGGCCTAAGAAATGAATAATAGTATCACCCAGCTGAGGGAAAGCATTACTCGCCAAGTAATATATTCATCAAAGAATGATGAACCCCCTTACCTACTTGTGACTTAATCCTTATTTACTATTTGTTCCATCCATTTGGCAAAATAAATTTTACCAAATTTTCTGAACAATTCAAGATGCTGTGGGTTGAGTTTCAAACACCTCGCAGGCAATACATATGGTTTCAGATCAATAACATTTTTCAAACCAAACACTTTACCTGATTTAGTGTAGGCAAGGTCATATGCATTGTCATGTGCAACCCTGATAACTTTAAATGGACCATGATATACATGTAAAAACTTTTTGATTTCATCATTTCCCATATTGGATTTTTCTCCTTTGTTTTTACCAATAAACCTAGTTGTTTTCACTCCATTATTGTGCCTTGCCTTTCTTCCTAGAGCTTTCTTCTTCTCCTTGACTAACTTAATCTTTTCATCCTGTCAGGTCACTCAGTACCAGAAAATCCATCTCCTCGCGAGGGGCAAAACCACTTGATTCATTCCACAAATTGTTCATAAGTCTTTCACAATTTTGGATGTAGCTCCCCCATTGCAGCATGTTTCTTGCTGTAGTATGTCGTGCAAAGCCTATTTATTTCCTTCATTCCTCTCACTCATGTTCCCCTGAGGGACCTACGTGTACATCTTAATATGTTGCAAGCAGTGCATAGCCATACAATGTGTGAACCTTTCAGAAATGAGATGTGGACCATTATCTGATAACAAAGACTTGGGCACACCCCCCCCCCCCCCACATTATAAAAATAATCAGATGTCAACTTCTCCACTAAGGTCTTGATGTTAGCGCTTTTGATTGGATACTATTTCACAAATTTGGTGAAGGTATCCAAAACTACAAATACATGTTTACAACCCCCCCCCCCCCCCCCGTTGATGCTGGTAATGTATCTAGCATATCAACCACAATGAGTGCTTCTAGGTTAATTAGGATGAACAGCACTCATTAACCCTTTAGATGACACACCAGTTTATTCATTCTCTGACATTTATTACATTCCTCTAGACTTTGTTTAACCCTTCTCCACAGATTGTTGAAAATCATTCTCTCTTGAATCTTTGCAACAATTTTACTAGGACCATAATGACAATAACTCAAATGAATATAGTCTATAAACTTGTCTACATGTTCGTCAGGGAAACACGATTTCCAATCCTGATTATCTAAAAATTACCTCCTAAACAGTACACCATTGTGTGTTGTATAGTACTGCTTTACTTTTGGCATATTATCTGTGTTTCACCATTGTTCCTTCCTTTGGGCATACTGGACAGAGCATTGGCAATGACATTATTCTTACCACTAACACACTTTTCCTCAAGATCAAATTGTTGCAGATACATGGCTCACCTTGTTATTCTACTATGTCTCAACTTACACTTCTGTAAGTAGCTTAAAACCTTATGATTTGTGTATACAATCACCTTATGCTCCATCAAATAGTACACAAACTTCTGACCCGTAAAATAATGGCTAAAGCATCCAATTCCGACATTATAATAATTCTTTTCCTGTTCATGCAATGTTTGGCTGGCAAATGCAATTGTCCTATGTTCAATACCTGTTTCAGTTGGTGTTAGTTGAAAAATCTCTACCCCAGATCACAAATACTTGCATCAGTGCTCATACAAAAAGGTTGTGAGAAATCAGGGTGGTAGAGCACTTTACTATTGACCAACACATACTTTGGTTTCTGAAAAGCTTCCTGATATCCCTCTGTGCAATTCCATACTACATTCTTTTTCAATAAATTTCCCAGACAAGAATGGTTACATGACTGATCAGTCACAAACCTGCAGTAGAACCTGAACAAGCCAAATATTGCTTTAAACTCGCTCTTATTTTTTGGTGGTGGAAAATCAGCAATACCAGTTAATTTCTATGGATCAGGTTATATTCCTGCCTCATTTATCCTATGACTATGTATGAAATTTCCTTTTTCACAAACTCAGATTTATTTTACTTCAGTTTCATTCCTCCTCTGTGTACAGCCTATAATACTGAATCCAAAGATTTACAATGTGTGAACCACTCAGAATTAGCGACCACAATATCATCTACATACACAGTTATTTCATTAACCATAACTTCACCTAACACTTAGTCAATAGCCCTAACAAAAGCACACACAGATATATCTCAGTCCAAAAGGTACCACACAATATTGATACAACTTATCTTCATGCAAAACAGCTGTACATGATCGACTCCTTAGACTAATATTTCAGCAGCCACAGGTTACATCAAAAGAAGTTGGAAACTTACATCCATAAAATTTTTGCAAAATTTCATCTATGTTAATACTGCTGTCACTTTCATTTATCACAATTTCATTTGGTTTCCTGGAACATAACACCACTCCAATACCATTATTCTTTTTCAGGAAAGGTATTATTATAATTAGGGTTGTGTCCGAGTGGTTCGGCAGAATCCATTATTTGCCAAATCTAGCACACTGGCTTCGGATTTGAGATTCGGCATATAATGGCCGAATACTACCGAATCCAGAATCCAAAGTGTTATACGGAAACCTTCAGTTACAAATGTACATTACGCCATGTAATCTTCCATGTTTGCTGTTACCATAGGCCTATTTATATTCCATCCGCCTAACAAACCAGAAAGACAACGGCAAACGTGGAATAATATACGTATCACGTTAATGTTTACATTTCTATTATTCTTATGCTGAATGGGAATGGTTAGAAATGAAGCACAGCAAGTGACTCCTAGTAGTGATTTTTTAAGTCTTGTATGAATAAAAATTCTGTGCAGACTAGTTATGTGATCTTAAATGTTTGAAAGAATAAATAAATCTGCAAAATACCCTTGCTTAACCCTTCAGAATGCACAACCTTTTCACAGTTCTGAAATGTATTCGTGGCAATAACAAGTACACACATGTCAAATAAACGCAGTTTTCTGTGTGTCTGAATGTTCTGTCCGTCAGTCATGAAATGCCTGATACATCACTATAAAATTATTTAACATTTACACATCCTAATTTTTAAGAATCTATTATTTAACTTCCAAAATATCTACTCATCTTTTCAGGTTTTATTTTTGAGTCTTTCCCTTTGAAAAAAGAAAAACAATTTGTAATTCTTTCCTTTCATTATTTTTTATTTCAAAATGAAACATTTTGTAATAGAGTTTAGACCATCTCAACAACATATATATCGAAATATTTCTACATGTACTTGAGTTGACAGATTATTTGGGTTCGAGATTTGAAAGATTCGATTCAGGTTCGGTATTTGGCACATGTTTTATTTAAGATTCGGTATTCGGATTCGATTCGGTAAAATTAGGGTTCGACCCATCCCTAATTATAATGGCTAGTGGACCTTTCTATGATTCCCTATGCCAACATCTTTTGAATCTCCAACCTCACTACTTCTTCTACATCTACATCAGATACTCTGCAAATCACATTCAAGTGCCTGGCAGAGGGTTCATCGAACCACAATTATACTATTTATCTCCCATTCCATTCTCGAATAGCACGCGGGTAGAAAGAACACCTGAATCTCTCTGTTTGAGCTCTGATTTCTCTTATTTTATTCTGATGATCATTTCTACCTATGTAAGTGGGAGTCAACAATATATTTTCGTATTCGGAGGAGAATGTTGGCTATTGGAGTTTCGCAAGTAGCCCACGCTGCAGTGATAAGCGCCGTTGTTGTAATGATTCCCATCCCAGATCCTGTATCATTTCCGTAACGCCGTCTCCCCTGTATTGTGACAATACGAAATGAGCTGCCCTTCTTTGGACTCTTTCGATGTCCTCCGTCAAACCCACCTGATAAGGATCCCACACTGGGCTGCAATACTCCAAAAATGGACGGACAAGCGCAGAGAAAACTACTACTACTGTTACATTAAGCATTGTTCATAACAATAGAATATACTGATTTACAATTAACAAACATAACAGAAAAACATACCATGTACACAAAAATAATCACAATATAAAATGAAAACTATGCATACAATAATTTAAGATGGCGCATGAATTTTTAAGATGAAATTTCCGATCTTTCTGTTGACAGCAAAGTGCGATGTTAATGTTAATTAATTTGTTAATGAGTACATCATACATGTTCCTAACATATACTGAACTATCAAATATTCTGGCCATTCACAAAATATACTCAAAATCTCTTTTCAGCCAATATACACAAAGAATAACAATATTGATAATTAATGTAATAGTCGAAATAACACAATTAGCTGGTCAACAACTTGTTTATGAGCCTAACATATATAAAATGCTATTAATTTTCATTTCTTTTTGTTTTTTGTTTGTTTTTTTTTTTTTTACCAAAGATTTTACAATTTGTCTGTTTAAGTCTTGAAATAACATACAATGACGCAAGTATTGTTTATAGAACTGTCTGGAAAGAAAATATGTGAATCTCTTAATTAATGAAATCTATCACATGTTTTAAGCACAGTATCACCGAGACACTGTCCTACACTGTTTCCTAGGCTGGCTATATCGTTTTTAACTAACTTCACACGCAACTTTTATTACTATTGAACCACACGATTCCGGGTCCGACGCAGATGGTATCGTACGGTAACATTGAGATGAGGGGGTCAGCAGTATCGTTACAATACCCCCCCCCCCCATCAGCTCGGCAATGCCCTCATAAGTCGATTTGATGTAAGAGTGAAGCATCTACTTTGGATGGCTTGGACCCGGTGGCTGGCTTGGCTGCATCAGTACCTCACTTAGCCCTGTGTGGGATTGGCACAGCACAGTCTACACACACAGCATCACCAGATCCTGAAAGTTCCAAGTGCAGTAAGTAGGTGACAAGGGTATTGCCTCCCAGAGGGCAGAATCAGGTACAGCTGACACTCAAGAATCTGCCACACTGAACTTGTCTGACCTTTTTATGCATCAAAACAAAATACACAAGCAACATTTGACAAAAAATATCCACAACTATACTGTAACATTTACTTTAATCAAATTCTGAACTGAATTTTTTTAAACTCTGAGGACATTAAACTTTGTATCTTACAAAATTATTAGACACTAACATTAATTAATTGAGCCTATCATGACTTCTATCAATATCTCAAATACTTTAACTTATAATACTCAGACAACAATTTGAATTCAAAATTTTAACTGTGACATAGATTAATACATTGAAAAATCTAACTGAACAAACTGTATTGAAATCAATACTCTTATTAACATAAAAAAATTGCATACACACATTTCATACCTTAACACTAAAGAAGAAAGATAGAATGATAGATATGAGATAATTTGAACAGATTACAGAATGAGTATAAGATGTGGCACCAGAAACCAAAATCAGAAGTATGTTACCACATAGCTAGAAACCCTGTGCTTGCCAACGCACTTAGCACACACAGAATGTGTACTTTCCTGAGGATACAAACGTTAATAAACAACATATTGATAACACAAGTTTCAAGATATTTCATTAAAGAATACATATGTACAAAACTCATAGCTGCAATAAATTTTACAAAAATAGCACATGTACAAAATCTTATAATTAACCACTACTGTCTGTATGGCTTGAGTTCTGTTATCTTCAAATTCACCCCCCCCCCCACTAGCAAACGAGAGAGTGAATCAGGAACAAGATTGTCCTTCCCCTTAATGTATTCCACAGCAAATTTACATTTTTCTAGCTTAAGTGACATCCCTCCTGCTCTTAATCTTCTGCACACTTCTTCCAGTAAGCTTGTGTGTTCTTTGTCTAATTTGTTGGCTTCCTCCACCTTGGTATTTATGAGTTCATGATAGTTAATATCCTCCATGGCTTCTCCGTGACCTCCAAATCTTCTTCACTATCTTCAACACTGTCATCTTCGAACTTCTCTGAACTCACACTAGACAAAACATCAAAATCTTCATGATTCTCAGTCTTCACAGTTTCATGAGCAGTAACATTCAGTCTGTCTTCTGCATCTTCAAGCTTATCATTTAGCAATTTACACAGTCCAAACACACCATGTTCTTCACTTATTTTGGGTTCTTCTACCGCCATATCTTCACTTGCATTATACATATTTGCTACAGTATCATGATCTAGTACAACCTTTTCTGGTTCTATACACTTGTCCTCTTCTTTCCAAGCCTGGTTCTTAATGACTTCCCATAGTTCTTTGTCAAACTTGAGACGATTTACCCTGTGTGTTACCTTCTGTCCCTGTCTATATTGCTCATTTTCCCATTTGTGTCCAAATCTGATCCTATATGTGGTAGCCTGATTTCTTGTCCTATTTCTCGCCCCAACCTCACAGGCGACATTTAGTTTTCCTGCCCGTTTCCATTAGACTTGTGGTAACTTTGGTTCCTATCGTTTCTTCCTTGTGTATTCCTATAATCCATACTCCCACCTTGCTGTCTACTTCGGTTCTCACGACTATTTTCTTGGTAATCATCTCTTCTGTCTCCTCCATGATGGTCTTCTTGGTAGTGGTTTCTGTCCCTTTCTCTCTCATAACTTCTGTCTAATATTCCAACAAATCTTAAGAAGTCCTCAACTGAATCGTCAGGTCAACAATCTAATGCTTGCTGTATTCTCCCTGGTAATCTTCTACATAGTGTGTCCACCAATGTTATTTCATTTAAAGGTGAATAAAGATGCACTAATTTTCTGATTTCAGCCTCACAAAAGTCCCTCATACTGCCATAACTTTCCCTGTACTTTCCCCCATGCAATAAATCACTCCTTACTCTAGCCTGCTTGCTTTTGGACCAGAATTTATTCAAAAAACACCTCTCAAACTCACTATATGGCATGTCCTCTGTATCTAACTGTTTGACCCAAGTATAAGCTTCATTGTCCAAAAATCTCTTTACAAATTTAATTTTCATTGCATCGGTCATTTCTACAGTGAAGTTGTCAGAGCAATGATGTAAAAAGTCTTTAGGATGGATTTTCCCTTCCCCAGGACATGTCTTAATTACTACATTTGCCCAATTAAAACTACCACAGATCGACATTTTGCTATTTACTACACTTTCTTGCAATAAACTGACCCTTTGACTGAGGTTATACACATCCTTCTTAATAACACCTTCAGCATTTGACACAATTTCACTAATTTTATTTTCTAATGACACTTTAAATTCCTGAATTTCAATTTTTCTAATTTTATTTTCCTGATCAAAATACTTTTCTACAGTACTAATTTTGTTTTCCAGGTCAGACTCAATGTTACTGATTTTACTCTCTACTACAGTCACTCGAGTGTCCAGCTGTTCATGTCCTAACTTCATTGCCCTTTCAAGATCACATGTTTGTTGCCTGACTTCGTCAACTGCCCTGTTTGTTTCTCTCAAATGAGACTTTAAATCTGCTAAACCAACATCTATCTTTTTGCTCAGATCCTCCTTAACTGCCGTCACTTCTTTTCTAACAGATTCTACCTGTTTACTCACTTCATGATTTCCCTTGTCAATATGTTCAGTTAATTGTTCTGTTAATCGATTTAACAACTCTATAAGACCTGGTGATGCAATAATTATTTCTTCACTATTTGACACATTGCTACGAGCTGTACTGGCGCTGTCACATTCTGTTCTGACATGCCTACGCTAAGCATCGTCTTTTACAGTGCTAAACAACCCAGACTACAAATACAAATTAATAAGCTCTGCTGTACTTATCTTGTTATTCAGTGCCCAGCGATGCGACGATCTGGGCCCAAGCATCCAATTTTTAGGTTAAGTGCTCCGTTTTTCTTTGCCGTATACTTCCAGATTCCGTCCTCCTTGGCTTTTCACACATCGATTATATGCATCCAAACACACTTCTCCTGCAACACAAACACTCTGTAGACACTGTATATGACGCAATCCCTGCTCCTCCACCATTTAAAATGTATTAATAGATTTTAAGTAATTACAGTTTATTCTACCGATACTCAGCTTTTCAAGATTGAGTTGTATGGGGGTTCTGCTCACTGCAACATTATTCTCCTGGGGCGTCGTGGTAGAAATAAATAGTCGATATGTACAATTTTCACTTCTTCTTTAATCTGACTCAAACTTCTCCACCAAAACAATACAAATTCAATACATCAGAACTTAGCTGGTAGTACTTCCATTCTCAAAACACAGAGTGACATGGATTCCAGAGCACTTGACAAACAACTCAAACTCGAACTCCACCACGCAAGGCGGTGAGGCAAATATATAACCTTGACAATAATGACGTTACATTAAGCATTGTTCATAACAATAGAATATACTGATTTACAATTAACAAACATAACAGAAAAACATACCATGTACACAAAAATAATCACAATATAAAATGAAAACTATGCATACAATAATTTTAGATGGCACATGTATTTTTAAGACTAAATTTCTGATCTTTCTGTTGACAACAAAGTGCAATGTTAAATGTTAATTAATTTGTTAATGAGTACATCATACATGTTCCTAACATATACTGAACTATCAAATATTCTGGCCATTCACAAAATATACTCAAAATATCTTTTCAGCCAATATACACAAAGAATAACAATATTGATAATTAATGTAATAGTCGAAATAACACAATTAGCTGGTCAACACAACTTGTTTATGAGCCTAACATATATAAAATGCTATTAATTTTCATTTCTTTTTGTTTTTTACCAAAGATTTTACAATTTGTCTGTTTAAGTCTTGAAATAACATACAATGACGCAAGTATTGTTTATAGAACTGTCTGGAAAGAAAATATGTGAATCTCTTAATTAATGAAATCTATCACATGTTTTAATCACAGTAACACCGAGACACTGTCCTACACTGATTCCTAGGCTGGCTATATCGTTTTTAACTAACTTTACACGCAACTTTTATTACTATTGAACCACACGATTCCGGGTCCGCCGCAGATGGTATCGTACGGTAACATTGAGATGAGGTGGTCAGCAGTATCGTTACAGTATGGAGAATGAGCACAATGTCTCTTCATTTTTGTTGTTTTAAGGAGGGCTCATAATCTTCGACTTTGTATCTGACATCTTACATGTGGTGTATGACACGATATGGAACAAAGTATCGCTTCAGTAACTTTTCCAATAACCTGATTTTCCGTACAGGGGTAAAAATCCATACCAGATCTCGTGGGCTGAACACAACAGGTCGGTGCTTGTTGTTACACCTCTAGTGGTCCTTGTCCTGGGGATGCAGTGTCCATATGCGAGCCAGCTGTCATGCTTCTTTGACCCTGGTGATGAGCTGTTTCACATAGTTATCCTGAGTGTCATCTGGTTGGAATGGAAACAGCGTATCCATTGTGATCTGAGCCTCGCAACCATGGAGCAGGAAAAGCAGCATGAAGCCTGTGGTGTCTTGCCTTGCTGTATTGTAAGCAAATGTCACGACTGGCAATATTGTATCCCAATCCTTCTGCTCAACATCAACATACATTGACAGCATAACTGCTAATGTCTTTTTTAAATGTTCTATGAAACCATTTGTCTGAGGACAGTAGGCAGTTGTTATTCTGTGGACAATGTCGCAACATGATATTGCCTAAAAGGTCGATTCCAATACGGTGGAATGGAGCTGATACAGGTGGAATTGATACCAGATGACCTGCAGCTAATTGCGGCACATGCTTCCATGACTCTCATAGTGCTTGACAAATTGTTAGAGATCTTGCCAGAAATACTATCTGATTCTCTCTAGAGTCTTCACAAATCCCATGATTGGATATTGGAGAATCGTGAAAATACTTGAGCAAAGCTGGTCAGAGATGAGCTGTGACAACCAGTAGCCATTTGGAGCCCATTGGATCATAGTTGCTTTTCTACAATGTCATGTTTACAAGTGGTCAGTTCTCCCTTCTCCAAGGCCTCTATGGTTTGTAATAATGCTGAATCTTCCCTCTGTACAGCTGTAATATCACCTAACTCAGTGAGGGCTGAAATTTCATCCATGCTGTTGTATTCAGCTAATGGATTTCTTGAAAGGCAGTCAGAATCCTTCTGTTAGCACCTGTTTTTGAATACCACCGTGACATCGTACTCTTTGAGTCTTAATGCCCATCTTGCTACCCAACCTGATAGATCCTACAAATTGGTCAGCCAACATAAGGAATGGTGGTTTGTCATGACAGTGAATCGTTTACCAAATAGATACAGCCAGAACTTGTTGATAGCCCAGATAACAGGATTTTTATCTCTTTGGCAACGAAGAGGCACTTCTTTGGGTTGAGGCAGAGGCCTGCTGTCTGAATACACTTCAACACAGTTGACAGGCAGCTTAGATGTTCCACAAATGTCCTTGAGAAAACGACAATATCATCTAGATAACAAAGACAAGTCATCCATTTAAGATGTCGAAGCAAGTTTTGCATCATGCATTCAAATGTGGCCGGGGCATTACATAGTCCAAACAGCATGACTTTGAATTAATTGAGGCCATCAGTTGTAAAGAAAGAAGTCTTCTCCCTGTCAGCTTCATCAACCTTGATTTGCCGGTAACCTGTCTGCATGTCAATGGCTGAGAAGTATCTAGCTCCTTTCAAACAGTCTAACATGTTGTCAATGTGTGGCAATGGGTAGAAGACATCTGTCTTTGTAATTTTGTTCAGCCACCAATAGTTGACACACCAAGTGCCATTCTTCTTCTTCATGAGGACCAGGGACTCTCTGAAGGTTGAATAATGTCATCATGCAACATCTTCTCCACCTCTCCCGAATTATGCGTCTTTCAGCTGGCGACACACTGTATGAACGCTGGCTAATTGGTGGATGAGCCCTAGTATTAATACAGTGTTTTATAGTGGGCTGTTTCATCTTTATTTTATCCTGCCTGGCCTGGAATACACCTAAAAATTGGTGTAGTATGGTTAATACCTGCTGATGTTGTTAAAGAAAAAAAATGTTCAAATGTTTGTAAATCTATTGGACTCAACTGCTTGGTTATTAGTCCATAGCTTACAAACCACTTAAACTAAGGTAAACTAACCCAAGAACAACACACCCTTGCCTGAGGGGGGGGACTTGAGCCCCCGAAGGCGAATGGCCACGTGCTCCGCAGCATGGCGCCTCAGTACGTACGGCTAATCCGCTGCAGCACTGACGTTATTTCTGCATCAGACCAGGCCCTATATACAATGCCACAATAGTTTCCTCTAGTGTGTTATTGGCAGTGACAACAGAGAATGAGACTTCATCAATGACATTGAGCTCACCATTCTGGACTGGTTTGGCTGTTCCATTACACATTTCTTTAGGAATGAGATGGGATTGCTCGTGGAAATTAGTGATCCAAAGTTCTCCTCAACCACCTGTAATCCTTATGATAGCTGCTGGTATGTTGTAACATACCTGCTACTAACTGATAACTTCCATAAGCTGAAGATAAATAAATGTCACTTTCATGTAGCAAGGTTACAATTACACAATTATTAAGTTCAGCACATTACCAGAGTGTTGTAGGTTGGGTGTATCTTGTAGAATCTGCTTCACTTGTAGTTCTTCAAATGCTTGAACTTCTGGTTAAAGTTTGTATGCTGGGTGATATCTTACAGACCTACATCACTTGATGTGAACTCAAAACACAAGTCACTTTTCATAAAACTGTATTCAACAAAACATTAAACTGTTGGTATTAAACCACATACTGACATAGTGACTGCCCAAAGTCAGCCTTAATAATGACGCCCCGAGTCTCTCTGCTCGAGACTTTATGTAGACAACAATACAAACTATTGTTAGAAACAGGAAGTTGCACACCTATCAAGGTAACAGATTTGTTACAAGATGTACTTCATATTGGTAAGTAGAGCATAAAATGTTTATTCTTTTAAATATGATCACTTTGAGAATAATTGATACAATTAAGCAACATGTTATATGTATGTGAATAATAGAATTCATAAAGAAGTTAATAACGTGAGAATTATGCTATGAATACAATTTCTAACATGTACATAGCTATGATTTGGCTAGCTTTAACTCTTGACAGACTTTCCAGTTCTTTAGATATTATAGTTTTCAAGGAATGCTTTAATGCTGACCATGTGGTCATGTAGGTTCCAGATTAAGTCTTCTGAACTTATATAATAAATTATTTCCAGTATTACATTAATTCACCAGATGGCATTTTAAGTCCATGTACTGAGTTTGAAGTAAATCTAATATCATTTAATATGATTTCTATTACAACCTATTATTGCTACATGTGCTTACTTTATATTTCAGAATACAGCTTTAATATGCAATAACTTTGCTTCCTACCAATAAGTGAACATTAACCGAGCAGCTATTAGTTTCTGTGGTGAGTTTACGATCTCGTAATATTCTTAAATCAAAGTTATCAGATATCTGTAGTTCAGCATAGGGCTAATACACAGGGACTTTCTTATAAGAGTTACATACTGTATTAGAGTGTTGTCTACATGTAAATGTACAGTTTTTATGTGTTTCCCTAAGTGGTCTGTTACATTTCAATGTAGATTTCGTTTTCTATACTGATTAGCTTTTTGCGATCGACAAGCACTTCACCATCCAACTGGTCATCTCTGCTGCTGACTGCAACTCTTCTCATTGTTAACGGCACAATCTGAACATTCTTGATGGCAAACAACCTCCAAGGGAAGTCCATGTTACCTGTACTCATCAAAACAGCTTTCTCAATTTGTAGCTAAGATCTTCTATAGCCTATGACTGTCTGGGTTGTCTGAAGGAAGTCCCATCTACGGTTGACGTTATGGCTACATTCTGTTAAAATGATAAATTCAAATGGCTATAACCTGTTGTTGATAGTTACTCTTGCCGCTCATGTTCCTGCTGGCTGGACGTACTTTCCATTTGCTTCAGCACAGTTGCTCTTGTATCACAGACCATTATCTTCTTTAGTGTACTGGGGTAGACATTTGTCAATCCAGAGAAGGAAGCTCCTGAATCAACTGGTGCCCGGACAAGTTGGCCGTTGATGATGACGTCAATGAGATTTCCTGACATCTTAGTGACTGTCGTCCATGGAGGATTTTCATCTGTGGCGGCCTTACCTCCATAGATGGTTGCCTTGCCTAGTTTTCCTGAACACAGCAGCTAAGTGAGTGGCTGGTATCTTTGTAAGGTGATGGCGAATGGTGGCAGCATGTTGGAGAGCGACCACATCCAGGATACAGAGATGGGCTTCGCCCCACAGGTTGACAGTAATCATCTGGAGTTGACTGCCATTGAAACGACTGCTCCAATGGTTGACATCTTGTGGCATAATAACTGTCAAATACTCGTCTTCTCTGCCTACAGTACTGTATGACATGTCTGGAAAGGCCACATTGAAAACACAATGGTGTGTTGTCTTCTGTCCTCCTGTGAGGCTTCACAGTTGCCAATGGATTTGGTTGTGGTCGAGTCGGTCAGTTCCTAAGCTGCCGTTTGGTGGCTGTGGGGTAAGTCATAGTAGGGCGAGGCCATACTTCATGTTGGGTGCAACCGATGTGGCTGAACCTACATATTCTAATTTTTTTATGTATTCAGCCAATTTAATTGCTGATAATCACTTTGATGTATGTATCTAACATTTATGTAATCTATGAATGTATGATATAATTCACATCTGTGTTAATTTTTTTTAAAAAAATATTATTTGTGTGTAACCACCAGTGAGCAATTAAAGAAAAATTGTTAGCAAACTTATTTATAGTAGGCACTGCATGCCAAGGAGTCATCCAATAACTTAGTCTGTCAATTCTTTAGTGTATATGAAGACTGAAGTCTGTAATCAATATAGTCTGGAATTGTGGAATTGTCTGTTGTACATTTGTTATTAATAAATTATATAAAGATGAAATTAATCTGTGTCACATTTCTACTGCTACAACACCCGGAATTCGAAAAAGATGAATATAATAATAAACGATGATGTTCCCATGGTAACATGGGGATCAATAAAATGGGTAACATCAGCATAAGATGACCATTATCTCCAGTTAACAGCCTGAAAAGACAGGTGGCTAAATGAAACTCAGTTGCAATGCACCTTTCAGGCAGCAACAGGATGTGCAATATCAAAACAAGCAGTCCATAATTACCTTTGGGAATGAGGCCTCTGTGCACAGCGGCCTATGGTGTGTGTCCCATTAAAACCTTGACACTATTTAGCCCACAGAAACTGGGTGGAGGAGCATCAAGATTGGAGTTGTAATGAATGGTGCCGTTTCTGTTCACAGATGAGTCAAGAATTTGTGTTCCGTTGGGCAATTGTCATTCACTCATCAGGAGAGAAAATGGAACCTGGAACAATCCTGCTTGTGTGCAGGAAACATCACCAAATCATGGAACTGGATGAACAGTGTGAGAAAGAGTTAGTATCGGCAGGTGCGCGGATCTCTGTTGTTCAGAATAGTAACAAACAAACAAACAAATTTTATTGTCGTTCAGCTCTTACAGCAATATACAATAACTTACATTTCTAAAGTTTTTAGATTACATTGTTAAAAAATAGTATTTTCAGCTTCAAAAAATCTTTTATTGTGAAAAAAGGATTGTTTACTAGTATCCTATACGACTTATCTGTAAAGATATGCACAGGCAACTCTCTTAACTCTACACTTAGCTTATTGTACAATTTTAGTCCAAGAACAAAATAAGAGTTCTGTGACTTGGATAGTATTTGATAAGGCATGAGTTGTTCCTGTTGTTATAGCTGTGCACATCCCTTCTCATATTTATATTTGAAATATTATTTCTAACATATAGTAGAACATTATATATCTACAAGTTTATTACTGTCAGGCCTTGCAGTTTAACAAACAGTGGTTTACAGTGTTCAAACTTATCTGAGTTGGTTAATATCCTCACTATTTTTTGGAACAGTAGAATGTCATTTACATGAGAACTATTGCCCCACAATACGATTCCATATGAAATGAGACTTTGAAAAAAAAGCAAACTATGCTGATTTTACATAACTGTAAGGAACATGTTTCTTTAAATTTCTAATTAAATAGATGACTCTTGGAAGTCTGTCAGATGTGTTGTTCCCATGTCAACTTATTGTCAACTAAAACACCTAAAAAATTAACACTTTGTAAGTCATAATTCTCTCTTATGCTAAGGGAAAGTGCTTGTGTTTTACTTTAATTTAGTGAAAAACCATTTGCCCTAAACCACAGTGAACTCTGAGCAAAGGTATTATTAACTACATCTTTTAGTGTATTTAGGTCTGAACTTTTATTTACAAATGTGGTGTCATCAACATACATTATTGTGTTTGAATTTACAAAAGATGGCAGGTCATTAATCAGAAGTAGAAATAACAGAGGTCCGAGTACTGACACCAAACCTAACATTAATTAGATCTGACTTCTCCTTCCCAATGCACACCACTTGTTGGCAGTTCTTGAGAAAGGATTTTAACAAATGTGTGCTGCTACTAGCAAATCCATAATAAGATAGCTTATTCAGCAAAGTGTCATGGTCCACACAATCAAACTCTCTGCTCAGGTCACAAAACGTAGCCTGAGCAAATTCCCTAGCCTCGAACACATCCAAAACAAATTTTACAAGAGAATCCATGTCATGGACTGTACATTTACCTTTCAAGAATCCATTAAGTTTAAGTTATCTAAGTACATGCTAATTTCAGTATACAAGATGGTTTCAAAATTTTTTGAGAAAACAGGTGTTACTGACATTAGTCTATAACTAGCAAGGCACTTCTTATCACCTTCCTTATATATAGGGACCACTCTGGAGATTTTCAGTACATCAGGAAACTTATTTTCATATAGACATTTATTTACACAGTAAGTTAAAGGATCATCTCAAGGTTTGAAATTTTTAACTATTATCGGAACTGTATCGGCACACACCTGTATGAAATTGAAAGTGCTATGATAGGGCCTTTCAAAATAGTTATCCATGAAGTTAAGGGCATTTTCTCGAGGATTGCTTATGGTATTGCATATTTTTTCAATAGATTGGACACAAAATTTATTGAATTCATCTGGGGATATGGCAATATTTTTTTTCTTTGCCAGTGCTGTGTGTAATAGAGTTAATTACACTCCAGGCTTTTTTTGCATTTGTTTCCAGACTTTTCAATGATGGCTGTATTATATAGCTTCACAGCATCATTAATAGCCTGTCTATAATTATACTTAGCTGTGGAATATAACTCTTTGTACAGTTCAGATTTGCTGTTTTTCTACATACCAGAAAAGAGCAGAACAGTGCTTTTCATTTGTCTAAGCTGTTCTTCTTTTTCTCATAACTACAACCAGAAATATTCATAGTACATTTTCTCAAAGGAATATTATCTTTGAATGTGCTTAAAATACAGAGAAAAACTCAGTAAATACAACGTTGGAGGAGCGATGTTGTAGTCTTCCACTAAGTAGGTCATCCCAATTGATAAACGTGAGGGCATGTCTAAATCTCTTTATTCACAGGTCTTGTAGTCACAGTTTTAGCTTTTTGGCTACTGCAGTGAGAGGTTACTTTGCTAAGACTAATGAATACTGCATCATGATCTGAGAAATGAAAGCTAACTACAGCCAAAGACATATCAGAGTTCTCTTAATATTTGTAAATACATTATCGAGACAAGCGGAGCCCCTGGTAGGTTTACAGTTAGAATAGTACAGGTTATATTGCCGAAGCATATTCTTGAATTCTGTCACATATTTTTTGTCCTGCAGAATATCAAAACTTGAATTCACATCCCCTCCAATGACTATATTACATTGATCCCATTTTGGTATACAGAGGGACATTAAGAGGTCATCAAATTTTTCAAGAAAAATGGGGTTTCCACTGGGTGATCTGTAAACTACTACTACCACTACCACTATTTTAAGACACTCAATTACTATACCTAATGTTTCAAAGTGCAGTTTCTCACAGAGAGTGTTGAGATATAGCTTACTGAACTTTTGTGTAAGAGGTGCTTTTATATATATATATCACTACCCCACGACGATTGAGATGTTCCATACTATAGCAACTGACTAAAGTATAATCATCAAGTACGTTGTAACCTAGGTTTTCCTCTTTGCACCAGTGTTCACTTACACATAAAATGTCAAACATGTTTTCATTAGAAAATTCATTAATAATTAGGTTTTTATCCACCATACCCTGAATATTGAGGAAGCCTATTTTAAATGCCAATTTTGACTGTACTTCATTTACATGTGTGCCTAAATGATTTAACATAGCATCACCATAGATCAGTTGACCAGGTTGTAACCTAAAGGCACTGGAGTATTTAACCTGGTCTAGCCCTGTAAGCTTTTTGACACCTCAGGTGAAACACAATCCAAACAAAGTATTGATTTTTTTCTTTCCTCCACAGTTTTCTGCAGTGTTTATGTGGCTGTGTCCCTCTCATTTCTGCTGACATCGTTTGCTCCAGCCATTATCAGTACAAAGTCTTTATCTGACAAGGAGTTGCAGCATTTCTCGAATGATGCTGATACGTCTTGAAAATCTGCCCCTGGTTTTACCTTCCCTTCTATTTCACAATTATTTATCATAGGTGGTCCCCTTTCCTTTATCATAACGGCTAATCCTCGTGCATAGCTGTCAGAATAAATCTTGATCTGATTCTTGTTAGGTGTTAATAAGCCATTTTCTAGATTTTGAGGTTCTTGCACAGTTCCATTGGCAGTCCCACATTTACGTAAACAGTTAACTCTTCTGTTTTTGTATACAGTTTCACATCTGAGTGGCAAGTTTTCATTTATGGTTTCGGTTGCTGTTTCACACAATCCAGTTTTTTCTTCTTTACTGGTAATAGTATTACGCCTACTTTCATCACATTTCAATTTTGTCACCGTTGTGTTTTTTTTTTTTTTTTTTTTTTTTTTTTTTTTTTTTTTTTTTTTTTTTTTTTTTTTTGTCTCCTATTAGTGAGGGGTCGATTTTTCCACAACAAAAGTGAATTGTGTTCCCACACTCCTTACACACAATACCATTTTTTGCATTTTCCATATAGTTTATCACAAATAGTTGTCTTTTCACAAACCGGAATATCCAGTATCTCACTCTGATGGCACTGCTGTTCAATTTCATTACACTTATGTTTCAGAACACGTATTTCTTCTAAGAACACTGTGATAATTTTGTTTTTACAGTCGTTGCTGTTTAGTAGTTTCTTGCCAAAATCATCTTTGAAACAGTTTGAACAGAACCAGATTTTCCGTTTTGGATCGACATTTGCACATTTTAAGTGGAACATTGTTTTACAGTTAAAAAACTTTACACCTTTGAACGCATTTCTTCCATAGTAACAGTGGGTTGTAGTCTGTAGATCTGTATCTCGCCAATGAGATGAAGTTCTAGTAATATTTCGCCACTGTTCGAGACACAATGCTGAAGAAGCACAAACACTTTTCATTTCGTCTTTTCTCAGTGTAGCCTTTCTCCTTTCCACAATTTCTTTAAGAGTGTGTCACAGAACACACACTTTATCACAATAGACTGAGAAATTTCCACATGTTAGCATTTTTCCTCATGATTTATGTATTTATTTATAGGACTTACAAACTCGCGATCTTCATTCGGCACCATGCTTTGTCTGTTCAGAGGTATAGAGATGAGAGCCTCCAACCTATTGTTGTGCCCAAGGCTAGTGCCATAGGAGATGAAAATGCTTGCCTCCACACAGCTGCACTGGTGGACAACCTGCTTGAAGCTGAGAGAATTGAACAAATGGTTTGGCCAGCTTGTTCACCAGGCTTAAACCTGATTGAGCATGTCTGGGCTGCACTGCAGGCAGATGAGACCCTCACACAATGGTTGAAGAGATGGTTATTGCTCTCACAGAATAATTGCCAAATATCTCTAAAGAGAGCTGATTGATCACCTCATACTGTCCATGCCAAGCATGTGTGCAACTGTACTGGCCACCGAGGTGATCACACACCATATTAGAAAGCAACAAGAATGATTTTTCACTATTATCATAGCCCCACGTAAATGCCACGTAAACCTTACATAAAGAGTTAAGGCAGCAAAATACTGTACTTTGACACACAAATAACAACTGTAAGCAATATCTGAATAAAATATAATGAGAAGTCCTTACTAGCACACTCATCTCACTAAATTTTATTTCATAATCACTGTCTTTAAACACATGTTCCACTACGGCTGATTTATCAGCAAGTCCCAGTTGATAGTTCTTTTTGTATTTTATTATACATGTATTAATGTTTAGTTGTTCTGATATAAATCATGCCACAACAACACAGAATTTTATATACATCTAGGTTAGCTAAGGGATATCAAGCATCTTTTGCTAATATTAAACTTTCACTGCTCTCCTTAGTGGTCCTAAAGGCTGTTTCCACTTGAAACTTGGCCAATACTTTTCCAATTAAGTCCATGATGTTATGAATAAATGGTAGAAAAACTTTTCCAATTGACAGTTCTTGTTGTAGCATATTTTCAGACACTTTCCTTCTAGAGTGGAAAGCCCAATCAGTTTCTTTATCAGTATAAAAATTTTTCTTATAGGCCATTCACAAATTATTTAGTTTCTCTTACAAATAGAGTCACTCACAAATATTATTAGTGGTTTTCTAATTAAAAGAGAAAGGCACAATATGCTTTAATTCATGTAATAATTGTAACATACTTCTGAAAATATGTATTGTAGCATCAATGAGAAAACAACACAGCACACACAAAGATATGCAAGAGAGCAGAGATGGTAATATAAATATTTCACTTTAACTGTTCCACCAAAAATTTTTTATTGCCAAACACTGACATTCTGGTTAATGATTTTAAATATTCACACTGATAGTGTGATACCAGTTTAGTAAGAATGTCTCCAGCTTGCTTACTGCCTGGTTGTTAACTGGCCTTCTTGAATTTTCACATGGATGTAGTGCGTACAAACATCAATGTGCTTTTGCCTATTGTGAAATTCAGGATTTTTGGCAAGTTTCATGACGCTTCTATTATCAACAAAGAGAATGGAAACACACTTTAATGATGAAATTTACTGACATAGTTTGAATACCGAAATCACTTCTCTTGCTCCTTCACTGGCAGCCACACTTTCTGACTCAGTTGTTGACACAGATATGCACTGTTGGCACTTACTTGCTAAAGTAACTGCTCCTCCACAAAATTTTGCAAACATTTCACTAACTGATGGTTGAGTTGCTCGGTCACTGGCATAATCAGCATCAGTATATATCTTGAGTTTCCATCTGCATATCAAGCTTCATACTTTATATCCAATGACACTGAATCTTTGATGTACTTTAGAATCCTTTCTACCAAAGACCTGTGAATATCTTGACACATAACTCTCACTGCAACATTATATCAGGTCTTGTACCAATAGCTAAATACGTAACACAGCCAGCTGTTTCTCAATATGGGCCAATTGTTGGTTTATCATTAGTCAACTCATCCAGCTGTAGAAATTGTTTGATTTGGGTTGACATACAATTTGCTTGTGTCATGTTAAAATGTTGAAGTATATCTTTAAGATAACTTCCTTGATTGATGTCTTTTGGTCCTATCTTTCTATTGACATATAATATTAATATTTAAGAAATAGGGGGCCTATCCCACTGGCTCAACAGTAATCTTAAACTCTTCATGAATTTTCCTCAAGAAAAGTCAATCCTTCCTTCACTGACAGATATTAATCCATCATCAACATACAGAAAAACCATAAATTCGTCACTATAGTTTTTTTCGAAAGAACAGTCAGGGGTCTGTCTTACTTTTCACAAGCTCAAGAGTCACTAGGAAGTCCATGAATCTTTCATTCCAGCACTTTGGTGATATTTCGGTCTTTATAAACTGTTATAAAGCTTGCACACCTGATCAGTCCCATCAGAAAATATCTCAGGCTGCTGAATATATAGGCCTATATCTCTTCTTTTAGGAAGCCATTCAAAAAAGCAGATTTTACATCAAACTGTGCCAAATAAAGACGCTCCCTAACAGCAACACTCAAAATTGCTCAAACTGTGTCATATCTAGCAAAATGACTTAATGTTTTATTATAGTCAATACCTTCTCATTTATTAAATTCATGAGTAACTAGTCTTCTTTATAGCAATCAGTTGCACCATCAGCTTTAAACTTAATTCTATAAATCCAGTGAATTGTAATGTGCTTAAGATCTGGTGGTAAAGGTTTCTAATATCATGTAGCATTTTTCTTTAATGGGATCCATTTCTTCCCCCATTGTCTTTCTCCAGTGCTCATAGTCCACAGACTTAATAGCCTCTGTATAATTCTTAAGCTCATTTATTTCAGACAGCAATATTTCAATAAGATGATCTGGTTTCTTCAGTTGTTACCTATTTCTCAGTTGTCTCCCACTGGACATTGCTTCTGTAGTGTCTTTAAACACACTTGCTTCTTCTTCAGGATGACTCTTTGATTTTTCATTGGACATTCCACTTGGAAGTAGTGCCACTGTCCTTCCAGTTTACTGTGGTTCAAAAATAACATCTTTACTCTGAATAATTCAGTTTTCCAATTCAATCCACACTTAAAACCCATCAATGCCATCAGAATAACAAACAAAGATACCAACTTTCCTTTTGCATTCAATTCCTTTTGCTTTTCTTTTGGAATATGAGAAAAACACTTAGTTCCAAAAATATGAAGCTTGTTTAGCTATACTGTCTTTGCAGGGAATACCTCATAGGGTGTTCTACCATTTACACGACTTGTACCATACATATAGAGCTGTGTTTACTGCTTCTGCTCACAAAAATTTTGGCAAACCTTGAGCTAGCAGTACGGTTTGAGTTAGTTCCACAGCTCTTTCAATACTCCGTTTTGCATCATGATCATTTTACCTTTTTTCCTGGGTTGCCTTGTCTGAGCATTGGTTTCAGTTTTGCTATTTTTAAGCATGAAGGAAAGGTTCCTGAAACCAGTGAGCTGCTGCACAAAAGTGTCAAGGGTTCGGCTAAGGTAAGACAGCATTTTTTAATAATTGCATTGGTATTCCATCAATTCCACAGAAATACCCCATTATCAAGGATTTTATAATTAATAAAATTTCTTCTGCATTTGAGGGTGAAAGGAACAATGATGTAGACACATTTCTTATGCTATTGCATAATGATTTTTTATGCTCCAGTCCACTCAATAACTGTTCACTTATGTTTGCAAAATACATGTTGAAAGTCCCTGCAATTTTTGTTGGGCCAGAAATTATTTGTCCTTCAACATAAGTTTATATTTTTATAATGTTTAGGTTTTTTTTTTTTTTTCTTTCATAACTTCTCATATAGCTTTAGCTTTGTTTTTAGAATTTTAAATGTATTTGTTATTTGCCATTGTTTTAACTTTCCTTAAAGGGGTGTAGATAAATTTTTACCATGGGGGGAGGGAGTGTTCAGAGCAACAGTGATATTGAGGTGACCTTGCACAGTTGACAGGTGCCAAAGCTGTGACACTGCCCTCCCCTTCTTAAAACCAACTTGCGATTGTATCTATGAATTTGGAAAATTTTGTGAATAGTTGATAAAAGGATGAAGCGTTGTTGGGAAAGATTGTAGACATGAAGAGCAGTCTTTTATGGTATAGTGGTGTACCTTGAAAATGACGGGCATTCACTTGTCGAAATACTGGCTTTTGTCGAAGACTTGGCCCAACTATATTCCCATAAATTATTTGAACATTACATACAGAAAAAGCCCAATTTTCAGAGAAAAAGTAATCTCTGTCGGAATTAGTAAATTAGAAATACTTTCCGCACTGCCACATCTGGCTCGAGTCATCAGTTCTCAGCAATCGTTAAAAAAAATCGAAAGCCTTCAGAAAAATAACACATATGGAAGACAAGGGGAATGGCGCCACATTAAGGGAAACCAATTTCTTTACCTTATTAAAAGTGTGTCTTTTTCGTACAGAATAATACCACAGCTTCGCCAGCTAATACTACCGTACCTTATTATAATTGTTTTGAGCCATGTGTTTTGTTAAATTTTATTGTTAAAATATATTGTGAAAATATAAGCAGTGGCGACATTACCCTCGGTTCCAGGGTAATGACGACATACATTTGAAAATCAATGATAACCTACACGATGGCTGAGTAGTACTAAATAAGTGTTACAGTACCACTGTTGTAATTTATACTTATCACTCTTCTGTATTAGACATTTAGAAGGCTTCGAGCACTTGTCGATGTACAATTGGAATAAAAAATACATTTTATAATTTAGGCGTCATTAAGACACTGCAAAAGTCAGAAATATAGTTTTTGACACTACATTCTCTATATTATGGAAGTGCCCATTACAAAAAATGTACCGGTATGCACCTGTATTAGGCCTACACTTCATTTTGCCTACATTTTCCATGGCCTCA